>CM039086.1:20452126-21821461 GCA_022113865.1 Chimonanthus praecox | reverse complement strand
CCAGATACTCTTCTATGAGAAGGTTGTATTCTCCAACCTTTTCTTTGCAGTTGATATTTTTTATGAATGATATCTTTCCATAGTCCTGAAGAAGACTCTCCCAAACAACCCTTTTCTTAGCCCTATTTCAAGTGTTTTTGGGTTTTGATTCAAGTAGGACTTGAATTTTAATTAAGAATGTGTACGTTTTCACTTGTTTGTGGAATTCTAGGCATGTTGAATCTAATCTTAAGATATTTAGAAGCCCTAATCTTGACTTGTGATAACCCATGCCAAAAATTATTGAACCCAACCCGACCCGACCTGATTTGCTGACTCGAGTTATTCAACCCGACTCGACCCAGCTCAACCCGAATGTTGTTTTATAACTTGGTGCAGTTGAGTCGGGTCGAATCGGGTTGCTTTTAAATTTCTCAACCCGATCCGATTCGAATTTCATGCGGGTTTATTTTTTCCCAACCTGACCCGACCCGAGATATACAAAAACATAACCCAAACCCACTAATTTCTCGGTCGGGTCATGCGGTCGGGTTAAAACCTGACCCAAGTTTCACTATTACTTGTGATTACTTCTAGGGTCTAATATGCTTGCATGTTATGGATCTTTTAGATCTTTTGACTTTTGTAATATTATTTGCATAGATCTTTTTTTTAATCTTTGAATATGGAATGTTATTTTCTTAAATTAGTGTTTTCATTGCATATTTTAAGCATAGAGCAGTAGATATCACTCAGATTTCTTATTTTCTTTCATCACATTCCTAGATCTATTGTTTTGAATGCCTTAACTTCATCTTAGGGTACACTTCAATTTTGTCCTGTGTCAGACATGTTATGATGCATGAATGTAATTAACACACAAGTAGAATAACACCATTTTCCATGTGTCAGGCATGTAATGGTACCTGCATTATTTCAACAATCTATTTTATTTCTATATTTTTACTTCTTAGTTGCTTTGGTAGAAAATTTGGTGATATTCACTTAATTTCCTTTTTCATTATGTTTCAAGGGCTATAGTTAAAACATCATGTTAATGAATTATGTTAAGTTGGTTGTTGACATAACTTGCCATTTAGGTCGTGATGGAGCCGATGATGCAACTATACAATTAGAAATGTCAAGAGGCATCTGATGCCAATATGCTCTTATTAGGGGAGGGTATACCATATACTATGAGACTGCTCTTATCAGGGGAGGGTATACCATGTACTGAGGATATTTTAGGAGTTGACAAAGTTCAAACATATCAAAATTGGGTTGTTGCTGGGTTCTGAAGTTTATTTATTCTATGGCTGCCGTGGTTCTAATATTTATGTGATGAATAATGGACCAATCGTGTGCAAGGTAAAGAAGTGAGACAAATTTATGGTAGTTTTGTGATCTTTATTTTATTAAAATAGATGGCTGGGAGAAGGATCGGATGGTTTGCTTTCAAACAATTATGCAAGCATTATATATTTCATTTTTTTTAGTTCAAAGTTATTTTGAGGAAGAAAATTAATGGGCTTTCTCATTTTCCTTTTCATTCTCATTGGTGGACATTCCTACTTATCCTTTCCATCTTTTTTTTTTTTGGGTATTGATTTGGGCACTGTGCTTTTTGATAAATGGAACACTGAAGATAATTTTTTTCCACCTCGTTCCCATTTTACCCTCGCTTAATTAGTTTTCCTTTTTTATGTTCTCCCTCTCCTCTCTTCCCTCGCTAACCTAACCTAGCTCACCCATCTCCATCTCTCCGACGATACTGACCGGCGCCATTGTAGAGTTTCACGTAGTTCTCCAAGCTGAAAAAGTTGATAGTGATTCATGTAGATGCCAGTCCCACTTCTCTACATGCAACCTGATTCACATTGACCCCTCTTTGATCTGCACGTCTTCCTTGTATGCGCAGAATCAATACCACTTAGATAACCAACAAAGCAATAAAAGCGATTCTGATACACATGGGTTGTTTGGCAGTGAGGCCACCAACGAAGGCAGAAACGCGTGAAGATCCCGTGTTAGTAGCTGCCAAAGAAACCCAACAACCTTGTAAGAAGTTTCCGTTTTCATATTTCTGTTTTTGATTTTTTTTTCTTTTCCCTCTTCTATCTCTGTTTTACAGAGCAGCACCATTTCTCTAATTTCTATTTTTGTTTGATTTATTTTATGTATAAATTCCCTGCATCGATTGTAAGAAGGGACACATAATTAATGTAATTGATTTCTCAGAAATCCCTTCTCTGCTCTGTCTCTACTCCTTCTGTGATACTCTTTTGTTCTCTAACCTTCTTCTCTAATCTTCTTCTCTTGCTTCTTCTTCTTATTCTTCCTTCTTCCTTTCTCTGCTTTTTCCTTCTTCCTTTCTTTCCCCTTCTCTGTTTACAAGTTCTGTAATGCTGCTGACCTCCTTGCCTTCCATCGCACAACTCAGTTCAACCACTGCACCCAGGTCTGCAATCCTTCCTACACTCATCTCCACTGCATCTCATCCATCCAAAACCATACCTTGCCCAGTCCTATTTTTTTTATACAGAGTGCTGCCAGTCTCATCTGTCCAAAACCATACAGTGCCCAGTCCTATTTTTTTTATACAGAGAGCTGCCAGAACTCCTCAAACAAAGAGAGATTCAATTTGAGAAGATGGGAGAAGTGTGTGAAAACCTCTGGAATGGCGCCAGTTAGTGCATTGTCGGAAAGATGGAGATAGGTGAGCTGGGTTAGGTAACCGAGGGACAAGAGGAGAGGGAGAGACAGAAGACACTGAATAAGTTACGGAGAGATAGATAATTAATTAAGGGATGGTAAAGTCGAAACAAGGTGGAAAAAAATTATCCTCAGTGTTCCATTTATCAAAAAGAACAGTGCCCAAATCAATACCCTTTTTTTTTTGGAAAAGTAACTATATTATTCACAACTGGAGAGAATCTTAACAGGAAATAGGAATACAATAATGGGCATCAAAAGCCTTCCAACTCATAACCCAAATAAGTGAAACCACCCAAAAAATTACAGAGATCTATTAACCACCTCCGAAGATAGAGAAAGACCCTGCCGCCATATCATCAGCTGCATATGCTAATTACATGTTGATCATGAATAGCTTATAAGACTAATATTTTGAATATTGGCTTGGATCATAAAATAAAATCATATTTGATAAAATTAACATTTAAATAACAAAAAGTGTAAGGTTCTTAAAAAACATATTGTACTATAAGATCCAAACCATTTTCTTCGAAATTAGTACCGTATGGTTATAAGGTTCAAATCATAAACTGTAAGATTTTAACAATTATGGTTCCATGGAGATGGAGCTCTTGTGCACAAATGATGGGTTTTGTACTGCACTTGATGGCTGATGAATGCACATGTACTGAGAAGTAGGCAAAGATTCCAGGGTAGTGTTTTACCTTCAAAACAAGATTCAGGCTAGTGTCTAGGTTGGTTTCAAAAATGCTCATGACCATGTTGATATTATATTTTTCTATTTGATGTGAAGAATGGGTTTCTAAGCAAGTTGAATTGCATTGATAAAGAAAATATGTATTCTGAACTAGGTTCTCTATTGCTGTAAATGGATCAGCCATAAGTTTTATTGGAGATGATTGCAAGGAAGAACCACCCTCCCTCTATTGTGACAGTAAGGGTTTTGTTTATTATGAAATGGTGAAAACTCTCCCCTCCTCAGTGGCTTCTTCGTTGGTGGCCTATAAGGGACTTGCAAGTTAGCAGATGATATAGTTTTTCTCTCAAAAAAAATTTAACAGCCTCTCCCAGCTCAAATGTTCCCCTATCATCATGCATTCTGTACTGCTCCAGGGTGGACGGCTGGCAAAATCCAGGCTCAAATAATTGAAATTTGTTTTGGTAATGCCATGCCTTGGATGCCTTCATGGCCTCTGAGTACATTTTCAAGTAAAACCTGTCTCATGTATCACATTGACGAGGTTAAGTCACATACTCTCTCTGTTCTACTGAATGGATGTGTGTCTATGTGCACGTGCATGATGGCGCAAATCTGTTGCAGTGTACAAATGCCCTTGCTTGCTCTTTACATCATACTTAGGAACAATGATTGAATTCTTCCTGCAAGTGGCTAGTTAGAAAAGGAGAGCACACTTAATAACGACCTACCTGAGAATTGTTTCATCTTCTATTCAAATTTGACTTAGATGAAGGACAACATAATGTACAATGCTAGGTGGGTGCAGATGTATCATATCACCTTTTTTTTTTTCTTTTTATGAATTCCATCATGTATTATTTCACTTTTCTACTGAAAGTGGAGTTTGATGGAGTTTTTTTCCAGAAAGGAAGTTAGATTGAAGACTTTCGGAAATTTCATAAATCCCGTTAATAATATGGTACTTTTATTTTATTTTTATTGGTTGGCAGAGAACATTGAGTGCTGGAAAACTTACAGAGAAGATACTGAAGATGTTCATGGCAACTGGCGATGACAAGATCCTTTCTGTTATTGAATCCCTCAATATCCGGCAGGCATACTCTCCTATCCTCCCTACCAGTAAGTGATCATTGATGCCACCCTTTTGAAAACGAAACACTGTAGCTGCTGCACTCTTACATTCTAAACTACTATGTGCAGGGTGCTCTGAGAAGTTCTAAGAACTGCAGTTGAAAACCATAATCAATAATAAACGCCTATATACTAAACCAAGTTCTTCCATCAGCTCATTTTTTTCCTAGTGAAAATGTCTGACACGATCAAGGATGATGAGGTTGATATTGTGATTGCAGCCCTTCGACATGATCTCACCACCTTCATGGAGGAATGGCGAGCCGTTTTTTTCACGTTTCCACTTAATAATAGTCAAAGATCCAGACCTTGTGACTGACCTCCAAATCCCGCCAGGGTTCAACTACCATGTATACACAAAGACTGACATAGACAAAGTTGTGGGTTCTGCTACTGCTCTTTGCTTTTCAGGATATTCTTGCCGATATTTTGGCTACCTCATAGCCCGCAAGAAATACATTATTTCAGTTGATGATGACTGTGTCCCAGCAAGAGATGATAAAGGTCGTTTAATTGATGTTGCAGTACAGCACATTGCCAACCTCAGATCTCCTGCTACGCCATTCTTCTTCAACACACTTTATGACCCATTCCGTGAGGGAGCAGACTTTGTTCGTGGCTACCCATTTAGTTTGCGCAATGGAGTGGACTGTGTCCTATCCTGTGGTCTCTGGCTCAATTTGGCAGACTATGATGCACCAACGCAGGTTGTTAAGCCCAATGAGCGAAACAGCCGGTATGTGGATGCCGTGCTCACAGTGCCTGTAGGGGCAATGATGCCTGTGAGTGGGATAAATGTGGCCTTCAATCGGGAGGTACTGGGGCCTACCATGTTCCCTGGCCTGCGATTGCCTGGAGAGGGCAAGCAAAGGTGGGAGACAATGGAGGACATATGGTGTGGGATGTGTGCCAAGGTAGTCTGTGATCACTTAGGACTTGGGGTGAAGAGTGGACTGCCCTACGTATGGAGGGGGAAAGAGGAAGGTGGGGATGCCTTAGAGAGCTTGAAGAGGGAGTGGGAAGGAGTGAAGTTGATGGAGGTGGTGGTGCCTTTCTTCCAGTCAGCAAGGTTGCCACGGACGGTCGTCACGGTCGAGCAGTGTGTGCTGGAGATAGCAGGGATGGTCAAGGAGCGTCTTGGGTCATTGAATCCTGTGTTCGAGCGGGTGGCTGATGCTATGGTGGAGTGGATCCGGCTCTGGAAGGCTATTGGCATTGGGTCCTCGTAAGGATACACAGATTTCATCTCTTATTAAATGCCTCTGTTTTCAAAAGATCGTTGCTGTTTTTATTTTGCTCTAGTTTGTATTATTTTCATAGAATTTTGAGAGGAGGATTAGTGGTGGTGTCTGGGAATATTGAGAGTTGTGTGTTTGCATTCTCCGGTTAGGTTATAAATTGTGAGAATGCAGGGCATGCAATAAAGGTGTTTTTATTTGGCATTTTTCGCTTAAGTGTTCTCTCCAGTCTCCATGAATGGAACTTATGAGAATCACCCATTGTGGTAGTACTACACTTGGAACATGACACTATTTGGTGCAACATTATAAAGAACTTGACATGTGGCATGTAACGGGGTAATGGGCTCACCGTATCCACTACGGTAACAAGGTTCAAAATATCCAGAAAAAAAGAAGCACCATTAAGTATAAATCTTGTCACCTTCAATCAAGTATAATTGAGGATTTTCTTTCTTGGAGATGTCCACTATTTGTCATTGTATTTTTTTTAAGACGGAGGTTTACCGGCCTTTTAGAACACTTGACTAATCTTTGAGGCATGTGTAAATCTCTCTATCCATCTGCACACTGTGTAACACTATAGTGTAATGTTATCAGAATCGGACTCTCTAACGAACCGTCTTCGAGGAGGTCAGGGTTCAACTGGGTTCGACCGCAGTAAAAGCCGGTCAAAGCTGGTCAAGTATTAAAAAAATATAAATATTATATATAATATTAAGTAAGACATATTTTACCAATAACATTAATATAAATATTAAAAATAACATTCAAACTATGAATAATATACTAAAATGGTGAAATATATGGGAGAGAAATAGTAATAAACATTTATATTTTAAATATACACATTTTTTAAGGAGAAAATTAAAAATAAAAAATAAATAAAAAATTCAAATTTCTGAACAGAGGTTCGAGGTTCGCAGTTTTTGTGTCAAAATCGTTTTTATGCAGTTTTGACCCAAGGTCGGTTTTTTAGCTGGACCGAAACCGCAGATCCCGCGGTTGCGCCTGAACCGTCGGTTCGACCACGGTTTGTTCCGGTTCTGATAACACTGCTATAATGAGTGTAAATATTTGAGTCACGTGTAAATCTCTCTATCCACACAGTAGATAACACTATAGGGTGGGTTTTGTGTGTTGAGAATGACTTAAACTCAAGACCTATATCTGACAATTGACCGTCAAGTCAACCTTTACTATTTTCTTACACTAGAGAAGACACTATTACCCTTCGAGTTTTTCATACCTGTTATAAGTGCATAACTTGTTTGGGTTAAGTGGTGTAAATGGCAGACAATAATTTTTGGAAGCAATTTGTAATCTTTGTACCATCCTTAAAAGTTTTCGATTTCTATTTAGGGCGTTGTCTCATTCTCAATAATTTGATAGTTATTATTATTATTATTATTTTGAAATAAAATAAGACGTGTAGTACTTAATCTTCTTCTTACCGGAGTTTCAGCCAATATAGGGGTATTATTCTTTTTTTTTTTTTTATAATTAAGAATACTGAGGAACCTTTTTACTATTTATACAATGATAAATGAATAAAAAGATAAACTAGATGTGGCTTATTATAAAATACTGCATCCATATCAATTCCCCTATTATTATTGTGGTGAATACTTGGTTGACTTCATAGAAGTTGTAAGCAACACATGGCAGGCAATAAATAAATCTATCTATTGATCCAATGATTGAGATAATGAAATGTTCAGATTGTATGGCCTAAGCTTTCAAATTGAATTAAATTTCCATCAAACTACAGTAAACAAAGCCGTTTACAAATACAATTTGAATTTAATCTTGTTCTAATAGATAAATCTTATCTTTCTTAAATATAGATAAAAATGTCATGCGTTTTCGGTCAGTAGACATCAACAAATTTTAGTTGTCCAATTGACATGAATCTATTTTAGTTTAAAGTCAACTTTAAACTTTACAAGTTGGATTTTACAGTAAGCCCGTCAACAATCATACGTTCTTTTACGTCCCAGTAAGCCCGTCAACAATCATACGTTCTTTTACATCCCAGTGTAAAGTTAAAAGTCGAGAAAAATTACATATTATTCTCATTTTTTGGAAAAGGAAAAACTATAGATTCTGAGGCTAGCAAGGGATTCGAACCCTTTCCAAATTTATTTAAATTAAATATTCATACTCATAGTACTTCAAATCCTAATATGTCAAATGGCTAACCACATGGCACCTCTCGAAAGAAAAAAAAGTCTTGCCTTAACTAAAATAGCAAGGTCTCAAACTTGAGAGGGCCTAAAAACTTAGACCAAATAAACTACATATGCGAGATCCAATTTAATATTATGCCTTTTTTTTTTCTTTTTTTCAAGAATACTTCCAAATTTGAGTATATATACGAGAGCATGAGCCCGGTAGAGAACACAACTGGCTGAGAATTCATATTTTTGGCTAATTTATAAATGATACCAATTCTATAAATACTTGGCAATATAACAACGTTGGATTATAGCTACATGTCAAGGGACAAAAGCCCTGGATTATAGCTACATGTCAAGGGACAAAAGCCCCACATCAAAGACGCAAGAGTTCCTGGGACTTAAAAGTAGGGTGTAAACACCTAAGTAGCTAGTCATTTTGAGATGAGAACCGCTCTCATAACAAGTGGTATCAGAGCAAACCTAGGCCTCTGGGCCTCTTTTGTGTGTGGGACCATGACTCAGAGCAAACTTGGGCCTCTAGGCTTCTTTTGTGTGTGGGACCATGACTCACCCCAGGCGTGGTCCCCAAAAAATATGTTTAGGTCTCCCTAATATTAGAGGCTGACATGTATTGGTCGAGAGCCGACCAAGGCAAAAATATACCAAAGATACTATACTGAAAAAGGTGAAAAAGCAATAATATACTGGAGATATTATAGCCACGTGGATCCTACACAAGAGGTGTGAGACCCCCAACAAAGGCATAAAAAATTGGGCCAGAGAGTCTGTCACAAGACAAAAGTCGGCTTTAAAAATAGAGGGTAGACACCTCCTAGATGGCTAGTCATTTTGGAATGAAGACCGCCCCCTACCGTACAGCTATTGCACCTTCTTCCAAGAAACTACGGCACAAATCACAACAAACACATTAACAAATAAGTTTGAATAGTAAAATTTGAGACAACCACTCAAGGAATTAAACTGAAAAAGGTCAACCCAATGCACCGTGCAAGAACCAATAATTTTTTTATGATTTATTATTTTTTTGATGGTTTTCAAGAGCGACATTCAGGTGATAAATAATAAACAAAATAAGACACCAGCAAGGGACTCTAAATCAAACTTCACCCTTCAATCATAGGTTCCAATCTCAACCACAAGCAAGCCAGCCTTCATCGAGCCAAGTTGCCACTTTGAATAAAATTGAACCATATATTTCAAAGCTATTAGCGGTTAGAAATGACCAAAGTTGATCCTCAGTACATGCCCAATCCTATAAATAGATGTTAAAAACATGATCGTTAGTACATGCCCAATTCTATAAATGCTCTTCTAAAAGAGAGAATGAGTACGTATCCCAGGTGGGCCGCCACGTTCAACACTTGGTCTGGAGCCATGCCATTAATCTGACTGAAATTATACTCAAGTGTACACAATTCATGAGATGCAAGCACACCATTTGAAAGAGGAAACAAAAATATTTAAAAAGAAAAAGAAGGAAAAAAAAAAAAAACTATCTGTTTACATACAGCAACCCCCCGTAAATATGTCATCTCAGTACGGACAAAAATCCAACCCACCCCAACCAAAACAAATGAATACAGCTAATGCGTGTCTTCCACTTCTCAACATAAATAATATACACTCAATACATGAAAACCCCAAAAGAAAAAAAAATCAAATAAAGGGTCTCCAACCAATGTCAATATACTCTATTGAATTGACCTCCACCTAGATAGAAGGGAAATCTTCCCCAAACAAATTGACTGGTAATCAACAAAGATCCAAAACTCAGCTGGGTAGACCAATATCACCACCCAACAAAGCAGAATAAGTAATTATCTCAGAGGCACAGCCAACTGGGCACAAAGAAACTACTCTCACCATCACATCTCCTTCCATCCATGTGATGTTTTAGATGTGTGTATTGTCACGAGTCCAACCCTTGGACGAACTTGGACAACCACCGGCCTGTGACCAAACCAGACCGAACTTCATATGAGCATTCTGCAACTCCTCTTTGTTTCTCTACTACTGAAGAAATGAACAGACACTAAGGGAAGGGAAGCAAAATTTCAAGCCCCAGTAACACTGCTCAATCACGAGTTGGCTAACTTATCTAGTTTTTCTTTCTCTATCTCTGCTCGCCTCTGCTCTGCATGCTGAGCGATGCCACTAGCAAGCGCCTGAGTATGGAAGTCCAGGCAATTCATCAGGCTCTGAATCCGAGTGGGGTCAGATCCTTGGATGGCTGACAGATGATTTAATTCAGAGTTTGTCAGTGTATATTACTAGGTTCCAACATATTGAACACCAATGTCCAGATCATTACGGCTATCATACCTTTGATGGTATCCACAAAGAAAACGAATGGATCAACCTCATCAATTGGAGATTGCAACTCTTCATCATCATCAGTATAATCCTCATCAGAATCATCATCCTCATCATTTGACTGGAAGGTCTTTTCCTAAATTTCAATTCACCAAATGCAAGATTGGGAAGATAAGATTTGATGTACCAGTAAAAGAAACTAAAATATAGGTGCAACACTGAATTGAAAAGCCAGATCACAAGAAGCAATTATGGAAAATTTCAAGTCTCAATAAGAAAAGAGAAATTGCCCCCTCAATAATATCCATGTCATTGCCAAACATCCTGAATAACAAAACAAAGAACAATATCTCAAATTTCAATCATACAGCAGGAACTTCAAACTTGAGTACAAGCTAGAGTCAAACTCAGGGATGTGGTGTAACTGCATGATTCAACTGTGGACACCAAACTATCATATCTTGGCTGTAAAAATCACAACAAATAATTGTGTGCTTAGGCATTCAGAACTTTTAGAAAATCCTGAAAATTTTATAGGTATTTCTTTAGAGCAGGTAAGGAGGATAAAATTTCTGAAAGAGAAATCTGAAAAGACGTCAATCAGAGAGAGTGGAGCAAGAAATTGAGGGTCCCATGGTTTCAAGCAGATCAAAATACAAGATTTTATCATAGGGTGGTGAGTGTGAGACAACGCAACAATAGAATACAAGTGCACAAGTCAAAAATGTGCTCATGAAGGACAAAAATCTAATTCATAATATGGTCGTCCACACTGCTGAGTCTAACAAATCTGTGCGCCACTAACAATAGAGCAAGACCTGTCTCACTCTTCATTTTAAGCAGCAATCAGAAGAGTAGCTGCAGGGTTGGAGAAGAATTTCTTCAAGCAAATCAGAGGATCAGCATGGTCACAGGGAGAAGATAGATCTCAGTGACTGTGGAAGGACATTGTAAATTGGCTATATATCTAGTTCCTAAATATCCATCCAAATATCTGCAAAGTTCAGGCTCCTCCTAAAGTTCGGGTTTCAGTTGGTTAGCACACATGGAATTCCCACAATTAACCATTTATGCAACCAGAAGATGACCTTTGTAAATGATTGCAGCCTGTGATTAGAAAGTGAGAGGATGAGAATCACCTTTTCATCTATTGTGAAGTGATAACTAAAGTGTGGAATCACCTATAAGTCTTATTTGAGAAAGACTATAGCATGCCAATGGACTTAAATCCAGCCATGAGTGAATGGTTGGCCAAAGAACAAGTGTTTCAAGACCTCTTTGTTGCAACTAACATTTCCTGGCATTCTGTGGATGACAGGGTACAATAGGAAGAAGAGACCGTTTCTTAATACTGCAAAGGAGGTGAGCAGATTGATTGACTCGGTTAAACCTAAAATGGTGAGATAGCATAGTGGCTGATCGAAACTTGAAAGGCATTGGTATTCCATACAGTTTGGGGATTGTCTCTTGCAGGACACATGAATGGCTAAAGAAAAGGAAGTTGTGATTTGGCAACTACCACAAGGTTAATGGTCTCTTGCAGGACACATGAATGGCTAAGAAAAGGAAGTTGTGATTTGGCAACTACCTCCACAAGGTTATCTTTAACTGAACTTCCATTGAGAGCAGCTCTATCAAAAGTGGGAAAGCTTTCTATGGTGGATTTATCTTCAATCCATTTGGGGAAAAGGCTCTTTGTTTTTCCATCATTGCCAGACTATCACGCTAATGAAGCTGAACTTCAATCAATAAAGAGAGGAGTTAAGAGAGCCGAGAAGATTGGCAGGGAGAAGAAATTGTGGAAGGTTTCCTTCTCGCTCTCTCTCAATGGGTCAAAGGGAGACCATGCCTATGGTGCTCCCTGAACAAGGTAGATGAAATAAAAAGTCAATTAAAAAGCTCCAGCAGTGCCTCATGTGTTGCAACCAGGAAATGAAAGAGCTGAAAATTAGCTAAGGAGACAGCTAGTGTCTATTGCAAGATGTAGCGGTTCATGAGGTAGAAATACAATGTTCAAGATTCTTGTGAGATTAGGTGTTGCAGTGGCTCACCTTCGTTAAGGTGATTTGGTTGTTTTCTGAATTAATAAATATGTTACATTCCAAAAAAACATCTAATGACTTTCAACATCCAATTTGGGTAATATTCAAGTAGATCCCCAACCCACAAAAAAAAAAAAAGGATAAACAATAGGATTGTCTTAAGAGCCAGACCACTTTAATGAATGGTTCCATACAGTACGAGTCAAACCCAAAATGTCAGACAAAACATTCAACTTATCATGTCAGACACCCATACCCATGTCGGGTCCCCCAATTCCTGTAGGATACTTTGTATAATACACTTAATGTATTTACTACACTTCCATTGTAAAGCATACAAAAGATAGGCTAGAAAAGATATCACTATAAAACTTAATGAAATGGACACTTGTATGACATTTTGTCTGCTTGAAAGACTAATTTATATAATAAAATTATATAACTTGCTATAGAAATATTTGTAATAAGGCACCTGTAACCATATTGTGACCTGGATTTTGGAAAGATTTGTCACATCCCCGTCCTGTGTCTGTACCCTGTATTTAGTTGTGTTTGCACATTATAGGTTCAAAGCAGTTGGACAAGTGTTCATATACATATGGTTTTAATCCAACTTTGTATATCAATGGGATGGGTATCAATTTGGACTTCTATGGCAAGAGAATTGAATGTGCTCAGTTTGACTATCACTTGGTGCTAATTTTTTACCCAAATCAACCCCCAAAAACATACAGGTTCAGGTTCATGTATTTCTTGTAAAAAAAATTAATTCTTGATCCAGCTGATCATCTAGGTCAGGTCAGTTAAGTAGTCCCACACCAAACAGTAATTAAAGACCAAACAGTAATTAAAGACCGCTAACATAACTTCCATATTTCCTTGGCCAAAAGATTCTAGCTCATGTTCCCCAACCCAAGCCCAAAGATGTTAGTCCATTACCTCCCTTGCCCACAGCCCAATGTCCCCTCATCAAAGAAAGGTCCTCCCTTTGATTTTCTATTAAAAACTATATTGTTTTCATTTAAAAATTCAGGCTGGAACAGGTTGAGAAAACTGTTATTCAGGTCAAGTTGGATTTGATCAACCTTGAAAATTCAAGTTCAGTTTGGTTGGGTCAGGAAATAATTTTTTTATTAACTACAGCCAACCCAACGTCCCATTACCACCTCTACTTATCCAGCAGGTAGGCCCAACAAGTTAGTCTCTATTAGGATCAATAAAGCTCACAACTCTCTAGTTTAAAGAGCGAACGAGCTTTAAAACACTCTAACAAGCCATGTCAAAATGTGGCCAATCAAAGCATCAAAATCATGGATTTTTTAGCGTTTAAAGAGAGACATTGTATATATATTGTTTTTTTTTTTTTTGAAAGGTAACTAACATTGAATAAATATTCATATGTATCTTTTCATCAATCCAACAGAGAAGATGAGTAAAAAGGAAATCAGCCTGTACTGGATTCATGAGTTCTCCTTAGCAAGTCATATCACAAGGCCAGCAGCCTTCAATGAGTGAGCTTTCATGTCTATTTATTCAAGAGCCCCTCAATGCATCCACTGCCTAGATGGGTCATCCATATGCTTCATGCACTATACACAACCCCAAACACATGTTCTTGAAACCTTTCCCTGACTCAAAATTAAGAAAATCTGAAGAATTTCTCAGTTGTGGTAGAATAGTTCACAGACCTGAGCTGTTAATTTTTGAAGCTTAAGACTGTCAGCTTCATCCCCTTCCTCTGTGTCAACTCCCATATCCTTGTCAGAATCATCATCCTCATCAGAATCATCAGTTTGGAACCCATCCATATTATTATCATCACCATCCTCTTCCTTAGCATCTTCTGCCCAATGCAAAGAAAAATCTAAAGGATAAGACACAGCACCAATTCTTAAGCCCCCAACCTTCACTATATGAAACATCATGCAAGGACTCTGGATTGACAAATCTAGATCAATAATAGTGAGGGGAAGAAGCCAGTGTAAAGTTAAAAATGGAGTAGCACCTGCAACTTGTTCCTTGTAAGCTACAAGCAATTCAAGTGCCGCTTTAAATACAGGTTCAAGTGCATCCATAGATAACTGGTTCGCAGGAAGGGCAAGAAGTGAAGTCAACCCCAAACAGCATACTTTCTTATCATGCTCCCTGAAATCACAGAATTGAGAAGCCACATTGAAACTTTCCACATGAAAAAGAAACAAAACCTGTAGCCCTTCTTATTTGAAATGCAGACTAAAAGTTTAAAAGGCTGCACCAAAAAGCTACAAAAGGAACAGATACAACCACAATATCCCATACACCCAAATGAAAAATTACAAAATGCTAATGGGAAGAATAAGGGTACCTTCTAAAATTTGCACGTACACCATTTTTTTTCAGTTGTTGGAGCATATGGAACCAGAGACTAAAAACTTCAGCTGCAACCCCAAGCTTTTGCAGTATGTTAAATGTCAAAGGTGCATTGTAGTAAAGGGCATCAGCAATCTGTAAACAAGGAAAATAATGAAACTCAATTGTTTCCAATGTAAAAGTATAAATAAATAACTCTTTTACAATAACTAAACAAAAAAAGTAAATAACTAAAAAATAAACACTTGTAAGAAGCTGCCCCTCATCGTCACCCACACACAAAAAAATGGGGGAAAGGCAGTGCATGTAACAGTGAGAAATTTCTATTGAAGAAAGAAAGAATGTCCAAAAGAAGCTGTCGAAAGATTTGTTCAGCAGGACTCAGACTATGGCATATTACATTGGAATAATTTTACAAAGTTTCTGATTAGATTTGGACACATTGCCAAAGGAAAGACAAATATTCTTGCTAAACTCCAAATAATTCCTTCACATGGGAATCCACAAATTCCTTGCGCAACTTTCATCAATGGATGATGGATGACTTAGTTGAAGCAATAGATAAGGCCCTTGACACAGCTCTATCCTTTAAAAATCATAAGTTCCTTTCTCCAACAGCACTCACTTCAGCCAAACTTTACCTTTCTTCCATAAGGGCTTAGACTCACACGTCCATAAAACCCAGTGAATGCAAAACAAGGAGGTAACACACCCAGTGGAAGATACAAATGAGAAATGAGTAAGATATGGTCTACTACTTCCTGATGAGCACCCCTTCCATCCCCTCAGGCAGTTGGGACTTGGGAACAGTGACCAACATGTAGATAAAGAAAGATCATTTATTATATTAACTGTAACCATGGAGATGAAGAAAACGAAAAAGAAAAGACAAAGGAAAAATCTCAATGTCTTGCTTATCAAAGCTCATAACATCTCATGAGATTAAATACAAAAAATCTACAATGATTGTCATTTGCATTCTTGATTTTAATTTTGATCCCAATTTAATGCAAACAGGGTGTAATCATCCATACAAAAATTGGCAAGGGAGAGACTTTTTCTTCCAATTTGTTATATTCTTCCTTTCTCATTACTCAGACCAAACAGAGTGTGATCTTCCATTTGTTACAAATTTGTATATTCTTGTCATTTATAATTTCACAGATAACTATTTATTTCATCATTGAAGTCATGTTGACATCACTGTTCAAATAAGGTTGTTTAAGGGCCAGGTTTAGGGCGGACTATGCTCTATGGCATCCTGAGCCCGTTTAAATATACAAAAGCTTGAGCGTGTCAAGCTTTGCAAGGTAAAAGCCCAAGCCTGCCCATTTAGAAAATGCTAAGACAAAGCTTGCCCATTTAGATCATTAAAAATCTAACCATTCAGAATGGAAGACATGATGCTGAGCCCGTTTAAATATACAAAAGCTTGAGCGTGTCAAGCTTTGCAAGGTAAAAGCCCAAGCCTGCCCATTTAGAAAATGCTAAGACAAAGTTTGCCCATTTAGATCATTAAAAATCTAACCATTCAGAATGGAAGACATGATGAGCTACAAAAGCTTGAGCTCAAAACTCAATTTCTAACCACTAGATTTATAGTCGAAGTGACAAGGTGTCCTTGTCTTGGTATTGTTAAGGACATCTGCTGACTATGATCACTAAATAAATCAAGTGGCTAAAAATTGAGTTTTGAACTCAAATTTGATCGATTTGTAGTTCTTCTACTTTCAATCTGAACAGTCATTTTCTTATTAGTTTCAAAATAAATGAAAAATGTCCCAGGTGTATATATAAATACATATAATGGCTTAACAGGCTGAAAATCCCAATGAGCATTCACAGGCTGAAAAGCCCAATGAGCTTTCACAGGCTTTTTACAAAAGCTTGAGCCCAACCTTTTACATAAACGGGCTCAAGAATTTCATCCAAGGTTTTCCCGACATGCAGGTGCATGTGTGCAAATCCTTATGTTTATGACAAGTTTGGATGGGTTTTTGGCCGAGTTCGGGTTGAGGAACAACCTTCGTTCAAATTAGTTTGAACAATGGGAAGTTGAACATAGTTGGCAATTCAATGCACAACAAAAGTACGGAACAAAAATAGTTCATATATAGTTTGATTTTTTTCCTCCAAAAACACGGTTAAAAATTCAAACCAAAAAAAAAAGTAGGTGCATCAAAAAGTAAGGAACGAATATGCACGGGTATGATAAGTTTGAAAGATCCAGGGGCAAAATTTGGCTAGATTATATAAATTTAAAATATTCGTAGGTTTTATGTAGTTTTTCTAAATATGTTACACTGAAAAAAAGATTTAAAACTATATTTTTATTTAACTGTTTTTACCAAAAAAATTAAACGAGTTAATTTAAAAAATTAAAGGAAATTTTATTTATAAGATACTCTAGGTAAGAAAGAAAAGCACAATGCAATATTTTCAAAAGTTTCATCCTTTTATTTTTATTTTTTAATGTTCAATGTTTAAAACTACATCACTTACCTTAAGAAAAGAGAAAATATTTGAATATGTGTTTATATAATATAAAAAGGAAAGTAATTTGTGCACCCCCAACTTTACCCATTGTGCACCTTCTTACAAGTGGATTTACATTCTTGCCCCTAATTTAAATTTTCTCTCTTTCGTACCTCCATTTCTAAATTATCCATTTCATTGTGTTCCGTGGGAAGATGAGCACTAAAGAAGTTGATGAACAAATGATCAATGTTCAAAACAAGAACTGCCACGATGCCCACCTCTGCATTGGCGTGGGCTCTGCACCGGACAAACCACTAATCTCCGCTCTCGTGATCTGCCACGGTGCCCACCTCTGTTTTTTGCTTTATTTTGGGTTGCTCTCCCGCGATCGGGTTTCTTTCTGCAGTTGCCGCGACACCCTGTCTTTTACAGATCTGATCTGAGACCCTCAATTGTTGTTTTGGGTTGTCGCTCGCCAGCCACATCATCCTCCTCTGTCCGGCACTTCTTGCCGAGTTCTCGACGAACATCAACCATATCTTCTTCTTTCTGCTACCATGGTTGTCATCTTTCTGAAAACCACAGCCTGATACGTTCTCTGCTGTTATTTCTAGCAGATTGTGGGTGAAAAATCAAAATCACCATTGGATCCCTCAGTCCGGCGATTAGGCTTGAAGAGGATAGAATTTTATGTTGCTCGAATCTGGATCTGTGCGTGGTCGTCATCTTTCTGAAAACCACAGCCTGATGCGTTCTCTGCTGCTGTTTTTAGCAGATTGCGGGTGAAAAATCAAAATCACCATAGGATCCCTCACTCCGGCAATTAGGCCTGAAGAGGATAGAATTTTATGTTGCTCGAATCTGGATCTGTGTGTGGTCGTCATCTTTCTAAAAACCATAGCCTGATGCGTTCTTTGCTACTGTTTCTAGCAGATTGTGGGTGAAATCAAAATCACCATTGGATCCCTCTATCTGGCAATTAGGCCTGAAGAAAATAGAATTTTATGTTGCTCGAATCTGGATCTGTGCCGCTGATCCACCACCTTGCAACGCTCGCCGTTGCTGCTCTTCCACAGATCCCACTCGATCTCCATCTCCACTTGTTTGTTCGTACTGACGAACTCTGACTGCAGTATTTTTTCCCTTGTTCGCCCGGTGAACCGATACTTCGAGCAGATTCATTCTGACATTGACGAACCCACACTAATCTGAGTATTTTGCAATCGCCCCTTCAGTGTTTGTCTCCACCGACCGTTACCACTTACTCTACACCAACGGTGGAGTCCACTGCTCAATCCAAACTATATTTTCCATCTATAGATTTCTACAACTGCTGAGTTCAAAATTCCAAAACCAACTCAAACTGATGGGCTGATGCCCACCAATCCGTTTACGGATCACTAGCTCCCAAGACATTCAAATTTTCGTAGTAACGAATAAGGAGTCTGCAAGACGGCTGGATTGGGGTAATGGCAGCAATGGAGGTGGAGAGGGGTGATTTGTAGGGGGAAAGCTTTAGTGGCCAGAGAAGAGGTCATCTATCATGGTTAGAGAAGAGTACACACCATTCTCTTAGAGTAGGAAGAGGCTTTATGCAGAAAAAAAATGAAAAAACACAGGGAACGGAGGTATGAAAGAGAGAAAAATTAAATTGGGGGCACAAATGTAAATCCACTTGTAAGGGGTGCAAGGTGGGTAAACTTAGGGGGTGCACAGATCACTTCCCTATAAAAAAGAAGCAGATAGATGATCTAAGATAGTTGTATAATTTGTGAATTATTTGTTACAAGTACAATATGTGTATTGTACACTATCAATATACATGTATAACTGAAGTATCTTTGGAAAAGTACGTGAAGACATGATTTTTAGGAAAATATATATGGTACATGTATAATACGGTATTAAACAAAGAATTGTTGACTATGGGTTGAACCACTGCGGAAGGAACCATTCTTTAAATCCGTATGGCTCTTTCCAAAGATAGCAAAAACCATTGCCACGTTTCTTCAGTGGCAAAAGTTCTAACTATTTCTTCATTCCAACTTTCGCAGGAAGCAGAAGTCAACTTAAGTTTTTTTGTGAAGACCAAGGTGCCCAGCCCTCTTACAACACCTGACTAATCCTTGAAGCATGTGCAAACCTCCCTATACACACATAGCGGGTAACATTATGGGGAGTGGCCATTTTGTGTTGAGAATAACTTGAACCCAAGACCTGCATCTCAAGCGGGTTCTTGACTAGCAAGCCAACGCTCACTTTACTAACATTTTTGTCTTGTTTTTAGTGTTATATAAGATCTAAGATTAGCATCCTTTAGGATAAACCGACATGCTACTTTACAACAATATTAATATTTTCAACGCCCCAACCCCACCCCTCTCTCTCTCTCTCTCAATAAGTCAATTTTCAAAAAAAAAAAACTCTCTTCAATTAGTTGATTGCCTCCCCCATTTCATATTAAATTTCCAACAATTTAACTGACAACTTTTAGGGCACATTTGTGGGTTTATTGGGGGAAAATGGACTCCCATGAGAATTTTCTTGGGAAAATGCCTTGATAGGAATTTACTTTCTAATCTAAACATTTTTTCTATGTTTGTTTGTCACAAACCTACAAAAAGAAAAATTGATAAACAAATGGATCGAGTTAGGGCTGCAATTTGATTGGGCCAAGCCAAGTGTTGGGTTTGACCATGCCTGAGTTTACCCAAACTAGTCAAACCCAAGCCCGGCCTAAATCTTATTTGTATGACCAAGCTCGTTTTCAAGCCTGGAATGTGTATGCAAGGTTATATGGGCACATGCTTATTTGGGCATGAAATAAAAATATTTTGTATTATTCTATTAAAATATAAATATACATTACATAATTTTTATATTTAGATAAAATTAATTAAAGAAAATTACATTTTATAAATCATTGCTCACATTTGAATTTGGACAAACTCAAGCTTTCATCTACTAAGCCCGATTCGGCCCACATTCTAATCTAGACCTAGATTTTGGGCCCCAAAAAATTCACTCGTCCCAAGCCTGGGTTAATCTGAACTATTTTTAAGCTTTTAATGCGGGCTTGGGTTAGACTTGGCATAAGTTGACCATTTAATAAGTGGATCAAGTATGGTACGAGTCGCGTTGGTCAAACTTCTAATACATGGACCATATAAGGTTGGTCCATTTAAGTTTACTCATTACTAAGATAAGGTTGACCCATTTATTATATGGGTCATAACCCATTGGGTGAACCCATTTTGTAAATGGGCTGAGTTGTCAACCCATTTAATCCTAGTCGAGTCAAGTTAATCCATTTAATAAACGGATCGGGTTGGGTCATCTCATTTAAGCCTTGTAGAGCAATGTCAATAAATGGGTCAAGTTGAGGATGCATATGATTAAGGTGTTTAAGATTTATTGGATTAAGTCCCTTGAAGTTTGCTTAATAAATCTACCCAAGAAAGCGTTTCATCGTGGGTCATGATAATATAATCTTTTTATTGTTTTTCCAGGAAAATTTGGCCCTGAGAATCTACATTCCTAAGAAAATCTGTGCAAACAACATGGAAAAATCTCTTTCCTAAGAAAGTCAGATTTTCCTGAGAAAACCTTTTTGATTGAAAGAGGTTTATTAAAGATCAGTAGTTGCCAAGAGTTGATTTCACTTCAAAAATCGAACCTTTGTCAAGCAAATAGTGCCCTAGTTCATGAAGTGCTAAACACAATTGAAAGCAATTATGTTCATGACAAAATTAAAAAAGTGCTACCTGTAATCATCCAATTTGGCACATATCCCACCCTTGCTATATATAATGAACATTGAACTCTGAAACTAATATGAAACACTTTAAGAAATAATAAAAAAATGCAACATGTGTATAAGTCCAAGGAGGCAACTCACCACTTGTATGAGGAGACATTTCAAGTATTGCTTCTCTGTCCGGCGCAACCGTTCAATTGTGATTCTGAGATATGGCTCAACCCATTGATCCACCTGACCCTTGCAATTTTGGAACACAACTTGCATAAGTTTTGGAGCAGGTTCAATGTCATGGTCCTCCATATTTTTATCTGCCATGACCTGCAAATCAGAAATTCATCAGTCAATAATACCACATGCAGAGCAACCCAACAATAACAATATCACATGCTGATAATATGCATTCTCTTACCAATCTCAGAAAAATAATATACAATGGTTAATTGGTACACAATATTAATGCTGGGATTAATAAAATGAACAACTGCGATATACATGATTCCAAGCACTCACAGATGAAAGCATATTCCAGAGACTTTGCTGGTAATCTGGATCTTTGCACGTGAGGAAATGAGTCGTACTCCGAGAGATGTAATTGTCCAGTGGAACCAGTATGTCTGCATGAATATAAATCAGTAGAGCCTTGCAAGTCCATGGTATCTACAAATATTGCCAAAAAATAAAACTTTATATAGCATTCATTCATCTCAGCAACATCCATATATTCAAAAAAAATAAAAAAATGAATGCTGTATAACCTTACCTGTTAAACTCTTCTATCCTTTCTCTTAATTTTCTGCTTTTATAACCTCTCGTCAAAGGAATTCTATTTGCATCCAAAACTACAATACCAGTCTACGATTGTAGAGAAAAACATGTAGCATGTTGGCACCCCCAACATGTGGGTCATTGAGTACTACTGTTGAATTTGTGCACATCTATATTGCCTTCTTTTTTGAAATGGTGAATATTAGGGTAAAATCTTGTAGGGCATGACAGAGAGATTAGGGGCATTAGATTTATGTTAATTGAACGTAAGTATGATATGTGACAACTATCAGTATTAAACATATCAGACCAGCCTGGCTGCACCACAAGTTCAATCCTACCGAATACACTCATTATATCATTCCCAACTTCTCTTCCTTTTTCCATCATATATTTCTACACAATGTGCACAACATGAAAACCTTGAGGATTTGATCGCATACAAAATTTTTGGCACCACAACCACCTTAGTGTCCCTCCCTCACAATATGTAGGGTTCACATCATCACCATTGTTGGCACCTAAAATCGAATTTCATGAAGGATGGGTTTCAATATTGTTAAACTCGAATCGCATCGTGAATCGGTCTACAGGTGTGAATCGCAAATTGTAAATTGGAAATCATAAAATCGTAAGATTCATAATGTTTTTTCTAAAATTATTATTTATAGTATAATTACATATAGCATGACAGAGAATAATAAGATGATTTTTAATCCACACCCACATCCACAAATTTGAAATTTATCATCCATCATAAATAATCATCCACAAAAAGGACACAAAAATATATTAATATATTTTTAAAATATAAATATTAAGTACAGATAAATTTAAGAAATCAGTAAATAAATCAACATTTAAAATTTAAAATAACTATTAATAACATCCATCAAATTTTTTTTTTTTAAATTAGAACTATTTATTTTTTAAAATAGAACAAAATATTGAACCCAGGAAAAAAAAAAAAAAAAACAGATTAGTTTCTTGTTAAAAATTAATAAGAAATTAATAGGAAAAAAAAATTAACGGCAAGCTTCCAGTCCTCATACGAAGCTTTCAGGTCCTTGTGCAAACTTGTCATGTACCAAGGGTAAAATGAAATGTTCTCAAGAATACAGAAGAAGAAAACGAAGGGAAGGAAGACAAATATCAAGAGACAATAATGAGATGGGCTGGTTTGGCTGAGAGGGACAATAATGAGAGGTTAACTTCACTGTTTGATGGCTTGGAGAAAGAGAGATTATTGTTGGTAGGGAATTTACTGGGTATTTCTTCTTCAAAGAGGTGACTACAGCTGATACAGAGATTAAAAGACTTCCAAGAAGCGGAGAGGTAAGAACAAGATGTTGCACAAAAGGCGAGAAGAACGAGAGAGAGTTAAAAAAATTTACAGTCCTCATTGAATTATGATAAAAATCTCTAGTGGTTGTCGGAGGGGGATGTCGCCGTTAATTGATGAAAATTCTTTCTTGGAATATTCGGAGGATCAGAGCTGTGACAAAGAGGGTGTTGGTCAAGAGGTTAGTGGTTCTGCAGAAGCTTGATCTTATCCTTCTCCAAGAAACAAAATGGGAAAATCCTGAAGAGGGTGATATTAGATCATTTTGGGGTCATGGTTGTATGGGTTGGGTAGCTAAAGCTTCTGATGGCGCTTCAGGGGGTTTGTGGTGTGTGGAACTCGGACAATTGGAGATTAATTTCTGTGGGGTTGAGGACTTTCTCCATTTCCGTGATTCTAAAAGATGTATATGCAGGAAAGGAGTTCTTATTTACCAATGTTTATGGGCCTCATTCTGATTCAGATAGAACTGAGTTTTGGGATGAATTGTCTTCGACGAGACGAGACCCCTCTTCCCCTTGGTCTGTGGGTGGTGACTTTAATGTTGTCAGAAGGATGGCTGAGCATAAAGGATGTCAAAGAATCTCCAGTTTTATGCAGCGGTTTAGTCAAGGTTGTCGACATCGTGCGATTCACGATTCGAATCGCAGGGTCTTGCGATACAAGTCGTATGTAGTATTGAAATCATTAAAAAAACGTGTGTTTTTTTCCTTGACTCGCAAATCGCACGATTTGAATCGTGCGAATCGTAGTATCGTACGATACATGCTGGCGAAGGAGAGGAAGAGGAAACGACGCCGAGTTTTTGGTTTTGGAAAAAAAGAAAGGCATTTTCGAAAAATAAAACCTAAGTTTTTCCATGCCTATTTAAATATCCCTTCTCTCGAGATTGCAAATTGCGAAAATAAGAAAAGACAGGTCCACCTACCATCCTCTTCAGCTCATACTCCAGGAAAGCTTCCTTTGCTCTCTACTACCAGCCTCCCTTCTTTGTTCTCTGCTGCATTCTGCAAGCCTTCTTATCTTCTTCAAGCTTTCGCAGCTGCTCAGTTTTTATCCAGTATGCATGTATTTGTCTCTCTTTTTCATTTCTCTTCTTCTTCTTCTTCCTCTGTTTTTTCATTTTTCTATTCTTCTTCTTCGTCTTCTTCTTCTTCCTCTGTTTTCCGCCTTTTGAAACTCATTCTTTTTTTCTTCTTTTCGTTTCTTCCCTCTTCTTTCTTCTTCCTCCGTCTTCCTCCTCGCAGAACTTCTTCTTTTCTTCTTCTTCCGCCTCTCTTAACTTTTTCTCTTATTTCTCTTTTCACTTCTCCCTTTTTTTACTTTCGTTTTGGCTATGTATAATCGGTAGACCTATGATATTTAATGAAATAAACTAATAAAGAATTCCCTTTAAGTTACCGGTCTGTTCTTCCCTTTTTACTTTCATTTTGCCTAAGTTAAATCTGGTGAAGACTGTACAGTGTACAGCATACACCATACAGCCCTTTCTTGCTTTACAAAATAATATTATATAAAATTTATAATATCTGTAATAGTATAACACACTATTGTATACAGTAAGCCACTAAGCCCTTTCTTGCTTTACAAAACAATATAATATACAATTTATATTATATAATAGTATAATACAATATTATATAACTGTAATAGTGTAATGTAATCATTTTACAATTTACACCATATAGTTATATAACTGTATTTATTCCTCAGATCATATACTATTATATAATATTATATTATTTACATAAGTGATTAAAATGATTGTATTATATAAAACTGTATACTGTTATGTAATCATTTTACTATGTCTGTATTTTACTATTATGTATTATGTAATATTGTATTATTTACATAATATTGTATTTATATTTAAATCTCTATTATAATTTTTTTGTCTTTTTTTGCGGTGGATTATTTCCTATGGATGATAAATGGATGTGGCCTTGACTATATATTTACTTATATTATGAGGAATTGAACAAAACGTTATGAATCTTACGATTCTACGATTTACGATTCACGATTCACGGTTCACACCCCTAGACCGATTCACGGTTCACACCCCTAGACCGATTCACGATACGATTCGATTTTGACAACCTTGGGTTTAGTACTTGGTTAGATCAAATGGAGTTAGTTGATTTACCTTTAGGTGGTGTTGCTTTTACTTGGACCAATAAGCAAAATAATCCTCCTCTTGCAAGGCTGGATAGGTTCTTGGTGGATGTGAGTTGGTTGGAGTGTTTTCATCATACAGTTCAGAGAGCGGTGCCTGGTCCGGTGTCTGACCACACCACAATTTTGTTGGATTCTGGCTTACTCTTGGGGTCATCCCCTTTTCGTTTTGAAATTGCTTGGCTAAAGGAAGATGGTTTCCAGGAGTTAGTTGAAGGTTGGTGGAGGGAAGTTACTCCAACAGGTTGGAAGGGTTATTGCCTTTTGTAGAAGCTTAAGGATTTGGGGGGTAAGATGAGGTCTTGGGCTAAAGATCGTCGTGACGATGCTAATCGTCAGGAAGCTCTGTGGTTGGATGAGTTACAGTCCTTTGATAGACTTGAGGAGGAGGGGATGCTCTCGCAAGATCAACTAATCAGGAGGACAGAGTAAAAGGAATGCCTTAAGAAGAAAGCTATTCAGGAGGAAATAAAATGGAAGCAAAGATCTAGAGTTTGGTGGCTATCTGAACTTCATCATATGGCTACCTGATGCGAGAGCATTTTCTATATTTAGTATTTTAATTATTATTGGCATTATTGTATTTTTTTATTTCTAATAATTGTATTACAGTGTTAGTCTAGTAATTTTGGGTTATTTCAAGGTATTATGGGAATGTCCATGTAATAGGGGTATTTTTGTCCTTTTCTTTCCATGCAAGTTATATAACCAATGTAAGCCCCATTAGGGCAGGGAATGAAGGAATGAAATGAAAGAAAGCTTGAAGCCTTAGCCTCCATGATGTGCATTTTGATGATTTCCCCTTGAGGGTTTGGTGTGAAGCCAAGTGAATCAATTCTCCTATCTTCTTCTTTCCAAATCTTCTTCAGGTATTCTTCTTCTACTTCTCTTGTCTCTTCTTCTTCCTCTCTTTTTCTTCTTTCTAGTCTTTCCCAAACCCAAAATCCTCCTAGATCTGCCTAGATACCCAGTTCTGATGTTTGTTACCCCTCTCTCTCTCTCTCTCTCTCTCTCTCACCTTCACCACCCGTAAAAATCCCATATAATGTTGTTGTTCCCCTCCCTCTTCTCTTTCTTGATCTCGTCACCCCTCAAGACCCCTCTTTCTAGTCATCGCCCACCCCTTTCGCCCGTACCTGTTGCATCCATTAAGCCTTTGCCCTTACTTCCCAAGCCTTCTTTTGCTGCCGCAAGCCTTCATCTTACCTTTGTGACTCCCTAACTTCTCTCGCCTACCTCCGTAAGCCTCATGCCTTCGCCGCAAGCCTTTTTCCTCTTTTCCTCTTTCGTTCCGATCTTCTTTATTTCCATTCGTTCATTTATTGACCCCATAATATTCCACTACCTTTATTACTACCAAAGGCCACCACCTTTATTTAACTTTTTTTTGTATTTAATCACTTTACCCCCCATCAAATTCCAAGTAAAACCGTCCCTAACCATTGATCTTGACCAATTAATTTCCACCTCATTAAAGCACTAGATTCTTAGTCTTTACATGATTATTTGTGTTAAATTTTATATTAATTAGTTATATATATTAATTGATTAATTTAATTTTAGCCCATTTTAAATTTAGGGTGCATTATTTTCATCCCTTTTAATCTTTACGGAACCATATTAGGCCTTTAGGGTTACCCTATCCCTTTTTTCCTGCATCACTAGCTCTAGACTTTCGAAAAAAATATATTCATTCTATTTCGGTTGATGGAGATTTGGTGGAGAATAGGGGTGCGGTGTGTTATGAAATTGTGGATTATTTCCAAGGGTAGTATACTAAAGGTTGTGGTATGTTTGTTGTGCCTGCTTCGCTTCCATTTAAGGTTCTTATTGTAGCTCAAGCCCAGTCATTGGAAGTCCCTTTTGTGGAGGATGAGGTCGAGCTAGCGATTGTAGTTGGGTGAAGATAGAGCTCCAGTGCCGGATGGTTAAATCGGATGTCTTGGCCTTTGTTTATGAGTTTTTCGAAATGGGTATTATTTCCAAAGATTTGGGTGCTGCTTTGATGTTCTTTGATGCCGATTGAACTAGGCCTCCCTCTAATTGATGTTCTATATCAAGGGAATCTTGTTATATGCCACAACAAGAAACAATCTATGGTTGCTTGTTGAAGTCCTGAAGCAGAATACCATTCTATGGCTCGCACATCAGGTGAAACTATATGGCTTTCTACCTTCATGTCTAAGTTTGGTTTTTAGTTGCTAAGTTGTTTCCCATGTACTGTGACAATCATACAGAGATTCATGTTGCCGCAAATCCCATTTTTCAGGAACAAAAGGCATATTGAAGTGGATTGTCATTTTTTTAAAAAAAAAAAAACTATTCCAGAGTCTCCTCCCTATATTGTCTCTGGAAACCAACTTGCTGATGTGTTTACTAATGCACTTGGAAAAGCTCGAATCAGTGACATGACATCCAACCTAGGCATGACGAACATCTATGTTCAGTTTGAAGGGGAGTGAAGAGTCTTATGCATTGCATGTGTGAGACAAGTGTGCATTGGGACTATTAAAAAAATACTCTCAAGAAGAACATGTATTCAGGAGTTGATGACATATTAGTTTTATCCTGGTTCACAATTGTAAATGAGTTAAGAGAACTTGTAGCTACTTTGGTCACAAAAGAGAGGATTATCACTTAATTAATCATCAACTCTTACTCTCAAGTTTCATCTACTTGTCGCTCTAATATCACATAAGTTAGAAACCGTATCCCATCAACACATATCGTTCCATTGAAGGTGAATATGAAAGGTGAAAGGTCTTGCAGGTGAAAAAAGTCATCTAAACCTTGAAAGCTTTTTAATATATATGAAAGACAAACATCATCCAACAAGAAATATTTTTCTTCGGCTGGCATCAATAAGAATCTTTCAGAGAACCACCTTTTTCATCAATAAAAACTCCAAAAATAGACTATAGTTTTTATTTGTTCCACTAAAATTGTACTCCACATTAGTAGTATTGCCAGAGAGAAAAGAAACCAAACAAAGTTGAGAGCAATAGTTGTCAAATAATTATAAATATTGCATTGTCATCCAATAACTAACACATAAAAATTATAGATTGAAACTTAAAAAAAAAAAAAAAGGATAGAAAAGTTGCCTACACTTACTTTCAAAGAAATCTATGGCCCAATCTGCCAGTGCTTCCATCATCAATGGCCAAAGGCTCCACATCTCCAAAGAAATTGTAGGAGAAAAAAATGTCATATACGACACAATTTCCAAAACCTCTTCAAAAATCTCTGGAAAGGAAACCTTAGTTAGGATAGATTCCTTAAGAATAAATAGAATTAATAAACCAGACAACAAAAAATAACAAATGCATTGTTATATCAATCTCCCCACCTAAAAGGAATATCATTCCCTTTCATGCATAATTGTCATAAAAAAACAACTTTTTTCATTTCACTAAATAAGTATACGTCCAAATCATCCTTTTTGCACCCAATGTTTAAATCAGTGATTTAAATATGGGAATTGGTCTTTACTAATTAGGGACTGACTGCAGGTCGAGCCCAAGTGAAATCAGGAGTCAAAAAAGAATCAGTTGAAAAGTGATAAAAACCGATGAAAATGATTTAAGTTAATGACCTAGTCTGAGTCAAGCCCACTCGGACTTGGCCAATTTTGGAAACCTTGGTTTAATCTGAAAAGTTTGCCTTACAACACCAGCGATGCAAACATGACCTTAATCAAGACAAGCACTGTCCATATGAAGGCCATGATAGCGTATAGTGGCAGCAGAGATGAATTCAACAAGGCTGAGAGGAAGAATAGGACTAAGAAAGGCAACCCTAGATGGATGGTAAAATAGCTTTGACGATGATGATTACAACAACGAAAAAGATTACAAAGACGATATCTCTGTGTTAAACAATTTCCAAGTCACATGGATATGGGTACATCTATAGGTAATTGGTATAGCTTTCAAACAAACTCAAAGTCAAGCAATTCTTCCAAAGTACTGAAAAGGTTGTGCTCCACATTACCTTTTTCTTCTTTTTTTGGGGGAGGAGGGAAGGGGGGGGTAGGGGATATCCCTACCCCACATTGGAGTTGACACTAATCCCATGGAATACAAGAAAGCACCTGCAAGCTTCGTGTACAAAGTATGGATAGGAAGTCGTGTTCCACTTTAGATAACAATAAACTAGAGTAATTTCAATTAGTCCAAGTACTGAGGAAGTTGCATTTCCTTTCTAGGTACAATAAACTTGAGTTATTACTAATGATGTTTAAGGTATTTTAGGCATCATTTCAAAATGATTTGGTATAGAAGGATGCTAAAAGTAATGTTTGGAGTTCATAATCAGTTTCAAAATAATAATAAGGATTTCAAAGTATTCAAGTCATCAAATCACTGGATCCCAGGCATGTTTTGAAGGCTTCCCCAAACAAAGTGGGAGACCCAAGTAAAATGTAGGAAAATTAGACACCTTGCAGCCCAATTGCGACACCAATTCCAATGAAAAATTGGATACCCTAGGAACTGATTTTCAAAGGTTTTCAAAAAAATATTTATGCACATCTAAGAGTGCTAGAAAATACATTACAAAATAGGAAAAAGATCAAAGTGAACCCTGCTTTTCCAAGAGTTTAAAGTGAGTGATGTGAAGGGGTCGACTTCAAAGGTTGTAAAGAAACCGTTACATTTTTTCAATAAAAAACAATTTGAGAATGGGCATAAAGAACGAGAGATTGTCTATGCTTTAAAGACTAAAGATGTTAAAAGAGTCTCCTCAAGAAACATCAAAAGATATTGCAAAATTGGATACCCTAGGGAACTGATTTTCAAAGGTTTTCAAACAATATTGATGCACATCTAGGAGTGCTAGAAAATACATTGCAAAATAGGAAAAGGTCAAAGTGAACCCTACTTTTCCAGAGAGTTTAAAGTGAGTGATGTGAAGGGGCCGACTTCAAAGGTTGTAAAGAAACAGTTACATTTTCTCAATAAAAAACAATTTGAGAATGTGCATAAAGAACGAGAGATTGTCTATGCTTTAAAGACTAAAGAAGTTAAACGAGTCTCCTCAAGAAACATCAAAAGAGATTGCAAAATTGGATACCCTATGAACTGATTTTCAAAGGTTTCCAAAATATTGATGCACATCTAGGAGTGCTAGAAAATACACTGCAAAATAGGAAAAAGATCAAAGTGAACCCTGCGTTTCCAGAGAGTTTAAAGTGAGTGATGTGAAGGGGCCGACTTCAAAGGTTGTAAAGAAACCGTCACATTTTCTCAATAAAAAACAATTTGAGAATGGGCATAAAGAACAAGAGATTGTCTATGCTTTAAAGACTAAGTTAAAAGATTCTCCTCAAGAAACATCAAAAAAGATTCTAGGAGAGATCACAACTTTACTCAATAAGGATAGTGATGCAATCCCTGAGGAGCTTCCGGTTGAGCTCCATTCTAAATGTGATGTTCAACCCATTATGGATTTGGTCCCAAATTTGTCTACCCCCAACCTTCTACATTATAGGAAGAACCTTATTGAACATACCAAATTGAAGAGGCAGATTGATGTTGTTGGTTGGACCATATTCTCCTCATGGGTAAATTTTCCTAAAATTTCCAATTGACCAGTCTACAGGTTCCAATCATTTTGAGATAGTCACAGATTACCAGCCTAAGAAACCTATAGACCTCATACCTCTTTCACCTGCATGTAAGCCTTCCAAGTCAGCTGAGTCATTTGCTAGGCATATCCATGAGTTACGTACTGATATTAGAAGAAAATTTTCTATTAGCAATGAATATTACAAATCTTCTGAAGATGAGCACCGCTGATATCAAGAGTTTCAAGAAAGAGATATGGTCATGGTGCACATCGCCTAAATGGTTTCCCAAATGGACCATAAAGAATTTCATGCCCAAAGTGCAAGTCCTTCTAAAGTACCACTTAAGAAGATCAAGGTTCTAATATATATGTCCTAGTTTTCCTTCAGATTTAGGAATCAACCACATCTTCAATGTGGAACGATTTAGCCCTTTACAAAGGACCACCTATTCCTCTAGACATAAATGCATTTCCATCATCTCATCCTTCAAACACATCTCAACAAGACTATATTGCTTCTACATCATTGGCACCTTTGCCCACCCCTCATTTCCCATCATTGCCATCCCTACCCAAGACGAAGGAAGAAGTGAAAGACATCTTGGATGAGCATATTGTGTCCACCAGAACTAGGGGATACTGGAAAATCCTTATGAAGTAGAAAGATTGACCCAAGAATGATTGCACATGGATCATTGGCAATGTTCTTCCGAGACTCGGCAAGGATATGCACGAGAGATGCTAGAGCATTGTCTACTGAAGGTGAACTTTTCCAAGCCGGGGAGAATTAATGAGGACATCATGGGACGCCAGCAAAGAAAAATGCATCAGAATTAAGATTTTCCTCTCAACATGGTTAGATGATGATTTTGTACATATTTCTAATATACCCAATCATGGATAGAGATAGATCCAACCATGAATAGCCTAGATTGTATGTTGATCAAGCAAGGATTTGAAGATTTGGATTGATCCATACATTTACTTCATCTGAGTCATTCATTTATGGATTGGACCGATCTGACCATTGATCAATGCCATCCAAGCATTTTATTCTATTAGTGTCATCTAGTTTTGATTTAGATGTGTTTCAAGATTGCCACAGTATTTAATTTTATGGCTTAGATTGTCCACATGTATGCCTTCAGTCATATGTATCTTGGGTTTTAAGAGTGTCTCCTTTTTTAAAAAAAATAATGGCAAGAGACGCTTTTAAAGTAAATGAGTAATGAATGAAATTCAAGTTTCTCCATCTGCAAATCTAGTGTGACTCTCTTTTTTTCTTCCCTTCCCTTTTCTTCTCTCTTTTTCCCTACTTTTTTCCTCTTTCAACACCTTATTTTTGTCATTTTTCATCCAAACCCTAACTCTAATCAAATCAGGACCCAGCGGTGTTAAAATCACACGATTTGAATCAAATCGGGACCTGTAACAAGCCAAATCGCAAGAAGAAGAAAATTGTGCGACTTTTGTCTTGAATCGCAAATCTTACGATTCAAACCCTAAAATCGCACAATCGTGCGATTCAGAGAGAGATAGAGTACCTGGTCGATTCCTCATTCTTCTTCTTCCTCCCCTTTCTTCTTCTTCTCTTCGTTTCCGCTCCAGCAGTTATTTCGTTTTGTCACCTTTTATGTTTACTTTACTCTTCTACAGTTTTACTTGTTATCATTTTTACTTCTCTTTTCATTCACTTCTTTTGTTTGATAAACTAGAGCATATTCTTTCATTTTAACTTTACTTTGCAGGTCCTCAGAGATTTTATTTCTCCAGTTTAAGGGACTGTTCCAAGCATGTTTGGGTTATTGATTTTATAAATAAAATCTATTTTAATTAAAAATAATAATATTTTTTATATTGTTAATAACATGTTTCTGGGTTTTTTTATCTTAATAAGAATTATTTAATAAGATGAGAAGTATTCTTTCTAGTTTCTTATTATTATTTTGTTCTAACTATTTTTTTATTAGTTTTTAGCTACAAACTAATCTTTCTTTTTTTTCAGGGTTCAATCTTTTGTCTCTATTTTAAAAAATAAATAGTTCTAATTTTTTTTTTAAAACATTTGATAGATGTTATTAATAGTTTTTTTAAATTTTAAATGTTGTTATTTTATTTGCTGATTTCTTAAATTTATCTATACTTAATAGATATATTTAATCTCATATTAATATATTTTATGTATTTTTTATGGATGGTTATTTATGATGGATGATAAATGTCAAATTTGTGCATGTGGCTTTAGAAATTTATGTGAATTGAAAAGGCTTTTTATTATTCTATGTCATCTTATATGTAATTATAATATAAATAATAATTTAAAAATATTATTATGAATCTTACGATTCTACGATTCTCGATTCACGGCCCTAGACAGATTCATGGTGACAACATGCTCAGGACCCAACTCCACCTTCGACCACCAAAGTATCAAATAGCATGTTTCTGGGTTTTTTTCCTTATTAAGGATTATTTAATAAGATAAGAAGTATTCTTTCTGGTTTCTTATTAACTTTTTTGTTCCTACTAACTTTTTATTAGTTTTTAGGAACAAACTAATCTCTTTTTTTCTAGGTTCAATTCTTGTCTTTATTTAAAAATAAATAGTTCTAATTTTACTTCTTTCTGGTTTCTTATTAACTTTTTTGTTCTTACTAACTTTTTATTAGTTTTTAGGAACAAACTAATCTTTTTCTTTTCTAGGTTCAATTCTTGTCTTTATTTAAAAATAAATAGTTCTAATTTTTTTTTTTAAATATTTGCTGGATGTTAATAATAGTTTTTTTAAATTTTAAATGTTGTTGATTTCATAAATTTATCTATACTTAATAGATATATTTAATCTCATATTAATATATTTTTATGTATTTTTTTATGGATGGTTATTTACGATGGATGATAAATGTCAAATTTGTGAATGTGGCTTTAGAAATTTATGTGAATTGAAAAAGCATTTTATTATTCTATGTCATCTTATATATAATTATAATATAAATAATAATTTAAAAAAAAATATTATGAATCTTACGATTCTCGATTCATGAGTCACGGCCCAAGACCGATTCACGATATGATTTGAGTTTGACAACATTGTCAGTACCCAACTCCACCTTCGACCACCAAAACCCGCTGGGACCCACTACAAACGTACATACATGCCCATATGGCCATACGGACAGTTGCCCTATTTCACATCCCAACCTCTAGATCCCTATCTCAGACTCGATCTAACTTTATCATATTGTTTTACCATATTTGAGACCTAGTTTTGCTCAAGAACTGAAAAAAAGAAAAGAAAAAAAAAAGCCAACCCTAATGCCTTTGCAAACCCTAGGTGATCCCATAGCCCTATTTCATCCCTTGAGTGACTGATTTTTAAATATAGAAGACCTAGGACTTGGTTTTGTATGATTTAATTAGTCTTTTGAGGGATTTTGCATCGAAGGCCAACAATACAACCTTCAGAGCGTTTTAAGTGTACATGTCATTCATCTTTTTCGATATCTCTGATTAATTGTGTGTGAATTTGCCTTAGCTTTTATTTTATCTCCCCAACATCTTATGTGAATCAAGGATATAAATTGCATGTTATTTTAGGATTATACACGATTTGCATTTTGATATGGGCCTCCCTATATCATTCAAATCTAAGGTTTCCAATATTTTGACTTGTCTTGCATTAGATTTGATATCATAGCTTGTCTTGCCTCATATATGAAGATCAAAACACCAAATGTTGGAAAAGAGGCATAAGTTTCTTCAAATCATACACACTACTGATACTAATCAATGCTTAAATATGCACATAAAGCTCTTAAGATGCATAAACAATAGCAAAACGTCATTTTGGCCTCCTGACGTGCCATAATGTTAATTAATTCAGGCAAACATTATAATAGGAAAATATTATGGTACAAATGCATCTTTCAATGGACCATCCTAGACTAGAATGCATACCCTGTCCATCTGTAGTCAACATCCTACGCATTATGGGCAATAGTGTTGGCTCAATCTGAACAAATAGATGGGGAAGCCTGCTCACAGATTCAAGAATTGTGCTAATGGCACGCAAACAACCAACAGCAGCCAAAGCACCTGGATCATCAGCCTCATCATCGGCTTCAGAGGTATCCATACACTTCCAAAATGCTGCAGCCTGGAAGTGGAGAAAAAATTTGTGGATAATAGTTCATCAATGGAGGAAATCTGGGCCAAACATACAATGTATGGCATATTAGTAAGAACATTACCAAATTCTGGCATAATCCAAGGGCATAAGGTGCCATCTCTTCCCCAAACTTGTCCACAATAGTCTCAAGGGTGAACACAAGGTCCTCATTCTCAACTTCATTCATAAGCTTAAAGAATTCTGCAGAAGTTCCAGTAAAATGTCTATGAAACAATATGCACTAAATGCGAACACTATTGTCGAAAAATGTTGAATACGTACCATCAAGCAACTGAGGTAGAATAGGACGAATTTCATTCAGATCTGCCAGAGCAAGTCAAATGATCAACAAAAAATCAAGAAGAAACAACACAATTATTCGAGCATATTATGATTCAAGTCATGTTAACATTTAAAATTGAAAAAGAAAAAAGTCAAAACGGTCACAAAACAAAGCTGAAAAATCAAGAAGAAACAACACAATTATTCGAGCATATTATGATTCAAGTCATATTAACATTTAAAATTGAAAAGAAAAAAGTCAAAACGGTCACAAAACAAAGCTGAAAAAGTAAGCAGATACAGTACAAAAAGTGTAGAAACAAACCTTTACAAGCTTCAACAAATGAGCGCAACGCAAATACTGAATCAACACGTACTGGAAGCTCGGGATCACGCAGTCCCGATACAACACTATGCAAAGCTTTACGAAAATTATTCGGATCTGAAAAGTTTATGTGCGCATACTGGCCAGCAACCCATGCTGCCTATACTCCACAAATTAGATGTATCAATTGGCAAGGGAATAATTTTATGTAGCATGGAAGACAAGGAATTAGACTATCAATGTGCAAAGGTATAAGCTTATGAAGTATAGAAAACAAAACAAAAAAATGCACTCTACAAACATCATAAGTCAACAAGTTAAGATATTTAGACAAGAATATCAAGGTTTTCCGAAAAAGAATAACATCATTATTGGGCTAAAGAAGAAAATGATTCCCCAGCAAACCAGGCAACATGGCAGTTCCATGTGAACTTCTCATAGGGCCCATCTGAGCCCACATGGATGGATTGATTTAAAGGCCTTTGCCTGAATAAGCTGCCTACCAAGAATGACTTAATTGGATGAGCAAAAGCATGTTTTTTAGGGCCCAATTTTTAAAGTTTTGGGTCACTTAAGACAATTCTATTATCCCATTCGGGTGTGGTTTCAACTCAATGGTAAGCGCATCTCAAAAGAATCAAATTGAACAAAGATCCAATTTACAAAGGGTAGATGAGCGTAAGGGCACAGGGTGTAAATGGGACCACAGTGACAACGTTGTTCACTCTCTGAAATAGCAAACCTAGGAAGATTGCCTTAGGAAGAATTTCTTAGGGCCTTTTGGTAACCCACTCCATTTAAAGAATGAGATTGTCAAAATGATATTGGCAGAAATAGACACTCAAAAACTTATTCCACGATCCTAATTCTAGCAGAGCTCATTCAGAATTGGCAACATGCTAACATTAACATCATCCTTTCAATATTCCAATTTCCAACAATATGTGTTCTAGAGAAGCAATGTTCTGAAAATTGAAGGTTTTTCATTTTCTATGCATTTGGTATTCAAAGCATTATATTGGTAAAATGACAAATAAAATGATGATAACATCATATGTAAAACTGGATAGTCATTTACATGAACATTCTTCAAGATACAACAACAAATTTATGTATATACATCTGATCGTGGACAACTTACAAGACTAATGTTTCGAATATTGACTAGGAAAGTAAAGGAGAAGTCAAATATTGGTAAAACTCACATTAAAATTACGAACATTGTAAACCCATGCGGGTTGCCTTGGTGGTCAAGAACCCGCCTGAGATATGGGAGGTCTTGAGTTCAAGTCACTCTCAACACAAAAGGGTCACTTTCCATAGTATTACTCGGTGTGTGTGGATAGGGAGGTTTACACATGCTCTAAGGATTAGTCAGGTTCTCTGAGAGGCCAGACACCTTGATCTTCAAAGAACATTGCAAGGCTTCTAAAAAATTGTATCATGACATAAGTTTTTTTTTGAAAGATAACATAAGATTCAAATCATAAATCCTAAGATTCTAACCACTATGCAAACGAATGTACAAATGGCCATTGCATGTGTGGTCATTCTACCACATCAACAATATTGTCTTGGCAAATAGAAAACATTCTTGGAATGGAGCCATATCAGCACCCATTCTCCATTCTAGTCTCTTTAATCTGCCCAAAAAACAGCCCCTTGGGGTGACTATCTTTCTAAAAGAGAATGGCCTCCACATGGTTCAGAGGGATTTCTAGAGGCCCACATAGGTAGGGGATGGGTGAAGTTTCACCCTCATATGCAAGTATTGTGGCCAAAAAAATTGGCCCACATGGGTGTTGGGGGGGATTGAAGTTTCACCATCATAGTCTCTCTCATGGGATACTGCCTTGGGAAGGGTCTCAGGTGACTATTTTTCTAAGATGGAATGAACTCCAATAGTTGGAAGGGGTTTCTAGAACACTCCATTAGGGGACTTGGAGTTGTATCCTTTTGGTGCACTTCACATACCCTTTATCAATAAATTAGTCACCAATTCAAAAAATAAAAAACTTCTCTGGTCAATTGCCTTCGAGAAATATTTAATACATACTACTTTAGGTGTTGTTGATCTTGTGCCACATGTGAAGCTTGTTTAAAATCTGTAAGCTAAATGGAATGAAAGAGAGAATATATTTTGACAAGAGAGTAGCACACTTGCTAAATTCTTACTACGCAACCTCAAAAATCATGGGCCCATCACTATTGGTGAGGGAGTGCGTGTCTGGGTGTGAGAAGAGAGAGAGAGAGAGAGAGAGAGATTTTCCCATGACAGATGTTTTAGAATTGTGAGATCATAATAATAAGAGCAACTCCCATCTTCCTACTATCAAAAACATGTTCAATAGGCGTAAAACCTATAATATAATCGGTAGTAGTTGAAGCAAATGGATGGTTGAATTAAAGCTCAAGAGTTCCAAAACTAGTTAGAGAGGGAGAGAGGCAACAAACCTTTGCTCTAAGATGACCAACAGGGCTGCTGAACTCAGGAAAAACATGTTGTACCAACATTCGCTCAAGCTCAGACTTGTAAGGTTCAGTTTGCTTCAATTTATCACACAATGCACCAATAGCAAGGAGAGCACCATCTTTTTGTCGATATGGTTTATATTCCATAGGCGACTCATCATATCTATATTACAAGATAAGTAGTTCAAATTATTAATGCTTCTCCAAATTGTAAAAGAATGTAAAGTTTATGGCCTAATAAAGCAAAAATTAGATATGATTTTAGTTTACCGCTTAAAAATCTCCACTACGAACTGAACAAATTTTTGCAGATTTCTTTTCCACGTTTCCTCACCAACTCACTCACAAAATCCATGGAGGCTGTCCGAGGACTATACAAATCCTCAATAATATCTGCATGAAGGCATGAGGAGCTTAAACCCTCTACTAAAATTAAAACTGAAAATCATGAAAACAGATCATCAAACTATTGAATTGATATGTCCAATAGACTCACCATAACCTTTCCTTACATACTCATGTGGATCTTCATTCCATAATTTTTGGTCATTATCATTGAAGCACATGAGTGGAAAAATTATCTCAAAAAGAAGAATATCAAGTTGAGACTGCAACAACTGGTACATACTATTTTTTGAAATACTGCAGGAAAAAAGAAAATTCTTAGTTATTCTTAAACAAAACAAAACAGTCTTTTTTTTTTTTTGAACTGGTCAAAAAAAAACAGTCTTCAATGTAGAAATGGGGAAAAAGGATAGAATCTGATAACAAATTTCACATTACAATATCACTCTGTTTCTTAAAAATAGAACTTCCTTGGAAAAAGACAAGGACATATAATCACATACCAACCTGCTACTCAAATACTGAAGAATAAGGTTGGTAACTCTATCAGGGAGATATCCACCTACACGAATTACATTCAACAATTTTAAGTGGCATTCTAAAATTTTCCCAGCATAATTTTTTTGAAACATCTGCGCAAAAGCTTTGTTTTCTGGTTTTTGAAGCTTCAAATCTCCAAACCTGAGAGATTACAGGCACATGTCACCAAACAATTAATTGAAAAATAGAAACAAAACAAAACAAAGCAAAATATAGAGATCAATTTTTTTAAAAGCACAAACCGAGTGTATAACCGGTTTAAAATATGAACCGTCCATTTCTTCACTTTCCACCATCCCCAAGATTTTCGTAACTCTGGATCTGTGGGCTGGCATTCTAAAGGGACAGGTCTTTCCAATATATTCAAGAATAGAATCATCCATGCATTGAATACATTGGCATCAAACAGTTGCTTTGGAATCTCTAACTGGAAAAAGAAGATAAGTCATATGTAAATAATTAACGCACAATAGAAATGCATGTAACTGTGTAACATGTTGAGTTAGAAACACACATATATGGATGACCAGAATATTTTGCAGATGAGTTTGATCAAATCTGCTACTTCAAGCATAGGGTCTACAATTTGAACAAGTCTGCTGAATATACTCAGTAGATGCGGAAATGTCTGGTCAACAATTAGATAGATTGGCATCCGCTCTTCATCCGACTTGAACCTATAGATTAGAAGGAAAAGGTAAAAAAATGGTTAGAAAACCATTGGAAGAGGGTCAAATGGGAACCTTTGTAAGTTGTAAGACACAGTTGTCTGAAGGTTAGCACTGACCAGCAAAGTGCCACATCCATCAACTTCCATTCTGTTTGACATACAATTTGGATACAACAACTATCCTTATTCTTTTACCAAACCAACCAAAGGAATGTGATAGTTTTGAAAAGATATAACGACCTAAAACATTAGTTAAATTCTCCAAGAAAAAGACACTTCCTATGCTTCCTATATCTTGTTTTCCTGCGAATGTGGATTATACTTGTCACATATTTTACTATGCATGCACATTGCACAATATTCTAATCATTACTTTAGCTGTAAAAAATTGTTCAAAGACTGGCAAATATATAGGAGCTAGATTCCAAAAAACATAACATACAGAGCACTTAATGGTTAGGGGGCTTCAATTTAGTATTTGACCACCACAAGGTAGGATCCAAAAGTCATCTTTGCCATGGTTCACCTTTTCACAGAAGTTAATTACAAAATTAAATATTAGGTTCAGGTTGTTTGTAATGATTTTGGGGTTTTGTGTAGAACTTCCACATGCATGACTTTGCCTCAAGTAACAAGAGGTAAAGAGAATAATGGTCTAAAAATGTGTAAAAAACTTAAATCAACATAGGCAGACTGGGTTAAAGAAACTTCCACTTGCATACATACTCATATTTCCTTGAAAGAATCCTCAAAACGTATAATGCTCCATACACTTGCTGATCTTGTAGGTTGAACTTTAGCCAGTGGAGCAGGCCCGGCCATTGTTCAGGATAATCAGAATGGATGATTGTCTTGAGGCATTCACCCAACTGTGCTCTGTAGAATACAGTATAGGTATCACAAAGTTGCACACGTACCAAATGTTTTGCATACATTAAAAAGAACAATTTTGCAACAAAGGGCAGGAACATAAACCAGTGAGAGAGAGAGAAAGAACAAAAGTGAACTTCAAGGACCATACAGTAAAAGTAAAAAACAATCTTGAACTTGTAATACATAAATAAGCGAAAGACATGCAGATATTGAGCCATTAAAAAAAAGTACAGCAAAAATAAAAACCAATATTGAATTTGTGACGGAGATAATGAGTTTTGCCATTAGAGAAAGTTTCTAGATGGAGAAGGTCTAAATAGCAGAATTTATCTATGAACAGGAAAATAATAACATGAAAGCTTGTTTGGATTCACATCACTCACACAGCAAGGATAGTGCAGAAGCAACAGATATGTCACACAGACAGACCAGCAAGTACATGTCCTAAAGACATCAGAAACAGAGGAGAAAATCATGAGGTAAGTTCATACATGCCAACAGCAAAGCAGAAATAATCAAGCAAGTCTTAACAGAAGTTCAAACTTTTGTAGTGTATTTTTTCCCAAAAAAAAAAAAAAAACCCTATCCTCTGAATTCTATGAAAAAACACAAAAATTTATCATAAATTTCAAAAATACCTAACCTTTGGTGAAAATCCTAAAAAACTTCTTGACCACTGTCAGCTAAAAGGTGAACTGCTATTTAGTAGAGGAATTTTTACATGTGGAACATATGCCCCACTATTAGCAGAGTAGAATTCAACTAATCAGTAACTTGGAAAAGTGGAGGTAAGGTGCTGCTTTTTTTGAAAAGTAACTGGAGGTAAGCTTTTGAGACAAGCAAATTGAAAATTAGTAGGACAAGGGCGAAAAATATAGAGAGTAAGTATAGTGGAAATGATGGTAGGAAGGACGAACTAATAAAAACTGGAAATGACTTGAGACGTTAAGAAATTTCAATATAATATGGATGCAGCAAATAGCATGGGTGCGGAATGGCTAAGTGTAGGTAAACTAACAGAGTAATGTGATAGAAGAGTGCACAACAAGTAAAAGGGTGTCCTATAAAACAACAGTTAGGCCTACAATATTATATGGAGCTGAATGTAGGGTGGTAAAGAAAAGAAAAGGAGAATTCTTTATCTTTTAAGAGTGGCAATATTCATTAGAGACTAAGAAGCACCAATACGGGTACACGTATCGAATACGACACATATTCGATACGGGAATACGGCAAATTTTGAAAAACTAGGATACGGGTGCGGCATGATACGCCGAATTAAAAAATTATTTAAATTATTTTGACCTAAGTATTATTTTTTATCATTTAAATTGCACTTAAACATATCCTAAAAGGTTGAAGTGATGATCATTAAATAATAGAAAAATCTAATAAAAGTTGTGCCTTTATTTTAAATTTTCATATTGAAGTACCCAGAAATTGAGATGAAATAAAAGTGACAAAGCCTCACTCTACAAGTTTTTTCCCATCTTTTTTGACAATTGAGTTCAATGGTAGTTTCTTCGGTTGCAAACAATCTAACGATGAAACAGACATACATGTGGCTAATTTACTTTGAAAATAACTACTAGTCTAACTTCACGTGATTCATAGTTTGATACTACACAGTAATTTCATGTGGCTAAATTATGTAGTACATGCAACAAAATAGAACCAATTTGATAGAAATTCAAAATGAGGATTTTCTTAAAGCAAAATTTTCAGAGAGAGAGAATTAATTAAATAAATCATCCACATCTACATTAAACTATATAAAAGAAAAACAACTCAATGAACTTGGTGAATAGATGGGAATAAATAAATAAAAGATGGAAAAGGGACAGTAAGATGCGTTTGGCGTGAACAAGGTCTGTATGATGTTTTGGGTTCGGGTTTAGGATGAGGAAGACTGTACGGTGGTGTGATAAGTGGGCTGAATGGAGGGAAGAAGATGGTGGGTGAAGGACTGAACTTGGGTTTGGTTGGGGTTTGGCGAATAGAAGAAGAGGGTATAAAAGAGGGAAAGGGGATGAAGATGGGAGATGGACGAACCTATTACAGGTTCGGACAGAGCCTTTTGAGCACAGACAACAAGGGAAACTCAAGCCGCCTGGCTGAAAAGGTGTCTAAAACAGGTGACGGCAAGGGTAAAGAGGGCTTATAGATGATCACGGCAGCAGAGGGTGGGTCAAAGGAGAGAACAGCAGCAGTTGGGAGTAGTTTTGGGGGTCGCAGAAACACAGGGAGGGAATATGGGAGGTGGCGACATGGTTTAGGACGTCTCTGGGAGGTTAGCGAAAGGGCAGGGATGGGTAGAGGAGGTTATGAAGATGACTAGAGGAGAAGAAAATGAAAATGAAAGAGAGAGAGAGAAGAGAAATTGAAACCGTACCTCTCGATCATCTCCTTTCTTCGTTCTTTCCGATCCTTCTCCTTTCTTCTGTCTTCAGTTCTTCAGGCTTCCTTAGGGTTAGGGTTACAACCCCTTTCTAACAAAAGCCCCTTTTTTTAAAAAAAAAAGCGAAAAAACGCATGTCCGAGCGTAGAAATAAAAAAAAACCGTGTCCCGGGCGTGTCCGGGCTTTTCCACGCGTGTCCGGGTGTATCCGAGCGACATATCGAGGCGTATCCATATTTAAAAAATATTTAATTAATTGGATACGTATCCGACACGTATCAGAGCCGTATCTGTGTCGGAAACGTATCTGACACGGATACTCGAGGGTTTCGAAGTATCCGTGCTTCATTGCATAGAGAGTATGTAAAAAAATATACAACTTGGTTTTAGCATACCCCTAAAACACACACACACACAATCCTATTGTTGTCGAGAGCCCCTGTGAAGTATTCTATCCTCGTCACTTCCGTTTGCAAGAAAATCCATTATTCCATTTGCTGATCTCTATTCATGTTTGAATGACAGACCCATAGATCTAGCAATAGACTTAATTATCAACCAATGTTGCTCACTCGCCTCCTGCCTACTTCATAAGCGTTGAGTCTCTTTCTCTGATCATTTTTCCACCAAAATCTTTCTTCAAAGTTATCAATATTTCACTAATAGCTATTAATTCAGCTTCATTGGATTCTTTCACACCCAATAGACAAAGAAGAATGCTCTTACAGAGACTTAACCATCATGCAACACTCCACTGACAACTTTATGACCCAGTTTATCACTAGGCCCTCCAACAATGAACTCAACCATCCCCCTACAGGTTTTCTCCATCATTCTTTCACCAGAATTTTTCTTGACTCATCTTTCAAGCAACAAATATTCAACAAAATTCTTTCGATGTAGATAAAGAAATGGTGAGTTTGAATTATATAACCATTTCCCAAACAAACCAGGGGAAAAACAACACATGAACACTCACAATATGATATACATTTATACAATTCCATAAGATTTGATGACTATAACAATTTATGGTATGATTCCAATTTTTAGAACATTGAAAAGGTTGTGACCTTGTAGGTTTGAATTACATAACCATTTCCCAAACAAACCAAGGGGAAAACAACATGCACAGAGACGGGTGCGCAAGCACACACACACAAATTATAACATCTTGGTTGTGCAACCAAAAAGAAAATGTTATTAATAGTTATAATTTCAATCAATAACCACCTATTGCATAGAAACAACCAATCACTGGTTTGTCATACCTCAACAATGATGGTACTTGAACAATAAATAAGAGAAGATTGTTCCTGACCATTTCTTTATCATCATGGGATATTTTCTGCTGCTCATCTACAATAATTAGAAAAAAAAACATCTGTCAAAGCTCCATATCAGGAACCAATCAGCTACAAACTTCACTAAGTGAGGTAGAGATACCAGGCTCATGGGGTGACCAATTTTTTGCCACGAAGTTCTTGAAATGAATGCTCGCAACCTGTCTCACAGCCATGTCACAATTTCCATCAACAATTATCTGCAACAACCTCACTAAATGTTGTGAGCATATTGGGACTGCAAAATAGTTAAAAACAGAATAAAAAAGTTAGGAGGATAAAAGTCAATAAAACGAAATGAGCAAGATCAATAGAATGGCAAAAAAGGACTCTCCCTCAATTAATTTAATGTTTCTCCATCAATTAAGTGAATGCTCCGATCTCAGTGTCAGTTCAGGAAAACTGGAAAAGATTATATAAGTCATGGCACCAGGTAACTATAGGACACAAACAGATCACATATTTTTTTTTTTTTAAAAGTTACAATTTTATTCATTTGGAAAAAGAATACAAACAATCATTAATGCAATCTACAAGATGTCACACTTCAAGGCCCTCCCCAAGGCAAACCTCAACACCAACAACCAGATTAGAATTTCAAATTAATCTTGTTGGCACTCACTGGAAAAAGCCACACTCGGGACATGAAATATAATATGTTAGTTTGTAACTAAATGCAGCCATTTTTTATGTATTAATATCAGTTACAGAAGCAATGCAGACAAAACTATCAATCTGAGTTTAGAACCTGAAAAATGAAGATTAGAAATATAAAAGCACCTGCCTTCAGGACATTGTTAACTTGCAGTTATTCACTACAAAGCAATCAGAAATTAGGTTACTACTTGCGCTAAAGCAGATTATGTTTTCCCTTCCAACAGACAGATCCAAGGAGCACTCCACAATCAAGAAATATCAATTGCAGAAACTAATCCAACAGAACAATAGCAAGATACGGATTATTGTAGAAGGCAAAACTACAAAAGCAATTAAATCAGAATATTTTGGGGGTCCTATACCCCAGATAGATGGGATTTTGGCTCTAATGATGATGATTTTGGGGGTCATATGCAGAAGTCGATTCACATGACCCCTGATCAACATCCAATATTTTGCACAATTAGGATCAGATAAGACAGAAATAAACATTAGATGAGGTATCATTGAAACACTACTCCTCTGGAACCATATATACAAGGTTTTACACCCAATTGAAACAAAATAAAGAAGAAAAGCAACATGCTAGCAATGCATTGCAAAGGACATTCACATGGGCATTAACAATTAGAAATTAAATTTTCAATCCATCACTAATTGTTGGGCATGAAATAATGATCCAATGAACAACTCAATCAATCAAAGAAAATCCACTTCACCATAAAAGCAAAATGAAAAACATTGAAAGCATCCATTGAAAACACTAGCAAAAAACAATTAGAAATCATATCCACAACCCATCAAAAATAATTAGAAATCATATCCACAACCCATCATGGATCACTGGAGATGAGACAACGATCCATTGTAACATAAAACAAAATCAGAGAAAACCCATTTCATTTGAAAATCGAACTTGAAAGTGAAACAACAGCAGATTAAAACATTGAGAAAAGAACTAAACATCATATTTAAATCCATCATTGACCATGGGGTACGAAAAAATGGTCCAATGAACAAACCTTCCAAAAAAAAGGTAATGAGACCTAGGAATACAAACCATCAATTAGAGAAAAACCATTTCATCAGAAAACCATACTTGCAAGTGCTGACAACAGCCAATAAACATCAAAATTAATTAAATAATATTGAGAACCCATCAATGATTGATTGGTATGAAACCAGGATCCAATGAATAATTACCATCCAACCATAGAAATCCTATTTCATCTGAATATCATACTTCAAAGCACCAACAACAGCTGATTGAAACGTGCAAAAAGAATTATACATCATATTTACAGTCTATCATTGATAAAAGCCAGTAAACACAGTTGGTAAGTGCTCATTGTTGCAACTAGATGAGAATTTTATGGCATCAAATAGGAAATAGGCATGCCGGAAATAATTTGTTGTCTAATTATGAGAGCCAACCCCAGATTGATGGGATAAATGGTTTTGATGGTGATGATGAATCACAATCCATCATTTAAAATGTGGTATGAAAGAAGGATCCAATGAACACAAACCATCAATCAGAGAAAACCCATTTTATCCGAAAACCATAAGTGAGAGCACCTACAACAGCTGATTAAAATTGTTTCTTGATCAACAGGTATGAAACAATTATCCAATTAACATAAACAATCAGGTAACACCCACATCATTGTCAAGTCAAATTTAAATGACCAACAACAGCAGATTAAAAGACTGAAAACAATTAACACATCATCCAACATTGGTCAATGGGATGAAGCAACAATCAAATGACCATCAATTGAGAGAAAGCCAACTTCATCTGAAAAACAAACTTGAAAGCACCAGCAACAGCCAAATGAACGTTGTAATATTAATTAAGAACACATTTACAATCCATCATTGATCACTGGTAGACGTTGATCAATGAACATAAGCACCCAATCAAAGAAAATCGATTTCATCTTCAAAAGAACTGACAGCAGTACTTAAAATATCAAAAAAAATAAAAATAAAAACCGACCTGGTTGAGGCTCTCTTCTGCAGCTTTCCGCTCTTCAGGATGAGGGCTGAGTGCGGCTTGAAGGATAACAGCTAGATTTTGAAGATCCATGCTCTGAAAACGAAAGAATCCAATAATCGGATGTCGATGATCTTAAGAGAAAGGAAATCAAGGGATGTGGATGGGAAAAAAAATGGAGGTTTTGGATGTGAGAAGCCTACTAGGGTTTTGGAACCAAGATTTTAGGCTTCTGACACTCGTGGCAACAAGCGGGTTTATATATGATTTCCTGTAAACGAGATCATACAAGCGGTTGAAATCGAGAATGCGTTTTAGAACTTCCAGAGTTACAATTTTTCACTTAAAAGTTTTGACACTTTACAATGAAAAGTTTAAATTACTTTTTTTTTAAGGTTTAAATTATTTAATTAAAAAAAGGTATTTGTAAAGAAATACCAATTATAAGAATATTTTCAATTTTAAAAGTTTTTGTTATGATTAGATTATTTTCAATTATCCCACATCAAAGTGAGACTAACCAGATGAATATACAAAATCACCTTTAAGTCCCGTGTCTCATGTAAATACGGAAAGAATTTTTGATATTATCTAAAATTGGCATTGCAATCTTTTAAATAAATTAATTATCCTTTTTAATTGTTAAAGTGACTCTTATGATATGAAGATTGCAACAATGAAAACAATTTTTAAAAATAAATTTGTTTATCAAGATGTCAATAATATAAAATTATGAAAAAATACCATATAAAAGAGACCAATGAGAGAAAGAGAATCCTAATATTTTTTCTATGTAAATATGTAATAGAACTGCTAAAATCCTTTTTTAAAAAAAAATAGCCATCCCAGCCTTTCCATTTTATTTTTAAGTTTAGTGGGAATTGAATTCAACATCTCTCACTTTTTTTAGTGGGAATTGAATTCAACAATTCTTTAGTGATCTATTTTTATCATTATTCTAATGATAATGATTTAATCAATTTATCAATCACACACCACGACACATGAAGTTTTGCCTCATTTGTGAGACAATGAAGAAGTGACCTTGGGAAGAACATACTTGATTTGTCATAGAAAATCAACTTGAATTTTACTATAGAAATGGTTTGGTTAAGATGGTTTCTTGAGGATTTTGATGCTACTCATTGTGACCCAATGCCGATTTTATATGATAATAAAAGTGTTGTTCCAATTGTCCAAAAAAATGTTTTTCATGATGGACCCAAACATGGTAAAGTGAATAATCATTAAATTCCTCAAGAATATTCTTGTGGCACTATTATTCTACTATTTGTTACCTTTGATCCCCAATTAGCACATTTATTAACCAAACATATCACTTGTTAGATATGAATTTTGAATGTCTAAACTCCATTTGCTCTTTGAGCTTGAAGAGGAATGTCAGTCAGCATAGAGTCCTCACAGAGTTTCTCACATTTGTTGAGTCCTTGTAAAGTCCTCTAATGTTTGTGGAGCTCATGCAAGAATTATTGTAAAGTCATGCACGATTGTGTTGATAGAATCTTTGAAGGCTTTTGTATATTTTATAAATTGTGGTGTTGAATGCAATGTAATTAATATCTTCGATATTTTTAAATTTCCTATGTTTTTATTGATAAAATACATATTGCCGTTAATATCTTGAGATTTTTTCGATAAAATCATGCTAAATGGTAATATCGCGATAATATCCCTATAAATTCTCGGTAAAATACTGATGAATTCCTTATTAATATTTATATTATTTTTTAAATATTATATTTTCTTTGAATTTTTTCCGTTAATTTCTCAGTAAAAATCTGAGAATTTGAAAATATCTCGATATTATCAATCGCCATTAATATTCTGAGAACGATATTTGTGACAATGGTTCAATGAAAGAGATCCATTAATTTTAATCCATAGCATTGTTATTGTTGACTCATTTAGATCTTGGGTTTGCACCTCTAAGTGAGCAGTGACCTTTATTTTTCAATCCAAATGAGAAATTAAGATACCTATCCTTAAAACCGCAGCCAAGAATATATGCTTACTTTTTTCAGTAAGGTTGGTTGATTCTATCGAACTTTGGAGAGTCTTTTTGAGAAGAAAAGACCTTGACTCGGCCTTGACTCAGTATGCACAGCCTGCCTTGACTCAGTATGCAGTCCAAAAATGGAAAATCATCTTCTCCAAGCCGGCCATGGCTATAGGCCAAGTAGGCTGCCACGTAAGGCCTTCACCAATACGACCAACTTTACTCACAATCTCAGAGTCTTTGAAATCTCTGCACTGTACCTAGGGCCCCTGAAATTTCAGGACATTAGGCCCGGCACTGATCTTCTTCTCTCTCGTCTCTCAAAAAGGGCAAGTCTACAGCAAGGGCACCTACCTTCCTTCTCGTTGATTGGGAGGATTCTGTATTACTATATATTTTGAAACAATCTTTTACTGCTACACTACATTGCATGAGCTGAGAATCTTGTATGGAGAGGAAATATTTTTTACATTATTTTAGTACATTATTGCAAACTGTTCCTTCTTGATCTCCTTTGTCTATTAGAAGATGTGAGAAGCTTATAACAATTGCATTTCTAATGATAATTAACATCCTGATGGAATTTGCTCACTAGCAAACAATAGGGTTTCACTCAATAAAGTGCAGATGCAAAAGTGTCCACTCATAACTGATTGCATCATTTTTTGCTTCGGCATCAATAAAGACCGAAAGTGAGCATCGTGAGAATTACTTGCAAATATTGGATCTTTATGGGTGCCTTTGTGTCACAATAAGTGCATTGCAATACCAAGCTTAAATTTTTTAAAGGCTTCCGAGCATTTGGTGAGAAATTAGGTGAGAATTTTTATTTTATGATGAAGAAATTTAAAATTCATACTTTTGCTTACATACGAGGACGTTGGATAAAACTCTAGATGCAGAAAGTCCATCATAAGTGACCGGTATTGGATGACTATGGGATTTGAACATGGGACCAATCAAACTGTCTACCAGTTGAATCACTCCGTGTAAAATAGATTAGGTGAGATATTTGTTGAAAAAATGTCCGTCCATGGAGATTCCTATTGATGTCAATTACTATGAATGTATTTGATTGGAAAGTCCTTTGTTTGGTTTGCCTTCGTTTATAAAATGGCTATTGGCTATTGGCTATATGAAAGAACTCCTATAATTAACTCGAGTTTTTTTTTACTTTGCTTAGAGTAGATTGAGATTTTCTCATGTTTTAATATATTTAAAGGTGATGCTACATCTGATGTTTCCTATATTTATCAAAATTTATTACTTTTTAAGTAATTCTCTTTTATCAACTTTGGTAATTTACAAGCTTGGTTGTTTGTAGCCAAGAATGATGTTGCCAATCAATTTTAAGTTGAACTTTCACTTCTTCTTTTTTATAACTAGGTTATGCAAATCTTTCTATTCACATATATTGGGTAATCCTACGGGGAGTGATCCTTTAGAGTGTAATGAAAATCGAATTCAAGATTCCTACTTTTTTAAGCAGGTTCCTAGTTTTCATTCCAACTCCTTTGAATTAAGTTGGACCTTTACTTAGTCAAAACATTGTTTTATTTCATTGAAGGCTTTATTTTGCATTATTTCGTTTAAAAGTTCTTTTCAGCACATGCTAGTGAACCAATAATTTGGTGAACAAGTCTTGTTCTTATGTGCCCTACTGTGGGGATGATTTTGTTGAAGACTTTATTTGTTCACAAGATTGTAGCCAATTCATGGTTTCCCTTTCAGAGGAACGTGGTATTTTGGCTACACTGAAGCATCTTTTTGTAGGTCATTAATGTTAACTATCTGATGCAAGCATTGAGTCTGACTCGAGCTCGTCACCCAATTGGATCGGTCCGACGATCTAGCTCTCCATTTTCACCAACGGAGGAAAGAGAGGTCTGCAGGCTCAAACCAATAAGATCCACCCTCATTACTCTTGGGGCTCTCAAAACCCACAGATTCAAGATCATTTACACTCCACGAAGAAGACTCCTCACATCTGAGTCATCAGTTGACTCACCCACTTGTGGGTCCCACTCGAAGTACTACCATGACTATAGAGCCATTCCCGTGTGGACCACACACGGTGCATGCCAACCGAAGCAGCAAGGAGAAGATAAGAAAGAGGGTAGCAGAGGCGTTGGCCTCACACGGTCTCCACACGGCCCAAAAAATCAGCAAAGTCAATGTAATAATCAGAAAAATAAACAAAGAAGGAAATGTGAATCGGGAAGCAAGGCGTGGGCGTGGCTGGCTGATTTGGGAGGAAATAATTGGAAAGAAAATGGAGAAAGATCAGCACCAAGAATCCCATAGCAAAAATGTTCAGAAGATTAAAGAGGAAAGGGTGAAGGGCGGAAGATGCACAGAAGGCAGCAATCAGAGAAATTATTTTATTATTTTTATTTCCATTCTTTCTTTTTTTGAATTATTGGTTTGAGCCTGCGGCTTTCTTTCCAATTATTTTCTCCCAAACAGTGGGACACCCCGCCTATAACCCCCATGCTCAGCCCACTACCTCCAGTGTACACTGATATTAGATCATGGGCTCGAACCCACAGTCTCCATTCTTGTTATTGAAATTATCAAAAGTCTAGAGCTTTCTCCTAAGTTTGGTGAGTTTTTCTTAATTCCTTTTGAATTAATTTATATTGTGTGTGGATTGATTTTTGTTAAATACTGGATTATTAATTGCATGTTGAAATTGAATTTCATTTGTGCATTTTTCCATTATCTAATAAAGATTTGAATTCCACAATTAAAATTAATTCATTAGAAGGTTTTTAAACTCTTGTTAGAATTGAGTCGGATTAGAGTCATGGGTATTATGAATTTTATTGTACTTAATTTAATTGCGTTAAAATTCTAGACTTTGACTCCCAATTTCTCGTTCGTCTAATTTTCAAGAATATTAATTTTCTTAGTTAAATTATCCTGTTGAAATTAACACCCTATGTCCTTTTTTGAGAGTCATCGATAGATTTGAGAGAGGCCTTTTGAGTTTTGGTTTGAGACCCGTGATCCGACTTGAAACTCCAAATGTGAAAACTATCCACCAAAATATTCAAAAATCCAAAAATATTCAACTGTAGCTTGGCCTGCATTATTATCCAGGAGTTCATTACGGATGTTTTCAAATGGAGTGAAATTTTCAATTAATGTTGCAGGTCATTGTAACAATTTGGCAAATTCTATACCACTGTTAAAGATTTACGACTAAAAAATGGTTGAAGGTTGAAAATTGAAATTGTCAGGTTGTGCAAGTGATATAGGAATTTTGAATTTGATAAAAAGTCCCACATCCAACTGTTTAAAAAACCAATAATTTTTTTTAACACCCGAGGCACCCTCCTTTAACTTATGTGGGACTTTTTATCAATTTCACGGAAATCAGTATTTTAGAATAAAATTTAGAATTTTTGACAAGTTCATATTTTCTTTCTTGTTAGGATCTGAGCTTTCAGCCCAAAAGACTAATCTATTAGGGGGAGTGATCCAAATCTTTTAGATCTCCCTTTATACTTCTAATGTGGGACTCGTTCACAGCAGCCCCAACATTTCTGTCCGAGAAAATGTATTTATTGATCAAAACAAACTTTGAAAATTCCGAAGGGAAAACAAGAGCCATAACAAAATATGCTGTGTAATGATTCAAGTCACTTCTTATGATCAAAGATGGATGAAACAATTTTCAATTGAGTTGGCGACTCCAAATTTGATTCTAGGCTAACCTTAAGCCTGTAAAGAGACTTGGATCCGGTCTGGTAGCCATTCAACCTGGCTTGACTATAAGAAAATAGACTGGATCCTAGAGTTCATTGTATCGAATCATAGAATCTGTTAGTTGATGGATGTGTAGTGGGTGGACTTGGCCCAGTCCAAGAGCCCATCAGATTTCTATATTGTCTTAAGTTAGGTTCTCTCTCTAAGTTCACCTCTATTTTTTTTTCTTTTCTTTTTTTAAGTTATCTCATCACCATTACCATCATTATCATTTTAGTCATTTATTTAATTAATCTGAAATTTACTTTTATATTTGAATTTGACAAATTATTTTTATGAACGACTACTCTATCTTACTCTCATGAGAATTAAACCCACAACCTCTAAATTATAACAATGAGTCTTAATCAATTGTGCTATAAATTCTCGAAATTATCTTTCTCACTCTAATGCTTGATGTACAGGGAACATGTCTCTGTCATAGGATTCCCAAATGAAGTGTCTAAAAGATCTATCTTCTAATGTTCCACTTATTACAATCTTTTGAAAAAACTTCATCGACAACTTGACACAATGGTCTTAGATGGTGGCTTTCTATGATTTAATTTCAATTCCAAAGAGAATTTATTTAAAAACCTGGTTGGGATCCACTTGGAAAATTGATCAACAAGTCCTATTGTTCATAAAATGGACTCAAAATTTTGAATGTATCCATGCATATATTGCTAATGTTCCATTTTGAATCCATTTGCCTAATGTAATAATGGAATTGTGGTATAAATTCCATATTAAGAATAGTCCACTTGCTAGATTTATTTTCTCTTTTATTTTTTAACTAAAGTATTCAGATATCTCACCCGACTAATTCTTGAAAGATGTATTGAACCTCTCAATCCATACAAACTAGATAAATTTAATGGAGACTGCTCCACCTCATTTTTCTCCTCCTCTTCTCCTCTTTGTCCTCTTCCATTTATGTTTTCCCATTGTCCTCTTTGTCTCCCTTTTCTCTAGCCCCATCTCTTACCTTCTAATTTTTTTTCCCTTTTTCTTCTCTCCTTTCTTCTTTTCTTATTTTAAAAGTATTTAATATGCAGTTTTGGCGAAGGCCAACTCATGGGTTTACTCGGGTGAAATTTTCGGACGTTCCGATAGATCTGAAATGGTATTTTAGAAAAAAATCAAGATCAATAGAAAATGACAACAGGAAATGATGGTAATGATGATGAAATTGATTAAGGCATAAGCATAAGCGATAGAGATGGCTAATTTGTTGTTAATCTTTGTGATGAAATTATGTACGTTGGGCATTAAGAATTATAAATAGATTTACATATTGACGTAGACTATCTAATTTTTTTTTTTTCAGGTTTTTAATATTTGAACTACCAAGATTTTATTATGAATTTTATGTTAAATTTATTTATTTGGGTTGGCACCATTTTGAACATTCATGGTAAGATGTGTCGTATTGGCAACCCAAAAACATTTGATTTCTTATCACCAAGAACTGTTTGCGGTAAAGAACAAGGAAAATTCATTTCCCACACTAGATAGCCCAGACAATAGAAATGAATTTCCTGAACGAATCATTTCCGAAATACTTCATATCATCAAAAAATGGAAATTCATATTCATGGAAATGAAATCCACAGACATATGTAAATTCATGGAAATTAAGTACCCACAAACATTCTCAAATAGAAAACATAATGATAAAACAAAAAGACCCAGAAGTAAGAACAACAGGTTGATATCAAGTTTCAGGTTTGGATCCAATTTTTCTTCAAGAAAGAAACCTGTATACTTTTGTTCGGAGAAAATCACTTTCTCAATCACGTACAAACAATAATATTGAAAACATAAAAAGAAAAAAAGAAAAGAAAAGCAAACTACAACATAAATGTTTATATAGTTTTCTTTCGGTATATCCAAAGAGTTCAAACCGATTCATTATACTCAAAGATATTCCCTTTCAACAGTATATATCTAATGACAAGCTTCACAGAGTCTTAACAACTTTTGCTATTATTAGTCTTAGTACTAAGTTTTGAACCTTTCAACAAGTTTAGCACATGAACAGTGGATTCCATGTCCCAAACCTGTCAACATGCTCTAATAGTACTAATACTGCCTACAATAGGGATTGGGAACAAAAATCACAAGAACAAAAGCTACTTGAATGGAAAAAGAACAAGATATTTGCAGGAAAATATCAGATGACAGTTTCAGATATGAGGCTCAAGATGAACAGCAAACGAGGGTTTCAGTAAGAACTGTAGAAGGCTTTCAGTAAGTTCCTGCATTGCTTACTTATAGTTCTTTAAACAAAAATATTAAACTTATTGGCAAGGAGTCACTAGTACAGACATAAAACTCACGAACACAAGTCATACCATTTACCTTTCAAAAATTTAGAGAAAACCCTAGAAATCTAAGAGACTAAGACATTTGATCTCAATGGAAAAATCCTAAGATGATAAAATCTTGTGAGTTGTAACACAAAGAACTAAAATCTAATTCCAAACTACCCTTTTATAGTTAAGATTATCGAAAAAAATATTAGAAAAAAGAGCAAAAAAGAACTTCATATTAGAAACAAATTAAGTATCAAGATTTAAGCAACATGCATATGGATCTTAAAAAAGGATATTAATCTAAACTTTATCAAATTAATATGAAATTGGATAAATGAAAGAAGTGTTGACTTATTGAACTAAATGAAAAATATCAATTGTGTCATGGCACTTCAGGAATTAGTGTAGCATCTTCCAATCCACGTTTCTGTATAACATGAGTTTGTGACTAAAAAATGGAAGCTGGTTTTGACACGTGTATTTCAGCCATATTTTAACTTGTTTTGCAGAACAAATTTCTTTTATAATTTGAAAGGCTACGTTTAAATGATAAATGCTTAATAAGATTTCATAAATTGCTCGCATCTAATGCCACAAGAATCTGAAAAAAATAAAATAGGGAAAATTGGTCAGGAGAATAAAAGCTACTAAAGAGAAATGTTTTGATTGTTCCTCCAACTCGGGACTTCAAAGACAAGTTGGTAAACTTTTACTCGTAAACTGCAAATGAATCTTCCTGTTTGCATTTTAGGATTTGATTAAGCTAACTTGAAATAGGAATCTTTTATAAAGGGGTTGTTTGATTTTAAGAATAAGCGGGAATGGAATGAAATGGCTGGATTCAAGTTCACTGGGTCCATTCCATTCTCACTTGTTCTTAAAATCAAACACAGCCGCTGGGAATCGATAGAGTTATCAGTATTTTTTATAATAGGAAGATGAGTGTATCTCTTTATCATTTAGGTGATGACAAGTAGACAAAATGCTAAGTTCAGTGTCCCATGTTATTAAAAATACACTTGTCCCTATCAATTCTCACTTATTCTTAAAATCAAACATAGCCTTTGGAAATCGATAGAGATATCAACATTTTTTATAATAAGGAACATCAGTGTACTTCTTTACCGTTTAGAATACGCTCAGTGTCCCTTGTTATAAAAATACACTTGCTGTATATAATTTAGGGAATGTTGGGTTGTTTGATGGGAGATAAATGAGTGTGCATGGATAAACCCTAAGATGGTAGTTGGGAGAAAGATTTCATTTGATGTGAAAGTCTTCAAAGCAATAGAAGATGAAAGTAAGAATAGTAAACATATTGGTCTTAAACTCCCTTGAAACCATTAGTAAAAGAACATGTATGTTTTTTTTTATTTAGAGGATTCTTATAACATAATACTTCTTTTAGAGAGGATGATCCTATTGCAGAATTGCAGGAAAATGAGTATTTTAGACTGTTTGATGGAACCCTCCTGTCTATTTGTTGGAATAAGTCAAAATTAGAAAGGTCAATTGGAGTCACTATTCTCTTTTATTTATCTTAATCTTTTTTCAAGCTTTCAAAGTACATGGGTGGGGTTGATAATAATCCATGAATCCTTATATAAATCTCTTGGGCCCATTGCAGGAAAAACCTCCTCTGTGGTCCTAACAACCGGTCCATCAGTTACCTCAGAATGATGTTTGCCGGCAAATGAAACCTTGATACAGTTGGTACAGTAAAACAATTATCAAATAATTGACTCAAACCATCTCATGTAATTAGGGAAGGCTCTTGTGTCAAGATCTTGGTTCTAAAATATAATTTTGGACCTGCAACGGCCAGGAGTAAACCGTAATGCGGCGACCGACACAAATCGGCTCGATGTCATGGTCTTCATATTTAGAAGAATTCAAAAGAAATTGTTATGGAAGTTTAAGCATTGCAAACCTCTAGCATTAATGGATTTAGGGTGTTTTTCTTCAATCTACTGACATGGTTCATGTAAAAAAAAATACCAAAATCATTTATGAAAGCCAATCTTAGATGCATGGGAAAAATGAAAATTATGAATATAATGATAATGTGAAGAGATGATGTGGTACTAAGAATAATGAAATGACAGAGAAATGAGGAAAAAGAAAAGATGAACCAAGTGGAAAGTCGTCACTCAGTCCCCATTGGAAGATGTTCATCATGGGTTTTAATTTAGAGTAACCAATTTCAGATATAATATCATAAAAGAAGAAGAGAACGATGGAAACCAAAATAGGTAGGGAAATTAGGGTTGTTTTCAACTTCATGTGGAAGAAGAAAAGGTAAGAGAAAGCAAACTCCACTTTGGCGGTTTAGTGAAATTCGTTATTCGAATTCCCTATGCCCCATAAACTATGAACATACCATAAAAAGGTCGGACCCACTCAGATGATTTTTTTTAGTGGCATGGTTATTCTCACCTGCTAAGCTAAGCTAGCTGCTGTTGCTTTCAAAAAGAGAGGTGCATGCATAAATAGATAGGGTGGGTATCCTAACACAGACATTATCTTTTAGAAGGTACGAGTTTTAGTGAACTTTCTATTTTGCTCCTCATCCATCTGTAAAAATCGATTTACTTTCCAATGAATCGGTTTACTTATCGGTTCACCGACTGGATCACTTTGAAATCAATGTACCGATTTCTTGAGAGTCCAAATCAGTGCACCGACCGGATCATTTTACACATAAATCGATTCACTGAAAAAGTGAGCCGATTTCTGCAGATGGGGGCAAAGTGAGAAATCCGAAGAACCCGTGTCTACTAAAATAGTATTCCCGTGTTAGGATGGCCACTCAATAGATATCAATGTAAATACATAATTTTTATGTATAACGGAGAGATTTAGATATTTATATAGAATTTAGGTCACTCTATCTATCACGCTAGTATTTTAGACTGGATACCTAGTTCTAACAAGTGGTATCAGAACTATATCCCTAGGCCAACGTATTTGGAGTAACGGGATCCCCTAGCTAGCCAAGATGGCCAATGATGTTTTACTTGTTTGAGGGGGGGATTCTTGAGCTGCGAACAAGTCCCACATCAGATATAATACGGAAAAATCTAGGAATTTATATAGGACTTGAATCATTCTACTTATCAAACTAGTCTTTTGAACTGAATACCCAGTTTCAATGAATTTTGATTTGTTTCTGTATCTTTGTCGTAAGAAAAATGTAAACATTATCAACCAAGATATCTAGATATTCATATGCATGTAATAAAATCATTTGTAATTCTTTTTTACAAGCGCCAAGCAAGCCTTTAATTTACAATCCACCATTAATGATGAATAAAGTCAAAACAAAAGAAGCTAGTTATGTGTAAACCCAGCTAGAAAATATACCCTTTTTTTTTATTTATTCTTATAATTGTTCCTCTAATTATTATTTTTCCGTCACTTCTCTCTCATGTATGAATACTTAAAAGGCTTAAAACCAAGCTTAAAGGTCCAAGGAATCAGCAATACCCTTCATCACCTGTACCTGAGTGGCAAGGAAGTGCACATAATCTGCTGTTTCATCCAAGAGGGTGCAGAAATCCATCCTTTGCCACCGGGCACAAGGCAACGAAGCCTGTCAGCTCGGCTCATCAGCGGCTGTGTTCCACAATCTAGGTTCCTTTCTGATGACTTTCCTTTGTTGGGTCGGATTTCTTTACTCCTACGAGTAACCAACGCCTTCAACCTATCAGATCCATGAAAGCGAGCTCGGCGCCGCAGCTTGTAGATCAGCGCTCGGCTCCATGCTCTGTTTGAACCGGCCGCATAAGCCATGGAAGCGTAGGCCGTGAGCTTTATCCTCCTGCTTCGTTTGATGATGGCAGAAGAAGATATTGTTGAAGATGATGGCTTTTGTTGATTGATTCTGCAAAGAGCTCCAATCAAGCGAGTGGCCAAGATGGCCTTAAGAGAAGCAGAGCTTCTTTTGGGTTGTAGATTCCCGGAAGGCATCAGAGAGAGAGAGAGAGAGAGAGGAAGGAAGAGATTCTTATAAGAAATCAGTTGCCCAAGCCAAGGTAGTTGATATGGTTGGATGGTACTTGCAACTATCTTTGTATTGATGGTACGGGTGGGTCTGTAAGATTGATGGGAGTGATAAGAGAGCGGTTGGGAACTTGGGTCTTTCGGATTTTCTTCTGACACAGAGGGGCCTCCTTGCTCAGGTAGACAAAAGGGAAAATCCTCTCTGACACAAGGATAAAAGCAACCTATAAAAAGTCAGTTGGAAAAGCAGAGAGAGAAAGAGAGATGCTCTCTTTCCTTGAAATACACAGAGAGAGAGAGAGAGAGAGGAGACGGGGGATTTGAAGATTAAAGAGAGGATGGTGAGAAGAAGAAGGAAAAGATTGGAGATTAGAATGGGGATTGTAATAGAGAGAAATTTGTGTTAGAAGTTGGCAAGTGTGGTGAGAAATTAGGGAGGTGGGATTGGAAAAGGGATGGTGGGAGTGGGAGGAAACTTAGGAATCAAGGGTCTTAGGGTAGGAGAAGTGGGTTGTGTGGGGCCACCCACCACATGATAGCACATGCTTTCGAGGGCCCACTTGGATGATGGGGACCTTTCTTTTATACTAATCTTTTATTACTCGTTTGCACTCGACTGTCCTTCCATCCTCTTGACAAGGATACACACCTCTTCTTCCTCTCTAACCACATGTGGCTTCTCTCTTCTGCTTTCAAGCGGACGCCCTTAAAGTTGCAGAATATCTTGACCGTTGACTCAATGAGCATCTCCCGTCGATTATCTTTAAGTAGGAAAATTAAAAACATACATTATGGAATAATACAAACCCTTCAATTTGTGTTCCTCATGTCATAAATATCCACAGTATTTTTAAATTTATTACATTTTTATTAACAAAACACTATTAATATGTATTTACCGACATGATGATAAATTTTCAGTCAATTCTCAAAAAATCCCTATAAAATCATGTTAAAAATGTAATAAATTCTCTGTAAATCGCTTCTTAAGATTTTAATTTCATTAATATTTTCATTTTTCTATTTTTATTATTTTTAAATATTATATTTTTCGTAAGATTTTCTCATTACTATCCCTATAAAAACCCGTGAATTTAAAAATATCACGATATTACCGATCCTCGTTAATATTGCGAAAACGGTATTTGTGACCGTACTTAGGACACATCACTAATAGGAAAAATACAGCCAACACCCTCTTCGAGGTTAGAGGCACTGGTGAGACTTTAGGCATTCTTTTAACTAAGTTTAGAAGATTATTAAAAATTTATCTAGTATTTGATGGAGTCCAGTTAGAAGATATATAGTGTAGGTACTGAATTGGGTCAATTTAGTATGAGATAGAATCAATGAATAAATTTCTGCCTGACATCAATTTTAGAGCTCTTACCATATTGATTATATTAAAATTTAATTAAGGTCATAATATGGATGAGATATTTCACTACATAACATATTCAAAACTCTTATTTTGATTTGCTGAGGTCTCTTGGTCAAAAATGAGAAAAGAAAAAAATAAAATCCCTCAGTAGGAAGATAAACAACATTTTTCTAAGAATACATCCTATAATTTAGTATCTATGATCTTAAGTCCAAGTTTTGAATGGTTCTAAAATATTTCTAAAATATAGTTACTATGAAATGTTTTTCTCCTTGATTTTTAGTATTTTATATTTGGGTTATTTTGAAATACCGCACTAAGATCTAAATTACATGAATACAAGTATTTCTATTAGAATTTGTCATTGGTTCATTGGTTTCTTGGATTTGGCAAAGATATTAAAAAAATTCATTTAATTTTATGTAGAAAATAACAGTAGTGAAAGATTGATAGAAAGATCTACTCTTAAATGACTGAGCGATACATATTCTAACATCTTATTTAGATTTTAAAGAGTAAACAACTTAAGAAAGCTTTGGTAAATTGCAAAACGATGCTTAACCAGAACTAGAAGAATCGTTTCTTTTTCTTTTTTTTAATGATAACTGGAAGAATCGTATTGAGATGAGTCACACTCAATATTGTGAAAAATCCAACACCAGAATCTACATTGGAAAAAAACTCATATAACCTAGATTAGATCTCTTTTTTTTAAGCCAAAATTTTCTATTAGTCTCCATCAATCATCACCCAAAACTATAAATAGGAATTGTAATTTTTTTCTTAAACATTATATGAGTAATTAAATTTATCAAAACTTACCCACCAGGTGAGTAGCCCAAGTGGTCCTTGGTGTCGAATTTGCTCTCTCGTATCTCTGGATCAAACCTTGGTGCTACCACTTGATTTATTCAAGCCGGTTGTGTGGGAAATGATGGTTTGGACTCTAAGAGATTAGTCTTGTTCGACCAATATCTCAAGGATACCCTCGTTAATCAAATTTAAATATAATTCTTTTTCTATAATATATAAGGGATGAATGACTGATTTGACATTTTTTTTTTTCAAAAAAAGAGACTTGAGTTTGAGGTTCCATTAAGAGACTTTTAAGAAATAAGAATTATTATATGATGCAATTTACAGCATGCGTTCGAGAGGCCCCACTATTCACCCAGAAAGGGGCACCACCCATGTGCAAATAAAAGTAGGGTTTTGGAGTCATACAGTATCATTACTTTTATGATTATGATACATGGTTGATAATGGTCTATTATTTAGCCTATTGACATTACACTAACAATGACCCAAAATAAGTGGTGTAACTTTATTCCAAATTAGACCAATTGTCGGCTTAATCTCATCCATTCATTGCATAAAATGACATTAAGAAAATCCAAAGATAAAGAATATGCTATAATGATAAAACACATGGCTCATTTTGTTTAAACTCTTTTAAAATTTAAAACAATGAGTTGAGTTCATTTTTAGTGTTAGAACCTGAATTTTCATCTTAAAAGACTAATCTCTTAAGTTAAGTAGAGTGATTTAAATTACTTATAAATCTCTAAATCTCTCTTTATACTTTCAATATATGACTCGTTCACAGCCTCAACAATTAGACACTCGAAAAATCTGCTCTCCGTCTATAAAAATTAAATTCTTAATATTTTGGAATTATTTTTCCATGCTTTTGTAAAGCCATCAAGTCCAATTACTTTTCTTTGGCTTTCCCATTTTTGCCAAGGCACGTGTTGTTTGTGAAGCCACAGTAGCACATCTTATGGATTCCTTGTCGAGCCATGTCCCTGTATCTGATTTATTCGCCAATGAGATGCCGAAACTCAGTGACTCAGAAAGTGACCCCACCTAAATAAGACGACACAAGAAGCACCCACGTGGCTAGGAGAGTGGTCCCCACTTGGCGTACAATATTAGCTTCTTGGCTTTTCTTCTTCGTGATTTCGACCATCACAAAAATAAATTAAAAAAAAACTTGGATATAACTCGAATTCAATGCCAAAAGATATTGTAGGATACACGATCATGAGCTGCTCATAATGAATAATAAGAATTGAAATTACAAGTCTATGTTTTAAAAAAAAAAAAATTCTTATAAAAAAGCTAATTATTGTCAGGGGTCCGAATATCGGCCGATATCACAATATCGGTTGATATCAGTAGTTTTTGTAAAAAAAAAAAAAAAGGGAGAGAGAATTTTATCGGCCAAAATATCGGTCAATATCTCGTATCGGCCAATACCGTTTTTTCGATCCATGATTATAGTATTAGAATAGTCATAATTTTTTATGATCGAGGTGTCATCTTCAAAAGATGTGTAAGCCTCTCTATCCACAAACAGAATAGTTTTACGAAAAGTGACATTTTATAGTGGAGTAGAAATTGAATATCAGAATGATCATATGTTTTAGAAAAAACCAAAAACCATTAAAATGTTGATAGATACCTTTAAATCTCCATGGAAATAATAGGTAAAGACATGTTCCTAAAAAGACATTAAAAATATTTTAAAATGTTACAGTTACATTTATTATATGTAATATAATTAATTCATCAAATGATTTATTATATGTAATATAATTAATTCATCAAATGACTACAAGGGATGGTCAATCGATCCTTGGGAATTATCTTGGTGGCCAAATTATACGAACAAGAGAAAGAGTGGTAGTCACTTTAAGAGAGTTTTAAATATTTTTTTTGTTTTACGAGGGAGGAGGGAACCTCGAGCACAGCGTTACTAAATTCACCCTTCGAGTGACGTCCCACACTCCTACAAGATAGCCACTGGGTTACGCGATAACTCAAACTCGCACAATCTCACTTCTTAAGATGGAATGTTACTTACCTACCTCTTCTGTGATAGGAGAATTTTAATTGTTGAATATCGCGATTTATCACTCTTAATAGAAATCTTATGTATATCAACCAATATATTTTACAAGCTGTAGTCAGAATGAAATTATTCCAGATATTATCCATATCAAGTTTTCAGCCAATACTTTCTAATATGATGACCCTTTGTAGAGGTCAAATTAGTTTGAGCACAGAAATTTAAATTTAAATTTATTTTCAGATGACAATATATGGGGAAGTCAAAAGTTAAGAGTGGATAAATGAAAGGCAATTGAATATGTATAAAAGCAGCAAATCAAACATCCACAAGCAACAGCTGTTGAATTATGATATTTCTTCCTTCAATAAAGCTAATCCAAACCCTTCCTAACTATACCTAAATTATCTTAACAAGTTTCAAAGATTTGGATGATTAAAAGGAAACCCTTCCTAACTATACCTAAATTATCTTAACAAGTTTCAAAGATTTGGATGATTAAAAGGAGAAAGTATTGAAGGAAAAGAAAAATAGAATGCCTAGGCCTGTCCATGCCCTAAGGTGGGCCTTCCTCTTGAAATGGGTTTCACACTCTTGAAATGGTCGAAAATCTTCTTTTTTAAAAAAAAAAAAATTACGATACTATTATATGAAATTCACATTTTTATCCCGCGATTTTTCACACATAAATTCAAAAAAAAAAAAAAATTACAATTGAATTATCCAAAAGATGACTTTCTCTCATTCCTCATTCCTCACGTTGCCTACATTTGTGTGTTGAGTATTGACCAATACAGTGGAGATTTTCGTCTATTCTACTTTAGATGATAGATACATAAATTCCTAATTCCCATAAAAAATAAATATAACTATTTAATCAATATTATATTATTGTTCTGTTGGGTATACCGCAGTTTCCTATACGTAATTTTAAAAAAAATACAAATTATTAGAAATTTAATCAACATTTTAAAAGATTTAAAGTTGATGAAATACAAAAAATCGAGTCCCTTAAACTTGTTCCAAGTTAGATTGATTCATACTCGAGAGTGAGCTGCACTAGACATGTGACAAATTATCATGATTCTCAACAACCCAGATGAAATCTGACCATTTAATACAATTGCATGCATGGGCTGCAATCTAGCTTTAGCCATTGAAGAGAATGAGGAGAGGAGAGAATTTTTTTTTAAAAAAAAAGAAAGGAAAATAGATAATTATGGTATCCGCACATAAAGAAAGGGATATGATTTCCATGAACGCACGCAAACAAACAGAAATACAGTGAGAGGAGAGGAGAGGAGAGGAGAGGAGATCATGGATGGATAATTGATTGGTGGTAGTCAATCACTGAGATTACTCCAAGGGCCCTCAATGGGACTTGTTAACTAACTCTTAATTATGCTTAAGAGCCACACCAAATGTTAGTCTTCAACAACTTATCCAATAAAGTTCTTCATGGACAAGACCAATCCCCAATCAAAATCATCAATGGCTGCACTACTGACTAAACCAAGATGGAAAAAAGGGCTCAAGTTGACAAGAAACCCTGATCATATCTCATTGTGATACCTCTGTGTTGTAGGCGGCGAGAGAAAAAATAGCCAAGTTCGTTATTTGTCCCACATCACCTATGAGGAAGAGTTGGATGTAGTATATTTGAGGATGCCTCCCTCTTTCTAACATAAAGCCTTTTGGAAACAACTTTGGATTGACTCGCCAATTGTGTTTGGTGGAGCTAAGTCTAGAGTATGAGTCAACTTATGAGATAGGATAAAGGGTGTGACTTTTCATGCTACATTAATTTTTTAGCGTTAGGCTCTAAACACTAGGTGTCAAATAGATACTATGATTTGCCTTGTGCTTAGCGGGTTGAGCCTAGAGTATGGACTAACCTAATATGAGATAGGATAAAAAAAAAAAAAACTTGATTTCTTTGTTCCATTATTGAGCTTTTGGCATATTGATTTAACACATCATATTATCTCTTCTCATTAGTCCATGTCTTATTTCAAATACGTTGTCCATTTAATGGTTGTTTCATTCCGGGATTTAAAAGTTAGTAGAGCCGCTCATCATGGCCTTCTGATTTTTCAAGAATATTCAGTCAATATGATCTAGGCCAGATTTTTGTTTACCATTTAAAAAATACTCTCTCTGTCTCAAATTAGTTATCCTATATGGATTTTAAAATTGTCCCAAAATAGTTATCTCATTTATATTGGAATAGTATAAAGTGTGTTAAAAATGGATGAGATCACATGGAGTGCTAAACTTATATAGAGAGTTCTTTAAAAAATACAAATATTTCAAATGAGATAATTAAAATGAGACGGAGGGAGTAGTAATTATGAATAATTGTGAAAATATTCAGTCAATATGATCTAGGCCAGATTTTTGTTTACCATTTAAAAAATACTCTCTCTGTCTCAAATTAGTTATTCTATATGGATTTTAAAATTGTCTCAAAATAGTTGTCTCATTTTATTGGAGTTGTATAAAGTGTGTTAAAAATGGATGAGATCACATGGAGTGCTAACCTTATATAGAGAGTTCTTTAAAAAATACAAATATTTTAAATGAGATAATTAAAATGAGACGGAGGGAGTAGTAATTATGAATAATTGAAGATAAAGATAAGTACATTTATAACAAAAGATATTGGATTTTCTAAAAGAAATAATCGGTCACTATTTTAATGGGAGTTCAAAGAAAAAAAACCATGGAATTAAATTACAGAAACCTAAGGAAAACCGAAAATAACCCTAGAAAACTTATATTTTAATGGTCTTGACTGGGCTTGAACTTTGTGTGCTTAAAGTAGTTTTGAATTATGAAGGTGGCCGGTTTTGGTTGAACCCCTTGAGCCACTCTATCATCCATTAGGTTTTTAAATGAGTGAAATGTGACGCACCATGGATGAAGTCTCACCAACTCTGTGGAAGACTAACATGGATTTGAAAAGCTTCTTAATCAAGAGATTAATAAGTTCAACCTATTGGCATCTAGTGAAAGTGGGCAGTGATTGTGCAATATGAGCAACCCAAAAACACGTGTACATGTTTAAGTGGTCCACATCAGCATGTAGTCACTGTCCACACGACAACATGACATTGACAATAAGTGCAGAGGAATCGCTTCTCCTCCACTCACAAATGGAGAAAAGACAGAGAGAGAGAGGAAATGAAATGAATAAGGCAATGGTAGAAGGAATATAGAAAGAAGAAGATGAGAGGATAATAGACAGATAAAATTCTGATGGGAAGTCTCTGTCTCCCTTTCCTTTAGATATTATTGAGACCCAAGAAACAGAGCCAAACAGGGAATGAAGGGAATGGAATCACGCCAACTCCTTTCCTTTCCAATTTCATCAAAGAGGAGAGATTTGAGTAGGGAAGGCCCCATATTATATATAAAAAGCATGTAGAGAAAACATCAACCCATGTCCTCTCATCGGGTCAGACCTTTGCTTGACCCGCATGACCCAACCCGAGAAATCATGTGAGTTGGGTCAAGAAGTTCATGTCAGCGGGTCAAGTCGGGTAGGGTTGAGAAGATAAAAATCTGTATGAAATTTGAGTCGGGTCGGGTTGAGAATTTTACAAGTTAACCCGACCAAACCTGACCCGACCTGGCTAAAATTAGGCTAAAATGGGTTCAGAATGTGGATTGGGTCAGAATTTGAGTTGATTTGGATAAGAATTTGGGTCGGGTCGGATTGTGAAGTTTCGGTTGAGAATTCGGGTCGGATCAAGTCGGGTTCCATGTATATCAACTCGGGGGCTGGGTTTTAAGAAATTCGACCCACCCGACGCGAGCTGCAGCCCTACCATTCATTCTCTTCCGTTCAAAGCTTTGTGAATGAATCTACCACCAAACTCTCAATTGCATGCAAAATGCTAGCGATGGAGTTTGATGCTTTACATGCTTTGTTTGGGCAAAATATGAACTATCAATTGGACTTTTCTCCACCTTCGTGAAGACAACGACAGTGGATGCTAAGTTCCTTTCACTTAGTGAGGATTTGATTTGTGTGATGCTTGATCAAGGATTAAAATATCCACAAACTAGTACCCGCCTTGATTCTTCTAGATTTGCATATTTTGACCGATATTTCATACGCAGAGTAGCATAAATCTAAAGGGGTCGAATGATGGTCAATAACACATCTTAGGAAATAGGAGTTTTTAGTTAGATTCTCACTCTACCGCAAAGGACTACTCTCTGTAGAGTTACGAGGTGTGTATAGTAGATAAGCTTGCATATGTCCTGGAGATCAGTCGGGTGCTCTAAGAGGCCTGAACAACTTGATTATAAAAAAGATACACGGGTAAATATAACAATTGTGTGAGATCTTAGGTTTAATTTCTTCTAAACTAACTTAATACACAAGTCTTGCATGTGATTTCTTGTATATATAGCCTACTTGAATTATGGTATTTTGATCTAGAAAATTGAAGGCAGCTGGTATTCTCGAATAACTAATATGAGAGATTAAAAACCAATAAGGGCTAATATTCTGTATTCAAAATTGTTTCTTTATTTGATTTTACTATGATGATTTACTAGTTTAGAAGCCTGTGCTTATAGCACATCATCTAAAACGATACTTAAGTGGGTAAAAAAAGGCTCTTAGCTATGGCGATTGAATTAATCATGTATTCTTTTGTCATTGAGAACCTGAACAATAAGTCCAATTGTAATTTCATATGTAGCTATAACCTAAAACTCTTGAGTAAATGTTAAAAACAAAATCTTGATAAATCTGAGTTGAAGAATATAATTGAAGCATAACATCAACCATACCTCAATTCTAACAATGAGATTGTTTATACGTCAAACCATTATAATCCTAATAAATATTGGACTCAATATCAATATATGAGACTCAACTTTTCTTCTTTATAAAAAAAAATCTCTTGCTTATTTGAGTTGTTGGAATAGAGGTGAAAAATTCGGCCTGGCCGATATGCATATCTCGGCCGATAAATTCTCTCTCCTCTTTGTTTTTTTTTTTTAAATATCGGTATTTTTATATATTTTATTTTTCTGAATTAAAAAATAAATAAAAACCCAAACGGAAGCTGGTTTTTTTTTAAAAAAAAAAAAAATTGAAACGAAAATATTGGCTGATATTGGTCCGATATGGGCCGACATCGGCTCGTGCCCACCACCGATTTGATTTTTTTTTTTTTAAAAAAGACCGATATTAATAATTTGGCCGATATCGTACCGATATACATCGACGATATATCGGCCAATAATATGTCTGTATCGGCCAATAATATGTCTGTATGGCCGATACGTATCCCTTGCTGAACCCTAAAAGAGTTCAAGAAAAAAAAAAATCAAATTTCTCAAAGCTCAATATTTTTTTTTCAAAAGTCTACATGATTGGATGATCATAGTAATGAATTTTAAAAATCTAAAAATGAGTTACTGAAAAAACTAAAAAGAGTAAAAGTTGTTGTAATTCAAATCAGAATTATGTTGAGTATTGCTTCTAAATATCAATAAATCACTTAGAATTCTAAGGGTTGCTGGTAGAAGAAACATAGTAAAACATTAAATTCACTTATTTGAAACCCATACGATGGTTGATGATAAGTGTTAGCACATATAATCGTCTAATATAAACACAATGCCAACAAAGTAAGCTAGCAATTGAACAAAATTGTGGTCTTCAATGAATAGGCTAAAAAAATTCAGGGAAAAATCCATCTGACATATACTCATACATTCTTTACCCAGGTTTTCCCTAAGTAATTTAGTTTAACAAGTGGTAAAGAATAAGAAATAATTTATAGTATACATTCTTTACAAATATCCTTTCTAGTCCATTCCTCTAGTCATGCCTCTATTAAACCAAGTAATTGTCATTACCATCACCATGATTTATCCTATCTATCTGGAGTTTGATACTTAGATTTAACATATTATTATTATTGTTATTATTATTATTTTTTGAGACCAATTGAATTCCTGATCCCCCCCCAACTTACGTCTTTAGCAACAATCACTCCAAAATCCCTTGGGAGGACGCCCCACATCCACAGGACGCTCTCGGTTAACGCTGCTGAGACTCTAACTAGTGACCTCCCGCTTCTTGAGTTAAAATATTGTTTTTTATGAGTGAATGTCAGCCTAATGTCTACAAACTCATAAACTCGTGACCTATATGATTAAAACAATAGTACTTACCAACTAATTTCTAAGTTCTATAGATATCCAAATAGTTTAAACTAGGCTATCATATAGATGTTTCTTCCTCATAGTAATTTATGCATAGAATAAAGGTTTATGCATCATATATAATGCCCTTTGTCACATTAAAGGCTTAACTTTTCTACCCAAATGCATTATTCATGCTACCAATGGAGGGGCTCATGAAACCTAAGGAATCATAGAAGTCATTAATCCTCGGATTACTTCCATTTCTCCTCTCTAGTAGATGTTTCTAGCTCATATCCATGTTCATTCTTCTTCTAGTAAGAATAGTTTTCAGCTTTACAACTGGTAACCTTCTTGAATTTCTCTATTAAGTTGAGATGTAGCCCTTTTTTCATCCTTCCTTTCATATCAACAATGTTCATTGCTTGACATAGATTTCTGGTCTAGTTGATGAAAATTTTCTAGAGGCACCTCGAGGGGTGCAATATTTGCTTCAACACCTATGGTTATAAGAGAAGTTAGAATGTGAACAATACAAATTCATAAAATTAATAGTGTGTTTTTTTTATTACCTTTTGATTCACCCTGTGGGGATTCCTCTTCTGCACCATTTTACTCATTTGTACTACTTGATGTTCAAGAACCGTGTACTCCTTGACTTGTTTTATATAAGAACATCTTCTTCAATGGCTCCCTTTCCTTTTGCATCCTCACTCTCTCACTTACCTTAGCCAGGAGCACATCTTCCCCTCTCACCATTTTGATCTCTTCTTATCTTGAGTGTTGCTTTGAGCATTGAGAAACTTTCTATTCATGCTTTTCTTTTTCCTCTTCTCCAAAGGGCTTAACATGTGTAAAGACTTCTTTGAATTGTCTTTTGGTCCAGCCACTCAAAGATGTTCCTAATATTTATACATATTTGCAGATTATCCAAAGTTCCTTGCCCCAAATATGAAATACTCTTTTCACATTATCCCATGTGGATATTGTATCAAGAATGATTTCGCATGTTTGGAACCCCACGACAAGAGATGTACCTTCTTAAAGGATGATAAACTACAATATTAGAAGGATATGAGGAATCATTAACCCTTCAGGACCTACTTTTAGAGCTCATTGATCTTATCAGAACTAGTATCAGAAGTAGTGAAAGGATTCTACTAACTCTATCTGCACGTGTTTCTCGTGCTAAATGTACTTTATGCACTGTCAAAATTGCAAAAACACACTAACACCATGGCAAAAGAAAAATGAGCAAAAGACATAAAGATACCCTTATTGACAAAGACCTAGCCTTCTCTCTCTTGGATAAAAGCCCATTTCGCTTGAGAGAATTGAACCCTTTATGGCAAAAGATGTTGCACACATCCTAGCCTCATGGTACTACAACCGAAAGTAGAAAGAGGCATTTATGATAATGTTTAATGATTAAAATCATCCAAACAAGATAAAACAAGGCATACTAAATGAAGTCCTCAAGAATTAGTATCAAACATCATTATTGAAGACGACATTTCCACAAACTGCAATTACCCGTTGGTCAAGAAGAACAAGCAAACCTAGGATCTACCCTTCAAATAAACCTGAAAATAAGAGGGTTCAACGTTTTTTCCTATAAATTTCCACACATGAGGTAAATCCTCTTTTGTCTAGATAATAGGCATCTCCCAACAAAAGAAGTAGAGTCATTCCATGATACATCTTTCTTTTGTGGAGTAGGCTTCCCACTCTTTCACACCTAAATCTCAAATCATCACCAGGGTTAGGATCTCACATTTTGTTTCAGTTTCTTTTTTTATGCTTTCTTACTTTGAGATTGTATTGATCAAATTTGTTATGGTCAACTTGTAGATGTTCTACTTGATGTTCAAGATGTAGGACAATAGATAGGATAACCCTAAATGCCTACTGTGGTTATGAAAAGATTAAAATGGATAAAAATAATACACTATAAATTTAAAATAGGCTGAAATTAAATTCCAATTAGTACTTACAATTCAATAATATAAATTTACCACAAATAATTAAAGCAATTCTTGTCTAATGTAAACAATCATATAACTTACCAAACCAAATTAAGAAAGGGCAGTGGTAACAGGAAGTGAAATGGACGGGTCTGGGATGAGTTTGGATGGACTGGGACTAGTTCTGGATGGTATACATGAACTGTTATAGGACAAATCTGGGACGGCAACAGGATGATTGTGGGACAGATCTAAACAACATTATGACGATTTTGAAGCAAATCTGGGACGACAACAAGACTATGGGAAAAAAAACGAAATAAAGAGGGAGATAGTGGAAAGAGAGAGATAAGAGAGATAGAAGAAAAGTACCTGGATATGGAAGAGAGTGAGTTTCTCACCTTCGTGGCTTCTCACCACAATTCCTTGATTTCTCACCAAGGCCTTGGATTCTCTCCAAGAGTTGCTAGAGGCAAAGGAGGCTCAAGTTTTTCTTCAATAATCTTATCATTATGTGTCAATCCCGTATGGATGAGCTACATCATATATATAATAACTTAAAAACATGAAAAGACCAAAATACCCTCAAATAAATAAAGAGCAAACTACTCCAATGACTAGAAAACCCTAATTAAATGTAAAATCACTAAATTTCTCCAAACAAAAGAAAACTCATCCAACTAATTGACTAAACAAATAAATGAAAAAAAAAAATACAATCATGAAAAGCTGAAAATCCTAAATCTAAATATGAAAACTCGTGTGAGACTCCGCATCATATGTGCTTCTTAACTTCTTTTGTATAAGAGCATCTCCTTCAATGGTTCCCTTTCTTTTTGCCTCCTCACCCTCTTCCTTACCTTGGCCAGTAGCACCTTTTCCCTTCCCACCCTTTTAACCCCTTCTTATCTTGAGTGTTGCTTTGAGCATCGTGCAACTTCCTATTCATGCTTTTCTTTTTCCTCTTCTCGAAAGGGCTTAACAAGTGGAAAGAGTTCTTTGAGTTGTCTTTTGATCTAGCTTTCACTCAAAGGTGTTCCTAATATTTATACATACTTGGGGATTATCTGAAGTTCATTGCCCCCAATATGAAACTCTTTTCACATTATCCCATGTGGACATTGTATCAAGAGTGATTTCGCATGTTTGGAACCCCATGACAAGAGACGTACCCTCTTAAAGGATGCTAAACTGCACAATAATAGAAGGACTAGAGGAATCATTAACCATTCAGAACCTACTTTTAGAGTTCATTGATCCTATCAAAACTAGTATATTCGCTGACCCTTGCAGAAGTAGTAAAAGGATTCTACTAACCCTATCTGCACGTGATTCTCGTGCTAAATGTACTTTGTGTACTGCCAAAACTGCAAAAACACACTAACAACCCACCGTGGGAAAAGAAAAACGAGCAAAATACATAAAAATACCCTTATTAACAAAGACCTAGCCTTCTCTCTTTTGGACGACAACTTGGATAGAGGCCCTTATCGCAAAAGATCTTGCACACTTCCTAGCATCATGGTACTACACCAGAAAGTAAAAAGAAACATTTATAACAACATTTAATTATTAAAATCATCCAAGCGAGATAAAACAAGGCATACTAAATAAAGACCTCATGAATTAGTATTAGACATCATTATTGAAGATGACATTTCAACAAACTGCAATTACCCATTAGTCAAGAAGAACAAGCTAACCTAGGATCTACCCTTCAAATAAACTTGAAAATAAGAGGGTTCAATTTTTTTTCCTTATAAATTTCTACACAAGGGAAATCCTGTTTTGTCGAAGTAATAAGCATCTCCGAATAACATCAAAATGAGAATGAAGTTGAGTCATTCTATGATACATCTTTCTTCTGAGGAGTTGGCCTCCCACTCTCTCACACCTGAAACTCAAATCATCACACTTAACCTCCCTGGTATTATGATGCAGGCCAAGCTGCAATTTACAACCCTTTTTTTTTGGTTTTTTGGGTTTTGAATGGGATAGGATTTTTGTAATGACCCGGCTCATACACAGGGATTGGGGTCCAACTCAGTGGAAATTGTCTGCTTTGGGCCCACACGTACGCACGCACACGCGCGAGCCCTCACAGTTTTGCCTTTGGGCCAGGTCCAGAAACCTGGCTCAAAACGCGGCCAATGTGTTTGTAACGACCCGACCCGACCCAAATACAGGGCTTAGGGTTTGACTCAGCAAGAAATTTTCCACTCTGGGCCTCGTACACAAGCGAGCCCGTACGGTTTTTTGTTTTTAGGCCCTGGCCCACAATGCCCGGCCCAAAATGCGTCTTGTGAGTTAAGGTGGGCTGGCCTCATCTAAACGCATATTCCTCTTCCTTCTTCACCGATATGGGAGTCCCACATCGGTGAACAGTGACTGGGTAAGGGTATCACAATCACCCTCCCTAAGGCCTCGAGCCCCCTCCTGCTCGACCCGGTCCAGCTCCACACCACCAGGGAAGGAGAAAGGCCCACACAGTCCGAGTGTAGAACTAAGGCTCTGATACCATTTGTAATGACCCGACCCAACCCGAATACAGGGCTTAGGGCTTGATTCAGCAAGAAATTGTCCGCTCTGGGCCTCGCACACAAGCGAGCCCACACGGTTTTTTGCTTTTGGGCCCTGGCCCACATGGCCCGGCCCAAAACGTGTCTTGTGAGTTAAGGTGGACTGGCCTCATCTAAATCCATATTCCTCTTCCTTCGTCACCGATGTGGGACTTTCACATCGGTGAATAGTGGCTGGGCAAGGGTATCACAATGTTGAAGAGGGGCGATCACATTTAAACCCCATGCAGAAATCTGAAATTTCCAATGTGGGACTCCCATTTTCCCACTCTACTGTACTACACACTCCCTCTTCCACTCTTCATCACTTGGGCCTGGCCTTAATGGACTCGACCGTCTGGGCTGGGTCAGGTGTCTCAATCCATCCCCCTAAGCCCAGAACCGTCCCCGACTCGACCCAATGAATCCAGTGGAGGGCAGTTGGCCCACACAGTCCGAGTGCTGAACTCAGCTTTGATACCATTTGTAATGACCCGGCCCATACACAGGGTTTGGGGTCCAACTCATTGGAAATTGTCCGCTTTGGGCCCACACGTGCGCACGCACACACGCGAGCCCGCACGGTTTTGCCTTTGGGCCAGGTCCAGATACCCAGCCAAAAACGCATCCACTGTGTTGAGGAGGGTTGATCACATTTAAACCCCATGTGGAAATCTGAAATTTTCGATGTGGGACTCCCATTTTCCCACTCTACCGCACTACACACTCCCTCTTCCGCTCTTCCACTCTTCATCACTTGGGCTTGGCCTTAATGGAGTCGGCCGTCTGGGCCAGGTCAGGGTCTCACAATTTTGATCCAGGTTTTAAGCCGAATTAAGGTCTCAATGATAGAAATCCAAAGGGCGCCTTCTCTCAATTCACTCGACCACTCAAGGAAAAAGAAAAACGGCACCAATTTCAATGGGACCGTTGGCAGAATCAACTTCACTAAAGAAATTGGGTGTTCAATCGAATTTGAATTGAATGTGGAATTGTTGTTCTTGGTACTTGAATTTAATCGAAAGTATGCAAGAAATTTAAATCCAGCACAAATTCAATTTGAAAACATTGAACTTTCTTAAAACAATTTGATTGCGGAATTAAATTTAATTAAATAATTGAGAAAATGCAAGATATGAACAAATAAATTCACCATGAAAAATATCAAACCAACACTTAAATAAATCTTAATTCTAAGACAAATTCAAATTAAAATTAAGAACCTACCGATGAGTTAATGTGAAAAGTGGAATTAAACCTTAATTCAACACAAAACAAATCAAAATCAAAAGGGAATAAAAACTGACCAAACTTGGGGAGAAAGCTCTAAGCTTTTGATAAATTTCAATAAACAAAATCTGAATGAATCACAAGGTTGCCATATAATATATTTATAGGCCTTATTTACATATAATCAAAATAAAATAGATAAACACCAAATTAGGCTGGATTTCATGGCTGATTTTTGGGCAAATTTGATGGACTACTGCTGAGACTTCTCTCTTGATTCTCGACTCTTTTCTTCTTTTCTCTATTTTTACTTATTTCCTTTCTTATGCTTTATCTTCTCTGTAAACAATGCTTCATACCCAAAAATCTTTCCTTCCATCTTCTTTGTTTTCATTCTCTCCTTCTTCCTTGCTAAAAACCATCTCCAAAAATAGTAGAAATCTGCATGAAATCTGGCCTTCAGCCATCCTTGCAATGGGTATCTTTCTCACCCTAAATCACCAACGTGTATTAATGGAATTCCTTTCCTTTTATTCTTTTATTTTTATTTCTTTTTTCTATCTTCCTCCCTGTACAAGGTTTAGTACAGAGACAGCAGTAAGCAATTTTCCATTGAGGGACTTCCCCATTTTGATTTCAAATGGGCCCACAAGGTCAAACACACAAATGTGTGTGGATTCTCTTTCACTGTTGGCATCCATGTGGCATCCGGGTGTCCTCCATGTCAGCAGCTGATGTGTCTTTCGTGGGTCCACTGAATTGGCAGCATCAAGATTTAATTTCATGGACTTTTGAGGCCCAACTCGTCTCCAAATGGATCCAAGCCCATAACTGTTCAAATGGACTTCATTTATAGCACAAGTGGGTCCATTATATTGTGTCCGAGATCCCTGCTTTCCTCCATCATTCCGAGCATGAGCCTGGAGAGTAAACGCACCAATGTCTTCTAATTGGGTCGGCTCATCTTCGATTGAGCCTACGTCAAGTTCATTGGATTCGATGCCTGCATCATACTAGATTGTCATCAGTCTCAACTCTCAACCTTACCTCAAGGGTATTAGAGTAATTGTCTCCCCACAACCTTTAGCCCTACAGCACATCTTTTATATTCTCTCATCCACAACCATGTGTCTTCAAATTTCTCTATCACTTGCATTCATCCTCAATGTTCTACTTTGCTTAAATTGATAGGCAATTTTGGATTGACAGACAATTTGACAACCTTAGATCCAAATAAATCACAAAAGTTAATATCTAAAATCATGATGTGTTCGTTCCAAATACTTCTTTCTATCTTAAACCCCCCACTTTTGGTTTTCTTTCATCTCGAGTTTCAGCAGTTGAAGGCAAAGATGTGCTGTTTGGAGACATTTTCTAAGAATTTGAAGGAAAGTTTCGAAAGAAAATGATGGAAGATTTTGAGAATTAAGGATATTTTAAAGATACTTTAATTTCCTTTCTTTCAGTCACAAATAGATGAATAATGATGAGATGATTCTCTTTTTATGATTTCATAGACATTTCCCTCAAGCCCTCTTTTATGAGTGGTGATTTTGCACCCTTATTTTCTCTTATTTCTCCTATGATGTACCATTTAAAAGGAATTTACAAATTTGTTCTTCTTTTTAAAAAGGAGGAAAAGAGAGGAGAGAAGAGAAGTAGAGACAAATTGAAAATTTCTTTTAAAGAGGTGCACTATACGAGAAAATAGAGGTGCAAAAATCATTACCCCTCGACATTCTCTTTCACCGAGATGGCTGGCACCACTTTTAAATTTCAAATTGAATTATTGTTCATACAGTATAGAAGTATGATATCAACCTATTTCAACAACATTAAATGCCCATCACCGTTTTTGTTTTTATTTTTAATTTTTTGGTTCATGAAGCACAACTTCCCAAGCTTTTATCTCGAGCCTTGTGCAAGAAGGTCAAGTTCGAAATAGATTTTGATAGAAGGTTGTTACTTAAACTACAAGAAATCTCATAAATCTTTTAAGAACCCTCAATTTAGATGAAGTTTAGGTTCAAACTTCACCAAGGACTTCAAAAATAAAAAGTCCGAAAACCAAACTCTTAATTTTGCTCCAAAAAATAAAGATGCTTCAAATTTTACGTAACAAATTCACCAATGAAATTTGTTTGTTCAAATGAAATCAAATTGAATATGGAATTAAAATTTTGAATGCAATGGTTCGATGCAATTAATTGAGAACCAAAAATTAAATGCAAATCAAAATATCAAATGTATGCATGAAATTTAATCCAACATAAGTTCAAATCAAAAGAATCTTCTAATAAATTAAAATTGAATTGTGGAATCTAACTTCAATTATGTATTGGTTGGATGCACTAAATTGAACCTTCTAATTCAAAATGCAATCAAACAAACACCAATCACATAAACTAAAATTAACTCCAATTTCCAACTCAGAACCTGCAGCAGTTCCGAATCCTTTTCAGATATCAGAATCACAGTTTAAAATGATGTAGTCGTAATGAACATGCAAAAACCTATACATTACTCAGACTGGATGGCCCGGTGTATCCGATGACCTGCGTGAATTGGACAAAACCACTCTTAATTTGTAGAATCTTTTCAAGAAACTCCTGAAAAAGTTCTACAGACCAAAATTGTTGTTCTAGTGTACTCTGTTCTGTGTTGGGGTGCGAAAGATAGTCCCACATCGGTTGTGAAGGGAAAGGGAAAAAACTAAAGACTTAACAATTTTAGATGACACTGAATAGAGAACAACTTGAGCACATGCCTTCAAAGTTTGAAGGCATTGTAGTATATACATCACAAGTAGAAGCTATGTCCTTTATTTATAAGCAGCAGAATCAGCTGCTGCCTACTACCAAGAAGCTTGGGAAGTTATAGTCAAAGATACTAACAGAAATTTAAGTACTTCAGGTTTTTAGGACAAGTTGGTGCAACCATCTGCAGTGAAGACATGCAGCAACATCATATGAAAACCCTAGGGACAGATTCCGGCGGTGGGCAATCGACCTCCCTCAACTCGGTCTTTAGACCATTCCCAGCTCCATTCGCAAGTGGGTGGATCCCATGATCAGGGCCCTTCATGTAAGCTCTGTTCTCCCTCTCCTTCTCTATGTCCACCCCGTAACGCTTCTCCACATCTGCAACGACGAGCACATATGTGCAAATGAGAGAGCTGTAGAGAGCCATGAAATATTTGCACAAGCTTGAAGCAACCTTTTTTAAAATTCCCAACTTGAGTTTCCCATTCCCATGCCTAATCATCCTCCTACAGTTCTACAGCAGGAGATTACACAATAGATTGATTGAAGTCAATTGGTATTAGTCATAGTAATTAAACACTTGCCTGTAATGAGATGGTCATAAACCTGGCCTTCTCTGGTGATAGCCATCATAACCTGGGGCAAACCAAGAGGGAGGGTGTCGCCTCTGTCAATCTGCCAGAAATGGAAGGCCTTGCCGTATGTCTTGCAAACCTTCTCAAGATCTTGGCGTTGAACAGGCCCAGGCAATCCAGGCATGAATAGGATCCCACTCTTGACTTCATACTCATGGGAGTGCCACAATGGCTTTTCGCCGTCTGGCAATGTCAAGAAGAGGTTCTCTGTGATTATGTATTCTAGTCCAATTAAGCGCGCACCAGAGTCAGGACTGTCATAGATGAGGCACTGCCGCACCTCTTCATTCTGGTGGGAGCAGAAGTGGTGTGCTTCCACTTGCCGACCCATGTCGAAGCCATAGAAATGAAATCTGTCCAAGTCAAATACTTTAAACAGGTTAGAGACTCCGCTTAATGAATGACTTCGTCAAACAGAAATGATATTTGGAGATTGCAGAATCTTTACATGTCCAACTTGATTGGCATGCTCAAATCCCACTCTGATAGGTTATGAAATGTTTAGGAGGACTAACTAATATACTAAAAGCTCCAAAGTTGATATTTGGAGATTGCAGAATCTTTACATGTCCAACTTGATTGGCATGCTCAAATCCCACTCTGATAGGTTATGAAATGTTTAGGAGGACTAACTAATATACTAAAAGCTCCAAAGTTGATAAAACGTAGAAGATTCAGCCCTTTATCTTATTCTATGCTAAGTGGTCAAACTCAACACCTGCACTCTAGACCTCCAAGCTGGACCCCACCAAGCACATGATAAGTCTATTGATGAATCTCAACACTCCCGCTCATTGATGACTCGTCATGCAATAGACCCACATGACAATTCATTGATTAATCGGCTTCCATGAATGTTTGCAATTAGGACTGTTCACAAGCCAAGATCACTCACCAAAATACCTCTGTTTGTCTCGGTTATGCTCGAGTCCATACACAACACTTAACGAATAAATATGGCAAGATCAAATAAGCCCTCCTTGGCTCCTCCAGCTTAAGCTCGGCCTGTTAAGATGTTCACTCGAGCTCAAGTTTGGCTTGCCTTGGTGTTCTTTACATGAGATTATATATATATATATATATATATATATACGAACGCATATAATGTATATATACAAGTCAAAATATATTAGAAATGTGTTACTGAGCCGACTGAAAATGAACTTTGATATTTGAGCAAGCTGAAAAGCTTCATTAAATGTTGAGTTCTAACTGTAGCTTGATGTTTAAGCTTCAATTTAGCTCAATAAAAATTCAATACAGGTTCAAGCTGGCCCAAACTCAGCTCAGCGTCTTTCTACCATTGCCCATAAATACAATTTCACACCTCCATTTACAACTGCAACCATTGGAAAAGGATAGTTGGATTAAGAAATTAGAGATAGAGACTTATTGACCACCTAAAAGAAGGATAAATATGAATCCAGATTTCTTGAATGAAAGATGAGTAATCTGTATGGACCCATGGACATGACAATCTATTTAGGTTACTTGTTTATTGTACCTACCATACAGCTAGCAGGCCCTTAAAATAATCAGCCTTAAATTCGTCGTTGCAAAGCTATAAACAGTTCCTTTTCACCAACCATGAAACAAATCCACCCTGGATCTCGTTTAGTACATGTCCATGAATTAGAAGGCCATCTAAATCACAACTAACACCACATTCCAAAGGTGAAAGAGGTTGGATATTTTGAAAATGAATTGAGTTCCCTCTTAGTGTATAGGTGTCACCGACTGCTCGAATTCCTTTAACTTGGTAAAGGTACTAAAGATCTTGTTTTCACATTTTCATGAAGCCTCTAGATCCCATGTATTGACAAACTCGAAAAGATGAACATAACCAATAATCTCAATTTAAGTCCAACTATTAGTTAAAAAAAAATTACCACCCAGTTGATTAAATTAGGAATTCTTAGTGTTAGACTGCTTATGGCATCTTTTAAGGCAGAATAGGATCTACACTTGTCTGTAAAGGTACTATCATATATCGTTTCAAATGCAACGACTATAGAGGGATAATTGTATGAGAATATTTTGATTAAATTTCGTGCTTTTTATATTCCAAATGACAATTGAGAAATATGAGAACTAAGAGTACATAAACAGATGAACCTCAAGTTATCCTATAGCTATTAAAGATGAATTAGAATGGTTTTGCAAAATTTAGAGTACATAATATGCATTATATAGTTAATTCAAACTATTTTTTACTCAAAAACGTTAATCCCATGTAGTAAAGAGTACAATTAGTTCAAATCTTAGACTTGATGTGTCTCAATCTAATCTAGACATCCATAAGCTAGGTTAGATTAGTAGGTTCATAAGTCAAGTGGTGGATAGGCATGGGATACAGATTGGGTTTGGTCATGGGTCGAATAATAGAATATAGATACTATGGTTGGTTATTTTAGAGCATAGACCATGTGTTAAGTTGTGGATCAATTCATAGCTTGGGTTAGGTTGACAATGAGAGATTGGTTGGGTCATGGATTGGGTCATAGGTAATGGATCACGTCATAGGTTACGATTGGATTGGAACTTCGGGCATGGGTTAGGTGAGCCCTAGTTAGTCCAAGGCAAAACTGAAGAAAAAAATTCCTCGAAAGCAACCATGCAAATGATTTAAATATGCTTCAAGTTTACCAACCAACTCTTATTTAAACTTGACTTCAAATTTTGTTTGGGAGCTGTATACTAAAAGATTACATACTTGAAGGTCGGCATTTGTCTTTCGAGGTAATCTCGAATTCAGTTCAATCTAATTTGCACTTCACACAAAGTCCATAAAATCATGTCTACTATCAAGACTCATAGACATGTCTTCAAATGAAGAAGAATGTGTCAAAATGAAATTTGGGTTTGCCTAAACCCAAGCTCATTTACCCTTTATTTGATTACTTTTATTGACAACTCAACCCTAAAATATGACATTGGGTCACCAATAAACAGGATGAAAAATCTAGCATTCCTAGCCCTTTCAAACAAGTGCATTCTAGTTAGGGTGATTGAGTTGAACTGAAGTTTGCTAGGTCTAAGTAGGATCAAAAGGGATGAAAATAAATTAAATATTCATATAAAATGAAAATTTATATCATGAGGTTAGATTGAAATGTATGCTTTTGTGGGTAGAATGAAAAGAATGGAAGAGAGAATTGAGAGCTCAATTTAAATAATGAGTTCTATTTAGTAAGATTACTTAACTGATACGACAGAATTCATTAATATTATTTTTTCTATCTCAATGTTAGTTATTATTGAAATAGTAAAAACCTATGTTTAGCATATGATTATTCTCAATTAGCTCTACCAAATAACCTTTTGAACGAAGAGTATGAACAAGTTCTACACGTTACTTTGACAAATTTGAAATCGTAGTAGTCAAAGTATAAGGCGCAAAAAAGTGAAAGAGTCCTATAGCTTAAAACACAAAGCCCATATTTATGCGCAAACTTACTTTTGCTAGACGCACTTGTTTAGATATCTCAAAATATGTGTTGTGTAGATTCATCTATTTATGTCCGCATTGCATCAATATTAACAAAATACAAAATATTAATAAAATAAAACAATATATAACAATAATCACTCAAAAACATATTGGCAACTAAATCTTCAAAGCGCATATTATGTAAACACATAATACATGCACATGCATCTTATTCAAAAATTATATTTTTTATTAAATATTATTAACAATTTCTTCCATCTTAACTGCAATATTTACTATCAAGAAAAGTTAAAAATAGACTTGTAATAGAGAGGAAAAAAAAAGCAAATTATATCTACCATATCTATGCCATTCAAATAGGATCCAAATCCTCAAACTTAAAAAACCAATTTCGATGCAAATGCACTTTGCTTATATTGGATTAATTACATCCTTCTTTAGCCCAGGGGTACAACTTGGATCAAACAAAGCCCGACCCAAAAAATGTGTGCTTGGCGGACTTTGGTCAAAATAAAGGCCCATTTAAGATTAGGTTGAGCCTAAGGCCCTTTATTTTCTCTATATGATCCTTCACCAAACTCACTTTGAGCCCAGGTCCCATTTAAGTGCAAAGGCCTGATTTTGTCACTTATTAATGCAATACCTTTTATAGGCTTAAACAAAAAGTACAACTCGCCTAGCCATCATAAATGACAGATATGAGATCTTCACTTGAAATTAGCTGGGCCCAACCTATGCTATTTAACTAAAAATTGGCCAAAGCTGGGCTCAGGCTCTACAAATATACTTGGGCCATCAGCGACTGAGGGTCCTATTCAGCCCTAGACTGGCCCGATCCTCAAAAATCTGAATAACAAAAACAAAAGTTGAGAACCCAGTTTTAGATGTGACAACTTTCAAAAGATGAGGATATCTCCGTTACAACTGTTACAGATTATTTCTCTCTTTCATAAACATCCATGAGATTTCAGTGGCGTAACATATCGTGATGGTTTGTTCATAAGGGTGTAAAAACACAATCAAGCCCACATAGATGTAGCTCAATCGGTAATCTCGTGCCAAGAGGTGTCAGGTACCAGGTTCGAGCCCCATGGCCTCACTGGTGTGCCCTAAAGGATATCACGTGTGGGAGTTTTACGCGGAGTTTTCCACAATTTTCCACACGTAAGTTCAAAAAAAAAACACGATCAACAACAAAAATGGTAGCACTTGAGCATCTGAAACTGATAAAAGACAGGCAAAAGGGCAATGTAACGTCCGATTTTTTAAATTGGTGAGAACTGAGAAACAAAGATTTAAAAGGGAACGAGAGACATACGCGCAAAGATGCTGGTGGATTTTGTTAATGGGGGCGAAACCTTGAACAGCACCTGTTACAGTCTCGAGAAATGCCGTACCGGTATGAGTCGGTTCCCCTGGAACTGTTTCCTTACTTGCCATCTCTTCTCAGATTCTTAATCGTACCTTCTTTTCTCTGCCTTTCTGCCTTAGGTTCACACCCTTTCTTTTCTTTTGCCTTGCCACAACACCTGGTTTCACCAGTGTAACGTGGAAATTGCATGCAAAAGTGCCCGACACGTGTTTTACAAATGGACGTATCACGCGTAGACCGTTCCGAACCCACAGCTTAGTTTTCTTTTTAACATTTTTTTGCTATTTTTTATTTTTTTCAATGAAATCTATCATAGGTTGCTTACTTATATATAAATCTAATCTTAACATTATTAAGGTGCTTAGATCTAAGATCTATCATTTATTTTAATAATAATAAATTTAAGAAAATAATATAAGAAACCGTAACTTTGAGTATTTAAAATATAGGTACTAGTTTTTATTACATATTTGGATGATTACAAATTAAAACCATAATAATAATAAAAAAAATCTACTCAAAATCATAAAGCATTGCTAGACATACTTGGTTTAAAGGGTCTGATGTTTTTTTTTTATATCTTGAGTGAGACTAAAAAACACTTTGCAATCCATGATTTTTAATATTTAGTGTTTTTTAAATATTTTTTCAAATTTTTATAGAATTTAAAAAATTCACACTGGTTCAAGCTTTTCTTTTTTAAATGAGTTTTCACACTCTATATTAAAGGTGAGACTAATCTCACGAACATATGTAAACCTCTCAATCCACACATACTATTAAGTCGATGAGGAATAATTCCATCGGAGTGGTCCGGAGAGATTTAAGCGTGGATCGAACCCAATACCTCCCTTCATAAAAGAAGCTTCTTGACCATTAAACAACCCCCTCTGAGTTCATGGCATAGGTTATAATTGTCTAGACTACATAGTTAATTTGATATCACTTGAATACAACTAATCTCAATCTCTTATTATTTTCTATTAATTTCTCAATTCACTGGTCAAAGTATAATCAACATTTTAATCTCTTACTGTTTTCTATTAATTTCTCAGTTCATCAGTCAAAGTACAACTATCATTTCAATCTCTTACTGTTTTCTATTAATATCTTATTGTGAATTTCTCATTGTTTTTGCAATTTTTTTTTTTTTGAATTTACATGTGGAAAACCGCGGGATACCCAGTGTAAAACCCACACGGATGAGCCCACTACCCCCTAGGGCACACCAAGTTTAAGCCATGGAGCTCGAACCCACAACCTCCCACTTCATAAGACGGAACGTAACCAGTTAAACTACATCCATTGTTTTTGCACTTTCATTCCTATAACAGTTCATCAACAGTCAGAATACAATTGAAAAATTAAATTCAAATCTACAACAAACTTGAAACCAAACCTAATCTACCACGATTCTCTCAAAAGTAGTTAATCTCCAACAATTTATGCTGTGTCCTATCAAGATTGTGTCTTGGGCCACTTTGCATTTTTTCATGTTCTTCTCTATTATGTCATTAAGGCCTACACCTTCCGGTCTTGTACCACTTGTAGAGTTGTATTTTATAAATGTTCTAAAGTGGAGTTGTTTATAATTGCAATGAATATATGCAAAACACTTTTTTTTAAGGATCTTCAACTTATGTTTTGATCGTAGCACTCCTAAAACTCTTAGGGAGAGCACCATAGACGCCATGCTTTCGGATAAAGGCTATTGGGGCTCAAACCCGTGACCTCTCCCTTCCCGAAGAGAGAAGTCACTAACTGAGCTACCTAATGGTGGACAATGCAAGACTATCTTTGATGCCCAATATATAATTCAAACATACTTTGGGACAAATCCAATCTAAAAAAAAAATGTATCCATTGAGAACTCTTTCTCAAAATTGTAAGGTGGATGTAAACTCAAGTGCTTTCCATGCTCTCTCATCTGTTAATCACATATTGATGAATTATCAGAATAACTAGGTTCTTATGTTTATCAAACGAGACCACAGTCAACCAGCTCCCGTTATAAAGGAAGGTCTTGGGTTCGATTCACACTCAAATCCATTTAAGCCACTCTCCATGGGGTTATTTTTCATTGATTTATTAATCTCCTTGAGTCGCATTGTTTACGAGCTCACTTAGGTCGGAGTAATTTATTTTGAAGATGGTTGAGTTCGTTAGAAATGTCCGGGCAATGAAAATTTTATCAAAGGGGTTGGAGTGTTGGTCAAAAACCAACTTCGTAAAGCGGGAGTCTTGAGTTCGATTTTGAATCCACTCCAAAAGACCACTCCTCAAAGAATTTTCCGTGTGTATAGGAAGGTTTGCACAAATCCTCATGATTAATCAAATGCTCTAAGAGATCTGAACACCTTAATCATAAAAAAATTGTGACTCGATAAATTATTTTAATAGATCGATCAAGTCATGTTTTAAAGCCTTCAAAAAATTTATCATTAAAGTGAAACATCTACGAGAAATGTACAGGCCACATCTGAAAAGACAAAAGCCTCATGCAAGGCAGACGAAATAGAAACAACACCCACAGTCCCTCCCAAGCAATTGAAAGTCCCAGACAAAACATTACAAGTCAGTCCAATAAGAAAACAGGGCAAGTAAGAAGAAAAAAATGTGAAGTAGATGTCATTGAACTTTGAGAGCAGCAAGTCAGTAGCCTTTGCATGAATCCAATGCTTCCACCTTGCAGAGCTTGGGTTGACAAACTAATCAACAATGTCACCATAGTTGAAATGGATTTGATCAAGCTGGAGCTTGTTCTTCAACATGAAGTCCAGGATTCTCTGGGAACTGATCAGTGTAGCTAAAGTACTATCACTCAAGGAATTTATCAGAGCACAACGACATGTGATTGTTTTATGATCACAGATATAATGGCAACCCACGAAACATTCATCCTGAAGGTTGTATGTATCTATTAGAATAAAAAGACCATGATCGTCAGAGTCAGTGGCAGCCTCGCTTGGAGCCTTTGGAACAGCAGCAGAAGGAGGAGGGAGATTCCAGAGAGCAGCGAAAGGATGCTTCAGTTTTCTCAAGTCATGATTTGACATGTGGAAGAATACTCTGTTTCTGATGTCATTGAGGATGTTTGCAACTCAAACCAATAGAAGATAGTCTTTCAATCGATGAAGGTCTCGACTGGATAACAGTAATGGAGTCGTCCACAATATGTTAAGAATAAGTATCCAGCCCAAAAGGCTAAACCATTAGGTGAAGTGACTCAAATCTTTTATAAGTCACTTACTCTCCCCCTTCACAACTAATGTGGGACTCATTCATTACTCCAACAATCCTCCCCTCAAACGAGGTTATCCGCAGATACAACGTCACTTGCTATCCCGTCTGACTAAGGGATCCCCTGAGTCTACATGCATTGGCTCGGGGATATGGCTCTAATACCACTTGTTAGGACTGAGTATCCAACCCAAAAGGCTAGCCCATTAGATAGAGTGACCCAAGTCCTTTATAAGTCCCTAAATCTCCTCCTTCACAACCAATGTAGAACTCTTCGCTGCTCCACATAATATTCCCTCTATATCTTTTGTTCCGTACTTAATGTTATTTCTAAGCTCTTTTTTTATAACCAAGGTGTCAGGTCTCTTCGAGCACCCGACTAACTCTCAAGATATGTGCAAGCCTCTCTACCTACACACATTGGACAACTCTACGTAGAGTTGCCCTTTGGAATGATTATTTCTAAGCTCTTTAAAATTTTCTCCAGTTATCTTTCTATACCTTTTTAAACTCAATTAGTTCAATTTTTTTCTTTCCCCAATAGCATCTTGAACTTCATCATTCATTTCTTTAGATACTCCAACCATGCCTTTGACCCATTTAACGCAACTGTCCACTCAGTTCTACAGTTCATTCAAATTTGCCTAGCTTCAATATTTTCCACATGTTGTCAACATTTCTCTTCTGAAATTACACAATCATTGATTAACTTGCAAAATCTACATGTCAAGGCTAGTATCCTGTTGGGGGAACTTTAGGTATGATAATTCAGTGCATGTGCGATGAATATCATGAACTGAAGGTAATTTTCAGCTCATATGGATTGAAGGACTAATAAGGGATACAATTGCCACAATACTCTCATCTTTCTTTGAAAACTGTGGAAGTATATTCTCTCTTTTTTGAACAGTAATGGAAAGAATTTTATTAAAAAATTAAAGAAACATACAATGAACAATCCAAAAGGCCTAAGAAAATTAGACCCAATATACGAACAAAAACAAATGGAATCTGTTACAGCAATAAAACTATTCACGTGTGAAGATACCACTAATCAAATCACCCACACCGTTTTTTGAGCTGAAAAGATTTAGGGGGGGAAAACCACTCAAAATGAAAACTTAACCCAAAACATTTCAGCAAAGCTACAACAATAGAAAGTGATTATTGCTTAGAGAAGTAGATCCAAGAACTATTTGCCCAAAAGAATCAAGTTTTCAAGGCCAATAAACAATTTCATAACCAAAGCATTATTGCTTATAGATGCAACCAAATTGTCCAAACTGGAATAATGCCATTTCATGTCGTTGGCCTAAGCCCTCTAATAAAAGAATCAAAATTAAAACAAGGGTGTAATTTCACCGAATAAATTACATGATATGACACTCAATTGAAGAACAACTCCATTGTTGTTCGGCACATTTTCAAACAAGAACCAAATCATCAGAATGCTTGTACTTCTTTGTTAAGGAGAGATGATGATCAAGAGGATGGAGGCCAATCCTTTCGGATTTCGAAGTTGTAATTCATTTCCAAATAGCACTTCCCATCATCATCCACAAACTGAAACAGAGAGAACCCATAATCAAGTTTTCAATCAAAACCTCCAAAACTTAGACTGAGGATCTCAGTTATTTGTTTTCAGCTACCTTTGTTCTTGCAGAATAAGAACCCCTCGCGAGAAATCCCGACGGTGTAGTTTCTTCTTCCAATTCATATGTGTATGGTTCTTGTTGAGGACTATATGTCCCTAGCATTACTTTTGTATTCTCCACTGCATGGATTCATTAAAACACACCCAGAGATGAGGAAGAAGATAAGATTAATTACAGTAGCAGACTGTCATTTCTCTTGTTGATGACAACTTAAATGAATGAATTCAAAAACTATTATATTATGAATCACAGTAATGAGAGAGTTAGCAAGTAACCTCTGACTCCAGTCTTCCAAACAGTGTTCGTATATTTGAGTCCAGAGACAATGTTGTTGGAGACAACAAAGGTGAACTTGAGGTGGTAATGGCTTCCATCTTTGAGGGCAAAGGCATAGCCCTTAGAATTTGGAACAAATGGAATCGGTATAACCTGATCGTCCCGATCAGGTGAAACAATCGTAAGGCTTGAGATCTCTACCTCTGGCTCTGGATTTTCTGTATAAATTTCAAGAAAAAATGTCACATATATTTTACAGCATAAGTAGAACATGTCACATACTAGAAGAAATGTTTGCAAGTTACACAGTAAGCATGTACAGAAGAACAGACCCAATTGAAGTGGTTAGCTCTAATAATCAAATCAATCAGACAGCATAGCTCCAAAGCTTAAGTTTGAAGATTTAATTTGGACGATTCTTCAATTTCTTTTGAAGAATTGCATCTAAGTTTCTCTGTCCCAACTCTCACAACCAAAATCAAGTCGATTCAATGAAGTTAGAAAGTCCCTTGCACTATAAATCCAATTATGAAGCGTACAACTCAATTGAGTTGCATCTAACCATATAGAACTCAGTTGATTTCAATTGAGTTGCATCTAACCATATAGAACTCAGTTGATTTCAATCGAGTTGTTGACCAAATTGGTGTTGAATAGACGGTAGAAGGTGGTTACATTCATCTAAAGTAAGCAAGAGTTTACAGCACAATTAACAAATACTCACTATTTCAATAATAGTTGGTTTTTTTTTAATGATCAAGCTATTTGTTCGGACTAAAGACTAGTCTAATAGGTGGAGTTCTCCAGCCCCATATAACTCTCTATTTTTCTCTCCTTCTCACTGATGTGGGAGTCATTCGTATCCAATAATCCCCCTTTCATACGAGGCTCTTCGGTGGATAAACGTTGCCGGCCATTCCACCGGTTAGGGGATCCATCGGTGGCTTGGGCCCTGACTCTGCTACTACTGTTAGGACTTGAGTTCTAGCCCAAAAGACTAGCCTGTTAGGTGAGATTTCTCACCCCATATAACTTTTTTTCTCTCCCATTCTCACTGATGTGAGACTCGTTTGTATCCAATAGTATCCAAGCCAAATACCTAACTAATCCTCAAGGTACGTGCAAGCCTTCCTAACCACACACTCCTGGAAATTCTACATAATAGAGTGGAACTTTTTCTTTTTCTTCTTCCGCATGAGAAACTTCCAGAATCTGCAGTGGTCCCGACACTTGAAATCACAAAACTCTTAAAGCATGGTTAATAATGATTGCAATAATCATAACAATCACAAGTACATCCAGGCTCGACCAATCATATTAGTGGCACGTGTTTTAATTTTCATAAAAAAAAAAAATTAAAAGAAATATATATGCATGAATAGAAAATATGCTTGATAAACTATAGTCTAAAATTTAATTTTTAATAATTTAATAATAAAAAACATTAGACATTTTTAGAAAAAAAATAAAAAATTTAAAGACCGACGGTGATTTTAACAGTTAAAATTAAATTAGGAGCTAAATTTAATTCATCTATAGCTCATTAAATATAATTTTAATTGAATTCTTATATAATATAAAATTTTAAAAAGGCAACAAAAATTGTACTTAGATTATTTGATTTTTCTAACAACATCATCATCAATAGTAATAATAATAATGTTTAATGAGGCAAGCAAATAAGCAAAAGAGGGCGTGAGAGCAAACCTCCAACCACAGACAGGTCAACGCTTCCAAGAAGCTGCTCTTTCCATCTCATCAGACTCTCATCATCCTAACCTCATTCCCCAATTTCCCACAAATCAACAAGCCAGAAAGAAACCCATTAAAGGAAAGAAGAGAAAAACCAGAGAAAAATGAGAAAGAATAAGAAAACAAGTTGCAGGGAGGGAGAAAGCTCATGAGAGAAGACAAACAGGAAAATGAAGAACAGGTAATTGGGTAATATTTTTTGCACCACCACCTTTTTTTACGGTGTATCATCTTTAATGAAAAAAAAATAAAAAAAAAGAGAAAGAGGAAAGAATTGACAAAATTGAAATTTCAGTACAACTTTTAATGAAAATTTCAATTTTGTCTTGGAAAGAAGAAAAGATAGAGAAAAAAAGAAGAACGGATAAAATTGAAATTTTATTTAAAAGTGGTGCACTACGGAAAAAATAAAAGGTAGACTACTCGCACCTTATCCTTCTCCAGCTGCTCTTTGAGAGTGAACTGAGGTCCCGGCTCGATATTCTTGGCTTTGCCATCGTCTTCGTCGTCATCTCCGTCTTCCTCATAATCGGTAGAAGCGACAGAAGCACAGCTGAATTTCCCATTAAGCTTGTCGGCATCTTCATCCTTGTCCCCACTCGGTTCGCCACTGTTCTTCTCCTCCTCCTTTTTCTCCATCTCAGGACTGAAGGGAATGTCTTTGGCGCCGGACAGAGCTCCCAAAACAGCTGACATTTTCCAAAGAAACAGAAGAAGAAGAGAGAGATGGATGAAAGGAGGAAGAGGTCTACGTTCAAGGTGTTGTTGACCGGTTCTTCTCCGTATTAGAAGGAATTTGGGACATGGGTCTTGCGTTTTGACCGTCTTTGGTGGTAAGGTAGCCCTGGTTTCACGTTTCAGCTATTCCGGTACCTTATCTGGTGCAGACAACGGCTATCTTTACCATAATGATCAGAAGCAGGTAAAAAGGAGGGGTTTGGACAGGTGGAAGAAGGTGGGAGGGAGGGTGACTGACTTTGTTTTTTGGAATTCTTTTTACTTTTTTACTCTCCTGATTTTCTTGGAAATTGTTACGTATGGATTGGGGAATCTGACTTGAACTGTACTCACGAGATTTCGGACAAAAATAATCATGAGAGTAATTATCAGCTGAAAACTTTTATGGTGAAAATTTAAGGAGAGTTATTCAAGTTCTCGTGAGTTCCTGTAGTAAAGTACACATGCATTGATACTTGATAGGACAAGGCGCAAAAAGCAAACTAAAGATTATATTATATTAGAAAAAATTATGAGTAGTCACTTGAACTCAGAAAATATTTTTTTTCAAAATTTAAAATGAAATTATCATTTTATTTTTTTAATGTATGTTTGGACGATAAAAGATTTTTCAAAATCGAAAGGGGCAAATGATAATTTTATTCTAAATTTCAAAAAAGGGTATCAACTAGTAGAAAAGTCGAGTGTCTAAATGGTCACTCTAAAATTATCTATGAGAGATGTGCAATTTGTGTTTAGTTTAATTGGGAGTTCAATTTAATATTAAATAAAATTATATATTTTTTTTTGAATTTACGTACGAAAAATTGAGGAATATAACGTAAAATTCTCATGGGTGAACCCATTACTCCTAAGGCACACTGATGTTAAGCCGTGAGGGTTCGAACCTATAACCTCCTATTTCTTAAGGTGGAAGACAACCAGAATAATTTGAACATTATTATTATCAAAATTTCAATTATAGTTCTATTAAATATAAATATTATGTGAAGAATAATTTTTTATTTAATGAAATATTTCATTAATAATGTTTTAAATATTTTATAATAAAAATAGTAGATAACAAAAAGCTAGCCATGTAGACATGTGAATATTATTTTTCTACACACCTATTTTCAAAAAATCGGATAAAATTACTTCTTTTCCTTTCCACTTAATACTTTTTCGTTCGGTAGATACAGTAATATTAAATGAAAAGATAAAATGATAATTTTATTTAAATTTTTGAAAATATATATGTATATATATGACTGGGCATGACAAAAACACCTCTTGATAAAATGTTCTTAATTATAGAACTGAAAGAGACTTTTGGTAGGTAAACATTAAATGCAAATCCACCTATTTATTCCCCATCAGCCTGATGGGATCGGGTACACTTGCGGGCCTGCAGATGCCCTTCCTCATTGCCCTTGTCCCACAAACTGTGTGGCTCATGCCATAGGCTGGAAAGGGGTTTTTTTTTTTTTAATATGGACCTCATTAAAAATTATATTATTTTAAGTGTATGGGATCAATTTTGTGCTCTTTTTAAAAAGTTAGACGACTGTAAATTCTAGAATTCTAGGAAGCTCTAGAAGTATCTCTGTAGCTTTCAATAAAAATATGATCATACATACAGTCAAGGTGCTCTGATGGGCTGGGCTATATTAGAAGATGGTGGAACCTACCCAATGATTAAAATAGATGAGTTAAGGGCTCATCATGTGACCTAGCAATGTAAAAGAATGGGGTAATTAGGTCATTTTAATCATTAACTTTTAAGATCAAAATAAAATTATTAGATAATTATTTTGCTAATGATACTCAATCTAACAGTAAGAATCCTTAATTAAGTTAAACCTAAATCTACAATAAAAAATACCAATTTCAACAATTTAGAATCAACTTTAAATATAAAATCCATACATATAGGCACATCATAATCCAGAATTATAATCATGAGTTCAAATATTGGCTGATAAATATTATTTTTTGAGCTGATATGGCTGTATTAGTTTCAAACCAATATTTGAATCTCTATTTAGGACATTAAAGTTAGACTAAAAATATACAAATAAGAAAATTTCTCAAATTGTTATTCTCTAAAAAAATTTAAAAGGTAGACATAAAATTTTGTCTCCATCGAGAAAGTTTTCCCGTGACATATAAAATCCAGAATTATTGTCTGTCTCTTTTAAGGAGAGGGCCTTCACAAAAGAGAGCACAACAATCAGACTCAGGCTATTATTGCACTAAAAGTCTAAAACTATGTGCAAAAGAAACTTTCATTTAAAACATTTATGTTAGTATATATAAAGTTGCTCTTCTATAAAAAAAAAAAATTAGAAAATTTTGAGATAAATTCTTTTGTTATTTTTTTTAATTTACATGTGAAAAACATGGAAAATTCATGCGGGCTCAATCCTAACACTTTTTATTCCATGTGACGGAAAATTATCCGCTGTACCTTTTTATTTCTATCAGCAGATTACCCTGTATTATGTTTTGGAGTTCCTTTGCGTCTCACACAAACAAAAAATCTTCCGATTGACCTCATGTTAAATGGGTCAATTTTAAATTTCGACACAATTAGAGGAATGATTTAATTTCAAGTTGAGGTGCCTTGAGGGTAGTCTTGGTCCACCTTTAGAATAGTCCTAGTCTTAGTTTAACTTAGGGTTGTGGCAAGAAAATCTGACCCTTTTAAATTTAGACTAGGTGACAATTGAGTTTTTAATTCATCTAATTTATTATAACAACATAAATTGTGTTTGAACAAGAAGGAACGAAGAGGATTCTATTAAAGAATTGAAAGTTTTTGGGCTTAACTTTCCATTTTAGGAAAAAGTAGAGCTTATAAAAGACTAATGTTCTCTTACTGTAGGAGAAGATAATGGAGTTTTTTCAAGAAGAAAATGATGTTTTGTGCAAGTTTTCATTTAGATTATACATGACTATACTTTTATTTCTTTTATTTTTATAGTTTAATAAACTAAAACCGATGGGATTGAAATTTCATTTAAAATGTAATAAAAATGACTGAATTTCAGTTGAAAAATAATATTATAGTCATTTGATCTTAGTAGTACAGCTTCGAAGATAGACTTTGAAGGAATCCTTGAAAAGAATTCTAAGTACTAGAAGGGTTGTTGAGTACCTTGAAACTTGAAGGTTGAAATTCAATGTGCTGAGTGAATTTTTTTGTCTTGGAAGAGTTGAAAAATACTTTGATGCTCAAAGGTTGAAGTTCGAGGTTTTGGGCTAAATTTTTGAGCAATTTTTTAAGTGTGGAGAGAGGTTTTGAGTGTCCACTGTGAGGATTGAGTTCCTGAGTGTACTGTCAACCTTGGGATTGTTATTGAGGATTGAGTTCTGAGTGTACTGTCAACGTTGGGATTGTTATTTTACAAATACATTGACTCTATAATGTTTTAGGCTGAGAATTTCTGATAACCCATTTGAAATCATCTTGGGCCTATGTCATTGGGTTCTTCATCTCTGGCCGAATATTTGACCCATTGATCCCACACTTTTTGATGAGTGCCGAAATCAATGTTTTGGAATAAGCTGCAACCCACTTGCTGTTGTATGTTGGCTCCTTCATCCATCTCCTCCTTTTGTCTCCATTTCTCATAAAAGAGACCACTTCTCCAGCAAGCACTTGTGCATGCTTAAGAAACACCTCCATCTGTAAGTCGGTCATATCATTGAGCACTGTGTAGAAAAAACCTTGGTTTCCTGCCAAGTGTGGACTAAAATTTTGGACCTTTTAATAAGGAAGGGGGGGAGGCGGGGGCTAAAATTTTGGACCTTTTAATAGGGGGGGGAGGGGGGCGCGGGGCCCTAAGGCGGTTACTTTTTTTCTTATGGGTCTAGCCGGCTATGTATGTTACCAATTGCTTGAAGACACTTGGCAATAAAATGAGATTTCCATCCAATGGTAGTCAGGGTCGGCCCTACTTATAGGCAGAGCAGGCCACTTCCTATGGCCCCAACATAGGCAGGGCCCCCAAGTCTGTGTTTTCATCCTTAAATAAAATGTTCAGGCAGGGCCCCCAAGTATGTGTTTTCATCCTTAAATAAAATGTTCAAGCAGGGCCCCCAAGTCTGTGTTTTCATCCTTAAAAATGGGTTTAGACAGGGCCCCCAAGTCTGTGTTTTTATTAGAGCTAACTTTCCTCACTTAGTGCCACTGATTGTGTGATTTTATTATTGTAATTAAACTCTTTCCATTTCTATCTCCTGTATCATTTTCTTTATAAATGAAATATACATTGGGTCTCTCCTCATTCAAGAGAGAGAACACAACATATTTTTGTCTAATTTTACATGGTATCACAGCCAATTTTTTTTTTTCTGTCTTTGTCATATGGAATTTATCTTCAAAAAAAAAAAATGGTGCCGCTCTTTCTGCTTCCCGTGTTAGGGAGAAGGCCTTTACCCATCAGCTTCCGCTGTTCATCTCTCAGTTCGCCGGACCTGCGCTCTGCCTGCCGTCTCTTTTTCCGGTGCCCCTTCCGTCGGATTCGTCCCGGCTTCCATTTGCAGACCTAGTCCTTTGGGCTTGCCATTGTTGCCGCCCCTTTCTCTGCTTCTCTGCATTCAGCCCTGCCCAACCACCGTTCCTGTTCCGGCCCTGTCTTCGTGTGCCGCCTCTCACGGTCTCCGCTCTGCTCTTGGCTCTCTCTTGCCGAACGACACCTCTGTTGTTCGCAGTTTCTGCACATCGATCTGCTTCCAGACGACGCCTCTTTCTGTACCCATCTCCTGGTTGCTTCGCTGTTACATCTCGGCCGACCAGCAGCTCTGCTCGCCGCAGAATCTGCCCCGCCTACCCTCTGTTCGCCCTAAACCACAACGGTTCAGATCTGTTGCCGACCCTGTCAAATCTCGAGTTACCTCATTCTTGCAACCAGCACTCGGCCGTCGTTTTTTGTCTGCCTCTGCGATAGGCGCTCCACCGTCCTCTGTCATATCTGCTTCTTCTCCGACGGCTCTGCAGACCCTCTTAGGCTAATTGTCTATGCAGCACCTTTAGCCACATTTGGTGTTCCCGTGACGCCCGTTTGGCATAATCGGGTCCTGCTACCATTGGGCATTCTGCTCTTTCCCAACTCGTTTTTGCTGCTTGCTATCTCTCCTGTTTCTCTCCATTCTGTCTTGCTTCTCAGCATCCGCAGGACTTGCAGTTTCTTATCCATTCCCTTTTGCAGCAACGCAACCCATGCTTTTGCTTTTGAGCTTCAATCTCTTCTCAAGTGCTCTGCATCGTTCCATCAAGGGATCTGGAATAAAGATTGTTACAAAAAAAAAAAAAGAGGACCGGAGGATTGGGGAATTTGATTCTCTCTGCAGTTCGGATTGCGGTTCGGTTCTATTCAATGGAATCTTCAAGGCAGCTGCTGACGGATTTGCCACATTTTTTTTATTTTGGCTCTCCACTTCACTTCTATAGCTTCTATTCTATGGCTTCACTTTCTTCAGGTATCCTCCATTCTCAGGCTGGCTTAACAGGTATTGCCCTCATGATTCCTTCTAATTCTGTATGGATTATTGATACTGGTGCTAGTAATCATATGTGTTCTAGTTTGTCTTTATTTTCTTCATACAAACCTTGTTCTTCTCCATCTTCAGTTCAGCTTCCGAATGGCTCCTCTGAATCTATCACTCATATTGGTATTGTTCATCTTTCACCCTCCATTATGCTTGAGAACGTTTTATTTCTTCCATCCTTTAAGTTTAATCTTTTATTGTGAGTCAACTTACAACATCCAACACTTGTTTGGTGACTTTCTATTCTTCTCATTGTCTTTTTCAGGTTCCATCAACGAGGAAGACGATTGGACAGGGTAACGTTCATGAGGGGCTTTACTATTTCTATGCGGCTTCAGCTCTGACAGTCCTCCGACCCCCCTCCATTGATCTTTGTCATTTGCGACTTGGCCACTTGAATCATCGCAGTCTGCACAATTTAGCTAAGCATGTTCCCGTCATTTCTTCTTTAAAGAATATAATTTGTGAAATTTATCCACAGGCCAAGCAAACACGTTTGCCCTTTCCTTCTAGTTTTATCACCAGTCGTAGACCATTTTCTTTGATTCATTGTGGCATATGGGGTCCTTTTTCTCAACCATCTTTAAATGGTTTTCGTTATTTTTTAACCATTGTCGATGATTTCACTAGATGTACTTAGCTTTATCTTATGCATGTCAAATCTCAAACAAAAGCCATTTTAGAATCTTTTTTTGCCATGGTCCAGACTCAATTTCATTCTCACATTCAATCCATTCATTCGGGTACTGGTGGTGACCTCTTTCCCCTTATCCAACAAGTTCGTTCGGATAATGGTACTGAGTTTCTTTCCACTACTATGCGACATTTCTTTTCCTCCCATGGGGTCATACATCAACGCAGTTGCTTTGCCACTCCACAACAGAATGGAATTGTCGAGCGCAAGCATCGTCACCCTCTTGAGGTTGCTCGTGCTCTTCGTTTCCAAGCCAGCCTACATTTACAATTTTGGGGGGAGTGTGTCCTCACCGCTACTTACCTCCCACTCCACTCTTATCAGGCAAATCCCCGCATGAAGCTTTGTTTCACTCAAAACCGGACTATTCTCGCTTGCATGTCTTTGGCAGTTTATGTGTTAGTCACAACCATGCCATCAAACATAAATTTGACCAACGAGGTAAACCCGGTATTTTTGTTGGCTGCCCCTATGCTCAAAAAGGTTATCGCATTTTTTACTTAGCCACTAAAACCATTTACACATCTCGTGATGTCTCATTTTATGAAGGCGTCTTTCCTTATCATGATTTGTCTTCCTCCCAACCCTCTCTTGTTACCCCTTTGCCCATATCTGATGACCCTGTTTTTTATTTTCCTTCACCTTCTCCTGATGTTCCTTCTCCCACACCATTCACTCCAGCTTCTTCAATTGTTCCAAGCCAGCCCAACGATGCTTTGCCTTCACTCACACCTCCTGCTGCTCCGGCAACCGCAGTCGGCCTCATCGCCTTCGGCGCCCACCTCCTCATCTAGCTAATTATCGTTGCTCCACTGCCTCTCATGAGCGTCTACTCTCTCCATCCAATTCCGAGTTAACAAGTACACCTTACCCATTCTCTCATTATCTTCATAATTCTAACTTCTCTGTTGTACATAGAGCATTTCTTTCCAACATTTGTTCCACAGATGAACCTCGTATATTCTCTCAAGTTGTTCAGTCTCCCCAGTGGAAGGACGCCATGGAAAAAGAAATTGAAGCCCTTGAAAAGAATAATACTTGGAGCCTTACTTCACTTCCTGTCAACAAGAAACCCATTGGCTGCAGATAGTTATACAAAATTAAGTACCGGTCAGATGGTTCCATTGAACGTTATAAGGCCGCTTAGTTGCCAAAGGATTCACTCAGATTGAAGGGTTGGATTATCATGATACCTTTGCTCCAGTTGCTAAATTGGTCACTGTGCGTGCTCTTCTTTCTATTGCCTCCGTCAAGCAGTGGTCCCTTCACCAACTTGATGTTAACAATGCCTTCTTACAAGGTGATCTTGATAAAGAGGTCTATATGACTCTTCCACCTGGTTTTGAGCCACAGGGGGAGCAACGGGTTTGTAAGCTGAACAAGTCTATTTATAGTTTGAAACAGGCTTCTCGGCAGTGGTTTGCCAAATTTTCTTCTACTCTTCTTTAAGCTGGTTTTTCTCAATCTAAGTCTGATTATTTATTGCTCACATCTCACACCGGCAGTTTTTCAACCTTTATTTTGGTCTATGTTGATGATATTATCATCACTGGCAATGACGCTTTGGCCATTCAACGCCTCAAGCGTTTTCTTGAAGAGAAATTTTATATTAAATGTTTGGGTTGTCTCAAATATTTCCTTGGCATTGAAGTTGCTTGTTCCCAAAACGGTATTTTTCTCTCTCAACAAAAATACATTTTGGACATTCTCAAGGATACTGGATTACTCGGACGTATCTCAGATTTTCCCATGGAACAACAATTGAAGTTATCACCTGATGATGGGGCTTTGCTTCCTGATCTCACCATATATCGTCGCCTCGTGGGACGCCTTATCTATCTTACTGTAACCAGGCCCGATCTTACTTATGTTGTGCATATTCTCAGCCAGTTCATGCACCCTCCTCGTAGTGCTCATTTGGATGCTGCCTACCGTGTCATTCGCTATTTGAAGGGTTCCATCAGTAAAGACATTCTTTTATCTTCCTCTAGCAGTCTCCATCTGCAGGGTTATTGTGATTCCGATTGGGCCGGTTGCCCCGTCACTCTCCGATCGACCACTAGCTATTGCATCTTCCTCGGCTCCAACCCCATTTCTTGGAAGACCAAGAAACAACATACAGTTGCTCGCTCATCTGCTGAGGCTGAATATCGCGCCATGGCTACTTTGACTTGTGAGCTCCAATGACTGAAATACTTGCTCAGTGATCTTGGTATTACTCATCCTTCGCCTATCACATTATCTTGTGACAATCAAGCCGCCTTACATATTGCCAACAATCCTATTTTTCATGAACGGACAAAACATATCGAGCTTGATTGTCACTTTGTTCGAGAGAAGCTCCAGTCAGGCCTCATTGTTCCTTGTCACATCCGTTCTTCTCATCAACTTGCTGATGTCTTCACCAAACCATTGGGCATAGATTCTTTTCATGCTTTGATCCGCAAGCTGGGCGTTATTCACATACATGCTCCACCTTGAGGGAGAGTATTAGAGCTAACTTTCTTCACTTAGTGCCACTGATTGTGTGATTTTATTATTGTAATTAAACTCTTTTCATTTCTATCTCCTGTATCATTTTCTTTATAAATGAAATATACATTGGGTCTCTCCTCATTCAAGAGAGAGAACACAACATATTTTTGTCTAATTTTATAGTTTTCATTCTAAAAAAGTTTTTAAAGCTTAAAAAAAGAAAAATTTGAAAAGCTCCAAACCGTGTGAGTCCTCTGCCTTGCCTAAATTCTTTCACTTATGTAACCCTAGCCGACTCCTTACATAAAGGTGTATTTACATAAAATCCTAGAACTACCACCATTCACCTCATTCAGCCCTCAATATTTCTCTCTCTTTCTCAGTCTATCTTAGCCTAAGAAGTGCAAGTCGAAAACTCAAAATACCCATCTCAGATTTTCAGGCTTTCTCTAGCTTCCTCTTTTCTGACAAAGGTAAGATTTATCAAGCATTCACTTTATTGTTTTTCCTTATATTCTTACATCTTGAGAGCAAAGAAACCCCACTTACAATTTCCCTCAAGACTCAAGTCATACCCGTCGATCCCATTAAGCTTCTTTTCCTTATTCTTGTTTTTGAGAATTCTTCCAACCATTAGTACAAACCGAAGTATTAATCAATTCCATTTGTCCCATTTATCAATTCTACCTTATTTCATGCCTTAGTGCCTTACCATGAGACCCCCTTTTGACCAAATCTCTAGATCATTGTTGATTATTCATTTATTCATTAAATTATTAAATTGATTGAAATTAATTTATATATTTTATTATTTTTTATGTTGATATTTTGTAGTGAAATTGATTTTGTGACTGTGATTAATCTTGTGTGGGTGGGGCGGCGGGTGTCTGAAGATTTCTAACTGGTTCTGGTTTATTAACAAATTAAATCAGATTTTATTGTTATTTAATTATGATTATTTAGCTGTTAATTTTTTATTGATTATCACTATCATTATGATTTAGGTTTTAGGCCCATCTTAAGAGTTCGTTTAAGGCCTCTGAAATCTCAGGGCCGACATTGATTGTAGATGAATGGTTGAGATAACACATCTTAGTTATAAATTTCAACTTCTTCGTAGGAGAGAGATAGAGAGAGGGGATTTGGTCCTATTAGAGCTTGAGTATTTTTAGAAAGTGAGAACAATATCTTTACCCTTCATTTTCGAAGGGTGTATCATATGAAGGAATTTCTTTTATTCTTGCAATCTTGTAATTCTATGCTTTAATTCTTTCTTGATTTGTGAATGAAATTGTGTTTGAACCTCTTTTTTTACATTTGATTTCTTTCTTTTCATTTAATTATATGCTATAGCTTATGCATCATAAAATTTATTTGCATTCTAACCTAAGTTTGTATTTTTGCCTTTCTAAATTAAGAAGGAAGACCACTGAAGTTTCAAGAACTCATTGCATTCTAAAGGTGACTGCACTATTTCCTTCATTTCTTACAAAATGGTTACCAATAAACCCTCAAACCAGTGCCCTACATTTAGCATCATTCATTTTATTTTATATTTTTTGGGGTTTAGAGTGATCAAACATAACCCCATGTCTTTACTTTTTTATTTTTTTACTAAGAATACCCAGTAATTTTAACTGTTAAGATCAACTGGATAAGATTTATTTTTTCAACTGAAGTTCAGCCCACATGTTTAGTATAATATAAGATTTCAATCTCACAGGTATTTTCCTTTAAAGTTTCATGATTATTTTTTTTTTTTTAAATTAACCTAGCACAGAACTTATGTAGTTTTACTATGTTCTCCACTTAAATTATTCAAATCAACAATCTTACATGAAACTCAAAAGATAAAAGTAGACTTCTCCTGCTTTAAGTTCTCCTCGTTACAACACAATCATAATATATACACAAGAGAAATGTACTTTAGATACATGTTGGGGGGTGTTAATCTCTAGCTCAATTTGTATGTGGCTTAAAAACAAACAATTGAACTGCATGCAGGCATCCATGCATGCTATTGGGAATGGGAATTTAACTATTCTTGGGCTAAATGCATGCATGCTGATGGAACTTTCGTTCTTCATTGATACATACAAAGGTTGATCATCGGTACAAGAGCCTGAATGCAACTATGCAAGCATAGGATTTATATGTCAACTCTAGAAATGGTGGTTTTCTGTTATTATAAATTAAAGTACAAATTTTCCCACTTATATGGCTGGCTCTAGCCTAATTTCACCGGATGAAAGTGGATTAACGTAGTTCAACCTTTGCTCACTATTTTAGTTAATTGATCATGATGCAATAACATGTCCGATATATCGGCCAATATCACTGATTGATATATGTATAATTTTAACCAATGATAACAAGTACAGGCTCATGGCAATATTCTCGGAATAAGGAACAATGAACTTTGATTGGAAGCTTAACATCCACACGAAGTTTGAGTCATTTACTTTTCGATTTTTAAACATATTTTTTTTTTTTTGTTATATTTGAAAGTTTTATTGTAATTAAGAAAAGTGAATTTGCATCTACTATTTATGCAACAAGATGGCACTTATTTATGATGTATTTATTATATAATTATTTTTCTTAGGGTTTAAATTTGAACATATTCAAATCGTACTTATGCTATTATCTCATTACCACATTAGGAATTTAAGGATTGGGTTGGTCTAATCGACGACACTAATGTTGAAAAGCTGGGGAATTCTAATAGACCGTTTAAATAGTGAATCAAATTTGATGATTATAAGAATTATATGGCTGAATAAATTATCATTAAAGCTATTATACTGTAAAAAATTGGACCTTTTGAATTTTGTTAATTCTTAAATTTTTTTTATATTAAAAATAAACTAATGAATAAATATTTTGATCAATTATATTTAATTCAACCGTGAAGATGCATTAAATAAAAATTATTAATAATTGAATCTAAGTTAAAAAAACAATTTTAACAAATAAGATTTTGTGTTCGAGTGAAAAAATAATAGGACATTTTCACTCTTTGACTTTTAAGGTTAAATTAACGTTTACGGGCCCCACTTTTTCTAATTCAATTTTGAAAAGATTATCTCTACCTTGTAAGCCATTATTTCAATGTTAATTGGATATTTCTTACATCAAGTTCCCTTTTCATTTCGTATGGTTCAACTTCAATCGGTAAATTTTACTAACGAAAAGATAAAAACAATTGCCACGTGTTTACAGAAGGATGTGAAGTTAGCAATTAGATGTAATTATAGAAGTTACAGTAGAGGTTTGGCACATGAGTGAAACCACGACTAACGGACGAGTGACGACTCCTGAGTACTGAAGACTGAAGAGAGTCTTTCTCTTCAGAAGTCAGTTTCGGTTTCGGGCAACAGTCAACCGGCGCAAATTAGCCCTTGTGGGGAACAAAACCCGTGGGCGTCGACTTCGGTTTTCTTTTCGTTTTTTATAATTCATTCTTTTGCTCTTCCAATAATCCGATTTCTAAATCTCAATCGTGATTCTCGCACACACAAATCCTCTGGTTCATCTCTCTCTCTCTCTCTGGGTATTTTTGGATGGCCAGAACAAAAGTTTTCTTTGGACTTCTGACATTCATCACTATTGGAATGATAATAGGTATTCTTCTTTACTCATTTGTCACTTCTTCATCTGTTTCTTTGATCCTTTGCTTATTGGGTTTTCTTTTTTCTCTTTTTTTTTTTTTAAAAAAAAATTATTTTTGTATTGAACCTTTTTCTTTGGATATTTACTGGGGATACCATCTGGGTGGGGTGGGGGGTTGGTTGTGGGGAGACTATTTTTATCTACAGAGAGGTTGATCTACACCTATTGGTTGATACTTCATTACAGCGAAGAGGAATTAACTTGAACAAATTCTTTTTTTTTTTTTTTTGCTGCGGGCAACTGAAATCTTCTCCAAGGAGTGGGTAACTCCACATTTGCCCCCTATTCTAGTGCCGGCACGATTCATTCTCTTTAAATTAATACCTGCAAAAATTGAAGTACATAAACGAAGTTTATCTACTTTGGAGACTTTGCATCTCGCACAAGTGGATGCCTCCACTTTCACTTACTCTAAATCCAATGCCACCTTAGTGTTCTTGGATCATATGATCTGTTTCGATTTAAAGAAAGGTTGCTAAGGTATTTTGATTCAGATCTTGAATTTGTTTGGGAATTAGATGGGTGCTTAATAAACACTTTACAGTAAAGACATCACACAGCATATATAATTGATGGATCCCCTGTTTTGGTAATTTTGAGTGGCGCTTCTTTTGGACCTGTGTAATAGCGAAAGTTAAATATTTTGAATGAAATGAATCAAATATCAATGAATATGATCCCTCCAAACATGCTAATTATCCAAAGTTAACTTCTTTAAACTCTGCTCTTCCCATTGGAGAAGTGAACAACTCCTGAATTGCATTCTTCTACTCAAATTCTTACATGGAAAATTGATCCTTCTTATAGTATCATCTTAACTATTTTTAATTGCTATCCGCATTAAGTCTTTCCCAGCCCTCTTGGTCTATTGTGGTTAATTATTCAGTTTGACTTCATGTCCTCTTTTGAAGCATCCTTGTTCTTCCTACCTTTGCTTTGAATAATAGTAATAACAACAACAGCAACAACCACTACTACTACTACTATAATAATTCCATTGAGAACATTATTGCTTTAGTGTTGCACTGGGCAATTTTCCAGTAGTAAGGGCAGTCCTTATGGGAATGATCAGGTGTTGGCATTTATTGACAATTCCCTTGAGAGATTATAATTAGGTGCCCCTAGGTTTGCTCCACCTTCTGTATTGCAATTACCATGCTAGCCTATGTTACACTTCAAGATGTATGCCACACCTGTGTCGGACACTTGTAGCTGCTCACACTAATTCTTCATGGACTATTTTAGTGTTTTTAGACATTGTTTTCAGTCTCAACTTCATTGAAAATTAATGTTTAACTACCACAAAAAGGGACACCCCACAACATGGTTTCATTTGTGTTTTGTGGTAAAGCATGATATAAATTGTTAACATTCTCAGCAAAAATGAATATGATGATGTTCTGAATGAAGAAATGTGACAGGTTTTTTTTTTTTTCCTTTTTTTATTAAATGATAGTCTGTATTTAACTTCTAAAAAAATCAACAGTCTGTATTAGATGTTTTTTATTGAAGTTAGTCGGTTACAACTCAGTTGTTAATCAAAATATACTGTTACACTGATTTCTTGAGGAAAATGCTTTGCAGGTTCTTTATTTCAGCTGGCTTTTATCCGAAGGTTGGAAGAAAAATCTGGTATATGCTTTTGTCATCTTTAGCTATCACTGTATATTATTTAATATTTTATTCAGTGATTTAATATCTAGGTCTTGATTATTTTCCTCCATATGAAACTCTTCTGTTTTACTTACCATTCAACTGATGGTAGAGATTGAAGCATTTAATGCAAAAGCTTATTTTTTCAAATGTGCTATTTTAGCTGCTTATTTAGGAACCAACGTGCTATGTCAGATAGCACTTTAAAACAATGTTTTGAGCTCATCATTTTAATTTAATTCATTCAATCTTGTTTTGATGGGCTAAATGGTTTTGATGCTAAACCGAGTTTTATATGTTGGCTTAGTCTCAGTTGTTGTTTTAATTGTTGCAAAATGCTGAATTACAGCTTATATTATTCCTCAACCCTTTCCTATCTTCCCTAATCATAACATGCGAAAGAAAGCCCTTTCAATATAAACACTGTAAATCTCCATGCTACTTTGTACTTCAATTGTGAGTTTTTTAAGTGTAAATGGTGTACTCTGGCAACATCTTTTATCATAATCTTGCTACACTGACTGTAGTTTACCTGTCCATTTACTTTTAAAATACTTTCCATGCTGCAAAAAGTTAAGTAAGTCAATCTGTTTGGTTCTTGTATGCTATTGGAGCATAGTTTTATCTAGTTTCGTATTTCCTCATGTTGTAGAGACCTGCTTTCTGACGGTTTCTTATCAGTCTCCTATGATAGATCTAATTGGCATTGAACGTTGAGGCATGCATGAATAGATTGATGTTCCTTAACTTCATAATACCCAAGGGTTCGTAGATGTTTTCAAAAACCACCCGACCCTGTGAAGTCTTCTCTCAACCAAGCTACTGATGGTGGCTATTTTTTGATAATTACATGACCATGGGGATTAAACATGAAATTTTATATTTGCCTTAAAGATTTTCAATAAATGTCTGAATTGACCTATGATGATCATCAATGATGATCATGGAACCATGAATTATGGGTTATGTAAGAAAATGAAGTTATGGCTCTGTGGTCATTAGAACTTGGTGGAGTTTAAGTCGGGGTAGAAAGCTCGTGGGACATATGTACAAAGACAAGACTAGATTCCTGGTTGGAAGAGGAGACAAGACTTTCTTCTAGAGGATCTTTGGTTAGGTGATAGGACCATAAAGGAAATGTATCCTAGGCTATTCAAAATAGCTAGGAACAAATAAGCCCTATTCCAGGACTGTTATAGAGTTGAGGCTGATCACATATCCTAGTAGCTTGACTTCAGGAGAGAATTAAGATCCTTCGAGAGTGAGAGATGGGAAGGCATGTTAGTCCAGTTAGGTGAGTTCCCATTGTCTTTAGGAGAGGATGAAGAATTCGTTTAGACGGGTGATTCATCGGGTACCTACTGGGTTAAGATATGGTAGATTTGGTCCTACAACAACAACACAACATGGACTCTCTCTCTAGTCTAGCTTGGAAAAGCTTAGCACCCCCAATGGTTCAATCTTTTGTGTGGTGTGCTCTAAAGGGAAAGGTTCTTACCAGAATGGACCTCGAAAGGAAAGGGTTGTTGAGATCGGAGGAGGATCTTAGTTATTCACTTTGCAGATTGTTGGAGGAAGATGTTGATCACATTTTCACTAGATGCCCAGTTGTTTGGAATTTGTGGATAAATTTTGCTAGCCTTTTGGGTGTACCATGGGTTTTCGAAAGAACCTGTGAAGGATTAGTGGGAGCTTGGTTCCTCTTTAGACTTAGCCCTACGATGAAGGCGGCGTGGAACACGATTCTAGTAGTAGTCTTATGGTCTATTAGGAAGGAGCAAAATTCTAGAATCTTCGAGGGAAAGCCAATTGAAGTGAGCTATTTTAGAATACCAAATGGAGGCTTTGTCTTTGGCTTCTTTCCGGTAAAGAGTTCAAGGGGCCCAAAAGTCACCGACTTCTTTTTATCGCGGGAAGATTGCATGAGCGGATACCCGAGGAAGCCGTATAACCTTAGACAACTGATACCCTCAACACGATGTCCAAAAATTCAATGTGGATGGAGGTGTCCTCAGAGACCATAACGGCCTTACGTTCTTAGTATTCACAGAGTCGATGGGGCTTAGGGATTCGAATGAGGTGAAACTTATCAGTATTAGGAGAGCTTTGACCATTTGGATAGTTTTTAGGCATGGAAAACTAGTCATGGAAGGGATTCGGAAAATGCAATCAAATGAGCTAAGGGATTGGAGCGACCCCCCTAGACATTGATTACCACGGTTAGGGAGATAAGGGTTGTCGCTTTGGGACTCAAGATATCCTTTGCCCAGGTTAGTTGCACAACTACTGGCATGGCGGACTTCTTCGCAAAGAACAGAGCCGACAACTCAGTTTCAGCCTTTCAGGTGCCTTCCATCTTTGAGATAGGAGTTCAAGTAGGATTGATGCTCAGTTGGTTGCATTTGTTATATGGATGCTTTGTATTTTTGCTTCTTCTTATGTATTCTTTTTTCAAGGTCTAGTCCTTATAGACCCTCGTTTCTTTTGATGTAATTGTACTGTTAATTTCTCTATTTATATAATTTGTCTTTGTTACCTCTCAAAAAAACAAGGTAAAAAATACAAAAAAATGTACAAAGTTTTTGTTTCCTACAATGATATGGCTAGTTGTTCATTACAACCATTCATGAGGAATCAATCCATGAAGCATATTGTTCTCAAGCATAAATAAATTGATATAGAATGAGGACTGATATTATATTGATGAATAATTCATTGTTATGATGAAGTCCTCTGTAAGTTATATAGGGTCACCAGTCATAAATCCAAACCTTGTGCTAATAATCTCCACCGCGCACCCCCCCCCCCCCCCCTCCCTATGAACTCTTACATGTTCCTTGTGGGGCCCAATGCTGGATCAGATGGGGATCATGAAAAATTATCTCCATGCTGCACCCATGTGAACTATCCAACAATAGGGTATAGGGTCTAACAAGGGCCATGCATCAATTCATTGGTTTTTGGGGCTGAGAGAGGGACAATCGGTGAAAGGTTGGCATTTAAGAAAATTGGGCCTCCTCTCACGCAATTTTCTTTCATGGTTCCAATAAGATCCCAGATTGGGGAAGAATTTTAATAGTGGTTCAATCCTTCAAGATAGGATCCTTTCCTACCGTGCAATTCATTGGTTTTTGGGGGTTGAGAGAGGGATAGTTGGTGAAAGGTTGGCATTTATGAAAATTGGGCCTCCTCTCAAGTAATTTATCTTTCATGGTGCCCATATGCCCCCGATTTGAGAAGAATTAACGAAGGACGAATGAAAAAAAAGACATACGTGCGGCAACTTAGTTATTTTACGTGACTTACACCTGGTTTTAAGTCTTTAAGTTTCGTATTTAATATGGTATTCACGTGACTTGCATAAGTTTTTTTTATTTTCTTTTTTTAAGTGATATTTTCCCATCGTTCTTTATTATTATTTTTAATTAAATATGTTTCTCTTGTTTTTCACATGTTTACTTTTCTTATTTTATTTTTTGCCATATTTTTTCTGTTCTTATCAAAAACATCTTTTTTATATCTTTTGCAATGTTGTCAAACCGAGCTCGACCTGCGCTCAAACCTCTGGCTAGACCGCAACTGCCCACTTTACGGGCCGGGTTTTTAAAAAACCATTTAAAATTTAAAACCCTAAAAACCCTCGATGTCCCGCGGGTCAACCCGAATTTGTTAATTAACCGTGACCTTGTAACCGAGTCAAACCGAACATAGAGAGTTGGAGTGAATTTTTTCCTTCTCACCCTCTTGGTTTTATAGACCTCTCCTCCCGTGAGAAATTTTTATCTTTTCCAATGTGGGACTTCTATACTCTCACTCCCACATTCACTTGCTGTGTACTTTTCCACTACACTTTGCCTGCAGGTTTTATGTTTTACAACTTTCAGGCTTTCATCTGAGCCTTGTTTTTAGCTATTTTTTATATTTTTTATTTTAATACTTACAATCTTATATCCTATTATTATTATTTAATTTAAATTTTAAAATGTTTCAAGAAGACGTAGTAATTAGAAAATATAATTTGATCTTTCTAAACTTATTCCTAATATATTTTTTTAAATCAAAACAAATTTAATTAAAATGATAAAAATTCTAAACTCAAAAAATATTTATTTTTAATTAGATAAAATCTACTAAATTAAGTGGGCCCACCAGCTTAACTTTCTAGTGTCTGTCAAGCCAATGATGAATCTCAGTACTTTTCTTGAATAATAACTTATAACACTTTTAATATCCTGACATTAATTATTTTGTATATTTTCTTATTTTTTAGATATCAACATAAAAAGATAGATCAAATTCTTTAAACTCATTAAATCTCTTTTATTTTTAATTTTTTTTAGAAATATCTCTAATTTTTAAATAATAAGAGTGGACGAAATCATTCTAACTCTAAAATCTCTTTTTCTATTTCTATTAATTATTTATACAAATTTCTAACAAGAATATTTTTTATGAAAATATAGCCTAAGTTAATAATTTAATATTATTTATAATATTATATTGATGGCACGGGTTTGACTATGGTTCAACCTTGTTAAAGCTTATTTAACTCAACCTTCCTTTGAGACAGTTTGGTGGACGAGTCAATTTTTAAAATATTGATCTTTTGTATCTATTTTATAAAAATAAAAATATATAAAAAAATGATTTTTTACTTTTTTATTTGATGAAGGCAATTTAGATTTATTTAAATGCCTTTGATTTATTTGTTGATTTTATAAATTTATCAATATTTAATATTTATATTTAAATCTTATATTAATATATTTTTGCGCCTTTTTCTTATAGTTATATACAATGGATAATAAGTGTCAAATTGGAGATGACATTTGCTTGACCGATTTTTTATTGTTTATATAATGATTTTAAAATATTTTAACGATAGATGTTTTATATATTTATAGTTTATAGAACAATTTTAGAAAAACGTTACGAATCTTACGATTCTACAATTTCCAATTCACGATTCACACCCGTAGACCGATTCAAAATACGATTCGAGTATGACAACCTTGGTGGCGACAGTCAAAGATGTAATATATTGTGGGTAGTTTAGTCTTTAGTCCTTAACGGTAGTTTAATATTTTTCCTTCTCTAATTAGGTTAATGTGTATGTTTATTCTCTTTTTTGTAAGTTCAATTCATTGAATGAATCGAATGTTTTCATGATAATAAGAGTGTTAATTCAAATAACACAAAACTCATTTTTTCATAAGCGCACCAAGCATATTGAGCTGGACTGCCATTTTGTGCGACATCATCTCTAGCTTGGCGTGATTTCTCTTCCATGTCACTTCTGTCATGCAATTGGCTTACTTCTTCACGAAGTTACATACTGTTTCACGCTTCCGTTATCTTCTTGGCAAACTCTCTATGCTCAACACTATAACATCGTGAGTTTGAAGGCAGGTGTTAGAGATGTAATATATTGTGGGTAGTTTAGTCTTTAGTCCTTAAGGGTAGTTTAGTATTTTCCCTTCTCTAATTAGGTTAATGTGTATTTATGTTCTCTTTTTTGTAAGGTCAGTTCATAGAATGAATCGATGTATGTTTTCAGCAACATCAAAGAAAGAAGAAGGAAGCCAATCCAAGCGCTGAAGGTCGAGATTGAAGCCAAAAAGTCTTTAGCCAATAACTGTAGTTTCAATTCTGAGAAGAAAGTCTGCAAAAATGGGCCCCACCAGTGGGCAGGGGAGACACTGTAGAAGGATGCTCGAAGCAAAAAGGCTCACAGAGCAAGCCGATGCAATCCGAGAAGCCAAAAACTGTGTTTCTTGGATGAGAAAATTGTGGAGCGAAAGGGCAGTGTTTAACCAATCTGAGAAGCAGCAGACCTCCAAGCAAACGCGATGGATGGACAACTTAACAAAAAGTAATAGGTGTTATGGGGGTTCCCGCAGGCAGAAAGTGCTCCAGTGGTCGGATTGAAGACCGGAAAGGTGGGCTGCAAAGGGCAGAAACACAGGCAGGCCAAAAAATTTGAAAGAAATTAGATCTAAGGAAAAAAACTGCAGGAGATGCATGGCAGGGAGGAGGATCCGCTATAAAAGTCACTGAAAAGATAAACTGATCCGAAGAAGATGCCGAAGTCTGGTGAGAAACAATAACTCAGGCAGGAATAAAACGGAAAAGAAGTCCTAAAGCATTTAGAAATTCGTTCTGGCTAATACCATAGAAAATAATAATGGAGAAAAGAAAATAATAGAGAAAAGGGAAGAAAATATTGGAGGAGAGAAATATCTCTCGAATGTCTGAAACCAAACGAGATTACAAGTATAAAGAATATATAGAGAGCAATCAAGGTGGCTGATTTTGGAAACAAATAAAATAATGGCTAATTGGAACTAATTACAATCAATCATACATAATAGAGTTGGCTTTCCATAATGAAAAGATTCTAGTCAACTATGGCGTAGAGGTGGGTCCCACAAGAGTTAAAGTGGGTGGTCCTACAATCGTAGCAATGTTGCCATTGTAAGAACACCTGGTTCATGTTTCCTGTATTGGTTCCTAAGAAGAGTTATAAAGTGGTGGTTTGATCAAAGAATCAGCATAGCTCCATTGTTCCCTGTCTTGGACAAAAACCTAAAAATTAAATTCCCACAAGAAACAATTTTCTCCATCAAACTTAATTGGCAAAATTTCAGATTTGTCCAAGAATGCCATGAATAGGAAACTTGGAAGAATAGAGAGAAGATGAAAATATGAATGGAAAGTGATGGATCAGTCCACAAAAGCGTCAAGGAGTCAAAAGAAGGGAGGTGTGTGGATGCCTGAAAAAAGGGTCCTTCTGAGAATGTAACAACTGTCACCAAAGAAGATCTGATTGAGAATCAGAGTTGGTAGATGGAAAGCAACAATCAACCAGAGAGAGAGTGGTTCCAAGAAAAAATGTTGAAAGACGAAGAATTTCAATGATTGAAATGAGATCTGACCTATGTAAGAATTTTCCAATCAAGTGTTATCATCTTCCCTATCTAGGAGGATTTTGTGGATATGTCATCCATGTATGGGCTCATCTCATTCAATTTAGATCACCTATTGTGGGTGAATGGACAATAGTTGAAAAAAGTGAATGGAAATTTAGTAAAAATAAATCTATAGTGTCATGGGCCCCATGAGTTGGTTTCTATTCTTAAAAGGGGCATATTTGGATGACATGGAATCCTACCATTGCTTACATCCATAAATATGTCCACGAGATTTGTTTATTTATTTATTTTGGAATGATAAATATATGAGTTGCATGGATATGGGTTTGGGTGTCGGAGTTTTACCTGGGTGCAAGGTGTTGGACTTGGCAAACTGAAAAAACAAGGACAGGAGGACACATCACTTGAAAAAACTAGGACAGGACACATCGCTATATTAGAAAGTGCGAAAATAACACTAATAGGAAGTAATATACTAGTTTTATTTAAACAATTAAGTGACAAATATGTTGATATTTTAATTAGATTTTAAGAGGAGAAAGTTGTTGTAATATTTTAGTCATCTTTGGTAAATAATGTTAAATGGTACTATAAGAGTCCATGAAGAACATGTACAAGTGTTTGACATGGGTGCGAGTGTCCGACACGGTTTCAAGTGTCCAATGAGAGTGCATCACACATATTGAGTCCATGCAACATACTCTCTTATTTTGACCAATTTTGTTCCCTTTTTTGACCGGATATATTTATTTAATATCCATTTTCTGGAAATAGATTTTTTTTTCAGTATTTAAAGCCATACTAATATTCTTATCTATTTGATCATTTGGATAATCTCAGGTATATCTCATTGGGAGAATGACAAAGATGCAGAAGCATTGCGTCTTGGATTTGTATGTTATACTTGTCTTCATGCTTCTTTTGGTCTTTAAATTGGTCTTCTCATTTACTGTGCTTCTCATCTTTCATTTTGAACTAGTTTTCCATATATACCTGGGCCTTGACCAGGAACTAGTTTTTCATATATACTTCAGCCTTGATCAGTGCAAAATTGATGTTATCACTTCTAAATTTAGTATTAATCTAACTTATTGTTTGGAGAAGTTTCATTCCAACTATTGTTTAATCCAACTATGAGTTTAGATCAGATGGGTTTCAAATTGGTTTATGTGGAGGATTTGGATTTTTCTGAGATGGGCCTGAATGCTGAAAAATGACAGACACTTTCGAGGAAGCATTTTTTAGATTTATATTTAAAACTCTTAGGTTTTTTAATATGCCATGTCAAAGGGTGGGCCTTCCTATTTAACATGACTAGTTGGACGGATATGGTTGTAGAGTCTTGTGGGGTAGGGAACCTTCAAACTTTGGCTCATCAGCAAGTGGACGGTTGTTTTTTTTTTTTTTTTTTCAGATTTCAATTGATTACTGTTCTTGTATGTATATCTAATTGAGTTGTGAGGATTAGTTGGATGGGTTTTGGCTCAAGCCAATATATAAATAATGTGGTTTGGGTTTGGTGAGGATCTGATGACCTGGTTTATATGTGACAGCTGCTAGGGCTTGAATTGTGTCTTTGGGCTTAATTGGGCCCTGAAAGTAGTGTTAGGTTCAGTTCAATTTACATTGGACTTTTGTTTCGAGCCAAGAACTGGTCTGGCCCATCTGAACTGGACTGAACATATATTTGGGCCTAGCCAGGCTGGCATGGGCTGGACCTGGCTGAAGCTGGAAAGATCATAGCATTTATGAGGATGCCAATTCACAGAATTTACTTGCACATAAAATCAATTATCATATTCTTTGACATTACTCTGAAGCTCACATTTATGTCTTCAGAGCTTCAAAATTGCAAATTCATTTGAAAATCATACTTTACCTCTTAAGTGGGATCCATACTACACTTTGTCTGTTGATCTATATCCAGTTTTTTTTTTTTTACTTAAAAAGTTGAAATACCTTTTTGACTTACTATTTCCCACAAAGGAAATGTATTTGACAGCAGTTTGATGCTGTTTGGGAGGATGCATTTTGTTTTCTGATTGTTTATTTATTACTGTTGCTTATGTAGGTGAAACCTGAAATAGTAAGCTGGTCACCACGAATTATTGTCTTGCACAAGTTTTTGAGTATGGAGGTATGAATTACTTGTGCTTGTTTTTATTGTAGATATTAGTAGTTCCCATACTTCGTAATGGCTTGAAAACATTCATTGGATGCTAAAAGATGACTTTTTTGAGAGGTGCACTTGATTTCTCCCTTGTAGAGGACATTTCTCCATGTGTGTGTTACATGGCTTCTTTTAACATTCAATCAACAAAAGTATACATTGATGTGATACTTTTTGAAGTACACAAGAATTTCCCTATATATACATGCGTGAGTGTCAGCCTCTGCCATTGGATGAAATCCAACGGTGCGTTCAAAATCTGCTTTCTACCATGCAAAGCAACTGTGGTTTTACTTTTTAGAAATAAAATAATCTAAAAGTGGAGGGTGACCCACATGGGTCATGGCAACTTTCTACCTAGTCTGCATTCTCTGTCCCCTCACTCCATTATCCACTCAAAACGGCTCACCTTCCTCTGCTTCTCTGTCTTGGACTCACCTCTCAGCTCATCCATTCTCTCCGAGTGAACTTTCGATTGGGAAAGCCGTGTAACGAGATGAGTCCGAGACAGAGGAAGGTGAGCCTCGTTTGAGTGGAGAATGGAGTGAGAGGAGAGAGAACGCAGACAAGGTAGGTAAAAATTTGCCATGACCCATGTGGGTCACCTTCTTTTTTAGATTATTCTATTTATAAAAAGTAAAATCACAGTTGTTTTGCATGGTAGAAAGCATATTTTGAATACACCACTGGATTCCATCCATGGGCGTGTATCACACTTATGCAAGAACACCCTTGCATGAGCTCATTTGGGCGAACCTAATACATATATATATATATATATACCTGAGGATGGTTCTTCTCCTGTCATAAAATTTGTTAGATGGAATCTAATGGTGTTGCTAAAAACCATGGCTACTGTGCATTACCACCATCGAAGTTAAACCAAGTGGTTTTATGGGGAACAAAACCCTTTCGTTCTTTTCTTTCTCCAATGTCTCCGCAAACACACTATCGGTTAGGTGCTTGTATGCTCTCTCTCTCTCTCTCATTCTCCCAATTGTATCTCTACCATCCAATTTTTTCTTTGTTTATTTTTTCTGAATCAATTTTCCAAGAAATTACTCCGGGCCTACTTTTATTTTGCAAATTTCCACCTTCCATGACATATATTTTTTCCAATGAGAGATCCATGTAGAAACATTGAAATGATCATTTGAGAGCATTCCTCATATTCCCATGCTTCAAAATCACATCCTTTCAATCCCTCAAAAAGATTTTTAGGTATCATACCATGCCCAGGCTCCAATCCTCTAATTTGTGCAGAATATTTGCCACCATTGATTAGGATGACAACGGCCACTTAAGTATCGACAAATTGAACTAGTTGCTCAAAAGGGTTGGTGTGTCCATGAACCTAGATGAATTTTAAGAGCTTGTATGAGAGTAAAGAGTTGGATTTGCAGGAGTTCATCACTTCTGAGTCAATAATCCTGCAAGTGATGACAAGAACGACAATAACAACACCAACGATGATGAGATAAATGTCATGGAGGCTTTCAAGGTATTTGAGTTGGATGATGATGGGTTCATCTTTGGTGGGGATTTAAGAGCAGTCTTACCAATCTAATATTGCATGATGAGTGCAGCACTAATTGCATGAGAATGACACTAGGAAGCTTCATCTACATAGGCACTAGAAAGATGCTTGTAAAGGAAAAGAATGAAAGGATTTTTTCTTTTCTTTTTTCCTTTTTATTTTTGTGTCTCTTGCTTCAACTTCCGTAGTGAATGCGCAATAATCATGGTTTTTAATAAGACAATCCAATGGTTTTTAAGATGAGAGTGCAAATATGCATTTGATTACCCAATGAATTAATTGGTTGGAAAAGTCTTAATTTTGATAAGGTACCTATAAAAATCACTTTGATTAGTCAAGTAAAGTCATGCTTTTTAATGTCCCAAAAATTCAATTGTATTTGATGGTGTACACTTCATGGGATTAGATCAAGCAACCATCTAACTCAGAATAGTGTCAAATTGAGTAAGGATCAAATTTACGGCAAGTAGGTGGGTGAGAGATTGGGAGGGATGTGAGTGGGGCCCAGGTGGGACCCACAAGGTTGTCACCCCATGAAAGTTTCAAGACTCACAAGATCTCCTAAGAACAATTCTCAAAGACTTTCATGAGAACTTTGGTTTGTGAGACCCATATTAGACCTAATTCCCATTTGCTCCTGTGAATTGCACCTATACCCAGTTTGATACCAACTTGACTTTTAAAGTCCATTGATCTAACCCAATAAATTTCTAGCTTTAGATAATGCGAAATTTTGAGGGCCTTAAAATTCATGGTTTCTATTATTCAATAAAGATGATTTTTTATCAGCACCATATACGAGTCACGGCCTTTCAAACCCATTTATCCATGTGGGCTCAGGTGACATCCATTGGTAGTTCTCATGGAAGTCTCATGAGAATTGTTTTTAGGGGAATCTTTATGAGGGACATAATTAAACCCTAAACCCTAAACTGTTCATATTTATAACTATTTTTTTAAAGGTAACAATATTAATAAATATAAAGAATTACAAGAGCAAAGGAGGGCCAATAGATAACCCTCCTACAAGAGAACCCCCTTTGATTACAAATTTCTGATGACTATTTCCATAGATAAAGACACCCCCTCTCTAGCCATATTATTGGCAGCAGAGTTTGCTGACCGAGGAGACCAGGTAATCTGATAGTTGTGGATGGAAATTAAAGGACGACTCTGCTCGATTTTATCTAAGCAAATCCATAGACATTTAGAGCCACTTGCCCATCCTACTACCACTTTGGAGTCCCCTTCTAATACTCCCAGTAGCCCTTATTGAATCGAGTTCCAATACGCCCCTCCACAAAGCAAGTAGTTCCACTTCAATCACTGAACCATTGGGGAGGGGCCCAGTGAATGAAAGCATTGTAATTTAGAAGTTGTTGCAGATGACCCCACCATAACTAGCAAGTCCAGCCTCACGCCGACAACTACCATCAAAATTAAGTTTGAGGATCCCAATGAGAGGAAGATTCTAAGGAACTTGAGATCTTGATTCTGATTGCATTATGATAGAATCAATTGCTATAATATATATATATATATATATAACTATTTTTTTATCTAAGGGATGTCCCTCACGAGGACCAAATTTTCTTTTGTTCAAATGGGGCCCACCTAGGCCCCCTCACACCCTACCCTAGCCCGTGAGTTAGATCTCTACCAAGTTTGAACCCATTTTAAGTTAATTGCACTGTTGGAGGATTGAAATCCATTTAACACTACCCTCATTTTATTGTTGATTTTGGGACCCTAAAAAGTCATGCCTTTTAAAATCCAATGAATCTGATTTATTATAAGAAGCATCATCTAGATATTACTTTTCAAATGGGCCCCATCAGGCAACCTAGGCGCTGTCACGCATGTGCAGCGTTGCCTAGGTGAAATTATATATATAAGATCCCCCACAAACTAGTTTGCACCGATCTTTAGTGCAAACAGTCCAATGGTCCGACTTGAGCCCACTGGATGGGTCGGTTTGAAAGGGCTTAGCTTGTACATGATGCCTATAAAATTTCATCTTGATTGGATAAGAGAAGCCATGTTTTTCAACGTTCTCAAAATTTCATGTTTATCTCATCGTCATCATCACCATCACCATCACCATCACCATCATTATCATCATCCACCAATATCTCATATATCTGGGGTCGACTTTATGAGTTTTTATTCTCCAGTTGACCTTATCATAAACCCTACTCTTAGTCACTCTACAATCTAACGTCAATTTTTATCCCTTCCCTTTGTATTTTCAAAGGCTGTTCTCTTCTCCTACTGCCTTCTATCTGTAGCCTCTCAACTCTATCACTGGGGATGTGTTTGGTCTTCTACTAATATGACCAAATCATCCCAAATTAGTTTCTCTCAATTATCCATAATGCGTTCGTTTCTAAATCTATGATTTAGGGTTAAACCACTCATCTAACGTAACATACATATCTCCGTTGTCCTAACTTTGTTTAATTGCATTTTTTTTTGTTACTCAACACTCTACTTCATAAGTATTGCATGTCTAATAACTGTTTTGTAAAATCATCCTTTTAGGCCAAGGGGGACACTTTTATCATATAATACCTCACTAGCTTGTCTACATTTTGCCCACCCCGCTGCTATCCTATATGTTATATCTAAGTCAAAATCTCTTGAGAATCTACCACAGAGCACAAATATTAAACTTATCACAATGTGCAACTACGCCGTTTCCTATTTGTATTGTGTTATCCTAACTATTGTTTGATCTGCTAAAGTTACATTCCATGTATTCTATTTTGGTTTTACTAATTTTCAAATTGTTTGACTCCAACATTCTCCTCACAAGTCAACCCTCACATTGAGTTGTTGTTTCGTCTCACTAATTAATACTATATCACATTTATCCAACGGTGAAAATTTATCGGGTTAGATCAATGAGCTCTAAAAGTCAAATTGGATAAGGGTGCAATTCACGGAGGGTAGGTGGGTTTGAGAGGGGGGAATTGTGATCCATTTGATCCACTATGGGCCCCACAATTCAAAGTTTGCACCAAAGTTCATGCAAAGTAGTTTGCAGGTGAACATTGATTTATGTGTGTGTGTGTGTGTTGATCTAACCCCTTTTTTTTGAATGGTTGAGTGTTGATTTAACTTCATGAAGTTTGATTCATTTCAGCTATTGGATAAAGTTGAGTTTTTGAGTTAAGAAACATGGCTTCAACTATCCAATCAAAGTGAAATTTTATAGGCAATATTTACAAGGACAAACTCAGATTGATGGGATAAATACCATAGATAATGATGATGATAATATACCAGCCAAGACCTTTTAAGCCCCCCATTCATGTGGGCCTAGGTAGGCCCACTTAGGGGTGGAAAAAAATTGTTCAACAATGGCTAGGGGATTTGGGCCATATATATAAGTTGGAGACTCAAACAAAAATTATGAGGAATCAGAAAATTTTAATTGGGGTATCTGGTTGTTATTAAACTTGGAATGCAGATGGAAAAGATAGATACTGAAGAGTGCTGAAAGTGTTGATTTCTTGCATTTGGGACCTTGCAGGAATGTGATTATCTTAGAGCAATTGCAAGGCCTCGCCTTCAGATTTCAACTGTGGTGGATGTTAAAACAGGGAAGGCATGTATACCTATTTGACACTATCTTTCTGAATGCAAATAATATCAATGCAATTTTTTAGTTTCTTCTCAGTTCATGCTAATTAATCTTTTTGTTGGTTAATGTTGAAGGTTTATTTCTGTGTTCCTATCTTTTATTGTGATTTCTGTTGGCAGTTTCAATTTCTTATTGAGTTTTTTGACACTCAGATAGTGGGCTCTAGAACATTACATAACGATAATTCATTAATTGGTTGTATCAATGTTTGTCAGATACCATTACACTAGTTGCATGGGTATGAATGTGAGTGTCAAGAGTCTAACACGGGTGTAAGGTACATGTAGCAGACCCTTGGTTGCCATATTATGGTTTGTTTTTTTGTACATCGAAGTCATTATAATTAGGAGTCATTGAGCCAGACAAATCATGTTTTATTTTAGAATGCTATGATGGATGGCCTATTGATCTTAGATGCGGTTTGTTTAGAGGTAACGGTTTGTTTAGAGGTAACAGTTGCTTAGATATTGACTCGCCTTTTATATTGAATAGGGCTTGACATCCCAATCTACAGCCATTGTTCTCTTTTAAAGAAGGTTTTGGGCATGAACCCTTTTATGCTTGGGTGTGAAATCCAGGCCACTGTATAACGTTATTTGATAGCTGTTGGTTTAATTTATCCATTTTTTAAAAGCAATAATCTGTGATGGTGAGTCTTCAGTTATTTAGTGGGATTTCAGCTGTTTTACAAGTTTAGTATCCTGTTGGTGGAACAAATGGCAGCATTTGAGTAACTCCTTACATATGAAATCTGTCTACTTGATTTGCTGCATGATTGTTCTTCCTCAGACCTTTGCCACCACCAGCACCTGCTCTATTGAATCCGGTTGTTCCTCAGACCTGTCTAGTGTGTGAATTATTGTGAAATATCTGGGTTATGATTGTTCTGATGGTTGTGGGAGCATTATTGGGTTTTGAGACCCTAGACTTGCAGCCGATTGAGATCCTATGTTTTGCATCAATTTGTTTCCAAAGCTTGTTTGCTACATGCTAAAAGCAGAGTTTCATTGATACTACTTGGCTTGACCTGTGGTTTTGAACTTCAGGTAGATTTAGGTTTGGCTTCTTTCTTTGAAGGAATGAAATGACAAGGGCTTAATTCTTTTCGGGAATTTCTTAGCTTCGAATTGTTTGTTAAAAAGATTATTCATTTCGCAGAAAAAAAAAAAAGTTAAGAAGGTTACCTCTGAGGTATTTTGATGGACTTTTTGATGATTATGATTATGAATGCTGAAGAACACTTGTATTTATTACCTCTCTTCTGCTTCTGTATGATCCCTTCTTTTCTTGCTTTCGTTGTTTAGTTTATGTGCTATGTTGCTGGATTTGAATTTCTTTCATTTTTATAACTTGATCATGTTTTCTCTCAGGGTGTAAAGAGTGATGTACGGACAAGTTCTGGCATGTTTTTAAGTTCTGAAGAGAGGAAATATCCAATTATACGGGTCAGTTCTCATGTCTTCCCTTGTGAAAATTTGCTGCCTTACCTTCCCTTTGTGTGTGATAATTTTGAATTTCTTTCCATGTTGATATTTGTGCTGTTAAAAGTCATACTCATGTTGTTCTAAATGTAGACAACAGAAGTCATGAAATCCACAATACATCTATTTCACTTTAGTTACTCTCATTTTGCTATTTGTGTGTCTTGAGGTTTTGATCTACACATAGGTTGATTAAATTCAATGAGCCCGTTGATGACATTGTAGAGAGTTAAGCACAATGACTAGGTCAATGGCATTGAGAGGCATGATTTTGCAGCTCCTTGTCGTCAGTAAATTTGTTCATAACCAATCAAATTGCCATGGGTATTGCTACTTGCTTTGGAATTTGACATTGGTATGAGGTGTCAAACCTTGTACTTTTTTTTTGTGTGAGAGAGCAAAACCTAGGAATCATGGATTTGTCATAATATTTGAAAGATATAAGTAAAGTAACATCTAAAGTTGTTAAAATCTAATGTATAAATTTCACTCAAAACAATAAAAAAACCAAATATTTCAACATCTTATTTAGATTTCAAAAAAGGAAGAAAAGGTGTGATAATATTTTATTTCCATGCAAAATCATATAAAACTAGTACTTGATAGAATCTGACATTTGGACGTGTTTGACATGGCATGTTGCTGAAAGTTCAAAGAATCCATGCATCATATCCACCGGTAGAGTGCACTTTTTTTTTTTTTGAAACATTAACGACTTAATTCCATTAAAACGAGAAGAGAGTACTAAGAGAAGGATCCAAGTATAGGAGAGATATACCCAGAACCAAAGAGGAGGAAAAGAAATCAGAAAAACAAGAAAAACATAAAATAAAAGAAAAGATACACCAAAAGAATCCACCCAACACAGGATCCAATAAAGAGACCCCCACTCCCCTAACTCCTAAGGTTGGTGAGATGAAAAGATTTCCAAAGCTGATTTTTGTTTAGAACAACAACTTTCGCCCAGAAGCCTACTATACAGTTTGTTGATCGAGGTGTATAAGTGAAAGTGATGCTACTAACTTGCACATCCTCCAAATGTCCCTAGCAATACATACCAACCTCTACGGGGGGGATTTCCTATTAATAGTCCAAGAGATGACATTAGTCGAGTCACCTTCGATAATGAGATTACCGCTCCTAAACCTAGACCAAACTTGAAGTGCTCTCTTGATTGCTCTCAGTTCAGCCTCGTTTGATTCCATTATCCCTACTGATTCGGAAAAAACTACTAATATCCTACCCCTATCATCCTGTAACACTCATCCTATTCCTGCTGGCCCGAGTTTACCCTTCGCTGCTCCATCTACATTGAATTTACATGATCCTAGAGGAGGCTCTACCCACTCAACCGAACGCTTTATAACTCTACTGACCTTTTTCATACAACCTTCCCAAGACAAATAGAAATCTTCTGATGCTAGACCCCTAAACTCCTTACACACAGACAACCATCCTATCACCTGCCATTTCGCCCTCTCAAACACATCTAGGTAGGTGCCCACGAAAACTCTCCCATTGCGCTCTTTCCAAATTGCCCACGAGACTACGAACGGAACCATTTTTCATGCCACTCTATGTCTACCTCTAAAGGGTCCCCCCATCCAAGCCACCAATAAATCCTCTACTCCATTTCCTATAACCCACAAGCACCCAAACAACCTCAAGAACAAGTACCACACAACCCACATGAATCGCCACTTACCTAACAAGTGGTCCATTGTCCTCTTCGTCCTCACGCAATGGACATATTGTTGGAGCCTCTTCTGGAAGAGCGTGTCTTCTCTAAAGATTATGTCTCACAAGGATCCTCTTTTTTCAAGGCCATCCACATAAAGGATTGGATTCTAGGGGGGGATCTTATTGTTCCAAGCAAAATTGTATATGCTGATCTCAGGATTGATTTTACCGATAAGGATCCCGACGGCTCCATGTACCAAATCCACTTGTCCTTATCCTCAATCCACAATCTGGTATCACTTAGGATTCCTATCAAGGCTTGGTGGGTAGCTTCTTCAAAGTCGCAAGGTCCTTTTGGAAGAAATGGACCATTGTGGTGTATCATTGACCTTTCTATAATAATCACTGATCAAAGCTTCACGATTTTGAGCCACTCTAAAAAGTTCGGGAAATACTTCCATTAGTGGAATCTCCCCCACCCAAATGTCTCTCCAGAATAACATCCTTTTGCCATTGCCAACTAGCATCCTAATCCCCCTTTGAAGTATCTCCCCAACCTCTCCTTCCCCGCTCCCTATCTTCATCAAGGCTTTCACTACTGATGAACCATCCCTAGCAGCTCTACTACCTAATGTCCACCCCCAAGGTCTCCCACGCCATATCTCGCTATTAATACCTTCCTCCACAAGGCCTCTCTCTGAAGCGAATCTCCACAACCATTTACTCAGTAAGGTATGATTCTTATATCTGATACTGTAAATCCCCAGCTCACCCTTCTCCCTAATATCTCTAGCTTCTTCCCATTTCACTAGGTAGATTTTCCCCGAATTCACCTTCCCTTCCCATAGGAAGTCTCTTTGAATTTTCTCTAATTTTTTTGTCATTCCCTTAGGTATTTTGTACAGAGAGAGATAGTAGGTGGAGAGTTTCACCAAACATGCTTTAATTAGGAGTCAGTCTACCCCCCAATGAGAGGTAAGATTTACTCTAGGCATTCAAATTTTTTGACACCCTTTCTAGGACAGGTTCCCAAAAGAATTTGGATCTTAGATTCCCACCTACTGGCAACCCACGGTAAGTAAATGGGATCTTGCCAACTCCACACCCTATCTCCCTTGCCAATCCTTCGAGTTCCTCTACCTTTACCCCCAAGCCAATGATATTGCTTTTTCTTAGATTTATTCTCAACCCCAATACAAGTTCAAAGCACCTTAGGGCCGCACTCGCCCCAAATAGCTCTTCATTAGATGTTTCACAGAACAATAGCGTATCATCAACAAACTATAGGTGATTGGTTGACAGATTGCCTGGGGAGATCTCCAAACCTTTAATGAGGTTTGTCTGTTTGGCTCGACTCATAAGACCATTAAGTGCCTTGGCTACCATTGTGAAAAGGAATGGGATAATGAGTCCCCCTGATGTAAGCCCGTCGTAGCCCTAATTGGTTCTGTAGGTGAGTCATTCACCAAAATTGAGTAGGAAGACTCTTGAACACTTGCCCTCAACCAACCCCTCCACTTGGGGCAGAAGCCCATCCTCCAAAAAAGAGATTTTACAAACTCCCATCTAACATGATCATAGGCCTTCTCCATATCAAGCTTTAAAAGCACACCCCTTAGGCCTTACCTTGCGTCTTGCAAAGGATTAGCTCATTTGCTATCAACACTCCATCCAGGATCTATCTTCCCTCAACCTGCGACCCCCCGATTAATCTCCAAGGACCAAACTAAGTCTCATAGTTAAGACCTTGGCCAACAACTTATACACACCCTAGACTTATAGGTCTATAGTGAGAAAGTTCTGATGCCCCTTCCTTTTTTGGGATTAAGGCTACCAAGATATGTTTAAAACTCTTGTTCAAAACCGGTAGAGTGCACTTGAAAGGTTTTGCTTTCAACTAGTTGATTTCTAAGTACTGGTTGACTTAGTTACGACCAATAATGGGAGTTCAAATTAGTAGATGAGTGTGCAAAACACCTAGGCTCCGTTTGGATCGAGGTGAATTGATTTGGGGAAGTTGAACTCACCCTGAAGATTCAAACATATCTTGGTTGGATTATAATGGGCCCCACATCTAAGAAACTTACCCCAAAATAGGGTGCCTCAATTTCTTGACCAAAGGGTGGGAAAATCATCACGTTCTCAATTCCCCTTTCCTCCACTTCTCCACCACGCCCTACGTGGCGTAACCATTCCAAGGTACATGGTTAGGGTTTCTATTTCTTTCTTTCTATTTTATTTTTTAATTCTGTAAAATCAAAACTGGGATTATAGCCTTTATATCTATTATTTCTCCTTTTAATGCGTATGATAGATTTTTTGCCCAAATATTGCCTGTGATTGATCACTAGATCAACTATCTGATCACTTTAGCATTCAAGATGTACATGGAAATTGGAAATGAGTGGTGGGCCCCACTGTTTCTTTCTTACATAGGTTTTCTAATGGCTAACCAAGTGAATAGGTCCTGTGATATTTTGAGTAGTGATGCCTTTGTGAACGGGGAAAAACAAAACTTTTAAAATTTCCACCATTCCCCACTTGTGGCATCCAAAAAGCATTTTAAGTTATCTAGGGAGCCTCGTATTTTCCACCCTAAATTTACCAAATAGTGTATTTTAAATAGTAGGGAAAGTAAAAGTAGTGGGTGCTTCAATGGCAGGGGAACCTCCTCCTTTAACTCATCCGAATCCAAAGACAATCCTAATTAGCCCAACTAAAAATGAAAGAGAAAATTATCATGTACCTGTCTATGCAATACATGGACACAGTGCAGGAGTAGAAAATTAGAAAGGGTCCTATTATAAAGAACTGAAGGATTTCTGTTTCAAGGTACTAGAAGGATGAGGCCTAGAAGGACTTTGAACGAGGTAGTTGGAAACAAGAGGTTTTAGCCTTGGGATGAGCAAATATGATGATGTGATAATGCTATCATGATGAGGGTTTCATATTTTTAAACAATCTTATTTGTCTGAGTTATTGTGTATACATGTTATTGATACTCAATTTAAGGGAAGCGTATTGTATAACAATAAAAGACCAACAGACACATAAAGTGAGTATATTATAAACTATGTGTCCTGTTTTGGTAACATCAGTTCTAAAGCACTCTAATTTCTGGACTAAATTTCAATATTTGTATACAACCATGTTGTGGTATCTTATGTACATTTCTTAAGGTTTATCATTTGGTTCATTGTCTATATTTCTTATAATTTTCTCCTATGTAAATTTTACTGGACCTTTCATTTGTTTCTAATGTGTTTCTTTACTTGTGAACTTAGGCAATAGAGAAACGAATTGCTGTCTTTTCTCAAGTACCAGAAGAAAATGGAGAACTTATTCAAGTTCTGCGGTATGGTTTCTACCATGTTTTATATAAAACTTAGATCCTTGAAAACAAGCTAATCTTATCAATTATTAAAGCTAACATCTGCTGAAGTACAGGTATGAGAAGAGTCAGTATTACAGGCCTCATCATGACTTTTTTTCTGACAGTGTAAGTTGCAAAGCTTCTTTTTTTTTTTGCATTTGAAATTATTCTCATGTCTAGTTATACTTAACCATTTTGATGGCATATGCTTTTAAAATGTTTATAATGCAGTTTAACCTGAAACATGGAGGTCAGCGAATAGCAACAATCCTCATGTATCTAAGTGACAATGTTGTAGGGGGTGAAACATATTTTCCAATGGTCAGTTATTTATGGCTTTGATTCTCTTTTTTTTTTGTTTCGATTTGAAATGGAACCTTGCTTCATCGATATTGTCTTATTTTTCTTGGGGCTCTATATTTTCCATTCATCAGACTGCATTTGGTTTAGGCAGTTACACAAACTCTAGGCTGTAATTAAACTTGAAAGCAGATTGAGGGCATCTTTGGTAGAATCCTTCTCTAGAATTTTGAATTATGAAAAATTATGAAATTAAAGGAATTCCAACTGTTAAAGTTTCTCCATTTGGTTCAGCTTGGAATTACACATTGGAATTTTAAAATTCTAATGATTTTAGAATTTTAAAAAATATAATGAATTTATTTGACAACAAAAATTACCTAAAATTTGTTTAACAACACTACATATCTTGTTTATGGTCTATTCATTAAGTCCAAATGATTTGCACATGACTACACAATTAAACGAAATATTAAGTGGTCCCCAAAGGACTTTTATTACTTTATTAAATTAAAATTGAAAAAATATAAGCAGCAAATTGAAAAATAATAGATAAATTGGCATTTTATGGGCCTACCAAATAGCATCATTAAGTACAGAAAACTATAAAATCATAATAGGGAACAATTCCATTTATTATCCAATAAAATATATTAAAACGGAAGAATAAAAAAAAATCAAATATTCATTCCTAGCATTATAATAAGAATGAATGAACTCTATTAAATTCCATGTTTTAACTCCCACATTTTCTTCTCCTTAAATTATTTTTCAATCATAAACTTTTACTGTCTAGAAACATGGTTCAATTGTTATTAATGAATTTGAATTTTTTTTTTTTTGCAACTTCTAGAATTTAAAAAATTCTAGATGAACTAAACATTGGTTTTAAGCAAGATTTATCAAATTTCACCAAATCCAAAATTCCACCTCCCAATTTTGAATATCAAACAGGCTCTGAAGAGAATTTCTGAAACTGATGGTGGAACTTGAACTCCAAATTCCACAGTTGCGTTTTACTTGATTAAGTATTTCCTTGTGGTACTCTTGAATGGGAACACCTGAAAAAAAAAATGTCATTATCCCTTGAGCATCTTTGCACTTTTGGATAAATATGGCTCAAGACCGAAAAGTTAAGCGAACAAAACAAGTAAGCATGGCACAGTTTGGAAGGTGCTTACTGTCATAGCCACTTGAGTAAACAATTTCCTTAATTCTTTGTGAAACTTAATGGTTTCTCTCTCATCTCAAAGTTTTCATTTGGTCACAACAATAAGGCTGAAGCTTTGGCTGGGCCCAGGCTAAGCTTGCTCCATAAGAGTTGAATTTTTTTGCCTATAAACAAAGAAAACAATTACCCTCTATAAAAGCTAGCTTGTCATATGTTCACATTTGACTTGTGAAAGTTAATGGATTCTATCATCTCAAACTTTTTTATTTAGTCATAAAAATGGGGGTTGAAACTTTGGCTAGGCCCAAGTTGAGCTTTCCACAAATAATTGAAAATTTTGGCCTCAGACTTTGAACTCAATTTCATCTTAAAAACTAAACCTAATTGGAAATAAGCCTGGCTTGGGCCTCTAAACTGATACATGTTCACCACTATTGTTGGGCCCCTAATAGGGGTGCACATCATATAACCCCACACAGGCGTGCGGGGAACCATTTTAATTATATGAAAAACATGTGTTCACACACATACAGAGGGCATTGTTCAACTGCACACCCCATGAGGGGTTTTCTTGGTGAGAGCTCTATCTAGGGGCCACTATGATTATGAGATGTGTTGGCTAGAAGGGTCTATGTTTGTATATGGAGCCTTTTTAATCACTTGATCTTCTCAGTGATCACCTCTCCTTCTTTGATCTTCTTCAATGCATGGCAATTGTTTTTTTTTGCCTTGCCAAACAGGATCTCAGGATTTGGAAGCTTGAAAAGCAGTGGCATTTACTTAGTAAAGTCTTGATCTTCTTCAATTGCTTGGCAATTGTTATTTTGGCCTTGGAAAACAGGATCGTAAGATTTGGAAGCTTGAAAGCAGTGCCATTTTCTCAGTGAAGTCTTTATTCTCCTATGTCTAATGTCAGCCACCTTCAAAGTCCTTTTAATTTCATTTGGGCGGTCAAAATGTCTTTTAAGTGCTTAACTTTCGTCTGGTCCTTTTCTCAAGATTGTATCCTCACTTTAGAGAATCTCTGAAAGCGTTGCACCATGTTATTGCTTACCGATGTCTCCCTTCTTTGTTTTTGTATCAATGAATCCTTTTCTCAGCATCACCCTCCCTTGGGTTTCGTCAAATTAAACTTTAGTGGGTGTGCATTGGGTGCTCCTGGTCCTGCGAGCATTGGCTGTATGGATTTGGAATGAAATTGACACATGACCAGCTCTGATACCAAATCTGACGCAGGACAAACTTTGATACCAAGTCTAATGCAGGATAAGTCAAAATATTGGAAACCTTAGATCTAAATGCTAGATGAATGCCTTTACGAGAATGCAAAATGTTTGTGGTGAATCTTACAATAACATGCGACCTATAACTATGATTCACATAAGATGTTAAAGACATAAATTAATGTTAAACAAAGAATAAAACAAAAAACTAAGGCATATTCACACTCTCAATTAATAAAAGAGATTCAAAAAAGAAAAGTGGCACGTTCACATAAATCCCTCAAGGTTGTATTGCTAGCCTTAAATACAAAATACCTCAAAAGACTAATTAAATCATATCAAGCCATGTCCTAGGTCTTATGGGATCACCTAGGGTTTGCCAAAGGAATTAGGGTTTATTATTATTATTTATTTTCAAGCAAAACAAGGTCTCAAATAGGTACAGTAGGTTAGGGTTAGATTTACGGGTCTAAGATAGGGATCCAGAAGTTAGGGAGCAAAATAAGGCAAAACAACGCCAAAAAGGGTTTGCCTATACGATCTTACAAACATGTACAAATGTTCATACAGACCTGTGGGTCTTGTGGGGTTTTGGTTGCCAATAGTAGGGTTGGGTCTTGGTTTGCTAGGTTAGGGTTTGGATAAAAAATGGACAAAATAAGGTGTCGAATGAGTCGAAAGTTGGGGAAAAGGAAAAGAGAAAAGGGCAGGAAGAAAAAGAGAGAGAAGGAGAAGAATACCTTGAGTTACACAAGATTTCTTCATCTCACCCCTAGGAGGCAGAAGGAAGTAAGGATGAAGAATTAGGCGATAATACCAAATAATACGATCAAGGAAGTAAGGATGAAGAATTAGCCTCTAATACCAAATAATACGATCAAGGAAGTAAGGATGAAAAATTAGGAAAAGGTTTCCATTTCGCTTGGAAAGAGACCTCAACTTTTGAGCTTTTAAAAATCTACCTCCTTCCTTTCTTTCCTTCTGTATATACAAGAATAAAAAACTTGAGTGTCAAATGTCCTGCTGCAGAATAACTGCAAAACCACCAACTACAGTAACTGTTCTCACTGCATTACAGAGTATTCCAGACCCTGTTTACTACCCACTACCATACAGGTCACTCCCAGGCCCATTACACGTTCCCTTCCTTTCCATCCTCTCTTTCAGCCAAATCCACTCCACACCTTAGCAACGTGATGGATTTCTGGGTCGCACAGGGTTCCCCATCGGAGGTGGGTCCCCATCAACTTAATGGCTGTATATTTTCCAAAAGTATTTTGTGATTTGGATGCATACAAATGCCTCTACTCTTAGTTGTCGTCACATCTAATCTTTACTTAATTAGGCACTCATTTCCCCTGAGTCCACATCAAATTTACTCATGGTTTGATAATGCCATTCCATGCTTATTTCTTACTAGAGATTCACTCTGTTCATGGTATCTTTTAATTTGTGATTTATCAGGCTGGAGATGGAGAATGCAGCTGTGGTGGTAGGATGGTAAAAGGCACTTGTGTAAAACCAAATAAAGGAGATGCAGTACTATTCTGGAGCATGGTTTGTTGTCTTTCTTGTACCATATTGAATGCCTAAGAAAATGCTATCCTTCCAGTCATTTAGCGAAGTCATTTCATCTTATACTCGGCACTTATGGTGGTTGGATTTTGTTCTTTCCAGGGGCTGGATGGAGCCTCAGATCCCAACAGCATTCATGGGGGATGTGAAGTTTTGGTAGGAGAAAAGTGGTCGGCGACGAAATGGATGAGGCAGAGAACTACCTTTTGATTTATTTTTGCAAGTTTTCACTGAGTGTGTCTCCCCTGTTATATATCTGATGACATTAGAATTTATATATAGTTCTGATCACAGAACAGGCTCACCCAGCAACCAGATTGTCTGGTGGGGTTGGAAAGTGGAAGCCGGACAAGGTTAATTTATACCATTTTTTATGCCCAATTAACCGTCCATAAACTTGAGAGAAATATGTTTTACTGAGTCCATTGCCCATAAAATAAGTTTTTGCTCACCTGTTAAAAGACATGGTACTCAGTACTCACACACGTTTGGGGTGTTTATCATGCTCTTAACCATGTCCTTTTCAGGCCAGTTAATTGCTTCTCCACCAAGCATATTTATTTATTTTTAAGTATTTTACAGCATGTTTAGAGATTCAATTCTAGTAGGAAAAAAAAAAATTACTCTCTATTTTTGTGCTGGTTGACATAGAACAATGAATGGAGTAAAATGGAAAGCCAATTAATTCCATGTAAGGCAAAATTGGGAGGAACACAGTGAGACATGATATGTTGGTGGCTTTCGTGTCTATAATAGTGATGGGTAGGGTAGGGTAGGGTAGGGTTGTAGATTAATCAATGTATTTAACTAAGATTTTAGGAAGGATGGGCAAAGGAGTACTCGCTTATCCCATTACGCCTGTATCGGTGAACTGTAGCATATCAGCGATAACGGTTTCTCTCCATTTAATATTTTTTTAAAAAAAAATTAACAAAATTACAGAAAATTCAGAATGGTATGAGTTGAGTTTCGTTTCTATATAGTTTTATCATTATTTAGTGGAGATTTAGATATTCAAATAGGATTTTCAAGTTACGAAATTAAAAGCCTTAAGTGGAGTCAACTTGAGTCCCGCATACATCGGTCACACTCTATCATGTGAATTAAATTTCTAGCCAATTTGAATGTGTTCTAAGTTGATCTCACTATTAGATTTAAATTCATGCAAAACTACTTTCATTTCTACTGATTTTTGGACTCTTGAGAATTGTGGCTTTTGAAATTCAATAGACTTGATATTTTATACAAAACACCATATAAAAAATACCTTCCAAACAAACCCCACCCCATCTCATGGACCTAACCCACATGGGCCCCATAAGCCCACATGAGCACTGTCTCACATGTGCATGATAATGCCCATGGGAACCTAGTTTACGCTTTACTTAAGTTATATACAACGAGAGTCTAAAATGTGATATGACCAATATTTTTTTTTTGAACGGTCACATTGAACTATATTAATAGAAAGAAAATTATAGAAATCAAAACAAAAGTCTTAAGAGGGTTAGACAAAAAAGGAAGCAAAGATAACTTTTTACCTAAGTATCTAAAATTGAAAAAAAAAATGTACAAACTTTGTATTCGAATCTTAGTGAAGGCAAACTAGAGTGAAAAGAGCATATGGTGATGCAACATGGTAGTTTGTAATGTGAGGAGTCATCAACGAGGGAAATATTAGACACTCATCAATGGCTTAAGAAAGTTATATGAATTTATCCAATCTATCAGCTCTAGGGTTTTTGATGTATCCATCATGAAATGGTGTTGTCGAATCGAGATAAAGACCAAATTGGCCTGCCTAATGGCAAGATCTAAAAGACCAAACTAGTAGGCTACTAAATGTCTTAATTGATTTATTTTTCTAAAATGAATTGGGTCATATTACAAGTCTTAAATTGAGTTACATTAATAGTCATGTATTAGATTGGATTGGAAGTGTATCTTAGAATAGAACTCGTTAATGCCGGGAGACAGGTCTTATAAATATCATGTATTTTTTGGTGAAAGAAGCAATGAATTAAGTTAGCTTGTTTTGGTTGGGGTTTTACCTTTTATCCCAAGGTGCCAACCACACCTCCAAAGTTGGGCATGGCTAATGCACTGCTTGTCTCCAATTTGCCTATTTTAATTTTAGATGGTCGAGATCGGCTTCAAATTATATTGTCAATTATCGAACTACATCAGGCCAAGTCAAGCACCAAACCAAATTTATTTAAAGGGCACTCTCAATATTAAATCTAGTCTCATTAGAATTTTTGTTCATTTTTCTTTGTTTTGTTTTCTCTTTTAGGATTTGTGAAAGGTGATTAGAGGTCTATATTTTTTGATGATGGAGGAGGGAATCTCGAGCACGGCCCTATTAATTCTCCCGATGCCCTACATCTCCATAGGATGACCACGGAGTTAAAACATGGGAACTTGAACTCGCACCATTCCATTTCCTGAAGCTGAATGTTATCCGCTGAACTACCCCATATAGGGTGATTAGAGGATGTATCGAAGACATTTTAATTACTTATATCTATATAAATATTTATAATATGTCTCACTCAAACGTGTTAGGTTGAATGACAATCTCAATGAAAACCGGTAAAATAGATCAATTAAGTGTTTTATTTCCTGAATGTGAAAGAAAAAAATTTCTACTCTCTGTCTCTATGGTCAAAAAGGAATAATTTTTTTTTTGAAATTTGTCAAAATGGAATATTTCTAGTCCTAATTGCGTATGCAAGTGAATTTAGACTGATTTTTTTAACACAAAAACAATAGGTCAGTCTACCATTGGTCTTGGGAAGATATCAATGAATTATGAATCTGTACTTAGGTCAACAGAATTAATGAGACCTGACTCAAATCAAAAGAGTGACTCTCACTCTATTTTGAATAATGATAGGTCCAAGTCTGAGTTTTGGTCTACAATCATCTCTCCAAATCTCCGACTGAAATCCATACTATAGATTGAATAATAATATAATAATAATAATAATAGAAGAGTAAAGTAGATCAAAATGTAAACTATGGTCAGACACAACCCATGATGAAGGCCATGGCGAGGCCCACCTCTATGTGGGAACAATAAGAGACCCATCTAATAACAATCATTGCTGATTCGGACCCATCCAATATGTGGGACCGAAACACGTTTTCAGGGCCCATAGTCTTTATAGAGTGGACCCTAAATCTTTTTATTTTTTTATTTTTTTGAATAAAAAGAGTTTTTCTAATGTATTGATCCAACAAAACTAATCCTTCAAGGCTCGCACCACCAATGCTCACACAGTCGGTCCAGATAAATTAGGTGGTAGAACTAGGAATCAATCCCAGGACATGAGGGAGCAAATCTCACACCAAGGACCACTGGGCTACACGCATAGTTGGTACTCTCTTTCTTTTTAGTACAGATTTCACAAGGCATTCTATTATTAATATAAAAGTAAAAAAAAAAAATTAGATGAGAAAAATGGTAAAGAGATGTCAATGATAAAATTAGTCTCATTTTGAGATCTATCTATGAATTGCATGTGTTTTTAAATGTGTATGGGCATCTCACATCACATTTAGTTAAAATGAGTTTTCTAATCTATACAATTAATGACTCCAATTCACGACACTAACAAGTCAATTTGAAGCTGCCCATTTCTCTTTTAAAATGGGCTAAGTAGTCAGACTTTATGCATACTTTGTCTAGTTAACATGTACACTCACATTCATATAATTCAGTTTTCAAGAAGGGTAACTTTCTGGGTGCCCAGTAAAAATAAAAGAGAGATAAAATAAGAATATCATGAGATTTTGTTACAAAAGTTTGTGCACAAAGAAAAGATAATAAAAAGAAAAATGAAAAAATCTTAACCACAAAACTCAACTGATTAATCTCGTGTCTCAGGAAGTGAGAGGTGTTAAGATTAAGTCTCTATGGTCTAACTTGGTGTACTATAAGGGTAAAATGGATATCACCCATAGAAGTTTTACGCTTGATTTTCCATATGTAAATTTAAAAAAAAAAAACAGAAGAAGAGAAAGAGAAAACTAAGCCCCTAAGATCTAAAAAACTTCCTAAACATAAATATTTATAGAATTTTAAACTAAAGTTAAAATCCCAAAAATACATCCTGGTAAAATAGTAAATTCAGATGAGCTTGGAAACTTTTTTTTTCTCTTTAAGAATATTGCTTCGTAGCTTCTTCTTCCCTAGGTCAGTCAACAGTTATTTGAAGTGAACTGTCACGTCACTGCATGACTTCAATAAACATAAGAATTTTATTCCATTCATTCTTATAAATTCAAAATATGCAAAAAAAAAAAACCCACTTCGTTCTCATTTAAAGAGTTCCCAAGGGTTAATTTCTCATCCAAGCCATGGTAATGGAGCTTATCTGGTTGATGGATAATTGGGCTTGTCTATCTAGAGTTGCAACTAGAAGATATTCTGTGTTAATTTCTTGTTAAATTTTAAAACCTCCATTATAAAATTTGAGGATTTTTTTTAGAATTTAATTTCATATCAATTGAATATCATATTAGAGTCAAAATTAACTTGAAACAAATGTAAAAATTGATCAAATTGGTAACTCCATGTTCGATCATGACATCCACGTTGTGCCACTTGTAAGGGTGAAACTCGGGTTGGGTTTTGATCTGACCCGCATGATCCGACCCAAGAAATCATGCGGGTCAGGTTATGCGAGTTGCGTCAGGGTCAAGTCGAGTTGAGAAGACAAAAAGTCCGCATGGAATTCGGATTGGATCACGTTGATGAATTTTCAAGTTTAGCCGACCCGACTCAACCCAACCCAGCTAAAATTAGGCTAAAATGGGTTCAGAATACTGGTCGGGTCAGAATTCGGGTTGAGACGGGTTGAAAATCGGATCGAGTCGGGTTGAAAATTTCTGGTCAATAGCTCGAGTCGAGTTGGGTCAGGTCGAATTCCATAGACTCGAGTCACTCAATTTCAGCCCCAACCACTCCTGTAGAAAAAGAGAAAAGGAAAAAAAAGAGCCTCACTGAGCCAACACATGCATGCCAAATCTTACAATCAAATATCTCTAATGTTAGAACTTCAAAGCTTAAACAATTATCCTTAACGATTTCTCTACATGATCCTAATATAACATTAAATTCATCCCATTTCATAATGGTGATAAAAATTTGTTAACTTATTTTAAAATCAATATGATGCTCTTGTCTAATAAGCTTGTGCAATATTTAAGATAAATATTTCCAAGGACTAAGAGTTGCAGTGTACATGAACGGTCGGTTCCTTGTCCAAGAGAAGCTAAAGTGAAATCTTGGTAAAACTGGTGCCGTACAGTCTGCAACTCTCAAAAAGCTGAAACTCAATTGTCTCTCAAGTCAAATCCTAGGATTCTCTAACACGTCCTTCTCACTGAGAGAGAAGACGAAGTAGAAACCCTGTTTGGACAATAGTCCAACGACAGGAAACTGGGTCATTTCAGAAGCTACAGCTTCCACTCAGAAGAGGGCATTTCCATAATCTTCCGGCCTTTTGATGCCCTCTCTTGTTTATTTGGTCATTTGAATCCTCTCTCTTCCTTTTCTTCGCCCACTTGATTCCCCGTGCATTCCTCTGCTTTTGGATGAGGAAACCCATCTTTATCCCCGGCAAGAGATGACCACCAACAGCAAGAGATGCCCAAAAGGAAAAGGGTCATTTCTCTTGAAAAAGGAAAGAATGAATTCTCTTTTTTAGGGGTGGGGGTGGGGAAACTATCATTAATTGAAAGGTAAGAGAGTGAAGGAAGCAGGTAGGTGAGATTGGATGGCCATGGCCAGCTACAATGGTGTGGTGAGCCTTCTTCGTCTCTCCCATTACAAAAGGACAATTATATGTGTTGTGCTGAACTACTAATTTTTATATATATATATGATGTCATAATGGGGCTAGACGTGTGAGTAGTGTGAGGGTCTCATGTGGATCCCGTCAAAATACAGGTGAGAGCATCTTTATCAAATCTAAGTTGAAAAATTATTAAAAATAATAAAGTGAATGATCGACCGACGATGGGACTGCAATTAAATATATGAAGTTATGTTTTAATATCTTCAATTTTAATCTTCTTAAATTATTTCTTAATTTCTAAACTTTTATAATTTATAAAAACAATTTAATTAATACCATAAAATGAATTCTAAAAAGGTCTACATTTATACTTAAGGTATTGTAATAAATCTATCACTATTATCATCAAATGATAATACTGATTTTACTGATACACCGAAATCACCATCAGGCTGCAAGTTTACGTATTAAATAGGTTGAGAAAGAAAAAAATGTCCTAAAAGTTTAAAGATAATTTAGTATTAATGGTTATCCGTGCCCACTGTCAAAGACTCAAAATTTTTTAAACTGTTCCACTCTATACAAACAAGTGAAGCAACAAGTGGCTGTTCGTGTATAAATATGACTTGAGTCTCTCAATCCCATCTCGGTGGCAGAAAACTAGAAATCTTTCTGCGCATGATCCATAAAACCCGGATTTTCTCTCCTTTTTCATTCCCAACCCAAAGCAAACTGAGTTAAGACTATCAAACTCTCTATTCGCTGTTAATTCTCCATCTCCTCTGTTTCCAACTGAGCTCGAAATGGAAGTAAGTGGAGCGGAATTAGTAGGAATACATGTCTGATTTTTTTACTCAAAGATCTGTGGATTTTCATATCTGAATTTTTGTTTTTTTCTTTTCTGGGTGTGATGTAGGATTACAAGAAGTATCAGATTCCAGCATTTGGGTACTGGGATTTCACCGATGATTTGCCCATCACTCAGTACTTTGAGTCAGCTAGGCATGCGGGGCTGCTTCGTTACAGTGCTGGGAATGAAAGTGATTTGTATGGCTGTGAGTTTAAAATGCCCAGTTCAAATCTCGTCAACGCTACTGCCGTGGTTTCTCGCTCTAAGGTTGGACTTCTTCCTTTCTGATAGATGGAGTGACTCAGTCCCATATAAGTCCTTAGTTTTCTCCCCTCACAAGTCACAATTGATGTGGAACTCTCATTTGTACTCCAACAATTCCCTCTCGAACGAGGCTTTCCGGCAGATAGAACCTCGCCAATTATCTCGTTTGCTAGGGGATCCTGAGTCTACATGCTATGGCTTGGAGACCTATTTCTGATACCTTTATTAAGGATTATACTTCCAGCCCAAAAAACTAGCATGATAAATTGAGTGACCCAATCCCCCTCACAACCAGTGTGGGACTCTTGTTCACACCCCAACACTCTCTTCCCTACACATTAAAATACCCATTTCAAGCTTTCCATCTCTTCTTCCTATGAGGGCTTTCTCCGTGCTCTGCAACTTCATCTCTGTGGAGTTTCTTCTGGCCATTTCTTTCTATTCCTTAATACGCTTTTCTCGTAATCTGTTCTTGTGTACACGAATTTGGAGTTTTCTTCTTCTTCTTTATGAGCTTTGTTCTCTGGTTGCTGCAATGTCTCTTGAGTTGTGATCCTGCATGGCATGCTACTTAGTTTTCTCTTGTATTTTCATATCAGAGACAGATATGTGCATTCACTAGTGAAAGGAAATTTCTATATTTATTGAACTCCAATTTAAGCCAAAGTTTTGATTAATGGAAAGGGTAGTATTTTCTGAAAAATAATGAGCTTTAACTAAGAGGGATTAGCCCATTTAGAATATTGGATTTTAATTAAAAAATAACTTTTACTTGTTTCACGCATCGAAACAAAGCCTAGAGTTTTTACAGGTACCCCAGTTCTAAGCATGTCATTATCTCAAATAAACTCATGACTGCAATAAGAACCATTAAAATTAAAACCTATTATAAGATAGAATTCTGTTCGACTCATCCATGCCCTGCAACCTTCAATGGCTTCTAGGGTTTTCATACATGGTATGTTAGTCCTTTTATATCTCTATCTGGCCTAGGAGTATAAAATTCCACCGATACGATAAAAAAAAAAAGGGCCTATATGGTCGAGATCTCGGCTGATTTATTATTTTTTTTAAAAAATTGTTGTGGGTATCGGGCGAATATCGGCCTAGATATCGGCCGATATTTTTTTATTTAAATTTTTTAAAAAAAAACAACCTTTTTTATTTTTTTTAAATGAATTTTTTCAAAAAAAAAGCCACTGAGATTTTTTTTTTTTTAATTGAGGAGAAGGAAAAAATCTCGGCCAGGCCGATTTTTCAACTCCCATGAAAATTGCTAGTGGAAATAAGGGCTGTGTTTGGATGGGTGAAATGGGTTTGGTAATTAAAGAATAGGGATAAAAAATCAACTTTTTACCTCTCTTTTCTCAATTTTGAAAATCTTTTCCAACCAAGTGGTACTTATAATACTCAATATATCCTGATAATTCCTGCAAAATTCCCCCTAAACTGTTATATTACTATGTACCTTTCATATCAAGGAAAGTGATCAAACATGAATTAGGTTTTCTTTCATGGTATGTGAGTCCTTTTGTCTCTCTCTCTCTCTCTCATGGAGATTGGCAGTGGAAACAAGGAGAAACCGTTGACCAAACATGAATTAGATTGCTTCTACTGCATTATGTACGTATTGTCAGAAGAAGCATTCGACAGGCAAGCTCCTATGCCAATTTCATACCGTTTTTTCCTGGGTATTCGTTTCTGTCATTCACACTGCGAAAAGGAAAGTCAATGGGATAAATTTTTTTAGATGTCACGATCTCTAATCAAGAGAGATTATAGAATTGATTATTTATATTGTATTCTATATATATTTTTGAAAAAAATTTAGACACAGCACTATTAAAACTCTTACGGATGAGTTCACTACCCTCAGGGCACACTAAGATTAGGTCATAGAGGCTGGAACCCGCAAGTCTTATTTCCTAAAGCAGGAGATAACAAGTGTTAATAATATCGACCTATCAAGTTATTTTCTCAAAATCTTCACTAACTTTGGTGGGTTACTGTCTTTTCATGGCTCTTATCATCTAATACATACCAAATCTACATTGATTGCGCTTTTGAAACAAATGTTTATCAACCATGTGAGCCAACAGGGGAGTTATTTGAGTTATTTTTTAATATCCCTTAATCATAGACTATTTCAGTGTCGTTTAAGATTATTTTTTAAAATAACTATAATATTATGATACATTTCTCTTTCTTAAAATCTAATTAAAATATTAATATATTTATTACTTAAATGTTTAGAGTAAAAGTAGTATATTATTTTTTATTGTTGCTAATTTCTAACGTTATTTTCATTTAAAATAAGTTTAGATTTAATTTTATTTAAATATTATATTTTTTTTTTTTTTTTGAATTGTTGTTTAAACCTTGATGGATTTGTGATGGATGGTTGGATTTGAATCATGAATTTTGCTGATGCTGCAGATAAAAGAGTCTTCAAAACCTTATCACCAACAACGTGTAAAGGAGCAAAAGATGGTTGGTAGGGTCTGTGACGTGACTAAACCACCAAAACAGACAAGGGCTCCCAAAGCAGTAGATGAGGATCTTTACAAGATCCCACCTGAGCTCTTATACGAAAAGCCCAAGAGGGTAGGCTCATCTTCTCTTCTAACTAAGTGTAGCCAACTAATTTCTGTACAAGCAGACACTAGATGATGTAAATTTAAAGATGCAAAATAAGAATTTCTAATACCATGGCTGTGTCTGGATGAGGGGTAAATTTTACAGGGGTTATTCAAGGTTGTTCTTAACTAGGGAAGGATTTTCAAAAGTGAGAAGAGAGAGGTAAAAAATTGCTAAACTAGGGTAACGGGGGTTACCCTGAGTTACCCCATTACCTCCCTCCAAACGTAGCCATTCGATACTCTACTTAGCATGTTAGTCAGATGTTTTATACACCTATACACCAACTATTTCTTACTTGTACCCACTTGGGTCTTCTCTCATTTTTTGCAGAGCAAGATGCTGAGCTTCTTGTCAAGATACCTAGTGATGAATTGCATGGCATGAATGAATGATGAACAGAGATGTAGAGAAGGAGGAACATCCATAGCCTAAAAGTGGTAGTGTCTGTAGTTGGACTATTGTGTCTAATGTGCTTGATTTGGGGCCTTGATTGATCGGTTCAGAGAAGGATTCCTAGTATGAAAGGGCCTTTACAATGCATTGTAAAGAATATAATCATATGTGAAGCCTGCTATGATTGTAGACTGTAATGAATGTTTTCCATTGTGCTTATTATTAATTATTATGAGTTGAAAGTGAAACTTTGAAAGCTTGAAATTTGATTACAGTGAATAGAATAAAAGCAGCAACTTTTGAATTCTGCTTTGTGATCACCCAATTTTTCAAAATTGAAAAATGGGTGTTGCAGACTTTGTCTCTGCCTTGTGTTAAACGCTTGACATACTGAGAAGGGTGGATGAATAAAAGGTTAGAAAGGCATCAAATTGGGAAAAGGTAAGACTTTAATCAGTTTGATACAGGAATTATATAGTAAGGGAGGTTGCTTTCATTCATTTTTCCCCTCTCTTAGCTCACAGATACCAAGATGAAATGAAGAGGGTGGACATAAAGAAAAGTTGGTGTCATTAGTTTTTAGGTGCATTTGAAAAACACCCTTTTTTTTAAATGCAGTGCATCTACTTTAAGGGACACTGTGGGCCACCTCATCAAACAAAAATCAAGGGTTCATATTAATTTAGATGTGGCTTTCTAGACAAAGGGTTTTTTTTTTTTTTTTTCTCAAAGGAGGGTTGTGGGGGAGATGAGAAGGAAAGAAAGAGCAGAGGATAAGAAGGTTGCCAACTCTGTTAAAAAAAAAAACTTAAAAATGCAGTCACCATCTTGGGAAGAGTGGTGGGACTTATGCTCATATCCTATACTAGACAAGATAAAAAAAAAAATGGATCCTTTCATTCTTGTCTTTATTAATTGTCCAAGCCTGTAAGGCCCCAGTTGGAATCACTACTAATTTTACCTCTTTGATGTTATCAAAGTTTTAAGTCAATCATAATAATATGATAAGGCTTATATCTAGGGCTAAAATCGGGCCAGGTCGGGTCAGGTATTTTAAAATCCAACCCGACTCAAGTTACTAATATATGGAACCCGATCCGACTCTAAAATTTGACTCAGACGTCTTGACCCAACTAAACCCAAACCCGACCCGACCCGACTCGACCAGCATTTTGAACCTACTTTATCCTACTTTTTACCGGGTCAGGTCGGTTTGGGTCGGGTTAACTTAAAAATCTCTCAACCCAATCCGACCCGAATTCAATGTGGGTTTCTTACTTCTCAACCCCACCCGCATGAATTTCGAATTGGGTCATGCGGGTTTGGGCCAAAACTCGACCCGAGTTTCACCCCTACTTACATCTTTAGTATCTCGTGTTTAAACTTGCTTGTGAAAAGTTTTAAATGAATTTTGTTTCAACGGTAAAAAGAAAATATTGCATTACCAAAAAAAGATGAATACAAAATAAAACAGCAAGGGTTTAGGAGACATAAACCCGCTCAAGAGAAAAATACAAAAAATTGAAGACAAAATCCCAAGAAATCTGAGAGAGTAAAGCAATACCCATGAGTCCCGTCAACCCGAAGGAACTCAAAAGAACAAAACTAAGATATCCGAAAAGGCCCCTCTTCTCTCAAAAATCACAAGTAGAAAATTCCTTGATAAGTAGAGTCGACCCTATACTTAATAAAAAAACTTGCTACTCCATTGGCCGATTTCCTGATGTGTGAGAATAATACCTCTGAGTAGTACCTTCATTTCCCTTACTATTGACATGAGTCTCCAAAGAGGTCATTTCCTTCCTTTCATCCATTTAATCGCATTGGTTAAGTCACTTTCGAAGATCAATTTACCTTGTCCAAGAGAAGTCCAAACAGTGAACGCTCTCTTAATCCTAACTCTATTCAACCTATTAGCTCGAAGAAAACTACTGAAGATCTCCCTGCATGATCACGTATACCCCCTCCAATTCTTATCGGCCCTAGTGTTTCTTTAGATGCCCCATCATCATTAAATTTAAGTGAACCTTGATGTGGGACGGTCCAAATGGACTGGATTTTGATCTTCTTCGAGGTCTCCAACATTGGCCCCTCACATCATCTATAGAAGTCCATTATCTTTTAATAAATAGTTTAGTTAGAAGTCCATTTACACACTGAAATTTGTTCAAATTTTAATGTGATATTTGTGTCTTTGTTTAAAGAAAACTAATACAATATTATAAACAAAATTCTTGTAAATAAACAAAAAAAAAAAAAGTCCAGCATTAGAATAAAATGTAACCATGGTGGTTAAAAACAACAACAATAATAACAAAAACAATACTATTAATAATATCAGTAAATCTATCCAAGGCACAAACATGTAATGGGCTAAAATGCAAAGATGGACCCAATATTCATCTTAAAAAGCATGAGTTTTTATAATTTATTTAACTGGTTCGAAATTTGATTTGGGATAACCTATGGGTCATCAGTCATACTTATTTTTCCAACCCAGTTTTATAAATACTGAGTTAAATCAGTTTGAATATAAATATGATAGCTAGCACATTAAGGTCCCCTGAGTGGTAAAAGCCTTGGAATAAAAATTGGGCCCGCTTGCATTGAGCATGTTGTAAAGAGGAATTATACCTACTTTTGCAGAAGCTGAGATGAATGGGAAATGGGGATATGCAGGAATCAAAGGGCACATAAAGAGAAGAGAAGAATAATTTGATAGTTAGGCAGAGAGAGAGAGAGAGAGAATGATGGGTGTGTAAGGAAGCATGCGTGGAGTTCAGGAGTTGCTCTGCACATGGCCAACGGGCCTCAACAATCAACATGGGCCCATCAGTCCAGTTATCACCTACCTCTGTGAGAACCTTCTAAAATAAAGACACGTGGCATATAATTATGTTGATCAGCATATAATTGTTCTCCAGTTTTATGTTTACATTGCTTGATATAAGCACATCACAACCGTTTAATGAATCAAGCTCACAAAATTTAATTCATAAAATAGATTTTCTACTTTCTAGTCATTTTGCACAAATATTTAGTAATTTTAGTTAATAACATCACAAGGATGGACTATGTGCTCTCAAGTTTCAACCCACCAAACTCAATTCTAAAATTCATTCTCATATTTTAAATATTTTTAGCATGAATTTTCTTAGTTATTTATATCGATGTGACACGGATAAATCAAATATTTCAAACTCAACAAATTATATATTTTTTTATTCTTTCGACAATTTTCTTTTTTCTATGTATGCATATTAGTGAATAAAAATAAAAATAAAAAACCAATTAAACTTTATAACAAAGAAGATAGTTATTTATGAAGTCAAAATTGTCTTAGAAGAGACAAACCAAAATCCATTAGACGAATTTAGATTAGGTCGGATTGACCCATTTATTTAACTTAAAAGATCTTTTTAGTGGAACTTATACCAAAACTATTATTTAAAAGGGTGTAGATCTTTTATATGATTGAATGTATTACACACAGCCATAACAATTATTAGGTCAAATGAGTCTACCTACCTATTTATGAACAAGTTCTGGGCTTCATCTTCATTTATTTATTGAACGAATTGAGTTGGGTCAATTCATTTGCAAAATGGGTCAGATTTAGCTGGATAAAGTCACGTCAAGTAATATGGTTGGGTTGGATATTTTTTCAGGTTTAGTTGAAATGTTAGACCAAAGACCTGTAAGGTTCCATCATTTAACTTTGAAATTCGAACAACCAATCACCGTTAAAAAAGGAATTTTATCATACATAGCATAGTTTAAAAATTCAAAAAAACTTAGATAAGTCTATTTAAGTTAAATCGAGCCTATACAACTTTGAGTCAAGCGAATTGATAAGTCTTACTAGAGTTTTCCAAGTCATGTTCGAAAACTTAACCGAGTTATTTGACTCTGGAAAAATTTTGAGTCAATTTGGAGTTCACATTCACCAACATGTAGGTCTCACTAATATATGTGGACTCTAATTTAATAATAATTTCTCTTTTTATAAAATGTTAATAAACTTAAAAATGTATTTATCATTGTATAACACCAAATTCTTTACAAATTCAATGACACCTTAATTAAAAATAAAATAAAAGGAGAGATGTGAATTCACGAAGTCGGCAGTTGGTACTCCTTTGTAAAATGACAAAACCTTATTTAATTAAATGAGAACTATGATCATAAATGAACTCTTAAAAATAAAAAGTTATTCTTATCTAAAAAGATCCTATAATATCATCACTGTCATAAGCAGCACCAACGTGTAATCCATCTACCTAGAATTGACTTTATGAATTTTTCTTCTCTAATTAACCCACTCAAGAGTTTAACATATTTTTTTATCCCTTCCCTCTATGTTTTCGTAAGTCACCCTCTCCTCCTAGTGCCTTCGATCTCGTAGCCATCTCCACTCTACACACTAGGATTGTGTTTGATTTTTTATTAACGTAATCAAATATTATTAAAAAAATATCTTTAAACTATTTTTAAAACGTGTCCGACTTTCCTTTTGTGCAGGAGGAGACATGGACTCACAAAGAACAGAAGAGTTACCACTGACTCTGACTGATCTGCAAGTGGAGACGTGGACTCACAGGAACCAGTAGTCCCAAAATGGGCCACATTTTGGCAATGTCATCAGATATTCTCGTTTTAAACTATAAATACTCATGTTTAGGGATAGATCAGAAGTACCAGTAGATTGATTTGAGTTCTATCCCTCCTCTCCTCGTTAATCTCTCTTAGTTTTGTGTGTGAGTGAGGTGGGTATCCAACAGCAGTAAGCCTAAAATTGTAGGAAAAAGGAGAAAAGAAATATCCATTCCATAATACATTTTCGGATAACTCTTCAACATAACATAGGAAATGAAGGCTTAATGGATTTTAACAGTCAATTAACAATAAAGTGAGACAGCAATGAAGGAGAATCACCATCAACAACTCCCTCCCTTCTCATTACCTGCAATAAAAAAGCAAGCCCAATGATTTATTTTTTTTTCTAAATTCTATAGAAAAGGATCCTTGGGTTCTCAGGAAAAAAAAATATTGGCCCATATTTGACATGTAGGCTGATACATTTTGGATTTTCCTTGGGCAGATGTATAAATATTGTAGTTTTTTAAATTTATTAGAAAAATGAACAAATTTGGATGGACCAAAATTTAAGCTAACATAGGCCTAGATTTTTGGCCGAAAATTTGCAACATGGAATCGATTGGATGAAGTAAAGAGTACAAATAAAAATATAAGAATAAGACGTAAAATTGGAGATCTTATTATTGTTAGATTTAAATTAAGCCTTCACTCCTGAGGAGAGGTAGACAACCAACCTTGGCATCTTCATCCTCTCTTTTTCGCCCTTTTTTACCTATTTTCCATCATGGGTGATGGTGGTTTAAGTATAGTGAGAATGGGCCCTTGGATAGTTAAGGAATGTGGGCGTGGCCCCATTAAGTGGGGCATCATAGATCCATTTTATCATGACTTGGGTGAGGTGTTGGGCAAAGATTGAGTCTCACTTCAGTTGTGAAAAATCTAGAGACTTATATAGGACTTGGGTTACTTCATCTATCGGGCTACTTTTTTGGATTGCATACCCAGTCCTAACAAGTGGTATCAGAGTCATATCCCGAGACCACTGCATTGGACTCAGAGGATCCCTCAAACAGACAGAATGGTTGGCGACTTTCTATCTGCCAGAGAGCCTCGTTCAAGGGGGGATTGTTAGACAGCAAACGAGCCCATATCGATTATGAAAGGGAAGATCTAAGGACTTGCACTCCAAAGAATTGCAAAGATGGGTTAGGAAGGACTAAATAATAAAGTTGATTTTTGATAAATATTTAATTAAATAATAGACATTAATGTTAGAAAACCATGACATGATAACATTCTTCAGGTAGAACTCATTATGTTACCTCAAGAATGTTACTATGTCATGGTTTTCTAATATGGTATTAAAGTAGATTTCGCGTGTCTAGTGCACGTCAGGGTGAGTCTCAAGTTTCCACGTGTAGCCACACGCACAGTTGCACGTGAGGGCGGGTATAAAGTGACAAAAGTCCCTCATCGCTTAATTTGAGAAATTAACGACTCCATATAACACTTGAGACACTCTTCTCTCAACAGCTAATTTTTTAGGGTGTGTTCTACCTCAAAAATGTTATTATATCGTGATTTTCTAACAATTACACATAGAGAGAGAGAGGTGATACCTTATCAACATTTGGCAGGTGGAGGAAGCTTGCACTTGGCAGGGAGCTGCATGACAAGCTTGGGGTCTATCCCAAAGGAAGGCATGAGACTCTTGTAGGAGCAGAGGCAGGCAAAGTCGGTTTTGGCAAGGGCTGAGCAGCATGCATTTGTGGGCTTGGGAGGGCGAGGAGGAGTCACTGATGGTTTGCAGGCGATTTGGCCTGCGACAGGCAAGTTGCAGAGAGTCTGTCCCTTCAAACCCTCACCAAACCTCCCAAACAACACTGCAATAACCAAACCCACAATTGCTAGCTTTCTCATCATCTCCATACCTTCTAACTTTAGCTTGTTCTTTCTCCCTTATTACTGCACCCAACTTGGAATCCATCCTCCTGTTATACAAGAGAGAGCCAAGTACAATTACAAGGGATTCTTTCATGGCATGTGCATGAATTTGGAGTTTCTGAATGCAGTACATTGACAACAATAATCTATATTTTCTGCACTTTTTAATTGGAATATGCCATTTATTATGTTGTCACGGGAGTGCCTTGAATTTTGATGAGGTCAAATTATGTGATTATTAAACTTGAATGTTCTCTGGACCATTGGAAATATCATATATAATTATATATTGACTAATAAAGTTAAACGAGCGATGGAAGAGATCTTGTTTGGGATGAGATGTCTAATGAAAGATATTGTCATGGTTACTATCTTAAATATGATAAATAGATTTTGGTTCCCACATTCTATTTTGTGAGATCAGGGCTGTAGTCTATTCTATATGTTCTTCTTCTTTGTTTTTTTAATTATTATAAAAGTTGTATCACTAAATATACAAAACATGTTCTTCATTATGACAAACTTTTCCTGCATTAACTCAATTCAAATTGATCAGATATTCACATGTTAGATGTTTGGTAATAAAGTGATGTGTTTGCAATAACACTTAGCTGTGTTTGGATGAGAGGCGTACCCTTGTTTAGTAACTAAAGGGTAAAAATAAAAAATCTCCATTTTACTCATATTTACTCCCTCCACTCTCACTTCTGAATACCCTTTTGAAACAAAGGGTATTCAAAATGATTACCCACTCCTGAATATTCACCCTTGGAAAATTTACCTAGATGCTAGCAAATTGACCTCCTAACTCATCATGCAGAGTCTCATTTGCTTCCGAAGTGGTCTTGCACTAAATTTACCATTTCAAAGCCTCAAATACACGATTTTACCCTCAATTGCCATGGTAAAAAACCTTGGCAGTTTTTTTCCAATATTTTCTCCCAATCTTCATTGATTTTCAGTCCCTAAAATCCAGCAACAAGATCTGAGTGGAGATGGAAATTTCTGCAGATAATGGGAGCAAAATCAGGCCTGGCAGGTAGAATGATTTTAGGAGGAATATGGGCCTGATTTCAGACTTTTTTCCTTTCAAGGCCAGGGGACCAATTGAGGCTGAGGTTCCACAAAAATCAGCAAGGATCTTCTACAGGTTCTTATTTATTTTCTTTTCTTTTGTTTAGGCCCATTGACAGTCGGCCATTGATGGAGGAGTGAAGGCCATTTTCGGTAGGCCTGACGTGCAAACCCAAACGGTATTAAGTTTTCACATTTGAATTGAATTCTTCGAACACCTAATTGTTCTGTAAAATTGTCCCATCGAAATAAGAACCACCTCTTCCTTCGAGAGTAAGTTGAATATCCAGGATTTCATTTTGAAATCATTGATTTGTATCCAAAGAACTCAAGTGAAAATTCATTATTTTCAGCATGATGATTTAAAATTTTAAATGAACGTTAAACCTGAACTTAACGTCATCATTAACGTACTAGAAAATTTGATTTGGTGATGTCTATTAGTTATCTGCGATATTAGACTGAATTGGTGTGAAATTTTAATATTTATTAAAATAGTTAAAATAAAATATTAAAGAAAAGAAATTTCAAAGTTTTAATAGTTGCATTCCAATAATCTCAAGTCCGTGTTTAATTCATCCACTTAAATAGTTCCACTAAACAAAATAACCTTGAAACCTTTGGATAAGGAGTGCTCTCATCTAATAATTGTGGTAAATGGTCTTATGATGGGCCATAGAAATCTAATATTTTTATTATTTACATCAAAATATTGGTATAACAGTTTTATTTTAGCAAGATAAATTCCATTAAAAAAATTATTCTCTAAAAAATTATTTTAAAAAAAAAATTTATGTGTTTTTTTTCATGATAAAGATCCCATATGAGAGGATTATCTCATTTCCTATAAAGCACTTAAGAGTTTCATTTGCAAATCCAATCCAAGCCCCGCTCTAATTATGATTCAAAGAATGTGAATGAGATTTTCAAAGCAATAGTTTTTTTATAACATGAGTATCTTCACTTAATATTGGAAGTAAGACTAATTTCATGAGCATATATAAACTTATTAATCTACACACACGAGTAAGTCGATGATGAGTAATCCTACATAAAATGATTCAAAAAAATTAAAATATGAATTAAACCCAAGATCTCCCTTTAGGTGGAGCTTCACTTCTAAGTCCAGCCCACATAAACATGGACAAATCAAGTAAACCATGAAAATTCTAAGTGAATTAGAAGAAGGAAATATCAACCCATCACACAGTACTTTTCACTTTATCAAAGACAACCAAAACACTCTTTACCTCTCTACTGTAACTAATATAACATGCTTATTGCCATCTATTATCCTGGGCTAGAATTCTATTCAATCAAATAAACCAAAACCCACAAACCTTCCACACTCTACTCTGCTGCAACTGCTTTCTCCTCCTCAACCTTCACTTCTTCCTCTTTGGCTTCATGTTCTTCTGTTTTCGGTTCTTCGGCCGGTACGGCAGCTTCATGTTCTTCTGTTTTCGGTTCTTCGGCCTGTACGGCAGCTTCAACAGTTTCTTCAGATGCTGGCGTTTCTGTTTCTTCTTCAACTGCTGCTTCAGTTTCCTCGGCTGCTGGTTTCTCTTCTTCCTTTGCCTCCACTGCAACGGGTTCAGCTTCGGCCTCCTTCGTCTTAATTTCAACTACTTCAGTTGTTTCAACTGTGGTTTCAACCTCTACGTCCTTCTTCTCTTCTTTAACGACTGCAGGCGTTTCCTCTTCCACCGGAGGAGTTGGTGTGGCTTCTTCTGCAGTTGGTGTGGCTTCTTCAGCAGCTGGTGCAGCTTCTTCCTTCTCTGGAGCTGGGATGATCTGCTCAGTTGTTTCTTCTGCATGTTTGCTCACTTCGGTAACAGGAGTTGCTTGGACCTGATGCACCCACATCACAATTCGTCAATTAAGCTACGTTCGTTTCAACTGATTTTCCAAGAAAATTGGTTTCCGATGTTTGTTCGATATTCTTACAAAGATGCTGGGAAAACGAAGAGTTGGCATGGTGATGGGGCAACCTTAACTAGAAAGGAATTCTCCAACTCAATAATTTGACCCTCTGATTAGGGTTGAAATTCGGATTTGATTTTAATAAACTCAATCATGTGTTAAAATTTATTTCGACCCAAATTACTTAATTTAACTCGACCCAATTCAGCCAAGTATTATTTTATAACTTTGTGCACTCGAATCAAGTCGGATTACGTCAGATCGGATCGAGTTGATTTTAAATTTTTCAACTTAATCCAACCCAAATTTCATGCACATTTTTTTCCCAACCCAACCTGTCCCAAGATATACAAATACATAACTCTAAGTCACTGATTTCTCAGGTCAGGTCATGCGGGTTGGATTAAAACTCGGCCTAAATTTCACTGTTACCTAGAATTTATGATTCTTCAAAATGAATTTTAATTTACTAATGAATATTAATTATTTAATTCTATGGGCATTAAACAATTGTAAGAGTGCGTCAACACTTCGCATCTATGTTTTAAAATGTCGAGACCTCAATTAAACATTAACTACTGACTTAAACTATTTTGAATTGTTTTAAACTATAATATTAGTGTAACATTATAGCAATATAATAAATCATCATTTTAAAAAATAAATATTAAAAAATTTAATCATATTGCAATTTTGATATCGTAATAGCAAATAATGAAAAATGAAATATTCAGTAAAAATCTGGAAAAAGGAGAAGAGAAAAATTAAATAAGTAAAAACTGTAATAGATTCTAAATAAATCAAACCATTGTAAAAGACGGAACCAGTCTTAGAGTCTAATTCATATCCAATCAAATTAAATTACATGATTTATTGAACTTTAATATACTATAATCAATTACATACACTCCACTAATAATAAAATGGAGGCTAAGCCGCGATTTCCTACATGTAAATTAAAAAAAAAAAACGGGAGCTGAGCTTTTAATAGGATAATTACAAAATTCTAACCGAATTACAGTAGAAGAGAAATGTTAATAATAAGAATGTTTAAAAAAACATAAATAAGAGAATACATCTAGAATATTAAAATTTCTTTAAAATATATATAGTTTAATGATACAGAAATTCAAGATAAGAATATCACACAAAGTAAATAGAAGATTTTGTGAAATTATCATGAGAATAATTTTCCAGTGATAAAATTTTTATTTAAAGCATGCCTATGGTAGTAATGAATCATGTGTTTGTCAGAGCAACAAGAGAAAAATTGACTAGTTGGGAAGTTAAAAGATCAATTAGTTCTCATAGAAAGCAGAATTTAAATAGTTTATTATTTTTATATATATTATATTATTTAGATTTTAGATTTAAAGAAACTATTTATATATAGATTATATATATTTATATTTATATATATTTTTATTGCATCACTCCCCTGCCACATGATACATTGCATATTTGGTCTCTCGTAATATTCATAGTTTTATAAAAAGATGATTATCATTTTTCAGCTAATAAAAAATAAGAGTACAAAAAATAAAATCATTCTCTTTTCTTTCATAAAATGAGGATTCTTTATCAAGAATAAAAAATTTGAAACATTTCTATATTTTTTAAGAAATTCATTTCTCATAAAGAGGATAAAAAAATAGATGCTTTCCTTTTATTTCAATGAAAATAAAAATTTTAATACAAATAATAAAAATATCAAATCTTTATAATTTGATATGAAATTAAATTTCATAATACTAAGATGAAAAGCATACACTCACAGCCCTAACCTTCTAACTTTGGATGGGAGATTATGAGGAAGCAATAATTTTCGATTAAAGAAAAGGATAACTTAGCATAAAAAATTTAAAATTAAAAGTTGACACGATTTCCATCTAGGATTATGTACAATACAACATGGGATCCATTCATGAGAATAGAATCAGTCCATTGGATCAACTTTAGGTAGGATCAAATGGCCACTTGCATGAAATTTTAGATATCATAAACTGATTTTTTTTGAAAGGTTATCATAAACTGATTTTTCTTTTGGATAAAATTAATTTGGGTGAAGGAGTGCCACTTGGGTCGATGCAGGGGTTTAAAATTCGGTCAGACAGATAATTTTCTCTCTCTTCTTTGTCATTTTTTTGTTTTTGAAAATATTGATATTTTTATATATTCTATTTTTTAATTAAAAAATAAATAAATAACCCAAAAGGAAGCTGGTTTTTTTTAAGAAAAAAAATTGAAAACATAAATATCGGCCTATATCGGCCCAGGCTCACCACCGATTTGAAATTTTTTTAAAAAAAAGACCTATATTAATAATATCGGCCGATATCGGACATATATATATCGCCGATATGTCGGCTATATCGGTCGATAATATGTATGTAAGGCCGATACATATCGTATCGGTCGATATTATCACTCCTGGGTCGATGATTCCAAAAGAGTGCCACTTGGGTTGATGATTCGGATTTTGATCCTATGCGATAGTTTGTCATGTGACAAGTAATCTATGAGAGTAAGTGTTGAGATTGATCAATGACTTGTCACTTACATGGTGGGACTCAACTTAGATTGTGTGCATACCTAACATGAAATAAGATGAATGATCTAATTTTCCATATTCTATGAACTTTGAAGCTTTTTAACATATTCGCCAAACATCTAATAAGAAAGCCACAAATTTTCTTTCATTAAAGTAACTGATCATCTATAAACTTAGTGATGAAATAAACAACAAAAATGATCGCATGATGTAGAGTTTGATCATGTTGATCACTAGGGATGTAGTGATCATATTGGTTTGTACAATCAAGTGTCTTCCATTTTATAAATCTAGGCCAGTGTAGATAAGGTTGGATAGCGTAAACTGAGGCCAGGTGACAATACATAAGGAAATAATAGAACATGTGAACAACTAGGATTCTTTATAACATCCACAACCAACATTCTAACTCAGTAAAATAAACAGGAATTCATTAGAATAAGAATATGAACCAACAAATACATAAATGGACATTCAATACTCCCAATCAACCAATCCAAATAAATGAGATTGTATGGAAACCATTAATTTTCTTCTTTTTTTAAGATTTTGTTCTGAAGCCATATCCACATCAAACTTTACACTTGATGCAGATGTGAATACTGAACTAAACTGTTAAGAGAATGCTCTTAACTTAATCTAAGTAAAACAATGAAGAAGAAGAAGAAGAAGAAAAATGGGTATTGACTATTGAGAAAGTAGGAATGAATGAATGGTATCAAACATAGGAAAGGTGGCTCACCTCGACGGCAGCCATGGAAGCAGAGGACCAAAATACAGAAGCAGAGAATGGAATGGAAGAAGAAAAGAAAGAAATTAATGAAAAGGGTTGGAATTTGAAGGATCTGTTGCAATGAGGTAAAGAGAGAGGCGTATTTATATTGGAAAGGAAGTGGGGTTAGAGACTGTGATGGGTGGGATTAGTGATAAATAATGGAGAGAAAATAAGCAACTGGGCATTCTTTTTTGCCTGCCCATCATTCACCCCAGTCCTACTTTTCTGACCCTGGCTGCCTCCCATTGGCCCAACCTGTTGAGCAAGGGTTGCCTCAACTTTCTAGCCTGGAAAGAATGGCAAATGTGGGCCCATCCTCCTCAAGGGCGGTGCCCAGGTGGGCCACACCCTGACGTGGAAAGCAAAAGCAGACGACGGAGATGACATGGCGACAGCCGGGACTTGTTTCATCCATGTGTGGTGTGGTGAAAATGGGGGAGGAACAACTCATTTTCACTTTGAAAATGTTGTCATGTCCCTTGTTTCTTTTGCATTTGTTCCCACCGGAGATTATTGGAATCTACAACACTTCAAGAGATATCATATTAATTTATTTTTAATTTATGCGTGGAAAACCTCATACACACTACCACTAAAACTCTCATAGATAGAACTTCTTATCCCATAAGGCACTCAAAAGTAAGTCCACATGGATTCGAATCTACTACCTTTCACTTTCTAAGGAGAAATAACTAGTTAAACTAATCCACGAAAAATATCATATTAATTTGATGCAATGTCAATCAAAAAGATTAGAGTGATGGTTAAGAATTCACATCATTATATTATCACTCTACTTTAAAGGGTCACTTTCCATAATTTACCTAATGTTCATACAATCTACAACACTACAAATTTGATTCACTCTCAATCAAAGGGGTCAGAGTAATCGTTAAGAATATGCATCGTTATATTCTCACTTCATTTCAAAAGGTTACTCTCCATAATTTATTTAAGACTGCATTTAAATGGGGATAAATTTTCCAGAGGTGAACAATCATTTTGAATACTCTTTGCGTTAAAAGGATATTCAAAAGTGAGAGTGAATGGAGTAAACAATGGTAAAATGGAGACTTTTTACATTTACTTTTTAGTTACCGAATAAGGGTAACGAAGGATGACACTTCATTCTCCTTACACCCCATTCATCCAAATACAACCCTAGCGTACGTGGATAGAGAGGCTTACACAAGCTCTAAAGATAAGTCCTGTGCTCTAAGAAGTCTGTACACTTTAATTATAAAAAAAATAAAATCAATATAATCATTATTAAAATCAATATTTTATATATCGACATAAACTAGTCATCACACCATTTAACACTGTTTTACACATTGTCGTTAGTCTATCTCTCCTATTAATACGTGCCATTTGTAATTTGCCTTAGTTTTCTAGCTATATACCTAACAAGCATCAAATGGATTGCTCTTAATTAGTTTGGATTCGATAGTAGATATTAAAAAAAATTGTATTTAAGTCGATGCATTTGATTGAACTCTAAATTTGACTTTTTATTATTTACTTATTTATTTATTATAATGAGGTCGATCTTTCGTAATCTTGATCATTCACTTAACCATTACCAATTTGAATAATATATCGCACTATATCTCCATTATCATATTAATTCTCATTGTTGAATCAATATTATTATATAAAAAACTGAGATCAGGAAACCTGTAATATAGTTGATTAGTGTTTAATGTTACAATCGTCAACATAAACAATAAGTTGTCAATTCTAATTATAATAGTTGAAGATTTTTTTGAAGAAAATTAATAAAAAGATATTCAAAATATACCAACAAGGGTTATTTAAAAAATAAAAATAAAAAGAGTGGCCGGCCAAATTTCAATTTCTATCAATTCTTTTAGAAAAAATATAAAAAATATTGAAAATTTGGAGAAAATAGAAAATCTATTATGAGGATATTTTGATTTAAAAGTTATCCTTTTATAGAGTAATAGACACTTTAGAGCAAAAGTTTTGATATGTTATAAAAATTTAAAAAAATGTCCGAAAATTCTCCAAAATGAAAAATTAATATTATCAAATAATTATCTATATTCTTTAAACACTCAATATTATTTTATGAATATTTTTTCTCATAAAAATCTCCAAAAATGAAGATTGTCTTTGAGCAAATCATATAAAACCTTTAATTTCATGAAATTGTTGGAAAAAACTTGCATTATTAACATAAACAACCTACAAATTATATTTTTTTTTTATAACTAAGGTGTTCATGCTTCTTATAACACCTGACTAATCCTTAACGCATGTGCAAGTCTCTCTACCTATACACACTAAATAACTCTAAGATGAGTGGCCCTTTGGACTAGAGTGGGTATCAAACTCAGAACTTTCGTTTTCTGACCGTCAGTCCGTTCCCTTTGGATTAACCTACAAATTATGTTACACAATAAAATATATTCATTCAATTCCATAAACACTTAAATATCCTTTCAATAAATACTTTTAACAAAAAAAACTCCAAAAATAAAATTATTTTAGAGCAAACATAAAAAATAATTTAAAATGGACAAATCTAAAAGAAAATGAGATTAAAATTGAAAATTCTGATTCTAAATCTGACTAAATCATATCCGATACAAGATTTATATTTTTTTTTTAAAAGTTAAAACAATTATTTTTGAAAAAATAAAAACAAAATGAATCTGATTAATGGTGGATTTTATTTGATAGATATTGACCGATATAGGTATTAAAGTACTAATATCAACTTAATCATATCATATACGAATGATTTGACACATTTCGAACAATACTTATCACTCCTGTTTTTACCTTGATATTATAATGGAAATTATTTAATAGAAATGGGCCGACTATGACAAAAGGACGGCGGGCCCAGACAGGGGATATACAATGACATGCGTGATAGTACACAAAAAAATAGCCACGTCAGCATAGGCACGTGCGCTGCTAGATTCTGCGTGGTTAATGGACGTCAAGATCCCTTGGCAAGCGGATTAGAATAATTAGCGGGGCTTTTCGGGCAATGAGAGGAATTCTTTTTCTTTCCTATTTGGCACAAGTGGCATTATTTTATTGGCTGATGGTACAATACACACAATGGTACTGGGCCCACTTAAACAGAAATGCATGTTATGCATCGAAAGCAGGTAACAAGAACTGGGAGCCACGTGCTGCCTTTACTGCCACGTGGCGTTGAGTATGGCTGCCAGATCATCGATACCTTCATCTGTCCGGTACTTCCGCTGCCGTTGGACGAGGTTCGTCACGGTGCACTGGAAGTAGAACAATTTTTTTCTTTTTCTCATGTAATCCCTCAATCGATATTTACATAAATATCATTGCGTTCTCTTTTCTCAGTCCATGTACGACGGTTTTCCCTCTCTGCGTATGTATCTTATGAAAACAGAGTTGACGTTAATAAAAAAGTTTACTAAAATTTATGATTAGTACTGTTCAATGTTGATGTGAGTTAAATTAATGGCTTTAAATTATTTAATAATTCTTAACTTTTCAATTCAACATTGTCCCATGGCTCTATTTTGTGAGCTTAATTTATATTCTGATCGAAGAGAAATTTTGTTATTATTTTTTAAAATTCAGCCACAATTTATTAAATCTATATATTTCAATTAATATTCTAACTAAAAAAATTCAGCTAAAATTGTAACTGAGGTAATGGGTTTAGTAATAAGATCTATATATGAAAATGAGGCTCAATGAGAATAAAGATATTTTAAACACTTTAAATTGTAATTATTATTAAATTATATTTTAATTTTAATCTTTCAACTTATATGAATTTTAAAAATATGTGAGAACTAATCAATCACCTTAATAAAAATTTCTAAGTATATCTCAATTGAATAAATCAGGCCCTTTTTAAAATTTTCAAATCTTATAGACTATATTTATCATAATCTAAAAGTTCAAATTATAAATTTAAAATAAAAAATAAAAAATATTCACAATTTATCTATATTTTCCCCACATATCTAATATAATTCAGATCTAACATTAAACATTGTTAGTCATAAATTTTAATATTTTTTTATTAATTTTAACTATTTATACTATTTTTTCAAAGATATTAATGCAGACATCACATCCGCTGAATCCAATGTAAGCCCAAACAAAGATGAGTCAGCTCAATCAGATCAGACTGACGAGTTTGTTCTTCAAATTATTCATCCGACCATGGAGGAAAGCGGGACCCATGAAATGGAAGTCCACTTTCATTAATTTTGGACTTGGACTCTCAAAACTCGTGGACCCAATCTCGGCTGCGATCCACAGAGGAAACCACAGAAAATTGAGTTACATGCTGACTCAGCCTCACAAGGACCCCATCTGATGTGCCACGGGGGCTGCTCAGTCAACCACATGCGGGTCCCACTAAACCTAGGCCTGACCGTCTACACTGATGAAACCCTAAAAAAATCCAAAAATGAAAAGAAAGAAAATAAAGACAGAAAATGGAAGGCTGGTTCATCGCCTTCCATACCTTTTATTTTCTTTTATTTTAATATTGTAATAAGGTCTATAAATATACTTCTAGGGCCAAAGTTTACAGAGGTTTTTTCAAAAAGATAGTGTAAAATTACGATTTTTAGAGTGGGATTTTCAAACAAGGTCATTTCTCGACCGATTTTTATAAATAAGGTATCAAAAATCATCTACTCTGAATTTTATGAACTCCGGAACTGATTTTAAGTAAAAATGGTATAATTTTGGACTTAAAAAATTGTATCAAAGAATTAAGGAAAAATAACCTTCATTCTTAATTCTTTAGGTACGATTTTTAAAACTCAAAACTATACCCTTTTCACCTAAAATCAATACCGGAATTCATAAAATTTAGAATAGATGTACTTTTGATATCTTGTTTGTACAAATCAGTTAAGAAATAACATCTTTTGAAAATCCGAGTCAAATGCTCAAATGTTACAATTAGTAGGAAGCAGTTTATTGACCAATTACTACAAATAAGGTATTAAAATTCATCTATTCTGAATTTTATTAACTCCGGGACTGATTTTACTTGAAAAGAGTAAAGTTTTGGACTTAAAAAATCGTACCCAAATAATTAAAAGGGAAGATCATTTTTCCTTACTTCTTTGGATATAATTTTGAAGTCCAAAACTATACCTTTTTTACTTAAAATGAGTCTTAGACTTTATAAAGTTCAAAGTAGATGAATTTTGATATGTTGTTTGTAGAAATCGGTCGAGAAACGACCTCGTTTGAAAATCCTCTTAAAAAATCATCCGAACAAACGCATTTTCCAGTGTGATATTCGTTCGGATGGTTTCAACATCCTAACGAATACATTTTACACTAATATGTTTGTTCGGATGATTTTAAGTGAAAGGGCAGAATCGTAATTTCACACTACTTTTTGAAAACGGGTTTATAGGAAAAGAAAAGTCGGTGTCTATATGGGTGGCCTTATATCAAAGCTTGAAGCTTTTTTTATCTCTCATGTGAATTATTTTGTTTTTCTTTTTAAATTTTAAATTTGATATTGTGTTGAGTTGATTTTAATTAGACCATTATGAATTATTTTTACATTTTTATTTTTTATTTTAATTACTGCATTTTTCAATATTTAATTAAAGTTGAATTCAACCATCTAAATTATCTCAGGTTTGGGAGACTCACACCATTCAACAGTACTCAAAATTAGGCCGGCAAGTCTCATGGGCATCGTTGAAGACATGGGTCCCATAGATGTTGTGCTTGGTGAATTCAAAACTCGTGCTAAGGAAGTTGTCAACATGGGTTTGTGCAGCAAAGTGCATTATGTCATCAATAGATTCAGTAATTAGAAGGTAGCTGACGAGATCAACACTGCAAATGTCACCGTGGACAAACTTGAAGTCTGGAGAAGAACGACGAAGCTGCCGGAGATGCTCAGGTCGTAAAGCAGCGAAAAAATACCAGAGCCGGCAGTTGCTGAGAAGGCTTCGCTGATCTGAAACTGGAAGCAAACGGCGCAACAAGGAAATGAGCTGTCCAACGCAAAGGGAGACTGAGATCAGATCTCAGGTGAAAACTAGCCGGAGAAGCAGAAAGAAAGTTGACGGGTCACCGGCGTCGTGCGCCTATCCATACCAAATTTGAGAATGAATTCTTTCCTTTTTCCTATTTTGATTTCTCATTGAATGGAACAAGTAATAATCACAATATCTAGACCCCTCATACCTTCCAACATATGCTATTTGATGATATGAGATTAAGTTCGGAAGTTAGCCCCTTTCATCCATTAACCAAAATTTTGGCAATAATTTCGTAAGTTGTATTACTTTCATGTTCTCCTTAAAAACTTCAAATAATGACAAACAAGGCTAACTAAAGGGAATTCTAATCAACATTGCTTCCGTGGGAGACCTAATTTGGTCCAATCTCCTCTGCTGGATCACCGATCATCCTCTAGACTAGCATGCTTCTTAGAGTGTGGAAATCTTTTGTAATTTACTTTGAGCCTCTTGTTTCTCTATTTTTTGGTTCTTTACCTGTTTGTTTTTGGCTCACTTGTTTGATTCGTAAATTTATTATCAATCGAACTTTACATGTATACCTTTGTAATCCTTTTTGGGATTCTCCCTCTGAATGAACTTATCATTTTTGTTCAAAAAATGGAAATTCTTATCCAATTTTGTCAATTGGAACTGAAGTTTGACTTTGAAAATCAAAACAGAGTATCTTCACTTTTTTAATAAACACATTAAACTGACATGAACTCTTAGAATGAAAGATTGGAATTGATTTGGGACTAGTATTTTATTAGCACTAGACATTGTATTGCAATAAAATATTTTTTTCTATTTTATCTTTTATTTTGTCGTAATAAATTAAAAGGTAGAAGGGCAAGGTGATAAAAAAAAAAAAAATCATTTAATGTGAGATGGTGTCCAGTGATAGTAAAAACACCAGTGTCTGAATCAATTTTCTAAATGATTTGGGTTCAAATTTGATTTGGAGTTTTACAAATATTAAGTTGTTATTCAAAATTAAACCAACTCGATTGACAATTTATGACCACCCAATCTTCGATCAAAAACCTACATGAAAATAAAGTTCTAAGTGAGAGTTCAAATTTCAAAAACTCTAACATGACACAACTGATTCTAAGAGGTTTAATTCTAATTATACATTAGTTTGTTAGAGGAAATAATTTTACCAAAATAAATTAAAGTTTGCCTGTATTATAACTATTAAAAACAAATTTTAATTAGAATTTTTTATTTACTTGATTTAAACAAGACATCAATAGTTGTAGCTTCAATTCCATTTATCTGGGATCGACTTTTTTGAATTTTTTTCTCCAATTGACTCTATCATAAAATATACCCTGAATTACTCCACTATCTATCATTTATTTTTTTTATCATTTCTCCCCATGTTTTCAACGGTCTACCCCTCATTCTAGTATCATAGCTCAATTGGTCTACACTTCTAGGATTACATTAAGAAGTCTTGGATTCGACTACTCGCAAGCTTACCTCATACACAAGGCTTACCGGTGGTTTTGTGTATTTGTGAGATTAGTTTCACATCCAATATAGAGTGGAGATACCCATATTATCTCAAAAAAAAAAAAAATTAAAGTTATCTTAGATCTTCTAATTACATGCTTAAATTATCTTAAACGAGTTTTTCTTAACTCATTTTCTGTTGAAGTTATTTTTAAACTGTAACGACCCGACCCGAATAAAGGGCTTAGGGCTTGACTTAGTGTGATATTGTTCGCTTTGGGCCTCGCACACAAGCTTAAACCCGCACGATTTTGCATTTGGGCCCGTCCAAAAATTCTCACACAAGAATCAAGAGGGGTGGCCACTTATAACCCCTCTTCTTTTCTCCTCCAAAACCGATATGGAACACTTTCCCACATCAGTTTGGGAAGGAGATGGGTATTACAATCACTCCCCCTAAAGCCTCGAGCCATCCCAGGCTCGACCCAATCCAGCTCAACAACTGCAGGGAAGGAGGAAAGCCCACACAGTCCGAGTGTAGAACCTCGGCTCTGATACAAAATTTGTAACGACCCGACTCGAATACAAGGTTTAGGGCTTGACTCAGTGTGATATTGTCCGCTTTAGACCTCGTACACAAGCTCGAACCCGCACGGTTTTGCATTTGGGCCCAGGCCCACGTGGCCGGCTCAAAAAGTCTCACACAAGAATCAAGAGGGTGGCCATTTATAACCCCTCCTCTTTTCTCCTCCCAAACCGACGTGGGACACTTTCCCACATCAGTTTGGGAAGGAGTTGGGTATTACATAAACTATCTCTAATACAATCATTTCTTATCCTATTCTTAACCAACTAACATTCATAATTGATGACGAGCTCTATTTACTTGTTTATTTTACTTAGTTTAATCTAATGAATAACTTCTCATATCAATAACAAATTTTTGATTTTATATAGATAATGAGTCCTATCTCAATATCTAATATCATATAATTAGTCAAAATAGTGCTGTCTTTTTTAAATACAAACGTTTATTATGTGAGAGTCATTGGGAGTTGAAATTTTTGGTGATTTCTTTCTTTTAACTTCGTGTTATGCAGATAGGGTTGCCAGTTTTCTGAATTGGGATGGTTTTTTGTGATGTTGGCGTATCTGTATTTTGGTAGGGGTTATAGTCTTTTCTCTTCTTCTTTTGATTTTCTTTGGGTCTTGGTATTTTAAATCCATTGATGTCATCCTTTGTATCTTCTTTCTTATTCTTTTAATGTATTTATACTTGTTACCGCTCAAAAAGAAAAAAAAAAATGTGAGAATCTCACTTGTGTATTTCTAAATATGGTAAGCCAAATTGACATGGAAACAATAAAGAAAAATTGAGCTCTCAAAACCTATCACTATTATTATTATAATTAAAAATGATTATATATCATGTGGGTTTCATACATAGTTTAATACATTTTCGAATATGCAAATTCCAACAGAACGGAACTCGACCCATCATTCCACACAAACTCGGGTTTAAGTCACTGTCGTACCCGCACCTGATTCCCTAAAATGCTAAACCACAACCCGAACCTAAAGTCCTAAACCCCCACCGTCTCTGTCTCCCTCTCGCGCTCGCTCTCTCGCTCTCCGGTCTCCGGCGGTTCCTCGCCTCTTTCCTGACCAAGGTGAGACCTCTCTTTCTCTCCCTCTCCCCCCATTTACATACATATTATTTTTGGGTGTATTGAGAAAAAGTAAGAGCGTGATTAGGGGTTCTGTAGGAGTTCCCAAGAATGAGAGAATAGATTTGGTTCTTATTTTTTTTGGGTTTTTGTGCCTTTAGATTTTCATTCTTTTCATGGGCTTCTGATTGGATTTTTAGAACTTTTTTTTTTTTGTTTTAATTCCGGATTCGTACCAATCACCTCCGCCGTTCCCAAAATAAAGGAAAAAGAAAGAAAGAAGCAATGCAGTATGTCTTTGACCAAATATAAAAAAGAAAAAAAGAAGTAAACAAGATATAAAAGATGAAATCCTGAACACAAACTACATTCTGAAATTTTATAGTGTGTATAATGAGAAATTCGTGTATCCTCCAGGAAGTATTAAGTCAAGGCTACTTGAGAGGTCGTGTGACAGTAATAAGGCCTTAAATTAAAAATTCAGGACCTTTCTGAGGGATGTGACAGTAACATGTCATAAACTGTCGCCATAGCTCATTGCATCTAGGAGCACACAATTGTCACTCTTGTGAGCATGTGTGAGTGGACGTTAATTCTCAATGACCAATTGGGCAACTGTGGCATTTGCTATTGGCAAGTGAAAAACCATTCTTTTCACTTCTTACATGTGACTGTAATACAGTTCAAATGTGCTCCTTTGTGTGATCACAGAAGGTTGTGGATTCAAGTTACATTGCCATTGTGGAAAAAGAAACACCATTATTTTTTCTTACATTTTGCTTCATGCTCTACATAAGCTCTCAAACTTACATTGCTTGTGATTTGTTATATTTGCAGTGAAATCTATAAATAAACAATCAGTCATGCGTTCGTCAGCCATACGATTTGTTAAGTCTTTAAGAGTGGCTCCCAACACAATGCATTCTTCCCTTGGTACAATTTTTCCTTATGTTCATGGTATCTCCTTTGTTTCATTTTATTAGCTTTGAACCAGCCTTGGTCTTACAGGAGATATATGTAACTGGAACATTATTTTAAATTGAAGTAATATTTTGTACCTAATGTCTTTCACTTACATGTTTATTATTGATTATTGAGATGTTTTTTGGATTCAAGATTGTATGCCATTGCATTTGCAATGGGATGTAGTAACTCAGTAGCTAGAGTCACCCCACTTCCACTTCCACTTCCACTTCCTAGACCTAACCATTTGAATCCCCTTTTCACTGCTGTAAGATGTGAAAGGAATTCAAGCAGATACATCTATGTGTCTTTTGCCTTCCTTTGCTTTAGGGGCATGAGCCAGGTTTAGTCCGAGCTTTGCTCAATGCAAGCCCACACCCATTTATTTATACAGAAGCCCGAGCCCACCCATTTGAAAAAACACTAAGCCCGAGCTCACCTGTTTGAGATCATTACAATTCCTACTATTCATATTGGAAGTAGACATGAAAATTTATAAGTGGACCAACTTTGAGCTCAAAACTCAATTTCTAGCCACTTGATCTGAGTGGTCAAAGTGACTAGGTGCCCCTTGTCTTGGTGATTCTAAAGGACGTTTGATGATCTTAACCACTAAGATCAAGTGACTAAAAATTGAGTTTTGATTTAAAAAATTGTCCACTTGTAGTTCATCGTGTCTACTTTCAATCTAAACGGTCAATCTTTCAATTAATTTCAAAATGATTTAAAAAAAAATGGAGAATGGCCTAGATGCAGACATACGCAAGGCCAAACTTGATTGTTTATATAAACATGCTTACTAATCTAGCCCGAGCTTGGCCCAGTAGGCTTACGTATATGTTCAAACCCGTTTGTTTCGGACTGGTTTGGGCGCGTTTTGGACTGCTTTTTAGGTTTTTGTTTCATGAGACTAAAATCCATTAAACCAAGTTACAACTTTCACTCCATTATCCACGTCTATTTTAAGAAGTTCTACATTACGACATCCTTGTATGTTATTAGTGCTGTGAATGGAAGCGCACAAACAGTAGTCGGAAGAACAAAACACAGATCAATCACACATAAAGACACAATGATTTATGTGGTTCCCTTTCGGTACGTCCACGGGTTCAAAATAGATCCATTATGCTCAAAGGCAAAAAAACGAAGAAGAGACGGCCGACTCTTGTTACAATTTTCGCTAACACACTTCTCTCTCAAGAAAAGAGACATTATATACTGCCCTAATTAGGGCTACAAAACCAGTGGGGATGGGATCATCAGTAAATATATGACAATCAGGCTTTACAAAACGTAACAAGTAGCTCCTTTTCATTTTTTCCCTTCCTAGCAACATTGTAATTTTGGCCTACTGATGACATCAAACTTATTTTGGGCTTGCTAAGATAGATTAAAATATTAAAGTGAAGTTCATGTTCTACACTAAAATCATCAACAACTAGCTTAACAACTCCATACATTAGAACTAAGATGTTTGTTTATAATATTAACTCCTGAAAAATTTCTTTATAGGGTTCATAGTTATAGAGATAGGCAGAGCAAATCCTCCCTAATAACGGATGTTGTTTAAATGTTAGAATGGTGGTCTTTCTTGTGCTCGTACTTCAAGTTAATGAACTTGGAGGGAGTAGGAAAGAGAAGATAGATGGGATTTATGGATTTGACGATGATGATGAATAAACTTGGAGGGAATTGAGCCTAAGGTTTGTTTGCCACCCTTCAATTCTCAAGCCCTCCCATGTTAGTCTCCGTTTTAGAACCCACATTTTGGAAAAGTTCTGTTAGGTTCTTAGTAAATTGTAGTCGGCGACCTTTATCTGATTTTACTTCACATAGCTTTTCGTCTCCTTGATAGTTAGAAGTTCTTTTCATCTCCAAATGGGTTTTTGATGACTCAATATTTACAATCCCGTGGTGTCAGAGCATGACTTGAAAAAAGTTTCCATGTTGATTGGAGGTTTTGTTGGCTGTTTGTTTTTCATCATCATTAAAGCCATTTATCCCATCAATCTGAGGTTGGGTTTTTATTTGAATTTGGCAAATTGTTCCAATGGGGTAGCTGTCTATTTGACATCCATGGGACTTGAATCTACAACCTTTAGGCTATAACAATGTGCTTTTACCAGGTCGTTGTGGGTGTGCTGCATCTCTTTTCTTTCTTCTATTTTTTTTGTGGATTGGCAGGTGCAGTCGGGGCAAATCCCAAGGAAGGCACAAAGGCTGGGAAACTTCAAAAAGAACCAAACATTGGACACGACGTAGGGAAAGTGATGGGCCTAAGGGGGAACCCTAGAGGCCTAACCCCTAGAGAGCTTGGCGTGGTGGCAAGTAACCCCAAGAAAGGTACAAAGTCTAGGAAACAATGAAGAGAACCCAGTCATAGGGCATAAGCCAAGGGCAAGAGATCAGCCTAAGGGTGAACCCTAGAGGCGAACCCTCCAAAGGGCTTGAAGGACATCAATGTCTGCCTTGACATCAGAGAGAACTAACAACTAACACAACAAAGGAAGATTCATAAAGATGCCTAAATTCCAGGCAACTCTTTTGTTTTAAACTATAGCTTGAGCAAGAGTGTACAACAGTCATTTGCCTTTATTCTATTGATTCTAGTTGTCAAGACTAGGATTGTTAAGGTCGTTTTAATGGTCTAGTATGGTAGGCCATATGGGACACTTTATATGTAGTCTTTTTTTTTTGAGCGCTAACTAAAAAACTTCATTAAAAATAAAGAGAACATTTACAAAGATAGATAGGTCTAAAAGAATTAGACTAAAGGAAGAGGGAGAGAGAAAGAGAAAGAGAATACAAGAAAGAACTGAAAAAAAATAAGACTTCAACAAACTTTATATGTAGCTTAACTCATTCGTGCTATTTATTATTGGCATTATGCAGAAGTTCCAAAACTTTCTAAAGTTCCATCTTTGCTATTACTCCATCATATGGTCTCTTGTACTTTTGCCATTACTCCATCACATTTTTATTATTTTGAAAGAAAAGCGAAATTTTGTCATGGAAAGTGGATAATTATTGGTGACCTCATTTTCCATTACGAGACTGAAAATTATTGGTCATTTTAATGGTAAATGGAAGAAATTAGGAAAACCATCAAGAAAAGTGGCAAATTATACACTTATCTCTAAAGAAAGGGTTTCTTTGGCTTTGGAACTTTAGACTGAAAAATTGGTCCTTTCTATCAGAACTGTGGTGGACATTTTATGAGAGAGGGTATTGTGGAAAGACTAGTGAAAATAAGATATAGGGAAGACAAGGATGGGGTCTGAAGAATGTAAATTGCAAAGGAGGGTTTGCGGTATGTAGTAAACTTGAAAAACCAAGCAACCAAGTAGGGGATTGGTCATAAAAGAAAAATATTCTTGGTAGGGAAGAGTAGTACAATCATATTTTGAGATGGTTTTTAGTTGACAATACATCTTTAAGCTTGTTTCCAAAAGATATATTCCTTGTCTAGTACAAAGGACATACAAATTGAGGATTCCATTGAGCATTTGGGCCAGAGAGACTTTGGAACAAAGCATTTAGAAGAGGTCTGATGGATTATGGTACCCCACGGGTAACAGCAATACTACACAACTTTAAAGGTTCTAGGTTCAATTCATGTTGCCTTTCCCTTTTCCTTTTTTAATTGGTTAAAAAAAGAGTTGTAAATGACATAATCGCGTATCTTTTAATGGAAAAGATCAAAGGATTTTAGTGGAGGAACTTAATGGTATTATTTCTAGGAAATCTGTTCTCCCTCTGTTCTGGCCTGACATCCATCTTTTTCCTGTAGAAAACATTTTGGGAATCAATACCCTCCCTAGAGTGACTGCATTTAGTTGGAAAGTCGTGTCTTGAAATTTTCTAGTCCCAATTATTTGTTTCCTTTATGGCATCAATGAGGTGTCCATCAATTATGTTGTTGTTGCTATTACTACTATCATTGTTGTTATTGAAATGGTCACAATTTTTATTGATAAAGAAGTGTGTATGATCAGAAAGGCTTAAGCAAGATTCATGAGGTGACACTAATGCTAGAGAAACAAGAAGGGGAGAACACTAGAAAGAAGAACATTCCCCCTTCAAAGAAGCTAAAAAGCTGTTTCAGCGAGAGAGAAACAAGTACAACTCAGTAGATTTTTTTTTGAAAGTTAACTCGGTAGAAATTTATTCCATTCCTGATTGCTTCTTGATTTCTTGTGGCTCTCCCTACCTAATTGTTAGGAAAGGTGTGTGCTGATCTGTTTGTTGGGTGAACCTCATGGTTGCCTTGGGCAATAATGTCATGGATTTCTGTGAGGCAGAAAGCTGATCTCTAGGATAACCTGAATTTTCATGGGCTCATTTAATCGAATAAAACTAGTCTCCTCTGAAATTCTCTCTGCACCCATGCAACTGCCTCACCTGTCACTTGTTAAAGTTGCTGCCATGTGTTGGATTATCAGAAGAAGAAAGGATTTTCCTTTCTGCACTGCTGATAACTCCACTAATTACTGTCTTATGATTTTTATTATCACTACCCCCTCAAAATTGAACTTTACCAGGATGGAGGGACCAAGCTTCCTTCCATCTCCATGTCCTCATGACACCATCAAATTATATATTTTTATTATTTTTTCAGTTGCCTGATTGTGCTACCCATCTGGTCCCAGCTTCCTTGAGTCTGTTTGATCCTTCTTGGATGGATGGGGTTCTGTACCTTTCAGCAGGAGGAATCACATTTATAGAATCTAGCTATAATTATAACTATAATACAACTATATCCATATATAGATATACATATATATAAGATGATGATCCCTCGCACCCCTCCTTACGTTGCACTCTTTTGGAAAGAGTGTGGCCCACCAATGTTGATGGTGATGGGTCTAGTCTTTAACTTGTGGCCCATAAGAAATTATGTTGATTGTATACATGAAGTCATTGTGTTCAAAGACAGAGATATTAAGGGGCTAAAAAAGTAATCGAAATCTTTGAGGGCTTGAAAACATAGCTTGTTCGATTCAATTAAGATGATTTTTTGTAGGCCACAACTTCATGCTTAGGCCTTTTAATGTAGAACAGCCTGCAACTAGGTAGGGATAAGAAGAAACAAAGAAGATAAGAAAAAGGCTATGCCTTTGAATAATTTTATTAATAATCCATTGTGTGTTTTCTCTCTTACATCCATCTATATTTATAAGAAAATAATCCAAACGAAAATAGAAAAGGACTCAACTAGGAAAGCCCTCGACCTGACTTCCTTGTTAAACTAGGACTCCTAAACTAAATAGGAAACTAACTAAAGTTGGACTGCTACTCAACTAGGAAAGCCACCTACCTGGCTTCCTTATTAAATTAGGACTCCTAAACCAAATAGGAAACTAACTAAAGTTGGACTGCTAAGATCCCAAACGAAAATAACAAATCCTACTTGCTAATTAAGAAATAAATAATAAAGAAATAAATAAAAATAAATAGACGTGAAATCTGTGTGCTGCATCTTCCGTGTCCTACATTAGTCCCCCCGGTCTTGAAAAGAACTCGTCCTCGAGTGGAAATCAGCAAAAGCACACGGCACCAAACAAATATGAAGACCAAGTCCGAAGATGCGAATGATGAAGCTTTGAACTGCACAACCTTCAAGGCACAGACGACGAGAACATTCTTTCTGTGGGGCAAAAAATTGAAGGACCACAAACGGGCGCAAGCATGGACGAACCAAGCTGATGGCGAAGGGGTCGTCATATGGCACTGGAGTGATCACACGGTCCTGATGGTCTGTCGGATGGAAGACAGAAGGCTGACATGATAAGGGAAGAATAATCATAGATGAAGTCGTGGTATCCGTAAGGGGATCAGGTTTGGGTAATGGAGATGAGTGAGAAATTTGCGGTGGTGGTGGAGGTGTAGGTAGAGGTGGTGGCGGTTGATCGACACTCGTCGGTTGTATCGGCGGTGGTGCCGGCAACACAACTCGCTCTGTCTCCAACACGGGCATTGGTTGTGGGGTCACGACTGCATGAGGAGGATGCATGAATTCTGAGTCTGACCCGGGGCAGCATGCACGAACGCTGATGATGTCTTTGGAGTGGTCGACACACATCTCGAGGAAGCGGCTACGTATTTAGAAGTTTTGTTCGCCTTCATCGGGGTTCTGTATTTTCGGCCGAGCAAAAGTTCTCTAAATTCTTGGAGAAAGTCGTGAAAGTTAGAGCGCAACTCAGAGATAAACTCAGATTTAAAGTCATTGAACTCAGATTGGCGGAGAAATTGAGCACCATTTTTGTTGGATGCTAAGGGGGCTATATGATGCTGGGAATGAGATCGGGGTGTCACATAATCCAAGACATGACGGTTGGAGTGGGGAAAATGTTTAATGGATGGGTGAGGTGGACACATAGCTTGTCAAATAGTCAAACTTGATCAACTGGTCATTTGGTTTTTTTTTTTTGTTGTGTTTTTGTTGTCTGTGGGAAAAGGGGTGGAGGATGGGGATTAGTATGGTAGATTCGTACCTAGGATAATGCCCGGATTTGGCGAAGATGGCGGGGATCGAGACCACTATCGTCCCTGATAACGTAGGAACCTGTCTCGGAACAAGAACGTCTCTGTATAACAGAGATACAGAGAAAATCGGTTCTGAACCAATTAATGTAGAACAACCTACAACTAGGCAGGGATAAGAAGAAACAAAGAATATAAGAAAAAGGCTATTCCTTTGAATAATTTTATTAATAATCCATTGTGTGTTTTCTCTCTTACATCCATCTATATTTATAAGAAAATAATCCAAACGAAAATAGAAAAGGACTCAACTAGGAAAGCCACCGACCTGGCTTCCTTGTTAAACTAGGACTCCTAAACCAAATAGAAAACTAACTAAAGTTGGACTGCTACTCAACTAGGAAAGCCACCGACCTGGCTTCCTTGTTAAATTAGGACTCTTAAACCAAATAAGAAATTAATTAAAGTTGGACTGCTAAGATTCCAAACGAAAATAACAAATCCTACTTGCTAATTAAGAAATAAATAAATAAATAAATAAAAATAAATAGAAGTGAAATATGTGTGCTGCATCTTCCGTGTCCTACATCACCTTTTCAATGGACCCATCACCATACATTAGCCTTACATAGGTGGGCTCACAAAGAGTGTGGCGTAAGGAAGGGTGCGGGGGATCATTGCTATAAATATATATAGTAGTGTTTCCCACACCCTTTATGGGCTCACTTGGGTCCATGTGGATAAGTGGGTTTGAAAGGCTTTGACTTGTATATGATACCTATAAAATTTCGTCTTGATTGGATAAGAGAAGTTAAATTTTTTAAGATGCATTTATCTAATGATGGAAATTCATTAGGTTAAATTAATAAGCTTTAAGAGTCAAATTGAGCATGGTGCTATTAGACTCTCATTACACGTTTTCGGGTGATCCTTATTATACATATAAACTCCTAGGGCAGTTCTCATTAGACTCTCATGCAAACTTTGGATTGTGGGGTGCATGGTGGACCCAATGGATGCATTTTCACCCTTACACCCACCTACCACCCCATGAATTGCATTGTAGAATTTAATAATAAGAAAAAAATGAGAAGAGAAATTGTGGAGAAGAATCCTTTCTCTCTATTGTATTGACTGTGTTACTAATAGAAGGAGAGTACATGTATAAATAGATTACAAGGAGCCAATTGTGATGGTTGAAAAGGAAAGAAATAAAAGAATAATCAATTACAATAAATTACATAGCTAGCAATATCTTTTAACTCAACTTTCCAAACTGGGAAGATTATGGTTAGCTATGTCCAGAAGTGGGTCCCACATGGTCAACTGTGTCCTGTAGTGGGTCCCACAACACTCCCCCTCAAGCTGGTACGAAGATGTCGTGTAAGCCAGCTTGCATAAAGCATGATTGAGTTGGGTCCGAGAAACAACTTTGGTAAGCATATTTGCAAGTTGGTCCTTGGATTTGAGATAAGGAGTGAAGATCTGACCTTCAGATATGTGCTGCTGAAGGAAGTGACAATTAACTTTAATATGCTTAGTTCGTGCATGAAAGACAAGTTTTTTTGAAATGGTTCTTATATTAATAGAGAAAAAGGCATGAGAGTTGTAGAAAAAAAACACAACTAATTAAAAAAAGAAAAAATAACTGGAAAAGAAACTGTCTATAGAAAAACCCGACACCCCGGCCACAAAAGGAAACACTATAAGCTCAAAGAACACTTTTTCCAGGCGTGCACAATATCAAACATATAGATGATCCTGGAATCCTGAAGAGAAGAAGCCTACGATGCACAAGGTAAGGGCACAACTTGCAACTGGACTCACGAAAACTCCTAAAAAAAACCAAAATCAAAGGCCAAAGGTCGTAGACGGGCTGAGGAAAACTGATATTTGTGGCTCCGGAAAAAAGGTCTAGCCACTCAGTCGCACTAGAAACCGGTCAATGCACAGTGGCATGACTGGTTTCCATCTTATTGCAACGACTATAGTTCACAGATGAACTGAGACTGGTAAACTCATAGGAAGTCCAATATTTTTTTTAATATTCAAGATCAAGCTTCTTAATTGCTGCATGAAAGGTGAGCAACTTGTCTTCCTGACCTTCAAAAATTAGGCGGAGCATATGATCGACCTCGAGCATCCTATCATCAATCCAGTTGGGAAATAAGGGGCCCCTTTGATCTTCATTTTCTACTCTTTGGTCAGCTGGAATAATATTCTTGTTGCACAACAGAATATTAGGTTCCATAATCTCTCTTTGAACTGATCTTGGGGATTGTTGATGAACTCCCGCAAGTGTCAATTGAGCTAAAGATGGAGACTACAATAGGTTCAATAGCTCTGGGTGTGACTGATGGCCAGATTCCAGGCAAGGGCAGGGATCTGACCATCAGGGAATAGTCAGCAGTAGGAGGATTAGACGAGGTCTCGGGATCAGTAAGAACTAACTGGTTAGGACACAGGAGCATAAACGAATTTGCTGGGTTTCCATTTTGAAAAAAAACCAGTCCCACTGCCAATGCCCGAAGCAGAAAGGGAACATGGGATTGGTTGAGGGTTCTTAGTGGGATCTGCAACAAAAGGAGGAGGGTTGGTGGCTAACCCAGTTCGAGCCAGCATTGAGGAGGCTTGCTCGAGAGGAGCTTGCATTGAGGAGGCGTGCTCGTGTGGAGACTGCTTTTTAGAAACTATGCATGTGATGGGCATCTTTCGAGGGATAGGGCGACTGGTTTCTTGTCACATGGCGCAAGGAAAGATTGGGCATTTTTTGTCCCGATTGTTGGGACTGGTCGTCAGAGCTGGAGGGTTGCAATGATCACTGGAAGAGGTTGGCAAGGGTGGCAAGATGTCTTCCAGATGAAGGGGAACAACAATTGGAGGAGGGGAAGAAACCCCAAAAACTGTACGAGGAGGCTGATGAAAGAAAATCATCTTCAATCGAGACATCGAGTTCAAACCAATAATATGTTTGAGTGAATGTTGCTTTGTGCACATTCCAATACATAGTTGGGTAAGGTTATGGTCTGACCTTCCTATGCTTATGTATGATGGATGTGAATATATTGTATTGAATACATATGTATGAATTTCCCAAGTTCTTTATGATTATATGTTTACTATAATTGAAAATTCATAGATTTGTTACGTGTTGAAGTATGATAGAATGTATGATAAATCAATATTGTTCAAGATGTGTAATGTAGGGCCTTGGTAACTTCCCATACTTGTGTATAATTATGAGTAATGTATGTATCAAATGAATTCTCATGATTGTGATTGGAATTCTTAAATGGGTAACTCATATAATAGCATGATGAATGTGTTTTAATGCTATGCTTGGATTTTGTGATAATATGTACATCACTAGTGAGTACATATGTTGATAATGGTTGTGGTGGATCAACCTAACCATGCGTAAAATGAATTTCCATGATTTGAAGAGGAACTTGATGAAGGGTTAGATTAAGTGATATGGTGAATTAAGGTCAAGTATCTTATAACCCAAGGGGGTTAACTTGTGCTACAATGGGGATGAGTTAGCATGATTAAGAATGCAATGTAAATGGTAAGAAAGCCTTGTTTGATTTTCCTAAAATAAAAGTATGACCACTCTCCAATGCCAACCCAAATGTGAAAATAATGAACTACGGTTGATTTGATCCACTATGTGGTACGTAGGCAACTGAGAGCATTGTGCCTCAGCTCGATCAAAAGATGCATTGTGTCTCATCTATTTATATTAAGGATGATGTAAGATGTTGAGCATATGTGAAGGGTAGAAAGGGATTTGTGGGATATACCTTCCCTAATATAGACCCTAATGCTAGATGTTGGATCCCTCGAAGGCGGCCCGAAGTGATTATAATGCCTTGGGAGTCCCGATACGATGAAACAAATATGTTTGTTACATGAGTAAGGCCTAGAGTAGCCGTGAGTCCACAGGAGCCTCGATATGAACATACAAAGATTGTGTCATTGAGATATTTATGTGACTTGGTCACTTGATATTGAGACGTGGTATGGGTACGTCCCTCATGTGATTGTGATGTTTGATTTCTTGTCCCAGAGAGGTATTCGGGATAGTGGTGTTTTTCTACGGAGACTTGATTCCGTGTGGTTGTCGCCGCAGGGTGAGTCCCTTACATGTTATATACTGTAGGGCGCCTTTACGACTATTCCTCACACTTGTTGTATGTGGTTGCGCAGAGTTAGATACTATTTTACCCCATGGGGGTGGTGCTAGCTTCGTTAGACGCGGTCTGACCACCTTAGAGCTTGACTGAATCACCCATAAGGTGAAGGGATGCAGGGCGAGGTAGACTTGATCATGTCAGTCGTGAGTTTCCCGCTTAGTAAGTAATGGGCCCTAAGTCTGTTAGGGGTCGTGATATGTTTATGATATGATATGATGATTTGATATTGTTGCCACAGTCACGTAGTGATTCATTTGAGTGTTGTTCCTATGTGATGTAGGACACGGAAGATGCAGCACACAGATTTCACTTCTATTTATTTTTATTTATTTCTTTATTTATTTATTTCGTAATTAGCAAGTAGGATTTGTTATTTTCGTTTGGGATTTTAGCAGTCCAACTTTAGTTAGTTTTCTATTTGATTTAGGAGTCCTTTTTCTATTTGATTTAGGAGTCCTTTTCCTATTTGATTTAGGAGTCCTTTTCTATTTTGATTTAGGAGTCCTTTTTTATTTTGATTTAGGAATCCTTTTCCTATTTGATTTTAGGAGTCCTTTTCTATTTTGATTTCTTATTTTTTTCTTATAAATACAATGCATGTAAAAGAGGGACTCACCTTTTTGGAATATATGAATTGATATAGATTTACTATCTTATTTTCCTCTATCATCTCTGCCGAGTTGCAGACCTTACCTTCATTGCTGGTTTTGTTCCGGCCATCGCTGATTCTGGGCTTAATCCCAGAGGAGATACCCTGTTGTCGCTGCCTTGGGCTTTATCCCAAGCTTATCTCAGTTACAAGTCTTCCGCCCCTGCCTAGTTGCAATCTGTTCTACATTAATTGGTTCAGAGCCAAGTTTCTCTGTATCTCTGTTATACAGAGACGTTCTTGTTCTGAGACAGGTTCTTGCGTTATCAGGGACGATCGTGGTCTTGATCCTCGCCATCTTCGCCAAATCTGGGCATTATCCCAGGTACGAATCTACCATCCCAATCCCCATCCTCCACCATTTTTCCCACAGACAACAAAAACACAAAAAAAAAAAAAAAAAAACCAAATGACCAGTTGACTAAGTTTGACTATTTGACAAGCTATGTGTCCACTTTGACCGATCCCATGTCTTATCATTCGGTCCCACCTCACCCATCCATTAAACCTTTTCCCCACTCCAACCGTCATGTCTTAGATTATGTGACACCCCGATCTGATTCCCAACATCATGTAGCCCCATTAGCATCCAACAAAAATGGTGCTCAATTTATTCGCCAATCTGAGTTCAATGACTTTAAATCAGAGTTTATCTCTGACTTGCGATCTGAATTTCATGACTTTTTCCAAGAATTTAGAGAACTATTGCTCGGCCGAAAATACAGAGCCCCGATGAAGGTGAACAAAACTTCGAAATACGTGCCCACTTCCTCGAGATGTGTGCCGACCACTCCAAAGACATTATCAGCGTTCGTGCATGCTGCCCCGGAGTCAGACTCAGAATTCATGCATCCTCCTCATGCAGTCGTGACCCCACAACCAATGCCCGTATTGAAGACAGAGAGAGTTGTGTTGCCGGCACCACCGTCGATACAACCGACGAGTGTCGATCAACCGCCACCACCTCTACCTACACCTCCACCACCACCGCAAATTTCTCACCCAACTCCATTACCCAAACCTGATCCCATTACGGATACCAGGACTTCATCTATGGTTTTTCTTCCCTTATCATGTCCGCCTCCCGTCCTCCATCCGACAGACCATCAGGACCGTGTGATCACTCCAGTGCCATCTGACGACCCCTTCGCCGTCAGTTTTGTTCGTCCATGCTTGCACCCGTTTGCGGTCCTTCAATTTTTCGCCCCTCAGAAAGAATGTTCTCGTCATCTGTGCCTTGAAGATTGTGCAGTTCAAAGCTTCATCATTCGCATCTTCGGACTTGGTCTTCATCTTTGTTTGGTGCCGTGTGCTTTTGCTGATTTCCACTCGAGGACGAGTTCTTTTCAAGACTGGGGGATTGATGTAGGACACGGAAGATGCAGCACACAGATTTCACTTCTATTTATTTTTATTTATTTCTTTATTTATTTATTTCGTAATTAGCAAGTAGGATTTGTTATTTTCGTTTGGGATTTTAGCAGTCCAACTTTAGTTAGTTTTCTATTTGATTTAGGAGTCCTTTTTCTATTTGATATAGGAGTCATTTTCCTATTTGATTTAGGAGTCCTTTTCCTATTTGATTTAGGAGTCCTTTTCTATTTTGATTTAGGAGTCCTTTTCTATTTTGATTTAGGAGTCTTTTTCCTATTTGATTTAGGAGTCCTTTTCTATTTTAATTTAGGAGTCCTTTTCTATTTTGATTTCTTATTTTTTTCTTATAAATACAATGCATGTAAGAGAGGGACTCACCTTTTTGGAATATATGAATTGATATAGATTTACTATCTTATTTTCCTCTATCATCTCTGCCGAGTTGCAGACCTTACATTCATTGCTGGTTTTGTTCCGGCCATCGCTGATTCTGGGCTTAATCCTAGAGGAGATACCCTGTTGTCGCTGCCTTGGGCTTTATCCCAAGCTTATCTCAGTTACAAGTCTTCCGCCCCTGCCTAGTTGCAATCTGTTCTACATTACTATGAATAGAAGATCTCATGGTAGATGATGTGCCCCTGGATTAGTTATGCCCATGGATGAATTACACCCATGGAGGGATTATATTCATGGATGGTTTATACCCATGAATAGATTATACTCACAGATATAGTGTTACCAGGGATAGATGTGTATACCCATGGAAGATGGTTCCCATGGTGGTCTGGATTCATGTCCGGATGTTGGTCCCATAGTAGACGTATTGGTCTTATAGTAGACATGTTGGTCCCATGGTAGACTTATTGATCTTATGGTAGACATGTTGGTCCCATGGTAGACGTATTGGTCTTATGGTAGATATGTTGGTCCCATGGTAGACGTACTGGTCTTCTGATAGACATGTTGGTCCCATGGTAGACGTACTGGTCTTATGGTAGATATGTTGGTCCCATGGTAGACGTATTTGTCTTATGGTAGACATGTTGGTCTTATGATGGACATGTTGGTCCCATGGTAGACATATTCGTTCTATGGATTGATATTATCCCCATGGATGGTAATTCCCATGGAGGGTATTTCCCGTGGATGGTTATTATCTTGGAGAGCTTTGGGTTTATGGATTGATATTATTATTGTGGATGGTCATTCCCACGAAGGGCATGGTTTCCATAGATGATTGGACCCATATTTAGAGTATTGTCATATCGTACTTATGTTCGGATATAGTCCCATGATTGGTATAGACCCGAGATTGGCTAGACCCGTGATGGATGAGACCGACTCTATTGATAAGGTCCACAGTTGGACATTAGCATGTCTTGGTATGACATCATGAATAACACGGGGTTAATGCCATGAAATAAATGAATAGAGAATTACGCAAGATCTGATCTCCATTGGAATACGTAGGCAGCTGATAATTCAGTTCGATCAAACCAAGGGTTCAATAAGTCCTATGATCCGTAGGGATCTCGTCACACGTGTGGGTGTCACCCATTTGGGCTATGAGTTGTACATGCTTCAGAGTTGAGAAAAAAAATATTCTTGTTTCTCACGTGCTCGTTGAGTCGGGGCGTGACACACCCAAGCTGACTGTAGGACTGAAGTGGCGAGTGAAGAAGAAAGTTGTAGCAGTAAATCCAATCCAAGAAACACATAGTAGGTTGTTTGACTGCAGACCGGTAGTAAGAATGGAAGAAAAGTGGGCCCCACCAGTCGCGAAAATAAATAGCGAAAGCCATGGAGATTGGAAGTGCAGGGAGGGGCGACATGGTAGAGACAAGAAGAAGACCAATTGGAGAACTGGAGGATAAGATCCAAGCCAAACAGGCCACTGTCGAGAATCAGAGGAACCAAACTGCATCAACTGAAAAAGGACCAAAAGTAGGCCCCACCAAGATGGAAACCCTAGCAACTCTAGATGGATTGAAAGAAGAGGAAGGGGCGACTGTGATGGTGCAGAGCCCAAGTGTAGAAGGTCGGTTTCCATGCAGATTTGAGGAAAAATACCAAAAAACTGGGGTTTTGGGCGTCACTGCAGCAAGACTGTAGAACTAGTAAAAGGGCTCCCACCTTTGACTAAAACCCTAGGTCAACCATAGGCGACGGTAGGTGTGCCAGGGGCGAACACCACTTAAAAGTTGGAGCACGATCTGACCACGAGTGAGACAGATTGAAGCCAAACTCGGAAGAAGGGTCACTGAAGGGTCGTCTGCAGGAAACGAGTCTGAGAGCAGCAATGGGGGCAGCAGTGGAAACCAAAAAATTCAACCTCACCCACATGGAGAGGGAGGAAGAAATCTGCTATAGAAACCCAGATAGATCTAATGAGCCGATGCTGCCGAATTTCGATGATGAACACCAGAATAGTAAAACGGAAAAAAAACTCCTAAAGCGTCCAAAAAATCGTTATGGTTGATACCATGTAGAATTTAATAATAAGGAAAAAAGAAAAATGAGGAGAAATTGTGGAGAAGAATTCTTTCTCCCCTATTATATTGACTGCATTACTAATCGAAGGAGAGTACATGTATAAATAGATTACAAGGAGCCAATTACAATGGCTGAAAATGAAAGAAATAAAAGAATAATCAATTATAATTAATTACATAACTAGCGATATCTTTAAGTCAACTTTCCAAGCTAGGATGATTTTGGTCAACTATGTCCAGAAGTAGGTCCCACATGATCAACTATGCCTTGTAGTGGGGCCCACAACATGCACGGGTTTCCAATCTCACACCAATCCAACTTTTAAAGAACTTTGATCTAACCCAATGAATTTCCACTATCAAATGAAATTGAAGTTTTGAGAGCCTTCAAAAAACATGACTTCACCTATCTGATTAAGATGAAATTTTATAGGCACCATACACAAGCCAAGACCTTTCAAACCCACCATTCATGTGGGTTCAACTTTCTTTCTTTAAATCAATTCTGATTGATGAGATTGCACATACCCATTTTGGACAGTCATATCCAATGCTCCCTCTCTTTTTTATTTTGAATACATTCCTTTTGCTGAGAGGGAAGGTGGGAGAGATGCATGAAGCTGGTGAACTTATTACTTTTCCTTCAGAATGGGTTTTTGGGAGTCGTATGTTTGACTTTTGTAGCCTATTCCAGACCAAACTGATCTGATATTGCTGAGATTTAGTTTTACCCTCTTTATTATTAAATGAGCAAGCAGAGAGCATCATGTTTGTTGTTAAAATTGAAAATAACACAATTATTGTCATTGCCATCAAAACTTAGCCCATCTTTCTGTATTGGCTGTATGACTATTTTTTGGATCTGAAAATAAATTGCAAATAGTAAACAAAATGTTCAGATTAATTGCGTAATGATCATCTTTGAAGAAATTATGTCCAGTTCAAAGTTTGTTGCAGACCCTCATTTAAAACTATTGCAGACATCATTTCCCACCCATATGCACACACGTGTATATGTGTGTATGTTTTATATTGCAGACATCCGAGAGTGCTTGCTTTTGTTGCTAAAAAGTTCATAATCTGTAGGTCTGCATAGAAGTTCGCTATTGTGGCACTCAACCATGTCATCTGATGAATATGTGGAGCCCAATACGGAAATCGAAGATGAAGATTTTATTACCAAAGATAGAGAATTGGAACCACAAGGAGTGGACCCAAAACGGGGTTGGGGTTTCAGAGGGGTGCATAAGGTACTGTTATTGAATTTTAACTTGGCAATCTCCGTTATTTATATATAAATGTTTATCATTGTTTTCGTTTCATACAGGCAATTATTTGTGGCAGAATTGGCCAAGCTCCTGTACAGAAGATCTTGAGGAATGGGAGGACAGTGACCATCTTTACCGTTGGAACTGGGGGTCTGTTTGACCATAGAATTCTTGGAGCTGAAAACTTGCCAAAGCCTGCTCAGTGGCACCGGATTGCTGTGCATAATGAACACCTTGGGGCATATGCAGTTCAGCAACTTGTAAAGAAGTATGTTTTGGTGTCCAGTAGAGACTGAACTATCAGTTGTTAGTGTGTATAAGAATGGTTTAACCATTATAATGTATAATATTCATGAAAACTCGCTTAGAACTTGGTTGACTCAGTCAAGTCAACTTGACTCAGTCAAGTCAACTTGACTCGACTAGAAAAGCATAACTTGAGAGAAACTCAACGGAAGAACAAGTTTTTTTTTGTTTTACTAAGCTGACTCGTCAAGTCTGGCAAAATACTCAGCTGAGTCGATTAACTCAGCTCGATTCTATTGAGTTGTGACTAAGGACACAGTTGTCATTTTTGGTTTCATATTAGGTCACAGAAGTCATTACAAGAATAAAGGAGATGTAAATAAGAGAATGACATAGATGTATAAATTGCTAGCAAAACCCTAACCTCCTCATTTGTGATTTTGGAGACAGAATTGAGACAAATGGGAGGAGGAAGCAGCCAAGCAGGTCCTTAGACGTTTCTCTTTTTCTTATTTTCGTTCCTTCAGTTCTTTTTTTTTTTATTTTTTAAATTTCTTCTTTCTTTCATTCTTTTTCTATACCTTTTTTTCCTACTTTTTTCTCCTCTTTTTTATTTACTTTTTCTTCTTTTGTCTTCTGCACTTCAGTTTATTTTTATATTTTAACATTTTATATATAAAATTTTTCATTGCCTCAATTCTTTTTCGTATTTTTCTTTAATTATTTTGTCTCTTTTCTTTTTGTTCTTCTTCACCTCTTTCTTTTTCTACTCCTTTTTTATTTATTTTAGAATTGTTTTTATTTTCTTCTCTCTTCTTTTGTTTTATGTGCTCTAGTTTATTTTCTTACTTTATATTTTTATTAACATGGTTTATCTAAAAAATAATTAAATAATATTATATTAATAACTTCGATCGAGTTTTGACGTTTTTAATCGGTCAAAATTCTGCCAGTCTTCAAGTTCTTGACCCATTGGAGTTCAAGTTGAGTTTTCAAGTTTTTGAACTATGATTCTATTAGTGTTCATTTCATTTTATTGTTTGATTGATACTTGTCATTCCTTCTTGTGTGCCTCTTTATCAGCTCACCAGTTTTTGTTGAGGGGGACATTGAAACCAGAGTCTACAATGACAGCATCAATGGTCAAGTTAAAAATGTTCCTGAGATATGCGTACGCCGGGATGGTATGCTAACCACATCTTGAATTACATGCATCAATGCATATATATACACATGCACATGCACATGCACAATTTGCATATCCTTTTCTTTTAACCAATAAGAAGATTAAGTTTTAATACCTTTCTGTCGTCCTTCAATTATCATATTCACCACAATGTATTATGACCAGTCTATTCTATTTTTCATTGGAATAACAAGAATTGTCATGCGTTTAAGTATTCTTTCAACATGATTAGGCTTTTGTACTATCAAGTGTTACATATTTATTATGAGATTTGTCAAATTGTTGTGATGTTAGTTGTCTTAGTTTAAAGCTCTTCTCTGAGAGATATCTTCCCCTTTCAATCTCCATCATTTGGTTTGTATGATATATTTGCAGTATCCTCTTTCTCCATGAATCTTGGGGGAGTGTTTTCTCTGTATTTTGACCAGTATCTCATTAACAACATTACGAATCGTTCTGTTCCTACTTGTGATTGCACGGTCCTAAGTTCACTTAGAATCGATAATATTTAAGTAATTCATTCTTATAAAAAAGTTCTAGTAAATCTACAAATAAGAAAAAGATAAAAACCATCAACATTCTTCTTTTCTTCTCTGTGAAGAAACCTTTGGCTTGACCTACCAAAAATGCAGAGTAAACCAACCATTGTACAACCATTTAAAAAAAAAAAAAAAAAAACCAACCAATGAACAATGTGGCCATTCATCCACTTTGATAACTCATTAGATGATCACTACGACATATAATTCTTGGCTTTTTTTTTTCCAGTTTTTTATTAGTACATGTAATCGACGCTTGCCCATTTTTCTTTTGATGTTTCACATCCCGTGGCTTTTTCTTGCATCTTCAAGCCTCCCAATTGCAGGCCACATGTTAGATGGTTGGATTTATCTGGTTGCTTGAAAGGCAAGGTTTTGGAGCATGGCTCATCTGATTTTGCACTCTATAAATGTAGAAAAGTGCAGTTTTTCTCGTCTAAAAGCTTGGTGGAGATTAGGTAGAGGAAAAGGTAAGGTGGGTAGCTTTTTCAAAGAAAAGCTTAGACTATTGGTAGGAAAGGTGACAGAATATTATTTTGTACAGATATCTAGATTGGGGGAGAGACCTTAAACTACGTTTTCCCTATACCGTTTATGATTGGAAACTATAAACAATCCAAAGTACATGACTGTTACAAAGTAGTAGAAAGAACTACGAGATGGGAGTTGGCCTTCAGAACAGAGCTTAGGGCTTTAGAGAAAGATAGCCTGGAAGAGTTGAAGACCATGTTAGGTCAGTTCCCTATTGCAAGAGAGGAGGAAGATGAGTGTATCTAGACGGGGGACCTCTCAAGTGCCTTTACAGTTAAATCAGTAGTGGACTTGGCTATCAAGAACCAAATAGTGGGTCCAACAACTCATTCTTGGCTTGGTTGGGACTAGCTCCTCCAAGGGTTCAAACCTTCGTTTGGTGTGCCCTCAAAAAGAAAATACTTTCCAGAATGGAACTAAACAGGAGGGGTGTTTTGAGCTCTAGCAAAGATTTGACCTGTATGCTTTGTGGTAGTCAGGATGAGGACATTGACCATTTGTTTGCGAATTGTTCAATGGTAAGATGTCTGCGGAATAGTTTTTTTTTAAGCTGATGGGTGTCTCGTGGGTTTGTGATGGGTCATTCGGAAGGATCATGGATAGTTGGCCAATGTCTAATCTTTGATCCAAGATGAAGGCAGCTTGGAGCACGATTCCGGTGGCTATTTTATGGTCGGTATGGAAGGAAAGAAACTTTAAGATTTTTGGTAACATAGTTTACGAGGAGAGAGAGATTTTCCAAAAGGCAAAATGAAGACTTTGTACCTGGCTCTTGTCGAGTAAGGACTTTAAGATTTTCGAAGTGATGGATCTTTACAATTCATCGGAATGATGCATGGGTGGTGGACCAAGAAAGGCAAGGATTAGTGTGAATTGGTCTTCTCCTCTTCCAAGTGTTCTCAAATTCAAGGTTCAGGACAACAAGAGGTAAACTTGGACCAACAAAGATAGGTGGGGTTCTATGAAATTCGGAGGGAATAGCATCTTTGGTTTTTATGGAATGTGTAGATGGGAAAGAGTCAAATAAGGCAGAATTGTTAGGGATTCGGAAGGCTTTGGTATTGTGGGCTTCCGTGGGCGACGGGAAACTCACCATTGAGAGGGATTCAGCGAATGCAATTAAGTGGGCAATGAGACTAAAGCGGCCTCTTTGGAAATTGATTCTAGTTGTTATTGAGATTAAGGAATTGTGTCTAGGTCATGAGATCTCGTTTAGCACATAAAGAGATCAACCAATGGCATTGCGAATTCTTTGCAAAGCTTGGACCGGACTCATAGATCCTTTGGGCATTTTTCTCACTTTGGGGAATGAGGAAATTTATTTTTGGGATTCCTTGTATTGTGCCATTACGAACTTGTAGGTCGTATTGTGTTTTTCATTTAATTTCTTTGCCATGTACTTGTTATGTTTTTACTATTTTAATAAAATTCTCTTCTTACTGTTAAAAAGAAAAAAGGAAAAGGATGGCCTCTACATGATCCGCTTAAGAAAGACCTGATAGAAAATATACAAAAAGTGGAGGGCGTTCAAATCCTGGAGTCTTTATCATTCACAACTATTTGGGTAGCAAGAAAGAGAGAAAGCTAGGAAAACTCGTCTCATCATTAGAAACATTTCTATGGAATTGAACATTCCATATGAACCTGACTAGGGATGATGTCAAAGCAATCCACAACAAGAGTAGTCAGAAGGGTGGCAAGCCAATACGAAGAAAGAAACTGATTGACAAGAGAAGGTTGACCATCCAAATGTCAATCCAAATGCTAACTTGCAAGCCATTACCCACTTTGAGATGGATGCCTTTTCTGAATCTCCACACAAGCACAAACTGGTTGCTACGTTATGGTGGCTTTATGAGGATGGGGGTCCACATTCCAACCCAGATTCCTTACATTGTATTTCTAAATGATGAGACATTTCCAAGGATCATTTAAACTAATACCTATTCTCCACATCTAACTTTAGCGATGGGTCGAATGTCAATGCCCCCACAAGAAATTGGCAATCACACTTGGTCCCACTAGACAAGATGATCTTTCTTGAACCATGGAATCACCCCATAAGAAAATCATGCACAATTTTTTTTCAATGTCTTTAATCACTAACTGAGGACATTTGAAGGTGGAGAGGAAGCAAATGGGGAGAGAGGTGAGAATCTATGTAGGAGGGTAATGAGACCACAAAAAGAAGGATATTTGCCTTTCCAAGATGCAATCTCTTTTGAGATTTCTCTATAATGGGCTCCCAAAGGGCTTGACGGGGAGAGTCCCATGATAAAAGGGAAGGCCCAGGTAGGTCGAAGGGAGGGCATTTAAAAAAATAGAAAATAAAAAATAAAAGAAAACATGTCAAAGAAGATCGGTGGAGGGGAGGGATCTTACCTTGCGAGCAAGATGTCAGTGCAACACATGGTAGTGAACTACAAATAACACACTCTTACGGTAGTTGATGTGAAGAACAGAGGCAAAGTCAAACCATGTGAGAAGAGCTCGAAGAGACATGAGATAATCATCTTTGACCTTGTAGAAAATGATGGTGTCATCCAAAAACTAGAGATACTCGAACTCCAATGAGGTGAAATCGATATGGAAACCAAAAATAAGGTTGAGGGAAGTTGCTCTAGTGGTCAGAAGGCTAAATTCAACAACAATGACAAACAACCCAAGAAAAACGGGGTTACCATGATGAATGCCCCTAGAGATCTTGAAGAAACCTTTCAAGAAATTGTTATCAAGATAGAGATGAGCAGAATAAAAGCATTCTGGAATCTAGGGGCGCCAATTTTCACCAAAGACCATGCACTTTTAAGGACACAATGAGAAAGTTCCATTCCACTGTATCATATGCATTTTCAAGGTCAAGTTTGTACATGGCACCTTTACATCTGGATCTATGATGAGAGTGGATGCATTTGTGAGCAATAGGCTAAACACACCCCAATTGGCTAATAGGTTTAAAGTCTTTTAATGAAGAAGTGCTGTCCTTCTTGGGATAGCACTAGAAAAGTGCACCAAGATTGTTGCAAGTCGATCTCTAGAAGGGAACTCCTCCACATATGTCAATAGGTCATCATGTAAAATATCCCAAAATTTCTTGAAAAAAGCCAAAGGAAAACCACCCGGTCCAAGGGAGTGTTCCTCACTAACTCTTAGACAGCTTGCTTGATCTCTTTGAGGTAGAAAGCTTTCTCAAAGTGTAATGACCCGTCCCGCTAGCACAATATTGTCCGCTTTGGGTCCACCCACATGGGCCCCACGGCTTTGTTTTGGTGAGCCAACCCAAGTTTGCTCCCGAAAGGCCTCGTGCTAGAGGAGGAGAAGCTCCACATATATCCCATTGTCAACTCCACTTAAATTTTGGGTATTACATCCACCCTCTTTAGAACCAGAGCCGTCCTCGGCTTTGTCCACACCACAGCCCGAGAGTTGAACCGTGCTCTAATACCATTTGTAACGACCCGTCGCTAGCACAATATTGTCTGCTTTAAGCCCACCCACACGGACCCGCAGTGCTTTGCTTTGGCGAGCCAACCCAAGTTTGCTTCCAAAAAACCTTGTGTTATAAGGAGGAGAACTCCACATATATCCCAGTGTCAACTCTCTACTCAAACCTGGGGTATTACAATCCACCCCCCTTAGAACCAGAGCCGTCATCGGCTCTGTTCACACCACAGTCTAAGAGTTGTACTCTGATACCATTTGTAACAACCCGTCTCACTAGCACAATATCGTTTGCTTTGGGTCCACCCACACGGGCCCGCACGACTTTGCTTTGGGGAGCCAACTCAAGTTTTCTCCCAGCAAGCCTTGTGCTAGGAGGAGAAGCTCCACATATATCCGACTGTCAACTCTCCACTCAAACTTGGGGTATTACACAAAGAAAACAACATCTATAGACTCAATGGTGCAGTAAGGCAAGCCTGCAAGAGATAGCCTTTCACAAGGATCATTAGAGTACAAATCTCAAAAATGTTCAACAATAGATACAATCATTGTTGTTAAAATCTTACGATACACGATTCGTATCTTACGATTTATACGATATGATAAAGAGGAACAATTCGTCTATCAACAAATCTTACGATTCGTATAAATAAATAGAATTATGGGGGTATTAGGAGTGTGAAAGTATGAAACATTTCATTTTAATGGTTTTTAAGGCTTGAGTTAATAAGCATTTAAGTCCTTTCGATTTTTTGAGGGTTTTTTAGTTCATTATTGACTTTTCACAGTATAGTTGGATTATATAGTGGTCTTATACTTTTGCGAGTTTAAACATTGAAATTTGAGCTCCAATGAACTAATTATATAAAATTCACTTAATATTGAAAGAAAGTTGGAGAATTGCTCATGTTATTACATTTTAAATATATTTTATGTTATTTCATATATTAAATATTTTTGAAGGAAAACACTTATGAATCTTACGATTCTACGATTTACGATACACGATTTGCGATTCAAGATGTATTAACGATTTACGATACGATTCGATTTTCACAACATTGGATACAATAGTGTAACCCTTTTAAAAAGATAGGAACTTCATCAATAGGAATAGGTTTAATGTGATTTATTCTACAATGTGTTCAAGCAACAAGATGGAAAAATTTTGGTGCTCTTATTGTTGAATATCAAATGGTAAAAATGTTGAATGAGTAGAAAATGTATTTCACGTGTGTGTGAAAGATTACAGAGAAAACAAATCTATAGACAAAAAACACAATAAAAAGGGAAAATCAGCCCTAGAGTCTGAGGTGATTTGCAGAGAGCAATTTTGTAGATAGAAAATGCAATAAAAAACAAAACATCAACCCGAGGCTAAGGTGATCTTCTGAACTATATGAATTTGTACTCCACATTTTCATATATTCAAAATTTCCAAATTTGTACAAGTCCAAATTTCATATATTGTTTCTTGCCTCCATCACCTTCGGTAAGGTCAGTGGCTTGGTCTCCTCCTGCGGCAACCATTCTTAAACTTAATTTTGATGAGAGTTGTGTGCAAGAGGCCGGTTTAGCAGGGTATGGAGGTCTTATTCGGGATGGTTTTGGTGGTACTGTTTTATCTTCTGCAGGTCCTCTTTACAACGGGTCTGTGTTAGATGCGGAGTTATTTTCTTTGTGGAGGGTTGTGTTAGCGTTGGAAGAGTTAGGAGCAGTTGAGAGTATCCTAGAAGGTGACTCTAAGATTGTTGTCAGTTGTGCTGTAGGATCTCTTTGCCCCTGGTGTTCTTCAGATAAAATTGACCAGATTCGCCATTCTATGGTGTCTTATGGCTATTCGGTGTCTTGGGCCCCTCGATCGGCAAAGTCAAAGGCTGATGGGTTGGCTCATCAGGGTGTTTCTTTATCTTCGGAGCTAATGAATAATTTGATGTAATTTTGGAGGTGTTTTCTTTTGCTTGTTTTTTGTTGAGTTGCTTGCATTTTGTGTTTGCTCTTTTTTGTTGTTCTTCCTTTTCTTGATTAATGAAGTTTCTTTTCAAAAAAAATGTAGAAGGGGAAGAAAATAATGAAAAGGACAAAAGATGAGAGATATTAATTCTCTGTATTTTACTTCTTGTATTGAAGTAGTACACAATTACATACACACACATATATATGTATATAGAATACAATGGGCCAATCAAGGCGGCAAATAAAGAAAGAAAAATCAATTACACCTAATGATATCTGTAGGTCAACTCTTGAATAAGACATGTGAAAAATACACCTATCTTCAATATCAAGGTTTTCAAAATCACACGAGTCGCAAGTCAACTCGTGCGATTTGAATCATAATACAATTCGTTTTTGACAACCTTGGAAGAACATATAGATGAATGAAGGGAAAAAAAAACAAAGACAAGATGATGAAAATATAAAAACAAAGGGAGATGAAAAAGAAGTGATGAAGAGAGATTTTACATGGGCTGTTTTATTTCTTTTAAAAAATAAAACCGTTATTGAAGAATGGGAGAAAAATAATGGACTAAGAAGAGTGGAAGTAAAATCGAAGAGAGAGAGAGAGTGGCAGAACTGGGTCAGTGGCTCTCTTGGTTGGCGTGTCGATGTTGTGTTCGGGTCTCATGGGCTACAATGGATTCTTTATAATTTATACATAGTAGCTTGTTTCTTGTTTACCCTAAAGTCATTTCAAAATGACTTCCATGTCCTTTCTAAAGTCAAACAGAACTAAGTGGATTAATTCGACTCATCTGACTATTGTATCTAACATGGGAAATTGATAAAAAACTTGAAACTCAATTTCAATTGAGTTTACGCATTTTTTCACCAAGTTGAATTGACTCAGCCAAGTAAACAAGAAGTTTTTGAACTGTGGAATTAATAGATAATGGCAAAAACTATGAGTTGCTCTAAAAGAGAACGAAAGATTTTTATTGAGATAGTTTGAGTGTGCACTTACATGAAGAACAAATGGGTTTGTACCAATAAACTGTTAGATCTTGGAAGCCTTTTGTCTTCCAGTATATGTTTTTTTTTTTTCAGTTTCTTCTTTTCCCATTGCTGTTGAGATCATTTTGAGAGAGTTTTCATGTAATCTTTATTTGATTCTTCGTGCAGTAGTTGTATGAACTTTACATGGCTTGTATTTAGATTAGTTTGCTCTGCAATTTAAATATGACTGTTGTTTGACATATTGTACTTTCTATTTCCATCTTATTGGTTTATCCTTGCAGGCAAGATTCGTCTAATAAAAACAGGAGGTGTTACCAATATTTCACTAGATGATATAAGTAAGTTTTATCCTGTGTGTTTACAGTTATTTTACCAAAATACAATATTCCTGTTTCAACTGTGTTTTCAACCCTTACTGGCAGGGAATGGATTATTATGAAGTTCGGAGGCAAATACTTGAACAGTCATCACATGACTCAGATTTGCATTGGCGATGGACAAAGGATCAAATTTTGGAAACAGTTTGATTGGTCTGATTTTGTTAGATGTTTTTATAATTTATCTTAAGTGAAATTTTTGATGACCGAGGTGTCCATGTCTCTACCTGACTAGTCCTTGGAGAGTGTGCAAGCCTCGTTACCCGCACAGACTGGGTAAAACTATGGGGAGTGGCCCTTTGGAGTGGAATGGTATGCTAACATGGGGTGGGGAGCGGCCCTTCTGTTCTCGTTGAGGTTCTGAAATGAAATTGTTAGAATGCTTGGGCCTTTTGCCTTATTCATATTGGTAAAGACTTTAGTAATGCCTACTTAGAAGACACTGTTGGTGAAAGTTACTGTAGTAGCATCTGCCACAAAGTTTACTTTGATGCAGCTGGCGTTGCATTAGGTTTCTTATCACGATGCATGATCAGTTATACTGTGATCTAAATTCCCTGGGTCAGTCAATCAGGGAACGGTATGGAGATTTTCCCTGTCAAGACTAATTAATGTCTTGGGAGAGCCTCACCAATTCATGAGTATGATATAATATGTAGATTGTGTTGAGAATGATTCTTATTTTTTTATGACCAAGGTGTACAGGCCTTTTAAAGTATCTGACTAATCTTTGGAGTATATGTAAGCCTCCTTAACTCTATGAAGAGTGACTCTTTAGAGTGGAGTGAAAATCGAATTCAGAACTTCTGTTTCATGAGACGGGTTCCTATCCATCACTCCAACTCCTTGATTCCCCATTTTAAAGATAGCATTAGGAGTAGGAGAAATAAATTTAAGGTGACCTCAGTGGGAAGGTATTCTCCTAGGGCTAAATGCCGCATTTGTGTCTAGGACTGTCTGGTAGATGTTCAGTCTGAAATGTTCTCTGACAGCATAGGTCAAGGGTGGAGTTCACTTTATGATTTAAAAAAATTATATGGCTAGATAGATTATTGTGAGAGCCTTCAAAGGACTTCACGAACCCTACTGTAGTTTGGAGGATAGAATTCCACAGATTGCTATATGTTGCAATTCTATTGAATTGAAAAACAAGTCTTAGGTACCTTCTTAAGATAATGGAAATTCTCCTTTTTAATATTAAAGATGTTCTCTCAAGAGAGAGAGAGAGACTAATTTGGATTAGAAACTGTCATTTTAATCCATTCTAAGCCTTGCATGCATGAGGAGAAATATGTGGAAAATCATGTAGATAATCTAATTTTGCTACAAATCATTAAATTTTGGAGATTAAAATTACATTATAAAATGATTAGATAAAGTGAAATTTCAGCCCCTCCTACCTCCTCTCTATACTATCTTAAAATAGTTTCTTAAGCTATTGGCACTAAGTGACTTCTAAGAGTAAAATGTGAATTCTTTCCACTTATATATGGAGGTCTGAAACTCCGGCGGGTTTCAATTTAACCCATATAAAAAAAATATATTGAGTCACCCAACTCGAGTTGTTAGTTTGACAGCGTGTCCTATTTTTAGTCCAAATTTGGTGAAAAAAAATTCAGCACCAGGGTTTCTTTATTTCCTGAAACGTAGGAGAATTGGGCCAATTCCAGTTGGATTAGGTCGATTTTAAATTTCTGATTTCAGTCCAATTCAAATTCATGTGTTTCTTTCCCGGCCTGGCCCAACCCTAAATTTACAATACATAACCCAGCCTATTGATTTCTCAGATCATGTGGGTTGGATTAAAACTCGGCCAAAGATTTAGGTCCGTATGGCCCATTAAAACTAAGATCCTAAGAGTTGACAATAGGCTGAATAAACTTGATAAAGGACCTGAGTTGGTTAACCTAAAGCAGTCAAACCTGAGCCTGGATCATTTAATTTTTTTAGGACTGGAGCCTAATTTCAAGCCCAAAATGTTTGTGTGGGATTATCCGAGCTCAGGATTCTTGAGAATTAAAATGGAATTTTTGTACTATTCTATGAATATAAATTATACATGATAATTTTTATATTTTACAATGTTAGTTAAATAGAGTTGATTTTATATTATATTTAAAATTTGGGTTTTCGATTCAAACTTGGGCTTCCATGTGTTGGTCTGATTTGGCTTGAATTCTAATTTAGGCCTGATATTTTTGGCCCAAAAATGAGCCTAACCTAAGTCTGAATTAAATTGAACTCAAATTTTTTGTTTCTTTTTCATGCAGGCCTGGGTTAGGCTTCCTCAAGTTGCACCCCTAGTAAAGAATATAATTTGGGCCTGAAAATGAGCCTGACTTAAGCCCAAGTCATCCTAAACTCACATTTGTTGGTGTTTTTTTTCTCATGTGCACTGAGGTTAGGCTCGGCTAAGTAATGATACCTTAGAATCCTTAGATCATAAGTTTAAAAACTCGAACTTGGACTAGGCACAAAATCCTTTTCAGTTGAGTAACTTGGATAAGGTTTTCGCTCATCGTCATCATCCACATCAAATTCAAATGCACAATCTCATCTATCGAGTTATGTTAACTCGAGTAAACTCACTCAAGGCTTTTTTTTTTTTTTAGTTTATAAACTATGAGTTTAGACATTAAAAATAATTTAAATGCATAGACTGATATAGTCAAGTTAATTTTAGCGGGCCTAATAATCAAGCGTAGAATATTATAATAAAGGTAAGTATTGTAAGTTTCACATAATTTTAAAAAGACAAAAGAGGTTAGATATTAAAAAATATTTAAAGAAATCAAAATTTGAAATCTTAAAAATATGATTTGATTGAATTGATAGTGATGATTAGCATAAATCACAACTTTTAAAATTTACAAATAATAGAATTATCAAAATTTAAGGGCCGATAAATATATGGATCAAAATTTGAAACTTCACTTTATACTATGTTAAATCACAAGTTTTAAAATTAACAAATATTAGATGTTCCTCTCATGCCAAATAAGTATAGGCCTGATCAAAGAATGGGCTTTGGGCCAGGCTTTCCTCTCCCATCTGATTGTTATAAAAGCCCAAGCACACATTTTGAACCGACCTGTTTGGGAAAGTATGACGCGGAGTCCGGCCTATTTTGTCCTATTAAAAATTTAATTATTTAGATTGATAAAAAATTATAATTTAAACTCATTGATTTCTCGAGTCGAGTCATGTGAGTCGGGTTTAAACCTGACCCAAGTTTCACCCCTACTTCCTAAGGAAAACAACAAACTTTTGAAAGCAAGTGAAGGTTTTAAACATTCTATTTGATCAAACACCTTTTATTTTCCTAAATATGGAGAGATTTTTCCGTGATTATCAACTAAATAGCCACACTTCATTTAACTTATTTTGAGAATTGAGATAGTTCTATAAATTTTAAGAAAATAGGAAAAATTCAAACAAAACTAAGTAACAAGAATTTGACACTTGTCATGTAAATTTTTAAAAATGTAGATAATTTTTTGAGAAATGATTAAGAATAAAGAATTTCAAAGATTGAATTTGATGGTTCGAGAGATTATCATGCATATATTTAGGTAAGGTGTCTAAAAGATCATGTGAATATTATTTTTGTACTTATTTTATTATCTAATCTCAAAAAATGAGTCATAAGATTCAGTAGTTTACGGTTATGACATTTTTAAGGATTAATGTCGTGAGATAAAAATGATGAAATAAAGATGAGTAATTTTAGTGAGAATGGGTTTAAATTCCAACATGAGGGCTCCGGACTAGTAGAAAAATAGAATGAAATGGATTCAGTTTTGATTCTTGGGTTTCATTCAACCTGTTTCGATTCAAATGAGTATGATTTGGGTGGATGACCCATTTTGGCCATGCCAGTTTTACTCTTTAGATTTACTCCCTTCGTCCCAAAATACTTATCTTATTTTGAATTTTTTTATTTTTTAAGGATCATTTTTAGGCAGGAGTGCGCCAAAAGTCTATTAATAGATTATCTGAGTCAATGTGAACATGATATAAACGATTTTGAAATAATAAGATTACGAATAATTCTCAATGAACTTAATTTAGTACGCAATGAGCATTTCCTAACTATGCAGATTCGAGACAATGAGAGTCGAAGGTGAAAATAATTATAAAATGTCGCATATGGGCAAGTCAAAGCTTGTCGTCTTTCCATCACTTTAGAAGATGATTTGGAGCTCATCGAAAGGGTTAAATCTTTGATTTAATGTGAAAATAAAGAAATAGAACAAGTAATTTGACACAATTCCAAAATACATATAGGACAATTATTTTGAACAAAGGGAGTATTTTTTAAAACCTTTTTTAGATATACATATAAAGTTCAATTGTAAAGTTGAAAGATAGACTCAATGAGCTATAATTTAAAAAAAATAAAAATAAATTGACCTTACAATTCAATTTCTTTAGCCACTTGATTTTACAGGTCAAAAATCATTATACATCTTTAATTTAAGAACGCTTAGTGATTTAGATTAGTGATATCAAGTGACTAGATATTGAATTTTGTAATGGAATTTAGTCAGGTTGGAGTTCAACTTTTTTTGGATTAACGTGTGAGAAATTTTGACACAGTCATACTAAAACCCCTACAGATGAGCTTACTGCCCCTTTCTTAATATATATGATAAAATTTAAGAAAAAAATGAAATGGAACAGGTGTGCCTATGCATTTAAATTTTGACCACAAGATTTGAATATAACAAGAATTCTAGTTTATTTATTGATTTTTTTGTCTAATTCAATTTGTATTTGATTCTTATTAGAGTAAAATTCAAACATTTTTAAATTAGTATTTATTAATTAAACTATTATTAATTGAGATTACAAACATAAATAATTATTTAATGATAATTTATATTTTTATTTATGTAGATTAAGGTAAATTTATAAATATAATTAATTCAAATATTTGTGTAGATTAATGTAAAAGAACACAGATACATTCATGCTCATTGAATTATCTCATATTATCAAAGGGTGCCCGTATAGACACCGCAGAATCCTGTCACCAGACACCGATTTTTAGATTTTAAGTGGAAATTACCATGCTGCCCTTCAGCGCAGAATCGATCAATCGATTGTGCAGTGCACTTTTCACATCGATCGATCGATTACACGAGCGGATGAAAATGATCGCAAAAATGTGAAATTGATTCCGTCAATGCTATCAATCGATAAAATTCATACAGTAATTAAATAAATAAAAAATTTAAAATTTTAAAGTTGTTTTTTAAGCACTATATATTTTCAAAATTTCTCAATTTGAATATCCAGACTAATTACGATAATCTGATAAAAATAGTTTAAAACTTTAAGGTCTTTTGACACTCTCAAATGTTTAAAACAGAGTGTTTTACAAATAAGGGTATCCCTAGGGTGTGCCGAAAACACATTTAGGAGTGTCAAAAGACCTTGAAGTCTTAAAGTATTTTTATCAGGTTATCGTAATTAGTCCGGATATTTAATTTGAGAAATTTTGAAAATACACAGTGCTTAAAAAATAATGTTAAAGTTTTAAAGGAAAGATAAAACTTTAACGTTATTTTTTAAGTAAGGTGTACTTTTAAAATTTCTCAAATTGAATATCCGGACTAATTACGATAATCTGATAAAAATATTTTAAGACTTTAAGGTCTTTTGACACTTCTAAATGTGTTTTTGGCACACCCTAGGGATACCCTTATTTGTAAAACACTCTCTTTTAAGCATTTGGGAGTGTCAAAAGACCTTAAAGGATATTCAATTTGAGAAATTTTAAAAATACAGAGTGCTTAAAAAATAATGTTAAAGCTTTATCTTTCATTTAAAACTTTAACATTATTTTTTAAGCACTGTGTATTTTCAAAATTTCTCAAATTAAATATACGGACTAATTACGATAACATGATAAAAATACTTTAAGACTTCAAGGTCTTTTGACACTCCTAAATGTGTTTTCGGCACACCTTAGGGATACCATTATTTGTAAAACACTCTGTTTTAAATATTTGGGTACGTCAAAAGACCTTGAAGTCTTAGAGTATTTTTATCAGGTTATCGTAATTAATCCGGATATTCAATTTGAGAAATTTTGAAAATATACAGTGCTTAAAAACAACTTTAAAATTTTAATTTATTTATTTATTTAATTACTGTATTGATAGCATGCTATGAATCGATTGACAGAATCAATTTCACATTTTTGCGATTATCCGCTCGTGTAATCGATCAAATTAGTCATAAAAACTCAACAGATTATGGCACTACAATTTTTAAAAGTAAAGATAAAAAATTTAAAATTATCAAATAGGAATAATTTTTCAAATTATTCATATAATCATCACATAATTCATCTGATCATGTGGCCCTTTAATCACTTTATAAGATCATTTTTTATCTCTTGACCTACTCTTCATATAGCTTTCTAATACAAATAATTTTACATACTTCGTATTAATATAATCTCCTATTCATTCTCTCTATCAAATCACTTTTCAGAACTATTTCTAATAGCATTTTACTTATCTCATTCTCTATAAAATTTCTTTTTATTTAAAATATAAAATCTCAATGAAACTTTGAAGTTATGGACACTTTCTCGTGTTAAATCAATGTTATCAGAACCGTTCAATTAAAAAACTTTTCAAGAAATTAAATCGTAAAAAAGCTTTGTAAACTGTAGTTCTATCATCGAAAATTGAAAAAAAATTACCGACAGAGAAAATTTGAGAGACGAAGAGACGAAAAATTAAAATAAAGAAAACAAGAAAAGATCTAAGAAGAAGAATACAGTAAGAGAAAATTAAGTACGGTGGTTTTGGACGTGAGTGAGACTTTAGGATACCAAAGATTGGAGATGGAAAGTCACTTCACTTACTGCAGAGCTACTTTTTCCCGTTACTCGAGGCAAATTTGGTGGTCATAGGGAGCACTTTTTTTCCTCTTATTGATTTAAAGTTTTAAATTGTAATATAAAAATAAAAATAAAAATATATATTATATATAATTTTAGTTTTATTATTTAAGAAACAAAATTCATCAATATTTTTTCATGTTATTACTATAATTATAATTATCATCCTGTACAAAAAATTATGAACTTGTGATTCATGGAAAAATTGTTTCAAAAATAATAAAATAAAAAATTTAAGTGAATCACTTAGAACTGATTCCTGGTATTCATTGTGTAACTCATTTGAAAATCTCCTTTTATGCCCACTCATTTTATAAAAATGCCATTATAATAATAATTATTAAATACATTAAAATATTTTGATAATTAAACTTTCAAATACATTATATAAGTAAATATAGTTGCATTCAAATATATTGTAAAAAATAAAAGTACTATTAAATATTATTAATAATTGCTTTCTCTTAACTGAAATCTTTTGTAAATATTAAAATTAAAAAAATAAATTTATTATATAAAAAATTAAAGACTGGCCAAAGACTTACAAAAATATAGAAATAGACAAAATGAAAATAAAAATACCTTCTATGAAAAATATATATATTTTTTTAAATTTTTTTAATAATATTATATTGATAGATACAATTTTAATAACGGTTGAATCCGGTTAAATATAAAAATGTCCATTTTACAAATGTAAATGACAGACCACCACACTACATAGAATAAGCGACAAAAAGTAAAAAAGGAAATCACTCGTCGGAATATGAAGGTTTTATCTATTTTGGATAAGAAGATAATGAATTCATCAAAGACACTTTTGACTCTTGTCTGCTATGATCAGGGCAAAGCAGCCCTGATCCACCTTCTATCTATTTGGATTTGGTCATGAGCCCAACAAAGGATTTCAATTTAATTTATTAGATACATTAATTGGAGATTTTTTTTTATAAAAACAAAGAAATCAATCTTTAAAAAAAATAATAATAAGAGAGATTTTCAGATCGAAATATAAATTTATCATGTGGATGTCAGACATACCTTTATTAAAATTAAAACACAAAACTTCAGAGGCATTTTTCGGTTTACTGATTAATAATAGTCCTATAATTTAAACATCTTTCTACTTAATAATCATTTCCATTAAAAATATCTTACTTTCCGCAATATTATTTCTGGTAATAATATAAATATAAATATAAATATAAATATCCAAAAAAACTAAAAAAATCTCAGCTACGACCATACTGTAGTTTCACTACTGCATATATATTTTTTTTTAATAATTAAGAATATTAGAATTCTACAAACATCAAAAAGGAGAAATTAGGCTCAATTCAAATTTCGCAAACACCGGAAATGAGTAGCCACGCGTCAGTCAATCATTAGAAGGTTATCCAAATTGTACACCCGCGACTACCTTAACATCACCACGAATATCACGCGGCGACCGTACTGAGAGAAATCAAAACAGTCTTTACTAGTGACCGTCACAACAACATTAAGTGAGGGTAGAGACTACAGAGACCCTACCAAACATCTAAATTCTAATGCGAAAAGGAAAAAGAACAGAAGATTGCACGGTCATTAAGCCGCCTCGTCAGCGCACTTGTTACCAACGGCACAGATTGCCCACACGTACCCGAACGGATCCTTGACCTTCCCGGCGAGCGATCCGCAACAGGCGTCACCACCCTCCGTTGTCTCTTCCACGACCACGGCGCCTGCCTTAACGGCGTTCGCAACGGCAGCTTCCACATCATTCGTCTCCAGGCAAAAGGAGAAACCCGTTACATCAGTTTTTTTCACCCTAACAAAAACAAGCAGAGACAGTTTCAGATAAACGCATTTTCCTTTCAGGCCGATGTTTCGGCCAGGTGTTTAGAACTAAAGATACAATGATAAAATTTGGCAATGGTAACAAAAATTATAGATAAATGACATGCTATTATTCGTGAAATTCTGGATGAGAAGTGAAAATCAAAGGTAAGAATCGGAGTCGCCGGCCTTTGAAAATCTCGACTGGCGAGGATTTACTCTGATATTTCGTGAGATATTTCCGAACAAAGTTCCGATCAACGCCAGGCCGATGTATGGCCATCAGGTCGACGTATGCCAAAAACGGCATAAGAAAGTGCTTGAGAAAAATCACAGTTCAGGAGAACAAGCAGATGTGTGCTAAACTATTCTTGTAGTAAAATTTTAGATGATCATGAAGATATTATGATGTAAAATATAAGCCGATACTTCCATACATTTTTCCGATAACAACGTTTGCAGGAAATAATCCAATAAACTCCGGCCAACATAAGAACCACAAGGCACACATTCAAATTTCAGATCTCTTAAGACAAGAACGGAAAAGTCTACAAAAGAAGGAAGCTATAAGTGAGAGAGAGAGACGCACGTTTCGTCGGCCTCGTCGCAGACAATAAAGACGGATGGACCGAGCTTGAGTTCGGCGCAGATGATGAGAGGGAGCTCTTGCTCAGCTTTGCGCTTGGGGTGAGTGGTTCGGCTCAGCTCCTCAGCTCCGAATGCATCTTTGTAGAACTGTACAGCTTCAGCGGCTTTGGAGGACTGGATGAAGAGCTGCGGCTTCAAGGAGGAGAAGGAAACGGCCTTGGAGGAGCCGTTGGGAATCTCTGCATTCTCCTGCGCCATGGCTAGTAGCGAACGATTGAAAAGGGAAAGGCAAACCCTAACGGACAGAGAACAGAAAGATGAAAACAATTAGAAAGATAACGGGAAGGTAAGGGGGTGGGTAAAGATATTTATAGAGTCTGGTGGGGAAAACCGTTCAGCGAATAATCGATTTGTTATATTAAAATAATGGAGTTGATTTTTACGCCCTCTATTTTACTCATCGTACATGCAAGATATTAATTTTTTTTTTTGGCTGAAATAAAATCAGATTTCTAGTTTTAAATCATTTTAAGATAAAAACATATTTAAAAAAAAAACTCAATCAGATGTTAAATTTTGAAAATTTTTATTTTTGAAATTAGATCATTTTTTTTGTTATGAATTATTTAAAACTGAAATCAATTTACTGGTATTTCTTTTGAAAAAAAAAATCAATCAGGTGGGTTTTTTATTTTTATGCCATGTTTTTTAATTGAATGTTACATTGGAAGGTAATATATATTTTTTTTTTCAAAACAAGAACCAAATTTCTGTATTTTTAAGTTAAATCAGATAAACTTGTGAAATAAAATAAAATCAGTTTTGGGTTTTAAAGTTTAAATTATTTCTAGATAAAAAAAATTAAATATCTGGTATAGAAGAAGACCATCAAGGTCAACATTCCGTTCGAGGTCAACAATCTTTGGAGTTTTGTCATTTCTCCCGTGGAAATGAAGAACTAAAAAGCAAAATCTTCACTTAAACTAATTTAATTAGTTAGCCTTTGCTTTAGAAAATAAATGGTGGCATGTTTGAACTCCTATAATTTAAAATAATGTACTTTAAAGATAATGGATATCATTCGTGAAAGTTTTACATTAAATTTTTTATAATTTCTTAAATTAAATAAAAACAGAAATTTTTAAAAATTTAATATCTTTAGATATATGCTGAGTAAAGTTTAAAAATCAAAACTCGAAAATAATTTGTACGTATGGTCATGATTTTGAGTTACGAAGGCAACATTGGCTTTGGAAATCAGCAACCCTTCAGCGTCAAATGACAAAAGTAACCTCCCCAAGGCAACAGGTAGGGTCATCATGGTTGTTGGGAATGGTCCGTCTGATTATCACAAATAAATATTAAAGTGACTGATAATATTAGAATATTTTTAAATTTTCATGTTTTTATCAGAAAATTAACTGAAAAATCTCTCAAAAATATGTTATTTTAAAATAATAAAATTTAAACAGCTAACAACCAATTCAAAAACAAACAATATATTATAATACAGTTCAATAAATATCTTAAAATCTCTATTGACAAATAATTTAAATTATTATAGAAATTTTATTAATATTATTATAAAGAATTATTAATAAGGAATTTATCGAGATATTATCTCAATATTGTCATTTATCACATTTTTAAAGTGATTATATCTGAAATTTACCAAGTTTTTTTTGTATTAAGAATGATTTATTAAAACAATTATAGAATCCACAGTGATCCATAAAGAACAGTGTAAAACAATGAAGAAAAAAAAAGATAAAATTAGAGCTATGGAGATGAACATACTTCGTTGAATAAGTAAAGAAATTATGAAGAATAAAGTTAGAATGGCCGTATTAAGAACAAATTTAAAATGGCTCCAATAGAAGATGAGTTGAAACAAAGTTGTTTAAGGTATTTTGGTTATATAAGTAAAAAACTAAATAGGGCTTCATGTGAAATTGAGACACTTTAAATTGCAATCATAAAGATGAGAGATAGACCACTGAAAACATTAAAAGAAACTCACGTGGTGTGCTCAATTGGTTATCTCCAACCTCAGGAAAGAAAAATTATAGGTTCAGGTCCCCATGGCCTAATTTTGGTGTGCTTTAAGGGTAGAGGTCCACCCGTAGAGATTTTACGCTGAATATCCCACGATTTCTCATACGTAAATTAAAAAAAAAAAACTGTTAGTACCATTATTGTTTTTTCCAACAATAATAGATAGTGGGTGTAATTTTATTTTCTTCCTTCTTCTCCATGTCAAGCAGAAATTAATCAGTGAAGAGACTCCAAATTTTTTTTATAGATCAGGGGAATAAATTTCAAAAAGCAGCTAATAAGAACTATTATTTGCTAAGACATTTTTTAAAATTTGAGGCTTAGAGAGACCATGTCCCATCAATTGCCACTTGATTTCAGTTGACATTTTATCTCATAGACATTATTCTATGGCGAATGAATAAGGTAAAAATATTTCAATATTTTTATGAAACTCATAATTTTTTACAGTAAAAATTTATAACTTGTAATAAAAGATATATGCAAATAGGAGATACTTGAGAACATGAATTTTATATTAGGTGTTTTCTCATATTTGTTTCTTATTTTTTTATTTTATTTTTTTGATATTTTTCAAAATTTCAGATTTTTTTCAATTTTTTAGGATATAATTTATATGTATTGAAATTTCTAACTTTCAAGAGTCTAACAATTCATAAAATTGATTTTTATTTTTAACAAAAAATACTCATTAGGTTTTTCATATTTTTTAAAAATGAAAATAAGAAAAATGGAGGAGAGAGTATTGCCGACAGGGATCGAGATTTCGGCGGATACGTATTAACATGTTTTTTAAAAAAAAATTAAAAGAAAGAAACGTATCAGTTGATTCCGAATTTTAAACCCCTGTATATTGGCAATATGTAGCTCTCCAACGCTTTTTTAAGCCCTAGTATATAATTTTCAAAACTTTCCTAAATGGAAAAGTAATAATCCTTAATCAAGAAGAATTTAAGTTAGAAATAATTCAATTTTGAATTATATAAAAAAAATTGATATGTACTTTTAATCAAAGCCTCTCATCATTATGAAGATATCAGATTTTACTTTTTAAATTCTACAATTGAATTTAAGAATTATCCTCAAAACTTCACAATGGATTCAAAACTAATTATTTATTCAAACTAATTTGATCTAAAAATCAACAAATCTTCAAAGAGAAGTGATCTGTGTACCCCCATTTTATTCATGATGTACTCCTCTAATTTTTTTTTTCCAATTTTGCCCTCCATCCACCTTTTCTCCATTTCTATTATTTTTTAAGTTAGGGACAAAATTGAAAAAAATAATTATAAGAGTGCACCATGAGTAAAACGAGGGGTTTCACGAATCATTTTCCTCTTCAAAATGTTAGTGAGCCTCACAAAAGGCCATCCCAATATATAATATATAATTTTTACTAGATGTTAAAAAGCAGATTCTCTGACAGGTTTATTTTATTCCAATGTTCCAATCAAAGCTCACTTTTCTTCTATATGTGATAATTTTCTTATAAGCTTCGTTTCATCCACCGAGATAATTTCCCAAAAGGAACTAAAATGAAACATTAATAACACAAAACAAAGATATCGTAGATCATATCATTGGTGTACCATTTCAATTCTTCATTCAACTTTAGATAAGGTGAAATGATTTACAAATGCATCGTCGTAGGGATCCTCACACGCGAGATTTGTATAATCAAACACACGTTTTAATGTATTGTCAAATTTACCGTTCACATAAACACTAAAATCGACTCACTAACCCTTTTTATGAACAGTAAAATAGGTTAGCCGAAATTCGTAAGAACAATATGAACAGTAAATTGGCTCGCTGAAATCCACATGAACAGTAAAATCGGCTAGCCGAAATCGCATGAACAGTTAATCGGCTCGTCGAAATTTGCAAGAACAGTAAATTGGCTAGCCGAAATTTATATGAATAGTAAAATCGACTAGCCGTAATTCGTATAAATAGTAAAATCGACACCGAAATTTTACTTTTCATGAAAAGGGTAAAATTGGCAATATATTAAAATCCTTGTCGGATTATACAAAATACCCGTGGGAGGATCGCTATCCATTCATAATATGACTGGTGTTTAAATCTCGGAAGATACTGATATCGTTCGATATCTCAAATATCTGATATTAGTTGAGATATCGACTGATATCATTCTCTTACTTCTTTTTTATTTTTTTAATATCGATTGGATTTTATTAATTAAAAACAATAAATTGAAAGAAGCCTCGTTTAAAATAAAAAAAAAATCGGAAATATCGTCCAATATCTAACTGATATATCGGTCGGGCCCACGAAGAAATCAATTTTTTTTTAAAAAAGGTAGTGATATTTAATGATATCGGCTGAGATCATCTACCTACGGCCGATACGATACGTATCGACTGGAATTATTATCCCTTAATATGACTAATATTTTAAATTTGAAATATCTACTGCTCTTGATACCTTTTTTTAACATTGATATCTCCATTCCATATTGGAGGTGAGATTAATCTCACAAGCAAATGTAAACTTCTCAATTTACATACATTGGTTAAGTCAATCAAGAGTAACTCCTTGTGGAATGACTTAAAAGAATTTGATCGTGAATCAAAGTCAAGCCCTCCCTTTGTAAAAAAGAGTTTCTTGAGGGTCACACTTACCCTCTCTAGAGTCGACCAATAGCCCTTCTCCATCTTCATAAACTATGAAAATAACATGAATTAAAGACTTAAACTTACTTGCCATGAATATGTTGACAAAAATGTATAAACTTTTAATTATTATAGTCAGGTGAGTAAAAAGTTGGACATTTACTTTTAATTCTTTCAAAAACTCAATTTGAGAATTTTAATCAAAAGTCTGGCACCAATTCATTAGGAATAAATGAGATTCTTTTCTTTTTCTCAATCCAATCAAAATGCAAAGAGTTATTCGAGGCATCGGTTAGAGTCTGGTGCAAGAATGGCCTTCTTTTCATATAAAATGTGTTAATGAGCAGCAATCTACTGAGAGAGACCAGAGAAGAAGGAAGAAACAATGGCGTTTCAGCTGAGGAAAGCTGCTTTCTTCTTCTCTCTGAATCTACTGGCAGTGATTCATTGTAGTCTCTCCACTTCCTCTACTGCCTTCAGTGAGATCAATGGAAATCCCAATTTCAATGGGAGAATCATTGAATTCCAAGAAACTCGATTGATCATCAACGGTAACGAAGCATATAGAAGTATCTACAAGAAAACCATGGAGTATCCACCTTTAGACGCCAATAATCCGGCTGAGAATCCAGGCCAAAAGCAGAAAACCAATTGGCTCTAACACTGCCGGGGAGAATCCACCTCGTAGGGTATCATACTACTTCTATCTCTGCTTACAAAATCTTTTTATATTCAGTTATTAGTAGCAATGAAGAAAAAAAAAACTCATGAAAAAATAAATTTTGAGTTGAATGAAATTTTAAAAAATCAAAATAAAAGCTTGACTCAGAAGTTTTCAACTATAACTACAAAAGTAGATGGATGAATTTGTTTCACCTATTTTCAATGCTTGTGTTGAAATTTTTGCAGGTGATATTCAGATGTGACTGCTGGTATGATTTATGAATTTTCAGTTTTCTCGTGTAGAGATGGAATGTATGAACGTCATGATTTTTCTTAGGCATATAACCAGAGAAGTTTGAAGCATTTGTTGGAAGCACATGATTTGTAAGTTATGTAATTATTCAAATAAGCACAATAATCAACATTTAGAATCTTTGTGCTCTTTCTAGTCAGGTTCTTTTTTCTTTTTTGAATTAACGTGTGGAAAATTCAGACATATTCTTACAAAAACTCTCACGGATGACTGGATGAGCCCACTACTCTTAAGGCACACCAAAGTCGGACCATGGGGGCTCGAATCCACAGCCTACCACTTTTTGAGGCGAAAGTCAACCAGTTGAACTATATCCATGTAATTCTTCTTCCTATAGTCTCTCTCCGGTCCTTTCTTTATGTGTTCTTCTTATTAATAATATGTCTTCAGTTATCTCTCAAAAATAAATTTTTTTAAACAGTATGAAGGGTTCATGCCCACATGGGTGTAGCTCAACTTGTTAACCTCCCGCCTCAAGAAGCGGGAGGTGCCAAGTTCGAGCCCCCATGGCCTAACCTGGTGTACCCTAAGGGCAGTGGGTATCGTCCGTGGGGGTTTTACACTGGATTTTCCACGGTTTTCTACACGTAAATTCAAAAAAAAAATTGGAAAAAATTGAAAACCTGTAGTGCATAATGTGATGGGTTCTGTTATTTGGGTGCCAACAAAGAAAGGATTGGCAAGCTTGATTGTGTTTTGAAATAGGACTTTTGTAGAGACAATTAGTATCTTATGTGATCGTATAATTGAACCTGATTATTACATGGAGCTAAATGCTAAATAAGAAGAAAATGATGGAGATATTATGTATCTTAACTTGAGAAAAGTTCGTGTGGCTGAGATATGTATCCTAATATGGTGTTTGGAGTAACAAGAAATGATAGAATTAGGAATTAATTCCTAATAAAACTCAATTTGACTCAACTCAACTAGAAGAGTTAAGCAAGTTTTGGTTGTCAATTAGCTGAAGTCGATTCTATTAAAATAATATTATAAAGATTTATATATTTCTATATATTTATAAATATTGTAAAAACTAAAAAAAAAACATGAAAAAAACCTAGAAGAGGCAAATAGAAATTAAGAATTAAAAATAAAAAGAGTAACCCAAAAAGAATATTAAAAAATGTGGAACAAGATGAGAAGAAAAAACAAAGAAAGATCAGAAAAAATGAAATAAAAATTAGAGAACTGGAAATTAAAGAGACAACACAGAAGTAAAGCAGGGAAGAAAAAATAGATCAATGATGGAGAAAAAAAAAAAAAGACAAGATGATGAAAATATAAAAACAAAGGGAGATGAAGAGAGATTTTACATGGTTTATTTTATTTCTTTAAAAAATAAAAAATAGTTATTGAAGAATGGGAGAAAAATAATGGACTAAGAAGAGAGGAAGAAGAATTGAAGAGAGAGAGAGAGAGAGAGTGGCACAACTGGGGCAGCTGCTCTCTTGGAATTTTTTATAATTTCTTGTTTGCCCTAATGTCATTTCAAAATGACTTCCATGTCCTTTCTAAAGTGAATCAGAACAAGTGGATTAATTCGACTCATCTGAGTATTGTATCTAACACGGGAAGTTGATAAAAAACTTGAAGCCCAATCGAGTTTCTAGTGAGTTAACTCACTTTTTTAACCAAGTTGAATTGACTCAGCCCAAGTAAGCAACGAGTTTTTCGAACCGTGGTATTAATAGATAATGGCAAAAAACCATCGTTGCTTTAAAAGAGAATGGAAGATTTAGTGTGCACTGTGCACATACACCAAAAAGCAGCTCTTTTTAAGTAGAAATGGGTTTGTACCAATAAAGTGCTAGATCTTGAAATCCTTTTATCTTCCGATATGTGGTTTTTTTTTCAGCTTCTTTGTTTCCCATTGTTAATTTATTATTGAGATCATTTTGAGAGAGTTTTCATTAGGGTTGAAATCAAGTCGAGTCGGGTTTTTTAAAACTCATTCCGACTTGAGTTACTAATATATAGAACCCAATTTGATTCGACCTGAACTTTTGACCCGGACCATGTCTCAGCTCGGCCGAGATTTTTCTCTCTCTTCATTTTTTTTTAAAAATTTCGGTGGTTTTTATTTTTAAAAAATCATTTAAAAAAATAAAAAAGGCTGTTGTTTTAAAAAAAAAATTAAAATATAAATATTGGATGAATATCGGCTGAGATATCGACTGGGCCCATGCCGATATTTTTTTTTTTTTTTTAAATAAAAATAGGGGCTGAAATCTTGGCCATATCGGCCGAACTTTTTTGTCTCTGGCCGATACTATGCGTATCGGCCGAGATTTCGACCCATGACCTGGACGTCTTGACCCGACCTGACTCGAATTATAACCCGACTCAACCCGAAACCCGACCTGCATTTTAAACCTACTTTAGCCTATTTTTTACCGAGTTGGGTCGAGTTTGGTCGGTTGGATCGGGTTAACTTCAAAATCTCTCAATCTAACCTGATCCGAATTCAATGCGGGTTTCTGACTTCTCAACCCGACCTGACTTTCTTAACTCGACCCGCATGACTTCCGGGTTAGGTCAAGCGGGTTCGGGCCAAAACCCGACCCGAGTTTCACCCCTAGTTTTGATGTAATATTTATTTGATTCTCCGTGCTGTAGTTGTATGAAGTTTACATGGCTTGTATTTAGATTAGTTTGCCCCGCAATTTAAATGACTGTTGATTGACATGTAATTTCTATTTCCATCTTATTGGTTTAGATTCATCTAATAAAAACAGGAGGTGTTGGGACTAATTCACTTGGTTTAAAGAGAATAAATAAAGAGAATGGCTTTGAAGAATAATCATTGGAGAGCATAACTATGTGAGATGTGTGACGGAAGACATAGATAGAGTTTAAATATAAATTCATGGTTATTGAATTATCTCACCATCAAATTAGCCATATGAAATCAACAAATTATGACATTATAATTTTTTAAAAATGAAGATTAAAAACTTAATGTATCAAATAGAGATATAATTTCACTTATATTTCATATGGTCATTTACAAAATTCATCTCATCATGTGGTTGTTAGGGCTACTGCAAACGAGTCCCACATTAGAAGTGTGGACTGAGATCTAGGAGTTATTGTTGGGGCTGCTGCGAACGAGTGCCACATTGGAAGTGTAGAAAGAGATCTAAGGGTTTATAAATGACTTGGATCACTCCACCTAACATGCCAGCCTTTTGAGTTGAAAGTCTAAGTTCTAACAAGTGCTATCAAAGTCAGGTCTCAAGCTACCTCCTGTGGGTTCAGGAGATCATCTAAACGAATGGGATGACTGACGTCACTCTCTACGCCAGAGGGCCACATTCGAGGGAAGGATTGTTAGAGTTGCTGTGAACGAATCTCACATTAGAAGTGCAGAAGGAGATCTAAGGATTTATAATCGATTAGATCACTCTTCTTAAAAGATTAGTATTTTGGGCGGGAAGCCAAAGTCCTAAGAGTGACTCTCTAATCACTTTTTAGGATCATCCTCCTCTCTTTGACCCATTCTCATTATAGCTTTCCAATAAAAACATAATTTCACATACATATTAATATAATCTCACACTCATTCTATCCACCCAATCATTTTTTTAAAACGATTTTCTTTATATTATTCTACTAATCTCATTCTCCATAAATTTATTTTTATGTAAAATATAAAATCTCAATGAAACCCTGAAATTATGGATCCAAGAATGCCCATCATTTTAAAATGTTAATGACAGACTACCACACTACATAGAATAAGCTACAAAAGTCAAAAACAAATCAGTCATCGGAACAAGAAGGTTTTATCCATTCTGGATAGGAAGATACTCCATGACAGACATTTGAGTTTGTTTGTTTTATTCAGGGCAAACCGGAGCAGTCATGTGATTGACCCACCTTCAATCTATTTCATTTTTCTACTTTCTTTTTACATGGATATCGACCTCTTAAATAAAATATTAACAATAAATCTCTTAATCCATACACACTTATCATCTTGATTAATTAAAATGTGTAAACCTTTCAATTTGATAATAAGAAAAGTTTGAAATTCCATCAAATCCAAAACCTTCTTTCGTCGAAAAGAGAGCTTCTTATCTATCAAATAGAACATTTCTTGACTGTCTATCATTAAATCTAAGACTTATATTGTCAAAATCCAACCCAATTTTGATCCATTTCTTATATTTAGTACACAATCAGCAGAAGTATGAATGCATGGAACTATATTAAAGAGATGGCCACGCTTTGAATCACAAAATTTATTATGATTATCAACACAAGCATCCAAACAGATAAATATTACAGATTTGCAATCACTACTAAAAGAATTCATGCCACATGTACAAAATCACCATTAAAAGTCCCCGTTAAATTCATATTTATATTATGAATTGAATTAAAAAGCACTATCTAAATAAAAATCATCAGATGAAAACCATGAAAAAGTAAGAACAATGCAACCGTTCTAAACATTCTTTTTCTGATTTTTTTTACAAAATAACGGCATTTTATACCTAATAATCCAATAATTTAAACATTTTTCTACTTAATAATCATTTCTATTAAAAATCTTACTTTCCGCAATATTTTCTGGGAATATTAATATAATATAATATCGAAAAAAAAAATTCCTAACCAAACATGAAAAAGGAGAAATTAGGATCAAATGCAGATTTCCATGAGAATAGACAAGCCCAGAGAGTCAAAAGATTCGTGAAGAAAACCAGAAATGGGCCACGTGTCGGTCACTTAGAAGGCTATCCAAATTGTACACCCGCGACTACTTTAACATCACCGCGATTATCACACGGCGAGCGTACTGACAGAAATCAAAACAAGTCTTTACCAGTCAGCATCACACCATTAAGGGAGGGCAGAGACTAAAGAGACCCTACCAAACCCTACCCTACCCTACCCTCTTTACATTTCAAATACATTTCTCAGTTCTCTCAAATATCTAATTGTAATGCGAAAAAAGGAAATAGAGCAGAGATTGCACGGTCATTAAGCCGCCACGTCAACGCACTTGTTACCAGCGGCACAGATTGCCCACACGTACCCGAACGGATCCTTGACCGTCCCGCCGAGCGATCCGCAACAGGCGCCAGCACCCTCCGTCATGTCTTCCACGACCACGGCGCCTGCCTTAACGGCGTTCGCAACGGCAGCTTCCACATCATCCGTCTCCAGGCAAAAGGAGAAACCCGTTACATCAGTTTTTTTCACCCTAACAAAAACAAGCAGAGACAGTTTCAGATAAACGCATTTTCCTTTCAGGCCGATGTTTCGGCCAGGTGTTTAGAACTAAAGATGCAATGGTAAAATTTGGCAATAGTAACAAAAATTTGATAAGAATTGTAGATAAATGAGATGCTATTTTTGGTGAAATTCTAGATGAGAAGTGAAAATCAAAGGTAAGAATCGGAGTGGCCGGCCTTTGAAAATCTCGACTGGCGAGGATTTACTCTGATATTTCGTGAGATATTTCTTAACAAAGTGCCGATCAAAACCAGGCCGATGTATGGCCATCAGACCAACGTATGCCAAAAACGGCATAAGAAAGTGCTTAAGAAAAATCACAGTTCAGAAGAACAAGCAGATGCATGCTAAGCTATTTTTGTAGTAAAATTTTAGATGATGATGAAGAAGATATTATGATATAAAATTTAAGCCGATACTTCCATACAGTTTTCCAATTTCGACGTTTGCAGGAAATAATCCAACAAACTCCGGCCCAACATAAGAACCAGAAGGCACACATTCAAATTTCAGATCTCTTAAGACAAGAACAGAAAAGTCTACAAAAGAAGGAAGCTATAAGTGAGAGAGAGAGAGAAACAAGCACGTTTCGTCGGCCTCGTAGCAGACAACGAGGACGGATGGACCGAGCTTGAGTTGGGCGCAGATGATGAGAGGGAGCCCTTGCTCAGCTTTGCGCTTGGGGTGAGTGGTTCGACTCAGCTCCTCAGCTCCGAATGCATCTTTGTAGAACTGTACAGCTTCAGCGGCTTTGGGGGAATGGATGAAGAGCTGCGGCTTCAAAGAGGAGAAGGAAACAGCCTTGGTGGGGCTGTTGGGAATCTCTGCATTCTCCTGGGCCATGGCTACTAGCGAACGATTGGAAAGGGAAAGGTAACCCTAACAGAGATACAAGAGAGAGGTAAACGATGAGAAAGAAACCGTTAAGGTCAGGGTAAGTAAGGTTATTTACGGAGATGGGTGAGGTGGTGGAAAACCGTTCCGTGAAAAATTTATTTATCTTATTTTCTCTGAATATTTTAGTTCTATTATTTAAAATATTTATATTTTTTTAAAAAAATTCTTTACAAGATTAACACTCGATTTTATACTATTCTAATATAAATGAGACAATTCTAAAACCCATATAAAACAACTAATTTAAATAGAGAGAGTATTAAAATAATAGAGTTCATTTTTACACTGACTATTTTATTATATGTCAGCGATTATTTCAATTGATGTTGGACATATAAAACTATTATGCTTTCGACATATAATAAAACTTTTATGCTTTTGTTTAAGCTACTTTGATGTGCTATAATCTTGTGAATGTTATGTGTTTAAATTTTAAAATGCACGTTTGAACTTCGATAGTCATATGTGACTTTTTGGATTGATAAGAATTTTATTTAAATGGAGAAATGTAAAAGCCAAGGTAGAAATCTTGTGTGAGATAAGTTAAAAAAGAAAAAATTGTGTCTCGAGTCTACTTGGGGCAGTGTGACAATCAATCTTCAATCTTCACAAATCTTTTGATTTTGCAATGAATACTTCATCTATTGATCTCCTCATGAAAGACATGATATTTAATACATATCTCCTCGTTGTTGAGGAGATTAGCTTTTGATCTGTACTAATAAGATCATGCTTATAGAGTATTAGCACAATACAACAATAATTTAGTTGTTATCAAAATCAATTATCCATGATTTGAAATCTTAGAGTTAATAAATTCCTGACGTAACTCAACTTGAGTACTGAATTGAATTATTAGTTTAACTCAATCTTAGTGTTCTATTAAATTTTTTTAGTAGATCGGGTCAAATTAATTTGAGTCGAATCAAGTCAAATTAAGAAAAGCTTGAACCGATCCAACTCGAATTTAATTCGATTTTTTGTTTTCAATCCAAGTCACTTGATTTCTCATACGGGTCTTATGGGTCGAGTTAAAACCCAACTCAAGTTTCACCTGCAGGAGTCTCTGGTGAGTTCTAGTTTGATTTCTTTTGAACTAAATTTTTCTGATAGAAATATAGAATATTAGGATCGACATTCCGCAACTCGGGCCATGATAGAATAACTGAAACAGGCCAATGAAGGGGTCAACTATCTGCAAAGACCCCAAAACTGGAGGAGCGATGTCAGCAACTAGAAAGAGTATCCGAGAGCTGATGGGGCATGGGACAAATGCTGGAAGTGGAAGAAGATAGACGATGCAAAGTCCAGTCTGTAGAGGCCTTCTAGAGCTTGTAGAGAACATCAGCCTTTGATAAACCAGATGTGCCTGAGAGGCAAGAAAGTGTTTATCAATGAGACAGAGGAGGCTTAGCTGAAGACCATAGAAGACAGTAGAGAAATCATTCATGTTGCGCATAGGCCAATGACGAGAACCAATACATTCCCCACTAATACCCAGGTAAAGGCACCCAAATAGGTCACATTCCTGCATTAATTTCACCCTCTAGTAACTATGGGATGTTCATCCTTGGATGTGTTTGGATGGTGGATGGTACCAAAACAAGAAATCATCTTTTCCACCCTCTATCGATGATCGGCGATGAAAATGATTAGGGCACAAAGAGGAAGAAAAACAGTAAGCTGCATAATATGACCTCCAATTTCGACTAAACCCCAAATTTCAGTGGCATGGGTCAACTTGGAATTGGTAGCTTCGGATAATCTTAACCGTTGCTCGGCTAATATTTAGATTGTGAAATATGATGATTGTGGGGTTTAAACACTGGAGGAGTGGTCTTTTGCTGGTCAGCAAAGGGAAGAGTTCACATATACTTGTTTTCAACGAGGAACTGTTCTTCATCTATCTACTGCCATCAATAATTTTTAATGCTGGGTAAGTCATTGGTCACAAGATAGGTTCTGTGAAGTAATTATTTTCTTTTCAAAACCAGATTGGCCAGTTCGAACTGTTTTATTTTGAACTGGTGCATAGTACAATAACAGTGCAGTCAACTTGTGACGCATGCTTTAATGGCACTAGGTTTTGAAGAGAATACATTATATTCAATTTAAAATGCTTATGACCCTTCTGTTTGACTAGGATTTTAAAATATTTTTGCTTCTAGTTTGGTTTTTTGTCCAATTTGATCTGCTCATATGAGATCGTTGAACTGCTATGGTCCACCAAACCAACCAGCAAGATGTTTTTCAATGTACTGGTTTAACAAGCCTTGTGTATTTCTTCTTACAATTGATCATGAAAATCGAGCGAGAAAAGGACACCATTGGCAACTCAAAGTTATGTTCTAAAGAAGGCAAAAATCTTAAAAACACATAAATGTGAAGAATTCTTTCTTTATAGGCCTTTAGCACTTACGGTGGTGGCAAAGAAGCTGATTTATATGATTTTAATTGATTATAGTATTATACTGCTCGAATGAAGCAGCCTTTACAAATGCCCGAGGGCTACTAACCAACTAAAGAAACTTCAACTTAAGATATTATCAAAACAGAATGGAAACCCAGTATCATTGCAAGTGAAAGATTTTGATACTTTATAGAGTACATCGATTTTAACATCATGCACTGAAATGGCTAAAGTAGATTTCCCACTTGCAATTTTTTGGCATCTGAATTGGAGAGGAACATAGGACAAACACTTTTTTAAGATTTTAGGTGCCTAAAGTGGTTTGGAAAGATGACAATGCTTGAGTTGCAGATTATGTTGTCTCTAAAACAGTGTTTGACCCAGCGTGTGTGGATAGGGAGGTTTGCACATGCTCCAAGGATTAGTCAGCTCTAAGAGCGCCGGACACGTTGGTCTTCAGAAAAAAAAAAACAGTGTTTGGCCCCACACCATACATGGTCAATTGGTGTATGTACCACAGCAAACCTGAATTCAGGATTCCTCAAGCCTATACGATTACATGCCATACAACCCAAGCAACCTTTATAGGCTTCAAAGTTCCCTCCACAAGTACCCTCATGGAGGTTAACAGGCAGTTATTAGGGCTACACCCCTTTAAACTAAAGGACATATCCAATGAAAAAGGCACTGATTCAAATGACATCCCTTTGGAAAATTTATTTATTTTGAAATGAAACTAAGTTCTGAAAATACTCCAACACATACTTGAGACCCTCATGTGTTTCTTAAGGAAGGATCCAGACAATTAGGTAACACAAACCAGAGGAATCTGTACTGGAATGTTTTATAGTCAAATTTGTGTATTTTTTTTTTATTGTTGCTGGTTTTCAATGTTATATTTATTTAAAAATACGTAACTTTGTTCAAGACTCTCCTCAATTCCATACTTTGGGATGGGCAGAATCCAATCGTCTCATACCGGTGTCAGATTCTGACAGATTCCCGTGTCAGTGATAGGTTGGAACACCTGTGAAGAGGTCTGCCCCAAATTAGAAGCTAATTCCACTGCTTAAAGCATTATATAAATTCCTGGGCAATTAGGGAGCTGATTTCTAGCTGAATGCTCTGTTATATTCTATGCATCATCTCAACTAGATATCGCTCTTATAGTAGCAGGATTGCGTTCTTTAGTTGGGTTGTAAACCTCTTCAAATATTTTCTAGTTTCCAGGTCAAGAAAAACCAAATTTTCCGCAACTTCTCAACAATACTTCTATTTGGAGTACTTGGCACATTGATATCTTTCTGCATCATTTCACTTGGTAAGTTTTGATCGTCTTTAATGTTCATTGCTTTACATTTTCATCACCTAGAAGAATAAGACATTTATGTCTTCTATACTTATTTTGATTTCTACCTTGACTCAAAATGAGAACTTGTTGAACTAATAGACCTTTCACATATGAACTTTCCTCTCACTTCAGGAGTAATTACACAACTGAGTACACAGTTTTACACTATTTATGTGAACCTTTCTCTATCATGTCTGGATGCCCCATTTTTTTAGGAAGATACTGCAGGAATGTGAGAACCTAGTGGGGTTCTACTTACTGCTATAATGAAATATGTCTGAGGTTGGTGTTGGTCACAGAATTTTTTACAGAAGTGGAGTTGTTATATTTTACATGAATTAATTCAAATTTTAAATAACAGCAAAATTCTCTCTCAGTTCTTCCTAGAACTTCATTAGTAGATTTTCAGGTAATGTAGAAGTTATAACACATAAAATGGACGTTATTATCTCACTTAAAATTGCAACTCATATTCAGATATCTATCCCATATTTGCCCATGTTTTAGAATGAAGTTGAAAAGGAGATGAAAGAAAGAAAAAAACCTCAAAGCAAGTTGGTGCAAACATTCAAAGCTAAAAGACAAGTTTCAACCCCTTACAATAAAATAAAATAAAAGAAGAGAAAAAGAAATGAAATATGGTTACAGGGTCCCATGTTTCAGACCGTGATGTTGATGGAGAAGAACATGAAGACCTTAGAGGAGCTTTGCTTTGGCTTAATACAGGATGCCATCAAATATTTGTTGTCCTAAGGGGTTTAATAGGTGCCGCATGTCATTGGAGAGAATAGAGGATGTATTTGATCAAGAATGATTAAAAAGATCTGGAGCAGAAAACATTTGGACTACCTAATTACCAGTTAACTGATGGATGGCCTACGAGTAGAGTAGTCAATGATAGAGGCTTAGATTCAAAGGGCCAATCTTGATATTATGATAATAAATGGCCCAAATCATGTTGTACCTAAGGATGTTGAACATTTGGGCCTTGCATTTCTTTTACGATCACATCAGTATTTGAGACAAACTTAGTTCCAGTATTGCATCCACATTTCAAATGCTTTTATAATACTGCAAGACTAGGTTTCAAAAAGAGCTACTTGTAAGAAAAATTAAAACTAGAAATGGATACCTCTTATACAAATAGAGCAAGAGTTATGCTTCAATATGCAACGTAAGTTTTTTATCTTTTTTCCTTTTTTTTTGTAAATTGTCTGAAATCTGTAGAATTTTTGTGTTTTAGAATAGAGTGTAGTCAGGAGTAGTTTCTAAGGATGTTTCCAACTCGTAGTTGCGAAAAAAAGAAGAAAAAAGGGTTGTTCCCAACTCTCAAGGGATTTCTTAAAATGCTTGGTTTAGAGAAACAAGTGAGATATGCAAAAGATAGAGAGTGATATAAAAGGATAATAAAATGTGTTTTTGATGGCCAAGGTATCTAGGGGTCTCACCTGTATTTGGACATGAGACATTTTAACCCCACTAATCCTAGAGCATGTGAAAGCCTCCCAATCTCACACACACCAGGTAAACAACTATGGAGAGTGGCCCAGAGAGGTGTTGAGCGTGAAACCCCTGGACACCTTGGCCATCAAGATGTCCCTTCATTTGACCCTTCTAACCCTCCTTCATGATAAGATTGAGAATGAAATGATGAAAATTGAAAATAGAAAATCCTCAAGACTATAAGCAGGCATAAATTTAGAGAATATCTCCACAGGCTGGTTCCAGTCTTCTCTACTGGACCATCAGACGTGGTTTACATGTAATGTATGGATACATCCTGAACAGGTTTTATCAATTGGATTGTCTTTCAGAACGGTAACGGGGAAAAGCTGCTTAGCTTAAGCAGAACAGTTTGTGACAAGGTTCTGCATGAACGCTTCAAGACAGAAAAATATTCTGCACATTTTCTTCCTTTCAGAACGGTAAGGGGAAAAAGCTGCTTAGCTTAAGCAGAGCAGTTTGTGACAAGGTTCTGGATGAACGCTTCAAGACAGAAAAATATTCTACACATTTTCTTCACAAAGTATATTAGCAAATGTGATTTTTAATAATTATTCTGTATATAATATATAATTAATTCATATTTAATTTTTTTAATACGATCCTGTTATGGCCAATTACTTGATGTCCCTTGTGGAGTTATTGCATCAATAGGCCCCTGACATGCTTTACAATTAACTTTTTGAATCATTTGGATGTACGCAAATCATAAGCAGTTCCAATGTTTTGGTAGGGTGGATACTCTTTCTTTATGCTGCACATGTGGAGAGGTACAGAAATTGAAAATCATGTTACATCATCTGTTTATCAGACCCAAATGTAACTACCTGCATTGTTAATTAAATTGATTTAAATGGAGTATTACATAAAATATATATCATTTAATTTAAGTTTTTTCCACAAATGAACATCAGATAGGACAGCAATGGTCTGCCACATTAATAAGCCCATTGCAATTAAAGGTTCTCAATCAAGAAGAAACTCCCTTACTTTACAGTCTCGTATTCTGAGAGGGAGTAGTGAATGATGCTTACTCCTATTGTGCTTTTTAATGCAGTCCAAAAGCTTGATTTCAGCAACATTGATGCTGTCACTGCCTTAGAAACTTTTTTGGACTTTCCTCTACCTCTTCTTCACAGGTATCGCACTTGGTATAGCAGTAAGTTTTCATTTGTTTGATTGTTTAATTACTATACTTTACATCATTGAAAAGTGATGGTTAAACCATCAATTTTACCAAGGAATCATAAAATTCAACAATTGCCAATGAACTAGTTTCAATTTTGGTGTATAGCTTGGTTCTTGTTGGTACTTGGGAACAAGAGACAACAACTGATACCAAGACATACATCATAAATGACAGAACAACAGGCTGATAATGACAGAAACAGAGTTCTATTGACCAAAACATAAACAAAGTTGATACGTCAGTCGAACTGATACAGCAATTTTTTGTTCCTTCACCTTCATTGGTAATCATCCACCTCAGTAAATAGGATGAATTCATAGTTGATAGAATAGATACTGGCAAATTGTTTCAGTCAGTCGTTCAACACAAGTTCTTCCGTCGCTCTTGTAAAAATATTTGATGTTAGAGATGTGGCGAACCTTTGGGTGATCCTCGCCTGCATCCTCTTTTATCCTATCTGCCAGCTTCCTGGGCATTTCCACCAAGTAAAGCTGTTGGAGGCCTTTAAGGTGTTCAATTCCTTCAAGTACCATCTTTAGCTTGCTGCATCCGATCAGTTGTATCACTTCGATGTTTGGCAATGCTCCCTGATCTAATTCTACTTTAGTTAATTGTGAAAGAGTGTGTAGATTTAGTCTCTTCAGTCGAGGAAACATGCCAACATGGAAGTGCAGAAGTTGCCCATCATATGCCCTGTAAAGTGTGAGAAATACCAGGTTGTGCAATCTGTCGTGAAGAAAGAATATCGTTTTCTAATCGAGAGTGTTCCAACCACAAATGGGTGAGATGCTCAAGTAAGCGAAACCAGTCTGGCACATTCTCCAAACACCCGTATAGACCGAGTTTTTCAAGATGGACTGGTGGAGGTGACAATGCCTCTAATCGAATGAACTCATCCTCATTGCTTGATCTTATAGTCAAGGCACGCAGTTCTTTCATCTCTTTTACTGAGTTGCACAAATTTTGTCCATCGTTTGCTCTCAATTTGTGAATGCCAAACCTTCTTAATTGGCTTAACTGTTTCCCTGACAATTTCCTCTGTAGCTTCTACAGTGTGTAGACTGCGCAATTCTTTCAGGTAACAAATTCCATGAGGCACCTGGACAGAACTGAAATAGTTGAATTTATTGTAGTGCCTGTCATGCCTGTTTTTTAGGTACAGATGCCTTAATTTGTGCAGCTTCACTATCCCATCTGGTATCCTCTCCACTTTGGTATCCCGAATATCCAATGTTTGTAGATTCTTAAGCTTATTGAAAGAATTTGGAAGCATTTGTATATTTGTACCCCTCAAGTTCAAATATCGCAAATTGAACAAATCAGTCAATTCATTGGATATACTTTCAATAGCTACATCTTGTAGGTGCAATACTCTCAAATATTTGAAGCGTGGAATTAGTGATTGTAAAGAGGATGAGAAAGGCGTGTTAACCTCAAAAGTGTAAAATGAACGGAGGTATTTCACGCTGGTGTTTGATGGAAAACTTTCCCCATTTTGCCAAAAGGATAAGCAACGGATTTTCCAATATGAATTTGGGTCTTTCCCTCTGTACACCAAGAAAAAATTCTCTTCCTTTGATTTAGATAGAGCTAGGTCATGCATAAGATCATGCATTCGACAAGTTCTTATCCTTCCAGATGCATTGGTTTCTACAGGTTGAATCATGCTTCGGTGAATGAGCTGCATAAGGTATTCTTCTGCCGTGTCCTCAATTGCCTGGTCATCGTCCTCTTCTACAAATCCCTCAGCGATCCAAAGCCTTATCAGCACCTTTAGATGAATTAAATGGTCCTCAGGGAAGATGCTAAAATACAAGAAGCAGCTTTTAAGGTAATGAGGCAAAAAACTGAAGCTAAGGGACAAACACCTTTTAAATTTCCAACCATGGGATTTCTTTCAAGCCATGACCTGAACCGGGCATAGACATCTTCCCATCTAGATGGATCATTTCCTATTGATGCTAGGAGGCTGCCAATGTAAGTGATTGCTAAAGGCAAACCTTCACACTTCTTCACAAAGTTTTGAGTCCATGACTCTAGGTTTTGAGGACAGGGCTCCCCCCCCGCCCCCGCCCCCACCCCCGCCCAAATGCCTTTAAACGAAATAATTCCCGAGCCTCTTCATCGGTTAGATGCTCGAGTGGGTAACTGTGGACTCCATTACCCAATTGGGAGGATCGTTCCAGATTTTGTGTTGTGACCATTATCCTACTTCCATTGCTAGATCTTGGCAATACCATCACCAGGTTGTTCCAGGCATCTAAGTTCCAAACATCATCTAACACCACAACGTACCTCTGCTCTCTAAGGTAGTTGTTGATTGAATTGATCAATCTCAGGACGTCCATGATGCTCTCTACATCGCTTGGAACATTTTTCTCTTTTGCCTTGTAGAATTCATTTAGCAAGCGTTTCAATAGGATTTACATGTCAGATGTCTGAGAGACTGAAATGCTTGCATAACAGTCGAAACGGTTTTTCACAACTTCGAAAGCTTTCATGACAAGAGTGGTTTTGCCCAAACCTCCCCTTCAAGTCACGAAAGTTACCATTACCATTCTCTGTTGTGGTTTTTCATCTACTAACATTTTCGCTAGTGAATCTATTTTTTCATTCATTTTTCCAACAATTTGGTCTGTCAACACACAAATGTTATGTTGACGCTGAAGTATTTGACCCACACTCCCGTCAGCTTTCAGTTCACTTGGGTATCTGCCTCTTCTCACTGATTTTTTTTCAATCCTACGCTGGATTCGTTCCAGCCGATTGCAAAGTGTGTGCTTGATCCGGAGATCTTTCCGGAGGTAAGTGGTGGAATTGACAAAGCTACCAAATCCACCTGATTGCTGTCTCTGAAATGGATACTTATACTTTTCGATGATATCCTGCACATCATAGGCGACATCTCGTACTTGTTCCAACCATTCGCTCACCGAATTATTGCTCTCCTTCTTTGTATCTGCATCATTAGGTAGGCTTCCATGCTTTCAAGCTCCCGCATGATTTCTTGGACTTGATCGGGAACTCCTTTCAACAGATATACTTCATCTACTGCAATCTTAGTGAGTTTGTAAGGAAGCCAAGGAAGCGTCCACAAGACTGTCCACCATGGTTTAATTTCAAAACCAACAATTACTATGATCAATATTTTTTTTTAATTTACGTGGGAAACTAGTTCTTTTAATATAAAGAGATACAGCAAACAAAAAATATATACAAAAAAAAAATTCTACATTCTTAATTATTATTTTATAAATGGAAAAAATTGAGCTTATAAATAACAAAAAATATAATAAAGATCAATAAATGAAAATAAAAAATTACCATTGTCGTTGAATAATTTACTATATCTTTTTACAGAAATATGCAAGCCACAAGCAGGGCTGGGTTTGGATGGGGGCAAATTTTGGAGGGGTTATCTAGGGTAACCCCTAGTCCAGGAGTTTAAAATTCGGTGTGCGTCGATATATTAGCTGCGAAATTTCTTTCTTTTTTTTTTAATTAAAACAATCAATATAGGATGATATCGCTGATACATAACGGTGATATATATCGAATATCGGCCAAATACGGTCGATATGTATCGTATCGGATGATATTTGTCTCCCTGCCCTGGTCAGGAGTTACCAGAGGTAATATGAAAATCCCTCCTTGAAAAAGGGTTCAAAAGTTGAGAGAGGAGTAAAAAGTTGATTTTTATCCCGCCCTTTTAGTTACGGTTACCCTCGTCCAAATGTAGCTCAGGTGTTAAAGAGTTTGACCCTCATGTGTGTTGGCGATAAATAGGTGATACGCATTCTTTTTCTTGAATTTTTTTTCTATTTTCTTATTAAAAAAATAGATTCTTTAGAAGAAATTAGAAATATCTTATTCGTTTTTATTTTTGTTAAAAATATGAAACAAAAAAAAGAAGAAATAATAATATTAATTTTTTTGATAGAAAACTCGTCTATCATGAACTCGGTCAACAACTTTGGTAAAATTTGAAACTTACTGTTCTTACCGGTAAATTTGAACTTTACTGCACTAGCCTACAGCACCTGCTTATGGCAATCGGTCAACACAGGTTGACTTTGAGTTGGATTGATTATAGATAATAACAAATGTTTTGTTTTCCATTCGGATTTTATTTCATTCAATTCAATCTAATTTGAGTTGACATAAAAACTTCTAAAAAAATTTAGAAAAATTAAAAAAAAATTAATACAAAAATAAAAGATAAAAAGGGTTTTCTTTTCGTTTGAGTAAATTGAGATATGGAAAATTGACACATAGGATACGAATTTTTACCTTGGTGAGATACATAGGTAATAAATGAATAACTTATCTAAATATTAATTTTAATTCAATTCCTTTGGAGTTTTGATTGGATTGGGATTTGGGACTCTTGTTTCCAATCCAACTCAAATTTATTTTAATTCAATTCTATTCAATTTAAATTCTTTTTAAGAAACATGCAATTCAAATCTTAGAAAAATATGGACTTCGTAGTGATATAATTATATCATTATTTCGTGGTCATTTAGATAATTAAATAGTTTTCATTCGAGAGTGTCAAAAGTCTAAATAAAAATTTGAGAAAAATACCTAAAAATGCAGAAAATTATGAAAAAAATTCTAGCACTTTTCTGATAATTTATTGAGAAAGGGCATGAAGAGTCGTGTGACCTCACTTATTATTAGGAACCAAGTTTAATAAAAATAATTTAGGCTTGTATGGTTCTGATTTAATCATGAGCCTCACCTTTGTATTTCAAAATGGTTTGTTAAAGATTTATTGATTTTATTTGAAGTTGGCCTACTAATGTATGTTAGGTCTATAACTTGCACAATGGCTAAGATGTAGGGATATTAATGGATGTTTTATAATCTGAAAATTTTGGTTGAAAATAATAATGGGCCATAATGGATGTTTTATAACCTGAAAATTTTGGTTGAAAATAATAATGGGCCATAATGGATGTTTTATAATCTCATAATGGCCCATAATAATGAGTTTGGTTGAAAAAATTATTATGTTCATTTTACTTTTTAGATTTGAAATTAAATTAAATTTAAAATCTATTTCTTTTTTATGAAGGTGTAAAACTAGCTATATTTAAATCTAATAACTTACTAACCAAAATCGCAAAATAATGTAAATTACATCTCTATACTATTGTTAATAAATATGTTCTATGCTAAAATATATGTAGAAAATAACCCTACCATTTCATATAACTACTTTATATTTAAAGTTAGGAAATAATATCACATGAGATACGATTGTATGAACAATGGCACAATAAATTCTTTTTTTATACGTGAATTTCATCATGGTGCCCACTCTCCACAATGGTTAAAATATTCGAATACTAGATATTTAAATTTTGAAATCACAAATAGCAATATGCAATTTAATGAACTAAAGAAATGGTAACACGTAGTCTCACCAAATGTGCATTGTGGATTGTCTCCCTTCTAAGATTTTTGGAATATTTGTATATCAGACATCTTGCGTGCATAGAAAGAATATGCTGATCTTGGTTAAGTTCATAGTGATTTTTGGCCTATTTATTGGTGTTCCCGGCGGAGTTTCCTTTATCAGTTATTTCTTCTTGTAGGTTTTTTGGTTTTTTCTATTTTTTTGTATTTGTACCTCTATAGCCCTTTACCATATATGAACCATTTTAAAAAAAAAAGAAAAAAGACAGAAGTAAATATGTTGATGGAGTACATTCTTACCGTATCACCCAACTAATCTTTAAAGGCATGTGAAAACCTTTCAATCCATATGGATCGGGTAAAATCCCTCGTCGTCCATGAGAAATTTAAAGGCAGACAAAGGGCCCACTCAATGCTCAAATTGGACCCGAAGCTTTAAAATGAGTGACTCATTTAATGGTATATTGAGTCAAACCCTTTGTTTCATATTTTGAGCTTGATTTGGTTCAAGAAAGAGATCAATTCTTGGAGTGCAAGATTTACTTTCTCCACCTCCTTAAAAGATTTTGATATCTTTTGGAGGAAACAAATCTCTCTTTTCAGCATGCCTGGGCACCACCTTCTTTTTGGATTTTCTTTTAATTTTTTTTCAACAATAATGTAATAATTTTCATATGGCATGAGATAATTGGATGAATTGTATTTGGAAGTTTTTTTTTAAAAAAAAACGAAACCCTTAGGCATATACAATTATACATCCTTTAGGGGGTTTTTTATTTTTTATTTTTTATGCATTGTGAACCTCTATAAAAAGGATCATTGGTCAACCATATTATAAACAAAATTTGAATTTTATCAATTGAAGTTTAGAGCTTGGGTTTCTCTCCAATTTCTTGGTGAGTAAATTTATGTTTGAGTTCTCTTATAAATTTTAATTTTTGCTTTGATTAATTTAATTGTGTTATTTTCAAATTTTATTGTTACCTTTTTTCAAATTTTATTTTACCTGCAAACATTGTGCATCAATTAAGTTGAGGAGAGACTAAACTCGCAATACAAGGAGGTTCATGTATTTTCATCATCGTGGTTGTAACTAGAAATTCTATAGAGAAATAATATAAAAAATATGATTTCTTGAAAAGGTCAATACATAAAATTTTATTTTTTAACAAATAGAAGGCATGTATAAATTGTCAAATATCAAAGGATTCTTTTGGTGGGTGGGATGGCCTGCCTCAGCCATCATCCCATTCTGCTTTCTCCATCAACCATTTAAAAATTTGTAATGTGAAATTTTCAAGATAAACAATGAAGATGCAAAATTATGAGATTTTTTTCATTAAGATCATGTATTTTCCTCTTGAAAGGTAAGAAGAAGATGTTATACATTTGGGTCAGGAGGTTTCTTTGTCTGGTCTCATGTCTTCTTTGTACTTCAGACCAAACTGAGTTAAGTTCAGGGTCCAAATCTCGGTCGATATGACCGAAATCTCACCGATAACGATTGATACGGACGAGATTTGATAAAAAAAGAGAGAAAGAAATATAGGCCGAGATATTAGATGATATTTGTGGGCCGAGATCGTCCAGTCTTTTTAACCCCTAGTTGAGTCAGGTAAGTTTGAGAGTGAGTTCGAGACAAATTCGGCCAAAAAGGAGGAACAGAGAAAATCCACTTAAGATTCAAAGCTCCCACATGACTACTTTTAAAGACGTTGCTCGTTTTGGTTTTAAAATAGATTTGTCTTTTTGTCTAGATATCTTTGGCTTGTGAGGCAGAGATTTTTACAATCTATAGGCTCCGTGAACTTGTGTTTCCCAGGTATAAATAAATAAATGAAATCAAAAGGTATGGTCCTACATTATCAACACTATGCTGATTTTCTCATCTTGCCTAATTGGGGCCCTTTCATTTTTTTAGTACGAGGGGGGAAAATTAGGAGAAACTCTCAGGATTAGGTTAGTTCTTCTAAAATCTCCATTTTCAGTGACATCCCACACTTACAAAAGAGAGTCACCGGTTAAAGCCACGGGGACTTGAACTCGTAACCTCTCACTTCTTAAGATGAGAAGTTAGCAGTTGAACTACCCTTTTGTTCAATCCTCAAAGAAAACAATGAGATTGAAACCATAGGTGGGTTTGAATTGAAAAGTCATTTTTACGAAAAAAAAAAAAATTAAATCCTTTTATCCATCTGTAAAGATTCAATACTTGTTGGCCTAACGGCCAAGAACCCAGAAAGCGGGTTTTTATGTTCGATTAACGCTCAACTTCAAAGGGTCGCTCTCCATTGAACTTATTTACTGTGTAGATTGGGAGTTTTATACATACTTCGAAGATTAATCAAATGAACGTAGAAGAAAAAAATTCCACACGTGTGAGCAAAAAGTAGGTAGAATTGATCTACCAATCAGCCTACAACTGGGGCATGAAACCCCACCCTACCCTTGCCATCTTTCATACACCTTGGAGCATGTAACAGCGGTTGACAGATGCCACCCATGCAAGTTAAATTGGGGTGAAGCAAAGATAAGGTGTGGTCGAGGGCTAACCCCATCTGAATTGGATTGATTTTTTCAGCTACTGAAACCCAACCCTAATTTAAAATGATAAACTGAGATAAATTTAGGTTAGTTCTACTGAGCTGGGGCTGCCTCAGATGGAGATTAACATGGTCTTGGGCCAAACACCCTAGCAGAAAAGCATGCAATTTGAAGTTATCAACCAAGAAAACATTTAGTAGCTAAAATATTATTTGCTTTCTTTCCAATATAGATACCTATTTATAAATGGAAAAAAAAATTAAAGGGCTTCAACAGAGGTAGAGTTTATTAGATTTCTTGTATTCTTCTAATTGAAGATCAAGGCGTTTAGACTTTTTAGAGCATCCCACTAATTCTCGAGGCCTATGAAACCTCTTTATCTGCATACACACTGAGTAAATTTACGGAAAATGACCTTTTGAAATAGAGTAGAAATTGAACTCAAGACTCTAACGTCGTCATGAATTCTCAACCATCTTTTTTTATTCTTTCTAATCGAATCTTTTGATTTTCCATTCTCTCTATTGACTAAGCACATGGGTCTTTGGCAAATTTGGGCAAACAATTCTGCAGTACTCTTTGAGTTGGCGCTACAACGAAGGCAGAGGCCAGCTGGGGACCTCTGTTTGCTGAAACCAGTGCAGATTGGCAGTCTTTGCCAATGGACCTTATTTGCCAAAGGCCATCTTCCCCCTTCTTATCACAAACCCAAACCACCCCATTCTTCTACTCAATCCCCACTCCACCATAACGTTATCTTCTCTCTCTCTCTCTCTCTTCTCTCTCTCTCTCTTCACTTCTCTACAATACACTGACTATCTACTCACCTTTCATTTCCCATCTCCTGCATCACACGGCAACGATGGCCATTAAAACAGCACCCGCCTTCTTTCTCTTCTATTTCTTCTTCTCCACACTCCTCGTAGCCATCTTTCAACCAGGTCAAACTCATTACTCACTGCTTTCATTTTTTTTTTTAAAAAAATCTCCCCTTGATGCTTCATTGAAATTCAGCATTATTTCCTAAATATAGTGCATGTGGGCTCAATTGTGTTCTTTTGAATGTCCTTTCTTTCACTAGTATTTAGCTGAATTCAGTTGTTCTCTAATTTAATGTGTATCTTCATTAGTCTATATTCAGCTCTTCTCAGACCCTCGTCTTTTGTTTTCCATATGAAAAGATACCCACTTCGTCTTATAATAGGATCTTCCCGATAATGCCGTTTAAAAACTCATATTTACTGTTAATAGTGATAGTTGGAATTGTTGGATTAGTTCAATTCATGTAAGCCAAACAAATAGTAATTAGATCTTTTGTAGGACAAATCAGGCATTAATTATCATTTGTTTGAAAGTTCTATTTGACTTAACATCGAAAGAGATTACCAGACATAATCTTCAAGTTTGTGCAGGTTTTGCAGCAGAAGACACAGTCCCGTTTCCGCATTTGGCCTCCAAATCACCAAGACAATTGGCTGTGAAGGTGGAAAGAGTTTTCTTCCTGAGTTGTAATGTTCTTCTTTCTATTTTTCCTTTAACTTTGGTTGGGTTTTTATGTAGATTATTAATGAAGATGAGTTGAGGAGCTGGAAGAGGAGAAATTCAAGGAGATTGATGATTGGGTCTACAGCTCCTACATGCACTTACAATGAATGCAGGGGCTGTAAATACAAGTGCAAGGCAGAGCAAATTCCAGTGGATGCAAATGACCCTATCAACAGTGCTTATCACTACAAATGTGTATGCCACAGGTGATTCAAATCATGAAATTAGTATCAAATGACATGTTTGGCAATACCTTAGCATACTAAGTCAGTATCATTTCAATCATAGACAGAAAAACAGAGGCCATGGTTTCAATCAAGGTGGCATTAGCAAGTTATATAAAGAAATTTGAGTAGACTTGGCAAGATTTTATCTTCTTCTGCTTCCATTTTTACTGCTACTTGGGGGCTGCTTATTTTTTTTTTTTAATCTTTTACCATTCAAGGGTGTCTATTGTTATTTGATGGGGAGAGAAATTGTAAGGAATATTCGAGTTCTAGTTTCTGCATGTCTTTTATCAAGTAGGAGCAGAGTAAAGAAAAAGAAATTTATTTTTATTATTTTAATATGGATATTCCTATTATATATTGAAGGTAAGATTGATTCCACGAACATGTGTAAACCTCCTAATTCACATTTTTAGTAGAGAGTAAATTCATAGAGAGTAATTAAGAAGAATTTAATATAAATCAAAATCAAGACTTCACTTCATCGTACAAACGTCTTAACCCACCAAATAATTTTACCTTCTCTATATTGAGGAATTTTACATTTTTCCATGGCTTTGTGGAGTATGTGCACTGCAATGCCCCTAGTTTCACTAAGCATATGCACCAACGTGTAACATGCTGCTGCAGAATCCAAGAGCTTCAATCATTGGGGCCCACCAGAAGCAGTTTATTGACCAAGAAAAGTATAGATAGGCCTAACTCTAGCAGCTGACATTGTTTTCATCATTTATTTGTAGTATTATGTACTGTTTATTGCAAGATAAAAACAAAGAGTTCAAATTACACTATATGATGTAAAAATGATAATTAATTATATCATAATAACTCATTATATTACTCTTTTATGAGCTACAGTCTTCTTTGAATCTTGTGAGGTGTACAAGTGTTTAGTATGGAGTACATAGTGTAAAACCTCCACAGAGTCCACTATTTCTATGGCACACCAATGTTAGGCCATGGGGGATCGAATCTGCAACCTCTCACTTTCTGAGATAAGAGGTAACCAGTAGAGCTACACTTATATGGATAAGTCTTTGAAGATGGATATATTTGAAGAGGATTTTAATAATGATAACTTTTAATAAAAAAAAATCAGATTCATTGAATTAAAAAAGTGGTAGTTTTTAAGGGCTTAAGATTAACCGATGATTTTAGATAGGCTTTTAATTTAACAGTGAGATCAACTTATAATGTATTTAAATTGAGTGAGATATAACACCCGTTATGATATCAATTATTAATAAGTTTATAAATACATTAAAAGCTCCAATGCTTATGGATATATTAAAAATTAAGACTTTTAAATCTATCTAATACCAGGTTGGATGGACTTGTACTCTAAACTTTCAAACTCAACACCACCAAACATATGATAGGTCATCAATGAATCTCAACGAGTATACCAGTTAGATTGAAATGAGAAATAAAAACCCAAAACTCTATTAATAAAAATTGAAATAAATTCAATAATTCAATAAACTTTTTTTCTATTTTTAATAAAATGTTATTAAAATGGGTGACTCACTTTAAAATTGGGGTAAAAAATCAGTTCATCAATACAAGCAACTGATACATATCGACTGTAATAGACCAATATACAACGGTGCACACTCATTCGCACCCTTCCAAAATTAAAATATGCATCAATCCAATTTTTTTTTGCTATGTTACTGTCGATAAATATCGTATCAAATGCATTTTTTATCCTTGTTTTTTTACATCCTATTTCTCCAAAACTATTTTAAGGGAAATTTGATTGAGCTCAGTAACCTTTTTATTATAAATTAAATCCATTTAAATTGAGTTGACCCGGTCTACTTAAGTGACCCTTTTTACCATAGTACTGAATTTTTGTCAGGCAATCTGCAGGTTAGATTAGGGTGACGAAAAACCATAGATACCTAGATGCTTCTCACCAAACAAAGAAATCACAGGAGGAGGATTCTGTTTATTCCTTGAGATTTGAGAAGAGCACTATCCGCATGTGATTTTATTCTGACATCTGTTGTGAATTTGACGCATGTTGCTCATAAATTTAAAGTCTGACGTTTAAATTAAATAAAAAATATTATCAATGTATTAAAAATTTCAGAAGGGATGAAATGAAAAAAATGCAAAAATTAAAAATTAAAATCTTTATTTTATTTTATATTAAGTTGGTATAACTCAATATCTATATTTCAAGCCAGGGGTCAAAAAAACGCCCCGACCGATATGCATATCGACCGCAATATCGGCTGATAAGTTTCTCTCTCCTCCGATATCGGCATTTCTCTCTCTTCCGGTATTCAAAACTGTGAAAAAACCACAAAAACCCATGAAAAACTGCAAAAAACGGTGAAAACTGCAAAAAACCGTATCGGAAGAACCGCAAAAAATCGTGGAAAACTGTGAAAAATCGTATCGGTTTTTTTTTTTTTAAATAAAATAAAATAAATTTTAAATACAGATATTTATGCATATCGGCCGATATGCTGACCAATATTGCGGACCGAATATCGGCCATATCGGCCAATAATAGTTTTGTACGGCCGTTACATATTGTATCGGCCGATATCGTTCGATCTTAAAAAACCGATACATATCGGCCGATATTTTGATCCCTATTTCAAGCCTTTCAAGTACATCACAATATATGACAATTACCAAAGAAAATTAGGCCTTTTTGTCTAATAGGTTTTTTATTTGATTCATATGATAATTAAATCCAAATTCCTTTGAAATTATATTTGATAAGCACACTATTATAGCTTGAGATTATAAGCATAATATAGGTATTTAATAGTAATATATGTTTTTGTTTATGCACATTATTGTTAAATGATCGAAATGACTAATTACAATATTTTATATATTTTCAATGTTTTCTCATAATTTTTTATATTTTTATTATATAATTTTTATATTATCTTTTTTTCAAAATAAAATGTCAAAATGGGCAGAATGCCAAAGCATTTCACTAACATATAAAACCAAAATGAGTTCGAGAACAGATGGGGCCCATCCAAATGACTCTAAATTTAGTGTAGCACATGAGACACTCGGTTCACTCTGTTAGTTTTAAAAAGGCTTTTAGTCAACGCCGGGTCTGAGATTTGAGGGGCCCTAGGCAAGTTTTTAAGATGGAGCCTTTATATACTTACAAAAAATAAAATCATACAATTTTTTTTTACAATGTGTGAAACTAAATAAAATATCATAATCAAATTTATAATAAAGTATTATTTTAAAATTTATTCTTATTTTGAGATGTAAAATTACTAATTAAATTACTATATTCAAGTTTTTTTAACATTTATTTTTCAATAGATAAGATAACTAATTCATTTAATCTTTCTAGTGACATTGTAGACCGAAAATAAGATTTTATCAGTTTTAACTTTGAAAAACTTATTTCTGCATAGGTAACTGTAACTGGTATAATCAATATTATTCTATAAGCAATTCATGTATTTGGAAAACAACAATTCATTCTTTTTTTATAATTTGGCAATTCATTCTTTTGGTACTGCATCTTTTATCATATTCGAGTGTGACACTAATACAAATTCTCATTTGAAAAGAAGATATTATTATTATTTTAATTTTTCAATTTTATGTATTTTTTAAAAAATTAAAAATTAAAACTTATCTTAATTATAATGATTTATACTTGTATATTACTTCTAATAAAATCTACATTTATCAAATGGATAAAGCTATGTTTTTTTATCTCTTCAAATTTTAAAAGCTTTAAATTATTTTTAATTCAAAATTATCAACTCAATATAGATTTCTCTATCTCTTTATTTAGATGATAGATATATTTTAAAAGATTCTTTATTAATTAAAATTATTTTATTATTACTATTAAACTCAATAAAATGAGGATTATAATAATTATTATTATGATTGTTACTATCATTATTTTAATTTTTTAAGAAACCTACGCTTTAAATTGAGTAGAAAAATTATCAATATATAAATTTTTAATTTTGAGTGTTCTAAATTCGAAATAGTTAAACATTAACGTAGTATTTGTAAAGGGATAATTCTAACCAACTGGACAAATATAAATTTGTACTTACATTATACATTATTAACTATTTAACATATAGTAAAGGAGCTTATGGACTTGGGGGCCCTAGGCGATCGCCTACTTCACCTATAGCCAGGGTCGGCCCTGCTTTTAGTACATGGTATAGCTTTGCAACCACTAGCCATGACATATACGCCCTAGCTCTTAGTCTCACGACTCAATCTCAAATTGAACTTTTAGTTGTTTAATATTAGAGTACTTAAATAGATGATTATATTTGAAATAAAATGTGTATAATTTATAAAGAAATTTCTAATTATTCAGGGAAGTTTGAACTTCTTTTTAGGAAATTCTTATGGGGAGATAATGAATCGAAAAGTAAGGTTCATATTGTGGCATGGAAGGAAGTGGTGAAACCAAAATTCAATGGTAGTCTGGATTTGGTGCCTATTCATTTAAGAAATCAAGCTTTATTGTATAAATGGACATGGAGATTCGGTAAAAAAAAGGATGCATTATGGTCAAAGTCTTATCAAATAGATATGGTGTAGATGGTGTTGGAATGTGGTTTCTTAGTGATAAAGTCAAAAGCAATGGTTCGTCAACTGTCAAAGCTTGATGGAAAGATCTATGGTTAGGATATAGACCTTTTAAAGACTCTTTCCCAAGAATGTTCAGAATTGTGGGGAATGGAAGTGCTTTGATTCAAGATTATGTTAATCATGTCGATGGAAATGTTTCTTGGCATTTTAATTTAAGAAGAAGTTTGAGATCCTTCGAGGTGGAAAACCTTAACTGTCTTCTATCTCTTCTGGGGAATTTCCCCTCTTGCCATCAGAATGAAATGATTTGGTCTAGTGATTCTTCGGGTATTTTCTCTATCAAAGCAGTATTGCATCTTGCTCAAAGTCACATTTCTTCTGATGGAGTGATCTCTAATGCAATTTGGGTGGGGGTGGCTCCACCGCAGGTGCAAATTTTCGTTTGGTGTGTCCTAAAAGAAAAGATTCTGACGAGAGTTGAATTGAAAAAAAGAGGCTCGCTTAGATTTGAGGATGAACTAAACTGTATTCTCTGTGACACCTCTTATGAGGATGTCAATCATCTTTTTATTAGTTACAAATTTGCTTATGGCCTATGGTTGAAATTTATCAGTTTCCTGGATGTTTCTTGGGTTTTCCCCGCCTCTTGTTCCAATTTGTTAGAAGCTTGGTTCCTACCCAAGCTGAGACCTACACTGAAATGTGATTGGCAAACCATCTCGATTGTCATTTTATAGACGTCATGGAAATAAAGGAATGCAAGACTGTTCGAAGGCATATCTTCTTCAGAGAATGATCTCTTCCAAAAAGCTAAATGGAATTAGTTCGCTCGGCTGTTGGCAGATGCCCTTTGCAAAGGTCTTAAAATCAATGATCTACTACTTTCTTGGGAGGGGTGCATGAAGATACAAAAGCTTAAAACAAAGCCGAGGGAGATTTGGGTGCCACCACTTATGGGCACCTCAAAGTTTAATGTGGATGGAGCTGCTAGGGGTAAACCAGGCCCATCAGGGATTGGCGGCATGTTTCGAACTCATTTGGGTGTTACCTCAATCATGTTAAGTGAGTTGGTTGGCATCATGGACTCAAACGAGACGGAAATTCTTAGCATCTGGAAAGCCCTCACCATTTGGAAAGCTCATGGGAATGGATTACTAGTCATTGAAGGGGACTCAGCAAATGCTCTTAAATGAGCGGCTGGGTTGAGGCGTCCACCGTGGAGATTGATCGGTGTGATCAGAGAGGTGAAAGATTTGGCTAAAGAGATGGGAGTATCTTTTTCTAAAATTGATCATTCGATTAATGGAGTGGCAAACTATTTCGCCAAACAGGGAGTGGACAATATTTGTGATGGCGTCTTCTTCATCTGATTGCCTCTTTTGTTACTTTTCTTCTTTCTCTTAATTTTTTCTTTTCTTTCTTCTTATGGTCTAACTCTTGTACCCTTCACTCTATTCTCTTGTATCCTCCATTTTCATTTTAATGATTTTTTTTTTGTTAACACTCAAAAAAAAAGATTATAAATAATTAGAAAAAACCTTAAAAGTTGCTTTGGTAAATTTTTTTTTTTGATAAATATCAGTCAAGATGATTTAGACACATTCATAGATGACTAATGAAAGTTGTTAACGCGAAGAAGGTAGTAAGAGGAGAATGTAATTAGAGATGTAGAAAGAATTAATACACACGAGGAACGAAAGTAGAGAGAAGTATCATTGTGAAAATCGAATTGTGTTATAAAACCCTAATATATTTTGAATTGCAAGTTGTGTATTGTAAATCATATAATCATACGATTAATAATTATTGCTGCTAAAAAATATTTAAAATATCAAATAATATAAAAATATCTAAAAACTAATAATGTGAGAATTATCTAATTTTATTTCAATATAAGGTGAATATTATAATCATTTCATTAGACCTCAAATTCAAAAAAAGTTCGAACTTCTAAAAGTATAATACTAATATATAATTTAAATATTGAGGAAAGTCAAGAATAAACTGAATATCACCACAAAATCTAAAGATCTTAAATACTCCATAACTCAAGCTTTAAAATCCAAAAAATTCATGCTCTCATATTTCATATAACTCTGAATCATTTCTTTTATTTGTTGTACAAAGTGTAAGATAAGAATTCTGCTAGTGATAAAATTGAATATAGAACTTAAAAAAATTGTGTAAATGAAAAAAATAATGGGAATGATGTCATATGGATAGAAAATTTATGATATCTAACATATATTTTATATACTATAATAATATTAAATAATATATTATAATTAATTAAAAATATTTAATATTCGCATATCATTAAACCTATCCAGTCATCCAAACCTTCATCATAATTATCCATAAATTCTCTCATTATTCTTCATTTTCTCAACTCTAATAATGTATCTTCCTTTGTTTTATCTCTACTCTCATCAAATTTATTACCCTATTTAAAGGAATTAAATATTGACTGGTAGAACTTGAAACCTTTAGATTGCCTTTATTTTGGAGCTTATTTATTTGTGCTTTTAATTCATGAATTGATTAGAAGTGAAATAATAACTTTAAAACTTAATTGATGTGATAGATATAATAGAATTAGTAGTTGTAACAATAATTTATATAATGGAAAAAGAATTATAACTCAAATAATAAATTCTATAAAAAATTTATGTGCAATAAACAATGAACTATCACTTAATATTATAAATTAATAGTAATAATTGATTTAAAATTAAATCGAGTAAAGGCTCAAAAACCCAAAAACCTAGCTTTATTAATTATGTTGTCACGAGAATAGATAAGAATATTTATATTTTCTATAATAAAAAATAATAAATTTAGTCATTTATTTATTTTTATTTAAATAGCAGAAAGATATATTGATATCTATTATTAATAATAATATATTGCAAGAGTTATCCGTTGTTTTTATAAAAGTAATAAAAAATAATATTTTTTATAATAAGAGATTTTGAATTTACTATTTTATTGTCATTAAATAATAAAAAGGCACTTTACATTAAAAGAAAACACTCGATCCATGTCATTTTTCATTTTTATTTATTCAAAGAGGTTTTTCCCAAAGAAAAAGAAAAATTATGTGATCCAAGAGAAAAGAGAGGAAGAGGCAAATTATAACTCTCGAAGACCGTACTTTGAGAGTCCTGTCGTTTCCATTCTCCAGTGAGTGTCCCAAATCGGCTCCCATAAATTATTAAATTCTACTACAAATTCTTATCCAAGCCCAAATCCAAAAATTAAAACAAAAAAGAAAATAAAAAATAAAAGAGTGGAGTGAGATCGAAGTCGGGTGGATGGAGAACTGCAGTAGGTGCAAAACGGTGGATCGGATGGCCAATTGGGTTGGGTCCGGCGTCGCATCCGCCTTCTTCGCGTCGCTGAAGCGTTGTTCTTGTATCAATCTCTCCACCCACGATTCCGATGACAAAACGCAAACCCACAACAGAAAGCAACAACAAGAAGCAAAAGATGGAACCCTTGCCATCGACATGGTCCCCTCCACCACCAAGCTCCACTCCCTCTCCTCTGTCTGATCTCATCGCCCCATCTCTACTGTCCGTTCATCATAGGTATTTCCTGCTTTTTTTTTTTTTCTTTTCTACTATTATTGCTCTTTTTAAATCGTGGGTGTTCACCATGGTCGTATACTCCCTAGAAAATTTCAGTGGGGTGGGGGGGGAGGAAGGGGAAGGGGGTTGTATACTATAAAAGTTTTGGTTAAATCAAGTAGCGCCAGTACTAGTGCTCGTCATAGCGTTTTTCAGGGCAATAAAAACCTCTTCTGCCTTCTCATCCCACTCAAATCCCCCTTTTCACAAGAATAATATCGAAGGGGTTGCAATCTTGCCATTATTTTTTTATGAACAGTCAATAATGCCCGATCAACATGAGGAACCCTCATAATCCTTCTACTTTTTCAGGCGAGCACCTTGTCTTGATCCACGATGGCACCTTGAGCTGAAATAATATGGCCCTAGTATTCGATTTCTCGACTAGCAAAAACAATTTTTTATTAGCTCGCAACTAATTTGTGTGAAGAAGTTGCAACACTCTTTGCAAATGCTACAAGTGACTGATCACGTCTTGTTAACACTAAAATGTCATCAAAACACACCAATACAAACTAACGGAGCACAGGTCTGAACATTTCATTCATGAGTGCTTGAAAAGCGACAGTGCATTTGTATTAAAAAAAATACCAAATGACAGGAACTCATAATGACCCTCGTGAGTTTGAAATGTTGTTTTCTGAACGTCATCGGATTTCACATGAATCTGGTGGTAACAAGATTTGAGGTCAAGCTTCCAAAAAAAATTGGCATCATGTAAAAGTTCGTCAATTACAGAAATTGGAAACAAGTCTTCAATAATGATATTGTTGAGAGCGCGGCAGTCAACACAAAATTACCACGAGCCATCTTTTTTCTTCACTAGCAAGACAAAAGATGAAAACAGACTTGTGCTATACTGAATAACACCATGTCGAGCATCTCCCGCATTATCCATTCTATTTCATTCTTCTGAACATATGATAGCGATAGGGCTGAACATTAGCTGCCGGAGCCCCAAGCTGAATGTGAATCTTATGGTTGTTGGCCCTCAAGGCAGCAGTCCTTTCAGCTCCACCTTATCCAAACATGATCTAGGAAGGCTTGATGATGGCGACTTCTGCCAACTTGGAATCTCAATTAGTTGTAACAACATGCCTGGGAAATTGGCCAACAATAGTTTCTGCATGCTATGAACTGTTTGTGACAACACACCTGTTGATGATACGCCTGATAAGCAGTAAGCAACAACATCCACATGGTGCAGCACATGGGTCGACTGCACGTGTGACTTAAGTTGGAAATTTCCCAGTTGCTTGCCCCAACTACACCAACGAAGAGATGAAGATAGAATGGGACACGGCAGTGCTTCCTAGCACAACTGTACAACCGAGGATCACTAGTAGTTTCCTTGTTATTTTCTTTTTCCTTTTCCTGGTTTAGTTTTGGTTTCCTTATTCATGTGTATTTTTGTTTTTAGGAGAGTAGGTTGAATATTTTGGTATAAATACTCCATTGGAGAAGATTGTAGGTTTTTTCAACTAACGGATTATTGAATGAATGAAACGAATTGAGTTTTCTTGCCTCTGTTAAGTTTTTCCTGTTCTGTATTCTTCTAATCCTCCAATGAAACTGCCCACCAACGCCTTCTCAGGCCAACCCTGCACGCAGATTGCCAACTTTTCACAATTGATTTGGTAGTCTTGAACTATCCCTGTTTGCTTCAATGATTCATCAAAATCTTCAAATTCAGATGCTTCGAACCCTACTAACAGGACACATGTGAGTTCATCCCACCAAATACTTTTTGTGTTGAGTCGTACCACTGAAACCACTAAAGTGCCTCCCCCTCAAAAGTGGAAGGATGCGAGCAGCACTTTGTCATGCTTAGCAGTTCCCTGATAGAAAATAAAAAAAATGTTCAGCACGGTATATCCATCCCATTCCACTGGAGCCTTCTGACTCATTCTCATTTCTGTCATTGAAGGATTTGGATAAACTGTCATACTTGGTCACCAACGCAGCCATGGTCTCGTATTTCTCTCATGTCATTGGAAAAACAGTGCACCTTCCATTCGACATTCTTTCTTCCATGTGTGGTGCGAATGATGAGCATCCAACACTCTACTAATACCAATTTGGTAGAGTTCCCTTCCAAAAATTTGATTGGTGTCAATGGACGTTTATCGCACAACAATTGGAACTTGTTCGAGGCAGCTCCGACCTCCTATTTTCTCAGAATTTTCTCCTTAATTCTTTTCAACATAAAATCCAACTACCATATACTATGAATCCCTGGATTATCTCCTAGAATCAAGCTAGACTCCTAACAACCCAAACAATTCTTATTAATCTAAATATCCAAAAGAGGCCCACCGGATTTAGAAAATGCAGTCCTCATCCAGTATCTGCTACTGCTGCTCCAGCTGACTGACCAATCAACCCCATTGGTAGATAGTATGCTCCTCTAGGCTGATTCCAACTCGAATTCCTATCAGAAACTGTGACATATAACTCCTTGAGATCATGACTCGTATGTTTTGAGCCCCTCATCATGGCCGTATATTCTTTGGACCTAATGGAGCATTTGATTGCTCAAAAGAATACAGAAGGATATAGGGTCTTAATTCTGACGTTCTGCTGGGCAAAATATGGAAGCTTTTGTTGGGGTCACATGAGTGACAAAGTAATATGTTCAAGGGCATAATCTGCATGTCATAGATATGGACTACAATTGGCAAGTAGTGAAGGGATTGGCTCAAGTGATGAGGCCTTTTTGATTCTCTATAATATGCTTGGTCTCGCCAGACAAGCAAAAACCAGATAGGAAGCTATCAAATGAATCCTTCTATATCTCACGCATATGTGCTAACTTCTAAACGCATTCTCAACATCAACTCTCATTTTTTTAAGAAATCAATTCTCAGTATTATTATAACTTTGTACTATTTGATTCCTTTTGCTTCTTTTGTTCCTTTTGTTGATGAAAGGATGTGAGTAGGTTCCTTCCGAGGAGAGATGCTTCATCTTCTTGGACCTTGGAGCATGATAGGTTGGGCACTAAGCTGATCTAGGAGGGTACAGGATACCATTGTAGGTAAACATGACTGGCGATTAAAACAAAATGTTCATATTTTTAAGTTGAAAAAAAATGTTTGTGATATATATAAAAGAAAACACCGGTTTGTGATTTCGTGTGTATTTTTGGCCTTGGAAAATGATATGATGCTCCTAATGCTTTTATTTTAAATACAGACACATGTATGCAGAGGGGCAGATCACATGCATTTAATACTGTTGCTGGCTCTGAATTGTTCACTTAGTGAGCTTTGTTTCACCTCCCCACTGTTAAATCATTTCTTGTACCTAATCTTTGGTCAATTTTAACAGCCTAATGTGCTGGATTGGATAATCCCATCACTGATTTTTGGTAAGACCATCTGTGGAGTCAGTAGTTATGAGCAACTAACATACATCCAGGCCTAATTAATGGTTAAAAAAGTGCATGGTAATTGTATCTTGGATGTAAGTGATGACATTGGTTCCTTTTAATCGGGCATTTAGACGAGGTAAAAACACAAATGGTACACAATTTCCATTGTGTGTGCAAGATCTCACACCCCAGGACCTTCGTGGAAACTGTTGCTAGGCTTTAATGGGCCAACCTGTGCTCTGCATGTTTTTCCTATCAAAATATCAGGATAATCAGCAATTGCTGCATGTTTTTCTTTGTAACAGAAATCAGGATTGCCTCCAGTTTTATTCCATGAATGTGTTCTCCAATGATCCTGTGGCCAAGTAGGGGAGGAACTTGGGGATCTTCTGGTGCAAGTAGTGCAAGCTTCCCCTTTCTGATATATTAGAGGCTGTTATAGCGTATTACAGATGTATTAACACATGTATCCATCGTAGGAGTAGATGGACAGTGACATTAATCATTTTGTAGGTAGTAAGGAGAAGAATATTTTCAAATACCTTGCTCTTTGCTTCATATTGACATTAATGAGTGAATTTTGGCTAAAATGAAACAACCCAAGTACAAAATAGCTTCATCCATGCTTGTTTCATTCAATTTCTTGACCTACTAAAGCTTTCAATCAAGACGCCCCGCCCATGGAGATGCCGGCCTTCTTTTCCTTTACCTGTGGTCCTGTGTAAAAGAAATGAAAGAGTTTTCAGTAGATTTGTGACACGAACAGAGTGCGACTTTGATGATGAAATTCACCATTTGGATGTTTCTAAATCTATCCTCTGATAACATCCAAGCAGCTATACGTTGGGCATATGCTCATGCTAATTTTAATTCTTTCTACATATACATTTAGATGTGAAACAGACACAGCTGTATCAATCTTTTAGCCAATCCAAATTCTCTACCACTCTTTTCACCTCAATTGTGTGGCATGGCTCTTTGAAACAACCAAACTAGGCTAATGTGATTTGAGTGGTGAGCAATTTGAATTACATTACATTTGACAATGAGGTAAAGTCTACTAATCCTACGAGGCTACAACATCAAACACATTGTGCTATTTTGAAAACTTGAAAGAATCTAATCTTATCCATTATGGATAGCCACCTTATTCATATTAAATAAAGTAGATAATTGAAGTGGAACTCTGTATAAACCATCCATGTCATTTGTTTAAATTAAATTATTCGAGATATTTGGATGAACATTATTTCTTGTAATTGGTATATTGACTAATTTAGTTTAGCGGAGTTAGTAAACTATAGAGTGATGTATGCCCATATCCCTATTTTCATATCTGTACATAATCAATTTTGTTAAAAAAAAAAATAGCTCTGTCAAATTCAAAAGGAAATTAAATAAATAAAAAACTCAGTATTTTAGATAATTTATGTCTCCATGTGCTTTATCCAAAATCGAACCTATAATAGTGACGATGATGATGATGATAATACAAAAATGAGCTGCAATTTGTATAATTTAGCTAGTATGCATGTATACCACAACTTTGTCAATTACTGACTTGTGACGAACACAAATTTATGGCCCAATGTAAATATATAATGATGCATGCATGCATGTTCACATACTGGATATGAGGGCCACAGGCCTTGTCTTGAACAAAATCCGGTGCCGAATAATTCCAATTACTTCCAATTCAGTCCCTGAAGAATTGGAAGAATCTCGATCATCTTCATCCATGCTCTTCTTGTTCTTCTTCAGCACCAACAGAGGCTTCTTCAGGGGCATTTTCGACCCAGACAATTGGTGATAGCCGATAGTGAAAGTGTACTTTCCCTGAAGAACATAGATAAAGAGGGTAAATCAATAGAGTGATTTCAAACCTTGCATGAGACATCACTCGAGAAAGTTTAGATTGAGAGAAGGCCGATTCCAAGGAGTTAGTCTTCCAAAAATCATTCCATCACCTATTACTAATTTGTTGCCTCCTTTTCTCTTCTACTTTGAATCGAATTTGGGTCAATTCACTTTTGAAAATTATTTACATTTTCAGTTGAGTCTTTTACTAATTTCGATAACTTATCATCGTCAATTGAAATCCCTCACACGCATTTACTTTTTTAATTTAATACCCATCGAAGAAAAACCCATCAGTAGGTTAAAATCCTTTTGCCATTTACAATCAAACAAAACTTTGGGAAAGACAATAGCATAAAGGGATAGAATTATGGAGTCACAGCTAGATTTTGTCCATGAATTGGAGATCAAATTTCATACACAGTTTTCCAAAGGGTGACGGTGAAAAGAGAGGAAGGATAAGGTGACCCACCTCAGAAGAAGAGTGGCAGAGGCGACCGATCTCGAGGTTTTGGAGGCAATCCCGAAAGGACGGCTTGGCTTCGACGACACCCTGCAATTCTACGATGGCCCATTCCGGGCAGTTCCCTTCTCCACATCTGCATCTCACTTGAATCTGCATTTCCTCTATTCTCTCTTTTCTCTTCTGATCTTAAACTGGAGGAACTGTAAATTTCTAGTGTTTATGGACTCGTCGCTGCAAACTGCAGACACAAAATGCCACTGAAAGGGCGGGAAATTTGGCAAATTTCCCGCCATCAATAAGACTGTAGAACTCTATATTAGTGCAAGTAAAATTTTTAATTTTCGGTCAAGAATTCTAAGCCAACAAATACATGATTAATACTCAATAATGTAGCCATCTAGGATTTCTCAAAACTCCAATAGTGGCCAAATTTCTTGATTTAATCATTTAGAGAATTATAAAATTACATTGAATCTTCTATCAATTAAGCTCACATGAAGTTTGTGGGTGGTTTTGTGTATGGGTGGGATTAGGATGACCTCCAATGTGGGGTGGAGATACAAGCCCTAAGTCATGCTCTAAGCAATGTTTCAACATTGGTAAATTTTCGATAAAATTACGTTAAAAACAATATAAATGGTAGTATCGTGATAATATTCCAGTAAATTCTTTATTAAGATTTTTGTTTTATTAATATTTTCATTTATAATATTTATTATTATTTTTTAAATATTATATTTTTTGTGAGATTTTCCGTTAATTTTTCAGTAAAAACTCAAGAATTTAAAATTATCCTGATATTACCAATCGTCGTTAATATCCCGAGAATGATATTTGTGACAATGGTCTAAAGAAATGAAGTTGAATTGGATACGGGTGAAATTAGACTTTTTCATGATTTTATATCTTAGGTTGGATTAGATAAATTTGCCCCACAAATTTTTTTTTATAACACAAATTTGAAATGAAGACATGAAAAAATAGTCAAAGCAACGAACTCAAACTGTATTTACTCTGATAAATAGACAAAAGAGCCATTGGATTAGAATTGTAACCATTTTTTTACTTAATAGAATATAATATTTCTTTTCAAAATTAAAATAAAAAGTCCATTTAGAAGCCTAAATTACAACCACCAAAACACAAATCTCAGTTTCTTGAGGAGACACCACTTGTGTATATATATATATATATATATATATATATATATGTATATGTGTATATGTATATGTATATATACATATATACATATATACACATATACATATATATAGTATATTTCGAAAGCTCTTTTTTATACAAGGTTTCAATTGATCATAATTTACTCCTATATTTGGATGCTAAAATGGAAAGTTTGCATTCATATTCTATCTTTACCCTTTAAGCACATTAGTACATTGTCACCTAGGAACATAATTAGCAATTTTTCGTTTAATTTATATTATATATATATATTTAAAAAAAAATCGTATCTTCAATTTTATACATATATTTGACATGAACGTATAATACACATATTATTCTTGTGACATATAATTCACGAATTATTCAACTACTTCAGGTCTTATCTATTTACTTCTTTTTATTTTATGTAAATACAAATTTAAAAAGTTTCTTTTTCTTTCAAAGTAATTAATATAGTTCTAAACATTAGCATTTAGAAAAAGATAAAAGAAATGGAAGGTTTTGCAATTTTTTCATTAATCTTTTTTCTTACCTAAAGCATATTATAAATGAAATTTCCTTTAAAAATAACTCTAAAAATAGTTTTCTTCTAAACATTTTGATAAAAAAAAAATCCTTAAATATATTTTCCAAGGAAAAATAAACTATATACCCAAAATTTCCATTCCATACATTTGTGTCGTGCGCCACCGAATTGCTAACTATGCTTTGGTGTGCTCACATAGGTGTCGTTCAACTGGTTGCCTCTTGTCTTAAGAAGTGGGAGGTTGCAGGTTCGAACCCCCATGGCCTAATTTTGGTGTACTTTAGGATAGTGGATTCACCCGTGGGAGTTTTATGTTGGGTATCTTGCGATTCCCACACATATATTCATAAAAAAAAAAAAATGCCTCGGAGTGTGTGAGCTTTTCATCTAGGTTATGTTTGCCTTTCTCTAACTTATCTAATTTGCTAATTTTTATTGAAAATCTGTTCATTTTCTCACCTAAATTTTCTTAAGTTTATCTATTTTTTATTTTCATTGAAAACTATTTCTCAGTTCTGACCCCTTTAGACTTTTCGATGAAAATCTTTTATTTTTCTTTGGTCCATCGTAGGAAAAACTTTTTCAATCCTAGGTTGAGAAATGGGTTTTCTAACCCTTTATAACACCATACAGTAGACACTCTCTACCCGAACCATTATAGGTGACCAATTGGTTTAAGGGTGGATAAGTAGCTTAGACTAAACCCTTTCAAATCCAACCCATCCTCCGGGCAATTTTTTCAAAAGGATAAATTTGCAGGGATTATCTGAGGTTATCTTTGAACAAAGGTTAACTGGGTATTATAAATGGGTAGCGATCTTCCTACGGGACGTTTGTGTAATCAGACACGGGAATTAGTGAATTTCTGATTTTATCCTTCGCATGAAAAGTAAAATCGGATATTTCGCATGAACTGTAAAATTTCGACTAACTGAAGCGAATTTCGGCTAGCCGATTTACTGTTCATACGAATTTTGGTTAGCTGATATTACTGTTCATGCGAATTTCGATGAACCGATTTACTGTTTATGTGAATTCCAGCGACCTGATTTACAATTAATGCAAAGGGTTGGTGAGCCGATTTTACTCTTCATGTAAAGGGTAAAATCGAAAATCTACTAATTCCCGTATAGTTACACAAAAAGCCTGTGGGAGGATCGCTACATATTATAAATATCCTTTGCTTGAAGTAAAATGAAAGAGGTGAAAATTTGATTTTTTACTTCTATCCTTTAATTACCAAATAAGGGTAATAGAAGATTATCCTATTATCCCCGTTACCCGCAGCCCGCGAAATCTCTATTAATGCTTCTATGTAAGGGTCAATCCAATCTAACAAGAATACACAATATTATAGACTACATCAAATTCAATAATATAACTTCGACTAATTCACCCGAGAGAAACCCCATGAGATTATTTGTTTTTAGTGAGAAAGCCATTAAAACAACATTAAAGTGAATAAAATTGTTGAAATTGAATATTCAATAACGAAATTTTTTAGACTATCTTAAATAGGTTGGACTTGATAATTAAAAAAATATATATAATATAAAGAGACCTTTCTATTAAATTAAAATAATTAGTCGATGAACACATGTCTCCTTAGTCCTTACAAGCTAATAGAAAGCAAATTGACTAATATTTTTAATGAACAAAGTAACATAGTTCATAAAATAAAAAAGTTGATAGACGTAGATGGGACTTGGGAGAAGAAGATCATAGCATTAATTTGAGCGTTGCTAGTGCATTGCAATTTTCAAACTCATTTAACGGTTGTGATTAAAAAAAAAAAAAGAGAAAACTTATAATAAGATTGACAAACACTTATAATAATGCTAAAAATAGAATTTTCAACTAAAAAAAACTTTAAACAAGTAGATGCCAACTTCTAAAAAACACGTTAGAAATTGAAAAATAAGTAAGCATTTTTTTTAAAAAAAAAAAGAAAGGGAAAGGAAAGGAAGATATGATGTAGGTCAAGCTCTAATTTTGATTTTTAAATTTGAAGTTTTAAGTCGAATCACGGATTTCGATGAAGAAATCCAAAATAGGCATTCTTTAGCTTAAGTATGGTCTAAATTCAGAGAACTCACCTCGGATTTAAGTACAGTCTAAGCTCAAGAACCTTCTAATGAAATTTAATTAAATTGTAGATGTCCAATTTAATTAGATATTGGAGAAAATGCAATTATTGAAATTGAACACATGATCCAATTAAAATAACTCCACTTAATCTAATTAAATAATTCAACACAATAGACGAATTAAATTCAAAAGGAAGATAATTCTCACCAAATATGGGAGGAAGAAAAGTTTCAAGTTTTTCTAAATTTCAATAATCAAAACTCTGATTTTTTAATTTATGTTTTGGCCAAATATAGAACTTATATTTCGGATGGTTGGCTCTGTTTTTGCCCCCTTCTCCTTCGGTCCTCTCTTTTTTCTTGTATGCACTTGCCCCTCTTCTACCATCTTATCTTTCTATTCTTTTTTTTCTAACTTCCCTTTCCTCATTTTCTTTCTTACCTTCCATTCCTTCCTTTCTAATCATTTCTTTTTCTTCTCCTTCATTCCGGTCTTCATACATTTTTCATTAGGGGGTTGGGCGCTCCCTGTCATAGCTCTGGATCAGCACAGGTTTAGATATTATTATATAACAGAGAATAGCGTAAGAAGTCTAAATGGGATTAATTCGTTATGACTTAACACATCCATAATTACGACTTTTGCTTGGGGGCAGCTTGGACACTCATCTAATGCTACATTCTGCCTATGAAAATTGAATCATGTCCTATGAAAAAATTCATATTAGAGTTTTTAAGTAATTAAGCAACGTGGGTATACCGAAATTGTCTAGAAGATTGATGTAAGAATGACCAAGTCAAATGAATGATAAGCGAATGTTCTCATGCATCTCTACGAGAGTAACTCAGTTCTAACAAACGGGAGATCACTAGTTCGAGTCCCAACAGCTTTAACTTGAGGTGTCTTCTGTAGTATGGGACATTCTCTCAAGGGATTTTGAAGTGGCTATTGCTAGTGGCGTTAGTTGGAGGTGGGGTCAGGAGTTTTCCCTCGGTCTCAAAAAAAAATAAAAAAAAAAACCTCAGTTCTAACAAAGGTGGTCTCTAGTTTTTTTGAGCTGAGAAACTTCTCATCGACGATTGTAGAATGCACAATGTCAACATGAAGTTACTAATCATGCATTTTAATTTTCAACCAACATGGATTTATTTTAGAGGTATGATCCATACCAAAATTTCAAATAGACAGACTAGATCATCTTAACTAGACATGAATTGGCCTGACGGTCAAGATGTCCACTGAGGTTTTGAATTCGATTTACGCTTAATCCCAGTGGACCACTTCCCATAGACTTAACCGGTGCGTAGATTGAGTTTAGACATGCCCGTGAGATTAGTCTCACCTCCAACGGAGATGGAGATACCCATGTTATCCAAAAAATAATATTCTAACATGCAACATACAGTGGCTTCATATTTGGCAGGGTTGTAAAACGTGACACAACAACATTGCAATGACAGGTTTAGACTCTTTAGAGTTCATGGAATGCCTGTTTCATCAAAAATATAACTTGGCTCAAATAGTCAAATCTAATTCCTTCCAGACTCTATCCTACCACAGTGGCCAGCCCTAGCAAGTAGCATCTGCTCTCATCCTATTTTCGGGAAACCAATAAACTTAAAGCTTAAGAGACAATGGAAACGCCGTTTAGCTTGAATGTTTCCTTCACATTTTCTGCGCTGGACTGAGTCTCTGGATATAAGAACACGCATGCAATTTATTAATAAATTAGGGTCATATATATTGAATTTCACCAACTATATGTATTTCCCAAATCTAGTTAAGTATAATATTTATTTCTAAAAACAGTACTTTAATCATCTGAAATAAAGTCAAAACATTGGGTAGGACTTGCTAATATCAGATTTTAAGTTAAAACTAAAATTTCAAGTTTTGTCATCTACTTTCGTGAATTTAGATCAAAAGTAAAGAAACTTCTTTAAGAATAAATTTTAATACTTTTGTAGATCTTGATAATATATTTCATTTCATGTTAACTGAATCCTGTTTTGGACTTCCAGCATATTTGGCAACCATTTCGATGGGAAGTTTCCTGTTAACTGAATCCTGTTTCTAACTTATCCAATAGTCACTCTATGCTGGTCCGTTCCCTTTTCCGCGACTCCGAAAGACATGGATGCAAAATCAAGATCCAGGTTCTGACTTGGAAGAATTCTGCCTCGCGAAACAACGGATCCATCATTTTGACCAAGATTGAAACATACAATGCAAAAGTGAAAGTAAAAATGAATGAGAAAAACTGCAAATTCTCAATGGTCTAGCATCTTTGAGCTACAAGAACAACTTTTAAATGCTCATCCTTTCCAACAAACGCTATGAAATTCAATGACTGAAACAAAATGGCTAACAGCAACCTCAAGGTTTAGTGAAGCAACAAATATGCTCAATGAAGAAAAAGACCAAGAAGAAAACATACAAGTGACCATCTCTATGCAATATATAATGTACATAAACCACAAAATCAAGGCTACAGCCTGGTGCCAAAAGTCGACATGTGAGTCGACAACAATGGCTACAAATTATATAGTACTTCCTAAAATTGAAGACTGTGAGGACGCCCATGGGTATAGATCTGCAAGTGCTCCTCCAATAGCAGCAGTAAAGCCTTTTATCACCAAATTAAACTTAAAAAAGTGGAGTCTACCGTCACAAACCAGGAGGAAAATTATTAACCTGAGCCGTCTCCACCTTTTCTGCGTCATTTACTTTGTAAACTATACGTATACGCATAGCAAGGGCTTTCTGAAATTATTTTTAAAGGAGGAAAAAGGAAATGCAGTCACTTAAAACTGAACCTTCAAATGCAATAGCATATAAATTGCAGGCAAAATGTGTTGAACAATAAAATAAATGACAGTATAGTGTTTTTTTTCTCCTCTTTTTTTTTGGTTGAATGATATAAATCACAGTATAATTTAGGGTGGTTCACTCTATACTCTATAATGAATTCAATAAATTGAAGAGAAAAGATGAAAAAGGATTAAAAAAAGGAAAGCATTTTTCATGAATAGATGCATTTTTCTTTGATGTTCGAAATCCAAGATGAAATTCCTTGGTGCATGGTCTTTGTAATTGATGAAATAATACTTAGTGCAACTAAAAATCAACTAAATAGTAATTTGGAAATTTGGAGTAGTGTTTTTTGAGCCAAATGAGTTGAAAATTAGTACAATATGAAATAAAATTTCTAAGTGAATTTGAGCAACTTTATTATTCTTCATGATTTTGATGATGGTGAGACAAACAGATCCATCATAAAACCTGGGATCAAGGACAATACAATATGGACCTTGGTGTAAGTTGTTATATTAGTTGGTTAGCCTTAAAGTCACAAATGAGAGAAGGAATTGAATGCCTACTATATTATCCAGTTTTTTTACTCTGCATATGCACTGGATCCTTGCCATAATTCATCAGTGTCATAGCCATTTTTCCATCCATCTACAGCCAAAAATCATGTCCTTACCCCATCAACCCAACACTTAAAAGGCCCTCAACTTCTCCTAGTATGATCAAGATTCAAGATTGGTGTCCAGAAAAGACAATATATGTTATGTCATCCGATTTGAAAATCTCTCAATTTTGTGTTGTCAGAATTCTAAAAATAAATGTCTGCTGCCTGCCTTGTCCATGCTGGTTACGTACTAAGGCCATCACCAACTGACGCTGCCCTAGTTTTTAACTTTGTCAACGAGGCACACCAGCAATATTATATGGATGCCATCTCTTGTGTAATTGTAAGTAGATTGATTGTCTTTTATGTAGGATTCCTTTTTGCCCTATGAATTAGTTCATTAAAAAAGGTCATTGCATGTGTATAGGGTTTCAAAAATCACCATCATTCACTTTTGGAAGCTAGGATTTTTTAACATTTCAAAATTTTTATTTTTTTTCACCCCTAAACTTTTGAATCCTATCTGAGGCCCTCTCTCACCTTATTTGATGTTTTCTCTAGAGAGGCTTGAATAAAGCTCCAAAAAAATTCACATCGTCTTGCTCAATTTTAATAACTTAAACTATTTTTTTAATTCCTAAACATTTGGATTCAAACCTGAGTAGCACATTCTTCAACTAGTTCCCATGTAAAGTGTCCAATTGTATTCCCACATTAAGTTCCCTTAATATCAACATTGCTTTCCTTATTCTCATATTCAATGTCAGTCAATCTTGATCTTGTTTTCTACATTCGGAAATAGGGAAAGGGATGGAAAAAAAAATAGAAATGGGGAAAAAAAAAGGTATCAAATCTCGAACTACACACAAAACTTTGATGACTACAACTGATAACACTGTTATGCTAATATGGCAAAAGTGATCAATGGCAACATGGCACAAATTAGATCAATCTAGGTTAGGATTCCTATCTTCTTTTTTCAAATATCATGGGTATCCCCACCCCCACATTCGAGGTGAGACTAATCCCAGCTAGGGTTTATATTTTTCCTCATTTATTTTTTACCTCTGATTTTTATATGTAAATTTTAGTAACGACCTTCCATCTTTCCTTTTCTTCCACTTCAACATGTTGGACCAAAATCAGCCTCTAAAAACCCTTAAAACCTACATTCATGTGCCCTTTAACAAGACCCAAATTAAGCTAACTTGAAGAACTTAACTAGTAACAAATTTTTGCCAGACACAACAAGTTGCCCAACTTAGGAACTTACAATAGAACTCGTTATCATATTTTCAATCTAGGCTGAGTTCTTGGTTGACTCCACCCAATCAACCCGACCTGATTGTATACCTAGACGCTAGGTTGAGTCAAACAGGGTGACATTGAGTTTTGATCTAAGACGATTTCTTGGTCGTCTTATTGAGTCAACCCAACTCAATCACATACTCAGACGCTGGATGGGATCAACCCAGGTAGAATTGACTCTTATATGACTAGGCTAAGTCACGGGTAAAGTTGACAATTAAGACTTAGTTGGACTAAGTCAACGGGCCAAGTCAACTAAGGAAGGATTGAATCACTAGATTGAATAGATTGTCTTCAAGGAAGACATCTAGTTAATTAGAACTTGAGACTTTGATGAATGAACATTAATAAGATTAGAGTGATGATTATGAAGCTATGGTTGATGTATGGATTTTGCCTATATTTATTTTAACAACCTTGTTAGAGGTTTCACAATTATCTATGAATAATGGCATCATTTTGGTGATTTTTCAATTATAGGATTTTCAATAATTTTATCTTTTATTAGATAAATCTAATATTCAATAAAGAGGCTACACAATTATCTATGAGCAATGGCTTCATTCCGGTGCCTCTTTTTTTAATGACCCTCGTGTGCTTTCTTAATTATAGCTTTTCATTTTTATTAGGTAAATCTATTTCAATAAAAATTATTATAAAATTGAACTAAGTCATTTAGTTGACTCACCAAGTCACTTCATTGACCAACCCGATAACAAAGAAAGTGTACTGAGCGAAAAGTTTGTCTGCCATTAGAGAGAGAGAGAGAGAGAGAGAGAGAGAGAGAATACTAAAAGAGCGGGGTTTGGTGCTCTGCACTTTTTGATTCTTCTCTATTTAGGGAACCCATTGTATTTCTCTGTTATTCAGCGTTTTGACATAGTAAAACCAACTTTTGTCCATGGACGTATCATTGATGAACCATGTGGTTTTCTATCTTGGTATGTGTTTTGATTGATCTTGCAATTTTCTTCTCATTCACTGTTGCATATCAGCCAAGTCAGCTGATCATTGCACCCTGGGCAAAGGGCTCATCAAAAGGGTAGTGAATAACTTGTCCACCATCCATTTATCTCACAGCAGACACCAACATATCATGTTAGAAGGAAACAATGGAAACAAGAATGAAAAGACTGCATAGTACTAAATGTTTAAACTCAAAATATTAAGAGAGTAGATATATAACATTATCTTTCTATGAAATGGTGAATATATAACATTATCAAGAAGAAGTTAGAAACATTCTTACCTGTCCATGCTGGCTATTGTTAACACTTAAACTTTGTGTAATTGACCCATTACCACCGGGAGGAAGAACATTACTGCAGGCTGGATCTAAGTGTAACTGAATGAACTGGAGGGAAAAAGGGATAAAGCTCTCATATATATAGGATACCACAGCATAAAAAAAAAAAATCAAGTAACGCAATGAATTTAAATTATTCAATCAACTATGAATAATGATATTGATCAATATAATGTCAAATGGGAAGCACATATCACAAACATGAGCATGTAACTATAAGAAAGAACTAATGTCATAGAATTAGTTCTTTGACAATTGCAGGGGAAACTAGGGCAGGTCGGGCTAGGTTTATATCATACTTAGCTAAACCCAATTGGAATTGACCCAATTCTAACCCAAAAATTTGGATTGATTTTTGAATGAAAATTAAAAAACAAAAAAAAAAAAAAGGAAGAAAGAAAAGGCAAGAGAGAAAATGGAAGAAGTCCAACTTAGAGCTGCAATCCAAATGAGTTCCTAGAAGTTCTGAAAATCGAAATCGACAATGGTTGAGTGATGGTGAGATAGTTTCTCTGCTTTCGTGGGTAAACATTCCGGAATGGGGAGCTGGAGACCTGGTAAGAATTTTTGGTGCGGCGGGGGTTGTCTTCGATAGTTTCGTGCCTTTTGGTCGAAGAATAGGGAAACAAATTTTTTTTTTTGCTTTCGTACGATTCAAAACAGAAAGAGATGGAAAATGTCATCAAGTTGTTCAACGGAAAAGTTATTCAAGGCAAGAAGTTGCAAGTCAATAAGGCCAGGTTTGGCCAGAGAGTTGTCGGTGGGGTGAAAGAGGAGCATGGAGTTCGAAGCTGAAGTCACAGAAGCTAGCTTTTGGTCATGGCAACAAGCAACTACCAGTTTATCATTCGGTGTCCCACCCTGACCATTGGCTAGTTCGGGTTAATGAGCCTTTTTTCGAGAGGAACAAAGAGAGTTTGGCCAGTTCCTAGATTGGGGTGGCTCGACGCTCGAACTCATCGGTGCAAGAAATCAAGGAGTGGCTACTGGAGGTCTGGGGTTTGATCTAAAGGTGATGGTGCGACGACTGTCTCCTCTTCTTTTCTAGATCGTCTTAGCCTCCGAGGAAGATATAAAGCAATTTAGTTATGGTGGTTCCCATTTTGCTGATGGGCCGCTGAAAAGAATAGACAAATGGACTGAGGCGTAGGGACCTGGTGTGGTGGTAGATTGGATGAGAATCTTTGGAGTCTCGCTGCATGCGTGGCGAAGAAGGTGTTGTGGAAGGAGTTGCTAAATAACTCCCAAAAACTTTGTGGCTGGATGTGGGGGATGTCCAATATGGGTTGTGGACGGAGGTGGAGCCAAGGAAGGTGGTGTTGATGGAGGACTTGGTGGGCCAGGGAGTTTCGGCAGGGGTCAGCTACCCTTCGGTGGTTTTTGAAGATGATGATCCTTCCTATACAGTGGTAAATGGGATACATTAGGTGTCGCCGTTTCTCAATCAGCATTTGATTGCTCTCCGGCGATCGGAGGGGAGGATGGTAACGAAAATTTCCCTAACTGTTACTGGCAGCTTTCCCGTGTCGAACTCTCTTCCATTGATTGTGGTTGGGATCCCTCATGCAGTTACAATTCTGTCGCAGAAGTCACAGGAGGGGCTCATGATGAGTCAAGGGAAGAAAAAGAAGAGAAACGGGGAGTTAAGGTTGGATTCTCGCATAGAAAGGTCTTTAGAGGAGGTTCTAATGGGCTCGTCTAACTTAAGCCCAGAAATCTCAGGCCAATCTCAGGAAAGGCGAGGATTTGGGTATCAACACTTTTCAAATTCTCCAAAGATGATTTAGAAGCCTCTGTTGGCCCAGCGAGACAATGAGAGTTGTTTCCGCTCTGGCGAGGAAGTTTCTCCAGTGGGTAATGAAGAATTACAGAATGAGGAGGAGGCGAATGTAGAAGAAGGGAATTTTATTCGTTTGGAGGATCCTTCACATAGAGACAAAAAGGCCTGCGATGGGAAGGGAAACAAGTCCTGGTTCAGCACTCTCAGGAGGGAGCGAGTACTTCTGCGAGACCGGGCAGTTGAGCAGATGCTATGGAAACGGAGGGTCTTGTGTTGATAGTGAGATCTGAGACTTTTGAGGGGAGAAGTTGTTGCTAGTGGGGGCTCTTCTTGGGATCTCTTCTCCGAAAAGGACCTTATAGTTGAAGGAAATTCTGAAAAGCTTTTGGGACGCGGTGGGTATAGAGGAGTAGCAACTGTGATGCAGTAGAAAACATGAGAAGGAGCTCATAAATTTACATTCTTCAGTTAATTATGATCGCACTTCGGCGGTAGTTGGGACTTCAGGTGTCAGATGTAAATAATGTCTTGGAATGTAAAGAGGTTGGGGGCAGTGTTGAAGAGAGTTGTGCTCACTCAGTAGCCGGCTTTTTTTTTTTTTGCAGGAGACGAGGTGTGAAGAGCCTAAGGAGGGTTTTCAGGTCGGGTCTGGTAGTATGGGATGGGTTGGTAAGGCCGCTGAAGGGGCTTCAGGTGGTTTGTGGACTGTTTGGAATGCATCTAAGGTGAGATTGTTAAGAGAAGGGTGCCTCAAGTGTTATATGATGTCAGTGGTTTTTCTATTACGACAGTGTTGGAGGAGATTTCAGCTTTTATGGCCGACTAATGATGCCATCAAAGGACAGTTCTTGGAGGAGATTGTGAAGTGACAAAAAAGTCCCCCATCAATTAATTCGAAAAACCAATGACATCATATAACACTTGAGGCACCCTTCTCTTAACAACTAGCTTTTGAGAGTGAGTTCTAATTCAAGAATGTTATCATATCTTGGTTTTCTAATATGGTATCATAGCAGGTTCCACGTGCAGCCATAGGGTCAAGCTGCACGTGAAGGCAGCCCTGAAGTTTCCACTTGCAACTATAGAGTCTAGCTACGCGTGTGAAAGAGACAAAAGTCTCACATCGGTTAATTTGTGAAACCAATGACTCCATATAACACTTAAGACACCCTTCTCTCAACAACTAGCTTTTGAGAGTGAGTTTTACCCCAAGAATGTTATCAAATAATGGTTTTCTAGCAGAGATTGCTTTAGGTAGAGGGAATTATAATCTTCCTTGGTGTGTGGGAGGGACTTTAATGTAGTTTGAAGGATGGCAGAGAGGAAAGGTTGTCATAGAATTTCTACTCAGATGCAAAGATTCAGCCATTGGATTGATGATTTGGAATTGATACACTTACCACTGGGTGGTGCGTCATGCGGGTCAAGCTGAAACCCAACCCAAGTTTTACCCCTACAACTGCTTCTAAAGCATGAGGAGAAGCAACTAAATTGTTAGAACTCTAAGAAACTAACTATCATGATTATATAAAGTATATAGTCTAAGGAACAAAACACTAAAGCTGGTACATACACATCAACTCCATGCAATCTCATGTGCGCTATGTTGTAGAGACACTTCAAAAATATGTAACGTACCCGTTTGGACACTCGGCAACACTGGTAGCATGTTGGACACTTGCCACACTAATACCCATTCTTCATGTATTATTTAAGTGCTTTTTGACATTGTTTTCTAAGACGATTAAAATATTACAACACATTTCCTCTATTAAAACTTTTGTTATATAAATGTTTAGAGTAAAACTAGTACACTAGTATATTATTTCTATTTGGATTTATTTCCACACCTTATTTTCATTTAAAATAAACTTATAGTTAATTTTATTTAAATATGGTGCTGTCCCCGTGTCCTATTTTTTTTTGCGGTTGCGATGTCTGACACCTCATACCCATGTTAGACGCCAACACTCGTACCCATAATAATACAACTCAGCATGTCCGTATTTCACTGCAGATTAAACACCAGTTCCATGTCTCACAGAAGGTTAAACACCAGATACTAGGATCAGATTTTACCTATTAAACATTGTCTCATTACACAAAGCTCCATTAATCACAAATAAAAAATGCAGAGTTCAATTATGTTTCTTAAGTGAGATTTTTTCTCTCTTTACTGTGAAACCATCATATCATTTCTAGCTATAAAACTAACAATATCACATAACCACAACTTTGGAAATGGCACTGTAAGATGATACAAGCAGGCAGATCTATTAATAACATTACCTTTGGTACGGCAGCCTGAAAAATAAAATCCGTGTAAGTATTTGATGACAGATTAGTAAAGGTAGCTTGGATTGATGTAAATGGCGGGTTCCCAAGTTGTTTTGAGAAGCTGAATATTATCTTCAAGTTGTTGTTCTGAAATGCAACAATAGATGGATAATCTGGCTGATTTTTATCTGTAAGCCAAGCAACCACTTATCAGTACTTTTTTGATGAATTTGGGAACCAAACCAAGGTAAAGAAAAGGTAACATTTGATGAAACATAAATAGGAACTTAAGAAAGTGCCTGGTGTTGATAGATTGGAGGATAGACCATCCAACAAATCCATTACTGGGGCAGCACTCGAAGGGGACCTAGTCTGATCCACAGTTTCATTTAGAGAACCAAAAATCGGTCTTTGAGAGGCTTGGTCAGGAGGAGCTTGAGAAGCAAGTGGTGACACCGTCCCCATGGGAGCAACTGATGATAACAAGTTATCCTGATTGGCAGCAGGTGTTGACACAGGGGAAGGGGTCCCTATTGATAGAAGGTCGAGTAAAATATCTGCACCCACAGCTGGCTGGACCTGGCTTACACCTTTAGATAAAAAGAAGAAAAACATCTCCATCAATATGTAAGGCCCAATTTGGGAACCATTTGATCAAACAAGCATGGAATACCAAAGAATAAAATATCAATAAATAATGATGGAAGTCACAATTTCTTTTTAAGAAGGGTAAATTGGTGATCACAGCTTGTAGTACCAATTTTCAGATTAGTTTTGAATATTCAAAACAGAACAATCACTTTCTGCTCATCACAAATGTCGGGATCAGTTTTTTTCCTATTAGTGGAAGTCTTCAAATTTAAACCATCAAAAAGTCAAAAGGAAGGAAAGTAAGCAATTAAAAGCATGATGGGACTCAAATGACATACAATATGTTTCTACATATGACAAATATTATGTTTATATATATATTCAAACAATAACAAATTTTATTAATACAATTACAACATCAGAATGCTAAGCCTCACAATAATCCAAAGTGCCGATCCCCTTTCAATCCCAGCAAAATCACCAGTTAGTCCATCCATGTTGGCTACACTATAATCCTGTCTGCTTAATCCCTTCTTAACACGTTTTTCTTATGCATATATGATGTCCAGTTGAAAAGCTTAGGTCTCCTTGTGCTTTATTTATATATTTGAAAGAGGAAAAATATAATTAAAATAAAGAGAGTACAACAAACCACAACAACCAAGCTCACCACAACCAAGAGAAAAAAGCAGCTCAGTATTACAAAAAGCCAACAAAAGACCCATTTCTCTCCACTCCCATTTTGGCTATAAAGTTTGCCACCCCATTCCCACGAGCCTCACATGCCTAGACACATCAGATGGTGGGGTTGGAACACACCATTGCCTAACCCTCACCCTACTACTACTACTACCCTGCAAGCAATATTCCCAGGCAGTATACAAGTCACGAAAGGAGTAACCTTCAAACACCATACATAAAATTATATCACCCAAATGGACCACAGTACTACCAATGGACTGTATCCCACACCACCTCCTTTCTGCCATTGAACGGCCCTCTACCACTCCATCACTTTCTCTGATTGATCCATTTAGAACCATGAGTGCAATAAAGGGTGCCTCCATGCTACCCTCCTTAGAATTGGATCCTCGGAATCCTGCCCAATCTCAGCATATTGGTTGCCTCATCTATAGAGACCCCTTCTTTCCAATGCTCGTAACCTGACATCCCCTTCCAGGTCCTTTCATTCTACCTCAGTACTCCTCCATGGTTCAAATGGCTTGAACCAATGACTGAACCTAATTACACTAAACCATAAAAAAATTGGTTCAATCAAAGGTTCATCTTTTAAAACATTGATTTTAAAATACAACTTGTGGCATGTATGATGCTTACCAAATGACAAGGAAGTCTCAAGATAAGCTAAATACCAAATATTAGCAAATTGGTCTTATTCCAACATGCATCCACACTAGATTAAAATTACTACGTTTTTTGTCCCCATTTTCACTGGTTATCTTTTGAGTCCTGGAAAACTTTCTTTCCTGTTTGTTAAAGATACACCACAAGATCCTCACTGAAAGAATGTACATGTGTTGGTCCCCATTACTCTACCCTCACATGTTAGAATTCATACCCTTAAAAACCACATGATACCTAGACACTTCAAACCAGGAAATATTGTCCTATTGCATCATGCTGGATACTTCATTCGTGTATAAAATCTGTGTCCTAGCTGTATCCATGGCATGTCCATACCATAACCATGCTGTGTTTGAGCATTATAGCTCAAAAATACTTGCATCTTTGAGGCCTAGAATGCCCTGCCAACAAGAACTCTAGTTGAATTTTGTGGCCTGCCTATTAATTCATGCCCTCTAATCCTACCTATTTCCATGTATGCTAATGCAATTGACTAGGTCCACGGGGATGACACTAATGTAAGTTTATATGGATGTCACCATAAGAATGAATGTGCAAGACAAATTCTCTCTTTGGGAATGATATGTACAAGATAAATTTATCGTCATTGGACTTTTATTCAATGGCTTCTAAGAGAACCTCTCAAAGTAGAAACCATATAGGATTATGCACTAGGTTTACAAACCCACATAGCAGCAACCTTTTCTGCTTTGAGAGTCATGCTTTCATGCAACTTCACATTATCCTACAAAAAATCATCTTGATTGGATCTATCATGCAATGCTTTCAAGCCCTCAATTTTTTTTATCACTTTTTCAACCCTCAAATTTTTATGTCTTTGAAAACAATGGCTTCATGAATCCAATCAAGATGGGTTTTATGGGTTACTTGTTTAAGGCTAGACCTTTTCAATGGACCTATCACCATAAACATAGGTGGGCCCCCACATAGGCGGGCTCACAAAGAGTGTAGCATAAGGAAGGGTGCAGGGGAACATCATATTATACATACATACATGTATATAAGTGCATCCCCATCTTATCCACATGGATCTTAGCTCAAAAATCAAATAGCATATCCTAGCACACCCAAAAATATTTTGTCTTCTCTGTCCTTTTTTCAATAATGTAGCAATTGATTCTCTCTTTGCCACTGATACTACCATCTCATCCTCTTTATTTCAACCATTACTGCAAATCAAGTCCCTGTCGAAGCATTCCATGGGGCTAAAGTGATGAGGACATCAAGGAATGCGATTCATTTGAAGGGAGAAATAGGTGAAAGAAGAGGAAAAAAATGAAGAAGAGAAGGCGAAAAAGAGAAGAAAGAAACGACGAAGACATACCCTTTTTTGTCACCGCAACCCTTTTCTCCTCTTTTTCTTCCAGTTTAGGTGCAGCAGCTCTTGTATACTTGGGTTTTCGTCGCTTTCCCTTTTTCTTCGTGTTTAATTGCCGCTGGTGTACTTAGGGTTTTCATCTTCTTCTTATATCATGTGCGTCAACTTATCAGGTGACTTTAGTATGTAATTTTTGTCTTCTTTTATATCATCATGTGCGGCAACTTATTTCACATGAATTTATTTTGTAAATTTCGTATTTCATGTGGTATTCAAGTGGCGTTCATTATTATTTTTATTTATTTTCTTTTTATATCTTTTTTGAGTGATGTTCTTCCGTCTTTCTTTATTATTTCTCTTTTTAATTAAATATTTTCTCTTGTTTTTCATATGTTTATTTTTTTGCCATCTTTTTCTATTCTTATTAAAAACAACTCTTTTTTATTTTTTTCCAAATTTTTGTGTCTATTTTGAAAAAATAAAAATATTTAAAAATGATTTTTTATTTGATGAATGCTATTTAGATTTATTTAAATGCCTTTGATTTATTTGTTGATTTCTTAAATTTATCGATACTTAATATTTATATTTAAATCTCATATTAATATATTTTTGTCTTTTTATATGGTTATTTACGATGGATGATAAGTGTCAAACTGGGGATGACAATTGCTTGACCGATTTTTTATAGTTTGTAGAATAATTTTAAAATAATTTAATGATGGATGTTTAATAAATTTATAGTTCATAGAACAATTTGAGAAAAAATATTATGAATTTTACGATTTTACGATTTCTAATTCACGATTCACACCCCTGGACCGATTCATGATACGATTCGAGTTTAACAACATTGCTTGGAGGAATCGAACCATCTTCTTATTCACTGCGCTTTTTCCTCTGCTGTGTGGAATTCAGTTCTATAAAAGTTTGGAGTGCTTGTGCTTTGGGTTTACGATTGCCGGATTGTCTTATATTTAGAACATCGTATCGGTCTCTCCGAAATGCTCCTTCTTGTGGCGCTTGGCTTTCTTCGCCATTGTGTGGAACATTTAGTGGGAACACAACAATAGGATCTTTAATGACCTCGCAGAATCATCTGAAGCTTTGAAGGGGATAAAGGGGTAGAAGTAATCAAACAGATTAAGGCTAAATGGGTCTTGGAGGGTATCTGGTAAGGGGTGGGGACTAACAAAGGAAAGAAAAGGGAAGTAGTTGGGTTCGTTTGGGGACAAGAATGTTCCCTGGCGGAAACAACAGGGTAAATATGGCTAGTGGCTAGTGGCGTGGGGAGTATAGTGGGTTAAAGGAGGTTCGGGAAGGGCTAGAGGGGAATTCCAATGGGAAGCGACAACAAGGGTAGTGATATGGGATTGCGGCATCAAGAGATGAGACCAAGGATGGTCTTGGCAATAGAAATGGGGTCTAGGGTGTTGGCCGAAGGGTTAGGAGGGTATATAGAGGTTGTGGCAGCAGGACAGGGAGGGGCTATGGCTAGCGACAAGGCTAGAAGGCCTAGAAGAAGGAGGTGACAAGGTGGAAGGGCCTTTTGGGTAGCGGCGACAGAGTTAGGAGGATTTACAATGGGTGGCGAAAGCAGGAGAAGCCACAAAGGAGTGGCGGAAGTCAGGGTGGGGAAATGGAGGGCAGTGGCAAAACTTGGGATGGGTTTGAGTGGTCACGGCAACAATAGGATGAGTTTGGTTTCCAGAAGGCCAAAAAAAAAAAAAAGAGGGAAGAAGAGAAGAGAAGAGAGAGAGAGAAGAATACCTAGATTTGGAAGAGGCTTCTCACCTTTTCTGGTGGCTTCTCGTTGTTCATTGCTTCTCGCCGATGCACCCTGCGCCGCGAGCAATGGAGGAAACTTTCGTTCGTATTTTTGCATTCCTTTTTTGCCCCCGAAGGAGGGTTATAAAAACCCTATATAACCATAAGTTGTCGCTGGGCTTGGCTTGGCTCGAGATTGAGCCTAGGCCCAGTTGGGCTGCCCTGCATCAACTAGACAACATGGATTCCATAAGGACAAACCCAGTGAGCCATACTTAAGCTCACGTGGATGGGTAAGTTTGAAAGGTCTTGGCTTGTACTTGGTGGCTATAAAGTTTCATCTTGATTGGATAAGTGAACCAGGTTTTTTTGAGGCCCTAAAAAATTTAACTTCATTTTACATTTGAAATTTATTAGGTTAGATCAATGGGCGATAAAAGTCAGATTTTTGTCAAATTCAATACAAGTGCAATTCACTAAGGCTGCGTTTGGATGAGGGACAAATTTTACAGGGGTTACCCTTGAGCAGGGGTAGTTACCCTCATCTTGTTTGGTAATTATAGGGGTAAAGTTAAAACTTACACTGAGAGAAAAAAATCTTTTTTGGTAACTGTAAGCAGGGATAACTTGACATATTATCAATTTTATGAGAACTAATAACTTTTATTAAATCCATATAATATAAAAAATAAAAATAATTTTTTTATGAAACATAATTATTAAATAATATTCATCAATTAAAAACTATTTTTAAATATTTTTGCTTCATAAGTGCAAAGAGGGGCAAGGGTTTCCTAAAAACTTCCATGCTACAAAGGGTTTTCGAAAAGGGAGGTATCTTCACCCCTCCATTAATGAACAAGGGTAATAGGGGGTTACACCCCCCCCCACCCCCCCCGGTTTCTCTGTGTCCCTCACACCCACCTACCCCCTATAAATTGCACCTAGACCCAATATGACACCAATCTAAAATTTAAAATCTGTTGATTTAACCCGACGGATTTCCATCATTGGACAAAGTTGAATATTTGGGCACTTCAAAAAACATGGTGATGCAGAGTGGGTAGGATAAGGCACCTTACTCAATCGCTTAAGCGAAAACACTGACACAACCGGATGCCCAGGTTGTGTAAATTAAGAGTCAATGCGGATTTAATGCAACCCGTAGAGCTTAAATAATAAAACCCAACTCTTTCAAGTAATGAAATTAATCGAATCAATTGATTTTAAAAACACACAATTGGGTCTTAAAGAACAAGTCCTATTGATTTTGATCAAAACCTCCCACAACTACAAATAAAATTTGAATGTCTATTCTTCGAAACCCAAGCTGAAGTAATTGAAAATAGGTAGGTTTAATTAAAACAATACCCAACCACTTAAAATTGGATAAATACTCAATGAAAATTAGTTCTCAAAACCGAACTTGTAAAATTGATTTAAAAACCTTCAATTGAAAACAACAAAAACAAATGTTAACAAAATTAGTTCCAAACGTTGTATCAAAATACAACTCCATGCACGTTCAGACTCAACGTGATTTGTGGGTTTTCACAACGAGTCAACGTGACTCTAGTTAATCAAACCATCAACGTTCCCGTTGAGTCATCGGGTTTAATTAACACAAAGAACCAATTCAATTAATCCCAAAAGCTTATGAAAGTTTAAGAATTACATGGTTCTTGAGGAGGGAATTTTAGTCTGTCCTCTAAGTCATCCTGAACTTGGTCAGGACTCAGTTGCAATAGGCCTGACTCGGCTGCCAACTGGCATTAATTACCAACAAAATTGGCTAGGAGAATTAATGATTTTATTCCAATAATTGCTGGTCTCAATATATAGTAGAAAGAAAAGAAAAGTAAAGACAATAAAATACTAATGCACGAGCCGACCCTCATGCCTAATCCAAACTAATAATCCTAAAGCTAAGACTACCACCACCGTTTGAAACCCAACTAATAATCCAACTAGAGTCCAAATGTTGCTTAATTGTTTACAATTAGTTAATGTCTTACTAACGAAAATCATAAAGAAGTTAAATCCTAAAGCAACTACACCTAAGTTTGAATTTCAAATAAACCAATCCTAAACTAATTACTACCGTGACCGACCATGGAATCCCAATCATAGTTGATTTTAGGACTCCGAAATTGTTGGGACTATATGGACGTCACACACCCCATGCTTGGGTTTCAAACGCATGGGCCCATTGTTGGATTGGTTGGCCTAAGTTACTGAAATGGCTTGGATTGAGTCGTTGATGTGAGTTGGGCTTGTCTGACCATGATGGATTTGACTGCTCTCAACTGGACTTTGGGCATAGATTGAAGATATAATTTTCATCATTTGACTTGGGGCTCAAACTTGCTAATTTGCCAACGCACCCACCTGGATCAAAATTAAAATTTTGTTCACATCCACAGATGTCCACATGACATGGCTTCACTAATATGATTGAGATTATTTCTAGAGGCGCCAATACAAGTTAAGAACTCTCAAACCCATTCCCACCGTTGGATAAAGTTGAATTTTTGGGCCCTTAAAAATATGGGTTCATGGCTTCACTTATATAATTGAGATTATTTCTAAAGGCACCATATACAAGTTAAGAACTTTCAAACCCATCCATCCATGTGGGCCAATATCTCCACTGTGTTGTGCCTAGGTGATCCATGCTCCCTCTCTCTCTCTCTGTAACAAAATTTTGTTTTCTATCTATCTGTAGCAATGAAGAAAAATAATTCAAAAAGACGATGAGAAAAGGAATTCAAAGGGATTTGTTTTGGGGGAATTCAAAGAATAAAAGGAAAGATCATTTAGTTAATTGGAAGCAGGACCCTGATTAGCAAAGGAGGTTTGGGCATACAGTGGATAGCAAAGGAATTTCTTTTAGAGACTGCAAAGAATAACTGGAAGCAAGACCCTAATTAGCAAAGGAGGTTTGGCATATGGTGGGATAGCGAAGGTGAAGCCAATAATACTCCACAAACAGTTGTGGAGGTTCGAAACTTAGAGACCCAATGGAAGAAGATCCTCATAAAGTACAGAGTTTGGAGATCAATTATTGCCTAGGAAACAGCAATGTGGAAAGTTATTGCTTAGAGAAGTTCAAAGAAAACATTTATTATCAAGTGCAATCAAACAACAGAATATGTTTTGGAATGATGTAGCTAAAATGATCAATCTCAAGATCCATCACTATTTAGAGCAACAGCCAACAAGAAAAAGGGTGCAACTTGGGTTAGGGTTGGCCTGAACCCAATTGGCCCAACCCATTTAAAATATGGGTTGGTCCAGACTGAAAAATCTTGCTTCATTCTTTTCGAATCAACTCTCTAGAACGATTATGCTTTAGTGGTAATGACTTGTTTTATGGATGCTTATTCACTTGAAGCATATCAATACAAGCTTATTCACTCGAAGCATATCAATACAATATAAATAGACCAAGGTATCTACTTAATTATATGTGTTGACCAATAACCCATTTTAACCCAACCCATATTGGTTAACCTGAGAAAACATGGGTTGGGTTTTAAAATGGGTTGGATTATGGGCAAGTTGGAGGATGCTAAAGTATGGGTTGGATTAAAAAATAGTGACCCGAATTAAATAAGGGTGGGCTAAGATTTGGCTCTCAACCCGACCCTGGCCTGCCTAGATTGCACCCCTAAACAAGAACAACAAGATGATCCCATAGTGTAAAGTGTAAACATAGCTCGATGTTAAAATAAAATAAAATAATGGCATCCCAAATTTATAAAGGATATAAACAGAGGAGAAAAGGAGTTTCTCCCTCTTCTTTGGTTTCTCCAAAGAATTCCCATACATCCCATTGAGGACAATGATAGGGCGGCTACTAAATTCGGGGCCTATTACGAAAATCCCAGTATGAGTGGATTGTGGAGAACATGGAGAATGTGGAGTGCCCAGAGGCGAGTCCTCACATATGGTTAGTAAACGCACCCCCATAGGCTCTTTGCTTTTAGTTGGACAGGAGGATTTGGAAGAATGCCAACCATGGATAATCCTAGATGTCGGATGAGGAATTTTGCAAATTCCTGCAAACGTTGCTTGCGAAACGTGAGAAGTGACAAACATTAGCAATTCATTCTCCTCTCTTGCTTGGGAGGTATGGGTTGGGGTTCTAGATTTGTATCACATGGAATGGGTGATGCAAAGATCAATAATGACCTTTTTGATATGTACACTAATTCTAGAGGAGATCTAGAGTTTGCAGTCAAGTGACAATTGATGATAGGGGCAGTATTTTGGGATATATGAAAGGAAAGGTAGTGTACTACTTTAAAAAACAAGATGAAATCATCACCACTAGCAATCTTTCACATAAAAACTGAGGATATTTCTGGGACAAAATCTCTTAAGGAGTTCGAGGGGATTTCTTATTTGAATTTGCATAGAACATGAATCAATCGTTTTTTAACTGTCCTAACTAATTGTGTAACAAGTTTGTATTTGGAATGTATTTTTTTATGGGTGAGGGATGCTTTCATCTTTATATTGTATTGACACATTGTGATTAGTTGTACTTGTGTATTTGTGCAGTCCTTGTGCACCACAGTATTAAAATTTTGTCAGCACTTCACCCCAAAAAAAATCATAAAATATGAAGCATCATGCATAAGGCAAATAAAACAACACAACTTTTTCAAAGAAATGAAGTGGACACTAAGAAGGACCTGGCAATGATGAATTTGGTGACAAACCTACACCCAACAGATCCTGCAGAAAATCACCACCAGAAGAACTAGGGGCTGGGACATCATCTGAAGACAAATCAAGTAAATCTACAAGAGGAGCTGCGGGAGGCTTGGCCACTCCATTTGGAAGGCTAATTGGAGCAACTGAAGAATTTGAATTATTTGATTTCTCAGTTAAAAGAGTTGACGGAGAAGAGCTGGTTTTCTTTGCGAAATGAGCTGCCTCATCTGGTGGTGGTATCCGTTCAACCAAAGCAGAACTATAGACACATGCAGAAGTCAATTATATAATTGGATACAGATGAGCAATATTTAAACAAGACAGCAAAATAACCCATATACTGACTTGATATTCTTATGTTTCTGAATAATGGAATTAAATTCAATGGAACGTTGTTGCAACTCCAGAACAAGGCTTCCTTTTTGTTGAATCACTATTTCTCGAATCCGCCTGCAACAAAAAAAAAAAAAAAAATCGTACTTTTCAAAATATTACATGCATAGATTTGATCTTCCAAAAAGGAAGAAAAAGAATAAGCACTATGATGCAGCAGGAACAGAGGTCAAGGTGCCAAGGGATCTTAGAGCCTATGGAACAAACTCAAGTTCAAACCTAATTTTCGATGAGGACACTTCTCTGGAGACTTTATATGTGTCTTCATGACACCAATATTGACATATACACCACAATGTATGAGCAATGGGGCTTCCAAACATATTATGCAAATATGTATTAATATACACAAGCAAAGTGAAGTTCATGACATTTCACAAAAAAGGAATAACAATATTAATAATAGGGGTGCTCATTTGTCCGAACCCGGCCTAAGCCCAACCTAAACGGACGGGCTTGAATAAGAAATTTTGTCCAATAGGTCAGGCTTGGGCTTTGATTCGAAACCCGTTAGTGTCCATCGGGCTTAGTTTAAGCCCGATAATTTTTGTTATACATATGAAGAAAACCCTCAACCCATGGAAGAGGAAAGGGTCCTCTCTCTCTCTCTCTCTCTCAGCACTACCCCGGTCATTGCCCGTTCAGGAAAATTACTAAATTTTCAAAAAAAAAATTGAATAATCGGGCAGGTTCAAGCTTTGGCGTTTGAAGTTCGTTGGGCTTTACTCTCTCTCTCTCTTCGCACTTCCCCAATCGCTACTCATTTTGGAAAATTACTAAATTTAAAAAAAAAAAAATTGACAAATCATGCAGGTTCAAGCTTTGGCGTTCGAAGCTCGATGGGCTTGAGTTCTTTTTTTTTTTGTAAAGCGCTGCCTGAGCCCACCCGTTGAAAGAGGATTTGGGGTCCCGTCTGGGATTAGGGATTCATCCACCTCTCTCTCTCTCTCTCTCTCTCTCTCTCTCTCTCTCAAGCCAGGCACTGCCCCAGTTGTTACCTGTTCTGGAAAATTATTGAATTAAAAAAAAAAAAAATTGACTAATCGAGCAGGCTCAGGCTTTGGCGTTTGAAGCTCGTCGGGCTTAGAGTTTTTTTTTTTTTGGAAAAGCCGCTAACCGAACCCGCCCAATGAACAACCCTAATTAATAATAGTACATCCATTGTATCAAGTATGAGTTTGGTCATACTCAATTTCCGGATTCACCAGAAGTGCGAGCAGGAAAACATGTCCTCTTAAATGGAAAAGGGACACAAACCCGTGACCTTTATGGTTGCAACATGAGCATTTAAAAATGTGCTACAGGCTCTTGCTTTTTCCTAATCCAGGGTGCAGGATTGCTTTCTATGATAGATTCTTTGGTGTAATGTGATTTTGAGGGGAGGTTGTTCTTTTTTTTTTTTAAGATTTGGGTCTTTTGGCCTTTTTTGATTCGGGGCTCTCTCGCTCTCTGTAGTTAATTAAATTGTTATCTTTCAAAAAAAAAAAAGGAATCACCATTTTCTGAATAAGATACCAATACACAATAACATATTTTATAGATAATTTATCAAAAAAACTGATACAAGCAAAATTATTTCCTTAAGAAACTGAGAAACATATGGCTGCAATGAAAAACCCATATTTTTCTTCTTCTTTTTTAATGATGATCATGTTTTTTTATTGGAGAGAACAACTGTTGAGAGGGCAAAATAAATATATGGATGAGAAACAAGAAAAAGTTATGCAAATGAGCCTTAAACCAAGAGTTCTGAAGATACAGTTTAGTCTATCAACATTCTTAAGGAAACTAAAATAACAGACAAAAATATTCTAAAAGACTCAAACAGAGACCAAATTAAGGCTGAAAAGTCAAGCGAAAAGGATAACTTACTCTGAGCAAGGGGGAAAACGAGATGATAGCTTTAAAAGAGCAATGAGACACATTGATCGTGTTGTTATATCTGACTTATGGAACTTTAATGCAACTTCTACAGCATCCACAGCATCAGATTCTGTTACCTGGTGTGCAAAATTTATGTTAACTTTGCTCAGTTGCCAAAAATAAATAAATTAAATGCACATGGCTGTATAAAAATAAATATTACTACCAACTCCAATCAATTGTATAATCTCTTCCATCTTGAAAATCATGGGATTCTAATTCCAATAATCATCAATGTCACTCTATGTAACCAAGGTACAGATTAAATGGGCTAGGTTCAAGCCAGGCTTAAGCTATGATGAGCTTGATTAACACAAGGAAGCTCAAGCCTTACCAACCTGACAAGTCTAGCGGGAAGCATGTGACTAATGAAAAGCCAGAGTAAATGCGTGACAACTCACCTTCTTTTGGTTTTTTATTTCTTGAACCTATGGTTTTACCTATAGTTGGCAATTTAACTATGGTTGAGAAAACCTAATGCTAACATCCAGTTTAGGTAACATGACAACACTTTTTTCATTACATATTTACTATATGTGATTTTATACAAATTGGGCTTCTATGGCTAAGCATGCATAAGCTGAATGCCACCCAATACAAAATGGGCTTGAAACTCAAGCATGAGCCCAAGCTCAAATAGCATTCAGGATAAAAATTGCTGCACAAGCCATGCACTTCAAGCCTTCAGGCTTTCATGCCAAATTGCTACGTAGTGTTGGGTAAATGGTGTACACTATACTTCCCAAGGTTTGAAAACTCAAAGACTCGACTCGTGTCAATTTCTCATCAAGTAGAGTCAAACTTGAAGACTCGAGTGAGTTTTGACCAAATCAAAAAGTTGGGACACAGTGAATCCAACTAAAGCAATATTTTTATATATATACATACAAAAGCTAAAATAGAAAATATGGAAATTTTGAAAAATCAAGATAAAAAGGAAAAAGATTCACAAGAAGAATAAAATATTAAAAAGATCTAGTAGTCAAAGAGAAAGGAGTATGAAGAAAAATGAAAAATTTAGGAAAAGAAATAGAAGAACTGAAGAGTTTAATAAGACTAACAAATACCAGATGAAAAATCCAGTTATGTACATGGTTGTGGTACTGGATAGAGCATGTTTTACTGTTCTATTTTCTGCACACTAATTAGTGCCCCGGCTTGCCGAGTCACCTGTTTGTCAGTTCCGTAACTTAGGTGAAGCAATGCCTTGAAAAGTTGAAGCTGAAGGCTCAAGACTCAAATGTTGGTTGAAGCATGAAGACTCAATGGACCAATATGTGTATGGTAATCACAGAAGGTAATTAGCCATAGATGACCTTAGGTGGAACCCAAACCTTAGGTGGACCATCCCTAGGCTTAGCCATCAAATTTGGATAACTAAGCTAGCCTAAGAAAGTGTTTGACACCAAGTGGAACCCAACTTGGAAATATGAATCTGTTGTCATGAACAACACATCGTGTCGGCAACCTATCACCATATGGTAGGACGATCAATCATGGTCATACGACCAATCATCTAGAAAGTCAAGGGTTTTGGATGAAATGGACTGTCAAATACATCAGGTCTCAAAACGATACATTCGTTTTCACGATGTATTGCTGGAACAGGGCCGATCCTATTGTGCATACGATCGATTGCCCTGGGCTTAGACAAATTTGGACCGTCATTCACAGTCAAGACTCGGATAACAGATCGTGTAGACGATGTCTCGTCTGGGTACAGGGCCGACCAATCGCCTGGAGCCTGGGTCAAATACCCACTGAAAAATACAATCAGGCTCAGGATGATGCTTTTGTCTGGCGGCGACCCTTCGTGTGGTATAGCACAATCAGTCGGTCGCACGACCAATCGCCGAGACAGACCAATAACACATCGGGCATACAACCTATCGTCCTAGGCCTGGATGAGACTTGACACTAAAAAATACAGTCAGTCCCAGGCCGATGCTTTCGCCAACCCACGATCTGTCACCAGAAACACAGACGATCAATCGTGTGGCACGATCAATCGTGAGGTTACCATTTTGTTACCGTTACTGTGCAATGCTCAACGGTCAGGTTGGTGAACAGGATTTCAAACACAGACGATCGATCGTGTGTCTCGGCCTGACGAAATTTTTTGTGTTGCCTATAAATACAAACACTGTTTTGGGAGTTGGTAGAGGAGTGAATAGGAATTAATTGAGCCATCTACCAGTGAGATAATCTCCCAAAAATCAAAGGCAAAATCTTAGACTTGTTCTCTCTTGGAAAATAAAAAGTAAACCATTCAAATATCCAATCCTTTGAGATTGAGATTAAGAGAAAAGGATCAAGTCATCCTCTAGGATAGAGATTGAGTAACAAATCTTCTAGAGAGTCTCCCAAGGATTGTGATTGCTCTACACGGCGGATCATCGGGATTGTTCGAGCTCACATTGGGAATGATTCACGGAGCACATCTTTAGTTGCAAAGATCTTCAAAGGCAAGTGCTTCATAGTTTTAGAATTTTACTTTAAAAATCATTTGTTGAATGTGAAGTGGATTAAAGAGAGAGTTTTCTCTTGAACCACTATAAAAAATAGTGGAATAGGAATTGGGTGAAATTCTCAATCAATTGGATAGGTGGAAGTCTTATTCTATTGTGTTGGTCTAATTCCAATGCTTAGTGAATTTGGAGATAGCCTAAGGTTGTGTGAGTCTCAACAGTGGATGTGAAGTGGATTAAAGAGAGAGTTTTCTCTTGAACCACTATAAAAAATAGTGGAATAGGAATTGGGTGAAATTCTCAATCAATTGGATAGGTGGAAGTCTTATTCTATTGTGTTGGTCTAATTCCAATGCTTAGTGAATTTGGAGATAGCCTAAGGTTGTGTGAGTCTCAACAGTGGATGTAGGTTAGCTAACCGAACCACTATACATGCTTGTGTCTTGGGTGTTAAAGCCATTTGTTTGATTGTTTGTTTGCACAGCTTGACACTCACACACTTGATTAAGAACTTAATTCCGCACTCATTTCACATTAATCAAGTAAAATTTGAAAAGGGCCAAAATTTGTGATTATCCTATTCACCATCAAGGAACTTTCACTGACAACTTGTTTTCACTACACTATTTAATTGTAAAGATGGATGGAAGTGGTCACCCAAGGATCCATGTAAGCCAGACAGGGTCAACCATTATTCGTTGATGTATTTAAATGGTATGCTCTAGCAATTATTGACATCATAAACTATCAATACAACATATTACATACTTGCACACATCACATGCAAAACACGCACACACATAGTCAATCATTTTTTAGAAACTCATCTGGACTGGACTGGAGTGGACTGGTATGAGTTAATGGATCACAAAAATGAGCTAGTCTCCTGGACCTGGATCAGAGGAAACTAAATCCGCTTCACAACCAATTTCCTGTCTCCCAGCCAACTACATTCATGATATACAGCCCTGATTCCCTTCCTCTGTACAACTGATAAAGTGAAGCCTCATATGCCTCCTCTTTCTTTTTTCTTAAAGTTGTCTTTACTTCCTCAAAGCTAGTAAATATTAAATGCAAGAGTTCCCATGAAATCATCTTTCAAAGATTAGCCACGAACAAAGTAATTCAATTTCCAAAAAGTTATCATTGCATCTCCACATCGAACCATCCTCTGTTCACCTACACCACTCATCACTCTTTTCTTTATTTTGAAAATTCACCAGTCATCACTCTTCCCCTCCATGCTCACAAAAAATAGTCTCCATATAAGTATGTTTCATTATTTATTACAAATAAATGTTGACATTCTCCTTCAGCGTTCTGACTAAGATTTTACTTCTCCATAACAAAGTAACAAACAATTGCCATATAGGGTCAAAATAATAATATAAATAGATGACAACGATGATGATAACTAGACCTGACATTATGGATCCCAGTGGCATGTGTTACAGCAACAGTTCTCACTACAGTGACTGCTGCAATTCTTGCTACAGTGATTTACTACTTTCTTTAGAAGTTAACAAGTGTAGTTTCATTAATAAGAAAGAAATAGATACAACTGATAGGTACAGAGTAAGAGAGAGAAACTGATCCTTGAAAACAAAAAAGCACAATGGATCACCAAGTAAAATTACAAAAAAGAAAAAACCCAACAAAATCCTCATATCTTTCAACCCTAATCATTACTAAAAAAATCTGCAACTACATTAGTTGATCTAAAAGAAATGTCTCCATGGGATTTAGTGTACAAAGTAAGGTCCCACCGTTTGAACCCGGCATGTGTATGTATGTAAGGAGACGTGCACATGCCCCGAAGGACTAATCAGGCGAGACACTTGGACACCTTCGGTCATCAAGAAAATATAAGCAACAAGGTAGGGTTACCAGTAAAGTTCTCTGAGACTTGTCTGGTTTCTCTAGGAATATCAACGAAGGGCTAAAGGGGAAACTCTACAGTCCACCACTGAGTGTGGACGAATTAGAGCCTATTCCATATGAGTTTCAAAATAATTCATTTTTTTAGTCTTAATTTCCTTCATGCTTGACTTTTGGTGAGTGACATCCACCACTTGTGTAAATTGAAGGGCTTATACTCTGGGTTTTGGTTCATTAGAACCCCATCCTACATCAATCTCTCAATTTCAAACCATGCCTATGTTTGATGATTGAGTTACAAATAACAAACCTACGTTGATTGCTGCATATACATGGCACTAATTAGTGAAGAGTCATGCTGGTTCCGATTTGCACCTATTTATTTAAGATTCTGATGCAAGCGCATCAACAAAAGTCGGGTCCATGTGTTGCATTAAGAAATTGGATTCTATAGAATAAATCATTTGCTCAAAGAATTGTTAATTTGATAAGCATGTGAGCCAAAGTTGATGAAATAATGGGCCAATGTGCAATATACACGGGTCCATGGGCTTTTCCACCTAAAATCCATATGAATCAATGATTTTAGGGCCGAATAAAATTGCTGGCAACAAAAGTGACGAAATAGCTTGCAAAAGATTGGATTTGCTTTGACTTGATCCTCAAGAAGCTAAAGGCAGAAAGAAGAGATGGATCCTTATCAAGAGAAAGATCTTAGGTTTTTTATTTTTAGTTATTTTTATCTTATTTGTATTCTTTCATTAGTGGAGAATATAATGGTAATGTGTCAGTCTGAGCATAAGGGTGTGACTAGAATTGATCAAATGGTACTTTCCAATTAGATGGAGAAATTTTAGATGTCAACGTTCCAAGAACTTAAGCTTGTAGAAAAGTATAAATAAAGGTCTTTGGCACATAGCAATTCACACCAATTTTAAGTTCAAGTTTCTTCTCCCAGTTGGTGAGTAATTTATCTTTTATTTATGATTTTCTCGTTTAATTTAAATTCTGCATTTTAATTTTGTGCGAATCTATATTCCAAGTTTTCATAATTTGTGAGTTTCTTATAGAAATTGAGAGAGATTTCCCATTGTTCATTCAAAGCTAATTGAATTTCTTGTTGAAATTGTGCGAGGTTTCCAAGCATTCAATTTTACCATTAGGTGATCTAACCAAGAGCTTGCCTTAGATCTAGAAAGCCCTAGATCTCAAAACCCTTTCTTTCATAAATTTTAGTTTGGATTTTCTCCAAGTATCATAGATTCCTTAGAGGCAAACTCAAGTTTTCCTTAGCCGATTTTCATTTCAGCCTAAAACCCACGTTAAGGACCATAGCTTTTGATTTTTTTACGTAAAATCCGACCCTTGACCTTCACAAGATTCAAGAAACCCAGTCGGAAATGATTTTTTACCTAACAGAAATCATGTCCTACAGGTACATTACTTTTTTAAGCTGATAAAAAATCAAAGTTGTACCATTTGACGAGATAGGCACATACGTAGAAGACCAGAAACAAATCCAAAAGGAAGAGCTGAAGGACTACAAGTTGCTAGGAGAAGAGGAAGGTTGTTAAAGACATGCATTTATGATGTAAGACAGACCATGATGGATAGTAGAATGATGGAAATTATGATTGTCAATATGGTTAGGTGTGAAAAAGTAGAAGAAAAAAGTGGATCCCAGAAAGATGGGACAAATGGTTTAATGAAGATGATGATGATCACATAACAGAGCTGCAGAAATTTTTGGATGAACATTAAAAGAAGAATGCCACAGATTTAAGACTATCATTTAGCATATGAACAGAAGACAAGAAAAAGAATCAACTCACGGTCATTGATTCTTCCACGTGAAGCAGCCCAACATCATTGACAAGCATTTCACCATATTCACCAATACACCAAACTGCCACCCGAACAAGAGTTTCCTGCATAACCAAGTTAATGAACTTATGAAAATGAGAGAAAAATGACATGAACATAAACCTAATCATGGTTATAAAATTTCATTTCAGAATACCTGTTCACCTGAAGTTTGCAATGCCCTGTAGAGGGACCTTACAGTATATCCTTGCAACTCTGAGGCATTGCTTATCACAACTATAAGGGAATGCCACACCTCATCTTTCACATAGTTTCCAGCCTAGCCAAAAATAAAAGATAGAGGAGGTGAAAATTGATGAAAGACAAATACATCAACAGATGGATTGGAAATTTTTAATTAATTAACAGTATAGAGGATCAAGCATCACCTCTTCAGGAAAATAGCATGAATAGCCCCCAAAGAAGAAAGACAAAATAAATATAATAATACCACTTCTCAGCTACACCTAAAATAAAAAGGATGCATGCATCCAACATATATGATTCACAAGCATTCATGTGATTGGTAAACAACATCATGATCAAAAGCATGTTTTCCCATACCATATATAAAGATGTTGAACATGATCACAGGATCAACTTTGATTAACTTTAGTATGACAAAAGAGACTAAAAGGCTAGCTCATGTACTATACCAAATGGCTATAGTGTAATTTGCAAAGACACATCCCCCACCCCCCCACCCCCCTCCCTCCCCTCCCCTCCCCTCCCCTCACCCTGCCCAAAAAAAAAAAGTGCCTCAAGGCATCACTCCAAAAATTCCTTAAACATTTAAAGAGCTACACTATTAAATACTTTTAGTGAGCTACCAATTAAATACATAAAAAGTACACAAGCATGTTCAATTGCATTGAATGCGTAAAAAACCACATGGATTATCGATACTGTAGGCCAATAAACAGGCAGTTTCTTTTAAAGCCATGCAAAACCCACATTTCTAAACCCATTCAAACATGCTTTTCCACTTTCAGATGAATCGCAAGAGCTACCGATTCAACTCGTATGATTTTCACCCATTTCCGCTTCTTCATGCGGTTCATATCGTTTAAGCCACCAATTCGAGTCGAATCGCACAATTCAAACTGTGAATCGTGCAAGTTTGACAACATTGTTAAAAGGTCAGCTAATGGGGTGGCTGATTTCTTATCCAAGGTGGGGGTGGACCATGGTGAGGGTTTTGTGGGTCATTTGTAAAGGGGGTTTTATCGCCTACTTTGGCTTTTGTTTTTGGGGAGTTCCCAAATAGACAGCTATGGCTTTGATGTTGATCACAAACACGACTATTGTATGCAGCCCTTAATATCCAATCATATGCTGAGATGTGTGAAAAAATTGGTGAGATGTCTGTGAACGTCATATGAACAGATTTGGTGAAGTGTGTCTGAACAGAACATTGTATTTCTAGGAAGGTGACTAGGATGTTTTGTGATTGTATTGATTGTAATCCCTTCAAATTAGAATTTTTTTCTTCCCTGTAATTATACTCCATGTATTTTAAATATTCATATCACATGAATGAAATACACGGAAAAGAATTCTCTCATTCTCATTATTCTATTATTCTATAGTTCTCTGTTAGTGTAGAATTTATCATGGTACCAACTTATTCTTTCTCTACGAAAATATATCTTGAATCTCCTTCATGACACTACGAAACTAGGATGTAAAATTATTGACACGCCCCTTGAGCAAAATCAAAAATTAATAAGTACTGATGGAGAACCCCTACCAACCATGAATTCTACCAAACAATCGTTGGTAAGCTCATCTATCTTATGACCATTTGTCTGGAATCTCTCATGGAATTGGGGTTGTTAGTCAACTCATAGCCATTTACGTATTCATGCGTTCTCGGGTGCTAATTACATTGGTTCTCCTAATGGGCACCATTTTCCTAGAGGATATTGTACCTTTCTCAGAGGCAATCTAGCTAGCTGGAAAAGTAAAAAACAATCAGCAATTGCTCGTTCCAGCACTGAAGCCGAATATCATGCTATGGCCATTGCTACTAGTGAATTTATGTGGCTAAAGTCTCTTATGACCAAGTTACGTTACTCAAGTCTTTCACAACGAGAGAACATGTATAAAACCTGAGTAACGACAACAATAATGATGATAGTGAAGGTGACTTCAATTATTGGGAACCTGATGGTTGTAAATACTCGTTAAATAAAGTTGAATGTCAGGCAACAAAGTCACAACAAGAGAACATGTATCGAGATATGTATGTGATGCGGAGCATTACAGGATTAGCATTAGTTTCCTTATTTCATTATCTAGTTATTTATTTTATTTGTCATGAGTTGATTTTTATTTATTTCATTATTCCAGTCCATTGTTTAGAGTTGTAATTTTGGGTTTATTTTATGGGTATTTCGGGCATTCTGATGTAAACAGGCATTTTGGTCTTTCTTTACAGTGTTTTCTATAAATACTCTTAACCCTCTTTAGGGTAAGATCGATTATGAATGAATGAAATGAAAAGAACGAATGCTTTGGGAACATTGTCTCTTGCGCATCTTGTGTTGGTGAGAAGCCCACGAAACCTTGGTGAGAAGCTGAGGACGGCGAGAAGCCACCGGAATAGGCGAGAAGCCTCTTCCAAAGCCAGACATTTACGTGTCTCTCTCTAATCTCCTCTTTTCTCTCCCATTTCTCTTTTTTTTTCCTTTCTTTTAGTTTCCCGAACCCAAATCAAACCATCCCTTTGCCGCCGCAAGCCCCACATACCCATTCCTTACTATCGTGACACCTTAAACCCCTCCGACCTTGCTTCTGTTCCTGTCTAACTTCATCCCAAGTCCCATACAGTCATCCTATTGTCATTTGGACCTTTCCTTAACCCCTACAGCCTTCGCCTCTTCTCCTAAGCCCTCTAACACCCATCGCCAGTCCTCTTATACCTTCCTGGACATTCACCCCTTCCATAGTCCCTATCTCTGCTTCCGTTAACATCCTATTACCATCCCTTCCATATCGCAACCCCAAACCCTCCCTTCCCTTTGCCGCTGCCATCCATAACTCTTCTCCTTGTTGCCGTTAGAACCTATAGCCATCTTTCCTTTCGCCGCCCCTTCCAAATCTTCTTTCCATGTCTATTGTCAGACCTTAACAACCCACCCCTACCTATCGAGTCCTCCAAAGCTATCTCCTTGCGATCGCGAGGCCTTAACCCAACACTCCACTCCTTTAGCTTCTGCTATTTCTCTCGTGATTCCCTGTATTTCCGTCCCTTGTCTTAACTGATCCCTTCTTCTCCCTAATTACCAAACTGACATTAGTCCCTTTAGACCCACTTAAAGGCAGTTTCAGTTTTAATTACATTAGTCCTAATTTGGTGATAGGCCTACACTTTCGTGGGTCCCGACAAACCCGTGATTTTGGGAGGTCTCCACCTTGAGTAGCAATTTGGTTTGGGTAAGTAGTATAATTGCTTACATTTTATTCCTAGAATTGTGCATGATTAGTTGTGGTGGAGCTATGTTATTTGATTGCTTATATTAATTGATTAATTAATTCCAGCCTCATTTTAGATTTAGGGTTCATCTTTTTGTCCTCTCATAATTGCATTAGGCTTTCAGGGTTACCCAATTCCCCGTCCTGCATCAGTATGCTAGGATGAAGGGTAGTGACAAATGAAAGAATTAGGATGGGATACATTAGCATGTGTTTACTGCAGGCTCTAATAGAGAGAGAGGGTCGAGGTGTGAGATAGAGAGAAATGACCAGATTGGGGAGGGAGAAAAAAAAAAAGTGGGAGGGGTGAAGGAAGAGCATGAGAAAAAAATGAGGAATTGAAATAGGTGTATAGGTCCAGCAGAGAAAGCATACAAATTCAACATGGATGGAGCAGCAAGACTAAAACTGGGCCATCAAGTATGATACAAGTGATGCGGGATAATCAATCAAGATTCCTCTATTGTTTTCAAGTCCAACAAAGGGAAACGGTGGCGCTTATGGTGATTAGAGAGGCCATGAGTTGAAAGGCAGGTGATCTTTAGAATTTGGAGTAGAGAGGATTGTTTCTAATGCAAGTAGAATGCAAGTCTGTTAGTGGAGATTTCATTGTTTATGAAGGATTGAATAGGTGAGACGGAATTCATACTTGTGGAGGGGAGTCTACAGATTTCGACAAATTTGTTCTCCTATACTCGTAACCTATAACTGCACTTATTTTTTAAAATACATTTTTGCTCCTTTTACAAATAAAAATAAGGACCAGAGAGTCCCAGAATCCTCCACTGAAGCCAAATAAGTACAAGAAAATAGAAGGGGTAAACAAATAAAAATGTGGTATAGAACACATGAATGGTATGTTGGATTGTGGAGTAACAAAACACATAACCCTAAAAAGATCAAGTGGAAAATCAGAATCGACAAAACTCAATATTAAGTTCCAGAGCTCCTCCATTTCACAAAATAAATAAATAAAGAAGAAAAGAATAGGAAAAAAGGTGTTGAGTACTTGAGTTCCTGTTTCCTATTCTAATGAACTTACCACAATCAAAATAGAACAACCACATTTTGCATTAAACAATAGATGAGATTGTATAACATGGCTTTTCCACTCATGTATTCAACACAATTAAGTGCAAAAAGAATACCAAAAGAAAAAACACAACAGTGATGTTAAGAGAAAAATCAATAAAACATTTAATGACATAGAAGGGGAAAAAATGCTAACATAAAATTTCAAAAGTGTCTACCTCAGATAGTACTTTAAGCATTTGATCGATATACCACATTTTCTCCGAAGAAAACCTGTAAAATAAAGATTGTCCCTCAAATATGGTCTTGATGCATTTATAAAGAAATAAAAAATCAAATACCACCTAATTATTACAAGAGAAGTGATTAGGTGCAAGAGAATTGACCATAATAAGGTTAGGCCAATATCTCCACCATCCATTGATGACCTTTGAAATTTTAAAATGTAGATCTTTCGAAAAGGATGGTTCATCCAAGACCCGACCTTATTATGGTCAGGTCTCCAACCCATTGTCATTTCTATTATTAAAATTGTCTATAATCCTAATGTTGCATACATTCTTTGCAAAAGAATGATGCACCCTTGTTGGAGAGGACCCTAGGTCAAATTCTTCATGAATTTGGTCACGGACTCATAATTTTTCTTGCAATTTTTAATATTGATTTCCAAGATAGAAAAAATACTCACTTGATAGTATAGAGTAGCGCTAGCACATTATTTTCTATTAGTATTATTTCCACACCTTATTTGCACAAAAATATAAATACAAATTTATTTAAATATTTTGCAGCATCTGCCAATCTTATGTTTTAAATCAGCCAAATATGAGACCTCATACCAGCGCCAAGTTCCACTCAAACCCATACCCACGCGATATCAGCATAACTATTACAAACACCCATACTCTTTTTTTTTTGAATGATACACTATTCTCATGCTTTTAAGCCTAGATCAACTATATACAGCAAATACCTCTGTGAATTTATTCATCCATTTATGCATCTATCAGTTTGTTTACATATCAACCTAACCATCTATGTGCTATCACGCTTCAACCTTATCTACAACCCAAAAAAACAGGGGGTGGGGAGGAAATCTCCCTCCTCACTTTTTTTCATACCTGTAACACTCAGAAAAAGATGTCTGATCCTCGATTCTTGATCCTATATTTTAGCAATTTCTTAGGCACGCCTTCTCTCATGTGTCTCTTTTGTTAACTGAATAGGTCTGCCAGGTAGGACCAATTTGGACTGACGCTCCACTTAAAACAGGTCAATGTCCAAGCAACGTTTTAAAACAGTAAGCACATGCACTTAGTCTTATATCATGAAGTCATCATAAGCCCACTCTCCACCCTTTGTGTGTCATAATTAGAAGACAAGTTCTTGCCCTCGAAAAACTGCAGATGATATTATGTTTTTTTTTTTTTTTTTAAAGATAGCAGATGATGTTATGTTGTACCAAGATTTTCCTATCACTTCTTTAGCGATAAAATAAGAGCACTTCATATGATGAAACATGAACAACAAACAAAAATACATTTCAATTTTAAGGATGCGATTAATAGTTGTGATAAAATTGCACATGCAAAAACAGAAATATTGCATTAAAAAAAAAAAATGCAACCCATGCAGTTTCAGATCAATAGAAAAATGTATATCTACAAAAAACAGTTAAAAGTTCACCTACTTTTCAACAATTGCACAAATTTTGGCAGTAAGGTCTCCTTTGAATTCTGGGTCGCTTACTTCCAGATATTCAATAAGTTCCTTTGTCAAAGCCTTCACGTTGCTATCATTCACTAGAAGGAAAACGAGTTCAAGGGCCCTTTTCCGAATAGAAGCATCTGAATCCTGTAAGTGCATAAACAAATTCACTAACTTTTTTTCTTCTTTGAAAGATTGAAAAAGATTCTCATCAGAGAAATACAACCACAAGAAAAAGATGGAGGACCTGGGACAGACACTTTACCTTGAAGAGAAAAAAAATAGACATAAGGAGACACTGTACATTACATAAGCAAAACAAATTCAACCCAAGTAATCCAGAAAAGGCCCATCCTTGAGGGCCTCATTCTTTGCTAAGAAATCCACCGCCCCATTCATTGATCTTTCTAACATGGGAGAAAAGATACATGAAAACTGCTACTCAACTCTCTAATCACCCTGAATGTTGGAATCAATTTCCAAGGGTTTTTTATCTACCTTGAGCCCAGTAAATTGTATTGGCTGAGTACCCCTCTATTACCACCTTACCTTGGAAATGATTCTTGAAATGCTTGAGAGCCTCATTTATTGTCAAAAAATCTGCCTTATTATAATCTCTCCTTCCCACAAGGCCCAAGAAGAAAGCAAGAACATTCGCTTCTGAATCAAGAAGAATTCCCTAAATACCCATTGAGCCCAAGTCGCAACTCTCTCTTTTTTTGGGGGAAACAAAGTTAAATTTGTGCATTGAATTATCAAGATTTAGTCCAAAGCATCCCAATACAACATCCATCAAGTCAGATAGCATCAGATAATTCACATTGAATAAAACAACCGACATAGTTTAACAGTAGTGGCTGGAGGTTTTGGTAAATCAATGATGAAAGCCAGGGATATTGGTGCAATAAAAGGTTTGGAGCCTGCAAAGGGGCAACATATTGCTTCTCATCTACATTTTGTTGATAATACCCTTCCTTTTGTGAAGCTATGAACTTTGAGCCAACAGGGGTGAAAGCGGTTCTAAGGCTCTTCAAGATAGCACCGGGATGGAGGGTTAATCTTGGAAAAATTCTTGCAATGGGGATCGGGGAGGAAGTGGTTATAGTGGATGAGATGGCTAGAAATTTGGGTCACAAATTGAGTCAACTTCCAATGACGTACCTTGGTTTGCCAATGGCAGCAAACCCAACATCAAAGAAATTGTGGGATTCTATGGTTGAAAGGTTCGAAGGGAAGATCGCAAGTTGGAAAAGGGATATCTTTCTTTAGGAGCTAGGAAAACTTCAATTAAACAGTAACAATATTCTGCCTACTTATTTATTATATATAAGGGGACTCTAAGGTAGTTGTGGGGTGGGTATTGGGATCTCAGTACCCATGGATCTTCTTAGATAAAATTGAGAAGATTCAGCATTCTATTTCTATTCATGACTTTAAGATTGCTTGGGCTCCTCAGTCAGCAAATTCTGTTGCAGATGATATAGCTCGACAGGGGGTGACTTTACCTACGGAAATTGTAAACAGGCTTTTGTAATTTTGTGAGGGGTTTGCTTGTATTTTCTCGTTTGTTGGGCTTCTTCTGGCCTGCCTTCCCTCTTTTTATGTTTCTCCTTTTTCTATTAATGAAGTTACCTTTCAAAATAAAAAATGGCGATCGGGGAGGAAGTGGTTATAGTAGATGAGATGGCTAGAAGTTTTGGTCACAAATTGAGTCGACTTCCAATGACGTACCTTGGTTTGCCAATGGCAGCAAACCCAACATCAAAGAAGTTGTGGGATTCTATCGTTGAAAGGTTTGAAGGATAGCAAGTTGGAAAAGGGATATCTTTCTTTAGGGGCTAGGAAAACTTCAATTAAACAGTAACAGTATTCTACCTACTTATTTATATTATGTCTTTATTCGAAATGCCCTAGAGAGTGGTGAATAAATTAAAGAAGATACATAGAGATTTCCTTTGGGAAAGAATTTTCATTTGGCCAAAGGAGAGGAAGTGGTGAAATCAAAAGAGTACAGATGACTAGGTTTGATTAGATTGAAGATCAGAAACGATGCTTTGTTATGTAAATAGCCATTGAGGTATGGTAGAAAATCAAACGCTTTTTGGCAGAGAATTCTAGATTCTTGTCATGAGGAGATAGTAAATGATATTTGGAATTGAGCAGTCAAGTAAGGAAAAAGAAGGATCAAACATGGTTAAGGCTACATGTAAATTGAGAGGGGTTCGAGGAAGGCTGGGGAAGGTGTTATAAGGAAGGACACAAAAGTTACTATCTAGAAGAACTTCTAATTAGGATAAAGATGTTTTAAGGATATCTTTCCAAGATTAGTCGATATAGTGGTTGATAAGGACACCAGGTTTTCAGGGAATTATGAACTTAATAGAGTTTGTGTGGTTTGGTCAGAGAAGTTTAAGAGGGCCTCGAGAGAAATGGAATAACAGGATAATGTAAGCCTCCTGAATCTATTGAATAACTTCAATATTAATAAGGATAAAGAGGACAAAAATAAATCTGGGTGGATATTCATAAGGGGTTACAATGTGAAAGTGTGAATTAAGGAAATGAACCAGGGGAACACACTTTCTTGAGTTTCAGTGATCTGGAATAACAAAGCTCCTCCTAGGGTAGAGGCTCTTTATTGGTGTATATGTTGAAAGGAAAGGTTCTTACCAAGTGTAATCTAATGAGGAAAGTAATTCTGGAAGACGGTGATACGATGTGTGTGCTCTATTGAGAGAAAGAAGAAGATCTTGACAACCTATTCTTTTAATGTTCCTTTGTCCTTGCTGTTTAACATTGTTTTATAGACACGATGGGCTACATGTGGGTCATGGAGAGATCTATCAATGCTACATTGAGTGAATGGTGGTGGAGCCCTTTTATGGGAAGGGGGAAGGTAGCTTGGTTATCTGCACAAGCAGCTATCATGTGGTCTTTATGTAAGGAAAGATGTTAGAATTTTTCTTTTGAACACACGGTAGGAGGAGGAAGTTCTTGAAGAAAGACCCACTTAATCAAGTGGTTTATGTCCAGATAGATTTTGAGAGTTTCACTTGTGACAATTTATACACGATTGGGTGGCATATATGTGTGGAAGGCCAACTGAAAAGAAAGTTGGTTTAAAGTCAGAGCTGTTACGAGAGGGATATTTCAAGTTTAATGAAGATGGAGCAGATAAGGTTAAACTGGGACTGAATGTTTGGGAAGAGTGCTACACAAGGATCCAGAAGTGATGAAGATGTTTTTTTTTCTGAACCAATTGGAATACATGATTCTAATGAAGCAAAGTTGAAAGCCATCTAACAAGCTCTAAGATTGTGGGAGCAAAATGGAACGGGGAAGTTAATCATAGAAGAAAATTCAGCCAATGCTATTGCATGGGCAACTAGTAGAAGGAAAGCCCCTTGGAGGTTATTACATATTGCAAGAGAGGGATCATCCATCTAGCTAGAAACTAGGAAGAATCTTTTTGAAACATGTAAGATGGCCAACTAATGCACTTGTGGACTTTTAGGTTAAGTTGGGATTGGATAGGCTTTCTAAGGTTTTTTTTCCCCTTCTCTGCTTTGATATATATTTTGTAGTTCTCCACAGTTTTTGGTTGTTCTTAGAATCAGTATATACCTCTTATACTATAATTCTCTTCTATGATTAATACAAATGTTTCTTGTTAAGTTTTCAAAAACAAATAATAAACAATCAACATAGTTGTCATTAGCTTTTAAAAGAAAGCTTGACTAGAGAGGTCTTCATTAGAAGAGATGAGATGTCCATTTTTTATCACTGTTTTATTTCACAGGTTTTCCTATGAACAAATTCTTTTTGTCATAAACAGTTCCCTAGATGTAAAACGTTTTTCTCTAGGCTAGGGTTACCACATCCAATAAACCAAGAACATTTCAAATTTTCAAGAAACATTGAACATTTTGGAGCATAACTCTGAGAGAGAGAGAGATATACACAAAGCAACAACAGACTAGTATCAGTAACCATCCATCATTAAAAAAAACCTCTCTCCCACCCTCAGGTTCAATGCTCTTTGATAAGATTATTTTTCAGGAAAGATGAGATTAGCAATAGTAGCTGTCCATCATATATATATTTGAGTGGCCATCCATGTGGCATAGGTACAGTTACAACGATGCTATTACAAAAAGCTCATCCATTTCACATGTCATTCTAAAAATGATAACATCATCCTAAAAACCATAAGATTTCTTTAAGATTAGCATGTCCTCAATATTGTGTTGGTCCACATTTTAAGAATGTCTAATCAAAGTTACGTTATACAGAAGTTGTTTGGCCTTTTTGTTTGCTTGTTATTATGTGTGTATGCATGTTATAAATGATGGTCCCACATTTTAAGAATGACCTATCAATGTCATATAGGAGTCATTTGGTCTTCTCATTAAGAGGTTTTGCTTGTTGGGGAACACACTAAGCTTAATTTTGATTGATGGCTGGACAAGAACACATCAAACATTATACTAGTGAGATTAATGTGGTCTACTTGGGTCTGAGAGAATTAACACTGATGAAACAGCAGGCCTGTGCATTGCATTTGGGTATTATTATGTTTTCATTCTTCAGTTAGCCCATTTACATGGGAAGCTGTTTTAAGAAAATCGTGAGCTTCAAACAAGGATGGAACCAAAAAGCTGAAACCAAAATAATAATAATCTTCAACTTCTAGGAATAGACTAGAGGTCTCGAGTTCGACTCCTCCCAAAGTAACCCAATACACAAGGGTTGCAGGAGGCTTCGTGTATCTATGGGATTGATTAGTTGCACCTCCACATGGGTGGGGATACCTATGTTATAATTTCATAATTACCATCATCATTTGTGTATCTATGGGATTAGGCTCACCTCCACATGAGGTAGTGATACCTATGCATCATCATCATCATCATCATCATCATGACAGTGACCCGAAACTCCTAAGATTTCCGAAGTGCAGAGACTTCTTCCATCACAACTCAAGTAATAAGGGGGGAACCATGTTGAATATTCTCCAGCAAGGCCAAATGTATTGCTTGGGCCTCTTCCCTTGCAAAAATCCAAGATTTTTCCATTTCTGAGATCTTGAGAGCTCGGAAAGAGTGCATTATCTGTCTTAATTTTTAGCTAGCTTGTTTCTAGGAGTTCTTACTGATTAGGTGTAAGGGGTAGTGGGGTTTTTATGTTTCCTTCGCTTTGTATCTGTTTTTCTGCACTTCAGGAACCTTTTTCTATTAATACAGTTACCATTTCAATATATATATTCTCCAACAAGGAGTTCACAATTGATTTTGATTCTATTTCTCAAAAATCATATCCATTTTTGTGCATTTTTCCTATTTTAGAAGTATATGGTAACTCTATCCCTAGCTACTACTCAAAAAACATATCCATTTTAGTGCATTTTTCCTATTTCAAAAGTATATTACAATTGTATCCCCAGCTCCTTCAAAAGGTTAGAATATCATTAAGCATGCCATTAGAACATTGTCAAATCATTGAACTCTTAAGCACAATATTAAGGTTGTTCATGGGTCAGGTATGGGTCGGGCTTCCCTCTACACAAGCCCAAGCCCAAGCCCAAGCCCAAGCCCAAGCCTATTTGTATTTTCAAAGACCAAGCCCTTTTGCAGCCAATCAGGCTTTCTAAAGCTAAATGCCAAACCCACACATTTGGAAGATGAAAAGTCCAACCTACTTGTTGGAGCTCATTTGTGATTAATATACTTGGACAAAGTGAGTCTATTATGAACTAATTTAACATTTTAACGAGATGAGGAGAAAGGAATCACATTATATATATATGGGGCCTAATATAATAATGGGCAATAATAATATATGTGAATACAGTATTCATAGTAATACAGTTGGATAAATGGGCTAAAAAGCTTGACTAGCTTTCACAGGCCTTATCTAGCCCAAGCCTACCCATTTATCAAACAAGATAAAAATATTAGCCCAAGCACAAGCCTGGCCTGTCGATCTAACACTCATGTTCAACCCCGTTCCTTTATAGCAAACAAGGGACGGGTTTGAGCCCATGATCAGCCCTATCTTGACTTCTAATAGATTGTTCAATGGTTATTACGCTACAATTTAGATTTGTGTTTCGAAGGATGGAGCTGCAAGTTATAAGAATCTCTTTCTACAAAACTTACAAGCAGTTTTTACAAATATCAAAACATCAATGTTTTTGCACTTATTGCTGAAATAAATTAGGGTTTTTATCATAGCATAAGTCAATTATTTACAAGGAATTAGTTTTTTTGAGCCATAACAGAAATAAATACATTAATAAAGAAAATTGTAAGTGCAAATCATAGGTATAAAAGACATACTCCAAAACCCACAAATAGCAAAGAAAATTACTAAGAGAGATCCCTCAAATACCCAAAAGAAGCAAAGAACAGAGACCAAATAAAACCAGGATGTCCCTCCAAACAACCAAACTCCCAATACACATACAATCAATACAAGAAAACACTCTCAAACTCCCTAATCACTCCAACTTTAGCTAAGAAGTCCGCCACAGTTCACTGCTTTTTGACAAGGATGAAAGATACATCTCGACCTGAGCACAACCCTGATTTCCCTCGCTACTAAAACCAATTTCCAAAGAGGACATTTACAGCCCCTAGCCCATTTTATCGCATTAGCCAAATCCCACTCTATTATTAGCTTCCCCTAACAAAAACTTACCCATAGAGACAAGCATCTCCTAATCCCTAGTGGTTCTACCTCATTTGAATCTCTAACCCCTGCTGCCTCCAAAATAATAAAAAAATAAAAGAAGGAAGTGGCACCATCCAAGTCTCGCAAGACCCCTCCTATCCCTATTGGTCCTGGTTTACCTCGAGCTGGTCCTAGTTTACCTCTAGGTGCCCCATCCACATTGAATTTGGAAACACTGGGCAGAGGAGGAGACAAAACCACCCAAACGCTTTCCACCCTAGGCCTACCATTCAAACAACCCTCCCATGACCTAAAAAAATCGACATAAAGCACCACCTAGCCAGCCAAGCACATAATCTCCACTTGGCCATTTCAAAGACTTCGCTCTCTTCTCTAACTTTGTTCTTGAAAATCCTTAAGTTACTTTCCTACCAAACAAACCACATGATAGATGCCAGAATAGTATTTCAACATACTTTCTTTTTGGACTCATAATTCTTAATATTCCAACTCCCCACTATTCCAATGCAAGAATTTTTGAAAACCCAAGAGACACCCATCAAACATGCAAACCTAGATCAGAGGTTTCTCTCTACCAAACACCTCTCAAAGAAGTGGTATACATCCTCCTCATGATAGCCACAAAGAACACATGATGGATCATCAATTGAGTTCAACATCCCCTATAATTTAGTTACACTCTAGAAAGTATTTTCCTTTTTAGAGCACACCATACAAAAGTCCGAACCCTTGGGGGTGACACTCCTAACCATACCAAGAGAGCGGAACTAGACCCACTATAACTTAAAAGCCTGATAACTTACAAGCTCAATGAATCACCGGTCCAAATGCACTCATCAGCCTCTTCCATAAATATCGAAACATCCCCCAAAAAAGCCCTCACCTAATCTAGACTTTCTTGTTAAAAAATCCTAAGATTGCCGCTAGACTATTGAGGAGGTCCTCCTCTACCCGATCCCTATTAAGGTACTTTTTTCCTAAGTTGATCCAAAGCCCAGAGACCAATTCAACACACCTTAAAATTGCTTTGTACCCTAACATCTCATACCTAAACGCATCACAGGAGAACGAAGTGTCATCCACAAATTGCAAATGTGATGCAGGCCTAGGGTCGGATCTTGTAGATTCACCAGTAGGTTGCAGATTCAGAATGCAAGATGGTTCAGATTTATGGAGTCTGAGAGCCCACGTAGCCGACCATAGTCTGTGAAAGGATTCTAACTTGGTTAAGGGTCTGTTAAACAAATCCAAAACCGAACAACACAAGAGTCCGGGAATTCAATTATGCCTCATGGAATCTAGATTAAGGTCTCCTTTAATTCAATGGATTGAATGATGCGGAAGCGAATAATTTAAAGACATAAAATTCGAAATTGATAATTCTTAATCTAGAACCCATAAAATACAATTGAATTATAATCACCAAGACTTACTTGCAAAAGAACAAACCTAATCCAAGGACCACGGCTTTTGCCAAGGGCCCAAGCCCGGTGTGCACTGCACTTCAACTCCAAGAGTCCTTGTTCCAAAAATTCAAAGTATATTGAATTTCAAATTTACATGGCTTTTTATAGGAGAAAATATGCTAAATGACCAAACTGTAACTGCTATGGTTGACCACACCATATAGGGAAATTTAGGATTATTCCCTATCTAAAGTCTAGAAAATAAAGAGAAGGGAAATTATCTCTAAGATTTTTTGCCTCATGTGGGATCAATCTAGAGATTTATTTCTAAAGTACAAATCAAAATAAAGAAACTAAATATCCTATCGCGTTGTTGGCGCCACCTTGTATCCATATCCAACAAATCATCTGTGATTCTCGCCCATGTGGAAAGATAAGACTTTCCCTACATGGGGATTTGTGCCAACACACAATCTTGTCCCTGTGGATATGTTCACTCTCCATTCCCTTTTTAGAATTAATGATCTGGACCGCACACTTGTCACTGTAGGAGAGAGTTTGGAGAATGGGCTTTGAGGAGTGGGCTTGGATATGAGTCTGGCCTTTTTAATGTATGGACTTTGGCTTATAGGCTTATCTTGGGTCCTTCGGGCCTGTTAGGTAATTGGGCTCGGGCTAACAAAGTGATCATGTTTATTAGACAGATTCCAAAGATGAATACCTTGGGCAATTTGGTTGGTGAAAGCCAAGCCAATTTCTTCATGTGAATCAAGGTCCATTAGGCATGATGCCTCCATCAAAATGAGTCACAACTAGCCTATCCTCTGACACTACAAAGCCCCTTACGATACCAAGTCCCTTTGCTTTCTCCACCAATTTGTTCAAACCTTCACCTACCAAAGTAGAGATGAAAGGAGAAAGGGGATCCCCTTGTCTAAGGCCTTTATTTGCCACATTGAGGTCAATTGGAGAACCATTGACTAACACTAAGAATTCCCTTCAAAACATGCTTTCATCCATTGCTTCCACTGATTGCCAAAACCCATTTTATCAAACAGATAACCAACAAAGTTCAAGTCCACATAATTGTAAGCTTTTTCCATGTCAATTTTGAATAAATTCCCGATTTCTTGTCCTTTTTCCTTATATGCACCAGTTCAATTTGCAATCAAAGCCCCATCAAGTATTTGTGTATTCTCCACAAAAGCCCCTTGAGATTCCCCGATATTCTCCTCAAGGACCTCTTTCAACCTTCTCATCAAGACCTTAGCCATGTTTTCTAACAAGTCAAGAAGGATAGAAGTGGAAACATGTGAACAGGGCTTGTTTTTAAGTGGGTCCCATCAAATAATCCTAGACCATGACCTTAGGCAACTGAAATACAAAACATCATCGTCGTCGTCATCATCTAAGCCATTTCATCTCATGAATCTAGAATTGACCTTTCATATTTGGATTTAACAAATTGATTTCATAGGTGCAATCATACCAGCACTAGAAGTCACATTAAAACTTCAAAATTAAGCATGCTTTGGGAAATCAGTATTAGGATGGGTGACCTAGAAAGTTCTCGTGTTGCACCTCTTTTTACGACCTTGAAATTAAAACCTCAATAAATATATGAGTGTTTAATCTAGTGGCAACCCATTCCAATTTGAATTCTAGGAAGGCTAGAGGTTGTGGAGGGTTTGGATTAATAACAAGTAAAGCCCCACTCATAGGTCATACTCTAGAGCAAAGTGTGCAAAGCCCTAATACTTTTGAAATCTTAAAAATTTATTATAGCACAAATTACATCAAAACAAAAGAACTCATCCATGTGTCTATACGTCATGAGGGAAAAAAAGCCACTAAGAAGCACACTTTGCACTTCGTAATGATCAAAACAAAGCAATTAAGGTGCAGGTACAGTCAAGGCACCAAGGGAACTTGGAAACTAAGGTGCAAGGCAACGTCTAGACACAAGCCAAATTTTGCAAAACACACTTCTTTACATACTTCAAAATATTTGTATAGATTCAGTGATTCACGTCATTATTGCATCAATAGTAACAAAAAACAATGCTACTCAACGAGAGCAACAACTACATTGGCAATTGTGTTCCAAACACATAAGTTGTACAATATATTCATAAGCATTTCAAATTGAGTTCATCTAAACTAATAATAGTTACCAGTTATTACCCAAAAAAAAACTAAAAAGAGAGGCTTATTATAGAAAATTTTCTAATAAGTTGAGCCCACCTTAAAGGCAAAGCATAAAATGGCTTTGGAGCCTAGACACAGGCCTAGGCAATGCCAAGTATGGTTTTGACTACAATGGGTCAAAATAAAGCTTCCTCCATACTTTTCTGAATCCCTATGCATCAAGATGAAAAGGAATCACATTTTCAGGAATTGTGTTTCAATTTGAAGGAAATTTTCATATTCTGCAAAATTAATCCTGTATTTTTAGTGAGCATGTCCCCATATAAAGGTATAAATGAGACCAAACGATGAGCCTCAAAATAAACAGGATTTTACCTTGACACACTCCACAATTGTTGTTCGGTGCCTCTGCACAGCTTGAGTATCTACTGCTACAGCCTTCATCAACATGTTCAACGCAACATATCTGATACACAAGAAATTTTCAAAAACATGTCAATTAAGTTTCAATAGATATCTTGCAATATTTTTGTAGTAACATTGCAACACAAGAAATAACCAATATCATCACAAGAATTTTTAAATATTGTCATAATGTAAGAATTTATCAAAAAAATTGGTCCTTTAGCTTAAATCTCTAGACTTTTCACACGATATATTTTTAAGTAGCAATTGAACATTCGAATTTCTAATTTTTTTTAATAAAATAATCAAATTACATGAATTTCCAACTATGTCATCAAAATAACTCAAATTACTGAAAATCCCAAAAACTTCTCAAAGGAAAAGAAAGAGATTTGTGTCATGGCTAACATCATTTCTAAAAATGATAACCACAGTAAGACAGCTCACCTGATATTGTTGTCACGGTTTGACAAGAACCTTCCTAAAATATTAATGGCAAGCACACGTAGACCACTGGTAGCTTCAATTCCCATGATAGTCGCAACACATTCATACAGTATCGCATTCCCTGCATTTTTGTTTGATTCTGTTTTTGCTGCCACCTGAAATTGGAAAGCCAACACCATGAAGTTAAAATCATCAATTTTGCATCAAAGAGGCAATTATCTGTAAGTGACTATAATCACATTACAGAGAGAGAGATTTTATACTGAAATATGGCACTTGCATATAAAGGAACTAATATCAAATAGCACATAATCAACTTGCAAAGTTCTTTTTTTTTTTGGGAGAATGTAAATGAAAATCTTATGCTTTGGAGGTACACAGTATCATCAGCAGCAGCAGCATTAACATCATTATCATCATCATCACAAGATGAGCACCAAAAAGATATGAAACAACACCATTCAGAAATTAAATACAGATGAAAGCAAATCACTCCAAAATACTATCGCTCAAAAAGAAATTAAATACAGATAAAAGCAAATCACTCCAAAACAGAAATTATATCACATTCAGGCCATAGTTAAGCATTTACTCAAGCCTCACTCTACAATGATTAGCTTCAAGTTGTCCAAGAAATCCTTTTGATTAACTGCCTAAGAAACACCTTTGCATTTCACAAGAATAGCCACAAGAGATGGAAACTTCACCATATCTCCAGCTTAAAATCATATACCTCAGTGATAAGCATATACCTCAACAATGAAGGTTAACAATGATTAACATATACCTCATGTTGCAGCTTAAAATCATATACCTTTCCAGAAATGCAGCTTAACAATGATAAACATATACCTCAAATTAAAATCAATGAAATATAACATATACCTCAACAATGATATTTATAAAAGAGGATTCATGGGGACATTTTTATATGGGGATCAGGACACTCCCTAGTACCTTTTGTTTTATTCAAAAGACATAATTGCCCTTCTGAGATCATAATTAGCTTTACCATTGAAATTTCATCAAGGGTATTGGTGTCTTCTAATCAAATAAAGGTACAAGGTGTATCCCCTTAATAAGAAGGGGTTGTCCTCATCAATTCCACTATAAAACTTAAAATCTAATGAAGTCACAACTTACAATTTATGATGCACAATTTTTATTATTTACAATTCCGCAATCCTATTCGATTTTCTGAAAATTGATAATAATTTGAGGGATAAAGGAGTGGAAGGCCATCAGTAAGTTTGAGATTCGTCCAATTATGTTGGGCAAGTCAAGGTCTTAATTTAGGTTTTGAGCATTCTCCCAGCACAAAGCTTCACTATGTTGTGTGAGGTGTCCTTTCTTTGCTTCATTTTTTTTTTTCATGGAAGCTTATGAAGTTGGATTTTGGCATCAAGAATATGGATTTTAAAGGGGAAAGGCTTGTAAGAATGTAATGCTAAGGAAGGTCCTGAAGAGGTTGCAGTCAAAAACTGCAGAAGCATGTTCTCTCATTGACAATGTTTTTATAAGCAACAATTGATGGGCAAGAGAGAGCAAGATAGAAGAAAAAGAATTCTCATCCACAGCTTCTCCTCCGTGCATGTAACTTAGTGGGTCAGGCTATTCAATGCCCTTTGGGCTACTACTTCAAAAGAGGTGTCGGTCAGGTTATTCAATGCTCTTTGGCCTACTGCTTCAAATATGGTGTCATTTTTATCTAATGGTAATGGCCAAGAAAAAACTTAGCATAATCGTAATCAAGTGCACGGCCAGCTCATTCTAAATGAGTTGGTGCATTACACTTAATTCGTTGCAACAGATGATGCGGAGATCAGTGGACATGATCAAAATTTTATTTTTGATCCAGGCCCAGGCCCAAGTTCAATTTTCATCCGGCCTATTCAACGTGGGCGTGCAAGCCTAACAGAGCAAAGGCAAAAGCCCAAGTCATGTCAGGCCCACAACTCAGGCCCAGCTAAAATAACTTAGGTGAGCCATTCAAGAAGTCCTCTCCACGTGTAATTATCTAGTTTGAAGCATAGATGGGAGGTGACCAATTGTAGCAGTTACCTAGTTTAATTTTATTTCTAACTTAGGTGCTGTTTTGATTTAGTAGTTGTTTATTTCAAATTGCATAGGTGGGAGGATCGGCTCCTAATTTTTAAAGGTAGAGTCAGTTTTTTATTCTTAGTTAAACAGTTGTAATAGCAAACTTTTGGGGGATTTCCCAGATCAATAAAATTTGTTTTATTTTCCAACCAAAGTGGTTGATGCTTAAGCCCAAGATGGCAACAATCAGCAAACATTGCTGAAGGAGTGATCAAATTAGGCCTGTTGAGGCAGATTTGAGGTTAATCCTCCACCAACCGAGGGAAATCCTTGAAGGCGACAACCCAGTTTGCAGTGAGTCTGTAGGGTGTTTATCTAGTCTGACCAAGTCGGATGAGTGAGGACGAGTTGTGACTGATCTACTCATAGCCCAGGTAATCCTAACCCCTTCTTAAGGTTTGTGGATTAATTGAATCAGTTTGTCCCATGGCTAACTAAACCCGTAACTCAGTTGGAATATTGAAGGTTAATTGGCCAATCCCTTTGACTCGTTGTGGGGAAAACCCAGGAAACGATGAAACTGAAAACGTGGGAAGGTTATTCTAAAACAGCATTTTGAATCTGTTTTGGTGTGAAAATAATTTGGTTAGAATTCTGTTTTCACTTAGTTTAAAACCCAGTTTTCCAATTTCTTTGAAACTGGTTTTCGTAGAGCTTTCAGACCCCGTTTTAAGGCTTGATTCATGATTGAGTTAAAGACCTTAAATCCATACATAGTTGGGGTTTTCACAGCATAAATCAGTACTTGGTTTCAGATCTGCACCATTCTGCAGGCCCGAACTTGACCAATTCCAGGCCCGTCTACGGTATTTGGGCATTAATACCTTCCAGTTGAACCCTTTTCAATTTAACCACTTGTTTTACAAAACAAAGAAACCCAAGTTGGCATTGGAAGGTTTTCATAACATTTAATATTATCTTTGAAAGCCCACTGAGGTATTGGTGTTCATGACGTTAAGAAAACAAACCAAACAGTTTTCATATTTTTAAAGTTGGAACTTATTTGAAGTAAGGCTCACATTTAACCTTAAGGTCGTGGGTGTTTTGTGATATAATACATCTATAACACCATACAAAAAATCAAAGTGTCATTAGCAAAAATAGATGTGAAATAACGGCACCCTGATTCACCACTTCTGAGCATTTAACAAGCCCAATGTCACACGGGCGAGTGTTGAGTCCCACATCGGATGTATGCTGGGAAGATCTTGGGCTTATAAGTGAGGGTAGACAGCACCCATAGTGGCTAGTCATTTTAGGATGGCAAGCACCTACATGACACCAAGCTTCCTTTCTCACAACATCGACTTATTAAAATCCGTAGCCACCAAACTATAGATAAAAGGTGAAAGTAGATCACTATCCCTTAGGCTTCTTGATGCTTGGAAGAACAAGCACATAGAAACATTAATCAATGTATTGCACATACATTTCAATATGTGTGATGTACCCATGTCGGACACACTTGTAGACACTCACAACCACATCGAACACTCATAGAAACTCGCACCCATTCTTCATGGACTCTTTTAGCGCTTTCTAACATTGTTTTTCAAGATGACTAAAATATTACAAACACCCTTCCCATGTTAAAACCTAGTTACAATATTAATATGTTTGTCGCCAAAATATTTGGGGTAAAACTAGTAAATAATTTTCCAACACCTTGCACCCATGTTGGACTCCGAAACTCACACCAGTACCCATGCAACTTAGATTAATCAAAATAGAGTAAGAACTCTCATGGATGCAAGCTCTCATCCAAGTGTGCAACTTCTGGCTGAAACCCATTTATGAAACAAATAGTCTGCATAGTCACAATCGACATGGCCATAAGCCTTCTGCATATCAACCTTAAGCAAAAGCTCTCCTTCCTTCTATTTCTTCTTTGCGTGATTCAGCTCATTAGCTAAAAGCACCACAAATCAAGATCTACCTATTAGCAATGATGACATCTTGGGACTCCAATCAAATTCAGCAACACCACGTTTGACTTGTTAGTCAAATCCTTGCAATGAATTATCCGATCAAGCTGAAAGCTCAGTAATGAGCTAATTAGCTTGGAACATCCCACTTAGGAATTAGAGTGATGTACTTAAGTTCCACCTCCTTACTGTGAAATTTTTGAAAGACACTCAAGAAATCATATAGCACCACCAAATGAAGGATAAGTTGAAACCATCTAACCCAATGCTTTGTCCCCCTTAAAATCCTTCAGAACATTCAAAACTTCCTACTACTTGAATTCCCTTTCAATCCACCTACACTCCACTCTTCAATCTTGTTGAAGGTGAGGCCACCCAAAGTAGGTCTAAATCCCTCGTTTGAACAATGGAACAAAGCAAACTAGTCCCCAACATCTATTTTTATCTCAAATGGGTTTTTAATTCCTATGCCATTCTTGTTGAGCCCAATATAAAAACCAACCCTAGATTGATGGAACAAATGATTTAGATGATGATAATGTCATTCTTGTTGAGCAATCTATGGTGTTGAATACTCTTCTGTTAGCCAATATCTCAAGGCTAATATAGGCCCTTTGAGCATCGATGGAGTTCAAAGAACATTAATAGAAAATCAAGTAGATTGACTAGTCCAGTTGGTGAAAAAAGATCTAAATGAATTTTTACCTATTCAAGAAGCAATTATGAGTATGTCCCATCATGGCTTGCAATTTAATGCATTAGGACCCAAAGGTAACAAGAGTGCAATCTCATCCTAAAAATTGAAAACAATAATGCAAGATTGCAAGATTAAGGAAACAAGTGGCAGTAGTTGCACAACCATCTTCTTCTTTTGTTTCCTTTTTCCTTCTTTGAACTGGTGACAGCAATTTAACCTATTTTGATAAGGCCAATAAGATGCGGAGAGACTTTCTTCGTATGCAGGGATATCTCCTCCCTGTGTAAGGGGAAGATCATTTCCTTCATGCGGGTTATAAGGTATGCTAATGGGGTAGCCAACTTCCTATCCAAAGTGGCGGTGGATTGAGTTGAAGGCTTTGTGGTTCATCTGTATCTCAGGCTGTTTTTTGTCTCCTTGTACATTTGTATATCGTTTCGGTTTTTCCTTCCACTGATTCGCACCTTTTGAAGAGGATCAGTATGGTTCTCATATACAGTACCTTTTGCACTTAATGAATACAATTGTGAATTTTTCAAAAAAAAAAAACAACAACAACAATAGAGTGATAAACCATGCACATAATATTTTTTTTTGAAAGGTTCATGCACATAATATTAAACTTAAAACAATGCAATAGACCATGCAACTGGACCATAACACTTATGATAAATGCATCACCATCACCATCTTATTGAAAGATATTCATATAATCATAATCACGATCCTCATTACAAAAATCATTCCATCCACAATGATTTGGCACTCAAAATTGGATTTTTCACAACTTCTAAGCATTTTCTATGACTATTTTGATGGCTGCAAATAGTCTACCATACAGAGATGTTGCTTTTAAAGTCAATCAGCATGCTTAGTGACCCTTCATGGAGAAGAGAATTCATAGGTTGAGAATATGACCTCTTCATGGAGATACAGAAGTGTTGGTAATCTCACAAATAGAGTGTAAAGAAAGAGATGCACTCATGAGGACCTTCGCGACATGGCACTATGGCATATCTTTAGTAAAAGTTCATAGGCTGTTGCCTAATTTGGATCTATTACATATATGAACAGCTAGTAATTTTAATTTTCAAAAAAAAAAAAAACAGCTAGTAATTTTTCTTTGAAATATGCTATTTTCCATTTTTTTTTTCTTAATTTTAACCATCCCTAAAGGACAACAATATTCAAGGCCCTAGCCCCTTATACACTAAATCTCTAGGCTTTTTTCATATACAAGAGCTGAAATGCTACAATGAGCAAAGCAAGAAACAAATAGGAAAGAACCACTAGAGGATGGGAGAGAGAAAGATTGTTGAAATTTTCGCTCATTGTAAAGTGTTGCAAAATAAAATGGAGAGTATGTTGCACAAACACTTCAATTTAGATATTGTGTCCGTGTCGGACATTTCAATGTGTAAAATCCATGTCCCTGCCATCTCAATGGCGTGTCCTTGCTGTACCCATGCCATGTCTAGACATCATGGATTGAAGAAAATTGCGAAGAAAAATGCAATGTTTTTTGAGGAAAATGCAATAAAATCATAAAAAATGAGATTTTTCTAATTCATGCAGAAAACTGATACAACAAGTGACAAAATTATCAAAAGAAACTAATGAATTGAAATCTAGTAGTAAACCGATGTGTGGGATTGGTGGGGGGGGGGGGGGGGGGGGGAGAGAGAGAGCAACAGACCTGGGCAAGAATATCATTCATGTAATCACTACAATCAGCATCTCCATGACCCAACATGCGCAAGAGCCTAAGTATTCGAATTTGAAGGAAAGGATCTGTAATCCCGGAAATGTCATATTCAGGTGCATATGGACTAGCCATGAGATCCTTAAGAACTCGAACCAAACCATCCGTGTGCTTTAATGATAATGTTGGAAAAACATCATGTAATAAAAGAATGAGTGTACAGAACATCATGTTATTAAAAGAAATCTGTATAGAACAACATCATGTAATAAAAATTGACGGCATAATTAATAGCTAAAGAAAATTATAAACCAAAAATAAAAAATAAGGTATGCACTATGGTTATACAAACTAGGAAGATACAACAAGCAGAAAATTTATATAACCATAAGTACTCTTAAAGTTTATACATGGAACTAACTGAAACAATTAAAAACCAGCGACCCATCACTGCAGTATTTAACTATAATAATGTGATTTGCAAAAAAAGAGCCTAAAACTTGTGGAAAATTGTTTCCAGCAGTGGTCCTAGGCCAGTTTCTTCTTCTTTGGGGCCCTAAATCAGTTTTGAAAGAGTGGAATGGTAGGATTTTAGAAATAATGAAAATTCAGAAGACGGATTTTATGGGCCACAATATAAAAAATTTGAAAGTGCCAAAAGTTCACGAGTGGCAATCAATGTAGTTGCAGAAGCTCAGTGGATGCCCATTGAGCCCCATGCATAGGGGTGTCCCCAATACATTTTGTTTCTTATTTTAATTGCTTACAGTTTGCCTGCAGTTTAATTTAATTTAAGATACAGATCCATCTTTAGTATTTTTTAATTATTTTAACTAAGTATTCTTAAGCATGCGACTGTTTAATTCTTAGGAGTTATTAATTAGTGAAGTAGTTTTCCTAGAGTGAAGTCATTGTGTCTTATCCTTTTTCATTTCGGGAAGGAAGCTTGCATCATAAAGTATGTGGAGAACAAGACTATTGCTCCCTCCACCGCGCGCCCCCCCCCCCATCCTCTCCTTACATTTTTAGTGTTTTTTAATTATTTAAACAAATAGTCTTAAGCATGGGACTGTTTAATTTTTAGAAGTTACCAGTTAGTAAACTGGCTTTCCTAGAGTGAAGTTATTGTGATTTTTCACTATTCAAAAAAAAGTTATTGTAATTTTTCCATTCATATTTTGGGAAGGACACTGGCATCATAAAGTGAGTTATTAATTAGTAAAGTACACTCTCCTCCCTCTCTGTACATTTTTAGCCCTTTTTATTAAATAAGCTTAAGCATGGAACTGTTTAATTTTTAGGAGTTCTTAATTATTAAAGTAGTTTTCCTAGCTTGTAGTTATTGTTTTTTTTTTTCCCTTTCTCATTTTGGGAAAGACACTTACATCATAAAGTGAGTTATTAATTAGTAAAGTAGTTTTCATCAATGCCTTGTGGTTGGTGAATCATTTCACCAAATAGAGGTCTAAAGTTCAAAGAATAGTGTAAGCACCTCTATTAATTAATAAAGGAGTATTAGTAGGGTGAAATTATTGTGATTTTTTTCCTTTTTTACTTTGGGAAGGACGCTAGCATCATAATCTATCTACCTACCTATCAGCCTGCTGTTTTATTCTAATAAGTTTCCATTATCAAATAAAGTTGAAATCTGGAAGGCCTTAAAAAACATAGCTTCACTTATCTAAACAAGATGAAATTTTATGAGCACCATACAATAGTTAACGCATTTCAAACTCACCCATCCATGTAAGGTCAGGTAGGGCCCACCAGGTTGTGTGCACGAAAATCCATAAGAAATCCTCAGTTACAAATTTTAGCCAAAATCCAAAATACGAGCAGAAATTTTTGGGTCAAATCTCAAACTGAAATCTGAATTTTATGGAAATTGCAGCCAATATTTCCAAAAAATATCGCCAATATTATCAAATTTTGGACGAAATTTTTCAGTCCATGTAGGGATTTTCATTGTATACTACTAAGAAGCACGTACCTTGCGTAACATTGGTCAAAAAATTGATATTAGATAATTCTTTCTCCACTTAACAAATTTTTGCACAAATGTTTATATTTTAAAAATGAAAATAAAAAAAATGGGCCAAATCCTTCAAACTCACCAAACTTGGTCATAAAACCCCTTTGTCTAGCACGATTGTAGAAGAGGATGTTGAAGAGGGAGGGAAGAGAGAAAGTCAGTCTATTCAATGGAAAACAAGTGTTTAGAAGTCAATAGTGAGGAAAATCTTGACCGGTATGATTTTGAAAAGATCCAAAAGTGGATGGTGAGGTGGAGTATGGCTACAACAATGTCACGTTTTTACCACCAATTATCATATCAAGGAATAGTGTTTATCTTGTTTCAGAATCCCCTCTTACTAGTTCTCAAGAAAATCCCACTGTTTGGGTTGAGCTAGAGCTTGAAAAGTAAGTAGACCAAGTATATGACTAACGAGCCATCCTCCTCGCCCCATGCAATCCAATCTCAATTAAAGCTAAGTAAAAATGGAAAAAAATGGGACTTCAAGTATGTAGGCAGAGAAGGCGGCCAACCAAAAGAAGGGAAGAAGAGCACAAGATAGGCGGCAGAGTATAGTAGGTAGCTACAATTGTTCCCATTAAATTTCCTCAATTGACGGATTACATCCACAATGTAAAAGGGTGATCTCTAAATTTGTGAAAAACATCAGATTTGGACATCCAGATCCATGGAATTATATCATCTCAAAAGTATAACCAAGCCCACTTAGGTGAGTGGAATTAATCACCATTTTACATTTTTTTTTTTTTTTTTTTTTTTGGACACATAATCACCATTTTACATTGTTTTCTTTCATTTTCTAGCAAGCAGTCGATTGTGACTAGAATGAGGATCATGAAACCTTGGATTAATTAAATACTGGCTCGCAAAATGTGGCATTAGGGACAGAACCTAGACGGCAGTAGAATCATAGCATTCCATACCGTGTTGATAGTAACCCCAATTCGTTTTACTACAAATAGAGAAATAATTTACAGTTTCATGGTCCTAAATTCTGCCAGTAACTAGACATCCTAAAACTGCAATATTGACCATGTGGGACCCACTTGGACATAGTTTTTAATTTGGAAATTTGGCTCGGAATATATCGCTAGTTATGTAATAATTGTAATTGATTATTCTTTTCTTTCCTTTTCAAACATTGTAATTGGGTCCTTGTAATCTATTTATACATATACTCTCCTTCGATTATTGACACAATAGTATACATAGAAACAATTCTTCTTCAATATTTCCTCTCTTCTCCTTTTTCCTATTATTATTTTCTACATGGTATCAGTCAAAACCGATTTTTGAACGCTTTAAGGAGGATTTTTATTCCATTCTGTTGTTCCTCACTGGAGTTACTATTTGATGCGGGAGCAACACCTGCAACTAGGCAAGAAGAACAAGATAGGCTTGTAGCTAGACAAGAGAAGAGAAAAAGAAGATAGCAAAACACTAACTCGAAAATAACATAAGAATCTAAAACGGAAAACCATCCTTACTAAACTAGGACTCTATCCAAACGAAAACTAATTAAAATTAGGAGATTAAAATTCCAAACGAAAATAACAATCTTATCCTACTCAAACTTGCGAAATAAAATAAATATAAATAAAGAAAATAAAAATAGAAGTGGACCCGTGGGGATCGTTTGTGTCTGTGTCCTACACCAGTCCCCCGGTCTTGAAAAGAATTCATCCTCGAGTTGAAATCAACAAAATCACAAGGTACCAAACAGAGATGAAGACCAAGTCCAAAACTGCAAATGATGAAGCTTGGAACTGCACAATCTTCAATGCACGGATGATGAGAGCTTTCATTTTGTGGGACGAAGAAGTCAGCAAACGCATATGTGCTCAATCGAGGGCGAAGCAACTATGTCAAGAAGGGATCTTCAAACTGCACTGGGGAGATAACACAGGTCTTGATGGTATGGCGGACGAATAACCATAAATGAATGCTTGGTATCTGTAATGGGATCAAATTTGGGGAATGGAGATGGTTGGGAAATTTGCGGTGGTGGTGGGGGGGTGGTGGAGGTGTAGGTAAGGGTGGTGGTGGTGGTGGATCAACACGCGGTAGTTGCATCGACTGTGGCGCTGACAACACAACTGGCTCTTTCTCCAACAGGGGCAATGGTTGTGCGATCACAACTTCTGGATAAGCAAGCATTAACTCTGAGTCTGACTTGGGAGCAGCATGCAAGAACTTTGAGGATGACGTTGGAGTTGAATCTAGTTCAAAATCAGTAGTTGTAGGAGCATTAATTACCTCAGATCGTTCTAACTCACGTTCAGTTCTTATGGCCATTCGTACCGCATCTCTTAAAGTGACGATGTCGTGGAAGACGATGCATTCATAAATCACAGGATGAAGGCTTCTGAGGAATCTGGAGCTCTGTTGAGGCTCAGTCTCAGCGTGTCTCGCGGAGAGATAGTAGAACTCAACTGCATAATCTCGAACAGTCCAATCTCTTTGCCAACAATTTTGGTATTGCTCGAAAATAAATTGCTTATAGTCGACAAAAAGGAAATTATTACGTAGCAACTTTTTCATCAATGTCCATGATCTAATAGGAGGTTGTTTGTAATACCTGAGGTTGATTTGTAACTCTGTCCACCATGGAGACACTTCACCTTCAAGACGATATGACACAAAGTCAACCTTTCTCGTTTCCTTAATCTTTGTGTAAAAGAAGAAGCGTTCGACTTTTACGAGCCAATCAAGTAACTATGCATTGTGCCGTTGACCATAAAAAGGTCGGACGTAGGCCTTGTCGCCGTCGCTTGAGTAGGCACAATAGGAAGTCATAGTGATACTACTTGATGTAGCAGAAGCATTGCGGGCTTAAAGTGCCTGGTCAAACTTGGTCAACACGGCTCAATCTGGTCAAAGATGGGTGAAGTGGGATCCACGAGTGGAAAGGGGTTAGGCGAGTAGAATGGGTATTAGGATTGGTCAAAAGGGACAAAGGGGGCCTCGGTTTGGCTTGGGACAAACTTAAGTGTGGGTCAAATAGTAAAAGGATGCTCACTCGTGGGAAGGGGGAATAAGTTGGTGAACACGTGTGGGAGTGGAGATTTAAAGGATGGGTATGGCACGTGGGTGTTTAAAGGAAGAGGGTAAAAGTTAGGGCAAAGGATATGAATAGGTTATTTGGGGTAAAGGAACAGCGAAAGAGGGGAAGTGGTGAAAGCTTCGCGATGGCGGCGGGAAGTGGGTTATGTCGAGGCAGCGAAAGGGGCAAGAGTTAAAAAAGAAGACAAAGGCAAACAGAAGAGGCAAAAAAGGGAAAGAAGATGGAAGAAGGAGCTGGCGATGGAAGGATGGAAAGACGAAGAGGGGGTGAAGGAAGAAGGGTTGCGGAGGAAGCGAGAGGAAAGGGAAGAAGGTGGAGAGCAGAAAAAAAAAAAGGTTCGAGCTTGGGGAAAATTGTATCTGGGTAAAGGGTGAAAGACTCGCAGCACGACAGAGGACAGCAGAGGCGGAAACGTTGGAGCAGTAGAGGGGCAGAACTGTAGCAGCAGTGGGATAAAGCCCAATCAGCGATGATACCTCGCTAACAGAAGACGGCAACTAGAACAAGCAAGGTATGGTCTGTTGGCTCCTCCTTTTTTTTTTTTTGTGTGTGTGTGTGTGTTTTTTTCCTGGTGAAGGGAGGAGGATGGTAGATCTTACCTGAGATAATGCTCAGGCTTTTGGCTTGGGGGATAATAGGACTCAGAGAGATCGAAACTTGCTCTGAACCAATTGATGCGGGAGCAACGCCTGCAACTAAGTAGGAAGAACAAAATATGCCTTTAGCTAGACAGGAGAAGAGAAAAAGAAGATAGGAAAAGGCTATGCCTTATAGTTTCATTCAATAATCCATCGTGTATATCATCTCTATTACATCCATAGGTATTTATAGGAAAACACTAACTCGAAAGTAGCATAAGAATCTAAAACAGGAAAGCCACCGACCTGGCCTCTTTACTAAACTAGGACTCTATCCAAACCGAAACTAACTAAAATTAGGTTATTAAAATCCCAAACAAAAACAATAATCCTATTCCACTCAAACTTGCTAAATAAAATAAATATAATTACAGAAAATAAAAATAGAAGTGGATCTGTGGGGATCGTCCGTGTCCGTGTCCTACATCACTATTCATCGCCAGAGATAGTACTAATCCACATACTCCACATCATCTTCAACTCTCTAGGATCATTGTTGTGGATCTCCTTCTCTTTTTTTCACATTCTAGATTTTTTTCCAACTTTTTTGGCCATTGAACTTTTTTGCGGTGAATATTCCGGCGACGGGACCCCCACAATCCCTTGTCGTTTTTTATGGTCTATCCATTTGTACTATCAGATCTCAGATCTGACTAGTGTGGGCCCTTCATTTCTCCAAGTTTTTAGTTGCTGTCGGGAACGTAGGAAAACCCAGTTTTTGGGCTTTCTTTGTTATATTTGTTGGCTTGGAATCAAGCCTCCTCTTGTTTGCCCTTGGCACATGTACCTTCGCCTAAGGTTGCCCTAGGGTTTCTGTCCAAGGTGGGTCCCTCATTTGCTTTTTTCTACAGAGTTTTGTTATCATCGATCTTTCCTACAGCCGAAACTTCTACGCCGTTGATATTTTCTGGCAAGGAATCTTGAGACAAGACCCCCTCATACCCTTGTCATTTTTGGGTGGGCTATCCATCCCTAACATCGGATCTAACTTTCAACTCTACTTCATCTGATTTCCAGGCTTCTTCTCTGCGAGCGATGATGACGCTAGAAACCCATTTTTTGGGTTGCTCTGCCTCGATTTGCAAGCATTTGCGTCCTTTTGCCTTTGAATCTTTAGGGTTGGTGTCGCCCTTGGGTGTGCTTTCAACCACACCGGAGTTCACCCTCTTTCACGACTGGTGGGGTCCACTTTTCTTGCATGCATGTTTCTTGGGTTGGATATGTTGCTACAGCCTACTTCTTCACTCGCCACTTCAGTCCTACACTCAGTTTGGGTGTTTCTCGTCAGCTTAACGACTTGATCTTGTTTTTTGGTCTTGGTGGGCCCCACATTGGTTGTGTTCTCCATTCATAGTGGCTGGTAACTAGTCTATTGCCTTCCTTTTGGGCTCAATCCACTATTGTTGCCTTCTTCTCCACTGTTGTACCAGGTTCTATTATTTGTTTTGATTTATTGGCACATGGATTCTTCTAATGCTTCTCCTCTCTTTGATATTGGTCACAAGAAGAACGGTATCCGATTTTGCTCCTACTGCAAAATGAACAATCATTATGTTGACTCGTGCTACAAGCTTCGTGGTCACCCAAAGCAAGCTCATTACACTGGTACCTCTTCCCCCATTGCCACTTCTTCTGATGCAGTCGATGACAATGTCCCTGTGACTCGACAAGAGTTTGCATTATTACAGCAGCAGCTACAGCGCCTTCGATCCTCCAGGTCTCTAATGTTGTCTCCTCGCAATCAGGTACTAAACCCCTCGCACACCATGCCTCCACCCATTCTTGGATTATTGATTCTGGAGCCACTGACATTATGGGTGGTATGTCTAACCCTTTCTCCAGTTTCATCTGATAAAGTCAAATTAGCTAATGGGTCATTCACTGATATTGTTGGTAAAGTGACAATCACTGTTTCTTCTACTTTGGACTTATATTCAATTTTTAATGTTCCCAATTCATCATGCAATTTATTACCCGTTAATGCCTTTATCAAAACATTGAATTGCTCGGTCACCTTCTTTCCTTCAGAATTTGTCCAAGAAGCAGATAATTGGTGGTGGTCTTGAAGCTAAGGGCTTATACTTCCTAAACCCTCATGCTGACAATTCTTCTGAAACTTGTTTGACGACTCCTCGCACGATGTATGGCTTTGGCATTGTCGCCTAAGGCATCCATCTAATTCTATTTTGAAGCAACTTGTTCCTTTTTTGTCTTTCAATAAATTTGAGTGTGAACATTGCCAATATGGCAAACACAGTAAACTTGTATTTCCCTCATCTCTCAATAAACATACTTCTACCTTATTTTCTCTTATACATTTTGATATTTGGCAATTTCCTTATGTTTCCCGCACTGGTTTCGTTATTTTGTCAAATTTATTGATGATTATTCTCAAATGACATGGATATATATGATGAAACACAAGTTGGAGGTCTTTGTTCACTTTTGCACCTTTTACCATTGGGTTCAAACCCAATTTACTTGTAAAATCCAAAATTAGGTAGTCATAATAGGGGATAATATTTGTCGCACTCATTTGTCCATTTTTTGCAAGACCATGGTATAGAGTCACAACTTTCTTGTCATTCTACACCTCAACAAAATGCTGTGGCTAGACAGAAAAATCGTCATCTTCTTGAGGTTGCCCGTTCATTTCTTTTTACCATACATTTCCCAAAGTCTTATTGGCCAGAAGTTGTCTTAACTTCTTGTTACTTTATTAACCGCATGACATCCCGAGTGTTACAAAACAAATCCCCGCTTGACATTGCGTCCTTGCATAAACAAAGCCCTATTCTTCCACTGCATGTCTTTGGGTGCATTTGTTTTGTTCACCAGTTTTCGGTGATAAACTCTCTCCCCAGGCTATGAAATGTGTTTTTTGGGGATACTCTCCCTACCATAAATGATACAAGTGTCTTGATCCCCTCACTAATAAGACATGTATCTATGGATGTCATCTTTTTTTAAAGAGTTCCTTACTTTTGTCGAGATAGGTCTGCTTCCCCCCTTATTATGTTCTTCCTCATCTTCCTACAGATATTGGTTCTTCTAGCACTTCCAAGCCCACTCTGGTATATCAACACAGGAAGCCTAAGCCTACAACTACAGTTGACCCCACTCAACTATCTGCCAGTGGCCCAAATCCATCCACAACTGATCATGATCCTCCCATTGCGCTTCGGAAAGGTAAGCATGCTTGTACTGATCATCCCCTTGATCGTTTTGTGTCCTGTCATTTGTTTCTCCTTCCTATCACAGTTTTCTTACAACTCTGAACAAATTAAGATTCCAAAGAGGATTGACATTGTCCTTCGTGATCCCTCCTGGTAAGCTGCAATGAAAGAGGAATTAGCAGCCCCTAAGAAAAATAATACCTGGGAGATGGTTCATCTCCCTCCAGGAAGACTCCAGTTGGGTGCAGATAGGACTTTGCTTTGAAGCATCATCCAGATGGGTCAATTGCCAAATATAAAGCTCATCTCGTTGCCAAAGGCGTTACAGATATATGGGGTTGATTATCAGAAAACCTTGTCTCATGTGGCCAAGATTACCTCTATTCAAGTATTGATTTCTATTGCTACCACTAGTGACTGGCCCCTCCATCAATTGGATATAAAGAATGCCTTTCTACATGGTGATCTATAGGAAGAAGTTTATATGCTTCCCCCCCTAAGTTTGCGAAACAAGGAGAGACACAATCTATCTGCAGACTCAAGAAGGCTATCTATGGCCTAAAGCAATCTCCATGAGCCTGGTTTGATAAATTCAACAGTGCTTTGTTATCGTAGCGGATCATTCAGTCTTTCTTTACAGTGCCAACTTAGTTGTGATGATTCTTGTGGTCTATGTTGACGATAGTCCTTACTGGCAATAATGATACAGACATTTCTGCATTCAAAAAATATTTACAGCGCACATTTGATATTAAAAATCTAGAGCCCATCCGCTACTCTCTCGGGATTGAGGTAGCTCGTTCCCCTAAAGGGTTTTCTCTCTCAACGAAAGTATGCTCTCGATCTATTACAAGATGTTGGGTATTCTAGATGTAAGTCTGTTAATATTCCTTTGGATGTCAACACAAAGTTATCTGCTTCAGATGGGACCCTTCTTGATGATCCTGCATTCTATCAGAGATTAATTGGGAAATTGATTTATCAATCACTCGGTCAAATTTATCAGATGTTGATGCGGTCAGTCAGTTCATGCATATCCCTCGTGATGTGTTGTCTTTCGCATCCTTCATTATCTTAAGGCTCGTTCTAGACGAGGGTTGTTCTATACTCGTCAGTCTCACTTGTCGGTCCGTGGCTATTCAGATGTTGATTGGGCTGGGTCTCTTGACGACCGACTCCTTACCTCCGGATATTGTGTCTTCTTGAAATCCCACTTAGTTTCCTAGCGGAGCAAGAAGCAGAATGTTATTGTTTGGTCTAGTGTTGAAGCAAAATATCGTGCCATGGCCAATACTCCATCTAAGTTACTTGGTTTCAGCAATTTCTCTCCGAGTTAGGCCTTGCCCCTGTTGATCCGCTAATAATGTTTGTAACAATCAGAAATCAACATAACATCAAACCTATCTTTCATGAAAGAACTAAGCATATCGAAGTCGATTGTCACTTCCTTCAACAGCACATTTCTGAAGGTTGGATCTTCACTCCTAATCTACAATCAAGGACAAACTTGCTGATATGCTTACCAAGGTTGTTTCTCAGACCCAACTCAATCATGTTTTAAGCAAGTTGGCTTACATGACATCTTTGCACCAGCTTGAGGAGGAGTTGTGGACCCACTACATGACATAGTTGACCATGTGGGACCCACTTTTAGACATAATTTCCAGTTTGGAATGTTGACTTGGAATAAGTCGCTAGCTATGTAATTCGTTATAATTGATTATTTTTTTTTATTTCTTTCCTTTTCAGCCATCGTAATTGGCTCCTTGTAATCTATTTATACATGTACTCTTCAATTATTGACACAATACAATACAGAAAAATCATTGTTCTCCAATATTTTCTCTCTTCTCCTTTTCCTATTATTATTTTCTACATCTACCAATAAAGAATAGTTTAATATTTTTTCATCAACTGCCAAAATGCATGTTTTAATTTTCTTTCTTTTCTTTTCTTTTTCTTTTTTTTTTGAGTGAGGGATGTTGGACAGGAGTTTGGGCAAGAATAATACAAGACAAAGTCCCCCAACCAACAAAATTCATTAAAATCAATGTCAACACAGTCACCAAAGGGGACGAAGGTCTACCAAGCATTGGATGTCCTTCACCACTACAAATGACCATTTCTGCTCATTTTTTCAGGTCTAATAAGATTATAGAATTTGATCAAAGAGGAATCTTTTCTTTCTTTCTAGAAGAGAATATGAACAAAAAAAAAAGGGTTGGCTAACAAGGGCATAGATGGGAAGTTTCGCCATATTCAGCCAATGTTGTCTTCACTTATGCATCTTTTGTGAGGTAGTGCAGTGCTACAAGGAGGAATGCACAGAGGTGAAGAGAGAATTGTTGATCCATCTAATTAATCTACAATTCTTTCTTTTGGAATATTACTAAAAAGACATTTCCATTTAATAAAATATAAAAAACCCTTTTCTGCTTTGCTAACGGTACATTTCTCAAATACTATACAGCATTCTTCTTCTAGCTTCTTTTCTAAATACCTTTGTTAGAGGGGAAAAAAATATCAAGTCTCTAGGCCCATATGTTCATCCTCACACATGTTAACAGACAAAGGAATAACAAAAGGAGGTCATTATGAATAGAATGAATTCTAGCACACAGATTTTCCATACCATACTAACAAAATGTTAAAATATAATACAATAGTAGAAGTGTTGTTATCAATGGGATCACATTAATACTGCAAAAGAAACAAGGAGTGATACGGAATCTACCTTTCTTAAATACTCAAGAGCCTCTGTGCTGGCTTTGCATAGTTCAGTACAAAGCTGGACACCAGTTATTAGAACTCCATGATGCTTTTCTTTAAGCAAAGAAGCTGCAGGGCCCATAAAATTTTCTGCCAAGTCTGGAACCTTCCTAATAATCCTTATAGAACATAATGCAGCCTAAAATAAACAAGGATAGTTAATTACAAGTTACAACCATGTTAATCATCATATAATTATGAGAAACGATATGGTAAGAAAGGGTATGATAAGTTGTGGAGTGGAGGAGAACATTTTTTAAGGGGTTGAGTGGAAAAGTAGAACTCAAAAAGCTGACCCCAAATAGATTGGGCAATGGCTTTGATGATAAAAAAGAATATCAGAATGCAATGCAAATTTGAGCCCCCCCCCAAAAAAAAAAAAACAGAGCTACCAGAGTAGCAACAGTATCTACTCTGTATTATTTGGTTTGTTATCCAAGTAACCAATCTCAAGATGATTTATCCCAGATGAAACATGTGACAGTCGATGAAGTACCTTTTTCCGAATATTTTGATCTCTATTCTGAAGCAACTTGTCCACTTCTGGTGCAAGATCACGTGCCATTTCTGCTGAACAGATGTTCCCTAAAGCACATAAAGCAAGTCCCACAATATATTGATTTGAATGATTAAGATCTCTGTATATAAATCAAGGAATTTGCACAAAAAAGAAGAAATGAAATGATCGGCATTTTCAAAAAAATCAGAACACCATTGATTGCTGCATTAGATGCTAGACAAGTTAACCTTCTTATTTAAAACGTATGGAGTAACCTAAAATTTTGTTAAACATAATCAGAACAAATTTATTAAAAAAATTCCTCGGATACTGCTTTAATGAGTTAGTAACCAGCATGAGGACTTCTTGTCTTTCATCGAGAAGTAACATGAGGCCAAGATATCCTATTCTCTTCTCAGGAAATCCTGCAGATGCTATCAACTTTAAGCATTCCATTTGACCAAAATGTGTGGGGTAACCAAGCATGTGAATAAACATAAGCTTTGCCAGGTTGCGGTGCCTATAATCTTGGTCATTTTCACTAACTGCAGAACGTATTGCAGCACACTCTTTTCTTACAACAGCACGCTCCTCAGCTGCAGTTTTACAAGCACGTATAGCCCGGATCATATCCCTTCAATCAAATAGTAAAGTATCAGGTGAATGAATAATCAAAAGGTTTAGACACATTAACTACCGGTAAAAAAAGTACAAAAGTAAACCATGCTTAATCATCATATCTCTAAGGAGTAGATCCCACCTGGAATAGTCACAGCAGAAAAATAATGACCTTGCAAATTACTGATTTGCAGAAAACAACAAAAAAAGAAGGCATCAAAAATATTCAGAAAAAAAAAAAGATTGCATTTTAAGAATTAATCAGCACCGTTTCCGGGCATTTATTGCTGATATAAACATTTCTTCAGCATCTAAACGCGTCATTACGCTGGTCATTAGTTGCATCTACCATACAGAAAACTCATGATATTTCCTGGTCGTTCTATTTCTTTGGTTGCAAGACTGTTGATGTGATGAGGTAAAACAAAGAGGCCAAGTACAGTAAAAAGGAGTTAAAATGACTAAATGGTAAAAAGGAGGACAAATTGGAGCATAGATTGTAGCCAACCAGGAAGAGAATAATGCAGCAAATTTCTCATGGTTCACAAGCAGTTAACTAAAATCTACTCGAACAGATCCACAATATGATATTAAGACCTTTTAAAGAAAGCATGATAACTAAATTTCACAAAATGGCTAGGATTTATACAAGGTTACTGAACTTGCTCAAATGGAACGTGGAACTGACAACCCAGTTCCCTCCAACACTTACACATAATAAGGAAATGGTTCAAACTCGAATTCCTATGTAGTTTGGTGCTTCAATGTTAAGCTTTCAATCAGGGGTACATTTTCTAACCTAAGCTCACAAAAGAAAATCATGGAATTTTTTAAGCATGGATTTTTTTTTTTTTTTTTGGGGGGGGTGGGGGCGCAAATGCCCATTAATTTCTAAAGTATATATTCTATGTATATATTCTATGCATATATAGTTACAAAGATCCAGCAAGTTTCATTGTATATATAAACACATCCTTAAATTGTAATTTCGGAACTCCTACCTCAAGTCAACCATGGCCCATGGAGATAGGTTGGTTGGAAAAGTCTTTATTTGAATAAGTTGTCTATAAAAAATCGCCTTGGTTGGATGAGTGAAGTCATGTTTTTTAAGCTCCCGAAGATATAATTTTATCCAATGGTGAAAATTCATAGTGTTAGATCAATGGGTTTTTTAAGTCAAATTGGATATGAATACAATTCATGGGGGGCAGGTAAGTGTGAGGGACAAAGGAATGTGATTGGGGTCATGGTAAGCCCCATTTGGTTAGTGTATGTACTCAAATTTACTATTTCGGGAAATGTCCCTAGGTGATCCTAATATATACACCTAGGTTTCCACGGATAGTGCCGCCCATGGGTGACAAAACCCAAATGAGCCCACCTAGGACCCATTTACACCTCATACCCCTCAAACCTTAGCCTACTATGATCTCACTGTTGGATTGAAATCCATTCAAAAACTGCCCCCATTTTTACCATTGATTTTGGGACCTTTTACAATCATTTTTGAAATCCAATGGACTTGATCTTTTATGAGTAGCATAATCTAAAAAATACCTTTCAAAATGGACCTCATTTGATGCAGCACGGGTTGCCAAACCCAGCTAGCAACCCAGCCTTGAAGAAATTGCCTCTTTTATTGCTTTCTTCTTTTGTTACTTTCTTTTTTTGTTTTTTTTTAATTTTATTTCTTCCTTTTAATTTCTATTTTTGTTTGGTTTAATTTGTACAAGAGACCCGACTCGGGATGAAGAAAGAACAAATTATCAATGGAATAATGATAGTTTGAAACTTATCTCTAGGGTGGATTCCCATTCTCTTCTTCCTCTTTCTCTCTATTCCCCCGTTTGGGTGGATTCCCAAACACCAGCCATCGTCCAGGCTCAACGATGATCGAGCCACGATTGTTGTCTCTTCCTCTAAGGTTCTTGTTGTAGACGGAGTCGGTATCGCCCCCAGAGTCTCTCAACGCCTTCTCTGTCGCCTGAAGAAGGTCACGCCCATTCTGTTGACTCACGCACAGCCACCAAACCCAAATCAACCACCATCTTCCCTCTCCAACGCCACCCATGTTTACGAGACCCCATCTCCAATCAAACCCAACTCCACCAACATCTGTTGTTGCCCACACGTCTCCCTCCACTGATTCCATGAAACCGAACCAGGTCTATTCTTCCACTCCATCAACAACATCCCAGCCACTGCATTGCCACCTCCCAACGCCCCTGTTTCTCAAACCCAAAAAAACCTTCCCACTTTCTTTTCTTTTAACGCACCACTCTCTCCATTGACCGTTTAAACCCCATGGAACTAAACCACCATCAATTCCGTTAATGCCCATGAACCCTCTTTCATTAAAGCCCCCCACTAACTTAGCTTCTCCACTCAACCATCCATATTTGACCGTACTTAACATTGGTGCATTGACCAATTGACCCCATTCACCCATTTAGCCTTTTAATTTCATTAAAATCAATTCCATCAAATCCCATTAACACCACTTATTTATCTCATTAGATCCATCTAATCCCATTTATTTCACCCATTGATTTTTCAGTCAACCGAGTCACCCATCCATATTTTCACCCGATCCTATCCGTTGTATCACCATTCCACTCACTAGCCCTCACCTAAGCGGACCCAAAGGGTCATCCACACAACATATATATATATATATATATAGATCCCCCGCGCCCATCCTTAAGCTGCACTCTTCGTAAACGCACCTATGTAAGACTCACATATGTTGATGGTGTTGGTTCCATTAAAAAGATCTAGTCTTGAACTTGTGGCCCATAAAAATTATCTTGATTATATCAATCAGGCCATGTTTTTCAAGCCCTCAAAGATCTTGATCAGTTTTTTAACCCTTAATTTTTTTTTTGTCTTTGAAAAATTGGCTTCATGTTTCCAATCAAGATGATCATTTATGAACCACATGTTCAAAAGTAGAAATCTTTAATGGACCCATCATCTACATAAGTGGGCTCCACATAGGTTGTTTCACAAAGATTGCAAAGTGAAGAGTGCCAGAGATCTTATATATATTCCCGCCAAACTAGTTTGCACCAAGTTTCATGCAAATGCTCCGATAGCCCCACCTGGACCCACATAGATGGGTGGATTTGAAAGTCTTTGGCTTGTATATGACGCTTACAAAATTTCATCTTGATCGAATTAAAAAAAAAAAAAAAGGTCATATTTTTTAAAGCCCTCTAAATTTCATATTTATCCAACGGTGGAAATTCATTGGATTATGTCAATGGGTTTTGAAAAGTCAAATCGATTTCAAAATGGTAGGGGTGAAACTCGGGTCGGGTTTTGGCCCGAACCCGCATGACCCGACCCAAAAATCATGTGGGTCGGGTTATGAAAGTTGGGCCAGCAGGTCGGGTTGGGTTGAGAAGTCAGAAACCCACACTGAATTCGGGTCAAGTTGGGTTGAGAGATTTTTAAGTTAACCTGACGCAGGACAGGGGATAGAGGGTGACCCTAAATGCCTAAATGCAATTATAGTGTAATAAGAAATCAATATGAATCAAATTTATGAATTTGAAATTAATACTCAAAATTAATAATTGAAATAAACAATATAAATTTGTCGCCAATATTCAATTTAATTTGAACAATTATTTAACATTCCAAACCAAGTCACAACTCAAAATAGAAGGCCTTCAAAACAAAGGGGTTTAGCTAAATCCACAAATAAGTAGATCAATCACCAAAAGAAACTAATTAGGACTTTTTAGAATCAAGGTGATGTCCAAAACAAAGTGAAGGCAGTAGGGCATGGGAGTATCAGTGATGGAAAAAAAAGGATTTAATAATAAAGAGGATCGGTAATGGTTGTATGGTAGTTTAGGACAGGTAGAGGTGGCTATATGGGGCTAAGGAAGGGTCCAAGAGGACTTGTGGCTGCAGTAAGAGGGCTGTAAGGGACTTAGGAAATGCTTGGGACGAGTCTGGATGGGATATGGGACAGATCGGGCGAGTCTGGATAGGATCTGGGACGGGTCGAGACGGTAAATAGGGATTTTTCTGGGACAGATCTGGAACAGCAATAGGACGGTTCTGGGACAGATCTGGGACAACAATAGGACGATTCCGGGATAGCAGTTCGGCTGGGTTTGAGAGGGCAGCAAAGAGAGAAGAAAGGGAAAAAGAGAGAGATAGAAGAGAGATAGATAAAAACCTGGATCTTGGAAGAGGATTTTCACATTTTCCCCTGGCTTCTCGCCTTCTCTAGTTTCTCACGAGGGTTCTTTGGCTTCTCACCATACTTCCTATGATGGAGGCAAGTTTGCACAAAGCAAAAGTTGTTCTTTTCATTGATTAAGTATCCATCCCGTATGGAGGGGTTACATCATATATATAATGACTTAAAAAATGAAAAATATCAAAATACCCTCAAATAAACAAATACTAAACTATCCCCAATAATTAGAAAGCCCTAATTACATGTAAAATCATTAAATTTCCCCAAACAAAACCAACTATTGAACTAAACAATTATGAAAAGCTGAAAATCCTAAATCTAAATATAGAAACTTGCTAAATATGGAAACTAGTATGGTGGTCCGCATCAATCTCCCCATCTGAAAAAAAAACTCGACCTCGAGTTCAAACAGATTAAAAGACATAAATCGACCCATGCACGCGTCTTCCCAGTGTGGAGTCTTCAAAATGTAATCATACGCGCATGGGGTCTTCAAGTATAAATCAAGCAGATCAGCAACGGGCCGCAATAAAAATCCTGGGTCGGCTGTCATTCGCCATCGATGGTATACTCTGAATCCGACACTGACAGCACAAACAACTCTGGGTGGCGACAACAACAAGATGTGAGTAGAATGCTCCTCCGCCGAAACAAGACTTCGAAGTCTCGCCCGTAAATTCGGAGCAAATCGATGTAGCTCAAACTCAGGCAACCAAGTGATATCTGTCATGGGCCCAGGCTTCCTCGTCACAGGATGTAGCTGATGTCCTCCTGCAACTGTGGAAACAACTTCCTCAACCAAGATAAACTCTATCTTTTCTTTCTCAAGTGGCAAGGAAGGTAAACAAGGTAGGATCGGTGAAGGTTGTATAGGTGCATGCTATGTGTTATGAATTGGGTCTGGAAAGCCAATAGGAGGTTCAAGATGATGATCAGGATTGAGGGCAGCTCTAAACTGTGAGGGTGGGCTAGATGGTGCAGCAGTTGGGCTTTGAAAAGGTGAGGGAGGTACAGGCTGAATGGGCCGGACATGTGCATAGCATGGGTCATGTAGTGGGCTGGACATCTGAGTTGGTTGGACAGGTGTATGCCATGGGTCATGGAATTGATCAGGAAGGCCAAGAGGTACAAAAGGTAGAGGATGAGATGGTGGCACTGGTAAAGGCTGAGGGTCAGGTTGTGGGTCATGCTGCTGATCAGGTTGTGATTGTGGGTCAAGAAGGCCAATAGGATGGTCAGGAAGGTCAATATGTGGGACATGGTCATACTGATGTAGGGTGACATCTGCAGGTGAAGGTGCTAGAACTGGACATGGTGTTAGGTCCTCCACATGATCATCCACATCAAATTCATTGGATTTGTAATGAGAATCTGCATCAAACTTAAATTGTTCATCGCTTACATTAATTTAACTTTTAATTTCAGAATGCGAATCATGAATGTGTTGTGCAGACCCAACCCGACCCGATCCGGTAAAAAGTAGGTTCAAAATGCGGGTCGGGTCGGGTTCGGGTTGAGTCGGGTTATAATTCGGGTCAAGACATCCGGGTCAAAAGTTTGGGTCGGGTTGGGTCGGGTTCCATATATTAGTAACTTGGGTCGGGCTGGGTTTTAAAAAACCCAACTCAACCCGGCCCGATTTCAGCCCTACAAAATGGGTACAAGTGTGTGTACGTTGGATAGATAGATAGAGATAGAGATAGAAATGTAGATATATATATATAGAGAGAGAGAGAGAGAGATTTGACATATATATAATATGGTTTAGGCCCATTCCAGCCCAAGAAAAACAAGAAATCCCAAGCTTGACTAATCACAAAAATGAATTCAGGCAAAAACTTTAAAACTCAAGCTCATGCTTGGCGTACACTTGGCCAAGCTTAGGCTCAAGCTCAGACTCAATAGATTAAAATCAGGCCTAGGTTGGCCCAAACCAAACTTAGCCCATCAAGTCATACCCTTTACTTTACATTATAATGAAAATTTAGCAACTTTTTTTCGAAGTAGGATTTGCAACACATTGATTCAAGTCATTTGATGTGATTATGTAATTGTGAACTTGTGATTTACTTATTCAAAACGTAGTTTGCCACCCAAGAATATGAACTAAGAACTTTGCCAAGTTAACCAACCAGTCACTACCAGATCAATGGGTCATATGAAACTTAGGTTCAAAATTCCCTAGTTTGGGATAGCCCAACAAGTCACACCCTTCACTTTCAATTCCAGTGAAAATATGGCAACTTTTTTTTCGGAAGTAGGATTGGCAACAATTTTTTTTATTTTAAAGATAACTTCGTTAATCAAAAATGGAGACAGTAAGGAAAACAAAACAAACAGGCGAAGAAGCCTGCCAACCAAGCAAAAACCCATACAAACAAAAATCCCCCAAAGGAGTGGCAACACATTGATTCAAGTCATTCAATGTGATTTATGTATTTGTGAACTTGTGATTCACTTATTCAAAACATTATTTTCCACTGAGGAATATGAACCAAGAAGTTTGCTGAGTCAACCAGCAAGTCACTACCAGATCACTGGGTCATATGAAAACTTAGGTTCAAATTTCAATCCTACTTTGGGCACAACTCAGTGATCTCAACTGGTCAAGTCACTGATTAATCTGTCTACACATGTACAGCCTTAGGAACCAAAACCCTAAAGAATAACGATAACTTCCCAATGCAAACATCATTCCAAGATCTCCTCTCACCCCAACACCATGAATTTATCCCATCACAGAAGACATACTTCTATAACTCCGTTAACATGTGGAAAAGGAGGGAGAGCTTAGTTGCAGCAAAAGTTATTTCTTGGATAATTTGTAAGGAAAAAGTTACCAAACCTGTAATGGTAAAGAGTGCATTGGTCCTTCTTAATTTCTTGTTATTTTGTTTCAGCGGGTCTTTGCCTTTGGGTGTATGGGGTTATGGGCCCTTTTATTTTTCTTTACCTTGTTCTTTTGTTTGCACACCTCTGGTGCCCCTATTTCTAGTAATGCAGTTACATTTCAAAAAAAATATTGTCGCAGATAATTTAAAAGAACCTATCAAATACAAAGAGCGAACTCGGCATAGACAGTATGTAATCTATGATTAAAAAAAAGAACAACAGTATTGGAAACTGTAAAGCTTCCATGCTCAAAGGGAGAGTAAGGGAATGCTAGGGGTGAGATACCTACCTACCCTGATGGAAATTTTTTGCATCGATTAAGGAAAAAGAGGAAAAAAGGAAAGTCTACAAGAATAGGAGATTCTGTCCACAACATAAGAGGATAATGCAACCATTTCCATGACAACTCAGGAAATGGATTCCAAATGGGAACATTAGCCACAAGGGAAATTTTGACACCAATTAGGGTAACAATTTTGAGTCATCCAGTTAGCTAAGAGGACTTGCCAAAAGTAATACCATTAGCATCAAAAAGACTGACCCAGCTGAGATTTTTTCTCTCAGGAAAATCCATGAAGACAGTCTTATTTTGCAAATTGATGATAACTTCCTTCATTACTCCTAATGATGTGCAAATGTCACAGCAGAGCAGATGAGCAAGTGGTTTCGATAGAGTAGTCCCTTTTGTGAATGATGCATCTGTAGCTTTCATGCTGCTAGTGAGGGAATTCCTGTATTTTTTTTTAATATATGTAATGAAGATTGTATTGCTGAAAAGAACTTTAAAAATTACAGTGCAAAATCCCAAGTTACCCCTGAGCCATTCCAATTTTGTTAATGATTAAGAAACTTTTTGGGAGTAGAATACATCATGGCTAAAAAGGCACTGGAACAAATTAAAGCAAGCCTTAGAACCCAACAAAAATATCCAACATAACCCGATAATTCAGCCCCACAGCTAAAACATTCCCACCCAAAAGTCACCTTATTACAATAACCCCCTGAAGGACAAGCAATCCCTTAGCTGTTTGCCTTACCACTTCACTGACTGTGGGATGTGAGATAGGAAAAAGCCTTGAAGTGATGTCAAATCATGATCCTAAATTAAGCTAAGAATTTCCACGAACAAACGGCTGGAGACCTGCCTATGTAATCACCAAATATCATCACTATAATCTCATCCACAATTCACTATAATCTCATCCACAAAATTCTTGAATTTTGTGGATGTTGACTGATTAAAAGATAGCACCCATGGTGAACCAATTCTATGAAATGGATGATACTTTTTTCAGACATAGGTTCATCATGAATCCTTCTTGTATCCTTCCAATTATTTCTTAGAATCAATGTCATTAAAATCATTATGTCTTGACTCACAAATCGTGTATTTTAAAATGTAGAATCGTAATATTCAAGAATGTGTTACCCAAAAACATATAATAATGAAATAACATAAAAGATATCTATGAAGTAACAAAAGAAGCAATTCTCAAAAAAAAAAAATATTAAGTGAACAGTATATAACCATTTCATTGATGCTCAATTTTCAAAGTTCCAACTTTCAAAAGTATACAACTAGCATACACTCCAACTAATGTTTAAAAGTCAACAACAACGTAAAAATCTTCTAAAAAATACAAAGGTTCTAGATGCCAACAACTCAAGCCTTAAAAGCCATCAAAACCAAATTTTCATGCATTCCCATTTCAAATAGGCCTGTAATTCTATTATTCACATGAATAGTAAGATTTCTAAACAAATACAGATAGCTCCTATTGTCATACAGTACAAATCGTATATAAGATTTTGACAACAATGCTTTAGCATTGCACAAAAGATTATTAAATATGCAAATCATTTATTCTTTCAATATTTAACTAATATAGGAACTTGTTTATTAATTGACTATTTAAGGAACATTTGCACATTATCTTTTGGTAGTGTTATTTATAGATAGTATTTTTTTTTTTTTTTGAGAGAGAGATAACCACGAAATATTAATAAAAAGATAAAAGTACAGATACAAGAGATAGTATTCTTATTTTAAAATAATTTTAGTTAAATTTATTCTAATATTATGCCAAATCTACAAATCCTATGTTTTGGTACTTGCCAAAGCGGACTTCTTCTACCACGTGTCAGATTCTAACACATGTAAACAAAAGCAAAGGTATCAAATTATGGAACAAAAAGATGCCTTCTTTCCTCAAGATCAACTTATTCATTGCCATTTATTCCATTTACATATCCAATTGAGATCTTCGAAAATTCACGACAACAAAATGCAATTTTGACCATTCCACAGTGATTACAGTTGAAGAAAGCAATAAAAGCTGCAAAACTCAGTAACAACAGATAAAGAAGTAAACAAAAGAAAGAAAGAGAATGATGCATTTTGATATATAGAAAATCCAGTTTTTAAGAATTATAATGCCACAAGAGATTGATATTCTCCGGCATAATTAACAGATGGAATTCTGAGCATTCGAACTACAATAGATAGAGAGAGAGAGAGAGAGAGAGAGAGAGAGAGAGAGAGAGAGAGAGAGAGAGAGAGAGAGAGAGAGAGAGAGAGAGTATTGCTGACCTCAACCGAGTTCCAGACGAGAAGGGATTCATGGCTGATTCCGTCTCGGATCGCTGAAGACCCTCCAATTATGGATCAGATCCGAGCGCGGGTCGAACCGGAGACCAGATCAGGCAGGAATCGAAGATTGAGAGGCGAAAGGAATTGAGATCTACTGAGAAACAATAGCAATGAGAGAGAGAAGAGAGATTTTTGATCGAGACAGGGAGACTAGGGTCTATGCAGCGAAACGTGAGAGAGAGATTTGGATCTCGGAGTACTTCTATTTGCACCATTCCATATCGAGCAGGACCAGCGTGTCAAACAAGATCCAAGCATGTTACATATCCATGCCGTTCACTGGGCCAACAGGTAAGATGTGAATTAGATTCATAGCTTTAAATTCGGCCCACGTTGAAGCAATAGAGGAAAATGCTAAAAATAAAGTAAAATAAATAAAAAAATATATTCAGGATACCACGTGGACTAAGCAGTGTTGAGCCACACACTAAATTTGTATTTTTATATCTTACCAATTTTGTGACTAAGTCTGAACCTTGCCACTGAAAGATCGAAGAGATCAAATTGTTTGAAAACTAGAAGCAAGTTGTAGAAGTTTTTCTCGTGTTTGGCAACCATATCACGTAAAAGGGTCCTAGTTGACCCTAAGTTGGCCCTAAACACACAGAGGCTAAATGGACCTAATTGTAAAAAAATTCGGAGCCCAAAACCAGGTCTAACTGTTTCTGACTACACACCGAACCCAAGATCGGTTCTCCGGTCTTGGTGGACCGATTGTGCTTTTGGTTCAAAAATTTGAAGCTTGATTTTTTACCATAAAATTGTTTCTAGAGTTTGATTTATCCATGGTTGTCATCGATGAACTGATGCTAATTCGGTCCTTCGAACTTTGGTCTCGATGAATCGAGAGTTAGCTGTTGTCCAGATGTTTTATAGTCGTTGGTAGACTTCGATTCTCTAAAGACTTTGATGAGTGAACTAAAGACTAGCTACTAGCACAATATCTTATAAATACCTTATAAATACCTACCATAATTTAATTTAAAAATTCATGAGTTAAGTCAAATTATGTTAGTTCATTGATTGAGCAGTGGGTGAGCATGAGATATGGGTCGAGTCCGATCATGAGTCGAGTAATATATTATCAATATTATATTTGATTAAGTTGAACCATTGAATGAGTTTTTATATTATAGATATTATATTTAGTTAGGCTAGATCATCAACTGCGTTTTAAGTCATAGATTGATTTAAAAGTTTAATTAAGTTGAACATAAGACCGGGGTTGTATTGGTTGGGCCATGAATTGGATAATGAATCAAGTCAATTACATTATAGAGTAGATTACATGTTCTAGATTAGGCCATGGGTCCTGAATCGGGTTATTGGTTGTGTTTGGATTGGATTTCGGATCATGGATCATGGATGATGGATTAGGTTTGGCCATTATTTGTCCATGGGTTGAATCATATATTTTGATATTTACAAATTATGGAAATTGCTTTCAAGCTCTTTCTCTAAGAATTCATTTTCTATAACATTTTGTGAAAACTGACTAAATCGAAAAAATCATTTTTTTATGAAAAAATTCTAAAAAAATAATTTCAACATGGAAAGTTTCTACTTGAATTTTCTATATGGGAAATAGTGAGTTTAGATACCGAGATTTTCTCAATAAAAAAGATTTAGAGTTATAAATGAGTTCGGGTGGGAGAGCTAGAAAATTTTAATTGGGGTGAAAAACAACTAAACAAAAGAGAGGACATTGTCTTGTCTTTGATCTCAACCGTCTATAAATTATGATGATGTGTAAGGCAAGGAGTAGCTTAGTTTTTTATTTTGCATTGGCCCTTGCTTAGTTGGATAATAGAGATTTTATAAAAAAAAATCATGATCATTGGAAGAACAAACTATTAATATTTATTGAATTCTCCCCTCGTAATATAAAGAGAGAACCATATGGATACATGTTTTTTTCCATGTATTGCCCAAAAATTGAAATGGTAACGTGGGCACAAGTTGAAACCATTGGGGGTTCCTTGAAGTTCAAAATCACACTCTCATTCTCAAATCGCTTTATTTGTTCAAGTAGTTAAGTATTCTCAAGTTATGTGAGAGGTCTTACCTTCAGACCCTTAGGTGACTAATCTGATTGATAGTGCTGATAATGTATCGGCGGATTTTCAGGTATTAAAATATCATCTACTTTTCTGAATAATACTCTTATCTAAATTGGATTCATTTTAAACTTGATTATATAGATAAAAACCCATCTAAATTTGGTAATCAGTAATGTTAAAAAACTATGAACTCTTTTTCTTTTTTGAAAAGTATTATCTTAATTTTTTTTAAAGGCAGGCACTCATCTTATAATACCCTGTCCAAAAAAAAAAGTCTCACATTACTATTAGCATTGGAAATTCCCTAGTATGTAAGTAGTAGCCTTCTTCCTTCTAGTGCAAAACTTTTTAGGAGCAACAGTGGGTTGACTCGTCAAAGAAAAGCCGTACAGGTTCTTGTGTAAGTCCAAAATGGATAATATTGTGCTAACGGGATGGGGATGGATCGTTACATATCTCAACCTTTGCAGGTATTATATGACTTGGGTCTAGCTGCTTAATATTTTTTCTAAGATTTTTTTTTTTTATAATTCTTGATACAAACTTTGGTTCGTGGGACTCCTAGTAGACCCAATACTTCATTGAGCTGATCCCCACCCACCTACCCTTTTCAAATGCACCAATATGTAACCGACACAAATATGACTCTTGCAGCTTATTAATTTAGTCAAATGAATTTCCACCATAAAATAAAATAAAGTTTTTAAAATTTTAAAAAATACAACTTCATTATCTAATTTAAGATAAATTTTATGAACATTGTTGTGTTTTAGATTTATACTCGCACGAACTATTTATAATATAACTTAGGAGTGCGAGGTCGAACCCATCAGAACTCACGAAAATATATCCATGAAAAATATATCATTGAATTATGTAAATTAAGAAATTTAAAAAATCATAGAAACAAATCTTAAACATGGAATTAGTTCACTAATCTAGGAATTATAAAATTAATTTAGAATCTTTCTAAAAATATAAAACAAAATCTAAAAATAGAAAATATCTAAAAATAAAAACTAACCATTAAAGAGATCTAATTTTTTTGAAAATACAAACCAACACAAAATTAAGATGCAATTAATTAATTATCGACCTAGTTCAACAATTTTCAAATTTTGAATTTTATAAACAAAAATAAATAAAAAATAATATGTACATATTTACAATAGAACCGGATCAAAGAATTAAGGAGGCTTTATTTTTCAAATTTTAAAAATAAAATCAAGGCCTACAATACAGAGCTCACATAAATTATCTATCATGCACTCAAAATTTTCATCTATTAAAATTTTAAATATGAAATTTATGAGATCCATTAAATTAAGAAAATTCAAATCCAACCTTATGCTAAATAGATTTTTCACTTGTAATTCTAAATCTAAAATTTTATTCTACTCTTAAAAAGAGCCTTAAACTTAAAAAATCAAGTTCTATTCAGTCTAAATGTTTCTTTTTCTTTCATTGAACAACTTAACAATAATTTCTCACATAAATCGATAAAAATAATTAAAAAAAATCAAACTTTCATCATGCAAAAATAAATAATTGAAAAACCATAATTATAAGGGTTCTTTGACTTTCAAATATTAATAAAAATTGGAATTAAGAATTACAATATATTAGAACTTTAGTTTTAAGAATAATCAAAATAAGAAGACTAATGAAATTTTCGAATTTACTATTGAAATTAATCACACATTTACATTGAATTTAAGAAAATAAAGATAAAGGGACATTAAAAAATTTTACTTTTATTAATTGAACTAAATTAGAAGATATGAAATTAAACTTTAAAAAGAAATTAATTACAAAAGAACAATGAAAAATAAAAAAATAAAAATACTGACCTTAACGTATTTCTACTTTTTCCTTCCTACTTTATCTCCTCATTCAGCCGCATACACTCAGATTTTCTAATTTTATCACTTAATCCAGCAACAGCACCTTCTATTCTTTCTCTAGCTTTCTATTCTTTTCTTTCTTCCATGCTTTTCTACAGATTTTCTTTGCTCATCTCTTTCTAGATTTGCTTCTGCTAAAATCCTACGAATATGCACAAATTAGCTTTTTCATCTCTGTATTTGCTTGCGCAGCAAGAACCGATTCCTACTCTCTCCCTTCTGCTTGTAACCTGCTGCTTATGCTATATGGTGGTTTCCATGTCAAACTGCCTCTTGTTTAGATTCTGCAGCTTGGTAACTTCTATTTCCTCTGTTCCTCACCTGCTCAAAGTTTCTGCTGTAGTTTTGCTTGCAGATCACTGACGCTGCCTCTCCGTTTCTTTCTCCTCCACCGTTGGCTCCTTCTCTTTGTTCCTGCTTTCCTTAATCTTACACGCTGGCTGGTTGCAACTCAAGATTCCACAGTGAGACCACTGTTTGCTCTCTGCTTCAGCTGTATGTATGCGCTTCAGCTGTATGTATGCGTTCTGCGAAGTACTAGGGCTACAACTCGGGTCGGATTTTGGCCCGACCCGCATGACCCGACCCGATAAATCATGCGGGTCTGGTCAAGAATTTCGGGTCGGTTTGAAGAAATAAAAACTCGCATGAAATTCGAGTCAAATCGGGTTGAGGATTTTACAAGTTAAGCCGATCCGACCCAACACAACCCGATCCGACCCGGCTAAAATTAGATTAAAATGGATTCAAATGCAGGTCGGGTCAGAATTCGAGTTGATTCAGGTTAGAATTCGGGTCAGTTAGATTGTGAAGTTCGGGTTGAGAAATTAGGTCTGATCGGGTCAGATTCCATATATATCAACTCGAGTCAGATTGGATTTTAAGCAACCCGACCCGACCCGAACTGCTAATTTCTGCCAGTTTAACCCACTGTATGCTGTTTCTTCTTGGAACGCCTCAAGTACTTTGCAACTGCTGTTTAGACAGCAGAGAAACAATTTGCTGCTGTATTTTATTCTTGTTGCTGCCTCCAATACTTACAATGTTCTTACCAGCTTCTCCTTTTTCATGAAAAGAACAGATGCTAACAAAACACTTTCTACTATCTTTATTCTCTAACAAAAGATTTTGATCTGTTTTCCTGTGGGGACTTAACGGAGATTGGAGAAAGAGACATTGACATGAAAATTATCTGCATGGGCATCTTCCCTCCAGCTTGTCAAGCCATCAGATTTGCAAGTGCTGGCCATGTCCAAGAACTTTTCATACTGTTGATTAAACACAAAATAACTAAATCCACCTTCGACTTGGGCTTCATGATGGGCCTGGGTTTTCACAAGGGCCCACTTATTTCATGGATTTCTTCGTTGAGTTTTGATCCACATGTACTTAATCAACAAGGCTTGGGATATGAGCAGTGGATGAACATGGGATATGAGTTGGATTTGTTTATGAGTCGAGTATTTGATTAGGTTGGACCATCAAATGAGTTCTTAAATTATAAATATTATATTTAGTTAGACTGGACCATCAAATCAACTGGATTTCAAGTTGTAAATTGGTTAAAAAGTTTGGTTAAGTTGACCATGAGATAGTGGTTGGATTGGTTGAGTCATGAATGAGATAATGGATCGAGTCAATTGCAGCATTGAATGGATCACAAGTCCTGTATCAGGTCATGGGTCCTTGGTCGGGTTATTGGTTGTGTTTGGGTTGGATCATGGATTAGGTTGGGTTATAATTAGTCCTTAGGATTCAAATATCGACTGATAAGTATCGTATCAGTCGATATAGTGATTTTTTACACTCGATATGTATCGGCCGTATATATCGACTTTTAGAAAAACTTTTATCTCGGTCGTAGGCTCGGCCAATATTTCGGCCGATATCACTTAATATTAGGTAAATATCGACCATAATAATATTTTCCTTTTTTTATTTGCAGTTTTTTTTTAGAAAGTTTGTTTTTAACTCAGAGAAAAGACCAATATTTTTTTTTTTAAAAAGGAGAGGTCATATCGGTGATATATCGGCCGATATATCACCAAGGCGATATTAGGCAATATTTCAACCCCTGATTAGTCCATGTGTTGGATCGTATATCTTGAAATCCACAAGTTGTGGAAATTATTTTTCGACCCCTTCCTTAGGAATTCGTTTTTCACAAAATTTTGTGAAAATTGATCCAAGTCAGAGAAATCATTTTCTAAAGAAAAAAATTGCACACAAGAATGAAAAATAATTTCAATATAGAAATTATTTTCTACTTGAACTTTTTAATATAGAAAATAGTGAGTTTAGATACCGAGATTTTTCTCAATCAAAAGGATTAGAGTTATAAATCATATGTGAAATTGTAAATACTTTCGGGTGGGAGAGCTAGAAAATTTTAAATGGGGTGAAGAACAACTAAACAAAGAGTAGCTTAATTTTTATTTTACATTGGCGGTTGGTTAGTTGGATAATAGAGATTTTATAAAAAAAATCATGATCATTGAAAGTACAAACTAACAATATTTATTCAATGCTTACTCATAAAATAAAGAGACAAACTATATAGATACATGTTTTTAAGGCCAGTGATATTTCCACGGGCATTTTGTGTTTAATGACACGGGTTTTAGTGTATTTTCGATTTTACCCTTCGCATGAATAGTAAAATTTTGATGGGCTGATTTTTACTATTCATGTAAATTTCAGCGAGCCGATTTGCAATTTTGGTGAGTCGATTTGCATTGTTCATGAATTTTGGTGAGCCGACTTACAATTTTAGCGAGTCGATTTACACTGTTCATGAATTTTGGTATTTTTTTTTCTTCGATATGGTAGATGAAGGGCAAATTAGATATCAAGGTAAAATTTGTGTTTATATACACAAAATATCCGTATAAAAATCACTAGCCTGTTTTTACATGTCTTGCCCAAAAAATTGGAAGTCTTGGCACTAGTTACTGTAAATTGTAAAATGGTTTCACGTGGGCAAACCTGAAACCTATTATCGGATCCTTAGAGGTTCAAAATTACACTATTTGCTTCTTCTACTCGTCTACCATCTCAATCGTCCTTTTATCCAAATTGAACTCATTTGAAGTTGATTCTATATTTAAAAACCATCTAAATTTAGTATTTTAAAAAATTATAGTTTTTTAAATTAATAAACTCTTTTCTCTTTTGAAAAGTATGATCCTAAAAATAACTTTTTAAAAGCACTCATCTCCTTGCTAATATCTCATCTATGTGAGTTTCATATGACTTGGAGTTTAGTTGCTTAATAAAAGATTCTAAGAATAAAGTTTAATAATTCTTTATACAAATTTTAGTTTATGGGGCTCAGTGTGGATCCAATATGTCCATTTGGCTCATTTCCGCCCATCTACCCTTGTCAAATGCATCAATAGCTAACCGGTACAAATCTTACTCTTTTAGGTTGCATGTCACGACTTGTTCCGATCCAAAAATATATTGTCCTCTTTAAGTCCCACGGACGCTCAAGATTTTGCTTTAGACCCAACCCACTAGCCTGGCCCAAAAGGCCTCTTGTTGGGTGATACGTGTTGCCCCCTCTTATTATCACTCTCACAACCCACCTCTTAGGCGATGTGGGACAATTCCCACACACTTATGTGGGTGGGGTGTTACAATCCACTGCCCTTAAGATTAGAATCGTTTGCGACTCTATCACGTCATCCAGACAGGGAATTCACATAGGTAACACCATACAGGTAGAGACTCCACACAGGCTGAGAGTGAAATTGTTGTTTGATACCAATTGTCACGATCATCCCAACTCAATAAGATATTGTGCTCTTTGAGTCTCACGGACCCTCAAAGTTTTGCTTGGACTCGGCGCTGCCCTCTCTTATTAACACCCTCATAATGCGATGTGGGACAATTACCACACCTCCTCATGCGTGGGGTGTTACACTGCAACTTATTAATTTAATCAAATGAATTTCCACTGATCAAATAAAATAAAAGTTTTTTAAGATTTTAAAAAATTACGACTTCGTATCTCTAATTTAAGATAAAATTTTATACACAGTTAAGGCTTTTTAAACTCTAATTCAGGTGGGGCCCGCAGGTCTATTTGAAAAAAGAACACTAAATGCTTTTTAAGAGATCTGCACCGTCCAATTGTTATATATTGGGAATTTTGTGTGAAGACCCAGAAACTCCTTCCTAATAGTTAGCAAATGAGATAGGCCTTTCAGATTTCATCTGTGTAACACTAAGTTACTGCAGGATTCAATTAAAAATATATTTGAATTAAAGTTACATTCGATGTTATTTTTTAATTTCTATTTTAGCTGTTAATCCTAAAATTTCAAATTAGATTAGAGCCTTGGTTCTTAATCATGAAAGTGTTATACATTGCAACTTTCAAATTTCGACTATTGTGTACCAATATAATATAATAATAAATGTCTATAAATATGAATGGGCCATCAATTATAGTAAATTATTTTTATAAATTAATTTAATTATTGTGAACTTTCAATTATATTAAAATTAAATTATCAATAAAATTTAAAGTTTTATTTTTTTCTTTTTAACTATTATAGTTATATATTGCTTCTCTGTAATACCCTGCCCCGGATTAAGCATGTTTTAGCTTAATTTCCGTGTTTAACCGGTTGATCTCAAAGTTTCCGGTCAAGGCTTTGAGGAAGCCCAAGCGAGGCCCAATCCGAGCCCGTGAGCTCAGTGATCCAGCCCGTCGAGCTGGAGGGGTATTTTGGTAATTTTACCGTTGGGTGTGTAAATTTTCATAATTAGTGTGATTTGGTGATTGACATTGATTGATAATACTCTCCTTATGGAATGATTTGCATTCTAAGTTTAAAATGAATTTATTTTTCAGAAAATGATATTTAAATATCGCCCGAAAGAGAGTTTTAATTATTTAAAATATTTTCGGGAAGGAGTTAAATTTTGAAAACGGTATCGGGGTGTTAGACCATTTTAAGAATGAACTAGATATTTCATTTCATCTGAAAATAAGATTTACAAATTAGTTATTTTTACGTTTGATTAATTAAGTAATTATGAGAAAAATATGATTTTTGTTTAAATCAAGGGTTTTTAATAAGAAATAAAATCCGAAAATTTTATGGTGACCTAAGTTTTGAAAACCCAACCCATCTGTAAGGTTGGATCGGATTTTTGAGTCATTAATTTATCACCTTTAGTTTAAAAATCAATTTTTTATCAAACCAGGGCCTTTCTGCAAATCGGGAATTACCCGAGGGCTGATCTGCAACTGCAGGGAAAAATCAGCAACGCCATGCAGGCGTGCTCTGCCCACTTGGTCGGATTTCCGGGATTTCCGGCAATGATGAGCTGCCGTCGTCCCATCTCTTCCCACACCGGCGAATGATTACCGCTAGTGTTCCGTCCCATCGCCTTGCTGCATGAGCAGCCGAATTCCGGCATCTCTCCTCGACAGAGAGCCTATAAATTCAGTCCCTCCCGTCAGTTGCAACTCCCAGCAAATCCTTTGCATTTCTCTTCTCCCTCTCCATTCTCTGCATTTCAAATCGATACCTGCTTAAGCTAACCGAGAGCCCTGCTTTGCTTCTCAGTAACAGTAAGCTAAGTGGAAGATTTTCCAAAAATCCGAATTTCAACCCAAGAATCGAAACCAAGGTATCCATTACATTCCTCTTTCAATTCTAACCGATTTAGAATCAAGCAAAACCAAAATTGACCCTGTTTTGATAGAGAAAAACCAGTTTTAAAAACTAAGAAAAACCATGGGTTTCATGTACCCGTGATGATCTACCCTTAAAATCGGATGGCCCTTTGAGCTTTTGAGCTCCAAACCAATCCCTATATAAAGAGGACTCCCAGAGGAGTCCATCAAACCAGACCGATGTGAAAAAACGAATCCGGGAAGCCTTCCCTTCTTGGAATCGTATTTCACTGTTCATCCGCCGTCACTGTCTGCTGGTGCAGACAGTTGAGGAAGACGACTCTCGGAAGGTCCGAGAGCCGTTCTTCGGAAGGTCCGAACCTTCGGACGGTCTGACCCTCGGACGTTCCGAGCTTCACCCCGAAGCCCAGCACGCCCGAGGCGAACTTGACCCTTCGGACGCACCGAGCCGAGCTCGGAAGGACCGAGCCCAGTTCGGAAGAACCGTCAGCCTTCGGACGTTCTGAGCTTCAACCCGAAGCCCAGACCGCCCGAGGCGAGCCAGACCCTTTTCGGAAGGACCGAGCCAGCTCGGAAGGTCCGAACTCAGTATTCGGACGTTCCGAGATCTGCAGACCCATCGAGACTCGTTGTTTTCTGTTTTTCTGTTTCGGATGGACTTCGGAAGGTCCGAGACCCAGTCTTCAGACGATCAGAAGTCAGGCCTCAAGATCCGAGGCCAGTAACTCAGTTGGAGTGGTTCGGATGATCCGAAGCCACTGTACCCAAGTTCCGAAGTGATGTTCCGAGGGACCCGTTTTAAAATATTGTTGGATCAATGTTTTTTGTCTAATATTATTGATTATTGATGTGTTTTATTAATTGTTGTGATTTAGACCCCCTTGTTAATTAAAATTGTACTAACCCATTTTCCTCTTATTATTTATAGTGTAAATATTATTATATACGCTTTCAGTCCGACACTAGTCGGGAACTGAGTGATTCGCTTTCAGGCCGACACTATAGTCGGGCACTGACTGACCTCGAGGCCTACTCAAAATGTCAGCTCTGGTCCATATCTAGAAGACAACCGAGAAGTGACCCGAGGATCTAGACCTTACTCAATAAGTCAATCTGGTCAATGCCCAGAAGACAATATGAGTTTGGACTGAGCCCCTTATGTTTATTATATTATTATCTTGTGGATAATTTAAAAAGGATAGAAACCAAGTAGGAGACTCCTTTCCATGAACCCTGGATATTTTGTGGGAAAACGTGTGATTTCCAAAATACTACGTATATGTACGTATTTTGTTATGTATATTGATTGAGCACTTGTATGTTGTTTGACAGAGACCGCGTAAACCACACAGAACGGTGAGGGAACTTAACTCTGCAGATTTTGTAAACAGGTGTTATTTTGAGCAATGAGTGGTTTCGGTTTTGATGAACCCACTCATGTGCCTATACATGATGCACTATGGTAAGAGTGTTGTGATGATTTGATATTACGGTGTTGACCGTATGTGTATGTAAGACTGCTTCCACGTACCTGGGCTATTGAACCAATATCGGCCATATGAGAGATGGTTTATGTCTACTGGACCATGGGCGGACCATGCTGTCGTCAGTTGCTGACTTGAGGGTGTCAGTATCGGCTAAGTTTAAGAGCCAGAGATGTACTTGCAAGGATGTATTTTGACCGTGTCGGGACTTAATACTGGTCTCAGTGTAGTCGGCAGGCGTTACGGTGGATAATGGCAGTGATTGATAGTTTGATGATGTTATTATCTTATTTGAGATTATGCTTACTGTTATCAAGCATGTGATATTGAACTGTTGCTAACCTGTTTTGCTATTTACTTAATGTGCATTGTTAATTATCCTTCACTGGGCTAGTTAGCTCACACCACTCACCTTTCAGGCAATGAACCCGAGGAGGAGGACCCTCTCTTTCAGGCTTAGGGCGGTTAAGCTGAAGCAGTGCCTTGGGATTCCCCCAGAGGGGAATGCCCTGATCTTTCTGTTGGTTCTTGGAACCGTTGTTTTTGTATTAAGTACCGGATGTGGTACTTAATTTATGTTGTAATCGGCTATGTTGCCATTTGAGACAATGTTATGATTGATTAATCAATGATGTTTGATTTTGATTATGTTATGTGTTGATGTTGTTTATGCCTTGGTTTTTGGAGGCAGGCATATGGTACATGTTTGAGTTCACTTAACGGGCTGATGTGTAACCGCTGGGCCTAACTGTTGATCCGGCCCAGTAAGAGTGCTTGTGGTTTAGTTTACTTACCTTTCAAAAAAAATAAAAAAAATCAGTCGCGTTCCGGGCCCACTGGTCGGGTCGGGGCGTGACATTCTCTATATTGAAGTAAAGATTAATCCCATGCGTGAAATTATCTACAAATCCCCTTATATATCAAGGTAAGTGAAGAGACCTCTAATCTAATTTTATAAGCTTAAACCAATTTAATTATTTAAATATTATTTTACTCATTTTAGGCTCTAATTAAAAGTTTGCCCAATATCCTTCGAGTAGCTATTTAGACACCCAACTTTTCTTTTAAAAGACACTTGTTTTCAAAATTTTATATAAACTTATTATTTTACCCTTTAATTTTATTTAAGGAATTATCTTTATAAAAAATTAAATGACAAAATGATAATTTTCAAATAAAATTTCGAGCGCGTAAATGTACACCCTTTCCTTCAACCGATGATTTCTCCAGAAATTAATGCAAAAAAACAAAAAAAAAACTGGTATTTGAGCATGGTCTGTCCTGTCTCCGAAATTGACGGCGCTGATTCATCTATCATTTCCTACGCCGCCCATCATCAAGCCCACCATGCAAGCAGGAGCATGCGCTTAGAAAAGGGTTTGGACTTTAGACCTTTATTCATATATGTCAATTTTTAATTTCATAATGGCAGATTTATCCCCAAAGTGGAAATTATTTGACCTAAACGCCTCCATTCTCCACCTCAACCTTTGTTTTGAAGGTAAAATTCTTACATGGGTGATGGGGCTCTAATCTTTACATCTTGGGATGATTTTATAAGAATTTTTTAATATTTAGATTATTATGATTTTATCTTTAATGATTATAAAATTAAACTATAATAGTTTTATCTCTAATGTAGAGTAGAGAACCCTATGATGATTCAAAAATTAAACTAATGATACTGATTTATACATACGACTATAAGAGAATATTGAGAATTTAAGATGTTAGCGTATTTGACTTTATATATATATATATATTGTATATATCAAACAAACTGATTGGATGTGGATAATTTTATCAAAATAGAGTTGGTTCTTTCCTCACTGTAATAATTTCTGATGTTTTCATACATGGTTGAGGATAACAAGAGCCGGCTAAACACAAGTTGAGGCATAAAGTAAAAAATCTAAATAGGGACTTCTTGGTATTTAACATATTATAAGTAATATTTAATTAAATTTTTAATTGTATATAATAAAAAGAATTTATCTAAAATATATTTTTCTTGCTTTTTGAGATATAAAATTACTAATTTAATTTTTGTATTCAAGTTTTGCTAAAATATCATTTTCAATTCTTCATCCATTTGACTGCATTGTGTGTAAGACATTTCAAACAATACATTTAACTATTATTCTAGCAATTCTAACATATCCAAACATTTTCATTATTTCAACACCATTTCAAGCTCATAAAGCAATTATTATTCTACCAATATTTAAATATCTAAACCTCAAAACTCTATTGTTTCAATATTTTCATTACGGTATTACCAATCTAGTATTGATCACCATTTACCAAATAAAAGAATAAATAACTGAATTAAAAGAGTAATCAAAAGAGAAAGGAATTAAAAAATCGGCATCCTAAGTTCGACTAATACAAATAAGGATGGCGTTAGATCAGATTAGGCAGGACAGGGGAAAAAATTGATGTTGTTATAAGGGGTTGAAACAATAATCTAAAATCATCAATTTAATTAAATTAGAGGAGGGTCCTTCAAATTTATCCCACAAATAAATTTGGGCTCAAAATGGTGATATCCAAAACTGAAACTCATCTACAATGTGAAACGAATTTGCATAATAGCTTAACAGTTAACCTATTTATGCGTCCTTTTTTTTTTTTGAAAATTAACTTCATGAATAAAATAAAAAACACAAACAAGTAAAAAAACCTTAAGTGAGCCTTCTTTTTAAATGAGATTTAAGGTGCTGGCCTAACTTGCCTTATGGTTAGGCCGGCCTTAAGGATAACATAGAGAACAATTTTTTACTTTTTTTTTTTTTGATATATTTTACACAGGTATATAAGTTTGAGATTAAAATATTTAAATATATATATATATATATATATATATATATATATATATATATATATATATATATATATATATATTATTTTTGAAATAATGAATGATTGATCAACATTCTAACTTATTTTTTATTTAAGTCCAATAATGAAGATTGATCAATACAAATCATATCAGCCGAATCCTTTATCTTAGGTTCTACCACTCAAAATAATAAAATTAATTTATTAAAATAGGGCAAGAAGTTTGTTGAGAGGAGAAGAAAATAATAAAATTAATTTATTAAAAAAGGGCAAGAAGTTTGTTGAGAGGAGAAGAGAAAGATATATAGTTAGTGTTGAAAAGTGGAGAATGATGAGAGAATTTTTAAATGATTAATATTACGTTTAGGATGAATAGATAGTATTTAATAATATATAGGCATCAATTTTTTTTAATTAATTATAATATATTATTTAATATCAATTATAAAATATAAAGTATACGACATATAATATATCTATGAATTTAACAATTTTTTTTAGTCAAGCTAGGTCTGCATGGTTGGATTTGACTCAAGTTACACCCTTAAAGTGGAAGAGTAACGATTCTGCTATTTATGAGATATTTTAAAATATTTTTTTATAAGAATAAAAAGGATAATGATGACCTATTTTATTAAACAATTGAAAATATTTTCTTTTGAAATTTAAAAATAATTAAAACATATATATAAAATTTTCTTATTCTATTTTTTTTATTAATATAGATATGTCAAATCGATATTAGTGATAAGACTAAACTTCCGAGGATGAATAACCTACGTTCCCAATTTATACATACGGGCGCATTTGTTATTTCAATAAAAACCAAGGGTACACTTGTCTTTCTATTTCAACCGGACAAATAAAAAAAAATAATTTTTTTGCATTGATGGCTTACACCGGTGCCATTAAAAGGAGATAGAAAAGGAACGGGAAAAAAGTGCCCAGCCATTGACTCGTGTCTTGAAAGTTGACGGTAAACACTACACTAACACTCTTCTCTTTCTTTCGTTCTCCTTCACTCACGCCTTCTGTCTGCCCTTTCGCTCTCGTCTCTCTCTTTTTATCTCTTCCCTTTTCTCTTCCAACGGCAATAGAAGAGAAAAACAGCAGCGAAGGAGAGAAGGAAAGAAAGCAGTTGCAGTTGCAGTTGCAGTTGCAGTGGCAGCTTGTTTTGTATTGGGTATATTTTTGAGAGAGAGAGAGAGAATGGGAGAGGAAAATGATGGAGAAGAGTACCTGTTCAAGATCGTGATAATAGGCGATTCTGCAGTGGGGAAGTCGAATCTACTGTCTCGATACGCGAGGAACGAGTTCAACATGAACTCAAAGGCGACGATCGGTGTAGAGTTCCAGACGCAGGGCGTGGACGTGGGTGATGGCAAGGAGGTGAAGGCCCAGATATGGGACACGGCCGGTCAGGAACGCTTCCGTGCCGTCACCTCTGCCTACTACAGAGGTGCTGTTGGCGCCCTCGTCGTCTACGATATCAGCCGCAGAACCACCTTCGAAAGCGTCCACAAATGGCTCGATGAGCTCCAGAGTTCGTGCTTCTCGTTACCCTTTTCTTCCTTCATTGTTCATTCCCTTTAATTTCTTTTTTTACTTTCTACTCTCTGTTGCTGTTGGGGACTTGTTGGGTGATCTCCCACGCTTGATGCGTCAAAGGGGGGAACCATACATCTGAGATGGACACGGAGTGGATGGATGGAAGCTATGTGAATTGTGAATCAACAAACTGTTGAAAGTGTCTTTCTTTACTCATCCCAACCCTTGATTTTGAACATCTAAGTTAACCGTTGCTTAAATGTTTACTCCTTTGATGCTCGATCCTCTACACAGGATTTGGATTTAGAGGGTAGAGTGGTGTGTGGAGCGGTTTTGATTGAGGGTTCTACTTTCAGGCTGTACACAGAGAGAAGTTTTTATTGATTCTGCCCCGTTTCATGTTATTGTTGTTATATGTGTTCATTTCTTGAGACAAATCTAGAGAAAAGCTCTGGCAGAAATTGCACCGACTTTACAGTCCATAGGTGAGTACTTATGTTTATCAATCTGAACCGCCCCAGACATTACTCTGTCCCCTAGATTCAAAATATAGGATTCATGGATTTGACACATTTTTTGATAAATGTAAATATGCATTTATTTTTAAATGAAAATATGATGTAAAGATGCAACAGAAGAGGAGTACAAATTGTGCTCTAGACGATAACATACTGATATCTTAATTAGTTTTTTTTTTTTGAATTTACATGTGGGAAATCGCGGGAAACCTAGTGTAAAACCCCTACGGGTGATACCCACTGCCCTTAGAGTACACCAGGTTAGATATTTGTTTTATCATCTTGAAAACCATGCTAGAAAGTGCTAAAAGAATCTGTGTAGAATCCTAAATAATTCGACGTGGCTGCATGGAGTGTTTGACATAGGTACTTCACATGTTTTAAAGAAGTTGTGCTAGATAAATATTGCAAAGGATTTGCTAGTGGCATTTTAAAATAAGACATGCAGCATCCTAGTGAGGCACACTACCCTGTTTAAATAAAAGGGCATAGTCTCTAGACTAGTTATGTGAAGTGGTCAATTCATCTGAAGTTTCTAACCACCCATTTTATGGCCTAAGTTTGGGTTCTAGGAACTTCAAATGAGCTCATTATTGTATGCAATTAATCTAGGGAATATCCCCTTCCATTGAAGGACCAATATCCCCACAAGCAAACCAAGTGTCCCATTTTGAATTGGGGCATGAAATTCCCTTTAAGTTTTGGCATTTGCCTCAAAGTTCTGTCCTTGAATAGTGTACATTGGGATATGATTTGTGGATTCAGGTCAGGACCCATTTGTTTGGGTTGAGATACCGGACTTGAGCCCTACTTTTTTGGGTCATGTTACTAGCTTTGCTCATAAATTGTTGGGTCAGGTTGGGTTCTTTTTCAGATGATTGGCCCATTTATTTTGAACCTTAACCCCAATCCACCTATTTATTAAGTGGGTTTTAGGTCGGATCAATCCATTCATTGAAGTTATCAACATGTTCGATCTGAACTTATTTTTCTAGGTTGGGTCTGAAATGAGAAATGCTAGCTTTGATTCCATTTGATCCTTGGGCCTCGAGATCCATAAGTGTGGTTATCTAGTCAAGTTGATTTTTTCTCTTTATGTAAATATGTGTATCCATCTTGTTCTCTCCTTGATTGTCTCAAACAAGCTTCTTTGCAAATTGGCTGCACTGGAATTATATTTGAAGTCCGCAATTCTGCTTTGTAGAACATTTTCCTTGAGTTCATAATGGATATTAGGCTACCCATGTGAATGGGCGTGAGTGCTGATACTGATTTCGTTAGAGTGGTATTCACTATGGGAATGACTTCTTAGGGATTACAAAATCACTGTCACCGTTGGGAGAGAAGAGTTAGAAGAATTGAGAGAGAAATACCTATGAGCCACTTTCTACCGTGCCATCACTATCAACGTTACTGCTTCACAGTTTGAGAAAAATGGACTCCAAAATTGCTGTGCCTTGTTTTCCTTTTACTGTAGTACGGAGAAGTTTAAAAGTGGAGGGGAAGGTAAAAAGCCACTGAGTCTTTTGAGTCTCAATTTACGATGCAATTTTTTTTTTTTTTAAATGCTGGGTTCCTTAAAATAGGGCGGGCCTTCCGGTTCAGATGGTTCACCGGTTGGACCGCCAGTTTCTAACAGTTCTCTCCTTTAAACGGTTTGAGCAGTCAGCAGGACCGCCAGCAGTCCGGTTCTGGTTCAATCTGGTTAGACTGGATGGTCTGGTCTGGGCTTTAAAACACTGGTACTACTATTATACTACTGCGGACGGGAGTTGATTGTTTCTCATTTATTTGTTTAGAGTTTTAGACTAAGGGAATGTTTTATTGATAATCAGAACACAGAGAAGCAAACTCATAATCTGATATGCCAAATGCTCATGAATGGATGATTGGATGCAGAATTTTTCTACGTATGTGGTCATACAAAACTGGGGGACTTTTATTTCAGCATGCAATGGTAACATCATATGTACTGTTAGTATAAGCCACTGTTTAAAACCAAAAAACTTGACTTAGCTCAGAAAACCTAGTAGGAGGTTCCTGTAAAAAATAAAATGAAAGAAAGAAGAGGTCTTTAATGGTGACATGCTTGCTTTTGATTTAGTTTAGTTGTGACTGAAGTGTTGTGTAATGGAAATTTGTTTTTGTTGAAGACTTTTATTCTACTGTCTTTCATCTATCTGAAATACTACTTAACCTTCTATGTATGCTACCCTTTTCTGTGTCTGTAGTTTAGCTAACAAAGTTTAAAAGAATTGGAGTAACTATTTCATGTTTGCCAAATAGTTTCTGATTAGGTGACAAGCCAACTTATACATGGTTCTGAAACCACATCATGCATATGGGCATATGGTGATGTGATGTGAAATGCAGTTCAACCTTGGTTGGATTGAACTCTTTCACAGAGCATATTTGAGAAGCAAAAATGTATGATAACGTAGTCACTGCCCTTAAGGATCTCTTTGCTAACTTCTCCAAGTAAGTCATTTCCTTGGAAAGAGATGCAGCCATGTCAGCCTACCCATGCCAAAAATCATGGCTTGTGTTGGGACATGTGGTGGAATATATTTCTGATTTGTACTGTTTGTTGCCTCGAAGGATATGGAATGAAAATACACTTACTTCAGTGCAAAAGATGGACAAACATGCTTGTTTTCTCTTCCATTTCTTCCAACCCTCCATTAGAAATCAATTTCCATGATCAATGGGGGAGCATTGATTTTCTGAAGTTGATGGATGCCATCCCTTAGAAAATGGTCAACGATCACTAAGGCATTTATTTTCCATATATGGTTTCTGCTTGATGCATAAGCCTAAATTTTTCTACTGACACACTGACAATTGCCACCCTATCTGGTGCCTGTAAGTATCCCACTTGTATAGGTGTTAGGTGTTTGACATAGTTACTACTATATGCTTGCAGTTTTCATTCTCATTACATTTCTGTCATGTGTTTGACATGATATATAGATTGAAAGACAGTACAAGCAATGTGGCCATTTGGGGTATTTCTTTCATTACTTGATGTTTTTTAAATTTTGATGATTTAAAAAAAAAGAGAGCTTTATATGTGTTTGTTTCCTTGAAATAGGGTTTATTAGCACAATTTGATTTAATTTTGGGAGTTTGAGTGAACATTCAGCTTATAGTATTTGCACGGTGGAAAGAAAACATTTGGCACAGCATTTAGGGAGAGCCACATTCGAAGCAACAATCGACAACAGGAGCTCCAATTCAAAGTATAGAGGCATAGATGGAAAAAAGTTTTGTCTTTTATTTATCCTTCTGTAGGAAAATAAACTGATTGGAGCACAACTTATGTGCTATGATGAAGATGATTTTAGACTGAAAATGGCTAGTAGTGTTGAAAATATAGCAAGCACCATGCTTATATTGGAAGAAGTCACTCCCTTACAGTTTGCACTGTCGTCGTTGTCGTCATCATCATCAAAATCATTTATCCCATTTTTCTAGGATAGGTACTCATAATTAGATTTAACAAATGGATTTGACACTTTTTTCCAATGGCTTTGATAGCCTGTCTGAGAATGTAGCAAGTCAATAGCAACTAGCATTGAAACATAGCAAGTCACCATGCCTATATTGGAACAAGTCACTCCCAAACAGTTTGCACCATCATCATTGTCAGAGCTATATATCCATCTATCTAGGATTGATACTCCTAATTGGATTTAGCAATTTACCTTTTGAAAAAATAAAAAGATTTGGCATTTTGTTAATGGTTCTCATTATCTATCTTGTGCTCATGGGACTCAAATCCACAGTTTTAAAGTTGCGACAATGAGCACTTACTAACTGTGCTGTAGGCTCTTGTTTGAACATTTTGCATGTGAAGATGAACATTTGGAAACAAATAGCATGAGAGCAACAAACACGAGCTCACAGTGGAGCAGTCAAGTCATGGTTGGAAGAAAATATTTTCTTACACCCATTCTCTGTGGGAAAGTGAACTGTGCCACTGTAGCTAAACCTTATGTGCCATAGCAAAAAATTGATGTTACAATGAGCATGACGATTAGCATTGTAAACACAGCAAGTCACCTTGCCTGTCTTAGGACTATGATCTATTTCCATGTGTCAATATATCATCATATAATCAAATGATCAGTTAAATTTGGAGTAAATTTAAAAAGGTCAATTACTGTAATGGCCTTTTTGATACTTTTCAAATTCCTTTTCATTATTAATTTGACTAACCTTTTATGTAATTTGTTTCGAGGTATAACTGCATAGGCATTTAAATTCTCTTGTTTTCTTTCTGCTCATGACTGTTTGAATGCATTTGTTTCTCTATTACAATTGAGGAATTCATCTGATGTTTTTAAGTTTTTGGAAAAAAAATTTGCAGCTCATTGTGATACAACTGTGGCGAGGATGCTGGTGGGAAACAAATGTGATCTGGAGAATATCAGGGATGTAAGCATTGAGGAAGGTAAAAGCCTTGCAGAAGAAGAAGGGTTATTTTTCATGGAGACCTCGGCTTTAGATGCCACGAATGTTAAGTCTGCTTTTGAGATTGTTATCAGGGAGATATATAATAATGTCAGCAGGAAGGTCTTGAATTCCGATTCCCATAAAACTGAGCTATCTGTCAACAGGGTGAGCCTCGTTAATGAGAATGATGGATCAAAGCAAACTGCAAACAAGTATTCTTGTTGCTAGAGATGTCTTGGATTCTCAGTTTTTATACAGTTCAAGGCTTTCCTCAAGATTGGTCAATTAGATCTACACGCTCAAGATTGGGATATCAATTTGTTCCCATCTTCTCTGAGATTGTTTCCAGGTTCTTTCAATGCATCCAATAAGAAAATGCATCATTATTATAGTTAAATTTTGTTCTCCTGAGAAAAATGTCATGTTCACCATAAAATAATAAGGATAACAGTTTGTGATTGAACATTCTAGAACTTCCTATACATCATATTTCATGTCATTATGACCATTTTTGAGAGATTATTGATATTGTTATTTATTGAGAATATTCATTTTATTGACTGGATACTGCTGGATAAGATGTTTCAGGGTTGGGAGGTCTTATTTGATTGTCTGGTGATAGAATGTGCTTAAACTAGTAAAAAGTTAGGATGCACTTAAATTTTTTGAGTTCTTCTTTTCCTTGAGCCCTGGTTATTTGGTTTTTGACCACCTTGATGTTTGAACCTTTATTTGATTATTTCTTAAGATGAGGTAGAATTCCCAGGAGACATTCATGATTGCTACTTGGTAGTATTTTTTTTTTATTTGGTTTCGGTCAGTGATGCAAATCATCTTTATCCCAAATTGTTGACTTACTGATGATGCACTTAATTTTAATGGTGTTGACTGCTGAGATGATAATTCTTGTGTTAAATTTTAGAATCTTCATTAATTCATTAGCCAAATATATAAACTGCTGATACACAATCACAGATAACTCAAACTCTAAAACTAATTCTAACTAATTATAATCAAACACATTTCTTTAATCAGAGATTAACACAACTTAGAATCCTAATTTAATAAGAACTTTAACATATCCTAACATCCCCTCAAACGCAAGTAGGTTCACCACTTGAATTTGCAATTATTTAGGGAAATGATTTGTGCACCCCCACCTTCTACTCATTGTGCACTCTTCCTATGTAAACTTACGATTTTGCCCAAAAAAAGCAACAAAGGAGAGAAAAGAGGAATTTTGAGTTTGGGCAAAATTGTAATTTCACATAGGGGGAGTGTACAATAGGTAAAAGGTGGGGGTGCACAAATCATTTTCCATTATTTAACTAGATAATTGATAACCGGATAATCCAAAAGTAAGATGATGTCATTTGGTGGAGCGGTAGAAGATAACAGTGAAAATGTGTTGGGGAAGGCAAGAACGAAATCAATGTGCCATGTGCGTAAAGCATAGCGGATGAGTACAACAGACGAAGATTGGTGTTCTAGTACATGAGTTGACACATCCAGATATCTCAGATGGTGAGAACCATGATCAAAGACAAGGAACTGAATCGTTGTCACAACGATTAGATCCACCAGTGACAACGATTAGATCCACCAGATAAATGACCCAAACAGGGTCACAAACAGTCACGGCAACATCAGAGGATGGCAGTGATAGAGACAGCGACGAAGATGAACCTTTTAAACCATTGGACAACACAAATAATTTAAACAACAATACAATTAGCAAACGTTGGACAGCTATGCATCAGTAGGTTAGCCAGACACATATAAGTACAAAGGAATATCATTGAACTTTTGTAATATTTGTGTAGGGAATTTCTGATTGGGTTTTGAAGCTGAAGCCAGGAAAAATAGAATGCTGTTTTCCAATGCTTTTTGCCTTGTCTCGTTCTCATTGTTGTTCATTTTCTACGTTCTGTTTCCCTTTGGTGGGTTTGGTTTGGTAGCTTGTGATTCATTCATGTGTCAGGATCTCTGATCCTAGTTTCGACAAAGATACATGAGTCTTCAATTGGTGAGTTATCATCTTTGCTCTCTGGACCATTTTCATTTTGAAGGGATTTTATCAAATTGGACGGTAGCATTATACCAAAGGCAGATTGAGACAACCCGTGAGAGTTGGTTGGCTTGGCGGTCAAGAACCTGCCTGAGATATGAGAGGTCTTGGGTTTAAGACTTTAAGTCACTCTCAACGCGAAAGGACCACTGCCCATAATGTTACTCTATGTGTGTGGATAGTGAAGCTTGCACATGTCTCAAAAATTAATCAGGTGCTCTAAGAGGTCTACACATCTTCGTCTTCAAAAAACAAAAATCCAGATTGAGATTGCCCAATTCAGAATGTGGTTATTATTGGGGTTCCTCTATTTCCTTGAGGAAAGAAATACTAAAAATAAATTATAGGTGGGTTCAGTTCATGTAATCTAAGTTGTGATATGAAATCTAGTCTTATGTTAGGTTATTGAAATTTAACGTTATTGTTGACTGCATCAAAATCTTTTTTCTTGTCAAAAATGAACAAAGCATTCTTTTTAAGAGGAAACCTATATCTTTGTACAGATGTATGAAGAGAGAATTGTCTCATTTGTTGTTCTTGGTAAAAAAACTCTTATCTATAAAAGGAAAAAGAAATATCTCATTTTTCATGCTCTTTATTTTTTATAAACTGGAAAATGAAAAATAATCCATAACTAAAATGGAATCCAACAATTTTTTATTGGGTGAGAATTAGTCCCATTTATGTGTGGGAAACTGCAGGATACCCAGCATAAAACTCTTACGGGTGAGACCACTATCCCTAGAGCACACCAAGGTTAGGCCATGGGGGCTCGAACCCGCAACCTCCCGCTTCATGAGGCAAGAGGCAACCAGTTGAGCTACACCCATGTGGGTATTTCAAAGCCATTGGTGAGAATTAAAAGTGATGACATGAGAATGAAATTTGGGTGAGCCAGGGCTTCATACTAGCCTGAGCTTGGTGTTGATTTTATTTATAGAATTGAGATTCAATCCAAAGTGGTAATGCCCATGCCTAGTCCAATTTGTATTCATAGAGGCCTGAGTCATGTTTGAAACTTGAATTGAAAATTTGGGCATGGCCCAAAGTCCTGTTATCAAGCCCAAGTCTGAAAACCTAACGGATGAGATCCCATAGTGCATGTTGTTTCCATACAATATTGTGCTAGTTAATGAGACAAGAAGTCAATAATAGTTGCAACTATGGAAAGAAACTCTAGTGACAGGTGATTTGAAGATCAGTAGAAAAAAGACAATGTATATAGTGCAAACTTTAGTGAATTTGAATATATGAAAGAAGTAATCAACATTACTAATGATCTAGTGCAACAATGTGATAAATTTTGACGGTTGTGCAGTATTGCTAAGGATATCTGGTGGCTGTGCAGGCGAGGTGGCATCTCTTTCATTCATTCACCTCGATCATCAAATTGTGTGGCAGACTTCTTGACGAAAGCTGGTGTTCACATACAAAGACCATCTTTGGAATTTTTCTCATTTCACCAGTATTGAATCTTGGGGATTGAGGTTCATTTGGATATTGTTTTGGGTGGACCATTTATTGTATCTTTTTATTTCTTTTTATATTTTTTTTCCTTTTTTTTTTCTCCGAGTATGTATCTCTTATATTCGGATCCTTGCTTTTGTAATTTCTTTTATTTTGATGATATTTTGTTGTTAATGTTTCAAAAAAAAAATGTGATAAATTTTGATACCAATTATATAAAGAAGTAGGAAATCTAATTGGATAGTACGATAAATATCAAGTATGTAAAATGTAGACAAGCTAGTTGAATTTTATATAATATGAGATTATTAATAATAGTACAAGGACAATTCTACAAGATTAGCAATGTCTCGTGGAGTGAAATGCTGATCAATGGAGACAAGAGTCAAAAGACAATTAGACAAGAATGAACAAAATAACATTAAAAGAAAGAATTAAGAACGACCATATTAAGAGAATCTTAAAGTAGCCCTAGTATGTGAGAAAATAAGGACGGATCGTCTAAACTAGTGTAGACAAGTTTGTCGATTACCCCGAACTTCTCCAATTTGTAAATTGCAAGTGGTAGATAATAGGGAAAGGGATAGACTATTAAGGACTTGGATCAATAGGATAGAGAGAGATGTGGCTGAGTATGATATGGTTTTCTTATGGGAACAAATGAAGAACTAAAAAAGCCAACTCAAAATATATAGAAAAACGACTATAAGATGATGGTAATATAATCTATTTATATTGGGTTTTGGTCTTTATTCAGGTTGTGCTAAAATGAGCTTGCAGGCCTAGTTGGGTTTCATAGGATCGGCTCAAGCCATGCCTAAATTTGGATTCAGCTTCATATTTTAGACTAAAGTTGAGCTTAATCTAATCTTGGTGTGCCATAGAAATAGTAGACTCATCCGTGAAGATTTTAGGTATCCCGTGATTTCCACACGTATATTAAAAAAAAAAAATTGAGTGTCGGCTGAACTTGATTAAGCCTGATCTCTAGTCCAAACAAGATGGCCCACTCTGGGAAAGGAGTTCGTGCAGCAATTAAAGAGGATGGTACTATTCTTCTTCTTCTTCTCTCTCTACTATGCTCAAGGGTAACATCACAGTAATGAAACTTGCCAATTTTATTTCAATTACTTGTCTCAATTGTATGTTAATTTAATTCCTATTGTTTTCACAAGCTTTTTGTAGCCTGAAATGATATCATCTCAAAAAACCCTTGAGATATTTTTAGTGGTCCAGCAAAGGAGCTGATGAAATCTTACTATCCGAAGTTCTACTTTTCATGTAATGATCTCAATTGATTGCATGATGAAGCAATCATGCAGTATCCTTCACCCAATTCCACAAAATCTTATCGTGAGGGGATTGACAAATCAGGTCTTTCCTTGTCAGTCCAAACCATCCCAATAGAACTTTTTCAGCTGCTGCATCACACTTGGAAGATCATTGATGCTTGTGGAAATGATTCACCACCCAACTCTTAAAAGCGCCACTACCATAGAAAGGAAAAAAACAGAAAAGAAACGGTTCAGCACCCATATAATGGGATGGAAAGAAAAAGAGACTGATTGAAAAAGGTCGCAGAGAAATTGACTCTTGACTATAGTGCTAAAAAAAGCGCTTAGGATGATCGGAGTGAGAGGGTTCTACTCCTTGTTGGCAGGCCACTTGCTTGTTCCTTCTGGAAGCAGTCTTATCCCACGACTGGAGCTTATCCAATTCTTCTCAATGGTGATGATAGGAGAGAGTATTTTCAGCTTCTTATTCTTTGTTTGTCAAGTTTCCTTCCAGAAGCACCCCCTGTTCGGGGGCTTCACCTCTTATGTAAATTTTATTAAAGGGTAATTTTGTAATTTTAACTTTTACCCTTTTAAACTCTAATAAGAGAAGGTTGTTTTGCTTGAGAGAGAAACGAAAACTATAATGAGGGAAAGAGTAGTCTCTCCTTCGATTTCTTGCCTTTGATCATAATGGATCAGTTCGTAGATGTATTGAAAAAGAATCACAAAAATCTCTATATTGTGGTTTGATTCTCTATGTTGATTTTTCTCCTTTCTGTTTTCTATTCGATATTGCTGTTTCTTTGTGGTAGGAAGGCATTTCCTCTCAATATCCTTTAGGTTGTATCAAAATCCATTTGGGGAAGGATATCACTATCGCTTTGTGTACGTGACATCTAAGCTGCGAAATCACAAAGATAGTTGGTACCTCTAGTTGTACAAGTAATTCGAGATAGAAGGCTTTGCTTATATACAATAACATATTACAATTTTTAGTTTTTTCATAACATTTTCAAGTTTAAGAGTCAAGAAAATGGCTTATTTTGACATTCAAATAACAAAAGTACACAATGATGTATGTACTATTTATTAGATGTACACCTCCATATTCCTCCTAAAGGATTTTTCAAGATGGGCAAAGGTGTTCGGCAGGGTCACCCTTTATCTCCGTATCTCTATATCATAGTGGCCGAGGCACTACATTTGATGTTTCAGTTAGTTTCATCCAATGGAGGAATTCGTGGATTCAAGAAAGCCAATCAGATATATTCATCACACATTTGCAGTATACGGACGATACAATTCTGTTCCTCTAGGCCGAAAAGGAAGATTTACAAACAGTACGAGCAGTGCTTAAATGGTTCGAGATATGCTCTGGACTGAAAATAAATTTGGATAAATGTGAATTGATGAGAGTGAATGTGGAACATAACCAATGTTTGGATCTGGCTTCACACTTGGGTTGTAAAGTATCATCTTTTCCATCCATCTATCTTGGTCTACCTTTATGTAAAGGAACTCCATGAAATGTAAAGGAACTCCATGAAAGAGATGTTGGGATAGTATACTTGAAAAAACAGAAAAAAGACTTTCGAGATGGAAAAACAAATGGTTATCTCTGGGAGGTCGATTGATTCTAATAAAGGCAGTTCTATCCAATCTTTCAGTCTACTTTCTTAGTATGTTCAAGTGTCCTGCTTCGGTGATTAAAAATTTGGAAAGAATCCAACGACGATTTCTATGGAATGACAACAATGAGAAAAAAAAATTCCATTTGGTCAATTGGACACAAGTTTGTAAACATAAAAACAATGGTGGTATGGGAATGCGACCTCTTCGTCAATTCAATGAAGGGCTATTAGGGAAATGGCTTTGGCGATTGGGTGAATCTTCTTCAAGTCTATGGAAATATATCATTCGTCAAAAATATCAACTGTAAGGAAGAGGTTGGAGATTGCAACCTTCTCAAAGAAGAGTTTTTGGCCTCTGGAAAGGGGTTAGCTTAGTAGCAACATCATTCGATAAACATTAGATACAGAGCATATTCAAGTGAAGATATTTTGTTTTGGAGAGATAAATGGTTGGGTGAGACAACTTTGGCTTCCTTATACCCAACACTATTTACCATTGTAGAAAATAAGGAGGCTAAGATAAAAGATTGTTTTGAGATAATTCATGATAAGATCATTTGGGACCAACTTTTCGGCGTCAACTAGAGGATTGGATGGTGGAAGACTGGATCTCCCTGTTAACTCAATTGAAAGATATCTTTGTAATGGGGAGAGGACAAGATAAACGTATTTGGAATTAGACCCTCATGGCACCTTCTCAGTAAAATCCTTTGTAAGGAATTGTTACAAACAAATGAGATCCCTATAATTAATCCATCAGTCTGGACAAGTATCGCTCCATTAAAAGTGAAAATGTTTGGTTGGATAGCGGGTTTAGAGAGAATCTTAACTTTGGATAATCTACGTCGGCGGAAGATAATTATCATAAATGCTTGCCCTCTTTGTCTTTCGAATAGTGAGACAATCAATCATCTTCTCCTTCATTGTCCTTTCTCAAAACAGATTTGGGACTATTTTTTGAACTTATCTGTAATCTATTACTGCATGCCAAGGTCATGGTCACAGATTCTTAATGAAAAAGAAATGATGTTGGGAAGCCCTTTCCGCTGCACACTTTGGACTTCAACAGCACTGAGCATTGGATGGTCAATTTGGTTGGAACATAACAAGAGAATTTTTCAGGACAAAGCTTTTTCTATATCTTATCTGCAAGATCTAGTAAAAGTCAGGATTGCTTGGTGGATTTCAAGCTCAAATAAATATTTGGGCCTCTCAATTATAGATCTATGTAGAAATTGGGCATATATCAATTCAATTCATCCACCAAAAAATGCAAAAATTCAAATTCCTTGGGAGCCCCCTCCCGATGGAATTCTGAAACTTAATTTTGATGGCAGCTATCATTGCAATACTGGACTTGCTGGATATGGTAGGATTATTCGCAATAATTCTTGATCTTCTATGCTTACATATGCTGGGACCCTACACAACGGATCCGTCTTAGAAGCAGAATTATTAGCCTTATGGAGGGGTATTTTAGAATTGAATTCTTTGAAGGTTCATGGAAGCATTGTAGAAGGAGACTCCAAAGTAATAGTGGGGTGGGCAAGCGGTTCCAATTGTCCTTGGACTTTCTTTGATAAAATCGAAATGATTTGTCACTCTATCTCTACCCACAACTATAAACTTATTTGGTCTCCTCGGTTAGCAAACTCTACTGCCGATGAATTGGCTAAAGAAAGGGTTTCTTTAGCAGTGGAAAGAGTTATTCGTATGTTGTAATTCAAGGAGTTTCTGTTATAGCTAAGAGATCTGCTGATCCTCTTTTACTATTGTAATTATTTTACATTATTAATGAATTTTATGTTACCTCTCAAAAAAAATAAAAAATACTATCATTAGTATTCAGCTAACATGGGTCATAATTCAGAAACCTGGCGATTCATCCAATTTGGGTGTGTCGAGCTGAGAATTCTGGCCAATTCTGACCTAGATTGGACCAGAGTCAACCCAGCTTCGAGTCACTATCCTTTTGAACTATGGCTTATGTTAATGCCTGTTTGTTGGTTTGCACTACCAGATATGGACCAATGGTCTTAACCTCAGTTCAAAATGTCAAGAAAATCATGGCCGCATACAAACTCTCCTCATTTTTCTTTCTTTTCTTTATGAAAGTAAATTCTATTCACTTTCAATACAGAGATTGTTTGGAAGCAAGAAATTGCTGAACTGACTTTGCCTTGTAAATCCAGTTCAAAAAGTGACATGATGATCGGCCTTAGCTTGTGGGTGATTGGCTGTTTTAGCCCCCATAACATGAAGTAGCATCATGGTTACTATTTCAAGGTTGAGATTTCCAGTGTTTGGCATTCTCAAATCCATTCATGCAGAGTTGGTAGTCTTCAATGGTTTGATCAATCTCTTCTTGGGTGTTCATTACAAATGGCCCATACTGAACTATAGGTTCATTTAGAGGCTGCCCTCCAATCAGAACAAATCTGAGCAACTTGGCCGATCTGTTCCAAACACACAGCCCATCTCCGGCGCTCAAGACTAGGATATGGTGGACAGTCACTGGTAACGAGCTTGAGCTTCCGAAAAAGCCCTCTCCTTCAATGACATACACGAACGAATTCCACGACTCTGGGATATGTTGGTGCACCTGCGCTCCCGGTGTCAATGTGAAATCCAGAAACATTGTAGGGGTCTCAGTGTAGACTGGAGATCGGACACCCATAGCTTCGCCTGCAATGATTCGGACCTCCACGCCATCTTTTTCTACCATCTCAATGTCTTCACATTGAAACTCTTGGTATCGAGGCTCCTTCCTGTGATTTTGCCATTGGAAGAAGATGAAGTTCAATTCAACAAAACAAAATGACAGATGGTGTTGATTTCAATTTTTTTTTTTCTCTCTCACATTTTATCTTTGGCAGAAAGGTTGACCCAAAGCTGTAACCCTCTTGCAATTCCTCCTTCAGGCATCTCTGAATGAATGATCCCTCTGCCGGCAGTCATCCACTGCAGATGTACTATATTCAATATTCGTCTGATTCAATGTACTAAAATTGACAAATCAATCAGATTCAATTATTCTCTCATCTTGACTATATACTAATCAAGTTCAACATTAATGGATTGGGTGGATGGCAATGACCTTCTATCTAATCTCTTGTAGTTATGTGCTACTCTCTACTACGAATACAATAGTCATCGGTAAAAACAGTATTCCATGAATTCGATAGGATGATAGAATTATGTTCTTAGGATGGCTCTGTCCATTCACATTCAAACCAGTACCTGTAAATCACCAGCTCTGATCGTGCCCTTGTGTCCTGAAAAATCTTGATGAGTGATAGCTCCCTCCAACATGTATGTAACAGTCTCAAAACCTGGCCAAATCACAAATGAGGAGAGTGCAGAACACAGTATACACCAAAACAGAGACCTGAAAGAACTCATGAAATGGGGGACACATTTTCAAACCTCTATGTGGGTGGTCAGGAAAACCGGCAGGAGCTGAAACTGTAAAGTTCATCAATAAAAACAATTGTAAGAACAGTTCTCTCTCTCTCTCTCTCTCTCTCTCTCTCTCTGTTTCTCTCTATCTATCTATCTCAAAATGAAACCCATCCACTAAAACCCATACCTGAGAATTCATCCAACATAAGGAAAGGATCCACATACTTCAATTCCAACCTGAGAAACACATAAAAAACATAAAACCCACGTGAAATATGAAGTTATGAACCCAGCAAGCAGAAACAACAGAACCCACGAGTAAAATGAAAATTAAAAAAAACAAAGACGATTGAAAGCCATCTTTTAAGTTGAGCTGACAGCTCAATTGGTAAGTACTTACTGTACAACATTAGCGGTTGTCATTACCATTTGAAGGAGAAGGAAAAAACAAAAAAAAAAAGAGATAAAAGATAGAAGATTAAAAAAAAAACCTTCCAATGGCTCTTCTAACAACAGCTCCGTCTCCTTCAAGTTGAGGCTTTGCCAAGAGCTTCCTAACCACGTGCCTTGGTCTGCTGAAAGAGGAGCTGTTATCAGCAGAACCTCCAGACATGATCTTCTCGCAAGAAACAAACAAAGAAGGTTAATGTGAGGTGGGATAAAATGGGAGGAAGGTATTTATAGCCCTCTCTGTTTCTTATGTTCTTGTTTGTTACCTTCTCATTAACTAAAGACTTGGTTGTGAGAAGTTGAGAGAAAATGGCAAGGAAAGGGAAGCATAGAGTTGGGGTAGGAGATTCCATTGGATGAATTGTCACTGAAACTGATGGGTCTTGGATTTGAAAGGGACTTGCATGTGAGGAAGATGATGTCAGTCTTCTGTCATCATGACGTCCCTACTCCCATACCCACGCACACTACCAATTAGCAATCAACGTATTGCACACTACCAATTAGCAATCAACGTATTGCACACTACCAATTAACAATCAACGTATTTAGGAAATGAAGATGATGGGTAAAACCATGACCAGAGTGCTATAATTACATTAATTTATTCTTTTTGATAAAACCAACCATAACCACACGTTGATACATTACTGCTGCCATTGTATACAAATTCGAAACAAAAGTGGACAGTCAGTCTAAGTTTCACTCAACTCGATAGGATTTCAAATTAAGTGGGTTAATGATTTTTTTTAAAAAAACTAGACTGAACTTTTCTAACTTAAAAAAGAATCGTTCACCTTCTAAATCACTGCTGCTGCCTTTTCTTTCTGATGAGGCCCTTCTGGATGGAGGCACACTGCTAAAATCATTTTTAGGCATCTCTCAATCGCTGGTTTAGATGAGCCAAATCAGGTGAGTATTTAGGCCACAATTGGTTCCGGTGAAGACTCACGGGTGTCAACGGGTCAAGGTAACCCTACTAAGGGAGTTCGACTTGTGTGACTTATAACAAGAAATAAAAATGATAATAGTATAGTTGAGACTTTTTTAATACTTCTTCTGTCCCATCTTAGTTGTCTCATTTGCAACATTTGTATTTTTTAAGAAACTCTCTATATAAGACTTGCAATTCATGTGATCTCATTCATTTTCAACATACTTTATGTTACTCGAATATAAATGAGATAATATCAAAATTCATATAAGACAACTAAATTGAGATAGAAGGAGTATATTTTTATATTTTTTTGAATGAAAAGTAAGAAATATATTCATCCAAAGCTAATACAAAAAGCCCAAAATACAACAAAAAAAAAAACACAAAGCCCAGGCACGGCAAGAAAAATACAAATGAGCAGAAGGCCCACAAGTAAAACAATGCACAAAGTCACAAACTGGGCCAGGCCAAGAAAGAAAATAGCCAAAAAACTAACAGAGCACGCTGGCAAACGACTGACCAAGAAAAATGGCCATGTACCCTTTATTCCTTTCCAGTATAGATTCCACAAGGCACTTAATTATTAGTTTTGAAAAAAAATAAAAAAAATAGATGAGAAAATAAGAGAGATGTCAATGATACCATTAGTCTCGTCCTAAAACTCACACATAAACGGCAAATGTTATATTTATACGTGTGTGTGGACATTTCACACCATATTTCACACCATATTTCACTAGAAAGGGTTCTCTGATATATACAATTGATGACTCCAATCTACCTAATTTATAACATTGGGACACTAATAGGTTGGCCGAACTCCATACGTTTTTCTTTTAAATGGGCTGGGTCATATTTTGTAGGGTCAATCCAGTCTGATCCATCTACTTAGTGGACCCTGACCATGACAGGTGGGGTCTAGTCTGTGACAGCCCTAATTTGAGGTGCCACATTTGGCTTCAGATCACGATAAGCATTGAGATGGGCTGCATCCATGTATTTGAGCCAAATGGGGGTGGTTTGGTCTAAAGCATTGGCCCATCAACTTTTGATTGTTAAGAGTGAAGCTTGATCACTTTCCTTTTAGCTTTCCACTATCATGCTTAAATGTGAGACTTTCAGTATTTAATAAAGCATGTGTGATGACTACCATTACCTTCTCAGGGCTTCTCCACAGTGGGCCCACCTATTGGAGGGCTTTGATCACTAGACATGGGCCACAAAATGCACTGCAGCTGCAGGTCCCAAACCGAAACACCATATTTGGGTCTTCCAAAAGCCAGAACGTTAAGAGGGAAAAAAAATCAGGCTGATATAGACTCGTATAAGGAGTGTTGGGCGTGGGCCTTCTAAATAAGGGTCTATTTATTTAAATCTCTCATGAATATGAAGTAGACTTTTATATTACAATTTGATAAGTTCTTTTTATGGCTCCGTATTGGTTTGGCTGATAATTTTCTCTCTTCTCAGAATATTATAAATTTTTATTTTTAAAAAAATCTGCAAAAAAATAAATAAAAAATCTAAGCTTTATGTAATTTTTCATTATTTCACGGTCATTTAAATATTTAAATATAATTTTGAAGTTACGAAAAATTAAAAAGATTAAAATATTTTGAAAAAATGTGGAAAAATCTCCAAAATTTTCAGAAACATAGAAAATAAAGTATAATAATTTTATGCTAATTTTCTCCTAAAGAAAGACTGTTTTTGTTTTTTATCAAATTTTTTTTCAAAATTTGACTCTTAAATAATCTAAAATTAAATAATAAAGAGTGAAATTTTTTCCTGCTTCAATGTCTATTCCTATTGCGTAGTTTTTTGAGGCATTTTTCCAACAACTCTGAAATCACCTCAATTGGAGTCCGTATAACAAAATTATAACTATTTTACAAAAAATGCATCTTATTCTCGTATATCGTACCAATGTTACATATCAGCTAATACCAAATTGATACGTATCAATATTTGCCGATACTTAGTGGGCTTGCTACACATCAATGTGTAGCGGCAGCGAGCTCTATATTAGAGCTCTTTTTACCGATATGTAGCAGCCGGTATTTTTAACCATCCCCATTCTATTACATTTTATACAATTGCCAACCAAAATAAGTTCATGCTAAGTTTTTTATTGACCTTATTGCAAAATAATCTAATCTATCTAACTTTAGTCATAAAATAGTATATTAGCCATACTTTTAAGGGGTTTCACTCTTTTTATCTATAAAAAAAGATTGGAGAACATCACATATATTTTTCATTTGAAATTTAAAGATAAAAGGAGTTGGATAGTTTAATTCAAAATTAGTCATAGAAAATGAAAAAAAAAAATTATCACTAGATCAATGATAACTCATAGTTTAAAATAATCTCAAATTACATATAATTTAAATTAATTAGCGATATATATTAAGAAAGGGAAATGATTTGTGCACCCCCCTCTTTTACCCATTGTGCACTCCCCCTATGTGAAATTACAATTTTGCCCAAACTCAAAATTCCTCTTTTCTCTCTCCTTCCTTGTTTTTTTTGGGAAAATTGTAATTTTACATAGGAGGAGTGCACAATGGGTAAAAGATGGAGGTGCACAAATCATTTCCCTTAAGAAAATACAAGTCTTGTGTGAGACCACTTTTCTTCTTGTATTTTAATTTTTTTTTTTTAAAACATATCAAAAGGGAACCAAAGACATACCTCTAAGTCTCCAACATCATTCACCAATTTCTGTAAAATCAATCATCAATGTCATGTTTGTTACGATGGGAGAAATAGATTACAATAGATAGAAATCAGAAAATTGTTTGGTACGGTGAAAAGACGAAGAAAGTGAAAAAAGAAGAAGATATTCCAAATAAATTTATATGAAAAAGGAATGAAATGGCAAATATTTCCAGAACAACGTTTAGAGATTGCTGCGTCTCACGTGCAAAAAACTATTGGTGAAATTTGGATCCGGTTTTAATCTGACCTGTATGATCCGATCCAAAAATTAAGTGGGTTGAATTTTACATTAAATTTCAATTTATAGTCATTCAATATTTATAGTCTTCTAACTTTAGAGGATGCCTAAAAACCTGATAAATTTGTTTGCTCAGATTAAGTGACTATAATTTAAATTTAATTCAAATTTTATATATTCCTAGATTATCAAGCTTACTTTCTATCAGTATGATTGACTTTTTAAAAAAAAAAAAAATTATAAAATAAATAGAAGTAGAACAAATTGAATATGACCTATACAAACTGTCAAAACTTGATGTCGTCACTAGAGATGTGAGATGAAAGTTAGGGAAACAAAGTACATTTTACAAAGGTATGGAAGGATCTCAAGCATTTATTAATTGGATAATCAAGATTAATTTTAAAATAATTGTATATAAAGTAGAAAGATTATTCCCTTGCAATTGCATGGGTTATTCTAATAGTATTATAAAAACTTGTTTAACTTACGTAAGTGTCATAGAATCTTTTGAGTCATAGGTGGGTCCCATCAAAGCTCCCCAAAGACCCTTTTTTCATTAAACATTTTTACTTTCTCTAAATTCACCCTTACTTAATTTGATTCCAGTATCAAAAACAGGGTTTAGAACTTGACTCAGTATGATATTGTCCGCTTTGGACCTCGCACACAAGTTCAAACCCGCACGATTTTGTTCTTGAGCCCTGGCCCACATGGCCAAGGCCCAAAAGGCCTCACACAAGAGTTCCAAGGGGTGGCTTTCATATAACCCCTCAACTCTCACCCTTCCAAATCGATATGGGACTCTTTCCCACATCAGTTTGGGCAAGGTGGGGTATCACACTATTGAATAAAAATTTATCTAATATCAATTTTTTTTTTTAAAATCGTTAAAAGTTATAACTTTTCATATTCAATAGACTTAACTTTTTTTAAAAAAAATCCCTATGAAACTTTTTAAAGATATCTAATCTTCGTATATTAGAGTCCACTCATATGACCTAAAGAGGACTAAATTACTTTTTTGTCGCCCTGTGACCACCAACAGTGACAAGTGAAATAGGTTATATACTTATATATAAATATAAAAAAAAGTAATTATAAAATTTTCTATTTAAGATATTTTTTTATTCTAGTGGCATTTAGAGCATCTCCAATGAGTGCTCTAAATCTCCAAATTTGGAGAGTGGCCCAACAATCACAAATCCAACCACATGCTCTATCTCTAAAAATTTAGAGATTTGGAGTTTTTGTGAATAATATATCTCAAATTTGGAGGTCTCCAAATTTTTTTTACACTTCATGTGGGACCCATGTACTAATCATCTACTATTTATTATTTTAAGCCAAAAAAATTCACTAATAATGTATAATTAAATATTTTAATCATGTTTTAATAAATATTTAATTTTTAAATTAATTCATTAATAAATTCTTTTTAGTTTAATTTTATTATTTATTTATTTTGAGATAATTTTTTACAAATAAAAAATTGATCAACTAAAAACCAATTGTCTCCCATAACTATTAAAGTTATAAAATCCGATAAATTTATTTATTTATTTTCTTAATGAATTTTAATTTTTAATTTCATGGGTATATTATTTAGTTTTAAAAAAGTGTTAAAAATAATTTAATTTTGGATAAATATATGATGTCATAATTACATTAAGAAAAAAATGGGAGCACAATATGTGATTTTTCATTTTTGTTTAAATAAAAGAATAAGGATTTGTAGAATGAATAGTGAATCTGGAGATTGGTATGGTTGGAGTAGGAATGTGGGAAAGTGGGACCATGACCTCCAAATATAGAGAAGACAATTTGGAGACTCTCCATTGGAGATGCTCTAATGGGGTTTATGTTGTCCAGAAAGTGACCTAAGGAGGGGGGTGGGTGGTTTCAATTTTGTCAAAAATTGGGTCTTTGACAAACTTTTAGAATTAACAAATTGGAAATGTAAAAAGGTAAACAAATTAAATAATGCATAAACAATAAGAATAGATGAGAAGGAGATGGAGAAGCAAACTCGGCGATCTTTACAAGGTTCGACTCCTTGTCTACATCGTCGCCTCAAATATACTACTTGAAGATTCAAGATTCAATCCACTATATTTGTTCTTCACAAGTGGAGAAGAAATCTTATACAACAATCTCCTTCACAGGTGGAGTTCAGACATTTTACAAAAAGAGAACACCTTTCTTGATTTTTGAAGTAGAAGACACCCTTCTCATTTTAATAGAGTTACACCAACCCTTTACAATTTGATGAAAGAGAAGTTTGTTTTACAAATAAAAACTCTCTATTAACTCTCTTTAATATACATATATACATATGAAGCTCACTGTAGAGTTACACGAGGATAGAACAAGTATGGTTCAAAGCTGATTTTCATATTTGAGGATTTTTTTAGCACAAAACACAATGACGGCTTTATATTTCACTTTAAATGCTCTAGTGGTAGCAATGAATACTCTTTTATATGCAATTAAAAAATATGTGGTTGGAGTGCATTTAATACTTGAAAATAACCCTTGGAATGCATTAAATGCCCTATAAAATCATAAATTTAGTCGATCACATCAGGAAGGAGGAAGGTCCACACAGTCCAAGTGTAGAACTCAGCTCTGATACCAAATTTGTTACGAGCAGACCTGAAAACAGGGCTTAGGGTCCAACTCAGTATGATATTATCTGTTCTGGGTCTTACACACAAGCGAGCCCGCACGAATTCGCTCTTCAGCCCAGGCCCAAAACGCGTCACAAGAGTTAAGAGGGGTTGGCCTCAAATAAACCTCTATTTTTTTCTCTCCACTACTAATGCAGGGCTCTCCCACATCGGTTCTCAGGTGCTGTTGCTTTTTGGGCAGGAGTTTCACAATTACTAATAAACTTGATTTTCATGATCTTCTTTAAGCTTTTTAATTTTCTTGAGTTTTATAGTATGTCATTGAATTATGTTTTATAATTTTATTCCATTGAAAAACATTAGTACCGTACTTCAATACTTTGTTATTATCAAAATTATCTTTATATCTTTGGATTGAAACCTTATACTTTGCATTTATATTTATATTTCATGAGACTTGTATTGAATTCATTGTTCAACAAACCGTTTGCATTTTTTCTTGGTGTTTTTTGGGAAATTGCCAATCACATAGTTGGAAGATGAACCTCACAAGCACGAATGGAGCACAAATGAGACAAGTCAAGTCAGAACAAAAAAAGAAGGCCAAGAACAATCCAACAAAACAAAGCAGTTGATTAAAGTATCCACCACTTAGAAAGCAGCGACAAATCAAAGTTTATTTCCTCAAGTGAATTATTAGTCTTTTTATCTCTTCAATGAATCAAACAACAGATACGATATTATCAGAAAATGATCTCATGTATGACGAGTCACGAGATAATTGAGAAATTTGGCTAAATTTTAAAAAAAATTGAAAATTTTGAAATAACTCATTGACTCGGTCGATCAAAATATTGTTGAGTCAACTCAATTCAAACCGATTTGGCTGAGTTTTATGAAGTTTTTAAACACTGGTATAGGTAGGTGCTTTGTATTTAATCTCTCTCTATAGGTTAACGGGACCTTTTTTTTCTTTCATTTCATCCCAATGAGAAATAGACTCACCTCTGACTCTTTCAATTTGTCGCTCTACATTGGTCTAAAAATGTTTGGTTTGACCCAATAATTTCATTTTTGCAAATCTCACCCGATGCCCTTCTAACATGTTATACCATTCAAAGTAATATTTCATGCCAGACAACAAGCCAATAATAGCCTTTGGGTCAAATCGACTATCAAAGCTCAGAGTCTCAACTTTAACAGTTCTCACTATTTCATACTCAGGGTCAGAAAGGTCGTGAAAAACATAATGGTTGTTGAGACCATGTCTTCCTCTATCACGCCTTCCGTCACCAACTCTACCACGACCTCTACCACCACCAACTTCCAAGTACTTTGATCTTCCTCTAGAGGTGTTAAGAGATACAGGTGCATCACCGCTTTAATAATAAAAATAAAAATAATAATAATAGATCACTATTTTTTATTCTTAACATTTAACTTTTGGTTTTTTTTTCTCTTTATTTGTGATTAAGGATTTGAGGTAACCTTGGAATTCTTCAATAAATATTTATGAATCATATAAAAACATGATAAATGTATATTGTTTAACATTTTTTTCTAAAAAAATCTTCTCATTTTACTCTGCTTACAACTAAATAGTGAAAACTAATATCTTTTTGACTATCGAATCCAATTGACCTAATCTTGGTGTGCCGTAAGAATAGTGGGCTCACTCGTGGGGGTTTTATGTTGGGTGTCCCACAGTTTCCCACACGTAAATTCAAAAAAATATCCTTTTGACTATATGATAACTCATTTTACAAGTGAGTTGCAATGTATTCATTCTTCATTTGTATTACTCATAATATCATTTATATTATGATATTATTTATATCATTTTACAAGTGAGTCTCATATCATTTATATTGAAACTCATAATATCATTTTCAATAATTTTACATGAACTGAACGCAATAAATTTTAGATTTGTGACATTTAGAATCATAATATTATATTTATAATTCAAGGTTTTCTACTTTTAGTTTGTAATTCAACAATCACACATATAATCAACGTGTTTCTTACTATTTTATTAATAATGAATAAAAATCTGGACACAATTAAGTGAAGATGTGGATATTAATTTCATGTATAATTTAATTTATATATAAACTTCATAAAATGACAAATCTTTCGAAAAGAAAAGCAACATTTAATCAATTTTAAATGTGGATTAATACTGTGTGTCCTCCTTTGTCGAGGAGAGACTCTGAATTTTATTTATAGAGAAAAAGAAATACAAATAGAGAAAGTAAATTAAATAAAAGGGAAAAATCCTGAACTTGATCAATACTAAACAAGAAATATTCTAAATATGCTAAATCAAATATATCTTATTATATCTAATATCTAGACAGATTCTAACAAAAAGTATAAGTATAATAAATAATTTAGGGTGGCCATTCTAACGCAGGAAAATTCTTTTAGCAGACAGAGGTTTTAGTGAACTTCACATTTTACCATCATCCGTCCATAAGAAAAAATTAAAAAAAAAATCAAATATTCAGAAATCTGTTCACTTTCCAGTGAATCGGTGCACTTGACCGGTACACCAATCGGATCACTGGAAAACAGGAATTTTGAGGAAAGTGATCTGGTCAGTGCACCGATTTTTTGAGACGTTAAAGAGTTCAAATCGTTGCACCGATTCACTGGAAAGTGATCCGGTCGGTGCACCAATTTCTGAATGTCTGATTTTTAAAATTTTTCATACGGACGGATGGAGGCAAAGTGAGAAGTCCGGAAAACCCATGTCTCTAAAAGATTGTTCTCATGTTAGGATGGGCACCCATAATTTAAAGTCCTTAAATTTTAGAGAAATTTAAATATACCACTTATTAATTTGATCGAGATAATATTTAATAAACGTGATGCTGGCGCTTATTAGAAATTTGTTCAAACATCTTTATCCATTCTATTTAAACAAATAAATAATCTGTTGACAGGGACTTCTAATTCAATCATCTATTCAATTTAATTTGAATTTAGTGGATTTATATATTTAATGAGACTAAACTTTTAAAAATACACATTAATAAATAAATTTTTTTTTTTTTTTTGAATGATGGTAAGTATATTTCATTCAAAGAATGGAAGCCCAAAATGTACAAAAAGTGTTGCCCACAGCCCGGGCCAGGCCAAAAAAAAAAAAAAAAAAAGGCTAAAGAGTAGCCTACAAAAGGTAAAAAAGGAAAACCAAAAGAAACCCCAAAACTTGGGGGAGACTGGGGCAAAGGGAACTCCAGGGGCTAGGCCCAAAAGATATCAGGCATGAAGAATTCCACCAAAAGTAGGAAAGAAATCACTCTTTTCCACCGAAGAGTTAACTGTTACAATTGCAATAGAGAGAAGGTCAGGTGGAGGATCAAAAATAACAGATGAGCAATGTAATTTAGAGAGCAGAAAGCCAATAGCGTCGCTGTGAATCTTGAGGTGCCATCCAGTACGCTTGTACCTGAGAAGATGGAAGAGGTTGGAATCGGGAATGAAGAGATTATCCAATTTGATTCCACCATGAAGGAGGTTGGAAAGACAGTCGGTGACCATCAACAAAACAGGCAATAGACCATCGGTGTTGCGAACACGAAGAATGGCAGTCCCCAAAACGTCATTGCAGTTCGAAAAGTATATGATCCCGAAGGTGGAGGAGTTCTCAAGATTGGATTTTAGGAGTATGATAGAGTTACCAAGGGGTGGAGTTAAAGTAGGAGGGTCAGGTGGTTTAGGTGGGGGGGGTGGTTGGAAAGGTGGAAGATCCCAACGGGCAGAAAAACAACTGTTAATCTGCCTAAGGTCATTATTGGAGAGGAGGAAAAGGAGGCGGGATCTAATGTCATTGGCAACAGCATGGCAAACGAGGATCGGATCTTGGGTGGAAGAGGAGAAGATCCTGGAGTTGCGCTCGGCCCAGCAGTGCCAAATCATGGCAGGGACAGTAATAAATAAATTTATAAGATTGTTTGGATCCCATCTCGTTGTCACTTGTCATCAAATTTATTATTACTCAATTATGATCTGAATATTTTGAAAGATATAAAATAAATGATGAGCTCTCTTCACCTAAGAATTCTTGAGTTTGAATCACAGTCGATAGATACCCTTATTTATAAAACACTGTCTTTTAAGCATTTAGGAGTGTCAAAAGACCTTGAATTCTTAAAGTATTTTTATCATTATATCGTAATTAGTTCGGATATTCAATTTGAGAAATTTTAAAAATACACAGTGCATAAAAAATAACTTTTTAAATAATAAAATCTCCTTTAAATCTTTAAAGTTATTTTTGAGCACTGTGTATTTCCAAAATTTCTCAAATTAAATATTCAGTCTAATTACGATAGCCTGATAAAAATACTTTGATACTTTAAGATCTTTTGACACTCCTAAATATGTTTTTGGTACAGTCGAGGGATACCCTTATTTGTAAAATACTGTGTTTTAAGCATTTGGAAGTGTCAAATGACCTTGAATTTTTAAAGTGTTTTTATCAATTTATTTTAATTAATCCGGATATTAAATGCGAGAAATTTTAGAAATACACAATGTTTAAAAAATAACTTTAAAATTTTACTGTTTAAAATTTCAAATGAATTTTACTGTAGCATATCAGCCGTGATTCCTTCGAAGGATAGGTACCATCCTTCGGACGATTCGACTAGGATAGTTACCATCCTTCAGACGATTCGAAGGAATCGAAAAATCAACTTACCAATCCTTCGAAAACGAAAGATAAAATGAGAGTTCAAAAATTCACAAACTGCTATCCTGTGAAAAAAAAAAACCTCGTCTAAATGGGTGGCCTTAATTTGGCCTGCTTGCACCAATGAAACCTAGCCTCAATCATTCTCTCATGTGGCTTGACTACTGATTTCTCACTGCGGCAAAAACAGCAGTGAATTCTCAATCTATCAATTTCTCATTGACGTTTGTCTATTCTCTGCACAGTATAATATAAACGTCAAAAAGTGGAAAAGCATTGCATCATCCAATTCCGATGCAATCAGAGTTGGATGTTCCTATCAGCCTACTATTAATACTCATACAAAGGTCTTCGTCCCTGTCTCTCACATACAATTCACACCATTCACACCGTCTGGGGCCGGCCAAACCATGGCACTGCTTCTTCTATTGGCGATGGCCGTGTCCTATTATTCAGTCAACGCCGATCACATCGTCTTTTTCGCCGGCTCCATTTCCTTGGCTTCCCATTTCTCTTTCACCAGCGATTCCTTTCCCTTCGCATCCTATGTCTCCTCCTTCGCCGGCTCCTGCACCTATACCGGCATCCGCCATCAAAGCTGGTTATTGGCCTGCAGGGAGGTGGGCGACCTTTCCGACATCGGCCATCAACACGTCCTACTTCACCCACATCTATTACGCCTTTGTCGAGCCTGACCCGACAACGTATAGGTTAAACATCACCCAGCTAGATGACCAACTGCTTGCAATCTTCGCCACCACGCTCCATAACAAGCAACCGCCTACCAAGGCCTTGATATCCATTGGTGGTGGAGCCAGCAACTCTATTGCCTTTGCTCAAATGGCCAGCAGTGCTCCTAACCGCGCCTCCTTCATTGACTCCACCATCGCCGTCGCTCGCAACTATGGCCTCGACGGTCTCGATCTGGACTGGGAGTTCCCACGAAATCAGGTGCTCATGTACCCATAACGCTTTTTTATATGCTCGTACATCTTTCCATACGTAGATGAGACCATGCATCACATATATCGGTGATGATGACTTGGGTCCATTTCATCTAGTTAATCTGAACCGTATAATATTATAGTGAGTTTAAACCAACCTTCTTATTAAATAGATTGTCTCCCTTATTAGAACTCATTTCATCCACTCAAATTCAAGTCCATTTATTACACAATCTAAGTATTTGGTTAGATTCATTTAATTCTATATTTATGTTTGTTGGAATAGAAAAAAATCAACTTTCTTATCTTCTTTTATAGGAAAGTGAAATTTTCTTTTAAATGATTATTTAAATAAAAAAATCTTCTTGGTGCACATCGCATTTAAATAAAAAAATCCTCTTGGGGCACATCGCATTTAAATAAAAAAATCTTCTTGGTGCACATCGCATCACTTGAGATATTGCAGCATCATGTGATTTGTGGTGCCACTTGTCAATGTATGATATGTGGACAGACTAAGAGGTACATGTCATTCAATTTTTTTTAACAATTACCATGAATTTGAAATGATAAACTACTTTTAAATTTGTTTATTTTTTAAGAGGGTTAAATTTTTGAGATATTTATAAACCTTCCAATTTATACAGAGTGACTATTTTCAAGATTTGATCCAAGATTTCCACTAACAAAAGCAAGTTTTGATCATCAAACTAACCCCTCATAATTTTTTAATTTGTCTACTTAACATTTTTCGAAGCACCACGGGAGGAGCATGCTTGTATTATCAATTTAAATTTTTATTGCAAGTCTCATGCAAATATAAAAATAAATGAAAAATCACTTTTTTTTAACCTTCCTTTTTGTCAGAAGAATAATTTTGTTAAAAAGTTTGTTTTAATGAAAATACTAACATTTCCTAAATGAAATTTAGATAAGAATTGACACCTGTCATGACTTTTGACCTATCAGTTTATGTTGTATTGGCGTGATAGAATCTCATCGTCTTAAGGCATTCATTCACTTCTCGTCTTTTGTCGTCAGGAAGAAATGAACAACCTCGGGACCCTCTTTTCCGAATGGCGTGCAGCCTTGGACAAGGAGGCAGCGACCACCGGCCGGCAGCGGCTCCTCCTAACGGCGGCTGTCTACTTCGCTGCTAAATTCATCCTGGCTGATAACCGAATATACCCAGCCACATCGATAAGCGAGAACCTTGACTGGGTGAATGCCATGTGCTTTGATTATCGTGGGGCATGGGACCCGTCGGCGACGGGAGCCCCGGCCGCACTTTTTGACCCTAAAAGCCGTGTGAGTACGAGTTTTGGCCTCAAATCATGGGTGGATTCAGGGGTCCCACCTAAGAAGGTGGTAATGGGGCTACCACTGTATGGCCGGACGTGGAAGCTCCGAGACCCCACCGTACATGGGATCGGGGCACCGGCAGTGGGAGCGGGGCCCGGAAACGGTGTTTTGATCTTCTCTACTTTGGTGGACTACATTGCGAAGAACAATGCTACTGTCGTCTATGACGGGACCACTATATCGGCATATTCGTACACCGGAACCGCGTGGATTGGCTACGATGACGTCAAGTCGGTGACGGAGAAGATAGATTATGCACAGGGGATGGGCCTTGCGGGGTACTTCTTCTGGGCTCTTGGCTACGACAAGGAATGGATCATCTCCAATCAAGGTAGGCAAAGCCAATTTTTTTGTTTTTTTTTTTCTGATTAGAAATGCTAAAAGTCTTTTCTCTTAATTTTAAAATTTTAAAAATCAATAATTTGTATATAATGAAATTTAAAAGATCAAAATTACATGACTCAAACAATTAATTAGTGATAAAAATTTACACCACTTTATATTCATATAATTATCTTTTTTTTAAGACCAAAGTATCCAAGCGTCCCATCTGATTTTTTTCAGGTGTCCCACCTAATTAATCCTTGAGGCATGGGTAAACCTCTAAATCTGCATATAACGGGTACAAAACTAAGTAGAATGGTTCTTTTTGTTTTGGGGGAACTTGATTTCATGACCTCCTGTAAACAAAGGTGAGAATTGACAGTCAACCTAACCACTCATGATTATATTCATATAATTAACTCTATCAGTTACATTAAATTTTATAAATCTTATAATTCATTAATAAAAAAAATCTCATTATAGTTTTTTACTAAAAAATACTAAGCATAATTCTTTCTAATTTTTTGCAGGTGCCCCATTTTCATCTAGGTTCCCACTTTTCTCTTTGTTTTCTAAATATTTAAACGTTTTATTTGATCTTAGTCATTAGAGCAGTAATAACGGACTAATAAGGTGGCTCAAGTTAATACGGAGATAATTGGTTGAATAAAACTTTAAAACAGAAAATGAATAAGGTTGACTGGACACTTTTTTTAACAATAAAACAGGGTCTATCTATAATTAATTCAAAAAAAAAAAATTATCGTACATGAATTATTATATTTTTAAAACTTACATCAATCAAAAGGATATGTACATGTGGATTGTAATATAAAAAATATTTTCCTTTAAATACTATTGACCTTTAGACATTTATATAATAGCTCATTATTTTTAGATGGAATTATGTTTCTTAATTAATATAAAATTATAAATACTACTACTTTCATTTTTTATTATAATTAGAGTGCACTCTTATGAATTTTACAATCTAGTGTATATTTTCAAATGTAAATTTGAGTTTACTTATGCTATTCTATCTCATAAATGAATTGTTTGCAAACACTCTTTTTATTGTATTTTTCTACACACTTGCAATTTTAATAATAAAAAATACAAAATCATATCTTTTTATGAAAAATATGAATATAAAAAATAGCAACTCTTTAATGACACTCATTTATTAAAAGAAAATACTGATCTGTCTTATTAATTAAACAAATCAAAGATACTCCAAGCCCTTTCTTTGCACATAAAGTTTGGATAAGGTTGATAAATTATTTTTATACTTCACCATTTGATAAGTCACTATATAGACATCATCATCATAATTTTTAAAATTATTAATCTAATTTTAGTGGATGTGTAATAGAACTTTACCCTTTTGATATTTGAACATATGTCATAAGGCTTTATCACATAAAAGCAGCCCGTTTAAACTCTCTGATATATTTAAATTAATGTATTATATATGGTTGATTTGATCACGTATTTGTCGATAATAGATCGAGATGATGCATATAGCTGATACTATATATGTTTCACTTTTTATTAAAAAGTACGTTCTGACCCGATACGATATATATCACTGGTACACTGATAGTTGATTGTATCACTTTTAGATCAATATTTAAATTCCTGTATAGAAGTATTGTTGTAAATTGCCAAACTTTGAACTGATGACAAATTAGAGCATTTTGAAAATTGAAACTAACATGTACATCTCTGTTTTGACAGCTTGGGAAGCTTGGAAACAATGAGGATCTCTCACTGTCTCTCTCTTATTTGTAATAAGGATTTCATTGGTTGTTTTCTCTGAAGCTAACCTCTCATGTCTGAGGGAATTCTTGAAATTGAAATCATGAATGATGAAATTTAGTTGTCAAATAATTGTTGTGTTACTGAGTCCATATATGGATCAAAATACCTTAAAATAGTGATTAGAGATTTGATTTTTAATAAAGAGCTGTCTTTCTATTTTTCTCTCTTTTTTATTTGAATCAACTCTTTGTCAAGATAAAAAAATGAGACATTTTTCTTTTTTTCTAAAGAATCTATTTCTCGTAGTAGGGTAGAAAAAAATTAATAAAGAAAAGAGAGGGGTTTTTCTTATTCAACGTTGCAACACATCGTTCATTTTTTATGAAAATGAAAATTTTGAAGCAAATTATAAAAACATCAGTTTTCATAGTTCAATATAAAATCGGAATTAGATGACATGAATTGAATTTAAACATAATTATTTTCACAAAATAGCTTTTCTAAAAAAATCTCTAAATGAATGGAATAGAAGAATTTGCTATATTAAGATTTAAAGATTTCCATCTTTAAAAATTACAATAAATCCTTTACAAAAACAATTAGCCAACTCCACAAAAAAAAAAAAAAAATACTGGTTTAAGCTTGAGTTGACTAGTCCTGAATCAGGCTTTTGACCCAGCTACGGCTGAAAATGGAAAGCCAGAGTTTAACTTGGACTACTCCTCAGGTCCAATTCTCTGAATTCTAGACTGGGCAGAAGAGAGCAAGTCTACAGTGACATGGGGCCTGACGGAGATAGATGAGGTTCTAAATTTTTGTTGCTTAGCCAAGATTTCTCATTAAAACTAAAGTATTCAAACGTCTCACTTGATTAATCTTTGAAATATGTTGTAAATTTCTCAATCCGCACACATATCATACAAAATTAAAGGAAGTGACTATTTTTATGTTGAGGAGGACTTGAACTCAAGACCTCCTACAAACAAGGGTGGAAATTGACTATCAAACTAACTCCTCAAAATTTAAATAAATATTCTTCTAATGTCCGATATTAAAAAGGTCCCAAATCAAAATTCCCATTTCTCAATAGTCGTTGTTATTAATTTTGATGATTAATTACTTTTGGTGTGTTAAGGGAATAAGACCTAAGTTTTAGGCAAGACAGGCCTTTTTTTTTTTTCTCATGATTTTTTTCCCTATCCTACGTATAGAATAGGATCTTCTCAATTGATATTCATTACAAAACCACCAAACTAAATGGGAATGGACTTCTTTCAAGTGAGTGTCCATGTTGACAACAGCATATACGTGAAACTAAGATCTTCCCAATTGATATTCATTAGAAAACTATCAACCTAAATGAGTTTTTTTTTTTTTAAATTAACGTGTGGGAAATTCAGACACTATCTCAGTAAAATCCTTATGGATAAGCCCACTACGTCTAAAGCGCACACCAAATTTAGGCTATGGGAGTTCGAACCCACAACCTCCCACTTTGTGAGGTGAGAGACAACCAGTTGAACTATACCTATGTAAATAATGGGCTTTTATTCACTGAGAGTCCATATTGACAATGACATATAGGTGAAACTAACGTCTTCCCAATTGATGTTCATCACAAAACTACCAAACTGACTGGACTTTTAATCGGCTATCTTCAAGTGAGAGTCCATGTTGACAATAACATATACGTGAAAGTAAGGGTGAAACTTGGGTCGGGTTTTAACCCAACTTGAGAAATCAATAGGTTTGGATTATGTATTTGTACATTTCAATTTGGGTCGGGTTGGAAAAATAAAAACCCGTATGAAATTTAGGGATTGAGTTGAGAAATTTAAAATTAACCTAACTCAACTAGTTGCACCAAGTAATAAATACCACTCGGGTTGATTCGGGTCAGCTCGGGTTGAGTAATTCAAGTCAACAATTCGGTTTGGGTTGGATCAAATTTAATAAATTTTTGACATGAGTTAAGTTGAGTTTACTAAAATCTGACCTGATTCGAATTGAGTTTTAACGCTACGTAAAAGTAACGTCTTCGCAATCAATATTCATCACAAGACTATCAAATTAAATGGGCTTTCTTCAAGTGAGAGTCCTTGTTGACAACAGCATATACCTGAAACTAAGGGTATAAATCTCGGCCGATACGCAAGTATCAGCTAAAGAAAAAAAAAATCGCCGGTTTCTTTTTTCTTTTTCTTTTTTTTAAATAAGAATATAGATTGTGGACTCCGCTGATATCTCGGCCGATATATATATATATATATATATATTTAAGAAAATACCCTTTTTATTTTTTTAAATGAATTTTTTCAAAAAAAAGCCACGAGATTTAAAAAAAAATTTGAAAAAGAAAGAAAAACTCTCAGCCGAGATCACCGCAGATATGAAAAATCGACAAGGCCGATTTTTCGACCCATGTATGAAACTGACGTCCACTGGACCCATGCTCTGCCTTTTCAAATTTAGTCTGAAATATCAGAAACTTGGATTGGCACAACTAGCATGCCAGAAAGGAAGGATGGGCAACTTATCCTTTTTACATGGATTGCCATCCAAATTTCAGATAAGAACCCCATCTGTTTCAAACTCCCATTCAAATTTGAATGTGAATAATTCAAGAGATAACCTTTGAATGAATCATAACCAATTCATGAGTCAAGTAGTCAACTAAGGGCACATTTTACACATCCATTGATAATGGGCCCACTATTTGGATGGATTGGACCTGAAAAGAAGTCCCCTCAATTTTTTCCTTGTGGGGTTGTCTTGACCCTTCGATTGGATAAGTCCCACAAAACTATTGAAAAACAAAAAAGGAAAAAAAATCAAGGATTAAAATAAGTAGAAAACATAAAGAAAATGGGATCATATAGTAGCTGGTTTAACCAGTTTCCCTTTTTCTTACTGATTCAATTTTCTAATACCTTGGGATGAGTTTCAAAGTATTTAGACTGTGTTTAGACTTTAGACAGAGAGTTTTCGAAAGATTTCTTTGAATCGGAGATTCTCTTGTTGAGAGCTTCTCCTATATTTTATAAAATAGTAAGAAGAAAAAAATTTAATAAAGAAAAAGGAAAATTGAAGAGAAATTATAAATTAACATGTGAGAAATTCAGACATAATCCTACTAAAATCTCCATGAAAGAGCCCACTATCTCTAAGACATACCAAGATTCTGACTTGAGAGAAAGAATAAAAAAAAAAAGTGAATTTCACTTTTCTCTTGTTCTATAAATATCAAAATATAAGGAAAAAGAAAAAAAATTATGCATTCTCCAACTTTCTCCTTATCCAAACAGATCCTCAACATTACCAATTTGTTCTGATTTTACCAAACTAGTGCAGCTCCGATCCCATAGCTAAAATGCCATTACTATGAGTATGACATTACATTGCATTAATTCAACCATGGTTCAAAAGTCAGCTCATTAATATCACAATTAGATATATTAGCACACAAGCCACAAATGTATTGTCCATCCATCCCATTGTGGGCTGAAAATTTCAAATGACTTTTGCCAATGGTTTTCCCACCAGTCTCTAGTCAACTTCTGGAAGCATCGAATTGAAAAGCTCAAGCAATTTCCTTTGTTTCTTGTACACCCTCTTTACCTTAATAACATCGTATAAAGAAAAGCTAGTGGTTTATGGGGCTTAAGATGATCATTATTTATTGACTTTGATTTTAAACCCACTTCCAAATGCACTTACTAATTGGGATGTCAATAGCTACCCGAGTATGAAAAGATTTCTAAGATTCAACCAAAAATGAAAAAAAATTGGGGGTGGGGGGTGATGGACTCCTCTATCCATAAATTGGATCCCTACCTAAGTTGAATTTATTCTAAGTTGATCTCATTATTGCATTAAAAATCAAATCTAAAATTAGTCTCATTTTGAATGCTGGTTTTGAACATTTGAAAATTTGACTTTTTAAATCCAATAGACCTAACTTTTAATGAGAGTATCATTCTGAAAATATCTTTCAAATTTGTGATTGAATCCCACCCATGTGAGCCCCACAAGACCTGGGAACATCACTCATCAGAAGCATAACTCGTGTGATAAATGGTTTAGCAGTTGCACAAGCAATAAGCTTCCTTTTTATGTGTTGGTTGATTAGAGTCCACTTATGGATATCCAAAATGATGTTTTCCACTGAATCAAAAGATCTTATTATGGATTATGGAGTTAACAAAAAATTAGCCAAATTCATCATCAATTGTAATTCAAGGTTTAACAATTTCAATGGTGGATAATGTATCAAATTCTATCATTTATCCATCTAATAATGATGATTTTATGTTGCATTAGGTGTGTATTTGGGCCCTACATCAATTCATGGTGGATGGCAAATCTTAGAAATAATGGATAATGCATATTGAACAAGTGGGCTAAACCTAATATCCCTTCTCTCTTGTTGTTACATATAACATATAATGGCTTCATGACTCATCAATGTAACTGTGTTATTTCTCTAATTGTGTTTTACACTTCTGATACTTTCAAAAGTGGTAGCAGATAAAAAAGGTGCAAGAAGTATTGCCAAGAATAGCCACTGAATTTTTTGCTCAAGCCAATAAGATTCAACAACAAAGATTTAAAAATCCTTTTTATTTCACAGATCAAATATGGCAGAATGAGAAAAGAAACTCAAATTAAAAAACATAGCATCATTCACCAAATAATGTTATGTCCCAAGAGGCCAGACCACACTTGGAAGAAGTACAACATATCACAGAATAACTTCTCAAGGATGTTGTATTGATCATTTATTGGAAAAATGGGAAATTGATTCACCAGTAGCCCACATTCCTACTGCTCACAACATCCCTATGCAAGGCAAGAAGTTCAGACAAAACAAAGAAGACAGAGGAAGAAGTAATAAAGCAAACGCAGGAATTACTTGAAAAAGAGTTAATAAGACCCTCTTTCTCAAATTACTAGAGCACGGCAGGGCAAGGTAAGAATGGTCAATGATTACATTCTATTGAACAATGTCACAATTGACATTAAATGGCCACTCCCAGATCAAGAACAATAGGTGCAGAGAGTTGCAACAAGAAAGGTGTCTTCAAAGTTTGATTGCAAATTAGATTACCATCATATCAAAATTCATCTGGAGGATGTGCACAAAACAACCTTCATCATACCTATTAGATTATTCGAATGACTAGTTATACCATTTGAATTGAAGAAAACTCTGTCCCAATGTCAAATGATGGGCGAGATTTTCAAGCCGTATAGCAATTTTGTAGTCAATTCTATAGATTATTTTCTTGTTTTTCAGATTCAACGCACGAACACAGAGCTTTCAAAAGAAAACATGAACACATAGAACACCCCCAAAAATTCCTAGAGCTTGTTAAGAAATATGGAATAGGGCTATCAAACATCAAAGACAAGTTCAAGATTGTAAGGACAAACAATTAAAAGAAGTCCAACAATTCCCAGCTCTAGAACCAGCGTTCACTGACTCATATGTTTTATCCACAGATGCAGCAAAGAATACTTGGGCAGCAGTCCTTTTGAAGAAACAAGGGCAAGAAGTAAAAATCTACATGTATTCAAGTGGGCAGATCAAGAAAAATGAATTGAATTATTGGCCAATAGAGAAGAAACTCTAGCAGTAGTATATGACACCCAAAAAATTCCACCATTACCTAAAATATCAGAAAAAATTATTCTTGAGAACAAACTTTTCAAATCTGGCCACATGAAAAGAAAATTGGTGTCAAGTCTGAAGCTTCAAAGATATGCAGTGGCAATACATCCTGGTCCAATATCGATTCACCATAGAAAAGGTCCCCGGCATAGAGCATTTCTTACCAAATGCTCTAACAAGAGAAATGAAGATGATGAGAAACAATCCTTATCTTAGTCCTCATCCCTGGACAGAATGGCCAATAAAGACGCCATTACAGAGGATGCAATGGTGTGTCAATCCATTTGAGGAGTATACCCAAAAAGAGCGAGCTCATTATAGGGAGAATATCTTCTATACATCAACAAGAAGAATAAACTGTATAATTAATAATCTCAAGTGGACACATTTAAAGATACCCATATTAAATTGGTTAGTTTCTAATCAAGTCCTGGATGACATCCTGCTCTTCAGAAGACAACTCTGGGCAAACTTAGTCTCAGGGAAGTTTCTCAATGAGTTACTCGGTAACGAGTCATAGAGAACTGAATTGTGCAAGAAATTCCAGAGAATCAACCTCATCGACACTCATCAAACCTGTCACTATCAAGATAAAGTGCTTTTGGAAGGAGGAGGGACCACTTCAGCTTGTTGGATGAGTCAAAAGCTTGCCGACACTGCCAGAAGAAAGTAAAAGATGTGCCCCACATACAAAAGAGCTCATCTAGAACTCTTACGTGGTGAAGTATAAATGGACTGACACCATCGACCCTGAAAGAATCATGCAAAGTAGGAAAAATAATTGTACTATGTCTCTATACTCATAGATTCTGTTGTCTGTAAATTATTGTACCAATAGATTCAATGCTTCTAGGAGCATGTAAAGGAAATCACATGCCTGTATTGATGTTGCAGGTGGCCATATATAGCCATCACCCCCTTGTAAATGGTATGAAAGCCAGGTTGTGAATGAAAATTGAGAATTATTCTAAAAACTTCCTTGTTTGCAATTTGTATTAAGGTCGACCAAGTTTCTTAGGCCTAATTGTCTTAAAGAGCTTGTTTAAGTCTAACAAAGGGGTTTTAGTACTACTGATTAGAATTTACTCTTTATCGTCGTTTCTCACTATTCCTTGTCATCAACTCACCAACCAACAATGCCGTCATCCATTCCAACTCCATAAGTGTACGGTTGCGCCTTTCAGCAACACCATTCTGCTGAGGTGTATCCGGCATCGTATATTGTGCCACTATACGACGACTTTCTAGCAATTTAGCAAATGGCCCCAGGTGTTGACCCGTCTCATCATACTTACCATAGTACTCACCACCTCTATCAGATCTAACGATTTTCACCTTTCTATCTAATTGTCTTTCTACTTCAGTGATTAAAATCTCTACGGAGTTAACCACTTGAGATTTATCGTGCAACAGATATACATAACCATAACGTGAAAAATCATCTATAAAAGTGATAAAGTAGTATTCTCCACCAAAAGATGGAACGTCAAATGGGCCACATATATCGGTATGGATCAATTCAAGTAGCCCTTTACTTCTTGTGGCCCCTTTCTTAGTGTGTTTGGTTTGTTTACCCTTAATACATTCCACACTCTCTCCTAAGTCAGTAAAGTCGAGATTCGTAAGAATCTCGTCTTTAACCAGTCTTTCAATTCTTTCTTGGGAAATGTGTCCCAAACATTTATGCCATAAATTTGAAGAGTTTTCATTAACCAACCCACGTTTAATTTATGAATTATCCATAGCAAATACACTTAAAGATTAACATTTAAAGACAATTTACTCTTTATCGTCTTTTCTTACTATTCCTTGTCATCAACTCACCAACCAACAATGCCTTCATCCATTCCAACTCTCCCTCACCATCTTGTGCAAGACTTGCATGACATCCTACGTCCTTTTAGTATGGGAATATTATCATCGTACAATATTCTCATGCAGGGAATCCCAATATGCAAAGATATATTATTCTGATAGCCAATCTCACACTATCTACATAACAAAAGAAGATGAAAATCTCCCTGATGTTTATGATTTTGACTACATACGTCTCATATTCTCTCCCTACCTTGCCACATTCCATCCTGACATTAAATACAAAGAATTCAGTGGCTATTCTTGGCAACACTCTTGCACTCCTTTTATCTGCACTATCATCATATCCTTAGTGATGGTGTAAGGACCTATCTGGTCCATTCCCAATGATCTGATTCCAGCATAGTAGCCACCATTGTTTATTGGGGTAAAATCCAGAAATATCGTCTTGGACACAAATTGGCCTGGAACGTTTACCGCGAAGTAGTTCAGTTTTCTACTTCCATTCATTGTTTCCAATGTTGATCCCAGCAGATAGTATTCCAGTCATCTATGAATCATTTCTTGAAAAATTGAGGGTTGCACTAATATCTAAGAACATTTTGCATTTCTTCCACTTTCCTTTTCCATCTACAAGAATTTTTGCAGGAACCACCATTATGCAAGTAGAATTCATCATCTTTTTTATTTATCTAACTTTTATTTGGTTGTTTTTTTGGTGATGGCTGTCTTGTTTTCATTGTTTTGAATTGTATTCCTCTGATATCTGGCATCTTGTATTCTCTTAGGAATTTTGGAGCCTCAGTTGCTAGAACAAGTTGTTTTTCAAATACTTGCCTTTTCTAGTTCTTCATCTGAAGGTTCTGACCTTTCATCTAGACTTTCATCTGAGATATCGTAATATTTGGACATGGATGTTAGGAAGACTGCATGCTTCTAGTTAACGTAGCTCCTCTTCGCTTTCTTCATCAGAAGGAAACACTTGAAACATCCTCATCATCTTGATTTGAGGATATGTTGTGCTGGTTTTTGCTATGTCTTCTTCTCGGAACTCAGAAGAGTTGCCTTCTTCGCAGCTTTCTAGTTCGAATAACTCCTTTTGATGGAGAAGAGTCTGGAGTTGTTTTATGTTTCGATCATTTCCCAGTCTTCATCAACTTGTGGGACTGCAATCATCTTTATCTTCTTATGGGCTTTCGTCGGACAATTTTTTGCAAAGTGTCTGGATTTTCTGTAAGCAAAGTAGGTATAGTAAAACCTCTATAATGTAATATGGTTGGAACCATGGTACATATATTACAATAGAGAAGTTATTTAATTTACGGGTCTAGCAAAATGACGTTCAATATTCCTTTCCAAAAAAACTCTTTAAACTTGCACGCATCGTAAAAAGTCCTTTTGACTAAAATCGTTTTATCTTCCTTGTGTTTTTGCCCCATCGTCCATTGCCGCTTGAAAGCCAGACTGCTGCTCTCCACCATTGGATCCTCTCTGTCTGCAACCCTCAAGACCAGCGAGAAACCCTACCACTTCGGCCAGATCTGGAAACAAATCAACGTAGGGTTGTTTTTCAAAGTGTTTCTAGAGAGAGACAACAGAGAAGAGGGTTTACAGAATAGCAGCAGATCGGCAGTAACAAAAAAATAAAATAAAAACATCGCCAGACTCTTGCAGTTTGTGAGGTCCTTAGTCACTTTTACAGTAATTTTGTATTCTGAATGTATGGAATATTGCTTTACAAAATGGTTGGTACAGTACATTTTTTTATGCTGAATGTATTGAGTACTGAGTTAGAGAGATTTATTACATTTTGTATGGGCCCGAGTTCAGGATTGGCTACCGATATTATTTTAGACAGGTTATAACTTTATAGAGTAATACATTATAGATGTTTTACTGGATTTGGCTTTAGCAACCTTCTGGTCTTTCGTTTTGGCTTTTTTATGAAGAACTTGAAAGGTCGGAACTTCCTTTGGTGCCTCATTCTTCTGAATTTTGGATATCTTTTTGGAAAGTTGAATGGTTCCACCCTTTCTATTTCTTCTAAGACCGTCATACCCAATTTGTGTAGTTTCTTCTTTGCATGTATCCCATAGTGGGTTTTCTTTATCTCTTGCCTCACATAGTGGATTAGATCTACCATTAAGAAGCCTCCGATTGCAATAATTTTCTTTGTTAGTTCACTTATCACTAGGTTTCCAAATGATTCCAGCAAAGAAGTCAAGAATTGCACATTAATGATGCCTAGATTTAGGTGTAATCCAAGCCTATAAACTTCTTGCATGTATTATTCCGTGTAGTCTTCAAAATATTGAAGGCTTGTCAGCCTTCTTGTTGCTAGCATCATTAAATCATCTATTAGATGAGTGCTTGCTCCAAATTGAGGTTTGATCTAAATCATCATTTGTATTCCCACTTCATTTATTCTTTCTTTCTTAAAGTAGTTTATCTGATCTTCTAGTGGATAAATACACCAATTTTAGACTTTTCCTGTCAAGCAGCTGTGGATGAAGTCGATGACTTATTCATTGGTCAACCCCTTCACCTGCTGTGCCATATAGACTCTTTTTACCCAATTTTTTATTGCTTCTTCAATTTGATGATTAGAGCACTATCCAAGTTGATGACTAGGAAGTCTATGCTGAGGGGTATCACATGGTTAGCAAACTCATGTGACTGGGTTATTCTTGCTCGGAACATCTTCATTTGGCCTATTGGGTCGCTAGAGTCTCCTTCTTTCTTCGACTTTTTTATTTCAACATTCCATGAGGGAGAGTAATTAGTTTTCTGGATTGTTCCAGTTTCTCCTAATAATATTCTCCGGCGTGCATTCTCATGGCTGATGCAACATCTTCTCTCTGTTATTTTGGCCTCTGGAGGTCTGCAAAAAACCTCCGATTCTCATTCACTTGCTGAAGCTGCAATTTGATGTCATCAATATGGTTTTCAGATATGAGGTCCAGTGTATGAGATAGTTTAGCCGACGTGTCTCATCGAGCTAATGATATTCTAAATTAATGTTGTGCATGAGCAAATAGCTGACATCTGCTCTGAATGTAGGACTTCCGCTTTCCACCTGATTTGGTGATGTGGAGTAATAAGCAGCTTTCGGCAGCCATTCTCCTGATGTGAAGAGGTGCGAGCTTGTTGATGAACTTGGTTTTGATGGTGTTCCTTTCATCATTTTGATTTGTGTCCTATAGTAGCAAAGTCTCAATTTGGTGAATCGGTCATAAGACGGGGTGTGGGGTTTGGAATGATGGTTAGGACAGGAGGTATTGACTTGAGGGTTGTAAACCTAAATGCCGAAAGTTTTGGTAATAATGAAGATAGAATACTTTTCTTTTTTTTCTTCAAAAGACTGATGTTGAAAGTACTGTTGAACAGAGGAAAAAGCTATCATGAATTTTCTGGGTTGTCTTGTTCATTGAACAATTCGAGGTTGACTTGGAGTTGTGGAGGAATATACATACCATTATTTAACTTCGAATGCGAAACATTTGTTTTCAAGCAAATTAAATATACACCTAGATGCAACAGTTGCATACACAGTTTGGAAGCAAGTGTACATCTATTATTTGTACACAAACAAAGATTGATGTAAGGTATGGTTCTTGAAGAGAGAGTGTATAGTTGGTTGGATTACACATTGTCCATCACGATTTAAAATCTCATGAAATTCACATACATAGTTTGGCAGCTTCCCAATCAGTATGTCTGATATCTAATATGGTGATTAGATATTCAGCATTACATTCATATTTAAAGTGCAGTTTTAGAATGATATTAATTTGTCTGATATGGACAAATTTACATCCCTTTTTCGGCCACTTGTCAAGATCTTCTTTCGTGAAGAATGGCAAGAACACAGGTCTAATACCTTGTCCACTGCATGCTTCTTCAAAGTGACGAACTGATTGCAACAGACAAGAACCAAAGAGGGGCTAAATAGAGCTCTTCTTTTTTGTCAAAGGAAATTTTACTTCACCAAAAGAGTATTGGGTGGCTACTTCTTCTAGAACATGCATATGGATGAGGGACAAAGAAGGGAGACTTTCAAGGGAGGAGGTTGAGTAATCCGGTTGATTTGGGCGAATTGGGTTATACAAAACATAACCCCGGCTCAGCCCAAATTAAAAAGGTGTCAAGTTTTTTTGGCTCGGACCAACCCATATATTAAATGGGTTGGGCTAAACGTTCATATTTTCGAGTGGGGTCTACCGGGTTTGAGTTGACCCCAAAAAATGAGTCAAGCTTTTTTGGCCGAACCAACTCATATATTAAATAGCTTGGGCTCAATTTCATATGTGACAACTCTACCAAGATATCATCGTTAGTTGGTGGAAGAATCAACACATATTGGATATATTTTTAGGAACACATCAAGATAGAACTTGATTTGGTTAGACAATGCTGGGTTGGAAAACAAGGATTGATTTTTTAGCATGGTACAGAATGTAGGACAAATATTCAATATCATTCCACAATATCCATTTTCATTCAAGTAACGGATTCTAGACACTTGAAATGATCTTTTGATCAATACAGAGATCCTTTCAATTCCAACAGTAATGAGGATGTTGGTCCTCACTATAAACTTGAGTAAGGAGAAGATCTTGTATGGTTTTCTAGAATAAACTGGAAAATGAGAAGTAAGGAGAAGATCTTATATGGTTTTCTAGAATAAAACTGGAAAATGAGAACCCCTATTTGGTATAACTACTTGAGCCAGATAAGAGGAAACATTCACGCCCAATTTTTAAAGGGGGATCATATAGGAACCTATCAAAATTTTTTGCTAACCCAGATTGAGTCTCAACTATTCGTAAAGCAGTCATACTTCCTTCACATAAAGAAGAACTTAATTTAGCGGCTCTTACCAAGTGTGAATGCATATAAAAAACATCTCCTAGATAAGGTTCGTAACCAGGCAACCTTAATAGAAGAGGCGTTACTGATAAGCTTGTGCTCATTTGGAGAGATCATCACAAATTATTGAAGTATGTCATTCACGGTACACAAAATATACAACCAAAGACGCTCCTATATAAGGAGCAAGGTAGTGTGATGTGGCAAGTGAATCCACCATTTCAGTTACCACAATAGTGTATTTCATTGCCCCTCGTTCGTGTGAAGTGGTCACTACTTTGGCCTGAGCGGTAAAAGAGTTGACTTCTTTACATCTTACCTGGCAATCTAATCAGCATCCATCTAAAGGAAGAAATATTCCAAACTTGTTCCTTTTGTCATGGATACAACAGTTAAAATCGAATGACCTTTTTCAAATACTCACCTCCATTAAGATTCCAATCTATCACCAAACCCACCAGAGTCAATAAATTAGACAATTTTTTCGGTTCTCAAGATCCAAGGTAAGCCTAAAGTAGATAGATTCAAATCTTTTCGGTTTTGGCAAGATAAGATTCCCAGAGAAAGACCACCACTCAATGAACCCTTCTACCTACCCTTTTCAGTTCTAGTAGTTAGCATTTATTCTTTCTTGCCAAACATTTCCCCATGAAATGCACCAACATCAGATGTTGAATTATGATACTAGTTTAGGCTCTCTACAAAGGAACCCTATTCCTCTAACAACTCACTAATATGATCTTCTCAATACTTTTCTCCTTTTTCTAATGGAATCTGAGATAAGTCCCCAAAAAATAAAAAACTTATTCTTTGCATTCCTTCCACAATGCAACTCAAATAGAATGAGTCCCTTTCTAGGGAGGAATTAGGCTCTCCATTAAGCATCTATTATTCATAGGATTTCGAAGATTCACCCACAAATGTCATTTTTGAGCAATGGAAGTGACTGCAATATTAAAGATAAAAATGTAGAAAGGCAAGAAAATAATAAAGAGAAGGGATGAAAGCTGAGAGAAATTAATTCTTTGTATGTATTTCTTGTAATGAAGAAGGAAAGTCAACATGTATATCTAGATTACAATGAGCCAATCAAGGTGGCAAATAAGGAAAGAAAAATCAATTACACCAAATGACATCTATAGGTCAGCTCTATAATAAGACATGTGAAAATTACACAAATTAGAATATTTACAACATGCAACTTATTCTGCTTTCTAGGTTAGGACAATGATGATTTGGAAGAGTAAATGTTGATGGGAATATTAGAGAATGAAGACTTGAAATTTTGCCTCACTTCTTTAAATTGTGAGATCCATTGCTATTGCCATTGCCATTGTTGGCCATCTTGACTGCCAATTCACTCCCTTCCACTTCTGATGAAGACCATCAATGGCTGCCATGGCTTCATTCTTTGCACCTAAGTGAATGAAAGCAAAGTTTTGAGATGCATCCAACCATCTGCTTACCAGAATGGAGATATCTTGTACCCAACCATACTCTGAGAACAAAAGAAAGATCTCTCTAACTCTTTTTTTTTTTTTTATTATTATTATTATTATTTTGGTTATTCTTTCATCATCGAGGTTCGGAAAGGGAGACACCAAACAGAATCCCAAAAATCGGTGTTTCACCTACATCTAATAGGGGCCTAATGGCGTCCTGCATCAAAAGGGTCCAATGGAGAATAGGTGAACAAACCTAGGAAAAAACAGGTCAGATGCAGACAAAGATTTCACCACATTCTGACAGCCTTTCACTCCATTCTAGCAAAGTCAATGAAGATAATTTCTTGAAATTGGTATAATTAAGAAATAAGTGACTCCTTGTTTTCACCTGACAATTCTCCAAAAGTGCTTTTCTTTCCAAACAAAACTTTAGTATTGATGAAATCCAAGAATAATAAGAAAGAAAAAAAATGAAATACAATTTTATGGCTCATTTTTTCGCTTTTAATATTTCTTATAAGAGTAGATGCTCCCAACAATGCAAGAAGGCTGACAATGGTCATTTCATGTCAGAATTTGATAAAATCCAAAAATCATACAAGAGAAAAATGAAATATAATTTTATGGCTCATTTTTCCCCTTTAATACTCTTCTAAAGAGAAGATGTTCCCAACAATGCAACGAACAAGATTAATACAAAAATGGAAAACCCACATATTTCATAAATAAAATGGTGAATACATGGCCTGACATCTACAGATGTTTCAACACATGGAGAAATTGCAGTGTCTGTATCCAAATCTCTAATAAGAAACAAATGTCACCTTGCATACCTTAACTTTTAAAATTTGAGAGGGAGAAGAAGATTAGCTAAACAGTTCTGTGATGTATTGACAAAACTGGATGCATTAACCTGTGCATTTCTCAAGGTTTCCTCAAGGCAGATGCTGCGCCCATAACAACAGCGAGAACAAGACCAAGACCAGCACCAAGGGATGCACCAACAGCTGCAGCAGTCAAGGAGTTTGCTTTACCATGAGAATCTCTGGTTGAATCTGCTGCCCTTGCCTGTTCCCTCGCCAATTCCAGCAGAAGCCTCTCTTTAGCAAGTTCCTGAAGAAATTAAGTCAGAACAAAAAACTGTCAGCATTTAAACAGTGGACTGATTATGGTGACAAGAAGCTTGCAACTTACAGGGTAAAAGAAAAGGATTTTGTCAATAAAATGGAATCTAGCTTCATAAAGGACCCCATAGGTTCCATGCAGCAGCCACCAACCCACTTAAGTAAATGATGACCCAGCGTTATGATCAGATTGCTGATCTGGTGCACCGAACCAGTGATTGGAGCATTAACAGAAAATCTACATCACTGGAAGATATATCCATTCAAAAACTCACCTAAAGATCAGCTGTTAGCAGAAGAAAGCAACAGTACAGGATTATCTAATCTGGAACACTGAGGCATCATATATCTATGGTGAGACCATCAGATATAATAGCCAGGTCATCAAAGAATGGCTGTGCATAATGAAATAGCCAACGCAATAAACTAGACATGCAACACTCAATATCCTAGTATATGTCCAATAGCATTCCATCATCTTTCTAGTCTAAATATCAGGAAAATCAGATGAGTTTGATGATCAGAAGTTCAAAACAAGAGATTGGTTGAACAAACCAAAAGGGGTTGGAATGATGGCCAAGAACCCGCCTCAGGAAGCAGGAATCCTGAGTTCGATTCACACTCCACCCCAAAGGGCCACTCCACATAGAGTTATCTGGTGTGTTGGGTAGAGAGGCTTGCACATATCCCAAGGATTAGCCGGGTGCTCTTAGAGGCCTGGACACCTTGGTCATCAAATAAAAAAAAAAAGATACTGGTTGAACAACTTTACCTGAAGAGAAGCCTCTTCTTGGCTCCGAAGTAAACGATGTATAAGTTGACAAAGAGCAGTTACACCCTCAACAGGCAATACTGCAGATTTCTTTTGGAAAGGCATCCGTACAAGGTTAATAGGAGCAAGCAGCAACTTCTGAGGAATCGTCCTTCCTTTAGAAGAATCATTACTGTCAACCAAAGCCCATGAGTCAAGATCACTTCCACTGCTTGGTGTAACATAAGGACAGGAATTGATCACTTCAGTCATGCTGGGAGAAGCTTGATATGCATGCACAACAGCATTAACTGCAGATTTCTGCTGATGTGCGCTGACAGAAAATTTGTTTGTTATGGCCAGGACCCAAGGGACTCCAAGTTCTTTTGCCTCATTCAAGAGAAGTGAAAGCGCTGGTTGGGTATTGGATGCATTTTGTTGATGATGGATTGGTATTTTGTGTGATAGGTTATGCACAAGAACAATTAGATCCACTTTCCTACTAAGATCACGAAGTCCCATCCATAACTCGTCCTTAAAACTGGTAACCTCTGAATGGAACTCCTGCAGCATAAAAGAAAAGAAGCTGTAAGTTAATCATTCCTCTGAAAAGCACATGTATCAGACAATAGGTAAAAAGCAAGAGTCCCAAATGCCAATAGGTAAAAAAATGGAAAATGAACTCGACCTCATGCACCTCCTCAATACTCACCAGTGCTAAGGAAAAATCCTTGACCTCCCCCTAATCATCATGCAAAACTACCCCACCCTAGCTAGACCTGGCCTACCACTGGCTAAACTATCCACAATATATTTGTGGAAACACTTGAGAGAAAACCTCCACCTTTTCAACTTTTTTCTCCTTCATCTCAAACTATTGTAAATATTTTAGATACTATGCATGCACTTGTCACATGCTATGTTCTATAGTTGTTTTTTTTATTGATGACCGAAAGTGTCCAGGCGTCTCACCAGTAGGGGACTTTACCTGACTAAATCCTTTGGAACATGTGCACACCTCCCTACACGCACATAACGCGTCCAAAAGATAAGGAATAACCCCATGGGGAGTGGCCCAGAGGGGTTTGAGCGTGAATATGTTATATTCTATAGTTGACTTACGGTTGTAATTGATTGTAAATCATTGTTTTTTTCTTTTTTTGCCACCTTGATTGGCTCATTAGATTCTATATATACATGTATCATCTTTCTTTGAATTACAAGGAATACAATACAGAGAATTTCTCTCTTTTCCGTCCTTCTCTACCATCATTTTCTTCCTTTATCCTATTTTCCTTCTAACATGATATCAGTTAGGAACGATCGCATTTGAATTCCTGTCTTCGTACAACAATTTTCTTCCCTTCATTCATCTCTCCTGCAGCACCCAGGTCAGATTTTTGTTTTCTTCGTTGGGTTAGTAGGACAGTTTCAACTTCTGTCCTTAAATCTACTGATTGCTTGTAGATGTGGACCAAATACCCCACTATATCACGTCATTTTTTACCCTGGATTCCATCCATTAGGTTGGTTTTAGGGTTCATTTACAGGAGGGGTTCATTTGACCTGTTTTGGATTCAATACCTTACCAGCGGAAAAAAAAAAAAACCAGTTTTCTACAAGTTTGGTTTCAATCTACTCCACTAGGGATCAAATCTTTGTGAAACTTCGCTACTGTAATCGCCCCTAACCCTACAGTGTTTTTGAATGGTTTACTTTACACGCGCACACACAGACACACACAGGTTTCCCCCTAAGGTGGCCACTACATGTAACTTTTATGGCATGATAACATTGTGGGGCCCACCTTGGCCCCAACCACACCCACCTACCCCCATGAATTGAATCCTTACCCAATGTGACCCCATTCCAAGTTAGATAGGCCATTGATCTAACCCCATGAACTTTACACAGTCAGATAAAACGGAAACTTTGAACCTTAAAATCATGGCTTTACTTATCCAATGAAGGTGATTTTTGATAGGCACTCTATTCAAGCAATATCCTTTCCAACTAACCCATCCACAAGAGCCCACGTGGGCCCCACATGTTGGCACCTCAAATAAGGCACCATAGGGGATCTGAGACACACCCACACACATTAGACAATTGCACAAATTCAGGCCATTCAAAAAGATGATTGAATAAACCACCCACTGAATCCAATTTCATGTGAATGAGACTTCTTTCATGCTCATCATTATAAGAAACACAAAAACCATCTCTAGTTTACCTAAATAAACTACAATTCTGCCAAATAGCGTTTAAATAACTAAAATTGATATTTTACAAATAAAAAATAAAATGGATGAAACAAGTGGATATCTCAGCTATGAACACCCCCTTGAGGAGCATGGGCCCATGTGTTTTAGACAATTGTAACACTATACCAACATTTTGAACTTTCTCGTATATGCTACAAGATTTCATAATGAAAAAGATAAACAATAAAGAGAGAGTTGGATAATAAAAATGTATATATAGACAATACGACTCACTAGAGGACAAGGTACCTGCAAGTTAACTCCTGCTGAATCTGAATAGCACAATCCACCAGCCATTCCTTCTTGACTATCAGCATCTGGATGAACATTTTCAATACTTGCACTGGTAGTTTGCCCACTTTGGCCCAATATTGCATTGAAAAGAGAAGTCTTACCAGCGCCCTATGACAATCCAAATGTCAACCAGATTTACTTTCCACCACTGAAAGTCATGCTCAAAGAATAGATATATAGGTACAAAATTAATACCTCAAGACCAACTAAGCGCACCCTGCGGGTTCTAACATACACCTTCTTAGAAGCGGTGATAAAATCACTTGTACAATATATGACAAAATCACCTAGACCATCAGCACGAATTCCGTCCCCTTCACTAAAAGATCCTATATTGTATTTATGGGGATTGACAGAATCTGAATCAGGGCTAGGAAAACCAGGCATCAAAGAATCAATTGCTATCTGATGTTTTGGGGGCCGTTTGAGAGGTGCACCAACTAAGATCCGCATCTTTTGCAAGTCTGGTTCAATTCCCTGATTCAAAGAATATGAAGGCATTGCAGGTAATGCTTCCACAACAGTAGAGCACCTGGACACAAAACATGTTATAACACACTAAGGAGAGAAATAAGTAAAATACTAGTAATAGTATATGTAGGGAAACCTACACCACCTTATAGATAACCTAAGAGTATGTGTAGGGAAACAGCCCACCATTAGAGATAGATTTGGCAAAGCATGTATGTATAACTGAAATTTCATTCATTTTCACTTTCTTAATTATCTGGTCTACAAGAAGAATGATTCATTCGTATCATTTGTAACATCAGATGGCATGCCAGACTCCAAAGTAATGAAGATTGAAAATCAAAATAAATGTAGAGAAATGAAAAGTAACATTTAGTTGGTAGATGATGACAGAAATTGCAGAATAGAAACTGTAGTAGTGATAAAAATAACAATAACAAATATCAATATCAATAATAATAAAAGAAAGAAACGGACAATTTCATTATAGAATGGGAAAAAAAGGATTTTCTGGCTCCTTGGATGTGGTGAAAGGGTTTTGCTAATTAGAATCACAGATGACTAATTTGACACTGAGAAGAAATGAGTCTCACTCCAACATGATAAGGTGAAACTACAGATCTGACAATGAAGTTTTCCATTAGCATTACATGATTTTTGCCCTAACCTTCATCCACCCATCGCAAAAAAATAGAGCATAGAAATGAAAAGAGCTGCATTTCTGCTCAGGGGCTGTTGAAAACCTCTTTCTACTAGTGATAACAATTTGGCCCTTTTAAGTCACTTAAGTGACCAATCTGTTAAAGGTAATTCCTGACCTCCATGTTTTACTACCTTCTCCACAGTGGGGAATCACCACTTTTCATATAGGTTTAAAGAGGCGATACCATTTGATTTCCTTTGTACAGGCTACCAACATCCGATAAACTTTCTCATCCTCAAAAATTACCGAACAGTAGGGATGGGAATTTGGCCGGAAAGCCTGAAGAGCCGAACCGGCAAATAGAGGGGTTGAGCTGATATATTTAGCCAAACTGCTTTCTTGTCTCGGGCTTGGACAAACAAATAAAACACAATTGGTAATTGGGCCAGGCTCGGGCTAATGGATGGTCAAGCTCAAATCAAGCCTGAAAACTCATACTTGGCATCAACGACCCAAGTAGTAACCTTAATTTGGACTTCAAACCAAATTATAAATGTTTTAAAAAGAAAAAGAAAATATCCAACTCTAGCTTAAGGTATGGCCGAGTTGAAAAAGACAGCTTTCCCATGTGGGAAGTTGGAAAGCCTCAACTTCCCCACCTCAACCTCCTATTCTTCTTTTCATGTAGTACCCGCATAGTAGAGAAAAACTACACCCCATTTTGAACCAATGGTAGGTCTCCAAGTGTCATTTACATCACATGGGTACTACCACCTTGTCAAGATAACTTTTCAAGTGTTTTGTCCCTCTATATGATGTGGAATGAGGTCTTGACTGCACCAGGGTTTATATATGCATAAAACAAATACAAATTTTTACCCAAGCATTGGGGCGCATGGTATTATTGAGTGCACCCAAGCATGGGGCCACTAAATGGGGTGGTTAAAGGCCAAATGGAATGATGTTTTAAAAAAAATGATGAAATTTTAAAAGCTTTAAAATTACGGCTTGATCAATTCGATCAAGTTGATTTTTTATGAATAACATATTGAAGGAAAGAACATTTCAACAGGCCTATCACCACCCAATTTGGTAGGCCCCTTACCTAGGTGTGCCGGTGAACATCACATTAGAACAATTTCCCCTAAAGACCAATTCGCATAAGATCTTCATGCAAAATTTGGTTTGTGGAACCGTTATTGGACCCAATGGATGCATTCCTCCCCTCCCCACTCTTCTCTCACCCCCACCTACTCCCTTTGAAGTACACCTAAACCCAATTTGACACCATTCTAACTTTTAAATCTCGTTGATCTAACCTAATGGATTTCCACCATCGGATAAAGTTGAAATTTTGAGAGCCTTAGAAAACATGACTTCAATTATTTGATCAAGATGAAGTTTTATAAACACCATGCACAAGCCAAGACCTTTCAAACCAACCCATCTGGGTGACCCATGGGACCCACCAGGTTATGTGCGCGGAAATTTGTGAACCATTTTTGGGGTCCATTCTATGTATGTATTTGTGTCTCTCTGTGTATGCCTATCTATCTAATCCATGCGTCAATTGGGATCTATTTTTCCTGCAAGGGAGCGCAATGATTTGATAAGAAATGGATTTTACAAAAGAATTTGCCTATCTATCAAATCCAAGGCATTAATTGAGGATCTAATTTTTCACTCAAGGGAGCAGTCATTTGATAAAAATTGGATGTTATAAAGGGATTGGTGAAAAATATTAGGGTTTTTTCATTTTGAAGAGGTACTTAGAGAGAGATAGGAAGAGAGGATATTCAAGTTCTCTATTTCAGGCATGAATTTCCTTTGCTTATGGGCTTTCCTTCATGCTCGAGCATACCATCAAACTCCTTGAGCTCGAGCACAATCATTACCATATGAGCCCATGCTGACTCAGGCATGGGCTCGGGCTTTGTTGTTCAATATTAGGCTCAGGCTCACGACAGTGCAAACCTGGCCTGAACCCAGCCGGTTTCCATCCCTACCAAACAGAGTCCTTGCGGAGAACTTATACTACTACTAAGTTTCTTCCCTTGTTCTCTCAATCGTACCCTTCCTTCCAACCTTGTTCTCCCAATCCAAACAGAACCAACAGGCATTTCATGTACCTATTAAAAAATTACAGATTAGTGATAGAAAAATACCAGTTACCATTCACTTGTGCCTGAACAAGAGTGCACAGATGTAGTCCATAGCCAGTGACATCAACTTTCAAAGGTTCCCCATTTCTTTCTCCAGGAACACCAGTCCATCCAAGCGGAACAATTGATGTTGCCGTTCGGATAATGGGAGGATCTACTATATGTCCAAGTTCTACATTACCAGCAACTGCAAGGCCAAGCCATTGTTGTACATGTGGAAACTGTGACAGCTGCTCTATTCCCAGGAATGGGGAAGTATTGATGCACATGCATAGATCATATATTCTGCATGGAAAGGAATAACATTGAATCATGAAGAAACATGATACCCCTATAGTTTGATTATCATCACAGATGAATTTCTTCTTATTTATTTATTTCTGACAGCTTGAAAAAATAGTAGTATGATGAACAAACTATTCTTTTAAATGCTGCTTACACAAGACAACTCATTCAACCCAAAATTGCAAGAGGGAAAATAAAGAATTGACAGCATAAGTCATAACCCATTCCAGAAGATGCTAAGTCAGCAAAAACATTTTGAAAAAAAAAAGCCGGAATGGGTTGCTAAGTTGACTTGAGCTTCTAAGAATAGACTAGAAGTTTCAGTTTTCGCTTCTCTCGGAGAAACCCCATACACGAGGCTTGCAGGCAGTTTTGTGTATCCATGTGATTAATCTCGCCTCCATATGGGGTGGAGATGCCCATTTTATTCCAAAAATAATAATAAAATAAAATAACAATGCATGACAGCATATGAACATAAAGTCATCTTCAGTAAAAACATTAAACTATCTCTAGAGAAGAGGGTAAAAATTGGCCTTCACCATGAAAAATAACCTTCAGTTTGAGGCTCAATTGATTACAAAGAAGAAATAATAAGCCTAGGTCAAAAAGCTATAAATGTGCCTTGATAGATTGATTCCTCACACACAACAATACAAGGTCATAACAACTGCAAATAAGGCTAAGTTCACAGCAGGTTATTCAAAACCATTAATGAAGAGAGACACATCTCAAAATTATTGAAACACGAAATGATAGCCTGTCATCAACTTTTTGTAAGTCAGGACAGTAATTCTCTAGACTCATCAATTCATCTATTCAGAAACAGTTGAGAAATAGAAGTATGTTTTCTTCTTTCTGGAGTAAGCTGAGAGCAAGCATTAACCCTAATTTTCCTAAAAAAGGTTGTCTTGAAGTTATTCTGCATATAACAATTCTGAATTTGTCCATTTTTATTAAGACAAAATGAAACCTTCTAATGACTAAGATGCTTGAAAATTACAACTGGAATGCTCACCAAAATCAAAGGATGTCAGTGTACATTGGCAGATTCAGAACTTTCTGACATACCCACCAGTACATACCCTATTTTGCAGGTATAAGCATAATGCAAGGGGGACACACTGTTTATGGGGGAGAGTAATTTTTCTCACTTAGATAATTCAGGCATTAAAATCCTGAAAAAAGAAATTCTCTCTTCATACTATTACATAACCCAATCACCACAGCATCTTTCTTATTTAGTTAAACAATGTCCGGAATGTTCTTACATTCATAAAAAGCAAAATCTGCATAATGATGCGTTGAGCACCTAATACACTTTCAGGATTGTACTAAATGAGTACAGAATCATAAAAGGGGGTGAGATAGGTAGAATCCATTCACAAGGCAGAGAACTTGAAATTAGGAGTGCATCGGAGGCAGAAGATCAGTGGTTCGCAGTGTATGGAGAGATCGCCTGGGGTTCTCTCTTAGTTTGTAAAGAAGAGGATTCGACGGTGTGAACATGGGAGGGATAGAGGGAATTTAGTGAGCTTTCTTGAAGTGACTCATTGAAAGTCGATAACTTCTCCCTGCTCCTTGGTTTGGAAAGTGGAAGCTCCACCTATGATTGAAGTGTTCCGCAATTGCGTGGCAGGGGGGAGACTATAAACCAAATGTAACTTAAAAAGGAGGAAGATACCGCTGGAGGCAGGGACCCAAATTCGGCCCAAAAGCCAAAGGCCTGAACAGCCCACCCACAAAAAAGAGGGCTTGAGCATCAATATTCAGCCCCACTGTCGTCCAAGCTCAGGCTTGGACAAGGAAAGGAAGTCCAATTAACAATTGGCCTGAGCTCAGGCTTATATATGCTAAAGCCCAAAAGCCCAAGTGCAGCCCAAAACTTCAAGCCCGAGTATTATCATACATAGTAGTCAAGACGCAGAGGTGATGACAAGGTGCCAAGGGATCCCAGAGCCCAAGGCACAAGGCAAATGTTTTGGCACGGGCTTTATTTAGATATTTAGTGTGTGTGTGTGTGTGTGTGTAGGAGAAAACAACAAAATGCCCAGGCATTTTTGTGCCGGGGCACAAGGCCCCCATGTGGGGCCCAATTTATGGTGAAATTGAACTTTTGGCATCATTATTCTCTTTAAACTTTGATCCAACCATTTATAATGTTCATTTGATGCATCCTCGCCATTGAATTGATCATGATAGGTAAAAATATTTAGCCAATGGTTTATTTTAACCTTAAAAATCAAGGGGTAGGGTGATTCAATTGGTCCCATTTTGACAGTTTGATAGCCTTCATGATAATCTATCCATCATTTAACTTTTTTTACCAATGGGTGGGGTTGAGCACCGAAGCATATGGTAGACCTCATACATATATTTGGATATGGATTATGTATTTGTGTCCTTGTTACATCAATGTTAATAAAATTACAATACTTTTCATTAAAAAAAAAACCAAAATATACTGGCAAGTAAGCTCCCATGCACATTATATATGTATTATGTACATGCACAAGTATGTATCTAACATTTAGAGCTTCTAATTAAGTATACTAACAATACTTCATGTTAACTATGACATTTACCACCTACTACAAAAAAAAAAAAAAATGGCCTATTATAGAAAATGATTCTAAAAGAAGGGTCCAGATCCCAAGCTAGGGACAAAATGGGTCTAGAGCCTAGGTGCAACTAAGGCACACATTTCACTACTCTGATCCTACTTTATTATGCCTACTATGACATAAATACTCTCTCTCTCTCTCTCTCCCCCCACTCTTGTTTTTGCAACACACTTTCTAATATCCATGTTTTTTATTGTGTTTTCAGATCAATCTCTCTTGTTAGGTTGCATCTCAAATCATCAAGTGGAGGAAAAAAGAGACCTTGATGACCTTTTTCTTTAGCGATAACAAAGAAGAAATATTATGAAAGAAAAACATATAGTACAAAAAGGAGGTCTACAAGGTATAGACCAAAGAGGAAAAACAAAAACAAAGACCACTCCAAGAGAATAAATACAATACAATAATAATTCCGACTACAATCATATGAACCCTTCTCTTCAAATGTAGAAAACGCCTTGAACAGATCCCTCTACACCATTTTTGGCAAAGTAGTCCGCTAACCCACTTGTTGTGCTTCTGATGTGAACAAAGGACACCTCAAGGCCCCTAACTAGTGCCCTGATTTCCTTAACTTAGTTTCCAAGGGGGTCATTTCAAACCTTTGGCTCATTTTATAGCATTTGTCGAATCTCCCTCTATAACTAACTTCTCACCACTTAGACCAACCCAAATGGAAAAAGCTCTCCCTATACTGACGAGTTCTACTTCATTAGAATCTCTAGTCCCTACTGATTCTATGAAAACCATCGACGTTTGACTTATGTGATCTCTAAGTACGCCCCCTATACCTGTCGGTCCCGGTTTTCCTATAGAAGCTCCATCAACATTAAATTTCATGACCCCAAGTTGAGGGGATGACCATTTCCACCAAGGTGTTGGACTTCCTAGATCTTCCTCGCAAACAACCTCCCAAGAAGATAAAAGGTCATTGGCTTTGAAATCTTTGAACTCCTTGTTGCGCAAAGTCTCCATTTGGCTTGTCGAAATAGCTCGCAAATCTCAGTAGACTTTCCATCAAAAATTCTAGAATTTCTTTCTTTCCAAATAGTCCATGAAATTACAGCCAAAATTGTGAACCACGCCATCCTCAACCTCATATTGGGAAAGGGGAAAAACCATGAACCCAAAGTTTCAGCCCAAGTACTTCACCGACCCATGAGACACCCATTAAGCTGCAGAAATGACTCCAAGCTAGGCAACCAGACAAGTAACAAAAAGATGATCGATTGTTTCTTCCGATAAACCACAAAGAGAACAACTACAATCTTCCTCTGATCTCATAAGGCCTCTCCTCCTTAGATCCATTCTTGTAAGAATGTTCCTCTTCACCACGCACCAGACAAAGGCCTAAACTCGAGGGGACGCCTGATTTTTCCAAACAAGACAAGGGTGACGAACTCACCTGTTGTGAAACTACGTCCACTATAGACTTGATTGAGAAAACCCCAGATGAATCACCTGTCCAAACCAACTCGTCTTCTTCCCCCAATGCCACTGGAAATTCAGCTAAGAGTCCTAATAGCTCGTCCAGACTTTTCTTTTCAAAAGACCTCAGCTCTCTCCTAAACTCGATGTTCCATAGGATGTTAGGACCTTCTACCCGATAATTCTTTTGGGTTTTTACTTTGTGTTTTAAGGGGATTTTTTTAAAAAGTTGGGATGGTACTTTTCTAAAGGGAGATGCTAAACTTACCTTTTAGTTAACACACTTTTATACCGTCGTGCTCATGTGGCAAGTCACAATTGATTCACCTTTCAAGAGTTAGTTAAGATATCAATCAAATGACTTCCCACATTAGCATAGGAAATAATTTCAGGCTAAGTTTAGCATTTTCCTGTTCAAAAAACTTCTTAAGATTTAAGTGGCAGTTTGTTGGGTTTCTCTCACCATAGACAACATGTTGATCTTTTCCTTTGCACCAATCGGGCTTTCCGTCGAGCCTGCCAATCACTTGTTTTAAGCTTGTGTTGGGCTTAGGCTCTATTGTGTAAATTGGGCTCAAGCTCAACACATCATGGACCTAACCCGTTTCTATTCCCTAGCCAAAGGGTGTTGATTCAACTGGTGTGCCATGTAGAGAGGAAAACAATAATCATCTTTCCAAGCAGATGTATATATGTGGTATATTTGTGGAATGGATTCCTTAAATTGATGGGTTGTAGTTGGGTTATAAGGAATTCTGTAGGCATGGCTTTGAAGACTTGGCAAGTGGGACCACGCGTACGTGTGTATTGGTTTGTCTTTGTAATTTTTGAGACATTGTAGTGTTCTATCGAGTCAAAAGTTTCGTTTTGTATGTTGGTTCATGTCTCTTTTACCAAGTCTTCACTTTCTAGTAACTTGTCTTTTTCACTAGTGAAACCTGAAGTTATCGGTCAAAAAAAAAAAAAAGAGTAGGACCACGCATGGGCAAGGGCAACATTGCTTGGCACACAATTCCATCATTCTTTGAGTGATTCAAAAGGAAGATTTTTTTAATCTAAGGCTCATTCAATCGAAGAGATTTTTTAAATTGCTAGGGTAAAATTGATAAAATGGCATCATTACCAAAAGGATTTGAATGGTTCCAAACTTGCAAGGAGTTCAGAGGATATACATTCCATTACTATCAAAAATTGGGAAGCAATACGACAATGAAGAAGTTTTGGCAGGGGTAGGAAATTTCTCCCATAAATCACTATAAATTTAATTTGGAAGGAGCAGTGAGGCAAAACTAGTCCCATCAAGAGAAAAGGGATCAATTACCTCTCGCTTCAGGACTCAATGTATCCTTCACCCAAGTCATTTGCACAACTAATGGTTTGGCAGATTTCTTCGCAAAGAACGGAGTAGACAATACAGTTCCAAGCGTCTTTCATCTTTGAGATAGGAGGAGTTCAAGCATGATTCAGGCTCAATCGATTACTCGATTGTATTTGTTATATGGATGTTTTGTATTTTTTTTCTCATGTGTGTTTTTTAGGGTGTCCTTTTCAACCTCATTTCCCTTGATGCAATTGTACTTTTTATTTCTCTACTAATATAAATTGTCTTTATTACCACTCAAAAAAAGATGTTTTTTGTCAACACCCATAGGAATTAAGGATTCCAGGAGACAAAAGTACTTGCTAATCGATAGGCACTAACTAATTGGAGTCAGCATAATCTGCGAAGGCTAGTGAAAGACTCCCTGAAGGTAATAGCAATGGCAAACGAGGAAAAAAGAAGGCTCTCTAGAGGCTACCACCAATTGCACATGATATTACATGTCTAAGGACCTCCAAGCTACATTTTGACAAGTTATGTGTTGATCGAATAGTCACCAATTTTTTGGCAGAAGTTGGAATTGAAAGGGGAAAAAGGCTTTTAAAGGTTTTTGTAACTTCTCTCTTTTAATTGCATTAGTATGTTTTTCCCATGATGTAATGTAAATTGTGACTATTAGAATTGACAATTTTCACATGCTTGGAAGTCTGAGGGAATGTAAATAGCTTGGGATCCTTAAGTTGAATGAGAAATTGGGATTCCCAAAAATGCCAAAGGATTCTATGCTTGGTGCAACTGGAATTCTAGAATAAAATTGTGAACTCCCACAAAATTCCGATTTCAAAAGATCCATAGGTTCCCACCTGGAAGTGCTAATTCAGAATTCCAAGTATGAATTATATAAGATTATGGAATTTTCATACTCTACCTTGTAATCTAAGACCTATGCGTTGTAAATAATGTTTCACATGTCTAATTCAAGGGTAGACCGAAAGATGTCTTTAAGTGTAACTGATTTGTAATTGATTATTCTTTCCTTTTTTACAGCCTTGATTGGCTCCTTCTAATCTATATATGCACGTGTACTCTTACCGCTCAAAAAAAAAATACATGTGTACTGTTCTTCTTCATTAGTTTCTCTCAAGCTTCGTCCCTTCTCTTCATTTATTTTCTCCTCTTTCTACATTTTTATCTTCAACATGGTATCAGCCAGAACGAATGGTCCTTGATTTCTCCACTCATTTCAGAGAGAGTTTTTTTTTTCTTGCTTTTTGTGAGTGGTTCACAGGGCAATCTATGATTGTTCCCTTAGATTTGAGTCTTTCTTCAGATTTGAATCTAAAATCCCACAACTCTAAAATCGTTTTTTACCTTACATCACATCTATACCGCACAATTTTGAGTTTGAATGCTTGTCAGACCCTCTTCGACCTGTTTCTTATCTCGTTGGAACGAGGTGTACCAAACCCAGTTTCTGCAGAAACTCCAGTTCCGAGTTTCGTTCGCGGGAGGTGGCACATCCTTCAGTCCTCAGAAAATTTGCTTTGATCTGCTTCACCGAGAAGCTTCAATCCTGACGAAACTTTGCCTTGGTGCTCACCTCTGGCCCATTACCTTCCCCTAAGGTTGACTTAGGGTTTTCGTCAGAGGTGGAGCTCATTTTGCTAGTTTTCCAGCACTACTGCAGTGACACCCAAAACCCCAGTTTTTGGGATTTTTTCCACGGATCTGCGTGGATACAACCTTTCTGCACCCTGGCCCACCATAGTCTTCCATAGCAACCTTTCTCCGTCATATCGCAATTTCCTCTCCAAAATAGATACTCATTCCATTCCTAGAGAGGATTGATAGTGCTCTTCAAGATTCTTCCTGGAAGGTTGTTATGGAAGAAGAATTGGTTTCTCTTGAAAAAAATCAGACTTGGGAGATAGTACTTGCCACATGGGAAGACTGATGCAGGACAACAAATAGGGTGACCCTAAATGCCTAAATGTGGTTCCCTATTAAAAGGGATGAAAATAATGCACCCTAAAACTAAAATGGTCTAAAATTAAATATCAATTAATATATGCAAATAATTAATATAAATTTGTCACAAATAATCATGCAAGATATCCTTGGAATCTAATGTGTAAATGGATTAGTGATGCGCTATATGTAGGGTATGGGAAATAAAAGAAAAGGGTAGGTAATTGGAGTTGGGTAAATGAAAGAAAAGAAAAAAAAGGTCTGGTTAATAAAACCATTACTTAGGCACGTGTGGTCTAAGTTGAGTTTCAATTGAAACCAAACAAAAGGGGACACAGACGAAAGGAAAGGAAGGAACGAAAGTATTGGGTGCGGCGACAACACAAGGGACAAAAGGGGGTTGTAGCAAAGCAAGGGTAGACTAGAGAAGGGAACAGAAGGCTCTCTGCGAGCATGGAGAGTTGGCGATGACAATCATGGGCTACTAGAAGATCCGCGATGACTTGAGGATCAAAGGGGGTGGCGGATTGGCAGATTGGCTTGGGCGACAACAGTAGAGTGTTAAAGAGGGGCTTTGACTGGGTTCTGGGCTAAAGGAAGGTATTTGGGGTTTCAGAAAGCTAAAGAAAACAGAAGGGAAGAGAATAAGAAGAAGTAGGAAGAGAAGAGAGAAAGGGGAAGATAGAAGATGAAGGAAGAAGAGTACCTGAAAGAGATGGAAGGATGGCCTCACGCCAAAAGGGCCTCACACCGAAGGAATCGCTCCACAGATCAATCGCATAAGGTTTGCGAAAATCTAAAAATATTTTATCCATTCATCAATCGTATATTTTCGATCAAGCTACAAGAGGGGCATTTATAAGCTTGCGTTACCCCAAATAAGGAAACTAAAAATTACATAATTATTCTCATCTAAAAATAAACCAACAAAAAAAGAAACAAAATAAGGCATAACGAAAATAGCAGCATGAAAGGTATGCTCCGCATCAAAGACTCTGGTAGGGTGAAAGTGGGTTTTTTCCTCTCAAACACAATCCAGACAGATCCATTGCTCGATATAAAGCTCGCCTAGTGGCTAAAGACTTCACTCAGACCTATTGAATTGATTGTCAGGATACTTTCTATTTTGTTGTAAAGATCATCTATGTACGGGTTATTATCTTTATTGCTACAACTCAGCAATGGACTCTTCATCAGTTAGATGTCAAGAATGCATTTCTCCATGGTGACTTGAAAGAAGAAGTTTATATAGGAAGGGGAGCAAGGGAAGGTATGTCGACTTAAAAAAGCACTATAGGGTCTCAAACAATCTCCTCATGCATGGTTTGATAAATTTAGTACAGCCTTGATAAATTATGGTTTTACACAATATCAATCAAATCATTCCGTTTTTGTGTATCATGTTAAAGATGTTGTTATACTTCTGATGGTTTATGTGGATGACACAGTCCTAACAGGAAATAATGAGTCCTCTATTAATACTTTAAAAGCTATCTGCAACAATCTTTTGATATTAAGGATCTTGGCTTACTTCATTATTTCTTGGGAATTGAAGTTGCTAGATCATCTAACGGATTTGTTCTCTCCCAACGAAAATATGCTTTAGATCTTCTTTATGATGCTGGATATTCTGGATGCAAGCCTGCAGATACCCCACTTGATATTAATTCAAAACTTACTGCATCCAATGGAACTCTTCTTCCTGATCCCCGCTTTTATCACCAGTTAGTAGGCCAGCTTATTTATCTTACCATCACCGACATAACTTGGCCTATGCTGTTAGTGTGGTTAGTTAATTTATACATGCTCTTACGGATGCTCACCATCATGCGGTCTTTCGCATTTTATGATATCTTAAGGATTATCCTAGTCGTGGACTCTTTTATAAGAATCAGTCTATATTTAATATTCACGGGTACACTGACGTTGGTTTTCCTGATAATTGACTATCTACCTCAGGCTATTATATTCTTTTAAGATCTCATTTGGTTTCTTGACGATGCAAGAAACAAACTGTTGTCACTCATTCCAGTGCAAAAGTTGAATATAGGGTCATGGCTAACACAACATGTGAATTATTGTGATTCAAACAATTTCTTCATGAATTGGGCTTTCCTTCATCAAAGGCACTTATCATGTTCTATGACAATCAAGTTGTAATCAATATTGTTTCCAATCTAATTTTCCATGAGCGTCCCAAGGATATAGAGATTGATTGTCATTTTCTTCAACATCATGTATCCTTTGGTAATATTGTCACTCTATATTTGAAGTCCAAGAATCAAAATTAGCCGACATGATGATGAAAGTCATCTCTGCTCTCAACTAGATGATGCTTTCAGCAAGCTTAACTTGATTGATATCTTCGCACCAGCTTGAGGGGAAGTGTTGTAAATAATGTTTTTCACATGTCTTAATTTAAGGGTTGACTAAAAGATGTCATTAGGTGTAATTGATTTGTTATTGATTATTCTTTCCCTTTTTACCGCTTTGATTGGCTCCTTGTAATCTATATATACATGTATACTCTTCTTCTTCATTGCAAGAAATACATATAAAGAATTAATTTCTCTCAAGCTTTCGTCCCTTCTCTTAATCTATTTTCTTCTCTTTCTACACCTTTATCTTCAACACTGTGAAACATGAAAAAGCTAGCGCATAAATTTTCCATATTTTAGAATTAGCAAAATTCACTCATTCTAGAATTTAAGGAAATAATTTTCCACCATGCAGGCCCCAAAGCTTGGATGAGAACTTGAGGATGAACCCCCTCAACACCAAGGCAAAATCCCCTGGTAGCATTGATTTTCCATGAGATTAATAGGGAAGCATCTCATTAGCTGACCACTCAAGCAGTTAAGTGTGAACTTCCTCACCCTTGACTATTAGCAACAATCATTAATAACACCAACCAAAGTTCCAAGGACTCCAGGGACTAAAGGAGCAAGGCACATGCACAGGCAGCACAAGCATTATTTCCCAGACGCATTACTTAGATACTTTACAATATTTTAATTGTACATATCTATTTTACTGTTGTGTCTTCATGTCATCAATTTTAACAAAATACAATGATTCATCCAAAGCACTGAAGCATATACAAGGGCGCTCCGAAACTCCTTAGTTAAATAAGTATATACTGTATACCTGTATAACTATATTATATTTACTTACCACTAGCTAATAAGACACATTACCTAACGTCCTTCTTTTGAACTGTAAAGTGAGTCAACCCATAACCATTAATGTTTTGCATAAAGCAATTATCAACTGGGCTATGAGCTTAACAATAAAAAAATTAATTGTTATATAAACAACAAAAAGTAGGCTTGTTTTTCTATATTAATGGCTCCAAAACAAGGTGAATCCTCCTTACAGCTAGCCAAAGCAAAACAGGATTGGAGGAGTATGTGAAGGCATTTCTTTGACTACTATGTTCTAAATCTTAACAGTCAGTTAGGAAGTCTATCAAATGAATAAAAGATTAAAAAAAAAAAGATGAAGAAAGATCAAAAATAAATTCCAAGCTACTGCAAAATCGTAATTTTGCAGTGTTGCACCTAAAATGAGTAGAAAACATGCATGCAACGACTTCACTGAAAACTTGACAATAGCAGCATACAGAATGAAATTTTCAATGGCATTAATTGTTTAAGCATTATACAGGATAAGAAACCACCAGATGTGTCCAGATAAAGGGCAAACCAGTTAAATGTGAAAAAAAAAAATACAAAGGGATAATTGAATCTCAATCCAATTCACTTACTTCTGAAAGTGGGTGTATGAATTCATTGAAAATTTTATTTAAAAAAAAAAAGTTACCGAGATAAATTCCGAGCTACTGAAAATCGCTGTAGCACCTTATATGAACATGCATACAACTTCACTGAAAACTTGACAACAGTAGCATATAGATGATGAAATTTTCAATGGCATTAATTAAGCATAAAGATTCAGGAACCACCAGATGTGTCCAGATAAAGGGCATACCAGTTAAATTTGAAAAACTAAGATACAACAGAATCTCAATCCATTTTGCTTACTTTTGAAAGCGAGACCTGTATGACTTCATCGAATGTGACTGAAATCTCTCCCTCAATTCTGCAATCACAGACCTCACCTGCAAATGCCTTTGCCAGCAGAAGCAACAAATATGAGTCTCTGGAAACTGTTACTGTCTAATGCTTATAGTGTATAAAGACGAAATGATGAAAATGACCAAAAAAAGGGGTCAATTCATCATGTGAGGGAAGAATAAAAAAGGAAGCTCATACCGACGTCAACTTTGAGTACTCTGAATCAGAAAGAGATTCCACTGATGAATTTCCCAAGAGAAAAAGCTGTTTAAAAAGCAAAGCAAAGGTTTCTTAGTTTCGCCCATTAACATATACAGAATCAAAACTAAAATCAGCATCATAAGTCAAAACCTACTGACATATTTTAAGCAACAAAACAAGCATTTAGATTAGTCAAGATAAACAAAAGGATATGCATTCCGTTGCAGTACCCTAGGGCATGTGATGAGAGTATTTGCACTCAGAACCATATCACAATTTATTTTCCAATTTCAATCATCCTAAAGGATGAAAGTCGAGAGAAAGTAAAAGAGGCGCTAGCTAAAAGAATGAGGAAGAGGAATAGAGAACTTCGTAAGCTTCAATCCTAGGCAAATTATAACCAAAACGTGGATACGGAGTTTGTGGTGGGAGAAGCAGTGGTCTCTCAATGACGGTTGTTTTGTGGTATGACAGAGATTTGGGGGTCCTGGCAATTAGAGTGGTTAGGAGGTGCTCTGCCATCGAGCTGTCTGTTCTGGGGGTTTCTCTTGCCGTTGTTTTTATTACTTGTTAGTCCTGTCCCTCAGTATGGTTCCAGCTGGGTGTTTTCTTCTCTTTCTTTTCAATAAAATAGTTACCTTTTATAAAAAAAAAAATCCTAAGGGAGAAAATCATTTATGACACTAAAATAAAGTTTTTACTTTTTGGCACCTTTCTTCATCTTTGTTCTAAATTTCTACTTTAACTTCATTTTAAAATGTTGTTGTATTGTGCCAGAGCATTCTTTGATTGTGTGATAAAGATTTCTGGGGGAAGGGGAAGGGGAAGATAGGAAGTTAAGATGGCTAGAGGAAAGGCTGTGTGAGTTGAATCATTTAACACCAATTAGTCTAGTCTAGTGGGAAGAGTATTTATAAATTGTTGGTGAAGGTCTTAGTAGGTAGTTTGTGAAGAATAGACAAATCCAAAATGCATGTAAAACAGATAAAAAAATAAAAAGGAGTGTCTTCTCTTAAAGATTTATGGACTAGTTGTTTGAAGGAATGGGTTTAGGTGATCAACAGAGGAGGTGGATGAAGGCCTGTTAGAGGCAACTCATATTTTGGTCTTGGTGAGGGGGTCTCCTTCCCTACCAATAGTAGCAATGCAAGGTTTGAGATAATGTTGGCAATAGAGCCAGATGCCCCTTAAGAATATTTATGCTATGTCAAATCTTTATTGCTTTGAGAAGGCTAAGATAATATTATCCACGAGATGTTTATTGATGGATTACTAGTCCCATTTATAATTAATGAAAGGCCCTATGGACAAAAGTTTTTTAGTTGTTCTTTGCTTTATTACAAAATTGCTGAAGGTGGGATATGAGAGGCTTGTATGTATGACTGGCAACCTTGGCAGATTAGTTCTAACATTACTTGTGGTTGTTTTTTCTAATCCTAAACCTCCTTTATTTGTTATTTTAAAGATTTGGAAGATGAGGAAAGTTGACTTAGGCTGTAGCTCAATAGCACCAAATTCCCAAATATGGACTACTGGATGTTCTCCATATCTAGGTTAAATCCAGTAAAATATAACACAAGAAATAGCAACAAACAGAAGAAAAAAATTACGAAGGAACTCACAAGAAATGGATGTATTCACAACACAGATGCCCAAATAATGGTGGCCTGTTGTAGTCAAACATATAGGGTTGAAATTGGGAGGGGTACGGGAAAGAAGGGGAAATAGTCATGCCATGTGTCCGGTAATTCCAATGTAGGACAAATTGTTCTGAGATGACATTTAGCCACATAATCATATTCCCTACTTAGAGAAAATTGATTCTATACATCCTGGTAATATATATTTGCTATTATCTTCTACCAGAAAATTCCTGCTACCGTACAGAGTAGAACCACCTTTACTTGCTCCTAAGAGCTTTCTCCAATTCCACACATGGTAACTCCAAAGGGAGGTTTCACAAAATTAGTCAATTAGAAAAACCAATCAGAAAATTAGAAGTGACAGGCATGTTATTTTTTTATTTTTCTGAAAGATAACAGATGCAATAGACAGGTATGTGAGTGTGCGTACAAGATGATGATTCCCCACATCATTTCTTACACCGCACTCTTCGTGAGCCCACCTATATGAGGGCCCACCAATGTTAATGGTGATGAATCTATTGAAAAGGTCCAATCTTGTTCTTAGCTCATAAAAATTCATCTTAATTGGATACATGAAGCCACCTTTTTCGAAGGCATGAAACTTTGGAGTTAAAAAGTTATAAATTTTTGGGGGCTTGAAAAACATGGCTCAATTGATCCAATCAAGATGATTTTGTGTAGGTTACAAGTTCAAGCTTATACATTTTCAATTGACCCATCACCATCACCACATTTGTGCCTTACATAGGTGAGCCCACGAAGAGTGTGGCATAAAGAGGGGTGCAGGAGATCATTGTATATATATATATATAAACACACAAACACACACATGAAAGACGGGAGAAGAATGGCATTCTCAAATAGATCGTACAAACCAGAATAAATGATAATACTGCCTAGAATAGTAAAATATGTTCAAAATGTCATAAGCCATAGAAAAAGGATCTTCATTTGCCATTTACAGTATATTATTAAAATACTCAGCTGTCATACAAATCAACAAAATACTAGAGAATAGGAAAAGAAACCACATTTACCTGTCCAAATGGAACATATGATGGTAGATATGGTACTCTACGCCATCGCCTAGAATTCCCATTTTTATCACTGCCTTTTTCTGACATGTGGCTGCTTTTTGTATCACCAGGTACACCTTTACTTGTATTAGGCATTGGGGTAAGAGATATGCCATCAGTATTCTCTTGTATTTCAAGAGACTGTGGCTCGGCTTCTACTGCGTCAAGTATTGATGTTGGGTCAGAATCAGACACTGAAGATGATTCTTCCCATTCATTTCTCCTTTTAAATCTATCCAACTGTTTCTTAACACCCTCCAAAGGCACAAGCCTAGAAAGCCTCCAAAAAGAGTTTTGTACAGGGCCAAAACCCAGTACTAGCTGTTCCCCATCATTCTCCTTGAGTTTTACTGCACTTGATCTATCAGCACCCTCTCCACGCTTTGACAAAGAAGAACCAACAATTGCCATGTCAACAGAAGTTTGCAAAGGTTGAGCATTATAGTGATGAAAATAAGCAGGAGACAGGATACGGGGCACCAAATCTTCTGGGATACAGTAAGTCTTGAAATAATGCTGCCATCCTTTTCTGTGGACATAACTGGAAGAACAAATATAAAAGTCAAATGTGTCTTTTTTATAAGGAAACTTGAAGAAAATGTGCTTCCTGTTTAAAAAAAAAGGGTGATAATGGAAGTATCTATGGCTTTATCTATGAAATGTATGGATCTCTAAGTGGCCCACCTTCAATTCACCTAATGGCCTTCCCATTCCCTCACTACCACGTGATTAGCATGCATCCAAGTGGAGTCATTGAGCCATCATCATCATGGTTGTTGTTATCATCATCACTTTTTTTAAAGATATCAGATATCATCATCATTATTATTTTGCAAAAAGGAGACGTGGTTGCTTTTGATAATCTCCCCACACATGCAGGCAAGCACACAAACACAATGAAGTGAATGATTAATCAAGATCGCAACAAAAACCTACTCTCTCAAAGAAGAATCCAACTGGTGGCTGAGAGAACAAAAAAGCACATATATGATGGTGAATGATGGATCCAGATCATAGTAAAACCAATTCCTCCTGTTAACCTTTCAAAATGTTGAACAACAGTGTCGTGCACTAACTTCTTGAAGTAGCATTTCCAACGGGTTACACCCATAAACCTAAATGGCCTCAAAGTTCTGACATACGTACAAATTTGAATTGATAAAGTACTGGCGCAATGGTCCTCCTAAGGAGGATGGGTCTGACACACTTTTTTTGACAAGTAAAAAGAAAATTGGGCATGGGCGCAAATTTGCAACTTCAATATTACATCCTCAAGATTTAAACTTAGAGATTCACAACATAACGAATTACAATTGGAAAAGGTCAACTGGGAAGAGACAAACAGAAGATGAATTTCAAGTGTGTTTTTTTTATGAGTGATAAATACCAACTTTCCATGTCCATTCATGACGTTAAAATATTTTCTGCTTGCTGGGTTAGAATACACTAATGCATACAGGGTCTAGATCTTTATTACTTTGTACTTTGGTCTAGAAGAGCGAACCCCCCCAAGGTACTCAAGAACAATATGTATTGTGTCTTGTATGGACAGATGGAGGGCTAGAACCATCTATTCAGATAGTGTAATTTCACTATAGAATCATGAAGTAGATTCTTGGACCTGAAGCAGTGTGGGTGGGTGTTAGGATATGCATGACATGTGTTCAATCATTAAGAGTTGGGAGGCTACACCTTCAAATGGTGGAAGAGTGGTGTGCAACTATCTAGGCGTGATTATGTGGTTAATATGGAAGAGAAACAATAGAGTTTTGAACTGAAGGAACTCATGGTCAAAAGATTTCGAAGTGGCAAAAATGTAAAAACATGACTAGTAAGTGCCTGAGTGGGCATTGACTTGTAAGGCTTCAAAGATTGTGCTTTCGATAGCACTGTGGAGGAGCGGAAGGAAGCATGGGCGTGAGGGACATAATGCAAGTGATGCAAGTCCACCAACAGGGTGGTGCAAATTTAATGTTGAAGAACTTGCAAAGGGTAAGCCAAGAGTTGTAGGTAAGGGTAGCTTATTGCATGACAATTACGGTGGGATGAAGATGTTTTTCTGAACGCCTTTAGGGATTAAATATTCCAATGGGGCTGAATTACTAGCGGTAAAGCAAGCCATGCAGCTGTTGATCAAGCAGGGACAAGAAAGAATCATCTAGGGGGATTCTTCGAATGTGGTGTTGTGAGACCCACTTCAAGACACGTAAGGTGTTGTGGGAAGGGAAGAAATTGACTTAGCAATTCATGTGTTTAGTCAAAGCACTAACATATAACAAATTGCAGGATAAATTTGAAACATATAAAACCAATGTTATCAGAACCGAACCATCTAAGACGAAGGTTGGGTTAAATAAGCTTCAACCGGATTGAACCGTAGTGAAACTCGGTCAAACCGTGTCACCAATATAATACTAAAATATATTTTCATAAAAATATTCTTGTTCCCTTAACACAATTATAAATACTAAAAAATATATTTTCAATTCTTAAAACAATGTCTAAAGTTTTAAAACTCATTTTGTAGTTGTCATGTTACTGATATATAATATAATATTTTATTAATATACATTTTAATCATAAAATATTTCAAACATTCAAAAAATCCTTTATTTGGAAACTTATATTGACATCTACCTTGATTTTTATTAATTTGTTATTTTTCTTCATTTAAGTGTTAAAAAAAAATTAAAAAGAAAACTAATAAAATATAAAAATAATAACTTAATAAAAATCAAGTTAGATGTCAATTTTTAGTATATTTTCTTTTTTTTCTAACACCTAATATTTTCTATTAAGTTTTCTTTTTTTAACTTATTTCTATTAAGTTATAATGATTTTAATAAAAAATACTTTAAATATAAAAGAGTTAATAACCCTCACTCATGATACTTCTACTTTACTCATCGTCTCATCCTACTTTACCACTGTCGTTAACCCTAACTCTCAAGTCTCCAACTGTGCCTCAGCCGTTCCCAAAAAAAACCCCTAAAAGCAGCCACCATCGAAAAGATGAGAAAGGGAGAAGAAGAGCCTGATCCTAATGCTGAGAAAAAGTTTGATGAGGAGCGAATCTAAAGAATCCGGTGATTTTTTTTTTTTCTTTTTTCTTCTTCTGTCCAAATTATGTGAATCGGGGGTGACGGCTCGAGGTTTATTTAGTAAAATCGTGATAAACAGCGGCCGATAACGGTTTTTTACGGCTCAACTTCTCAGAAGGTTTTTTAATCGAATCGGACCTTAGAGATGACGGTCGCGGTCGAAGCAGAGTCCAACCGCGGCCCGGTCTGGTTCTGATAACACTATGTAAAACAAAGGGAAAGTCCAAAGCAGGGGAAACGGGAACATTCCCTTTCCCAACAATATCAATGTATGAACCGTTAGCTAATTTAACCTTACCACATGAAACAGGAGAAAGGAAAGAGAAGATGGAGATGAAAATCTCTGTGTTGAATTGTATTGAAGGTGTATTAGTTACATGTATAAATAGAATAAAAGGAGTGAATCTAGGTGTCTAAAATAGGAAAATAAAATAAAATAATACTTATCTACAATCAATTATACAACAAATAAGATATCTTTCCAAAAGTGGATCATTTTGGTCAACTCTATCCTGAAGTGGGTCCCACAACATGTGGTGGCATGGGCTTTAGGAGAAAAAAGAAAACGATAGCAGTGCCAAGGGTAATCAAAGAAGGTGGCTAACCTTTTGGTAAATCCGGTGTTGAGGGACAGGACTTAATTTGTCACTTTCTTTTTGTAATTCCTTTGTGTTGTGTGAGTGCTTCTTTGTAAAGTGAAAGTGTCGTCCTCCTATACTGTGAAGTATTTTTCATTATTGATAACAAAAATTAATGTTCCAAAAGGAAACAAAGGCGTTCTAGAATTTTGTTCCCTATCATGGAAAATTTCAACTAGCGATGCCAAAAGCCAAAAGAATGATCCTTAAGTAAGTACAAGGATGTTCCTCAAGAACACAGATAATTTGATGCAACCACTCTGAAGATTAAAATAAAGATATAGAAACATCGAAAAAGGTCCTAAAGAAGACCTTTGAAGTATGTAAAAATGTAACATCACTCCAAATGTCCTAAAGAAAACCTCGAAAGTGTGGTACAACTCTCCAAGGATTTCAAGACCCACAGGATATAAACAGAGAAGAAGAAGAAGAAGAAGAAAAGAAAGGCAGTCTTCAAGTTCTTGTCTTCCTCAAGAATCACTAGTCTCTCCGAGGATTTTTGTCGAAAAGATAAATCTCCCCAAAAATTTGAGTTCTTGAGAAATCAAAAGATTCCCTTCATCTCTCCAAAGTCCTCCCTCTAATGCCCAAGTATGGATTATGTATAGAGCCAAGCCTCCCCCAAAGAGTGACCAATTGAGGGAAAAAGAGAGAAAAATCCACCAAAAAGTCCAAGGAAGTGCCCCAAATTTCTCTGTCACTGTCAGATGCAGTCCATTTTTCTCTTTTCCTCTTGTGATCCTTTTCTACTTTTTAGGATTTTAAATTGTTACACAAACCATCTTTTTAATTAGTGAGCATGTAGAGAATTTATCATAGGATTTGATGTTCTCATGGTCAATTCTAATGATAGGATCCACTCATTTATGTTACTAGGAGGCAACATTTCTTTTTTTTAATATCATGGATATCCACACCCCACATTGGCAATGAGACTGATCCCATAGATATATGAAACCACCTGCAAGCCTCATGTATCAAGTAACTCAAGGAAGAGTCAAACCCAAGACCCCTATTCTATTCCTAAAAGCTCAAGCGAATTAAGCCACATATGCAGGTTAGTTCCATTTGTATCTTAGCCATCCAAAGACAGTGAATTTGTCCACAGGTGCTCCTTCATTCTTCCAATCTTGCTTCCTTTTAATCCCTTTTGACAAATGACCACTCTCCTAATCACTTGGGAGCATATCCACCTCAATCATTGGTAAGGTTCATCCAAACCATGTTTCCGCCAATGGTCCACATTGTAATAAAACAACATCCATCTGACTTTATGTTTCTTTTTTACGATTTTGGCCATTCTATGTCTATTGGGGCTCACTCATTCAGCTGTAGATCCAAATTTATTGTGCCGGTTCAACGCTTCCCATCGCCCAACAACCTTCTCTTATGTGGCAAAGGCATGTTGACAAACAAACAGGCAAGTGTGTATGCATGCCAACATATGACAAAGAGATGTGATTGTGAATGATAGACAAAGATCATAACAAAAACCTACTCTCGCAAAGCAGCATTTCCAACTGGAGGTTGAGAGAAAGTAATACACTTGACATGAACTTTTCCATTTTCTTTTGATGAAGATGCAATGACCCTCAAAATGGTCAGAGTTGCCAATGCTGCCACCTGTAAAGAGATGCAATGGAGATCCTCAAGTAAAACTTCAGAACTTGAACGAGTAGTAGCCCAGATAGGGGCAAAGTAACTCCCATGATACTTACTGCACCACCAAGTGAATGTCCACAGAGGACAAGCTTCCGGTTCTTTTTTTGTGCAAGCTTGTACAACTCCAATGCCGGTATCCCTTTAGCTCGAGCCAAAAATCCCTGGAAAATATAATAATAATAATTCAAGAAAAACAACACATTAGATCAATCTTGTAAGGTAATACCAAAAATTACTATGAATATTTTAATTTTTTTTATAAAAGGTACACCATAAATTAGACCTTATGACTAAAGAAGAGGAACATGTGGTAAAGAAGTCCAATAAACAAGTTCAAGTAACCCATGTGCAACAGGTGTGAATACTATGGCACCACATATGACCATCCGTTGTATAATGCATTTCAAATGATATAAAAATTGCAACATAAATTGGCTGGGAAAACTTTTCCCCTTTTCAACAATCTTTTTTGTGGGCTTGCTCTACCATTAATCTTTATTAGCTCCAACCCTAATTGATGAGGACATCGTGAGACGCCATGAGGAAAGATGCATCAGAATTAAGATTTTTCTTCAACATGGTTGGATGATGATTTTGTTTGTATTTCCAATATATCTGACCATGGATAGAGACAAATCCAGCCATAAATAGCCCAGATTGTACGTTGACCAAGCAGGGGTTTGAAGATTTGGCTCAGATCCATAAATTTACATCATTTGAGTCATTCAATTGTGGATTGGACCGATCTGACCGTTGATCAAGTGCCATCCAAACATCTGTTTTCATTTTATTCTATTAGTGTCATATAATTTTAATTTATGTGTCTCAAGAATGTTAAGACTTGTATTTATTTTATGTTCTAGGATCGTCCACATGTTTGCCTTAAGTCACATGTGTCTAAGGTTTTAAGAGTCTATTTTTTATACATAGTTGTAAGAGACACTTTTAAGGAATGAATGAATGAAAGAAAGAAAAATTCAAATTTCTCCCATCGACAGATCTGGTGACTCCTTCTTCCTCCTTGGTGTGAGATCAAAGAACCTCTCTATCTCTTTTTCTTCCCTTCCCTTTTCTTCTCTCTGTCTCCATTTTTTCTTCTTTTTTTTTTTTTTTCTATTTTTCAGCCAAACCCTAATCCTAACCAAACTAGGACCCGACCCTACCATTGGCCACCAAAGACCCACTGGTACCCACTAGTTCATATGGACGTCCATACATGTCTGTACAACCCGTGCCCGTCTTGGGCACATTTGGCCCTATTTCGCAAACCAACCCCAACCTCTAGATCCCTTTCTTATACTCATAGATCTAATCCTAACCTATTGTTTCACCCTATTTGAGACCTCGTTTTGCCCAAGATTTGAAAAAAAAAACCCAAATTCCTTGGCAAACCCTAGGAGGCCCCAAAACCCTATTTCATCCCTTAGGTGACTGATTTTTAACCTAGGATAGGGTTTGGTATGAATTTTTTTTGGATAATCGATGGGAACCACGAGGCAAGGGCCAGGGTTTGGCATGATTTTTTTAGTCTTTTGAGGGATTTTGCATTAAAAGTCAACAATACAATCTTGAGAGATTTAAGCATACGTGTCATTCTTCTTTTTGAATCTTGTTTATTAATTGTGAGTTTGAATTTGCCTTAGCTTTTGTTTTATTCTTTATTCAATATTAATTTATCTCTCTAAGATCTTGGGTATAGGTGCATGTCATTTTACGATTCACCATACACATTTTGCATTCTGAAATAGGCCTTTGCATATCATTTAGATCTAGGGTTTCTAATATTTTGACTTGTCATATTAGACTTGTCATGTGTCGCCAACATTAATTCGTAGCAAAAAAACAGGAAAATATTATGATTTTTGCATCAGCACCACCCAAAATGCACTATGGTGGTGATAATTGTTGATTCTACCAAAACTTCCGAAGAAACTTTTGAGTTGTATCTTTATATGCAACTTAAGATAGTTAACCTTGAGATAGAAATCAATAGTCTCACCCGATGAGCAGCAGGTTTGGGTTTATTGTTTATTTGATCAGCTTTTGTTGGAAGTGGCTTTCCAATAACTTCGGCTCTCTGATTTTGACTACCAACTTGATCATGTTCAAGAGCATCATCTTCTTCAATTTCAACAGTATCCTCATGAAATATAGCCCCTTGAAATATATTAGCATCAGCTATGACATCCCTGTGCCGGGAAAAAAGAAAAGGATATAATATGTCATTAAGGCTAATCCTTAAGGAATTCTAAACATGGGTCAGGTTCATAGTCATATGTTAACCTGTATTGCTTGGTTCCAATAAATGAAGCAAACAACGTGTCACCAGCTTCTGCTAATAGATACCTGTAGAGAGAAGGAAAAGGACCACAAACATCAAGCAAACTGAATCACATTATTAAAAAAAAAAAGGATGAAACGGTTCATCAGTACAATGAACCAAAAGATCATATTCACTATCATGAAAAGAAATTTAAAAAAAAAAAAACTCTCTTGAAGTATCAAAGCACCTGTGTGATACATGATCTAATGATGGTTGTACACGCTCCAGAGAAACTTGGCCTCCAAAATCTGCCTTGAACTTGTTTACTACCCAAATCATCTCACTAGCAGGTCTCTGTCATATGCCATGGATCATGTTTCAGCAACAAAGGAAAACTTAATATTTGAAATCAGTCTTTATACTTTATACATTAGTTTAAGAAATTGAAGGAGCAATGAAGTAACAATTTGAGACATCCATACACATAAGATTTGTGAAAACCTATTAACCAATCAATTAGAATGAGATGTCCATCTACCGTAGGGCTGATAGTGGGTTTTTTTTTCAGAGGAGGGGGGGGGGTGGGTGGGGGTGGTTTGGGGGGTGCTATTCTCTAGCATATAAGGGTATTAAAAATGTTTTGAAGGAGCCATTGCCAAAACATGACACTCATCACATAATGCCACCCATGTAAAGCAATTTTAAACTTTGATATGGATCTCTAGTGCTTTCTTTGCCCCTAATAGTCAGGATACAAGCCACCACTTTGATGGTCTAGATCATATTATGGAATAACTTTATGTCATAACAAGTGGAAGATCAAGGTCATGTAATGAATTAATTGTAGGCTATTGAGTACTAAGGCATTGTGGTACGTTTTATAAGAATGCAGGAAATAGTGAGAATCATGCTAAATGTCAAGGTATCAATCAAACCTACGAGTCATATGAAGTTATCTAGGTTTGTGCTAGGAAGATCCACAATAGAACCAGAATTTGCATCCAGCAATACATGGTAAATGAATGTCTTTCCTGTATTGTCAATCAAACAATTATCTAATATTATGCTCAGTCAATCTATACAAATACTTTTGCAACATACAAGTTTCTCCGTTCTGATTTTTTTCCCTTTTAAATAGGTTACTTTTTCCTCCAACTTAAAATCTGAAATAAGAATAAGGGATCAATGGCGTTTAAGAAGCTAGGAATGAAATATATCCAAATTTCTACAAAAGAATAATCAATTGGCAGTGATTAAAAACGGAATACAGTGAAATAACACAAAGGACTGACAACGTTGACTGTAGTGCAAATACACCAAAGGTGCATTCAAAACATCAATCTCATGGTTTTGAAACACATCCAAATTTTAATGACCACAATCAAACGGTAAAAGATTGGATTGATACTACAACCACAAATGCAAAGAGGAATAGTCGAGCAAATAGTAACAGACATAACTGGAATTCACATCCACTAGTGATGGAGGATGAGAGTGTCTTACATCGTGCTATTAATCAGTCGATACAAATATTTACACAAGATACAATTTCCTACTATTTGGAAATTGAAATGAGAATACAGGGAAAACGGGTCATTTAAGAAGTTCCACAACACATCGACCCCAGTTTAGATAGACTGCAGGCAGTAGGAAACGGAAAGAAGGTGAATTGGGGAATGAGTGCAAGTGTAAAACCTTGTAGACACACTCGGATAGGACCATGGAGCAGAGAATGTCCTGGAGGTCGGAGACAGAATCGGCCTTGATGGTACGGCAGAGATCCTGGATCTGCCTTCGGCGCCTCTCGTACTCTTGATGGAGCCTCTTCCTCTGCTCTCTGTCGTTGCTCCACGGCCACTTCAACTGCAGCTGAGGCCAAGAAAATGTCTTCATCTTGCTGCTCTGATCTCTGATCCATGTCTCCATTCTGTTCTGCAGCGCCCACATCCCCGCGCAAGAAAAAAGTAAATTGCTCGATCCACTTTCGCTTTCTTGATTATTCTCACTCTTTGCAGTCTCTTCTCAGAGACTGAATAAAATTGGAATTGGGAGAAAAGAAAAGGAAAAGGAGAGAAGAGAAGGGGGAAATGGGAAACTGGGAAGAGAGGGACTCTATTATGTCGTTGCTTCTACACATAAAGCACATGCCGTGGCAGTTGAAAGCGAGGGTTGGGCTTTGTGACCGACCGCGTATACGAATGCAGATGAGAAACAGCGGAAGGGAATGGAATGAAACTGGATTATTCGCGGATTTCAATTTTCTAACCGCGGAAGGTTCACGTCCACACGTCGTTTGGGAGGATTCGATTCGCATTTCTGAACCCTCCGCAATTAATCGGGTCGGATCGATTTGGAGTTCGGGTCTTATTCTGCGTTAATAAATCAACAACTCATTATTTAGTTTTTTTTAGTGAAAGATTGGGAGAACCTCGAGTCGAGTCTTCCTGAACTCCTCGTTCAGGTTATGTCCTACATCTAAAGGATAGCCACTGAATCGGACATCATCTCTACGTATAGCCATCCAATCAAATCACGAGGACTTTGAACTTGCACCATCTCACTAAATAAATTAGTTAATTCGGACCTTCAGATCTATTTTAGATTTGAATCATAAAATTTTAAATTTACATCTATTTAAAATGGTAATGATCCGTTCGAATAATCAAGTTAGTTCAAATTTTGTTAGATCTCTTTCAAGATAGACCTGACAATGTTTTAATCAGGTCAGATCTATTTTGAGTTCGAATCAATAACTCTCAACCTATTTTAATTTTAGTTTTAAGAGCAATCAATTATTTTTTCATATGTTACATATTTTAGTTTATTTGATTTCAACTTTTCAGAATTATATCCATGTATTAAATTTTTTTGTTTTGAATTAATTGGAATTACTTTTAAAACTGCACTACAAAACTCATTTGAAGCACAGTTTCAAGTATTAGTTTATCCTCTCTTTTTTTTTTAATTTACGTGTGGAAATTTCAGATATAGTCCTATTAAAACTTCCACCGAGTGGTACCTTTACTCTTTAAGGCATCACTTAGTCGATGAAGTTCGAACCTCGCACCTTTTGCTTTTTGAAGCGGGAGCCAATGGAGAGTATCAATTTTTTTTTTCCTCTCAGGAAACAAACTTTTGAAAGTTGTTTAATCTTTTTAAGAGTGTATCTGTAATACCCTGCCCCGGATTAGACGTGTTTTAGCTTAATTTCCGTGTTTAACCAGTTGATCTCAAGGTTTTCGGTCAGGGCTTTGAGGAAAGCCCAAGCGAGACCCAATCCGAGCCCGTGAGCTCAGTGACCCAGCCCATCGAGCTGGAGGGGGTATTTTGGTAATTTTACCGTTTGTCGTGTAAATTTTCATAATTGGTGTGATTTAATGATTTTCATTGATTGATAATACTCTCCTTATTGAATCATTTGCATTCTAAGTTTAAAATGAATTTATTTTTCAGAAAATGATATTTAAATATCGCCCGAAAAAGAGTTTTAATTATTTAAAATATTTTCGGGAAGGAGTTAAATTTTGAAAACGGTATCGGGTGTTAGACCATTTTAAAAATGATCTACATATTTCATTTCATCTGAAAATAAGATTTACAAATTAGTTATTTTTACGTTTGATTAATTAAGTAATTATGAGAAAAATATGATTTTTGTTTAAATCAAGGGTTTTTAATAAGAAATAAAATCTAAAAATTTTATGGTGACCTAAGTTTTCAAAACCCAACCCATCTGTAAGGTTGGATCGGATTTTTGAATCTTGAATTTACCACTTTTAGTTTTAAAAATCAAATTTTCTTAAAATAAGGCCCTTTGTGCAATTGGTGAAATTAGCAGGGGCTGATCTGCAAACCTCTGGATTTTCCTGCCTGCGCCATGCAGTCGTGCACTGGCCAACCCGGCCGGATTTCCGGCCATCATTGAGATCTTCCGTCTCATCCCATCAACAGCATTTCTGGCCGGTGAATGATGAAGCCTTCTGTCCCGTCCCATCGCTACTGCTGTTGGTGCAGCGTTTTTCCGGCATCTCTCCCACCGTGAATTCCTATAAATTCAACCCTTCCCCCTGTCGGTTTGAAACTCCCAGCAGAATTGCATTTCTTTTCTCTTCTCCCTCTCTGTTATATTCTCTGTAAAACCCGACTGGAATCCCATTGCCGTTGCCTGTTTTTGCAAACCGAAGCTTAAGTGGAAGATTTTTCAAAAATCAGATTTACAGACCAAAATCTCGAACCAAGGTATCCATTACATTCCTTTTGAAATTCTAACCAATTTAGAATCCAGAAAATCAAAAATTGACCCTGTTTTCAATGAGAAAAACCGATTTAAAATTTTAAGGAAAACCATGGGTTTCATGTACCCGTGATGATCTACCCTTAAAATCGGATGGCCCTTTGAGTTTTTGAGCTCCAAACCAATCCCTGTGTAAAGAGGACTCCCAGAGGAGTCCATCAAACCAGACCGATGTGAAAAACGAATCCGGGAAGCCCTCCCTTTCTGGAATCGCATTTCACCGTTTTTCCGCCGTGACTGTCTGCTGTTGCAGACAGTTGGAGACGACGACTCTCGGAAGGTCCGAGAGCCGATCTTCGGATGGTCCGAATCTTCGGACGGTCCGAGCCGTGACCCTCGGACGTTCCGAGCTTCAACCCGAAGCCCGGACCGCCCGAGGCGAGCCCAACCTCTTTCGGACGCACCGAGCCGAGCTCGAAAGGACCGAGCCAGCCCGGAAGGTCCGAACTCAGTCTTCGGACGTTCCGAGCCTTGCAGACCCACTGAGACCTCTGTTTTCTGTTCTTCCTGTTCGGATGGACTTCGGACAGTCCGAGACCCAGTCTTCGGACGATCCGAGGCCAGTAACTCAGTTTGGAGTGGTTCGGATGATCCGAAGCCACTGTACCCTTGTTCCGGAGTGATGATCCGAGGAACACAGTTTTAAATGAATAAAATATTATTGATTACTGTTTTAATCTTGATTACTGATTATTTGATGTGTTTGATTAATTGTTGTAATATATATACCCCCGCTGTTAATTAAAATTGTACTAACCCATTTTCCTCTTATTATTTATAGTCTAAATACTATTGTATACGCTTTCAGTCCGACACTAGTCGGGAACTGAGTGATTCACTTTCAGGCCGACACTATAGTCGGGCACTGAGTGACCTCGAGGCCTACTCAAAATGTCAGCTCTGGTCCTATCCAGAAGACAACCGAGAAGTGACCCGAGGATCTAGACCTTACTCAATAAGTCAATCTGGTCAATGCCCAGAAGACAATAAGAGTTTGGACTGAGCCCCCTTATGTTTATTATATTATTATCTTGTGGATAATTTAAAAAGGATAGGAACCAAGTAGGAGACTCATTTCCATGAACTCTGGATATTTTGTGGGAAAACGTGTGATTTCCAAAATACTACGTATGTGTACGTATTTGTTATGTATATTGATTGAGCACTTGTATGTTGTTTGACAGAGACCGCGTAGACCACACGATCACGGTGAGGGTACTTAACTCTGCAGATTTTGTAAACAGGTGTTATATTGAGCAATGAGTGGTTTCGGTTTTGGCGAACCCACTCATGTGCCTATACATGATGCACTATGGTAAGAGTGCTGTGATGATTTGATATTACGGTGTTGACCGTATATGTATGTAAGACTGCTTCCACGTACCTGGGCTATTGAACCAATATCGGCCATATGAGAGATGGTTTATGTCTACTGGACCATGGGCGGACCATGCTGTCGTCAGTTGCTGACTCGAGGGTGTCAGTACCGGCTACGTTTAAGAGCCGGAGATGTACTTGCAATGATGTATTTTGACCGTGTCGGGACTTAATACTGGTCTCAGTGTAGTCGGCAGGCGTTACGGTGGATAATGGCAGTGATTGATAGTTGATGATGTTATTTAAGATTATGCTTACTGTTATCAAGCATGTGATATTGAACTGTTGTTAACCTGTTTTACTATTTACTTAATATGCATTGTTAATTATCCTTCACTGGGCTAGTTAGCTCACACCACTCACCTTTCAGGCAATGAACCCGAGGAGGAGGACCCTCTCTTTCAGGCTTAGGGCGTTTAAGCTGAAGCAGTGCCTTGGAATTTCCCCCGGAGGGGAATGCCCTGATCTTGCTGTTGGTTCTTAGAACCGTTGTTTTTGTATTAAGTACCGGATGTGGTACTTAATTTACGTTGTAATCGGCTATGTTGCCAATTGAGACAATGTCATGATTAATTAATGATGTTTGATTTTGATTATGTTATGTATTGATGATTGTTTATGTCTGGGTTTTTGGAGGCAGGCATATGGTACATGTTTGAGTCCACTCAACGGGCTGATGTGTAACCGCTGGGCCTAACTGTTGATCCGGCCCAGTCAGAGTGCTTGTGGTTTAGTGTACTTACCTTATCTTTCAAAAAAAAAAAAATCAGTTGCGTTCCGGGCCCACTGGTCGGGTCGGGGCGTGACAGTATCGATCTTTATAATTCCAATGGATCTTGGTTAGATTATTCTTGATTTTTTATTTTGAAGCATTGTGTAATTTATTTAAGTGATTTGTCAATTGAGATAAATTTTGAACAAAATTTATTGCACGCTTCAATAATTATCTTAATAGACTCTACAATCGCTTCAAATTCGAAATTTCTTCAGGAAAATCCTTCATTTCTTTATTATGTGATCCTAAAGCTCTATGCCTTCGGAACTTATAAGATTTTTCCCAGAGTTTTAATGGATCTTCGGAAAAATTGGATTGCAATATCCTAAAAATCCAATGATTTTCATTAAGCAATTTTAAAATGGGTGTAATTGGTACTGAGGGGTACCACCAGTTCATTGGTGGAGAATTCTATTGACGTGATGTGTTAGAATATGATTGGAGTATAAGACAGTGACCAGGATTGATAATGCGACACTTGTCAACTACATATAGAAAATTTAGATGGGTTCAATGAACCCCACATTGTAGAAATATATGCGTCTTCGGCCCATAGCAAATACATCAATTTTAAGTTGAAGTTTTTCTCTCAATTCGTGAGTAATTTATCTTTTATTTATGATTTTTTATTGAATTTATATTATGAATTTTAATTTTGTGCAAATTATCTTCTAAAGTTTTTCATAATTTGTGAGTAAATTTCTAGTAGAAATTGAGATGGGTTTCTGAGTGTTCATTCAAATTTAATTAATTTTTTTTTTAAATCGTATAAGATTTTTGAATGTTCAATTTTATCATTAGGTGAGCTAATTGAGAGCTTTTCTTACATCTGATAAGCTTTTCTTTGCTAAATTTTATTTTGAATTTTTTTAAGATCTTAGGAGCCTAGCTCAAGTTTTTATTTGCTAATTTTTTTCAAACTTCTGCTTAAAATATCGGTTAAAGATTGCAGATTTGATTTTTTTTTAAAATTCAATCTTGACCTTCCCTATACTTAGTCTCGGTTCTCTCTTCTCCTTATTATTTTTTTTCATTTTTCCTTAAATCAATCTCTTTCTAGAGTATAAATCTCGGTATTGATTGAGATATCGGCAGAGAATTTTTTCTCTCTTATTTTTTATTTAAAAAATGACTTTTATCGGTCGATATCGTCAATATATATTTAATATCGGTCGATAAAGGTAATCTCAATTGATACATATCGTATATATATTAGTCGAGATATCAAAGTTTTAAAAATCAAAATTATTCCCCAATAGAGATAAGGCAGTTTTTTTTTTTAAATAATTCTCTCTCCTCATTTCCTCGTCCTTAGTCCCTCTCCTTTTGTCCTAGCCAACGAATAATGGATTGATCGTGAGTGATATGAGTGGCAGTTTCTGAGGACATTCACAATTTTGTGAGACACAACATATTATTTGGATCTAATTAAATATAAATTCTTTTTTTTAAATAATTTTATTGATTAATTTAAAACTTCAAAAAATAGATGCTTAAATCTCTCTAACATAAAAATAACTCTAAAATCTAATTCTATCTTCTATATATTATCTTTACACAGCAAAGTATCACATAAGAAAATACACTAAAAATACATGCACAAAGGGCAGCTCTTTCACACCTAAAACGAGATTGACTACCGACAATAATGTCAGGGCGGACATGCCCCGAGTCTCATGTGGGATGTATTCTCGGAAGGAGGGGTTTATAAGTTGGGATAGACAATCTTCGTAATGGTTAGTCATTTGAAGATGGTAAGTGCTTCTATAATAAGTGGTATCGAACAAACTTAAAATCAGTTTGAATCTTATGAAATCGGCTTGCCTCTATAACAAGTGGTATCGAGCAAATTTAAAATCAGTTTGAATCTTGTGAAATGGGAAAAAGTCCTTTAGACGAAAATGGGACTCGTGTGAATTTATTTTTGTTCCAAATTGAGGTTACAGTTTATGGAGAGAGCATCTTAATGGACCCATTTGTATTCGAATCAGAGCGCATTTAAAATAATTTGGGCTTGAGCCCGTTTAGGACACACTTTTGACCCCGATTAAACCAAATCTCTTTCTTGCCTCAATGGTCCCACTTCGAATTACACATCAGCTGATGAGTCAACACTACCTGGACCCGACCAAGGATATCATCATGCAGAGAGAACCACTCCAAAAATGGGAAGCCTTAACGTTGAACCACTCCAAAAATGAGAACCAATTTCGGAAACTTAGATTTTTAGCAAGAATCTCTTGGACGATTGCTGATTCAAACAAGGTTTGAAGTTTGAACCGACTTTTAATTTTTTGTTTTAAACAGCAAGGAACCTTAATTTAGTTGTTGAAAACCCACCGGACATCCAGTGAGAATGGGCAACAACATGATCGGGAATTCGGGACTCAGACGCTAGTGGGCCTGGGTATAGAAAATAACATGGTACAAATCACACATAAAAGGCTAGTGAGAGAGTGGATGTCTTCTCGTGGGTTGGAAAATGGGGTGTACAGGTTACAAAAGTTCTCTTGGTAAAAAAGAAGATGGTACAACTTGTTAGTAAATTGCATTTTATTGTTCTTCTATTTTATTTTATCTTTTGTAGTTTAACAAAAACAAATCTAATTGATGATATTTAGCCATAACACAACAATTGGATCAAATTTCAGTCATAATCATAAATTGTAGCTGTTTGATCTTAAAAATCAAAATTACAAAGTGATAACTTGTTAATTTTGACGGTTAAAGACAAATGGTTAAAATTTTTCTTTTCACTTGAGATTTGCTCCACATGCTGAGTTTAATATAAACTTTCAATCTTGTCGAATATTTTTCTTTTAAAAATTCATAGTTATTCTTAAAAAATATATTCACACACAACTTATATAATCTTGCTAAAGGGTAGCGATCCTCCCATGAATATTTTGTGTAATGAGACACGGATTTTAGGGCATTGCTCATTTTACCCTTCCATTTTCGTACGAAAGCATTTTAAATTTTTTTAATGATTCGGTCAGTGAGCCAGTCAATAATCGGTCAGTGAACCGATTTGTTGTCTTTATGAAAAAAACAGTTTCACTTACATAAATTTAACTGACCCGAATCCAGTGATCCAGTCAGTGAACCAATTTATACCACAGTAGAAGGTTTAGTGATTCGGTCAGTGATCCGGTGAGCCGATCAGTGGGCCGATTTATATCACAGTGAAAGGGTAAAATGGACAATACTCTAAATTCCGTGTCTGGTTACAAAAAACACTCGAGGATCGCTACCTTTGCTAAATTCTCCACTTAAACCATTCAAATCAACGTTGAGGAGAACCTCACAATTTATAAGTTTTTCTAACTTTTTTTACCTGAGAACTAAAGATCTTGTCCTATTTTATATTTTCCTTTTAACAACCCGACCCGAATACAGGGTTTAGGGCTTGACTCATTGTGATATTGTCCGCTTTGGGCCTCACACACATGCTCGCACCCGCACGGTTTTGCATTTGGGCCAGGGCCCACCTGGCCCGGCCCAAAACGCGTCACACGAGTTAAGAGGCTTGACCTCACATATAAGCACTCCCCTCCTTGCCTCCACTACTGATGTGGGACTCTTCCCACATTGATGGCAGGGGTTTTACATTCCTCGTCCAAAAAGAGTTAGAGAGATGGTTGATGAGTGAAAATATCAAACATGAAAAACGAGATAAAAAATATGAAAGTAGAATCATATTTGATGTTTACTTAAAAATATATATTTTATATTAAAATAAATAATAAAATATATAAATTTATATGTACAAAATTAACATTCATATTTAAATTAATAAATTATTTTTTAACTATTCAGTGCTCAACTCTACCTACACTAAGCTCCGTATTTTGCTAAAAAAAGGAACTTGTGTGTATGACTATGCCCCCTGGGCTCGAAACTGGGCCTGAATTTTTTTTTTAAAGAAAAGATGTTCGGGCTGAGCTGTCCCTGGCTAAGGATGGGGCCTTTTGCAGATACCGATACGAAGCTGGCCCTACGGGATCGGTAAACATAAGCCCGACCCGAACCATCGCGGCCCGGTCAAATCGCACTCGCCTTAATGTCTGAAAACCCTCGTCCATGCCATTTCCTACTCGCAAGCATCCAACGGTCGGCAAAGAGAAGAAAAACAATGGCGATTGAGAAGCCCAAAACCCCAAAACCGAAACCAAAGAACAAATGTCAAAGGGGCTCCAGTTCCCTCTTCAAAAACCCCAATCACATCCCTCTGGGTAAGAACCTAGCAAGGGCGAAGAAGGAGAAAGTGAAAAGCGGAACAAAACCAGCCCCAGAATCTCTTACAAACGCTTCTGCTTCTCAGCAGCTCCACTTCTTTCTCGAACGTTTCCAGTCGGCTAATGGAATCCAACTTTCTTCTCTTGAGTTGGAAGCGTTTAAAGGTATACTTATTGACTTTCTTCCTTACGGTTTTCCTTCCTTCCTCTTCTCGTTAATATTGCAATGCGTTTGCAATAGGGACCTTCAATTAGTTGTAGAGATTTTAGTTTAGATTATTTGGCGGAATGCACAAATATTACAGTGTAATGTAACCCAAATTATGGTATGCGGACTTGTCTAGCCCTATCTACTATTCGGTAATCTATTATGGAATTCGGTCTTTTAGAGTGCTGCAAGTGCTTATTATTACTACTACTAGTGCTGCTGCTGTTGCTGCTTATTCTTTAAAGACCCAAAAACTTGACTTGAAACCTGTTTAATCTGTTAGAAACTGAAAACTGTATATTATTACTTAAAAGTCTATTATATATATATATAGCCTCTAGCCGATCCTAGGGCTATTTAAGTAAAACACAAATTCTAATCCTAAACTAATCTCAAACTCATCTCTTAATAGAGATTACCCCAACTTAAATCCCAACTAAATATTATTTCTAATTATATTCAACATTCGCCCTTAAACTCAAGTGGCTCACTTGAGTTTACAGTTATTGAAAAAAACAAAAAAATCTAATAATTAGACAATCCAACTGTCGGACAACGCCATTGGGTGAAGACAAACATGAAATCAACGTGCCACATGTGCTTCAGGTTGTGAGACGATTGCCAAGATCCTTCAATTCATGCCAATGTCAATGCGAATACCAATGTCAATTCCAAAGAACATAAAAATTTGTGTCAAACTGAAGATGAGCAGTGCAAGAAGGGACTGCAAAGTGCGAGACGGCTGCAAAAACAAATCCTCCAAATTAAGGCTACAAACGGAGGAGACAAGTGCAAACAGCTACAAGCAAACTGGATGTTGGCATACTTCGATTTTCACTAACAACTTTAGATCAAAACTGATGCAGGACAACTAATAGGGTAACCCTAAATGCCTAAATTGGTTCCGTAAATGTTAAAGGGGATGAAATTAATGCACCCTATACTAAATATGGGCTGAAATTAAAATTAATAAATTAACAATGAAATAATATGATAAGCTGCAAATAATAAAGAAATCTAGAAATCCAATGTAACTAATTAAATAATAATCCAAACACTTAAAATGGGTAATGGGTGTGGTTAAGTTAGGCACATGTGGTGGTAACTTAAAGGAGTTTAAGTCACGTGGGAAACTTGGTACTTAGGGCAACCATGCGAAAGATAGGAAAAGAGGAAAAGGGGACTCACGGCAGCAAAGAAAAGAGGAAAAGGGGACTTGCGGTAGCAAGGGAAAGAGGAAAAAGGGGTAGCGGAAGGGGTTTTGGAAGGACGGCGAGGTGAATGACAGATTTGGGGGAAAACGACAAGGAGGGAAGGCTCTACAAGGGTAGGCGATGGCTGTATGGGCTTGGGATGGCCTCGGAAATCCAGGGATGGCTTTGGAGAAGAAAAGAAAAGGAGAAGGAAATGAAAGAAGAGAGAAGATGAAGAAAAGAAGACCGAGAAGTACCTGAATCAGAAGTAGGGCCTCTCGCCAAGCCTCACGCTCTTTGGAATCACTCCAACAATCAATCGCACCTTACAAAGGTATCTTGCGAAAAATCTCAATCTTTATTCATCAAAAACCATCTTTGCCTTATGGATGCGCCACAACTTGTGTAAGCTTCTCCTTACTAAAAATAAATTCTTACTAATTACTAAAAAAAACCTATCTAAAAATAAAAAAAAAAAGAAAATAGCCAAAATACGAAAATGGAAAGTAAGGTAAATGGAAGGTCCGGATCTGGAGAATGCACCGCATCAAGAAAACTCGACATACCCCCTCATTGGCGGATAAATGCACGGTAGCAAACCTGAAATCCAAACTCTTACTTGTGGATTTTTTTTTATAATCAAATCTTCTCCAACAAATCCAATAATATCCTTAATTGAAGTCCAACTAAACAAATCCCAATTCCAATAGTAACTACAGCAACAACTCGAATCAAATCTACGAATGGCTTCACAGACCCTCTGGCATCCACAAAAGCTAGCCTATTTTCAAACTACACCCCAACATTAAACCAAATATAGTGGTCTTGTATGGACTCGTCTCAAAACTCGCAAGAAAACAACTACAATACCTCTGTCCACCAAAACCACATCCACATCTCAAAATTTCGTGTAAAAGCCAATGCTTGAAAATCAAAATCTTAATTGCCTGACCAACTAAAATCCAAACATAGATATTGCTATAGTATCTTTTTCATCAAATGGAACCCACCCCTTATGATAGTTACCAAAAGAACAACCTCAACCATTGTTGATTTGCAACTGAAATGCAAAACTGCAACATCGTTGAAGTGCTCACAACTCATATTTCAAAAATCCAAATCAGAATGAAAACTGAGATCCGAACACCTTCTATTTTTTTAGAAGAGTCACTGCAACCAGTACTGAAAGGAGGGCAGGGATCAACAGTAGCAGGGTGATTCAATCGGGATACCACGAAAATTGCCGATGCCAATTTTCACTGAAATCTTCTGACTGGGCTTTAGATTTGTGCAACTTGAGTGGGCCCTGTGGATCAACTAAAAGCAGAGACACCGGCGGGATTGATTTCAAAACAGGGCCGAGCAACAAAGGACCAGTTTGGGCTGTTCTTTTTTTGTGGTTTTTTTTTTTTTTTGGTAACAAACGATCACCAGTTCTGCAGGGAGCATTGATAGAACAGACAGCCCATTCCTCTCCATCAATGACTGGGCTGCATATCTGGGGCTGGGTCACGCTGCAGGGAAACGAGAGAGTGAGGGACACGAGAGAGTGAGGGACAACGTATGTAACGATTGCAAGAAGCCACCTTGGGGACTCAAGAAGAAAAGGCATCACTAAGAACTGAACTAGAGCAGGAACACCTGCTACTCCAAGCATCCAACAGATCTGTGCAAAACAAAAGGGTCAAATCTGGTCAAAGCAGGTCTATAGGGGTTTCAGGAAGGGCATGGGAACGAATCTGGTTGGCTATAAGCAGAGAGCAGCAAAGAGGAGTACCAAACAGAAAGGGCCAAGACGAGCGTTGCAATAGCAGCAGATCTAATGGCAAATATCTCGTCGGAAAACAGTTGGGTGGTCGACAGACCGAAATAGATTTGGTGCAGAGGGAGAAAGAGGAAGGTGCGAATCAGGGAGGCAGCAAGGCGTCTCAGATCTGAAAAGACAGATGCAGCAAACATGGATTCTACAGAGGCGAAGATCTGGTTAGAAGAAGACCAGAACAAGCGATGGGGCGAGCACTACAAGTGTCGGGTTGTTGGGAAAGTGCAGAAGGTGGCTGGCTGAAGGCAGCTATGAAAATGAGAGAGCAAGATGGCGTCGAGGGTTGCAGATCTTGGCCAAAAGTGCGAAGAGGGAGAACAAATCTTGTCCAACCCGGATTCTATGCTCAGATAGGGGCAGTGGGTTGATCGTTCAACCAAGGAGAGCGAGCAGATCTGAGAAGACTGCGCAGAGATGACTAAATGGGTTGTAATTCGGGGGCTGGATGCAGCTCTGGTCGTCTATGTTCTTCTCGCCAGTCTCAGATCTTGTTTTCTTTATTGCAGAAACGACAAAAGCTCAGCAAAAGATTGCCGTGTCTTAGAGCGGAAGCACTAGAATGTGATATCCCCTCCCTCTGCTAGAGGAGTTTCCTCTGCAGAGGGAGAGAAGAGGAAATTTTCGATCGGGTTTTCTCTAATGAAGATCGTGTTTGGTTGATACAATGTTAGAAATTGAAAACTGTATATTATTACTCAAAATCTATTACATATATATAGCCTCTAGCCGACCCTAGGGTTATTTCAGTAAAGTACAAATTCTAATCCTAAACTAATCTCTTAATAGAGATTAACCCCAACTTAAATCCTAACTAAATATTTAGAAATTATATTCAACATAATCAAGTAACTTGGCGAAGTACTTTTTGTTACTCAAGTTTTGTCTGAAAATATTGACTTGAAATCAAATAGAAGAATGCCATTTTTTCAACCTTTCCAGAGGGGGTTGGCCTGATGGTCAAGAAGCTTTTCTCATGAAGGAAGGTCTTGAGAGTTCGATTCACGCTCAAATGAAAAAAGTTTACATCCCAGTACTTTTAGAAATCAAATAGAAGCAAGTAACTCAGCTGATTTTTTAGGTGATTTGGTCGAAATACAGTACATGTATTTCATGCTATTATGAGGAAATAGACTCGTAGGGAATCCTTGTTAGAAAGCCATTTCTTGAAAATACTGAAAAGCTGTTTGGATGTTTGAGTAGTATTTTTGAAAATGCTGAAAAGCTATTGGGAAGTAACTTCTTGAAAATTGACCAATAAAACTTTTTCAAGACTTTTAAAGTTACAACTATGACCAATCTCCAAATTTAAACTCTAAAAACTTATTGAATCATTGAATAATTATCTTTAGATATTTTCATGTGAGAATGTTCTGTGTGTGCAAAATAATATCAAATAAAATGATAAAAAACATTAATTAGTGAAAAACAAAAATCAAATAACTCTAACATGAGAGTCAATGAATTTAATACAATCCCAAACATTTTCACAAGCATTATCGTATACCATTAATTCCTCAACATTCAATTTACCAAAAATTTATACCGCACTACCCTAAATAGATAATCATGTAAATTGAACCGAAGCATTAACCTAAATCTTAAGTACAACTGCAACTATAATTTAATCTCTTCATTACTGTTGGTGTCGCTTTCACTTTTATAGATATCCTACAAATAATGAACATTTGATCATCCAAGTGTTGCCATGCCTTTAAGCAATATCATACACCCCCTATAGGGAGCTAAGAACCCTGGGTAATTTCGTAACTAGCATTGACAAGAAAATTGCCTACACAACAAAATAATACATGTCACTTACTTCATTCTTGTAGCAATTAGTAAGAAGATTCATGTAAAGGGATATATATATATATTTTGAGTGATATGTGAATGGATATTTTTACCATGTAAACAACTCTTTCTTGTCACAACACTATGCAGTACCCTAGAATCTTATGCTGACCCTTCCTATCTCTCAAGGAGGTTCATGAAGATCATGTTGAAATGACATGTTGCTGTGATATTTTGACATATATTTCCTTTCCTAGCACGATATCTAGCATGGTCTTTGATAGGCACCACTATTGGAATCAGTGTGCCATCTATTACTCTGTCACAGTCTTGTTAATTTTTTTTTTCTAAAAAAATGTAAGTAATGAAATTGGTGGATTAGAGCTGTATATTTTTTTGTCAAAAGTTTCATTTGATTTACATCATGGGCCAAGAATTATTCATAATAACCTAGGTTGATGGGAGCTAGGGTACCAACTAATGATAGGCAAAGCTTTACCTAGCTTCATTTGCCTATGCAGCTGGTGGTAACATGTGGTAACTTTTTGAGATGTGCAGATACATTTATAGTGGAGCTCTCTCATGGCCTAAATCAGGATGCTGGAAATTTAAGCAAACATTTGAAGGCTACTTTTGAAAATTCATGGAAAGAAGTGCTTTATGAAGGTCAACTGTTAGAGGGAGAGATCTCTGTTGGGAGCCCTGCAGTTCTTATTATCTGTACATCTGCCTTGCGATCATTGGAACTCCTCAGGTTTTTTATCTCTGTAATTTTCCTTTTGATTGGTTAAACTTCTACATGTGCACGCAGGCATTCACTTGCTATGTCACTTACTAACTGATACCAGTACTGTAGTAATCTTAACGTATGTTCATTTAAGAATTTCTTCATGAAATTGTAACCGATGCCTTTCAACTAAGCCGCTTGTGAAAGCCTTCAAAAAAAAAAAAAAAACAACCAATGCTCTTAGTGCTTATGCCAGTTGTCTTAAATGTGAATTATCATCGACATGCTGTGTTGCAAATGGTCTGAATGGGAATAGTGCTATCAACCTTTCCCTTTAGAGAAACATTTGTTTGAACCTTTACATCAAGATTCTTCTTCTTAATGGTCTGAATGGACAGTGCTATTAACCTTTCCCTTTAGAGACATTAGAAAGAAAAAAAAAATGAAATAAGTAAAATGAAATACAAACAGAAAGGTTGGAATAACTGTTTATTGTGGACTATTGAATTTATACCTTTTCAATATTGTCACTGATCTCATCTATTTGGGGTTGGCTTTTCAAGTTCTAGTTTTCCACTCTATCCTATAAAAAAGTTGTGTAACCATGTAGACAGCTAATGTTTAATCATGAATATATAACTGTATAGAATTATTGAACAATAGTGTACTCTTTCAGAGGATTATCTGAATGAATACTCTCAAACACAACAAAATGGCAAATAATTCAATGTTTGTGTGAAACTTGTTAAATTCCATTTTTTTAAAGGTTTTAACAAGCTGATTTTCCATGGATGTCTACTAGAGGTGTACAACAATTGACAGAAGAGTGTCGCGCAGCAAAGCTATTCGCGAAGCATATTAAAGTAGAGGATCAGGTCTGTCTTAAACTACTGTTGACTTCTAAATATTCTTGTATGCTACACTAAGCCAAGAGAGCATGTGTATATATATTTTTTAAAACAGTAAGGAAGAGTACAATAGAGGAAGGTGGTATAAGAGAGCTATAAACACTAAAAACCAACAAAAATAAAGACTCCATTACAGCATAGAAAATAATATTCCTCCCCAAACATTACAAGAACTAAATTACCAAACATAAGCATCCCTTATGTCTACTCCAATTTTAGCCAAAAAAATTAGCTACCCCATTAGCAAAATGTCTGACATGCCTAAAATCCACCTCCCTTCCATTGCAAAGACCTCTAATCTCTCTCACCACTGAGATCAGTTACCAAGGTGGTCTTTTCCTACCACATACCCATTTGATGGCATTAATTGAGTCTCCCTCAGCCACTGACCTCCCTTGACCATGACTAGTCTACAACTCCAAAGCTTTTTGCTCGCCAACAACTTTGCATGATTAGAATCCTTAATACCTATGGATTTCGAAAAATATAGCCCTATCCCTCTTTTCTCATTATGGACCACTCCCCCCAACCCTTGCTAGACTTTGTTTACCCCTAGCTGCCCGATCATCATTGAATTTGAACATCCCCTTTGGAGGTGGATGCCAAGTCTTCACAAAAAACTTCTTATCCTTTCCACCTCTCGGTCACCCCTCTCAAGACAAGTAGAAATGCTTTACAGATGGTCCTTCAAACTCTTTGCTTATTGAGAACCATCCTGACAACCTCACTCTAGCACACTCAAAAGACCTTCTTAACACCTTTCATTCTTCTTTCTCAAAAATTCTAGAATTCCTCTCGTTCCAAATGGACTACATAACTGCTATTGGTATTGTTTCCCAAGGCCGGCCACCTTTTTTTCCCTTTGAAGAGACAAAAACACCATACCTCCATGAGTTTCAACATATAGCCATTAAATACCCACCAATAGTTCATCAAACCCATGAATCTCAACCACAGTTCTCTCACAAAAGCACAATCACCGAATAGGTGATCCACATTCTCTTCTGGAGCTCCACACAGAATGCATGAATGTGTGATACATTTACTTCTAGAAGCACTTTGCCCCCTATGTCTCAAACCACATTTTGTAAGATTTTTCCTTTTAGAGCACACCATAGGAAGACTTGGGCCGTCGATGGAGCTTTACATTTGCAAGCAAAAGTCTAGGGAGAATTTGGGAGTTCTTGGACAATATAGCTTCTTTGGCTACAACTTTTACTAAGAACTCCCTTGACATGTACCATGTCTAAATCCTATTGTCTTCCTCATCACTACAAATTGGTAAATCACCTATTGATGACCTCATTTCTTCTAAATCCTCATGCTCCTAGGACTTTTCTTCCTAAAGACAACCCCACTTCCCTGCTACTTATAAACTCGTGACAATCCTGAACCATGGCTTTCTTGTCTGTAGCCACACGATATAACCTAGGGTGAACTGCTCTATGGCTCTATCTCTTACTCAAAGATCATCCCAAAAGAACACCTTATCAGTTTCATCTATCAATAATCTAAGACCATCCTGAAGATGGCATATATTTTTTATGCTATTTGAAAGTTTGTGACTATAATCAGGATATGATTTATATTTCTCAAACTAGGACCGGAACCATTATTTAGGCATTTATTGAGTAGGTTTTGCCTAGGAGGTTCATGCTATGTTTGGATGAGGAGAATTTTAAAGAGGGGATTCTCTTGGTGTGGGAGAATTGAAGAGAACCTCTTTCAAGTTCTTTTGGAGAACCCCTTATTTGAAGTCCTTTTGCTTTTCACCTTTTGCTTTTCAAGTTACCCTATAGAGATGCTTTTTAGGTGGAGAACTTTGTTACCCTTCAGAAATTAAACTATAAGCTAAAAAACATGATTCAATTGATTATATGGAAGTAACTCTTGGTGGGACCTTACATATATACCTCTCTAATAAAGGTATTTTTTGGGATCCATACATTTTTAAAGTCCATAAAAAATTATGGATTAAAAATAACTTTAAGGTAATAAACATTCAAATTACTTTATATTTATGTTATTATTATACTTAATTATTTTTATAAAATCATGGCTTTTGCATATTAATTGTTAATTATTAATATTAATAAAGAATTCTTGTGTACTTTCTGTTAAAAAAATTGACAATCCTTGTTTGAAAGTGGGCCCCACAATTTGATATATTGAATTATGTGGATGGATTCAAAATCTTGAGCTTTAAGTGTCGGTAAAATATTAATTACTCTTGAGAAATTAAACTATAAGCTAAGAAAACATAACTATTAACGGACATTCTTAACATCATTGACTTTCTATATTTTTGTATTCCTTATTTGTCACTTTCCCTAATCACGGGATTGTAATTTTATCATTGATTGATTCTTTCTTCTTTAATGAGGCCTGTGATATCTATATAATTTGTTTTCAATGAGAGAGGCAATAAACCATTTTCTCAAATTCTTCATGGTACAGAGTCAAATCCTGGATTACTTACGATTTCTCTAAAATCAGAAAATTATTTCTCTCCGTCCCTGTGCGACATCTCTTTGAACCTTGCTGTCGGTCCTTGTCTTTGTGTGACATCCCTCGTTCCTGACCCCACATCACCCACACAGCGAGCCCTCCGGATTCTGCATCGTCAACCATCTCCTTTGGAAGCAGGTTTCGTCCTAGCCTCTCTGCTGGCAGCCACCCTTCATCTTCACATCTGATTTCCTCTCAGATCTCGACCTCTTCGATCGGTGCTTTCTCTTCTTCCTGTCACTGCTCGAACCCTCCTCTCCATTGCTCAGCCAGTCGTTGACGCTCCTCACTTCCAGTGTCTCAGTCTCTCTCCACTGCTCACCGATGTCGCTGCTCCTCTCCTTGATCTACTTCTTTGTTTTCCCTATTCCAAAAGCAAATGCAGAGGCAACACCCCAATTTACGCCTAGTCAGATCCGCGCAGGATCACCGCTTGCTGTTGGCAGCTTCCCTGCCGTCTTCGTGCCTCTACTTGCCACTTGTGCCGCTGCAAGGAGTGCCTTGCTGCCGCTCCCAGCCGAGAGCTACTTGTTCTTGCCACTGTTTGGCACCTAGGAATTCGTTCCTGGACTCCCGATTTGCTGCTTGATCAGGCTCCCATTGTCCGTCTGCCTAGGCCGACTTGATCCAGCCCGATCATTCTCTCTCTCTCTCTCCAACACAAAAAGTGAGAGAACACAAAACAAAGACTGCTCCTTGTTGACAGTGTTCATTGATACGGTGTTCTGGTTTGCTGCTGCTTCCTCCAGTGGATCCAAGACATCCTCACTTATCTCACTAAAACCAAAGCTCAGCTACTATGATGACGTCCAACTCATTGCCCTTTATGAATACCATCACTATCCCTAAAATCTCTAGCCTTGTTTTTGTCAAATTGACAAGAGACCAATTACTTTCTATGGAAGATCTAGATAAAACCTTTCCTCATTGGTCAAAATCATTGACGCTTCATTGATTACTCTCACCCCTGTCACCTTTAGTATCTCACCGATGATAAAACCTCCACACGACCCTCAACCCAGCCTATACTACCTGGTTTCAATGGACCAAACTCTTGTCAGCATGATCAACATCACCCTCTCTGAACTAGTTCTCCCCCAAGTTGTTGGTCTCTCCACCTCCTGTGAGATTTGGGAATGTCTACAACGCAACTTCTCTCAACAATCTCTTGCCAATGCAACTCATTGACACTTTCAGTTGCTCTCCATCTTCAAAGGCACCAAGATTGTCTCCGAATACTTGCAGCATGCTAAGTCACTTGCGGATGCCCTAGCTGCCATCAATGACGACTTGGTAATGTCAGTTCTTCGGAGACTTGGACCTAATTATTCTATGCTTGTCATAGCTATCATCAACTTCTTGTCACTGCCAGTCTTCTCAGATCTTCGGGCTCGACTCTTATCTTTTGAGTCGCAGATTTCTCACCCAATTTCGAGTGATTCTTTTGTCAGTAGTGCCCAATCACCTCACATGACTCTTCTCACCTCCCCTGGGCGTGAGCAATTCCATCGTGGTTGTCGCGGTTGTCGTTCTAGTAGTCAATTTGACTTTTTGCCCACTTCTCCCTTCAGTCGTAGATCTTACATCCATTTTTGCCGCCATGCAGATTGCTCAACTAGCAGATCCCAACTGGTATCCTGATACTGGAGCTACACACACATCATATGACTGGTGATGCCCACTCTCTGCACTCCAAGTTTGACTACAGAGGTATGGATCAAGTTCTATTGGGTAACAATGTCTCTTTCCCTATTGAATGCACTGATAGTTTGTCTCTCTCTTACGGTTCGTCTTTCTCATGTTCATCATGTTCCTCACATGCATAAAAAATTGTTATTTGTTGCACAATTCACTAAAGATAACTTTTTTAGTTTTACTTTCTTCCCATGGGGTTTTGTTATTCGTGATTTATGAACTGGTGCCAATGTGAAGCAGGCCTCTACCCCATTAAACCCAATACTCCTTCCACCCATGCCTTAACCATGTCTTGCTCATCATTGTCACTTTGGCACCAACATCTCGGATATCCATCCAATAAAGTGCTTCAAGTTTAACCACTAATAAATGTTTAGGACCTTTTTTTAAATTTTCTCGTTCTCCTTTTTGTAGTCGATGTGTTTTGGGTATGTCTACGCGACACAGTTAATGACCATTGTACTACTGCACCCTTTTATTTACTTCATTCGGATGTCTCTTGTTTTATCTGTTTCAGGATTTTGATATTATGTCTTATTCACAGATGATTATACTCAATCTTCTTAGATTTTTCCTACACGACATAAATCGAAAGTTCTCTCATCTTCAAAATTTTCTTGCCTTTTTTGAAAATCAATTTTCTACTACCATTAAACATTTTCAAAGTGATGGTGGTAACGAGTATGATAATTTTTTATTTTCATACCTTGTGTGCCCAAAAAGAAATTAATCACCGTCTATCCTGTCTCCACACCCCGCACCAAAATGGCCTTGCTGAACGTAAACACTGCCATCTGTTGGAAATTGACCACACCTTACTTATTGCATCTTATCTCCCTTATAACCTTTGGGTTGAGGCACTTTTTATTGCTGTGTACTTTGTTAATAGACTTCCGACACCACTTCTACAATGGTCCTCACCCTATTAGATGTTTTTTGGTACCAACCTGACTACCACTCTCTTCGCACTTTCGATTGTGCGTGCTACCCTTACCTACCACTTTTGCAATGGTCCTTATCCTATTAGAAACTTTTTGGCACCAAACCTGACTACCTCTCTCTTTGCACATTCGGTTATGCGTGCTACCCTTACCTAGGAGACTACTACTAACAAACCGCAACCTAGAGTGTGTTTTTCTTGGTTACAATGATCACCACAAGGGCTACAAGTTTCTTTATCCTTCTACCGGCAGAGTCTACATCTCACGACATGTCCTGTTCAATGAAGTCTTTCCCTATGCCTCTCATACCTTGTGATATGCAGCATCGTCTTCCTCATAAATGGTTTTCATTCCCCTTATCATGATGCCCCCCTCACCTGCACAACCACCTTCTGGCACGCCAACGCCTCCAGTAGAAGCATCACCATCTCCATTAGCAGCACCGGAGTCCCCACCTGCTGCCTCATCATCTCCAGTACCTGTTTAGCGTTCGTCTGCCAATATTCATCCTATGGTGACCCGTGCCAATGATGGCATTTTCAAGCCCAACAAGTGAGCTGCCTTTGCTAGTCGACATCCCCTACCACAATCTTTGCTTCTCTGGTCTCTTCCTTTGTCTCTGCGCCCACCTGCTACACTCAAGATGTTCGGTCTGTAGAATGACGACATGCTATAAACGACGAATTTAATACTCTCCTCAGGCAACATACTTGGTCTCATCCCCATGTTAACACTGTTGGTTGTAAATGGGCATGTAAAATCAAACGTCGTTCTGATGGTAGTATTGAGCGTTATAAGGCACTTCTTGTTGCCAAAGACTTTCATCAGCAAGATGGTATTGACTATGATGAGACTTTCAGCATTGTCGTCAAGCCTACTACTATCCGCACTGTCCTTAGTCTTGCTGTCAGTTGTGCTTGGCCTATTCTCCAGCTACACATCAATAATGCTTTCCTTCATGGCAACTTCACTGAAGAAGTCTATATGACTCAAACCACCAAGTTTTGTTGACCCATGTCGCCTTGATCACATCTGCAGGCTCCACAAAACCATCAAACACCAAGAGCCTGGTTCCAATGCTTTGACTCCTTCTTCCTGTTTTGATTTTCTTCAAAGCAAAGCCGACAATTTTTTTTTCCGACGGGCCTCACGGGTTATGGTTTCTTGCTCTATGTCGATGATATTGTTTTAACTGGCAGCGCTCTATCACTCCTTTATTCCTTCACTCATCGACTGGGCATTGAGTTTGAAATCAAGGATCTTAGCACACTTAACTATTTTTTGGGCCTAAAAGTGACTCATCTCTTTCAGGGGTTACATTCGTCTCAAAACAAATATACCCTTGACATTCTTCACTGCAGTTAAATGCTTGACTGTAAACCCTGTTCGACGTCCGTTAGCTGCTAAAATTCAGTTGTCTTCCACTACTGGTGATTTACTCTTGGACCCCTCTGAGTATCGACATCTCATTGGCGCACTTCAGTATCTCACACTCACTCGACCAGACATTGCTACGCGGTTCATATAGCCTCTTAGTTCATGAGCCAGCCTTGCACATCTCATTTGGAGATTGTTAAACCAATCCTTCGCTATCTCAAAGGTTCCCTTGGTCGTGGTCTGCTTATCATGCATTCAACACAACCCTTATGCCTGATTGCATATTGCGATGCTAATTGGGCCGGTTGTCCTGATAGTTGTCGCTTCACTACAGGTTATTGTATCTTTCTGGGTCCCAATTTAATTTCGTGGTGTTCAAAGAAACCGCTAACAGTTTCTCGATCTAGTGCCGAAGCTGAGTATCGGGCTCTTGCATATACCTGTGTAGATACCGAACCTCTTACGAGATCTTGGTTTTCCCCTTACTTCTCCAACAATGCGTCTCTGTGATAATCTCAGTGCAACGTACATAGCCGCGAATCCTGTCTTCCTTGCTCGGACTAAATATACTGAGCTTGATTATCATTTTATACGCGAACGCGTCATTGCCCAACTTTCATCAGATTCAGTTCATGTCTTTTTTGGATCAGCTCGCTGACATCTTCACTAAGGGTCTACCGAAGGAACGCTTCTCCGTGCTCCATTCCAAACTTGTCGTTCTTCCACCGTCGACTTTGCAGGGGAGTATTAATGGACATTCTTAACATCATCGACTTTCTATATTTTTATATTCCTTATTTGTCACTTTCTCTAATCACAAGATTGTAATTTTATCATTGATTGATTCTTTCCTCTTTAATGAGGCCTGTAATTTCTATATAATTCGTTTTTAATGAGAGGCAATAAGCCATTTTCCCAAATTTTAACTCAATTGATTAAATGGAAGTAATTATTGGTGGACCCTATATACAAGCATATACCTCTCTAATCAAGGTATTTTTTGGGGGGCCCATACATTTTTAAGAACCATAAGAAATTATTGACTAAAAACAACTTAAGGTAATAAATGTTTTATAATTACTTAATATTTATATTGTTTAGTTTTCTTAATTTTTTTTATTAAATTATGTGCATATTAATCGTTAGTTTTTAATATTATTTAAGAATTCTTGTGTACTTTATGTTACAAATTTTGACAATCCTTGTTTGAAAGTGGGCCCTTCAATTCGATATATTGAATTATATGAATGCATTTAAAATCTTGAGCTTTAAGTGTAGGTAAAATATTAATTATTAAATGAATTACCTTTCAAAAAAAATATTAATTATTAATATTATACTAATTAGTATTACCCTTTACCCTTATGATGTGTTATATATAAAGTAAGACTCCTTAGAAACCAAGTTGTATGTCTTTTATTGGGCTTTTTAGTTTAATTTTTTAGTAGTTTTTATATTGTTAATATATCACGTAAGTAATGTTAATAAATAATATTACTTAAAGTTATAATAATTAATTACTGAGATAGATGGAGAAGATTGGACATGGAAGGGGAGAAGATGGTATTCTCCATGTAGGAGTGGAGAATGCGATCTTCTCCTCCTTGAGGGGAACTTTATTCCATTGCGGGCCCTGCTTTCTTCTACACTTACTCAACCAAAAATGGTAGCTCTTAAAACTCTAGGAGAGCTTTCATTTTCTCCTCATCCAAATACAGCCTTGGTAGGTCAATCATGCGGGTTAGATATATGACTTTATTTTTTGACCAAGCCTCAGTTGATAATCAGGACAGACCAACAAGTTATTTGACTCAATTTTTATACAACAATTTCTGTTGAAACCACGTGCAGTTAATTTGTTGACCTAACTGTATCTTATGAGAAGTTGGCCCCTTGATATAGATTTACTCTATCCATCTTGGAGCTTCGTATAATTGTTTCTCTGCCAATTCAATTTAGGCTCTTGTTCCATTAGGTGGGAGAAAAACTTTTGTTCTTGACCCTTCTCATCCCCTACCCAACCCACCATTTTTCTCCATAAAGAGATGAACTACTTCAAATGCAACTTGTTTCTCAACTTTTGGTATCTCCTGCAAATCATCCAGTATTGAGAAGCAGCTCAGAGCCGTTGTCCAGAAGTCCCAATCTGCATGAGTTCTGCAACCGGAGCAGCAACTTACATGCATATTATTCATTTCCTCACAAAAGATCAAGGAAGTAGGAATGAAATAGTTTTTTCTCTTCCGTTTTACTAAATCTATCTTTTAACAGTTATGTTTTTGTCAGTAATGATACTTCACCTTCTTCTTCTTCCTCTCTCTCTCTCTCTCTCTCACACACACACACACACACAGTTGCACCCCCCCACTCCTACACAAAAATGCATTTGTGCTCACCTGTCCTGATGATTTAAGTGTCTTTGCACAAACATTTATCTGATATTTTCCCGGGTGATCTAGGTAGCCTTGCTAAAAGGTCGTGTAAATATTGCTTGTGGGACGCCAAGCAGGTAAGGCTTTTTGTTACCCTGGATTTTAGGTTCTTCACATGACTATGCAACTATTGCCTTCATTATTTACTCCTACAAAAGTTGTTTCAGTAGATAGTTTTGTTACTATCATGGAAAATACTGTTTAATATTCACATATTGAAAGGGTGATTATCTCAACCTGTAATTAATACATTGTAAATATTCAAAAGCGCTCTTGAACAGAATCACATAGGTAAATCCTTGAACAAATTTAAGTTCTGCTTTAGGTTCATTCTCATATTTTAATTCCTCATCGGCATTATTTCAATTGCATTCTCTTTGTTGCTGTGCCATTTCTTCATCTCTTGGGACCCTTTTGGGTATGCTTGCTGAATCCTTTTCTTGAGTTATAACATGACCTGGCAATTGTTGGCACCTCTATTGTGCCTTTTGTTACATTCTATATGTTGTATGGTCCTCAGATTTTTTCCCCTAAACTGCTGTAAAGCTCATGTCAAGATATTGAAGTTCTTGGTTTCCTTCATTTCTTTTTCCAAAGAAGATTCTTGGATTGCTTATTGGCAGGAAAAATAATGATACAAGCAAAAGCATTTTTTCTTTTCAGTAGGATTTTTTTTTTCTCTCTCTCTCTCTCTCTCTCTCTCTCTCTCTCTCTCACTCTCTCTCTCTGTCTTTAACTTTTAATCATTCTTTGACAAATTGACTATATACATTTTGATGTGATCGTGTAGTTCTAGTGAGGCTGCTTATACATGATTTAAAGCATGAAAAAGGAGGTTTTCTGGAACTTCTTGTATAGACATTTTGGTGTCCTTGCAGCATCATAAGCTAAAATAAGAAGATTAGATACCAAACTAGTTCCTAGTTTAACTCGTGAGGGTTGGCTTGGCGGTTAAGAACCCGCCTGAGATGCGGGAGGTATTGGGTTCAAGTCACTCTCAACACAGAAGGGTCACTCCCCATAGTGTTACCCGGTGTGTGTGTGTGGATAGGGATGTTTGCGCATGCCCCAAGGATTAGTTAGGTGTTCTAAGAGGCCTGGACACTTGGGTCTTCAAAAAAAAAAAAAATAGTTCCTAGTTTAATTACTTATTAGTAGGGGTTCATTTGGATTGGCATGGTTTGTCCATGGTTTAAAGCATGAAAAGGAGGTTTTCTGGAGCTTTTTGTATAGAGATTTTGGTGTCCTTGCAACATCATAAGCTAAAAAAAAAAAAATTGGATACCAAATTAGTTCCTATGTTAATTACTTACTACTAGGGGTTCATTTGGATTGGCATGGTTTGTCCTGTCAGATTTGGGTCCAGGTTTGGGCTTGAGTTTCTCGTGCTTGGTCCAATCCCAGGTGGCTCGAGTCTTAGTGCAAACTGTATGTTACTCATATACATACATTCTTTTCAATGTTATTTGTTATTATGCGGCATTATCACAAGTCGATTGTACTAATTGATGAAAGTGTAGTGTGTAGTATTTCATATGCAGCATGTACAACATGTTGTATATACAGAAACAGAAGTGTTTGACCTTTTGATTTTTCTGCTTGTAAACCCCTTAATTTAGGCTCAAACAGAGATTCTAATTTCCTGTAATTATGTATTTGTACTCTATTTATTTGCTATCTCAAAGATGGAAAAATATACAAGAAACACAGAAAATTTCATTTCACTACTCTCACATATAGTTCATCTTCTACCTTTTTTCTTGCAATTCTGCAAATGCAAGAAAGTTACGATTAATACTATAATTGTATATTGGACTGGGATGAATGTCATGATAAAGGGCATAATAGATTATGGATGATCTAGTGGAACAACAATACTCAAAAGCTGATCCTAAAAAGATAGGATAAATAACTTTGATTATCATCATCGGCGAGTATCTCATCTATCGGTGTCGGCTTTATGGGTTCTTCTTCTCCAGTTGACCCTATCATAAACTATATCATTAGTCACTACACAGTCTAACATGTCCATTTTTGTCCTTTCCTACTATGTTTTCAAATGTTTCCCAACCTCCTAGTGCCTTTGATCTATAGCCTCTTAACTTTATACATTCAGACTATGTTTGGTTTTACTAACATGACCAAATTATCTCAAACGAATTCCTCTCAATTTGTAATCTATCAGAGTCGGCATTAAATTATCCCTAACGTGTTCGTTTCTAATTCTATCATTTATGTTAAACCATTCATCCAACATAGCATATGCATCTCCTTTGTCATAACTTTGTGTATTTGTCCTTTTTTCATTGCCCAACATTTTGCTTTGTATAGCATTGTAGATTTAATAATTGTTATATAAAATTGTCCTTTTAGGCAAAGGGAGACTCTTATCACACAAGACTCTGCTAGCTTGTCTACATTTTGCCCACCCCGTTCCTATCTTATTTGTTATATCTAAGTCGAAATCTCCTTGAGATTCTACCATGGAGCCCAAGTATCTAAACTTATCACAATGTGCAACTAAGTTGTTTCCTATTTTTACTGGGTTACCCTCACTATTGTCTAACTCACTAAAGTTACATTCCATGTATTATGTTTTAGTTTTAATTTTCCAACAATTTGACTCCAATGTTCTACTCCACACATCCAGCCTTGCATTGAGTTGGTGTTTCACTTAATACTATATGATCTGCAGAAAGCATATATCATGTCACTTTATCTTGGATGCTTGATGTTTGTTCATGATTAGTGCGAACATGTATAGGCTTAAAGTGGATCCTTGATGGAGTCCTACTTCAACATGGAAATCTGGATGCTTGATGTTTGTTCATGATTAGTGCGAACATGTATAGGCTTAAAGTGGATCCTTGATGGAGTCCTACTTCAACATGGAAATCTGCTGTCTCAACACAAATGGTTCTAACATTATTCGTTGCATTACATTTCTTGAATAATCTCAATATAGTCGTTGGGGATGTATTATTTATTTCTCATGGTTCTCCAAATTGGTTTCCTTGGTACTCTATTATAGACCTCTTCTAAGTCCATAGAAGTCATATAAAGGTTCTTCCTTGTCGTCTTAAATTTCTCTATAAGTTGTCTTAGAAATAAAATGCCTTTTGTTATTGACCTACCTAGCATAAACCCAAATTGATTTTCAGATATATTTGGCTCTTGCCTTAGGCGATCCTCTATCACCCTTTCCCGAAATTTCATCGTGTAACTCGAGTTTGATAGCTTGGTAATTGGCAGAACTTTGAATATCTCCCTTTTTTTTTTATAAAAGTGACAAGTCTGCTCTTGCTCCACTCACCAGGCATTTTTTCATGCTAAAATTTTGTTGAATAATTTGGTCAACCAACACACTCCACTTTCACCCAAAATAGACCAAATTTCGATTGGAATGCCATCCGGTCCTAGTGCTCTATTCTTCATCTTTTTTTTTTTTTGAGGCTTGATTCACTTCTATTTTTGTTATTTTATTTACCATCTCCTCATTTGTCCTTCCTTCTATATTACCTCCATCTTCAATTTAAGTGTTCAACAAGTTTTTAAAAAAGGTTTCCTACCTTTTCTTAATTTCTCTGTCTTTCACTAAAACCCTTTGGTTATCGTCCTTTATGCATCTTACATGGTCAAAATCTCCACTTCTTTGCTCCCCACCTTAGCGAGCTTATAAATTCTTTTCTTCCATTCCTTTGTTTCCAATTTATCTCACAAATCATCAAAGGCTTTATATTTGGCTTTATTTACAACTTTGTTAGCAACTTTTCGCGCTAACTTGTAATTTTCTCGATTGGCTATATTCCTTGATTTTTACATATCTTAAATTGATTTTTCTTCTCATGTATAGCTCTTTCTACCTCAGCGTTATACCACCTCATGTCCTATCACAAGCTTATTCTAGTTCCAATAGTTTCATCCAAAACCTCTTTGGCTATATCTTTCATGAGTCTAGACAGCTTAACCCACATCTTATTAGGATTTGAATTGTCATCCCACCCTCCATTTCATTATTTTTGCATTTTTTCCTCTCAAATTCTACCATCTAATTTCGGGAGGCACATTTGTTGCTATTTTTTATGATCTATTCTTAGCAAGCAAGTCCAAAACTAGAAGTCTATATTGTGTTCTGAGGCTTTCACCAGGGATGGCTTTGCAATCTTTACAATGGGTCACTTCTCTATATCTAAGTAGAAAGAAGTCTATTTGAGACCTAAATTGCACTCTCCTAAATATGGAAAATGTTTTTCTTTCTTTTGGAATAGCTATGAATAAATTGTATGTTACCGCGAAATCAAGAATTGATTCCCCCATGTTGTTTCTTTCTTTGAACTCATGTCTTCCATGTATGATTCTATACCCATTATTGGTACTTCTTACATGTCCATTTAAGTCACCCCCAATTATGATATTCTCATCCAAAGTATATTTATGCTAGATCATCCATAGAGGGGCAAACCCAGGTTGAGATTCATAGGCACTTATAGTATTTAAGATTCCATAATCTAAAATCACTTTGGTCATGATAATCCTATTGGTTCTTTATAGAACTTCAACGATCTTCTCTTTAATGATGTCACTAACTACTATGCTTACACCGTTTCTAGAATTATACTCCCCTACTTAAAATATCTTGAACGCCTCCTCTAAATCTCTACCTTTGCTACTCTTCCACTTAGTCTCTTGTAAGCAAGCTATGCCTATGTTTTTTCTTTTCATAACACCTACTTTACATTTATGTTTGTAAAGTGGCCTAAGTATTTTTTTTTGAAGTAAAGAGGATAAAAGGAAAGAACTCAAGAAAGATTTGGCAAGTAGGTGAAAACACAGACATGCTGCGTTGCCTGATGTCTCACCCTTGTAAAGAGGAGGGAAAAAGGAAAAAAATACAAAAACTATATATAGAAAAAACCTAGCAAGTGACTATGAATAGAGAAAAATTACAAGTGTTGCTAAAATCACATAAACCCGGCATAAAAAAATATAAATTAATAGAAGGAGAGAGATAAAGGGCTGAACAAGATGGAATATAGCGAAAGAAATACTAATAATAAAGTAAAAATGTAGATCTAGATGTGCATAAAAAAATGTTTTTTCTCTTCCCACCTCACTAGCAGCAACTGTATCCAGCTAAAGCAATGGTCTCAACATCTCTCTCTCTCTCTCTCTCTCTCTCTCTCTTCATGTTTGTGTGAACTGATTGAACACTTGATGATTTGTTGCTGTTGTTTGTGGTTGAGGCTGTTTTTGGGTAGTAGAAGATTCTGCAGTCTTGATCTCAGGCTTGTCACAGTCAGGTTCAGCAACCATTGCAACCCCAACCCCAACCCCACTGCCTCCAATATACCTCAGGGCTTGGCCTTGCCTAAAGCCTGCTCCTTCTGTCCATTTGCAACATTATTGCTGCTAGTTTTTGTATTTGGTGAAAGTTTAAATTCACTAGGCATGGATGTTGAACTCGTAGCTGTGTCAGGCAGCACCATGTGTCACCAGTCCAAGGTTGGCTGTTTGGCCCTGGCCTATCTAATGAAAAGGATGCTGAATGATCATATTTCCATAAAATATTGTTAGTCCAGCATAATGGGTGTTTGATCTCATGACAAACATACGGATGCATAAATTGGTTGGTTGTTATTTTTCTTTAGGATGAATTTTTTTTTTATTAGATTCTAGTCAGGTCCAAATGTATTAATTTCTTTTCTCACTTGGTTTTCTTTTGTCTCTTCATCCAACTCTGATTTCTAGGATCAAGAAGTTAATTGACATGGATGCATTGGGGCTTTCTCGCTTGGCAGTGGTTTTGTTAGACATGCATACAGATGCCAAGGGATATACTCTATTTTCTCTTCCACAAGTCAGGTTTGAGTGGTTTTTTGCTTGCACCTTCTCTTTTGGCCTCTTTAGCATTCTTTTTTCTTTTTTTTTTAAAAAATTTCTGAATGAGCATGAGAAGGCTGAAAACTATAGAACGATTAGATCTTTCAAAATTATACAAGTAGCCAAAACCTCATTTTAAGTCTCGCTTCGCTTACACTGTCACTTGCAACGCAACTTCATAGTTGCTACTAGTTTTAGCTTTAGGTTAAGCGTCTCTGTTTTTCCTCTAATAGCAAGGTTTGCACGTGTATGAAAAGTGTATAATTAGATGTTTTGAGTTTCCATTTGGAGTTGGGACTCCTCTAAAGTTCTGCTTTACGTCCATCTTTATGAATGTGATATTGATTTTCTGGAACATTGGGTAGTCGTTATATTCTGATCAAAATACAGCGTATAATCTATGTTTTCTCTGTATGATTTCTTTGCAGTGATGAATTTTGGGACTTGTATACAAGTCACTTTCATCAACCATTACTTCAAGGCGATCTGAGGCTCTGCTTGTATGGTCCACTATGTGGTATTGAGCAAAAGAAAGCTGTCCATACCAATGAATGATTTGTAGCTCTTCATGAGACAGTATGGGAGATCAGGCCAGAGAATGTTCCCCAAATTGAATGGTTTATTTTCTCTCATTTCAAGCCAATTTTGTTCTACATTGTTATCTGCGAAGAATCGTTGTACTATAGTTGATGTTTGTGAAAGAAAAGTATTTCTCATCTAAATATATCCTCAATCTTTTTCCTTGAACTCTTCTAATTTGTTTTACATATATAATTCTTCTGCAATCTCCAATAGGAGAAAACCATAAAGTTCATGGATCATTGTAGATGGCGATGCTTTTCCTGACATTGGTTTTTTATGCCTTTCTTAATTTTGTTTCAACTATTCGATCTTTGAAATGACAGTGAAGGAATCTCATAGAGCACCAATTTTTACCTTTTACCATATAGATTTAGCTGTTAGTATAATTTCTTTTTTAACCATCCTTTCTATACACTGAGTATCATTTCCAATATGGGTCAGAGATACCGATGATCCTTTTTTTTTTTAGTGCAGAGAAAGTTCTTTCCCATTTGGAACAGCATATTGGGGTTAGCTCACCGTACTATAGACCCCCCTTTTGCATGGTTAAAACCGAGCCACTTCACTTTTCTTTGGAGAAAAAGGGGGGAAAAACTCAAACGTACCTATTGATTTTTTTGTTTAATGTTGCATTGTTTATTCTGCTTGTAGTTAAGTTTTTTTTTTAATGAAGGTGTCGTGGCCTCTTAGAGCACTTGATTAATTCTTGGGGTATGTGCAAGTTCCTTATCACACACATTGGATAACTCTATGGAGAGTGACCCTTTGAGGTAGAGCGAGAATCGAACTGAGGAATTTCGCTTTTTGAGATGTGTTCTTGATCATCACACCAACCCTTTTGAGTTCTGCTCGTAGTTAGTGTTGAGCGAAGGGTTTATAAAGAAATTAATGCTGAACATTTAATTAAACATTAAAAGTTCATGAGTGCCTGAAAGATAAAGACTTTCAAAATTACACATAATGACTTGTTAGTAATAGTAGTAGAATTATATAAAAGTATTCAATTTACGTATATAATCTTAAAAGGTGATATATTAATTGACTTGGTCATGATGAATAAGTTTCTAATTTTATACACCTAAATTGTTGGTTAATGTTAATAAGTTAATTAATAAAATTTAAGAATAAAAGTTAGACACAATGAATAATAATTGATGTTATAGAATTAGATAGAAGCAAATTCAAGGCACTAAAGACTAAACCTAGGTATATGATCTTAAATGGATGCATCATTAACTAACTTGACATCTGCAAAGAGCTCTTTAACTCTAAATATCCAGTGGTGTTGGTCAAATCTAATCTTTAAAGTCCTTTTTCTATTTTTTGGTTTTTTAACAATTTTTATTATTTTTATAATACTAATATGATAAGAATAGGTAGGAGTTGTGTGGGTTAGGTTAGGTTCTAATTCAATTTTGGGCAGGGCTAAGATTGCAAATATAGGATTCGTGTTCTAATTGGGCCCATATGGGTTTTAAATATTTGAGCTCAGGTTTGGATCCTAAGAAATAAATAAGGCCTGATAGGGCTAAGATTACTCAATTTAATTTTAAATCAATTATTTATATTACGTGAGAATTTTTATGAATAAAAGGTTAATTTTTATATTAATTTATAAAATATAAAGTACATATTAGATATCATAGGTCTTAGAGTTGTATGTGGGCTTTCAAGTTGGGTTGGGCCCTAAGAATGCAAGGCCTGGGCCCAAATCAAAATGTAAGGTAGGGCAACCTTAATTTGGGCCTGAGTGCTAACCGAGAAGAGTCGGGCTCTTAATCTTCAGGTCGGCTCAAGGCTGGCATGCAGGGATTTTAATATTGACCGATACGTATCGTATCGGCCGATATCGGTGGTTTTAACTAAAAAAAATTAAGAGAGAAATTTCTCGGCTGATATATCGGCCGATACGAGATTTAAACTCCTACTAACATGAGTTATGCCCCACCCAAGTTGCCTACCCCACCAAAAGAACAGGTCAAATTCAAATTCTTTAAACTCGTCAAATCAAAATTTATTTTTTTCAATTTTTTTTTTTAACGATTTTTGCAGTTATTTCGTTGTTAACGTCAAAGCAAATAGATATTTAAGAGTTACCTAAAACTGTCTTTTTATATTAAATAATAGTAAAAGATTAAAAAGAAATGGCCATGTGATGTCAAAACAAGATTTGCAGGAATTTGAATATGGGAAGAATGAAGTTTAGTGTCTGCTGATTGTGCGCTGTTCGGTTGCCATCAGAGGATTCTGGTATCCCTCCCTTAATGGCCTACAATTTAAAACTGAAATTTGCACCATGTTCTCAGTAAACATATGTCTGCATCGTACTTCTCTGAATGAATCGTTTTCTTAATTGACTTTATAATTTTTTTTAAGCCAGTAATATATCTAGTAACTAATTAGAGTCAAATTAGATAAAACTGAGTTTACACTGGGTAGACTGAGTTTTTACTTAATTTTTGAATCAACCCAACTTGATCATATACCTCCAGTGAAGTTAGACTAGCTGTGGATGTAACTTGAGAATGAATTCAGATTGGATAGGATCTAATTCGTCAGAGTGGGCCTCACAATTTGTTCACTTGGTACATGGGTTTTTTTTTTTTGAATTTAAGTGTGGGAAACCGCGGGATACCTAGCATAAAACCCACACAGGTGAGCTCACTACTCCTAAGGCACACCAAGGTTAGGCCATGAGGGCTTGAACTCGCTTATGAAGTGGGACAACCAGTTGAACTACACCTATGTGAGTATCTACACCCATGGGTTTCTAATTGAACATTTATGTCACTGTATGTGCACATGTGGATGTGTAGGTTTGAGACTATTAATTGTAATAAATCCAATTACATCTTATTATGTAGATTTCAATTTGTAAAATACATCCCAATACATAAATGTTAAACGTACATCCCCATTCCCATCCATCCCCAGCATTCAGCCGTTTGAGTCTAATGCAACAATCCAACACAAGTAGTGTAAACTCTTCTGTCCAATGGAGGAAAATAAAGAATTTCCGGAAGAAAGGAAGATCCTTCAAGCAGAATTCTCTGTTAATCAGACTCAGACTGTTTAGTTGGCATTGGACTTCCTTCTTGAAAGTATAATCGTTGTGAGAACTTCCAAAACAACTGTGACAACAGCCAGAATGACGATTATGGCGATATAAGTAGTTCTCCATTTGTGTACATTCAAGATTATTGTTCCTTTGATACAGTTGATGATGCTCAAGATGATCACTGTATACCCTACTGAATGGTGGTAGATATTCCAGTAAAAGCGGTATTTATGATCCTTGTTAGGCCTCAAAATCAAAGCAAGAACCTGTATCATCCAATGAGGGACTCGTTAGCAAGTCTAAGAATCACATTTGTTGTTGTAAGCATATAATATACGGGGAAATGATGGGCATGAACCCGTCTCAGGAAGTGGAAGTCCTGAGTTCGATTCTAACTCTACTCCAAAGGGCCAGTCTCCATAGATTTACCTGTTTTATGTGTGGGTAGGGAGGTTTGCACGTGCTCTAAGGATTAATTGGGTCGGGTGGTCTAAGAGGCCTCAGTATCATCAGAAAATGATAGAGGATATTGAGCTTGTTTTTTTCTAAAGTGGTGCAATATATATATATATATAATATGGTGCTTTCTATGAAAAGATTATTGAATCAACTCTGTAATCCTGTTGTATGGCCAAGTATCATAGAATTTTTTAAAAAGTATTAAGAGAAGGTATCACCTAAACTAAAGTTTAGAGATACAGGCTTTGAGACAAGGTCATTATACTCTCGGCCTTGAATGATGAGCCAAAAATTCTTTTAAGGAAAAATAGGAAAGAAGGGAACTTTTATGTTCTCATTTAGAAAAAAAATGGAAAAGAAAAGAAATTAGATCCAGCAGAAACTGTTGAGATGCAAAGCAAGAGAGATGGTGTTTTCATGTCAGCCATTTAGTAGAAATGAATGTATCTATGTTTGAAGAAAATTTGAGAACTCAGTCTCATTGTAGACACTCACAAGAAGCAGGATAACTTCAGAAATATCAGAAGAAATGACTGACAAGCAATTTAAATAATAATAATTTTTTTATGATCAAGATGTCTGGACCTCTTAGAGCACTCGGACTCACACACACTGAATAACTTATAGAGAGTGACTCTTTAAAATGGAGTGAGAATCGAACTCAGAACTCTCAATTTTTAAAGCGAGTTCCTGTCAATCATTCCAACCCGTTTGATTGCAATCTAAATAATTATTGCTATTACCCCGTATTTGTTTATCTTATACTCTTACTGTACTGTTTCAATTCAGCTACTGTATTTGGACATTTAGCATGAAACTTTTATCCACTACTTTAGTTTCCACATAAATTGTCACTAATATGTTTGATATCAGCAATTTAGGGGTGAACCGTGATCTGTGTACTGACAATGATGGCTATTCTAACTTAATATCAAGAGCTAAAAATGAGAGTGGAAGACAGATTTACCTGCAAGGTTCCCAGACAGAAGAGGGTAATCCCAATATTACGATGATTAGTGTACTGGACTCCCTCAGAATCGGCTCCAAGTTTCATACCGGTAGCCCAACCGGCGACTCCAATGACAAAAGAAGAGAACTGACAACCGACATGAAGATTAAACCAAGCTGGATCTGCTGACTTGAATGGACGTAAATACCTTGCGATGATTACACCGATAGGCATTAAAATCCCCCAACTCACAGCATTCAGCACTCCATGAATCTATAATGAAAAAATAAGAACAGAGAAAATAATCACAACCTTTTACAACACAGAGAGAGAGGTGTTACTTCTCAAATTCCAATGCGGTTTTTTAAAACTCAGTGTGATTAAAAACTATGGGTGTTCATTTATCCAAACTCGGTCTGAATCTGACCTAAATAAATGTGTTCAGACAAAGAATTTTGTATGATGGGTTGAGCTCGGGCTTTAATTTAAAGCCCTCGAGGCTCATTGGGCTGTTAAGCCCATTTATTTTTTGTTTTATAAATTGTAAATATGAACATATAAATGAAAGAAGATTTAAAAAATGAAAATATGTTAATCTTAAGAGTCAAAATTACCATCTGTCATATTTTGAAGGGCGCTTGCCAACTTTAACTAGTTAAGATCAACTGGTTAAAAAATGAATTTTGGATTGAAATTTTAACTAATAATAGATTATTCAAGTATAATTCAACCTGCACATTTTTTCAATTTACATGATTTTTTTAAATAAAAAATAGTACCAGATGCAAATATTCAGGCTTAATCGGACAGGCTCAGGCTTTGGCCTCTAAAATCTGTTGGACTGTGGTAAAAATAATTGGGCTTGGGCTTTTTTAGTGAAGTCCGACCTGAGCCTAACTGAAGAAAACCCCTATTAGGACATTATAAAGGTTAAGAGGGAGGGAGGTAATAATGTTAGGATGGATGAGTAGAGTAATTTTAAAGGTTAAAGTTAGACATGAATGCATTAGAGATAATTTAAAAATAGTTTAATATAAGAAAAATTAAATGAAAGTCATTTGAGATGTTTGGGTGTGGAAGTAGAAGAAGAGAGGTTGCATATTACGGATATCAGAAGAGGGAAAGAGACCACTGAAAACTTTAGAGCAAAGAATAAGCAAAGGGTATTATAGATACTTGAGTGACAATTGTATAACTGGTGGTAGGGTCAAATGCAGTAGAAATCGAAAAGTTAGACCCAGGATGGGCTTGTGGGTTTAGTGATGATAATGAACAGAGTAGAACCTGAATTCAGTTAAATTTCTACATCAAAGAAGATTAAATACAATTACAAACATAAATGACAAAAGAAAATCTATGTAAAACCTGCAAAGTCATACTCAAATTCCTGATTCTCTTAGATAAAATAAGAAATGAAAGAGCAGAAAAATGGTTCTCACATATTTGAATCGCAGCTTTGTATCTGTTCCGCTCGGAGCCACGCTCTTCCCTTCCAACAATGCCAAGTTCCCCATTGAATTCAGGTTGCCGGGAGCAAAGGCATGCGCATCTGGTACCCCATCTACCACAGAAGCCCCACTTGCCACACATGATTCAGGGTCGTCGTGTTCTTCGGCAGGGCAATCGTCGCGAAGATCATCATCCTTTCATCCTTGTACTCCCCTACCATGTCCGATACCTCGAAGGCGATGGGTGATTGATTAATACTGTACCCTTGGATATCGAAGGTCTTCACAGTCATCAAACCGTCGGGTTGTTTGAAGGCAATGAGTGCTTGGGACCCAACCATTCCAGTGCCAGTTGGGTTGATGGCCCATGAAGCCCAGCCATTGGATTTGGGTGGCGGGGCGATGAATGCGATGTCTAAAGATGATTTTGATGAGTCGTAGGTCCAATGGAGAGCTGCATTGAGAGTTGAGAGATCATTGCAGAAATCAAAGTGTTTGTTGTTGGAGAATTTTTGTGAAGAACATGTTGCAGAATGGCAGGGGACTAGTAGTAGAAGAAGGAGAAGGGAAAGAAAAGGAAGGGGAAGCAGAGGAGAAGGCATGTTGGGTTGGGTGGTGGATTCCTGTGTAGAATGTGAGAAGAAGAGCGAGTCTGTTTACGTAGATTTATGAGGAAGAATGACGGGTTGAGATCGTAACAAGGCTGGTTTTTAGGACGGTTGGGTATTATTGCCTAGTGAAAGCTGTATCTGTCTATTTTCGTAGTAGTTTTTCTAACCAGTCTGCAAGACCACCAACTTGCACCGGATTTTTTCGATTGGTTGGGTGATAAGAAGAGAATTTTTTAAGACCAAAGTATCCAACGCTGAGCAGCGTCTCACTTGATTAATTCTTGAATATGAGTAAACCTTTCTATCCACACACGTTGGATACACCAACGGAAGTGACCTTTATATATTGAATGTGATTTGAACACAAGACCTCTTTCATTTTGATCCAGATCGTGGCCATCATACTAAACCTTGAGGGCTAAGGGTGATGACAACCGTTGAAGATGTGGGTCTCACTTTTCATCAGCTCTCATTACAAAGAATGGATAAAGATGCTGAATGTTTTATTTTTTTTCTTGATTGATCTCAACAAGTAAAGTTACTCAATTGAGATGTTGGAGGGGGTCATCTCAAGTGGGTTGAATCTCTATGATTCTGCTGCTAAAGCATGGAACATATGAGATTAAAAAAGAGAATTCAATGACATGTCATAATATCTTTAAATTGTAACCTGTAAAAGAATTTAAACATGATACATGTGAAGAAATTATACCATTATGACAATTTTGTCCTGTAGTAGGATATTGTCTGCTTCGGGTTCACACACACGTCTTTATAGTTTTGAATTAAGATGTGCACTCATATACACACTTCAAAATGTCTCATGTTGAGAGAAGGAAGGATGTTCCTTATAGTCAGGATTGAGACTTTTGTCACAAGCGATGGGGGATTCATTCCACTTCCATTAGTGCTAATTAACAATTTTTCTCCCTCTGTCCATGCCACAATGGAATTTTCCACCCTCCTCCATCTGGTGCGGGCCATCACAATCCCTCTACCTAGGCCTAGAACCATCATCGACTTTGATACCATCTGTAACGACCTGGCCCACTCAACATGATATGTTCGCTTCGAACTCACACACATGCCCTCAAGACTTTGAATTGGGATGTGCGGCCATATATATACCATAAAAGGCCTCATGCTGAGAGAAGAAAATGATGTTACTTATATCCAGGATTATGACCTCTGTCCCAACTGGCGATTTTATCTCCTTTTGCCCACACCACATTAGAGTTTTCCACCCTCTCCCATTAGCGAATTCCTCTCTTTATCAATCCACACACTTGGAGTTTCTCATCCTCCTCCATCTGAAGCGAGCCACTAAGACACTTTATTTATTTTTTCATGTATATTATTTTCATCATCAAAATTTTAAGACACCACTTATTACATTTGAAAAAACTTCCCATCTACAATGTGGCTTTGTTTCTATTAGCTTGAGTGGTAGTAAGAAGGCTTTTGAGAAAACTTGAAAAAATAGAGAATTTCTCCGTCCGTAGAAAAACTCCGATTGCTACTTTCTCTACCAATTAAGACACTCTCATTGAAAATTTTAGAATGGAGAACTGGATTTCTCAAGAGTACTTAAAATACGATTATTTGAACATTATAATTGGGAATAGTGGGAATTTAATTTTTTATTATTTTGCTAAATAAGAAAAATTCACTACTTATAATACCTAGTGAGACTCGTTTACTTGATTAATCACTGGTAGACCCAAGTAATGAAAAAGATTCACGGTAGGACCCCTTTATATTGTTTTACATTCTCAATTGACTATATGGAATAAGAATTCAATCAAATAAGCAAAAGAAGACAATGAAATGGTAGTATTTAATCAATTTAGATTTTTCTAAAAAGGCCCTTATCATTTGAATTCATTTAAAAGATACCTTAGATTTTCGATAATTTTAAAAAAGTTAATATTTTATTAAAATTCTAAAAGACCCCTTAATCATGTTGATGAAAGGTCAACTTTTGTACGAAAGTTATTTGCACTTATAAGCAATAATTCACACCTTAGTTCTTAATCAATCAATTCAGTTCAAAATAGGTCCCAAAAGATGCATCTAAAAGGTGTTCAGGTAAAACATCTATAGATCATTAGCCAACATGGTCAAATGACCTTTTAGAATTTTAATCAAAATTTAGATTTTTTTGAAATTATAAAAAAAAGACAAAGACTTCTTTAAAATAAATGCAAGAAATAGGGTTTTTTAGAAAAAAGAATCCATTCATTTTTCATATTTGATACCACTCACTACTTGATCTATTTATTTCTATCCTCAAAGTAAGGGTTGGCTCATATTGATGTCTACCGAGTTTTTCCTTTTGGAGTGGTGTTTCAGTATTGTATTTTTTTTAGGTATTCAAATCTCTTAGATCACCTAACTAATCATCAGGGCATGTACAAGCCTCTCTATCTACACACTGGGTAACTCTAAAGAGAGTAGACCTTTGGAATGAAGTAGAAATCGAACTCAAAACTTCAGCTTCTTGAAGCGGGTTCTGACCATCCCTCTCGGGTACATATATCGGCCGATACAAAACGTATCGGCCGATATGATTTGGATTTTAAGCCCCTTATCATATCGGTCGATACATATTGTATCGGCCGTACAGCTTCATATCGGTCGATATAGCCGATATATTGCCGAATCGCCGATATATCGCCGAATCATATCGGTCCAATATCGGCCGATATGATTAATATCGGTATTTCAAAAAAAAAAAACAAAACGGGTAATGGGCTCGGGTCAATATATCGGCCGATATTTACATTTTCAATTTTTTTTTTAAAAAACAGTTTCTTTTTCAGTTTTTTTATATTTTTTAATTCAGAGAAAATAAAATAATAAAATAATACCGATATTAAAAAAAAAACAAAAACAGGAGAGAAACTTATTGGCCGATATTTGCATATCGGCCTCATGCGTTTTTTACACCCTTGATTCCCTCTGACCCCTTTGGGTTAAACTTATTAGTATTATTAAGTAACTCTCTTCCCATAGCTCCATAGGGAGATCCAAGAACTAGATCCACATAGGTGAAGGCCTAATGAAAGCCATGCTTGGTTAAAAGTTGGTAGCTAGTTGGTCACTGCAAAAAACCTACCAGCAAGGTAAAACGTGAATAGAAGGAAGCCATGTGATAGTTCCATGATGTCCAAAGATTTTGATGTTCTCCACATATGAGTCTTCTTGGATCAATGTGCAATATATTATTTTGAGGTTCTTTTGTTTTAGTAATAATTTCGATACTAAATTTATCAAATCTTTTTGAAATATTTAGAGATATAGATATAGATTCTTTTTATTACGAAAAAAAATCACAACATTATAAACAGAAGACTAAAATTTTCTGCAACATAAGTTTTGTGCGTTCCATCACATTTACATATAAGGTTTAGAGAAGGAGAGAAAATTTGTAGGTTAATTTGGATGATTGTTTCTAAGTGTCCCAACTTCGTATAATTTGTAGATTAATATCCGGCTTTAAATCTGTATCCTTAGAGCTCATGATATGTAAATTCTTGTTTAATTTCATCTGGGAGTTTTACATTGGATATTTTACGATTTTTTTCACACGTAAATTAAAAATAAATAAATTCTTAACATTAAACGTCTTCAGCCCTTCCCACATGAATTTTCTAAGAACTGAGAAGCATCCATTAGCAGATAGTTGATGTCAGAAGGGTGATTACAGAGATGAGCATTGTCAAGATGGTTCACAGTAGCGCTCATCGCGAAGATGATTCAACATTAACACCAACTTTGAAAATTATAGCTTAAAATCCATGTAAGACGTTGAATTGAAATTAAAGAACAGGTTTATAAAAATTATTGAAATCTTATGAGGTTATTTGTCTTTTCCATTGAAAAAAGTAATTCTTAAAAAAAATATGTTAGAGTTATTATCAACAAGTAATATAAAATCTGTATTGCTTGAATTAAAATCTTTATTTTCATTAAAAATAAATGAACTATAGTTTTGGTGAGGGGAAAGCCTCTTTATTTTCCTTAATAAAATTTTCAAACCCCCTCTATGTGAAATGAAAGAAAAATATCATATTTTTTGTAATTTTGACAAAGAAGCCCCATGCTATAAAATAAAAAAATAAGGTTGAAACTCAAGTTGGGTCAGGTCAAGTTTTAATAAATCCAATCCAACCCATTTCAAATTTTATTGAACCCAACCCAAAATGCTCCAACCCGACCCGACCCTATTTTAAATCCAAGTCAACCCAAGGGCGGATTTATAACTTGGTGTACTAGAGTCAAGTCGGGTTACATCAGTTCAGGTCGAGTTGATTTTAATTTTCTCAACCCCACCCAACTCGAATTTCATACGAGTTTTTATTTTCCCAACCCAACCCGACCCAAAATATACAAATATATAACCCAAACCCACTGATTTTTCGGGTCGGTTTTCACCCATAAAAAAGAGGAAAGGAGCCTTCTTATTTTATAGCTGAAAAATAACACACGGCCTTTTAAGACTTAGGGCCATTTGTAAAGGGTGCATACCAAATAACCTGTAATTATCAAGCACTTTTGGGTTTAGGGTTATTATCATTAGATTTTTGTGAATTTTGGCCCATACTCTATCCAAAGGAATACCACTTTCAATGGTTTGGATAAGCGTTTCTGTATGCCATTTGCAGTTGGATAGGGGAAAAAAATAATGGAAGATCAAATAATTTGCTTCGATCCATATATAAATGATCAATACCATTCATAATTTCATCTAATTGGCGTCATTCCCACAAATCCACAATTATCTTTAAAATGGGTGTTTTCGTTCTTTCAAGTTTCAAATTTGCAGTTGTTGAATGAGGACCCGGCTTCTATTATGTCATAGTTCAAACTTTCTGCATTGGAACAGAAGGTTAAACAGGTTCTTAAGCAGTCCTGTTCCCTAGCCCAAATTCAGCTCAGGGACCACAGGAACCTGTCATAAATAAATGGATTTGAACACAATATATCAATCAATTGAGGCTTTTCAACCCCTTTAGCCATTATATTATGTGTAAACTTGTTATCTTTTTTTCTTCAAAAAATATATTTTGAAATTAATTAAAAAACTGACTATTCAGATTGAAAGTAAATATGATGAACTAAAAGTCAGCTAAATTCAAGCTCAAAATCAAATTTAGCCAGTTGATCCTAAGGGACAAAGTCACAAAATATCTTTCAAAATCCAACTAAAAGTGAATTTAACTACTAAGATCAAATTGCAATATATTAAATTTTATCTCAAATTTGGTCCACTATTTTTTATCTTGTTTACTTTCTTTCAGAACGGTTGAAATTTTAACAGTATCAATAGGTCAGACTTAGACTTAGTACCTTTCCAAACAAGTAGGTTCAAACTTTAAAAACCCAACATGATTCTGACAGGGCTTAGGTTTCAAGAAATATAAACGAGCTTGGGTTCTTTCAATAGAGCATAGTCCAACTTAAATCGGGTGTGAATACCCCTACTTTTAAGTCGTGGCATTAGTAGTTTTATTTTATAATTTAACGCTATATTTTGAATAAGTGGTACATATACTCACCTTATTTCTTGAGTTAGTGGGTCATGGTTTCAAATTTCGATTTTGAAATTTGTATTAGATTGAGTTAAATTCCTATCATGGGGTTTAAGCCATTACTGCAGCATGTTTGTCATTTTCGATTTGAAACATTTTTTAATATGTGAATAATTAAAAACAAAATAAAAAAAAATTAATCAAGTGGAGTAAAACTCCAACATTTATCTTTAGTTTATTCAGTTCAATTGTGAATGGTCTTTGGGCATAATGACTTTGAAGCTCATCACTTATCAAAAGGATTGTTATGATGTAACGAATCCTGCAATACAACGTCAAATGAGCATGTAGAAAACTTGGTGAACCATAGCCTCTTAATCTGATTAATGTGGTTTAACTGTAATCAACCTGACCCATTTAATCAGGCTCACCCATCGTCAAATTGGGGCCAGATCAATTTGGAATTTTTTAGTAGTCTGCAGGATCATGGAATCTGGGTCCAAGTTGGGTTTCCTAGTTGGGTCGAGCTAGCCCAATCTAATTTCTTTCCTTTTTTTTTTACGTTTTTTAATGCTCAAGACAAATCAAACCCACAATCTTTCCACTAGAGATGGGCTCCAAGTCCACAATCAATATTGCAGTCACCAACATTTGCAGAGAGATTGAATGACAATCTTATTCATTTCCCAACCAGGCATGTTTCAAATAATCAAAAGAAGATGAATACAAGCAAAGAACATAAGAAAGTTGTGACGTACATCATTGTCAATGGACTTATTCCAGAGCAGTCACCTGAAATTGGAAACATTAAGTGAGCAATTTTGGTATTTTTCAGCAAATATACCTCTCAGGGCTGTATGGCCAAATTTCTTCACTGGGATCGAGCAAGACCCGGAAGCTGGAATCAATATAGCAACCTAGCCAACCTTTGGTCCAATTATTCAATGGGCAGTGATAGTTCGTTTGCTGCCAACCAGTCTGTTTTTTTTTTAAACTACTACAACTCGAGGGGAATGCGTCAGAATTAGATGTTTTAATCAGGGTACAGAGGAGGGCACTCTTGTCACTCTACTTTTATGTGTCAACATTCTAAGTGAGGCCACTTAAGGGCTTTAAGACAGATCAAGCCTGACGAATCTGATGTAAACTTACATGTACGGTGTGATCGAAAGCTAGACTCATGCTTTAGAATAAAAGCCCATGGCGCCATCAGGCTTCTGGCCATTTAGTCTATTATATAAAACCCTTTAGTCCATTTCTCTTTCAACAATTCTTAGTGTAACCTTTAATAAGAATTTCTTTTATCATATATTATTATCACTTTATAAGCAAGAACAAATATCAAAATGAAAACTGAAATTGGGGTTTATAATGAGCTTTCATTATGCCCAGAAATGAGCTTCAACAGGCAGAATGGCCTTTAACATAAAAATACCAATGGACTGCAGCAGGCTCGATCTGGGCAAAGGGAAGCCTGAGCCGCACCTGGTTCATGATGAGCCTTAATTCTATGGTCCTCTGGACATCTTTGGGGCTGTTTCCCTAAAATTTTGGTCATTGTCATGCCAATTTGGCATTACAGGTGCTGAAGTGATTCAGTTTTGAAAGTCTTTTCATGTTTCGGGTAACCTATTAGCACCATTAATTAGGTTAAATAAAATTAAATACATTTATTTAGTCTTTAAATTGAATATGACAATTCTCATCCTCGCCGTGATTCCTCCACACATGAACCTTTCACCTCATCTCTTACCAATTGAAACCGTCTGTTTACTTTACAATTAATGGGTCCTTCATTTGGTTTCTGTTATCATCCTACTTGTATGATCTTAGGCTACAAACAAGATCACCTGTTCCCTTTAATAAAATAAAAACCCACTTCAGTGCCATCTCAAAGTATTATAAGGAAGAATTTTGTAATAAAATACTTCTATGTAAAAAAGCAGTTTACAGATTCATTCCAAATTTACAACGAAGATTTGATCATATATATACTTTTGGAAATTAAATTCCACTAAAGAACAGATATATTTGGCAAGAATGAAAAATTGCTATAATTTGTTTTGAATGGTAATGTTGCTTCGAAAGTCGATACAGTGGAAGCAAGGTTACTGAAACAATAGACTACAAGGTAATGCAGTTGTACTTACATTCTTACATTTAGCTCTAGTTATGCCCCGAGCGAACTCCTACTCCTTTCATCTCAGAAAACCTGCTCATCAAAATTTAACATTTGATTGTTGTTGGGAAGCAGGACAGGGATCCTTTACCTGTTTTGTCTGCAGGTTCATTCACAGCAGATTCACAGAGCTGCCTCAGTCTCACTTAGGGAATGTCATCAGAAACTCTTTATGTTTCTGTTGGAGCATCGCTAAGTGGGATATCTTCAAAGGTACACAAGTCCTTCAGCTCACCTCTCACAAGGCCCAATACAACACTAAGTCCTGAGTAACAAGTGAAATAGTCAAACTAAATTGGATATTTTACTTCAGTTAAAGAACAAGAAACAATTGCTGTTGTTGTTGATGTATAATGCCCCTAAGAAGTGAAAGAAAGATAAATTGCATGAAGATGGGTATGTGAGTTGGTATCCAACACAGGTATCATCAGCATCATCATTTAAGCCACTTACACATCAATCTGGGGTTAGGCCTTCATATTTGGATCTAACATATTATTTCCATGGGCTGACTGCCTATCTGATGTCCAAAATGTCTAAGTTGGTGGAGTCCAAAAGGTATGAGATGTATGGATTTAAAGTTAATAGTTAAGTACAAATAAAAATAAATAAAAATAAATAAAAATAAATTCAAATAAAATAACAATTAAAGACACTGATAACAAAAATCATGCTTTTATTGTACTCGAACAATCAAATAATAAGCATTTCATCATTTTACTTGGATCTCAAAATGTAATAATACTTTGTCACCATGCAAAACAACGCTAAGCTAACACTAGATGAACTCACGAAGAATCTGTGAAGAATCCAAGAGGGAGACGTCAGGTGTAGGAATGCCATTTATTTCAAAGAATCTATGACACACAGAATGGGTCATTACCTAGTGTACAAGGAACAAGGTATAACAATGCAGGTTGGCCATGCCCATCCATCAGATACAAACCAAGATACGTAAGGAAGAGACCTGCAAACATAATGCAAAAACACATCCTTCACAACAAGAGTTATGAAGCTAAATATCCATCTAATCAAGGAGGGTCTGTAAGAAGTCTTTGAATAAAAGAAAATGTAGAGGTCTATATGTTTTGTGGCCTGATGTTCAACTGTCGGGAAACACCATGCGAAGTTTCATACTTGCTTGTCAGATCCCTTGATCTGGTGAACCAACATATGAATGTGCAATAGGGGGAAAAGCACCACGATTTGAAGATTCTAGCTGTTCAAAATTTGTGAAATTTCCAACCATCACATGAAGATAACTGCTGCTTGTTAGATGTTTTCTTTTTTTAACTGTTCAAGAAAGGATACTAATACGAAATTGAAGGTTGTCCCACCACTGATTTTGGGAAGGCTCTGTCACATGCTGGCCCACCAGATCGGTCATTCATTTATCAGTAATGAGCTCTATTGAAGTTAAGACATGTTTTCTCTTAGGGTCTTAAGATAATATGTTTTAGCGTTAAGTAATTTTAGCATTAACAAATGTTAGAATGGACATTATTAGAACATCTTGAAATTACCAAATAAATAAAACACCTTGCCATGTTGGTTATTGATTGATGGCTAAGATTTACGTTGTTCCATATAGCCAAGGCTATATGTAGTAGGCTGCAAAAATAACCTTATTGTGTGCTTTTGAAGACTTTGGTTATGCTTCCCTAGGAGCACTTTTGCTTCCACAAGTTTTTCAAAGGAAAACTGAGTTTCAATAAAATTGGATTCACATTCCCCGGCCAAGAAACTTGCGTGTAGTCACTTCCAAATGGGGACCACCTGGGCCTCCCCTCCCTCTTCCCTCATAGGACTGGAATTATATATACCCACACGTTTGGATGACTTCTACAAATTCCATCTATTGCCCATTATCACCATGCATCCACAGATGGGCCCCCATAGAGTGACTTTATTTAGCAAAGTAATGCTAGGATAAATTGTCATCTTAAGTTCTCAACATAAGCATATATAAGTAGGTCAAAGGATTGCATTAAACTTACCAATTCCATAGCCAACTACCAACCAGAGAAAATATCCTCTTAAAATACCCTTTTTATTTGCTTTGTCGAATCTGCAGTAAAAAATAAATCCCCAAATAAATGGACATTAGAGGAGTGAAATACAATCATGACAAGAGGCACATTCATACAATTTGGAAATTTATAAATAAAGTTAAAAATGTTCATAATAAAAAAAAAAGAATAGCCACTTAACTAATTCTTCTTTTCATTTCTCGTAACAAAATGAACAAACACATATAATGAGTGGCCAAGATTTTTTTATATGCAAGAAAGTTAAATAGTAATAGAAACATAGCTAGAAATTCAAATAAGTAGAAAAAATAATTTTGATGAAATATTAAAAAACTATACAGAAAATTAAAATAGACATTAGATGTCAATTCCAATCTTGTGGTGCTTTGTTTTCCTTAATTCCTACTAAAATTGAACATTTGGAGTATTTTAACTAAATCAATAACAATTTATTGGTTGCTGTTTTCCAGGTTCATATGATTCTCAAAAGTGGACTTCACTCTGTAAAACATCATACAATGCAAACTCACATGCTTTACAAATAATTCTTTTTGATGATTTATAACATAAATGATGCTGCATGTAAACAATAAACTTAGTTATTGAAGCACCTGTATGAAAAACAAATCAGCAACCCAGGTAAGAGAATATCCCCAAAGCCAATCATATTATAACCACCCCAAGGATCAAAAAATCTAGGGATTTTCAACAACATTGGAATGGTTGCAGTGCCACTATGATCACCCCGAGCAACCTACAAGAAACATAAAACCGATGTGTAAGAAAAACCATGGCTGCACTGCAACAAAAATAGATGTTGATCACAGTATTTACTAATTGTTAAATAGTGATTGGTCATCGTCTAAGCCATTTCACCCGTATATAAGGGTTTGGCACACATAACTGTATTTGGCAAATCAATTGTAACTGGTACTGCCTAACAATCTGAAAGTCCTGCAACTGCAATAACAACAGATGTTTGTCACAGTCATTCCTAATTGTTAAATAGTGGTTGGTCATTTTTAATCCATATATCAGGGTTTGGCGCACATAACTGGATTTGGCAAAATGTCAAACCTACAGCCTAACAATCTGAAAGTCATCCAATTACTTCTCATAAGCTAAATATTGATAAAACAACCTCCTGCAAATTAATTGTAATAGGTACAGCCTAATAATCTGAAAGTCATGCAATTGCTTGTCGTAAACTGAATCTTGATAGAACACCCCACTTTTCCAGAGAGAGGTTCACACATACACACACAAAGAAAAACAAAAAACGCCTAGGAGTTGTTTGTGAATTTCCTTGAGGAAAGCAAGTTTGCAGAAAAAAAAAAAACTTTTATTTGGGTTTGATTTATGTCATCCAACAAGTTCTATGAAATTCACCCTTGTTTTTATATCAGGCTGTAGGAACTTGACGTTTTTGTTATTTTCATTGAAAGTGAACGAAGTGTTGTCTTGGTGAACAAAGAAAATCTCCCTCTTTTCCTCGTTAAAATTTTCTATCCCTTTTATGGGAAATGATTTCCTTGGAAGAAGAGAAAAAATCACATTTGTGTTGTTGACAAAGAACCCTTATTTCATGGAAGAAGAGAAAGGGCCTCAGTTTCTATACTCTTCATTTTCCATAGCTGGAAAATGACAAACAGCCCCCTAAGCCAGAATTGTATTGTGCTCATGCCCAGATTTTGTTAATAAGTTAATATTGAACACACCATAGCCTTGGGATGATTCTCAATTTCAATTTAAGAATGTGGATAGCTTCTTGTGGGACTGTTCTCACTGCTCCTGTTGTCAATCAGAGAGAGACGTGTCACACTCCAAACACATAAAGAACAAAGCCAGGCATGTATTGTGCTCGTGCCCAAGCTTTTTTAATACTGAACAAGTCATAACCTTGGGATGATTTTCAATTTCAATTTAAGAATGTGGGTAGCTTCATGTGGGACTGTCCTCACAACTCCTGCTGCTGATCAATTTCATGTGGCAAACCTTCCTGTTTATTGTGCATTTGAATTGGAATAAAATTTGCAACCCACTTTTTCTTGGTTTGCATTCGTACTAAAAAACCGTTCTGTTAGAGCCTCACAGTGATCTGCTTGGGGTATTTATGTAATCCAAGATATGATTCAGGCTAAAGGACAGCCCCTAATGAATTGAATCACTCCCAACCATTACAAAGAAATCCATATGGTTTTTGAAGTCCTAATCATCTGTTATCATCTAATATCATCTAACTTAATATGACAACACTGGAGAATAAAGGAGAGAATAAACTCATCACTCTAATGTGAAAGATTAAAAATGCTCTCACGCCCAAAGCTAGAAGAGTGCCTGATATGGCACAGAGGTTTCTATAAGGATGTTCCAAAACTATGGAGAAAACCTAAAAGTCAACCTTCAAACTCCCTAAATGTGGTGTGGCCCAATAATCAAGGGCTCCACATGTAATTTAACCATGCTGTAATTCAACTGTAAATCAGCACCTACATGTTGGATTGATATGCTAATACCAGTCACCCAACAATTAATAAAAGCAAATGAACTCAAAACCCCTCCTACTTCTATATTCTAACTTTTTTTTTTTTTTTTGAGTGGTGAATGAAGATTTCATTAATAGAAAGAAAGGTTACAAAAGAAAAAGAAAGGAAAAAAAAAAACAACACGAAGATGAAGGTCTAAGAGAATTACACCACTAAAACAACCACAACCATCACCCAAAACCCTCAAGAGAATAATACAAAATCTAAATCTGACCAAGACTATCTTCCTGATAAATCATTCTAACTTGAACAACTTTCCCTTCTGAGATGGTGAAATGATTTGAATCCACAACCATTTAGATGCAATGACTTACCAACTGTGCTGTAGCTTCTTGCCCTAACATAAGGAGGTATTTCGCTTTGCTGCAGTTGGAGAAAATAACCGCTCATTCCATGGCGACGGAGGGAAAATGTAGATCTCCGATCAGAATCAGATGACTGGCAGATTTCTAACACACAAGCCAACTATGGTTCAGTGGTGGAAAGAAAGGTTTTCCGTTTTAGTGGGAAACATACCAGATTGGGGGTAGGAGATCATGTTCGAGTTTTTGGAGTCACAGGTGTTGTGGGCCCTAATTATAAGTCTAGATTCATTGTATATTGCACGTCAACACAATAGATTGTAATTAGGATATACTTAGTGTATTTTTCATTTTTGTTCCCTTAATTATCTCTATTTGTTCTATTTAACTTTGTATCCTCTACGTGGGAATATACAATCAATATACAAGATTTAGAGAATTCCTTCTCCAATCTCTTTTCTTTATTCTCTAATTCTACATGGTATCAGCCAAGGACGATTCTGTGCACCCGGAATAGTTTCTCTTCCATTTTGGGCATCCCTCTGCAGCAATTCTGTTTTTTGGTGAAAGTTTTGCTGGCAGGGAACCATCCACCCCTGCTGTTTTTGCCAACCGTTTCCATCCGTAGGGTTGGATTTTTGTTTTAAAGGAGCGAGTTCTGTACTCTGCCTCCTTCTTCCTCGGCCAGATCTGCCGTTCTTCTTGCAGCAACTACTGGTTTTTTCCTTTGATCTTCACAGATTCTCCTCCTTTGCACCTTCCTCCACACCTCTGTGGTCGCTTCTGGCTCCCCTATCTTCGCCCCAGATGGACCCCAGATTTCGGACACGTGTGGGCCCCTATATCTCCATCATGGTTGCCGCTGCCTGACGCGCCCGAACCCCAGTTTTTTTGGGTTTGTCTGCTTTGATCTCCTTCATCTTTTGGATTTCAACCTTAAACCAAGCCTACTAGGGTCGCCCTAACCTATGCTTGCATCGCACTTGGCTTCCCACCTTCCATCATCAGTGGGATCCACTTCCGGACACATCTACACCCAGATTTTGTTCTTTTTCTGCTGAATCTACGCGGATCCCTCACTTGGAGACTTGGAATCTGTCTCAACCCCATCACCATCATCTCCTTCTTGCATCTCGGAGGCTCTTGCTTCAGTTCGTGCCTTGTGGGGTTCACTTCTACAGGTTTTTGGACTATTTTTTGGTGGTTCTTGCAGTAAATTGCTATTCCGGGTCCAACTTTGTTGTTTTTTGTTGACGCTCTTGCCTTAGAATCAAGCCTCAACCTCATGGCAGCATCATCTTCTACACCTTCTCCAGATATGGGCTCTTTTGGCTCTCCTCAGATTGGACGGATCACGACGGTGTTACTAAATGAGACCAATTATTTTGAGTGGTCCCATTCTGCCACAATGTTCTTAACTGTGAGGCAACTCTCTTCATATATCGATGGCACTGCCCCCAAACCGGCTACGACTGATTCTACATTCCCACCTGGACTGTCAATAACTCCCTGGTCCAGGCTTGGCTTCTTCACTCCATGGCAGCTCATGTACGGCGTCTCGTTTATACCCTTCCCACCGCTAAAGTTGTTTGGGACACTATGAAGACTCTGTACTCTGATGGGGATAACTTTGCCCGTATGTATGAATTATCTTTGACCGCTGCCACTCTTCGACAAGGGGAGTTGTCCCTCATCTAGTACCATTCGGCTATGCAGTCTCATTGGTTAGAGCGGGATCAACTTCAATCCCTTACATTTAAAGATCCTACAGATCTCTGAAGTTACACAAGTATATTGAACAACAACGGATCTTTACGTTCTTAGCTGCCTTAACCCGGAGTTCGAGCCTACACGGGCCCAAATTCTTGGGCAACGATCTCTCCCTTCTCTAGATGAGGTCTATTCTACATTACTTCGTGATGATCGGAGTCGTCTTGTTATGACTCCTATGTCGGCTGAACGCTCTGCCCTGGTTACCACCCATTCCTCTGCTCCTTCTCCGATTCATGGGCCTGCAGCTTCCCATGGCAAAGATCCTTCCTTTGATCCTTGCAAAGACGCCAGAGGCTCACGGAAGAAGGGGACTCAGTTCTCCACCTATTGCAAGATGAATAACCACACTATTGATTCTTGCTACAAGCTACATGGGCGACCTAAGCAAGCCAATCTCTTTGCTGCCCCTATTGCTCCTTCCTCTGACGTGCCTTGTGATGACGGCCCCGTGATTCGACAGGACCTTAACTTCATATGCAACGACTGGAGTGCCTTCACTCCTCTGAGGTTTCCAATGCTGTCTCCTCTACCCCAGGTACTGAATCATCTGCCCATCATGCCTCTCATCATTCATGGATTGTCGACTCTGGTGCTATTGACATGGTTGGTATGTCCACCCTCTTCTCTTCCATTTCTCATATTTCTTGTGGTCAGGTCAAATTAGCCAATGGCTTATACACTGATATTGTTGGGAAAAGGACGGTTCTAGTTTCTCCAAATTTGGACCTTCCCCCTGTTTTGCATGTTCCACATCTCTCCCGTAATTTGTTATCTGTTAGTTTTTACTAAACATTTGAATTGTTCAGTCACCTTTTTTCCCTCTCACTTTGTTTTCCAGGATCTAACCACGAAGCAAGTGTTGGGTGGTCGTCGTGAAGCAGGTGGTCTATATCTTTTTGACTTCGTCATGGCAGCTCCGAAGCCTGTTCTACCTCTTCTTCTTCTGATGTGTGGCTGTGGCATTGTCGTTTAGGACATCCTGCTGACTCTGTTCTTAAATAGCTTGTTCCTAGTTTATCTTTTACTCATTTTGATTGTGAATATTGCCTGCCAATGTGGCAAGCATGTTAGAAATCATTTTCCCCTATCTATGAATAAAAGTTCATCTACTTTATTTTCACTTATTCGTTCTGATGTTTGGAAATCTCCAACTTTTTCTCGCATTGGTTTTCATTATTTTGTTACCTTTATTGATGATTTTTCTCGCATGACATGGACATATTTGATGAAACAAAAATCTGAGGTTTTTGTCACTTCCAAATTTTTTACCAGTGGGTTCACAATCAATTTGGGTGTCAAATTAAAGTTCTACGGAGTGATAACGGGGGAGAATATTTGTGTCACTCTTTCTTAATTTTTTGCAACAACATGGCATCGATTCTTAGTTCTCTTGGCCTTCTATACCTCAACAGAATGGTGTAGCTGAATGAAAAAACCGTCACCTTCTTGAGGTGACCATGTCTCTTCTTTTTACCATGCATGTCCCATCCTCCTATTGGCCAGAAGCAGTGTTAATTGCTTGTTATCTCATTAACAGAATGCCTTCTCGCATTTTACAAAATCAGTCACCCATAGATCGTTTGTCCTTGCATCAAACCATTCCTAAAATTTTCTTACATGTCTTTGGGTGTGTTTGTTTTGTTAACAATTTCTCTGGCCATAAACTTTCTCATTGGGTTGTGTGGTGTTTTTTTTAGGTTACTCCCCTTTTCACAAAGGCTATAAGTGCCTTGATTCTATCACTGGGAAAACATACATCTCCATGGATGTCACCTTTTTTTAGCGGGACCCATACTTTTCAGCCTCCTCTACATCTTCTCATTCTCCTATTCTTCCAATTGTACCTGCAGATCTCTATTCTCCAAGTCCACTTAAACCTCTGGTGTATCAACGCAGACAGTCTCAGGTACCATCTGCAGCTGACTCCACCCATCTATCTGCGAGTGCTTCAGATCCACCAATTTCTGCCTCGTCTAATCTTCCTATTGCGCTTCGCAAAGGTAAGCGCTCTTGTACTAGCCATCCCATGGATTGTTTTGTCTCATATCATGCTGTTTCACCTTCCTATCATACCCTCCTGGAAAGCAGCCATGGACGAAGAGTTAGCTGCTCTTGAGAAGAACAACACATGGGAGATGGTCTCTCTTTCCCCAGGCAAGACTCCAGTTGGGTGCAAATGGATTTTTTTTCCTTGAAGTATAATCCAGGTGGCTCTATTGCACCTATAAGGCACGACTAGTAGCTAAAGACTTCACACAGACTTATGCAGTTGACTACCAGGACACCTTTTCGCTTGTCGCCAAGATTAACTATGTGCGCATTTTGCTCTCCCTTGCAACCACTTATACTTTGCCCCTGCACCAGTTAGATCTGAAGAATGCCTTTCTCCATGGTGATCTTGAGGAAGAATTCTATATGCTTTTCCTCCTCCGGGATTTGTAAAGTAGGGGGAACTGCTCTTAAGTAGTCTCCCCGTGCCTAGTTTGAGAAGTTTAGCAGTGCCTTGCTACCTCATGGATTCACCCGCTAGTCAGATCATTCAGTCTAATCTACCGTCTCCACTCAGTTGTGATGATTTTGGTGGTCTCTGTAGATGATATTGTGCTCACCGGTAACAATGATGAAGCTATTTCTTCCTTCAAACACTATCTTCATCAGACATTTGATATTAAGGATTTGAGACCCCTCAGGTACTTTCTTGGAATTGAAGTTGCTCGGTCCCCTCGTGGCCTTTATCTCTCTCAGCGCAAGTATGCCCTGGATCTCCTCGAGGAAGCTGGCTATTCTGGCTGCAAACCTGCAGATACCCCGTTGGATGTAAACACTAAGTTATCTGTTTCTAATGACACTCTTCTTAACACACCTAGTTTCTATCAGAAACTTGTTGGCAAGCTCATCTATCTGACCATCACGAGACCAGACTTATCTTATGTTGTTGGTGTCGTCAGTCAATTCATACATGAACCACGAGACACTCATCTTCATGCCGTGTTCCGAATCCTTTGATATATTAAGGCATATCCCGGCCGCGGCTTATTCCATGCAAACCAGCCTATGTGCCGGTTCGCACTCATTCAGATGCTGATTGGGCCGGCTCTTCAGATGATCACCGCTCCACTTCTGGCTATTGTGTTTTCTTGGGCTCCCATTTAGTTGCCTGGCGAAGCAAGAAACAGTCCATTGCCGCTTATTCTAGTGCTGAGGCTGAATATCATTCCATGGCTAATACTACTTCTGAATTGCTGTGGTTTCGCCAATTCCTTACTGAATTAGGCTTTGCTTCTGCTGATCCACTTGTCATGTTTTGTGACAATCAGGCAACCATTCACATTGCCTCCAACCTAATTTTTCATAAGCGGAGTAAGCACATTGAGGTTGATTGCCACTTTCTTCGACAACATATCTCAGAAGGGCGACTCATCTACAGTCTACGGATCAACTGACAGATATCTTCGCAAAGTCAGTTCCTCGAATTCAGCTTGATTCAGTTGTTAACAAGTTGGGTCTACTCGACATCCTTGAACCAGCTTGATGGGGAGTATTGTGGGCCCTAATTATAAGTCTAGATTCATTGTATTGCACATCAATACAATATATTGTAATTAGGATATACTTAGTGTATTTTTCTTTTTTTTCCCTTGATTATCTCTATTTGTTCTATTTAACTTTGTGTCCTCTAAGAGGAATATACAATCAATATACAAGATTTAGAGCATTCCTTCTCCAATCTCTTTTCTTTATTCTCTAATTCTACAACAGGTGTCATTTTTTATAGTTTTGTACCTTTCGATAGGAAAACTGCAAAATGAAGGCACTTTTCTTTTGTGCGCTTTAAAATGGAGAGGGAAATGATAAATGCCATTAATCTTTTGGATGGCAAGGAGTTTGATGGCCAGAGGATACAGGTGAATAAGGCTCATTTCGGTCCGGAGTTTAGAAAATATGGTCATCGAGATGATGGAAAGGTAGAGCAATCTAAACAAAACATATTGCAGAAAACCGATTCTAGAGTGGGAGTCAAGCCACAAGTGATTTATCAAACAATGTCTCAACCCAGTGAAAATCTTCTGCAAGTCAATGAGGCCTTTGTGGAAACTAATAAAGAAAATTTGTCTCACACCTAGATTGGGGTGGCTCGACGTTCGAATCCGTCTACACAGGAGATCAAAGACTGGATTTTGGCAAAATGGGGGTTCGATTTGAGCATCATGGTTCACAGGCTGTCTCCTTTATTTTCTTTAGATTGTTTTTGCGACTGAGGAAGACAAACAACGCTTCAGTTTTGGTGAGCAAAATCTAAAAAAGAATGACTGAGTAGAGAAAAAGGCTTCTGCAGTGCTAGAGATTTGTATAAACTATAAACTAGGTGTAGGTGAAGGTAGGCTACGAGAGGTTCTTGTTAGGGGCTTAAGGTTCATGGTAGGAAAACGAAATAGGACTTGTTTGTCGATACATAACTGGGTGGGCGATGGTCTTCTCAAGGATAGGTTTCCTTTACTCTTTATGCTAGCTTCAAGTGAAGAATCAAAAGTTTCTAAAACTACAATTTTTTTGAGAGAAACTATAGTATGATCAATAGTCTTTAGGAGAGGACTTAGGGATAGGGAGTTGGGTATTTATATCGAGTTGTTGGAGTTTATTAATGAGGTGTGCATTTGTAGCGAGGAAGAGGATATAAGAATATGGGATGGAGACCCCTTCGGTGTTTTTTTTTTTTGTGTGAAAGCCGGAATAAAATGTTTAAACAAGGGAGCAATAACACCATCTTGTCTTAACGACGCCACTTTTAGAAATTCCATTTTTTATGTATTTTTTAGGATATGATATGGCCACTTTTAGAAATTCCATTTTTTATGTATTTTTTATGATATGATAGTCCACATTAGACCATATCTTTACTCGGCATAAGTGGTAAAGTTTTTATATAAAGCAATGCATATTCCACACCAAAAGGTGGCTTTTTGGGTATTTTGTTTGTTTTAGAATTTGGTGAAAAGATGTTGTAAAGGCCATGATGTGGCAGCCATGTAGAGGATAGAAAGGGAGGTAGCTGTGACCTCAACAAGTGGTAGGAAGGAAAAAAGTAGAGAGAGAGAGGGAGTGTTGTTCGAATTTGAAGGGATGTGGGTCTAATGAAAACCCTAGAAACTTGGGTTAGGTCACGAGCTAGTTGAGGATCCAGCCCCCAATGAAGAGAAAAACATAGACCCACTCGTTTTTTATTTGGGCCGCTTGTTTCAAGAAACATGTTCTTGGCCTAAGTAAACTCGGTCCCATCAAATGGTGGGCTATAATCAAGATCAACTGCCTAGGGGCCTGATATGCATGATTATTCCAAAGCAACTTGAGGTTGGGTTCTCTGATTCTCTGCAATCCAGGGAGAATGATATATCCAAAAGTGATCAATGTATAAACTAAATTGATGAGATCGTGTTGATGTATCTAGAGAGCGTGGATTCACATCAAACCAATGGAAGATCCAAATTCAAGATTTTATTTTTTATTTTAATGGCCACTTCTAGAAATACCCTTTTTATATATATATTCTTTAGATGTGATGGTCCACATTGGATCAAATCTTCAATTGGCATGAGTTGTAATAATTTTTTATATAAAACCATGCATATCACACATAAGAAAGTGGCCTTGGGGCATTTTGTTTCTTTCAAAATTGGTTGAAATCTATGAAAGGAGAAAACAACAAAGGACTCAGAGTCTCCTTCCTTCTTTGGTCTTCAGGGATGACCATTTGATTGTTTTTCATCAAAGGGGGATGTTAGATAGTTTTTCTTATTATACATTGTGCTTGTATTTTGATTTCTCTTTATTTCACTTTTCTTGTTGTTCTCCCTTCTTTGGTCTATTTCTTTTAGACATTTTTGTTGTACTTGTACTTTTTTTTCTTAAATGAATTACCATTGTTACCACTCAAAACAAAAAAAAAGGACTCGGAGCACCTTCAATCAAAGTGTTGGCCCTCCCTCATAGTATTGTTAGTATGAGTTCTTTTGTTTGGCCATTTTTTATGCATGACAAGGAATAGGGTTATCCTAAATGCCTAATCTGGTTATGAAAGGGTCAAAATAATGCTCCCTAAATTTAAAATGGGCTGAAATTAATCAGTCGATTAATAATGGCAATTGAATAACATAAATTTGACACAAATAATCACACAAATCCTGACAATCTAATGTAAATAATAATATAAATTTACGAAACCAAATTAAGGAAGGGGTAGTAGTAGCAGGAAGTGAAATGGACGGATCTAGGACGTGTTTTGGATGATCTAGGACGGACCTGGAACAGATCTGGGATGGTTCTGGAATAGATCTGGGACAATAAGAGGGGGGGGGCTAATGGTTGGCGGTAACAACTAGAAGAAGAAAACAAAGAGAAGAAAGGGAAAAAAGAGAAATGGAAGAAGATAGAATAGTAACTGGAAAGGGTTGAAGATTTCTCAACTTCGGGCTTCTCACCAAATCTCGGGCTTCTCACCAAATCCCGGGCTTCTCACCAATAGGTTCGTTGATTTCTCACCAACACGCCATGCACATGGAATAAGGTTTCCAAAGCAAATTTCGTTTTTTCTTCATTGATCGAATCCCTAGTGAGGGTTACATCCAGTATTTATACTCATTACATGAAAAAAGACTAAAATACCCCTATTACATAAAAATGCCCAAAATACTCACAAATAAACACAAAATACCCTCGAATAATACCATAATTATCAATCTAAATAATATAATAAAAAATACAATAATGCTAAATAAAACTAATGTCTAAATAAAGAAACTAGCTGAGGCGCTCTGCATCAATTTCTCTATAATATTTGTTGCTGGTTCATTTATTTTCGAAGAAGCATTTAAGCTAAAATCCTAGATCTAAAAGTTGTAGTCTTGGGAGACCATAGATTACATGAAAAATACAACAACAATTTGACTGGCAACTTCTGTCCAAGTTGATAGGTGATTGGATTTGTTTGGTAAAAGCTCAAATTTATCATATAATTTCTACTTTTTTCAATGGAAATAGCTCTTTGGTACATGTCAAAAAGAGTCAAAGAAGATTGTATATCAAGTGTGTTGTACCAATTACAACATTCATCACAAAGAGTCCACAAGTTTGTGAGACCTTCGTCCATTGGGCCATAAACTGAAGGTCAAAGTCAATTCTCATAAAACAAAACATCAGTCCATGATTTATCAATCCATAAATGGATGGAAACAACTTTATGTCGATCTCTGTTGGAAAAGATCGAGGCATTATTAGTGGTGTACGCTTTTGAGGAATGTTGTCTTTAGATCATACTTTTGCTATCATGTGTTTAGGAGTCATCTATTGGCACGACAAGATGCAACCAATGATGTCTTGGACATTGAAGGGCCTAATGAAGCAAAATCCATACCAATTCAATAGGAACATGTGTATGGTACACAAGATCAAGCCAATGAGAAGCTCTTCAAGGCATAGCGGAGCTTATTTCATAAAAAGCACCCAAATCATTGCCACTTTGAAGGTTTTGACCCAGATCTCTAGCACATCAAACATCATAAAGATCTGAGTTGAAACATGAAAGTGATGGTCAAATACCACCCGCTTCGTCCACACCTACGCGCAAGAGCTTCCCTCTAAGCGGAATGCTCCCCTACTAATGAATTTTTACAACCCATGGCTTCCGTAGATTCCTTAGCCCATTCATCTTCGACACAAGAGAACTTAATCATTGAGCAATTATGCACTTTTTAAAGGGTGGTTGGTTCTAGGAAAACCTCCTAATTGTCTTTACACTGCTACCTCCTTTATCACTAAGCAGTCATTGAGGGGCCTTACCTAATGATCTGGGATGTTTCCCTCTCGAATATGAAGCTTATACCCCATCGTCATATCTAATGTTGTATAAAGCTTGTCCAGCATACAGATGATATTCCAACCAGCTGCCAGCAGCTGGTTGATCATCTACTTAACCATTCAGCAGCTATCTGTCCACCTTTCTTGACCATTATTTGGGCCACAAAAAAAAAAGGAGATTTCAACCCCTTACTGAAATATTGAATAGCCTTCCAAGTAGGGATAGGGCTTTCAAAACCTATAAAAAACCCCTTTGAACTCATGCAAAAGGGGTCACCATGAAATACAAATGTCAAAGCATTGTTGCATCATTGCAAATTCAAAAGGTTTGGGTTTTGAGGTAGAGAACGGGCTTCCTTTATGCTTTAGGTGAGAACTCTTGCGTTCTTGCTTCAAACATTGCAACTTTTGGAGGGACATCCAACTTGTTTTTTGGGTCTCTTCTTTTCTTGTCCTAATACCTGAAGGATCTCTCTTGCAATTTTCTTTACTACTGGTGGTTTTTGGGTCTTACCCATGATTTGTATTTACATTTTTCTTTATTAATATAATTCTTACTGTTATTGCTCAAAATAAAATTTGCAACTCTTCAAAACAACTTTTTTTCTGAACATGGTTAATGCATGATAAGCAAAGAAATTCCATACAAGTAGCCATGTACAATATAAGAAGAAAATACATATGGTTCACTATTCATACTTAGTGATAGTCATCAACATAGAACCCTATGTTCCATAGAGAGAGGTTGATTTTCCAAGTTTGATTTTTCCACGACCCCAGAGACAATCATGTTTCTTGTCACCCAACATCCTAATATGTCTTGCCTTGTTACCAAAGCCCCATGTATGCCAGCGGTATTCCTCAAAATTCTAGCATTTGAAAAACAAATATGTTGTTTTACTAGTAAAGTTTTGATGAATTGTTTTTTGATGCACATGCAATAGGATCAATAGATGTTTTCACTTAATAACCTAGTTGATCAGGTACTAAACATTCAGCACCCCCACATGGTCTGAATCACATTGAAAGTGATGTCATAGCTTTATATATAGTTAAATTGCCAAGTATGATAATGGCCCAATGAGCACTTCTATCCTGTTCAACTTCCCAATCTATAAAGAAAAAGAACATTGCTTTACTATAAAATTGCAACAATCACACCCGTACACACACATACAGAGACCAGCAGGTACACATACCGCAATCATAACACTTTCATGGAAAAAAAGTGGCGACATGAAGACCCAGAATATATCGTAGCAAAATGCACAGCAAAGAAGAACTGAAGCAACCTGAATGATAAAAAAAAAACAACTTAAACCTCAGAAACATCAATTTTTTTTATTTATCACAGTTTATTTATTTTGGTGCACCTTTATATTTGGCAGTCGAGCTAGTTGCAGGACAGTTATCATCAAAGAAATGCCCTAAAATAGGAAAACAAAAATTAATGGATTATATAATGGTACAGTTAAAAATGAAACTATCAAAGAAAATTCACATGCAATATAAAGTGGGAGCAGATTTTTATTTTTATTTTTTAATACAAGTTCACCAAAGATATCCAAGAAAGGAAGAAATTAGTAGCTGTAGCAGAAGACAACAAACAAATTAAATTTAAGCTGCAACTGTTGATTATTTGGAATTGAAAGCACATGACTATGTAAGCCATAAGAAAATACGGCTAGATATGCCTGGTTTTAGAAAAGAAAATTACTAGCCACAGTTTCTTGTCCAATTCATGGAAATAAGAATCTCTAGAGTGGGAGAAGGTGCTCCCACTCCTGTGCCCACCTTGGCAACTCATGCTCCAACGCCTTGTTCCTAATGCTATAAACAGTTTTAAGTTTAGATATTGCAGAAAATCCACTTTTTTAGTGAGAATAGCCAATGAATAAATTTATTCTTTCAAAATTTTATTATACTAAGAGACCTAACAATACTGAATTGCGTAGGACGAAGTATAATATTGTCCTACTATATCATATAAGTGCATTTTTGATACCTAGAAACTCAACCTTGTCCCACTGACTTTGAGATGAAAAACAAAACCTCCCCCCTATCATTATTGAGCACTCCGCCTATCCTATCGGTGCTAGCTTTCTTTTGATAGCTCCATCCACATTGAACTTAAAGCATCCATTAGTGGGTCAACGCACTCTACTCTAGGCACACCCCTCTTCCCCTTAATACTACCAGCCAAACAACCCTCCCAAGAGAAAAGAAAATCTAAAATAGAAAAACCCTTCAACTCCATACAAATGACAACCATGAAGCCCATATCCACTGCTGTAGGAAAGAAAGGATAGGGTGATCCTAAATAAGTAAATTTGGTTCCCTAAGAATTAAGAGGGATGAAAGTAATGCACTCTAAATCTACTATGGCTGAAATTAAGCAGTCAATTAATACTAACAATTAATTAATATAAATTCACCACAAGTAATCACAAATCTTGGAGTCTAAAGTAAATGATTAATAGGTAAATGGGGTTTAAAGGCAGTAAAAGGGGCTTAAGAAGGCTAAGAAGTAAGATAGATGGGGCTAAGGGTGTCACGGCTGATCTGTTGGATGTATAAGGAATAAACGACACTAGGGAAGGGGTCTAGCATAATAACGGAAACAAAGGGGAACATGTAGGGGTCACGGAAGCAATGATAGGGTTAATGAGAGACTCGGCAGCAAGGAGGATGGGATAAGGAAGAAAATGGCAGCAGCTGGAGATGTATTTGGGTGAAACGAAGGCACATGAAGAGGTTTTAGGGGGGGCGACAAAGTGTAGGAGGGCTTGAGGAAGAGGCGAAGGTTGCAGAGGTCAAAATGGATTAATGCTAATGGCTCAAGAGAAAGGGGCGGAAGTGGCTGAGGGGCAAATCTGGGCAGGTCTGATAGGTAATGAAACAAGGGAAGGGATGGATTTTTGAGGGAAATGGCAGTAGTATGGGTGTAAGAAAGGGGCTTGTGAATGGTTTAAGAAGATCACGGAAGCAAAGAGGAGAGGTTTGAGGCTCACAAAAACAGTAAAGAAAGAAAAAAGAAAGAGGAGGAGGAAGAAGAGAGAAGAAGAAGAGAGAAGGAAGAAGAAGAAGAGATGAGAAGACAGAGGAGTACTTGAAGAAGATGTGGAAAGGAGAAGGAGAAGAAGAAGATGTTGGCTTCACACCAAATCCACAAGAGAAAATCACCATGCGCATAAGCTACGGCTCAGGCTTTTCCTTTTCCATTTTCATTCCCTCCTCCTCTCCTTAGGATTAAGATCTCTTTTAAAATAAAAGGGTGAAGTTGGGTCTGACTGTTGGGCCTGACTCTGCATCATCCACCTTACATCTTCGATCACCCTCCTCCTCTCCTTAGGGTTAAGACCCCTTTTAAAATAAAAGGGTGAAGTTGCGCCTGGCTGTTGGGCCTGACTCTGCATCATCCACCTTGGGCCTGACTCTGCATCATCCACCTTACATCTTCGATCACCCTCCTCCTCTCCTTAGGGTTAAGACCCCTTTTAAAATAAAAGGGTGAAGTTGCGCCTGGCTGTTGGGCCTGACTCTGCATCATCCACCTTACATCTTCGATCACCCTCTCCACCTCCATGGACTTACCTTCGAACACCTCTGGTTCCTTTCTTTCCAAACAAACATAAAATTACCGCTGGAATAATTTTCCAAGCGACACCCTTTTCACCTTTAAATGGACCCACACCCCACTCCTCCAACACCATCACAATCTCATTACTAAAGACCCAAGCACATCTCATCATCCCTAAACAGAAGGACCAAATTCTTTAAGTAATGGGGCAGTTGCATAACAAATGATCCACCGACTCCTCGTCCTCCCCAAACAAGACACAATCGTAATGACACCTTATTGGGTAAAATATTCCTATTCCTCAAATTACATCTTACTGTTTTTTTTTTTTTCACTGCCACCAGAGAAAATACTTGCACACTTGGAGACACCAAGCTATTCCATAGCAAAGAATTCAGTATCTCAAAAGAAGGCTCACCGCTACCCACCAAAGAAAAAGTAGATTTGATTGAGAACACACTCGATGAATCACTTATCCAAATCCTTTGATCCTCATCCTCCACCGAGATATGAACACCACGGAGGAGGCTTTCAAACTTTGATAATTTGATTGTTCAAACTGCCTTGAACCACGTTTAAAATCACACTCCACTCTACCCTCCCTCCTCTTACTACATAGTAATTATTAAACAAAGTCCTGAATAACCAAGGAAAAACATCTTCCAAGGCTCTATTCCCCAACCACCTATATCCCTCCAGAAAAAAACATTATTACCCTTACCAACTAGAAGCCACAACCCTTCCTTAAAAGATTACCCAATTTTATCCTCACCATTACTCAGCTTACAAAAAGCTCTAACCACCGCAAACCCTTCCCTTCTGGGTTTCTTACCTACTTCCCAACCACCTACCCCTTCTACACCATACGTCTCACACAAAAATCTTCTCCACAAAGCCCCCTCCTCCCTAGCAAGTCTTCTAGGCTCTTATTAATGAAATCTCTTTTGTTACTGCTCAAAAAAAAAGAAGTCTCCAAGGCCATTTAAATAGTAGGGCCCTTTAATCTAGGGCTTTGTAATCTCATCTCATTTTACAAAGGAAATCTTCTTTTTCTCACACCCACCTAAAGGAAATCTATCGACAACTTTTCCAATTTCTAAGCTATTCCTGTTGGCATCTCAAAAAGAGAAATAATAAATTGGAATACTGGAAGCCCCAAATAAGTTAACAACAATTTCCCAATTCCACAACCCATCTCCTCTACCAAAGATTTGACCAAATCCTCTTCTATCCTTACTCCTACTAACCTACTTTTCCTCAAATTTACCCTCAATCTTGACACCAACTCAGAACAACGTAGAACTACCCTAACAACTCCACCGATGCTTCACAAAATAACAAAGTATCATCCGCAAACTGTAAATGAGACAAAACCAAATCATTCGGCACCACCTCTAGCCCTTTAATGATTCCAACCTCCCTTCCATTCAACAAATTAATCTATTGAGTGTTTTTGCTACCATGGTGAAGGTGAAAGTGGAGCTGATGCAAACCAAGGTGGGGTCAAAAGCCTTCCTCGGTTCACACAGGCAAATTGGGTTCCAACGATCTTGCAGTCATGGATCACCTGAACCAATTGAGCACATCATTTGGATTCCTTACCAAAAGACAATGCTAACAACAATCTTAGGCGAACAAGTCCCCCAAGAACTCTATGTTCTTATGGTTTGAATTAAAATAGGAAATGCAATTCCCAAGTGGGAAAGAAACCAACAGAGCTGAAGCAAATGGAAAATGCAATTTAGAACTTCAATTCAAAACAACATAAGCAAGCATAGATACAAAATTGGAGCACTTCAAAATTCCAGGACTTATCCCAAGGTAGAGGACTTTTCTATTTCTATTCCTTGCTTTGATTACAAGACTCGAACTTACTTTGGATATACCTTGAATGCCACCAAAGGAACTTATTTATACTTGTAGAAATCGACCCTAACCTAGAACAAACCTTGGTTGGTTAACTTACCCAAGCCAAATTCGTGTGGACTAAAGCAACAATTCAAAATTCAAATTTGGGATTCAAAACAACCAGTGAAAAAAAGCAACTAAGACTACAGCCAATCAAAGTTGAGGAAAAACTAGATTAAGATAAATTGGGACTCCTCCATCCCACTCGATCATGGTTCCTTGAAGACGTGTGAGTCGTTCTTTATGGAGTTCAAAATTTGAACATGAAGTTTCCCATTCGCCCATGGTTGCTTGATCATCATGGAGTTCGATTTAGGTGGGGTTTGAATTTGAATTCCAAAAATTGAAATTCAAATGGCCAAAATTCAAATTTCAAATGGAGTCCTTCCTCACCCAAATTCGGCCATGGAGAGGATGAATGGAGTATCCACTCTTTCATGGGACGCCAATGGGGAGAAGACTTAGGGTTTGTGGCGGCTTGGAGAGAAAATGTAGGACCAATGGCGTGGGAAAGAGATGGTAGGGTGCTTTAAATTAATATAGATGGTGTAGGAAAGGGAAGTTGTGATACGGGCATTGGGGGTGTGTTGTAGAACCATCTGGGCAATGTGTTAACCTTTTCACCGAACCCATAGGTATTAAAGAATTTAATGAGGATGAACTTCTTGCCATTAGAAGGGCGTTTTCCTTGTGGGTATCTAGAGGGAAGGTGTCTGTAATCTCATTGTGGCGGTAGATTCAGCTAATGCCATTGCTTGGGCCTCTACTTTGAGAAAACCTCCTTGGAGGATCTTGTGTTATGAGGGATATAATTAATCATTGTAAAGAGACTTATTTCTTTGAATGATAGATTTCTAAAGAAGGGGTGGATTGATAGAGGCTTTGTGGGATATTTGTAAATGTTGTATAATATATTGTGGGCTGGGTTAAGGTTTTTAGGATATTGATTCTTGTCTTTTATAGAAGATCAGTACCCTTGATGATGAGGATGAACTTGTCTGGATGGGAGACTCCTCAGGTAGTTTTTCCATCAAACCAATAGTGGGTCTGGGCTTCAACAACAACCTAACGAAGAAACCACCATTAGATTGGCTTGGAAAGGTGCTGCTCCTCCAAGAGTTCGAATTTTTGTATGGTGTGTGTAAAAAGAAAGGGTGTAGACAAGAATGGAGCATAAGAGGAGAGGTTGCTCAGATCAAAGGATGAACTCAGATGCCCTCTCTGTGATTCAGAGAATGAAAGTTTAGATCATCTCTTCATTGGTTGCCCAGTTGCACGGAGTCTATGGACAAACTTTGCCAACCAATTAAACGTCCCTTGGGTCTTTGACAGAATTTGTGTTGGATCATTGGGTTCATGGTTCCTTTCGCGACTAACTCCTAGATTCAAACTTGCACGGAACACGACCCCAACGGCTATCCTATGGACACTTTGGAAAGAACAAAATTCTACAATCTTCGAAGGTAAAACATCGAAGTATCTGACAACATTGACATTTTCTAGATAGCAAAATGGAGACTCTGTGTATGGCTCCTACCTAGCACCGAGTTTAGGGTCTTAAACCCATGGGTCTTATCGTCTTGGGATGGATACATGAGTGGATATAGGAGAATAGTGAGATACATGGATAGTTGGGTGCCACCAATTTAACATGGGCGGGGAAACTAGGGGGAAACCGGGGCCAATAGGGATATGTGGTGTGCTTAGAAATCACGAGGGCTTTACATCAATCATGTTAAAAGAGTTGGTGGGTACCAAAGATTTAAATGAGGCGGAAATCCTTAGTATTGGGAGAGCTCTGACCATCTAAAAAATCCATGGGCAAGGAAAAGTTGTAATAGAAGGGGATTTGACAAATGAAATTAAATGGGCTAAGGGACAAAGGTGTCCCCTAGAAATTGATCACTACGGTTAGGAAGATTAGAGACTTGGTTTCAGGGCTTAATGTATGTTTTGTTCAGATCAGCTGAACAGCCAACGGAGTGACAAACTATTTTGCCAAGTTGGGAGATGATGACCACTTCTCAGCCGACTTCTTCTTATGAGATTTGATGGATGTTTGAATAGTAGTTTTTTTATCTTTTTTGACGTACCAATGTGATGTATTTTCTATTTTTATCTTTTTTTCTGTTTGTGATCTAATCCTTTTAGACCCTTCTTTTCTTAATTTATATGTATATGAATATATATCTTTCCTTTCTATGAATGAAATCTTTGTTATTACTCAAAAAAAAAAAACTCCTATATTGTACCTTTCACTTTTTGATGAATACAGCTGTAAATTTTTCCAAAAAAAAAAAAAAGTGAAGATAAGGTGTTAATATCTATACAATGCAAATGTTAATGATACTTTACTCAACAAAGATTGTTAAAACACACACAGAAAAAGAAAAAGAAAACCACTACTCAGCAAAGGTTATGGAGGTTAGGACAACTAGATGAAGCTCCTTGCAAGAGGATTCAATTAAGTATGAGATTCAAAACAAGGGTTGGTAGTTAGATATGAACTAAGAAAGGCTTTTGGTACATTGTGAACTATTTCTTCATACTAAGAATTTGAGGATGATTATGGTGTGATTGGAGATCTCCTAGAAATATGGTTCAGTTTTTGTTTGAAGTAGCATTGAATAAAGAAGACAAGGTGGTAGATTGTGTTGAGGTCTCATAAATTTGGCTTTCTAGATTCCAAAGAAACCTCACTGATCAGGATACAATGTTTTATCTCTTCTACAAAATCTCCAAAGAATCTGTAGTTGTCTCAATCAGGAAGATGATAAGATTTGGTCTTTGGATAACTCATGTGAGTATTCAATGAAACCCTATTACAAATGAGCTGCAGATAGAGTTGAATTACCAAAGGTGTATCCATACATATGATCAGGCTCCCCCTCGAGTCTAGCATTTTTATGAACAGCAGATTTTGGAAGAACTTTATCTACTGATAATACCAGACATCAACACAATATTTTATTAATAGCTGTTTGATTGCCTGAAAAATGAAGAACATGTCAACATTTACTTATCTATCGTTCCTTTGCTAGGAAGATATAGAATGGGGTATGAGATTTGTTCCATGTACAGTTGGTAATGCAGATTTTGATTGATGAACTCTCTTTTATCAGTGGACATGTCTTGGGGAGACTCAAGATTTGCGAAGAGACAAATAGTTGCTGCACTGTTCTGGAGTGTATGGAAGGGAAGGGAAGATTACACTTCAAAAAACGAGTAGGAATCTGCCTCACTAGTATCCCTTGCATGTAAAATGCAAAGCTATTTGTTGGCCCACATCACTTGACTTTGTGGGTATCTTATCTATTAAACTGCGTGAGGCCAGGTTAGATTTCTAATTTCTCCTACTCCATTGTAGTTAAGTGTTGCACAAGGACTGTAAAACATGTAGGACATGGTTTCATTATTGTAATGTATCAATAATACATTTTTAAAATTCCTGTCTATGTACTTATATGCACTTTAGCAATAAAAATATGCACTTTAGTAATAAAATTGTCATTTCATTCCAGATTAAGAAAAAAAAATCTTTAATAACAGCAACAACAGAGCATCATACCTCAATTGCTTCTCTTCTTCTTCTACAACAACTACTACTACTGCTGATGTTACAACTATGACCACCACTAGTCTTTAAACTACAAGTACTATTTCTTTTTCTGCATTAAAAAAAAAAAAATCAAAGATCTTCCGCATTTCTCAACTTTTTTTAGGAACAGCCTTGTTTCTCAACTGTTATCAAAATTTCCTGTCAAACTTGTGCTTCCTTTTTTCAGAAAGGAAACAAATACTTACTGATTTCAGAATCAGTAAAACACAAAAAAGCCACCAGATCCATTGAGGAATTGGACCAAAGTCAGCAATTAGCATATCTTGCAATTGAGTCCATAGGAAAAAACAATCTAAAGTAAAGATCCCCAGTTTCCTAGAAATCACTCCACGTGAAAACCATAAACAGAAACAGAAACCAAAACCCACATGAAAACATTAAAGGTACATTCCCAAGCTACCTGTCCTCCTAGAACTTAATATGAGACCCATCCCTCATTACAAATTCAGATCCTCGCTTTAGTAAAGCTTCTAACTGATGACTCCACATGATAATCTTAAACATTTCCTTCCAAATTGAAGACCCATCTTTATAACTTACAACACTCGGAATCCAAACTTTTTCAGACTCACCACATTTAACTTGGTATGAATGCAGGACACCAACCTACCGTGACAAAATTCAACATGGTAAATCGGTAAAAGAATCAATGTCTCGTAGAACAGCAAAAGATGCATTCATCACAAAAATTTATGAAAAAGTTGAAGCCACATATAGAAGAAAAAAGAAATAATAACATAAGATTACTTACAAGAATATCTTGACCAATCCAAGCATATGAAGATTGCTGCTTTATAGCCCAAAAAATGGCAAATGCAGCACAATGTGGGAAAACACAAAGAGATAAAATTGAAACTTCACCAAGAATGGGAAGTTTTACCGAATTTTGTCCACAACCTTTGCACATTCTGGTAGGAGAGGCAAAAATATATATAAAGAAAAAGTGAACGAAGGAAAATTAAATGACATGTCACCTTAAATTGACTACATAATCACTTTAGTATACCTTGAAATCAATGCTACCAAGCAAGCATGCATTCCCTGGAAAATTCAGACTTCACATAAGCATTACAGATGAGAAGATGTTTCGGGCTATTTGATTATTAACGCACACATGCACATGTGCATATTCATGCACAAAGAAAAATATTCGTGAGAGACCTCTTCTAGTAGAGTTCTCATAGAGATTTGGGGCCCTCCAATGATCAATCAAAAGCATTCACACTCACCCACACCAACCCCCAACTCCCTCTTGAATTGCTATATATCCCAAATTGGCACCAATCCACCTTTTCTACATAGTTGAATTTTCAAGCCAAAAATTTGCATTTATCTAAAACCCTATAAAACCAACTCCTATATTTTTCATGATGATGGGATGAAATGATATACAAGGATATGATAAACTGCACCCTCCTTAAGTTGTGCTTTTCATGAGCCTACACCTATGTAGGGTCCACCAAAGCTGATTTGATGAGTTCCTTGAAAAGGTCCACCAATGGTTACCGTGATGACTGATGAGTTCTTTAAAGAGGAATAAGTTTGAATTCATGTTCCACCAAAATCATGTTCATTTGAACAATCAAGCCATGTTTTATAACGCTCAAAATTTTAGCACTTTTTAATCCCATACTTTTATGGCTTTTAGAATCATGGCTTGATTGATCCAATCATGATAATTTTTGGTGGAACATGAGTTCAAACTTATTCCTCTTTAAAGAACTCATCACGGTAACCATTGGTGGGGCCCACATAAGGGGCTCATGAAGAGCCTCACTTGAGGGGCAGGGGGTTAGCTTCTTATTGATGCATGGGCTTAAAAGCCAAGGTTCTCTAATAGTAATGTCAAAGGGTGGGACTCACCCCATGATGAAAACAGTTAGATGGCTCAATAAATCATCATGAGTTATATCAAACTATTAAATTGGGTCGGTTAAATGATCCTAGAACTTAAATCTTTTTAATAGCAAATTGAATAAATGTTTTACCTATTATGCTCAATCCAGAGGTGACATCCACCCAATAAATATTGAATAACGTTGGATTTAAATCTAGAAGAGAGAAACAACTTGAACGGTTTGGATTAATCATTGAATGAGCCTCAAATGGTGCCCTACAGGCAGGTGGAAAGCCCGACTTCGCTTATCTTAAGAAGCCTTTGATATACTAAATATAAATACTATTTTATATTTACATCAATGTTACTCCATTTATAGGTTACGATATCACTCAAATCCATATTCACATCCACATCCACATCCACATTGGATGTAAAATTCAAATTTGGAATAAGACCCAAAAGAACGGAACTTTGAATCTGTAGCCGTTTATGTTGGTTTGGATTCCTTGACTTGTTGGATTATCAAGGTCAATTTACATTCCTAAACATCAAATGTAGTTGTGAAAGAAGTCTTTCAAGAGAGTATACAGAAAACCATCATGATAATGCATTTTTTTTTAAAATTCAACAATGAATTGGTGCATATATATGAGGGATAACTATGTACCTGAGTGCCACCTATGCAGAACATCACAATCAGTAGCCATATGAACCAGGCGGACATAAGGAAGTACATAACCAATAGGAAAATGGATGCACATATAACAAAAATGAAAGCTCCCTTTGTATTGATATCTAATACTTCATCATCTGTATTGTCTTTGTTGATGGTTCCACCAGTGGGATGTTCCTAGTCATTGAAAGTACAATTAAAAAAAAAAAATGTTGCACACAATTGCATTATAATTGTCAAGTAAAATCAAAAGCTTCATTTTAACTATTTTTGTATGTAAATGGAGTACAACAAAGCATTGTTGTTAAAATTTTATGATACATGATTCGTATCTTATGATTCATATGATATGATAAGAGGAACGATTTATATCTATTAACAAATCTTACTATTCGTATAAATATTAGAATTATGGGGGTTATTAGGAGTGTGAAAGTTTGAATAATTTGTTTTAATGGTTTTTAAGGCTTGAGTTGATGCGCATTTAAGATCTTTCGATTTTTTTAGGGATTTTTAGTTCATTATTAACTTTTCACAATATGGTTGGATTATATACTGGTCTTATACTTTTGGGAGTTGGAGCATTGAAATTTGAGCTCCAATGAACTAATTATAAATATTCACTTAATATTGAAAGAAAATTGGAGAATTGATCATATATTATTACATTTTAGATATATTTTGCGCTATGTCATATATTAAATATTTTTAGGGAAAACACTTATGGGGGACGAGTTGGTGTGGGCAGGGGATTCATCAAGGATTTTTTCGGTTTAAGGCCATGATCGAATTAGCAACTCGGGAGGTTAGTGGATCCTTCTCTCATCAGTCACTCATATGGAAGAGCCTTGCTCCTCCTAGAGTGCAATTATTTTCTTGGTGTAGTGCAAAAAGAAAAATCTTGATAAGAATGGATCTCAGAAGAAGAGGCCTCTTGAGTTTGGATGGCGACTCTAGTTGTCCCCTGTGTGGCTTGGATGACGAAATTGTTGACCATCTCTTATTTACCTGCCCTGTTACTTGAAAGTTGTGGAATAGCTTTTTGAATCTCATGAGAGTCTCGTGGGTTTTCCCTGGCTCCTGGGTTGCTGTCATGGAGTTGTGGTCTCTATCTTGTCTTAGCAACAGGAGAAGATTAGCTTGGCTAACGATTCCAGCAGCAGCCTTGTGGAGCATTTGGAAAGAAAGGAACTCTAGGATCTTTGAGGGGAAGACTTCGGAGTTTAGTGAGTTATTCCAAAAAGCAAGATGGAGGCTTTGTGTTTGGCTTTGCGCTAACAAGGAATTCAAAGATCCTAAAGCCAGGGCTCTTAGGCAGTCTTGGGAGGGTGGTATGGAATTTGGGCCTTTAAATCAGAAGAAAATGGTTAAGTGGTCCCCACCTTCCAGTGGGATCTTAAAATTCAATGTGGACGGAGCTTCTAGAGGTAAACCGGGTCCGACTGGGATTGGGGTGTCCTCAGGGATCATACGGGTTCCACACGTATCGTTTTTACAGATTCGATTGGGACTAAGGATTCTAATGAGGCGGAACTTCTTAGTATACCGAGAGCCTTGATCATAGGAGCGGGTTTGAGGGGAGAAAAATTAGTGATTGAAAGTGATTCATCCAATGATGTCAAATGGGCCAAGGGTGAGAAGCATCCTCCATGGAGGTTGATCGCTCTGGCAAGGGAGATTAAGGAACGGGCCTCAGGCCTGGATGTGTCCTTTGTGCACATCAGCTACACAGCCAATGGGGTGGCTGACTTCTTTGCAAAATATGGCATTGGAGGGGCGTTGAGTGGCCCTTTTCATTTAGCAGGAGGACAGTCTCTGTTTTTTGGAGCTTTCTTTATTTTTTTTGTTTTTTTCTCTTTTTTTCTGATGTTTTTCGGCCCAATTCTCTTGGACCTTTGTATTTATCTCTTGTATTTATCTTGTTTATTAATATAAGTGTTTCTTGTTACTGCTCAAAATAAAAAAAATTTAGGGAAAAAACTTGTGAATCTTACGATTTTACAATTTACAATACATTATTGCAGTTCCGATTTTACGATTCAATTTTCAAAACATTGCAACAAAGAATATTAGCAGATTTTTAATTTCAACTTCAGATGAAGTCTAATGGACAACAACAGTCAAGATCCAGTTTGAAATTAAAAAAATTATTTGCGGCAACCGCAAACTTTGGATGCATTTCTCTGCACAACTTAAACAATGATAAATTTACCAATCAAGAATGAATAAGCTTTACTAAGATCCTTTGGTACTTGAACATTCTCAATTTAGAAAAGGTGGTCCTTAAGAAAATTTGAGATCTTTCCGTTTTTTCTAGACTGTTGGTGAGGCATTGCAAGGATCTAGGCATGACAAGGAGCAGAACAATAATCAACAGTTTATGATGATTGCAACTATAAAACCAATGTTCAAATGATTATCCATTAGGATCTAAGGGTCCTAGCCCATTTCCACATGTTTGGGTTAGTGGATATTTCCTTACTAGGCACATAAAATCTAATGTAGCGGCAGTGGAGAAGAAGAAATAATCTATCAGCCTGAAGAAGGCTCAGGATGAATAAGACTGGTTACACGAGCAAAGGTGAGGAACTGAATGGGTTTTTAAGTTAGGCACGTCTGGCAGCCTCAAGGGGGACTGAAAGTTACTGTTTGAAATAAGGTAGGCTTAGAAATCGAATGGGATTAAAAGGGTTAGAAAAGGCAGAGGAAAACTGGGTTTGGAGCGGCAGAAAGAGTAGAGAGAAAGGGGATTTCACGATATGAAGAAGAGATGAAGGAAAGAAGGGTGGAAGGAAACAAGAACAACAACTGTACCTGGCTAGAAAAGGGGGCGAGTCAGCAGGAAGAAGACAGGAGATGTGGCGAAACAAGTTGTGTAGACTGACATGAGAACTCATCCAATAAGGGTGCATCTGTGGAGGAACATCATAAGTATCCTGTGGGGCAGCAAGAACCAGAAGGCATAAATGCGTCTTGTTTCCATAAAATCTTGATGATATCATTGGAGATGAGGCATGTGCATTTCTCACGTGATTGCGGTAGAGGATGTGTAGGAGAAGCCAAGATAATCTTCATACCATTGGACATAAAGGTACAAGTGTTGGCATATCCGTCATGGACGGTGCGAACGTCAAATTGCCAAGGTCGTCCAAGTATCAAGTGGCTGACATTCATCTTAAGCATGTCACAGAGAACAGTATCATGATACTTACCAATAGAGAAGGGAACCTCGCATTGAGAAGTAACTTGATGGCGACATGTATCATCAACCCAACCAACAGAATACGGATTGGGTGTAATTGAACTGGAAGTTGAAGCTTATCAACCAAAAATTGAGAGACCATATTTTCGCAGCTACCATTGTCAATAATGAGAGAACATATCTTGTCTTTAATAGTGCATGTAGTACGAAAGATATGCTTGCGCTGTGAGGGATGTTGAACATGTGGAGTAAGTAAGAGCGGACAAACCACGAGAGAGCAATCAAGCTCTTCACCAAGATCACCAGTATAAGGTTCACCATCATCTTCACAATCTTCCACAATAACATTATCATAAGGATCAATAGGAGCTTATTCTGGTGTCTCTGAGTCAACTAATGCGACATGACTGCGGCACTCATGTGATCTGTGTCCAACTTTGCCGCACTTGAAACACTTGTCCATGTTTGGTCGGGTATAAGGATTGGATGATGGAGATGATTGATCGGGTTGAGGATTTGGAGGATTGGTGGTGCGTTGGGCGGTGGAACGGTTATTATTGTAGGGGCGAGAAGTATTGGATGGTTGTGGTTTAGAGTATTGGGCGTTGGGGTTATGAGTAGGTGGGTTAGATGGCGAGGTTGAGTAAGATGTCGTTTGGTGGTTATTATGGCGATGTTGGGGAGGGTTAGAGAAGAAAGAGGGGTGGGATGAGTTACGGCGGTTATTGAGTTGGTTTCACGGTGGAGAGGTAGCAGTGAATTCTTCGACGTTTAAAGCCACACTGATGGCTGCATTTAAGGCGTAGTGGCTGTGAAAAGCAAGTGCTTTCCGAATATCCCATCACAAACCACGTAGAAATCTAGCAATCTTTTAGTCCTCTAACTCATGAAGATCATTGAGAGAGTCCAAGTGATAGAAATCATCAACATAATCCTGAACAGGACGTGTATCTTGATAGCAGTCCTGTAGTTTGTTGAATAAGACCTGAGAGTAATTAGAAGGAAGATACCGACTTTTCAAAAGCTGCTTCATGCGGTACCATGTACTAATAGGAGCTATGTTTTGTCTAGATTTGTCCTGTTGAGTTTGCTCCCACCAAGAAAAAGCACCTCCAGTTAGTTTGAAAGCAACCAACTGAAGGACGGAAGTTCAACCTTAGGTCGGTAATCTTTGGTCTCAGGAGGTCGACGAAAATCTCTGGCATTCTGCTGATTGTGATTGGGTGAGTGGGTGGGGATAACAAATTGCTTGACTTCATCATCCCAATTGTATGTGAATTGTAATGTTCCCGATGTGGTGGCGCTTCTTTTTGTTTCTTGCAGGCTTGAAGCATGGATGCCTGGAATTCGGCGAACATATCTTTCATCTCGGCCCTGAGCTCGGCTCCGAACTTAGTTTTAAATTCATTGAGCTGAGAGGTGATATTCTGATTTTTGTCGGATGCCATCGGGATTTCCTATTTTTCTTTGGAGGATCACCGACTAGAAGCAGGGGTCGTCTCTGTATAGCAGAGAACCTTGCTCTGATCCAGTTAATGTAGCGGCAACGGAGAAGAAGAAATAATCTGTTAGCCTCGACGAAGACTCGGTATGAATAAGACTGGTTACACAAGCAAAGGTGAGGAACTGAATGTGTTTTTAAGTTAGGCACGTGTGGCAGCCTAAAGGGGGATTCAAAGTTACTGCTAAGGTAGGCTTAGAAATCGAATGGGATTAAAAGGGTTAGAAAAGGCAGCGGAAAAACTAGGTTTGGAGCGGTGGAAAGAGTAGAGAGAAAGGGGATTTCGCGATATGAAGAAGAGAGGAAGGGAAGTAGGGTGGAAGGAAACGAGCACAACAACTGTACCTGGCTAGAAAGGGAGCGAATCAGCAGGAAGAAGACAGGAGATGTGGCGAAACAAGTTGTGTAGACTGAAGCAGAGAGCTGTAGCAGCAGAGGCGAAAATAGAACAGAGGACTTGGAGCAATACAGCACTGGGATAATGCCCAGCAGCGAGGGTGTTCGTCTCTAGTATTAGGCCCAAGAGTTGTTGATGATGACGCTGGATCTGGCCAGCCACGAGACTATCCTGCAACAAGGCAGAGAGGGAGAGATAACAACATAATATCGAGTATTCTTTTGATTTCTAAAATAAGATGTGTTCGTTCTCTACCTTTCCATCTTATTTATAGAGTAAAAAGACCACTATTACAAGACACTGTGACCGACTCTTACATACGATTCCAAGTTTGGAACTTTCCAAACTATATACGCCTATTAACTTTATCCTGAAACTCCAACGAAACTAGGATCCCAAAATAGGATCGAACAATAAAAGAAATAAAAATAAAATTACTACTGAATAAACTAGAGAATGAGACCAGCTCGGGATTTGGCTCGTGGGCCATGCTTCTTGTCTACCCGTCGCGTGTATTTTTTCAAGAACCTGTCGGCTATCTGTTCTACATCAAAATCCATGCCAAGTAGGAGGGATTTTGGACATGTTTATCTCATCTTATCCCTATAATCAAAGAATCAACATGAATAGAAAAGAGGTGGAAGCATCTAGCATAGACTACATGGACGCAATCCAAGAAGAACAACTACATGTGGCACCACCTTGGAGAGATTCTCTCCCTTTTCTTTGATGCTTGGCCTTCCACAAAAAAAAGGCTTTAGGGTGTTTTTAGCTTATTTTTATGAGGGCAAGGACATCGCTTCTCAACTGAAGATGATCCATGAACAAGTTCATAAATAGATGGAGGAAAGGATGTGGAAATATAAAAAAGATGCAGACCAGCATAGGCGGAAAGTCACTTTCAAGGAGGGTGATCTTGTATGGGTGCATCTTCAAAAGAAGAGATTCTCCGTTGGTTCTTACAACAAACTCAAGCAACGGACCGTGGGGCCTTGTCAAGTGTTAAGGATGATGCATGACCTACAAAGTCAAGCTTCCAGACGACATCAATAGATCTGACGTGTTCAATGTCGTGGACCTAAAACTCTACAGGGAGAAAGTTGATTTTGAGAACGGCACTTCAAATTCGAGAACGAATTCCTTCCAAGCCGGAGGGATTGATGAGGACCTCAACCTAAACATGAATTCTAAAGACAATAAGGACCAATTGGAAGGTAACTTGGTGAAAATGGCACTCCTAGAACATGAACAATTTGAGGGTGCAAAAAGGGGATCCCAAAACCATCAAGTAATTGACTCATGAGCTGGGCATTGGATCAGAGCTCCAATTCCATAAAATTTGGCCCAATTCAGTCCATATAAGAGATCCATATGTAGCCTACAAAAAGGAGTGACTGGAATCCAATATGGCATGCACATCATGTGCCACATCTATTTGCCAAGTCACCCATCTCCTAAAATTTTGTTGCTAGAGTCCTCTCACAAATGGGAAGTCTTCAACGGATGGAAGACCCAAATTATAGTTGCCAAAAAAATTAGAATGGGATTCAGAGCAAGGATCAACAATTGCATTGGATACTAGAAGATGCATTATTGTAGGAATTTTTTTGGAGAGCTAGGCATGTGTACATAATGGACGGTGGTAATTTTATTTTTTAGCTTTTATCTTTTTCTTACATTTTCTTATGTAATAAATCCATGTGACTTCATGCGGACGATAGAATGGAGAGAAGAATTAGGATCAAATCGGAATGGCATGTAAATGGAGAGCCAAAGTCGTATGGGATCCATGAAGGTAGGATCTTAAGCATTAACTTAGGGAACCAACAATTGTAACAATGTTTTCCATCTTTTTTCATGCACCAACCTCACGTATAAGTTGAGGTAGGGATGTCCATGTAATGCACCAATGAATTTCAGGCAATAAAAATTTAGTGTTGGTCTCTCCAAGTTAAATGAGTAATTTATTTTGGTTTGAATTTCAACAAATTATCTCTCTAATTAATTTTATGCTTACAAATTTCAATTAATTCTTCAAATTAATTTCAGCAAATTAAAATTAATTATTGCACATTTATTTGTGTGAATTTCAAATTGAAATTGAAGCCTTTCACAATTTTAGTCCAGTGAGAATTGTTGACCCTACGTGAGATTAGGACCTTGATTTTTCCTGTTAAGTGAAATTTCTTTGGATCCTCCAATCGTTTTCTAGGGCTCTGTACAAAATACGCGGCTAATTGTACAAAATACGCCGGATTGAAATTAGCTTTGGGTTATCAGTTTGATTTTCCCACCATCTCTAGCTTCGATTTCCTAGAGAAGTCAAATTATTTTATTTTATTTGATGATTTCAGTCATTAGATTGTCATGGCTGAACCTTCTGTGTTTGCTTAGAAGCTTGGCTACATCACATGGCTATGGTGGCATCTTTAGATCCATGCCCTTTGCTTGGCAATCTATTAATTGTGGAACATTCATCGGGTTGAGATGTATCATTGCTCAAACCTCAAACCACTTTTTTGATCCATTCTTGGCCCATCTGTAATCTGTCAAACTATATAAAATCCAGATCAAGCCGATCCTTAATGAATTCACTCGATTTCACATACTTTGATTAGATGTTAATTTATCATGGCTAATCAACCCATTGAGGTTTAGGTATGTCAACACAAGGCATTTTTGCAAAAGCTTTTGGTTCCAACATTACCTACCAAAAGAATGAGAAAATTTTCGTGGATGAACATGGGATGGAAACATCCCTAAATTCCTTTTTAAATCACTAATCAAAGAGATGGCATTACTTAATATTAACATAAAAATGGGAAGAATAGGCACACACACAGAGAGAAAGAGAGAGAGGATCGAAAAGAGGGAATTGATTAATAAAACAAAGATAAAAAAAAAAAAGATGGATAGTTAGATAGATAGAAACTGAAAGGAAAGATGGGGAGAGGGAGGGTGGTGTGTGTGTGTGTGTGTGTGTGGTGGGGGGGGGGGGGGTGTGGTCGGGGGAGGAGGGAGGAGTGGGGAGTGGGGAGGAGGGTGGGGCGCTTAGTTATAAATCTGAAACATTCTGGTCATTATACGATGGAACATAATTGACAACTTAGAATTTGAAGAAATGAGGTACCTTTTTTCTAATCAAGATGTCCGGTTGTTAAAAGCTTAAAATTCATCATTCTGGTGATAGAGCAAGTGACAAATCAATTAAAATTGGGTTGTCCTTAAGCTTTTTCTCCAAATCCACCAAATGCTTATATTTAGCATTAATTCCTATGGATGAACATTTAGTAAAATTTATTTTCAAACTTTTCTTACAATGCTCCCTAAACAATTCATAAAAAAGCATGGTGTCATTCTCTAATTGAAGATGGGACAAGATGTATGAAGATAGTTGTACACATTCAGCTCTTTAACATATCCTAACATACAAACAAGAGCCATACTCCATGAGTATAAAAGCATATTATCAAAAATTCCATGCAAGACCTGGAGATTAAATAGTAAATCAATGGATCAAGGTGAAAACTGTTTCTTGTCTATTACCAATAAAATATTCAAAAATAGAAATTGTCAATTATAATAGAAAATATTTTTTATAAATAGTGGTATTAACATGATAATGAACACATAATTAAGGAAAAAGGGATAGTAATCATTTAGTTTGGCTATGTTAGTGCTCATATAATAACCATGTGGTATAAAAAGCTTGTCTAGACAAACATTACATACAAAAATGTAACAAAATCCATGTTGATTTTTCTACAATGAAGAAACGATATATAAGATTGAGCTTTACCAGTTGATTGTAACGATCATTAGTTTTCTTGTAAGCAATGAAGTCGGCCCAAAGAGAGGCACATATGATGGTACCAACAGCCATCAGCCACAAGAAGGTCACGCTCAAGTCCACAATAGGCCGGTTTGGAGAATATAGAAGTAGCTCCACTAGAGAAATGTGAATTCAACATTATAGTTAAGGTAAAAGCAAAAATTAAAAAAAAAAAAAGGGTGAAATGGAAGCAATGAACAAAGTTATGACTTATTGACTTTAAAAGGTGCAAAAAGTAAATTACTATGATCCATTTTCTATTTAGGATGCTAAATGTGGATAGCTTTTAAAATCTATATCTAAAACAGAAGTTTTTATAATGAAGTAACGCAAAGAGGTGGGTCATTATATATACATTAAACGCAAAAGTCAAACAAAGTTAATGGGAAAATCTTATGAAACTAACAAGTAACCATGATGTGCAGACTAAGTATACAAACTTAAAAGATAAAGTACACTAAATATTACTAAAACCCAATTTCAATCTCAACGTACATTTCTTTGGAAATAAATTGCTTTCAAAAATAGATCATAAACTAATTACGGGTTGTTTTCCACTATCCTAAGCAATGAATTGACAAAAATACCGCTCAAAAAAATTGACAAAAAGAGATGATATAAAGCAATAGAGTATATCAGAGTGATGCCACTTTTGTAAAGTTTCATTTGTTGATCACAATAGGTTCACCCTCATGGAGGATCAAGGGCACCAAGGTTTCCAGCGAGGCTGTGGCGAAAGGTTAGGGAGCAGCAGGCATGGTAGTAAGGAAGGTGAGGGCTTGCAAAATGTGTCATGCAGAGGGCGGAATCGCCAAGATAGAAGAAACTAGATTACTCTTTCCTTGTCCAACTAATCAGAGAAGCTCACTTCGCAATGGTTGTTTCTGGTCTTTAGCAAATGGGGATAGGTGAGGACGTGCTCATTCCCCATAAGAGAGATGCCAAAGGAATGGTGCTCGCTTTGTACAAATGGCAAGTGGCTAGCAAGCAGAGGGGGCAGTGGCAAGCTATATGGTGCATATATTGAAAGCCACATGTTGGTTGTACAAGCTGCCCAGTTTGGAAGAGGTAAGGGAGAAGATGGCAAAAAAACTTGAAGGGGTAGAGGTCTACCGCTTGTAGCAAATGGGCAATGGACGAGAAAGAGGGTAGGAGGCATTGGTAAGAAATGGGTTGAGGTGGTAAAAATTTATAAACAAAAGGAAAAAAAAGGAGCTAGAGGGAGATGCAAGCAAGAAAGAAGATGAAAGCAAGAAATCTGGGCAAAACCATTACCTTTAATTGAACTGATGTCAGAAGAGAATGATATGAAGGAGGCAAGGGCATGGCTTCTTCATGTGCTCATAGCCAAACACATCAAGAAGGCAAACATGGAAAGGGAGCATGCTTTCTTGAGATCTATCGCTTCAAATCCTCTTAAAATCTATAGCATCAGCGGGGATAGGTTCTCAATCACCATGGAGGATAAATCTGAGGCTCGGAAGCTAGACAATATGGAAGCAGGGAAGTGGAACTCATTCTTCTCTCAATTGGAAAAGTGGAGACCAGTTTGTTGTCTACCAATGAGGAAGGTCTGATTGTGATGCCATGATTTCCCTCTCGGAGGATAGAATGAGAGAACGATCAAGGCCTTCGACAATGATATCAGTGAGGTGCTGGAAATCGGTCGTCAAAACCTCAGTACGTATGACTGCTCAAAGCTTCAAATTTTGGTGGAGGTTAAACTCATAGATCCCTGAGCAAGAGAGGTCGAGCTAAACATGAAGGATGGGAAGCATCTGATACAGATTAATGAATGGGATTGGAAGGAGGAGAACAAGGAGGCGGGGACTGCTTTCCCTTCCTTCCATCGTCTGGAGTTGGAGGGGGCAAAAACACATCTGATGGGCAATAGAGGGAGACAAAGATTTAGAGCCTTAAACACACGTTGGCCACTCGTGCGGAATTCGGAGGTCGCAAGATCAACTTGAGGATGACCAATGTTTAGATTATGTGACAGTGAAGAAGAGATGGAAAGAAAGGGTATTTTGAGATCAACAAATGACGAGGAAAAAGCAAGAAGCAATTGTCATCAAGAATACGGAGTCTAAAATGGGAAACAGAAACCCTAGGCAAGCATGCGCTATGGCTTCTTGAGGAGCTAGACTAGGCCAAGGACTTCTTTCATCTCTGGAGACTAAGCTTATAGTTGGATGAAGGAATCACCCAAGACTACGAGTAAGATCATAATAAAACTCCCATGAGGCACAAGATGGGTGAAGATTTGCCAAAATTGTATCAACTTTGATTATGTTAGTATGAGGAAGTTAGAGCCAAAACCTTCACAGTAATGCCACCAAGGAAGCTAAGCCATTTGGAAAAAAGGAACTCACCCATAATTGATGGTAATGACACCAAGCAAGCATACAGAAGCGATCAATATTAAGCTCATCGTTGTGGTACCTTACCACTAATCGGCGGATAGACAATAATTCAGAGATTTTTTTGGCATATCAAAGCAAAGTTGACAAGCTTTTCTTCCTCTAATATATTGCCAAACACTACCATCTTTATCAGTTTCAGTATCAGGATCCCATCACTAAGGATAAGAGGAGTCAAGAGATGGGCTCTCCAAATGACAGATCACCTGGTTCTGGAGGAGATCTGACAGGAGAGGCAATCCCATAACAATCATCTTCAATTTGATTATAGGATTCAGGAATAATATCCTTTAAAATCTTCTTGATTTCATTTTCAGAATCAATACTTTGATCATTGGAATCGTCTGAGAAAATATCTATATTGGAAGTTTTTGGAGAGTCCATCTTCATAAGGACTCCTTTGGATTTTAGATTCTTCATGACCTCTTTTGAAATCTTATCTCTGAGGAGGTCAGCCATCAATTTTTGAGGTAGAGCTTTAAACATTTTAGAGAGCTGCTGGGAAATCTTAAATCCTTCTTTAGTGAATTCATTTAGACAATAATACAAAGATTTTTTGGCTTATCAAAGCAAAGTCAATAAGCTTTTCTTCCTCTAACGTATTGCCAGACATTACCATCTTTACCAGTTTCAGTATCAAGATCCCATCGCTGAGGATAAGAGGAGTCAAGAAATGGTTCTCTGAATGACAAAACATCTGGTTCTGGAGGAGATCTAATTGGAGAGGCAACCCCACAACAATCATCTTCATTTTGATTATAGGATTTAGGAATAAAATCCTTTACAATCTTCTTGGTTTCATTTTCAAAATCAATACTTTGATTATTGAAATCGTCTAAGGAAATATCCATATTGGAAGTTTTTGGAGAGTCCATCTTCTCAGGGACTCCTTTGGATTTTAGATTCTTCATGACCTATTTTGAAGTCTTATATCTCTGAGGAGGTCAACTATCGAGTTTTTAGGTAGAGCTTTAAACGTTTTTGAGAGCTGCCAGTAAATCATCTTAGATCCTTCCTTGGTGAATTTGTCCCACCATTTCTGATGGTTTTATTTAGTCAAAAATGGAGGGAAAATCTTCTTATTTATGTAGTACCTCCATTGAAGAATCCATGGGATATTAAAATCAACAGAGGCCATCATCTTAAAGCATAGGGAGAATTTCTCATCTAAATCTGTTATACGGTCAAACCTAAGAAATAAATCTTTAAAATTTTCAGGCATAATGTCAAATTTGGCTCCAAATTTTGTCCACCAACCAAACATCATTGAGAGAGATCAAAACTTTTGGGATTTGAAATTGCGGGCTTTGCTATCCCTGTCCTTAAATCTGATGAACCAAAAATGGTCAAATTCTTTATTTTGAAAGTAAAGGATATTATCCCATGCTCGGACATAATCTCAATAATTAAATATGATTGGTTTTCCCCCCGTTAGAATAGATTTGGTTTTGAACCAAGGTTGTCCCCGATCTTTGTCATTAATTACTCATAAAATCGTCAGTTTGGAGTAACTAATTTCAGTGTTGTTTCGGTTATGGAATACTTGGATACTACCAGTTTTTACTAGCAGATCAGCATTACCAGGCATGGTTATGCATAAAGCAAGGGGTTTCATGGTGAACAGGCCACCAAAGTAAGGCATGCATGTACCTTTCAAAAAAAAAAGGCATGCATATCCCTAGTCTGTGAACAGGCCGACAAAGACCCGTTTCTTTTCAGCTTATGGAAAATATAGCAGAAACTCCATATGCACTTAAGTATTGATTTCAGAATTTGGTGATGGAACTTACTTAAATTCCCTTAGGAGATACAACTTCTTTTCCTCTGCAAATGTCTATTGTTTCAACAGGCAACCGTCATTTGATAATTACTAAGATGTTGTTTATGAGTTTAAATGAGATTTCCAGAAATGTTGAACAAGGGAAGAGTATACAATAACTCAAGTTAGACTACAACCATACGTGGCATTTTTATAAACCAGTTGTCACAAAAGAAAACAAAATGTTATGGGACAATGAGAAGATAAAGTGGTTACTTTAAAGGATCCACTTGGGCATACCATGGATGGGGAGGGTGAGACATGTATGTAAAAGGGTAAAATACACCACTGACAAAATGAGGTTTGACAACATTTCTTACTTTTAAATATTTTTATATTGTTTAGCAAAGTATAGAATCACATCCATATTGGTTGATGCACCAACATGCATCAAATTGCTGTCCCACACCAACCATTAAATGTCTGTCCCATACACCGGTAAGAATACAAAACAATTTTCCAAAACAACAACACAACAAATATCAGAAAGAAACACAAAATGCAAAATGATATTAGATAAGCATCGGCTACAACTTTCCTTTCATGATCAACTATATGAATTTGTATCATTAGTTTCATGTAACAAAGCTTGAGCCAGCTTTTTAAAAATTAAAGTAGACAAATTCTGACATCCAAGAACCTATAGCCCCTGGCAAAATTTCATCCCCATAAAAAATCTGGAAAGTAGGATTGACCATGAAACTTGAATAAATCTGGAAAGTAGGATTGACCATGAAACTTGAATGAAGATTTACCTTTCTCTCCAGAGGCCAAGGATTCCTGAATACCATCTCCTGCTGACTTTGGAATTGTAACAACTGGAATTTTAATATCTTGGAAAGTATCATTTTCACCACATGTCATTCTGAGAAGATCTGTGAAGCATAGTGAAAAAGGTTAGAAAATATGAGCGAAAAAGAGAGAGGGAGAAAGAAACCACCAAAACACCTGCACAAGTAATTAAAAAAAATACAGCAATAAATTGAACAGACAAAAGACCAAGCACCTTGCCTTCCCCCCAGCTTGATGGCACATGACAAAACCAAATATGTGAAGATTTGGAGTCAATGAACATACAACAGTTTGACTAAAAGCAAAAATCATAAATCACTACCTTCTTGGTCATTGATCACCAATAAACCAGCTGCACCACCTAATTGCACAACTTGGGCTTTAGTAATGAAGTCACACGTGCCACGTATTGACAGGGCAATTGAATTAGATAACTGCATCAAGACAAATTTCATTTCACAATGAATGAGTGACATGATAAGAAAGAGAAGACCGGTAAATGAGAATTTGAAGGAAAAATGGATTCCGACATGGCACTAGCATCAATACAACATTAATAAACGAACTTAGATTAAAGACCAAAAAGTAAAAAGAGAATATATTATTCACAAAAGGATCAGTATAAGGATCAGGGAACTACAATCTATCATTAATGACTGAGCTGTCTAAAAGTCAGAATGCTTATTAAAATAATCACCTTGAAAGACGCATATGAATGCAAACCCATAATGCTTTTTTGCTATGATTGGTGACAAAAAACCGATTTCTTTAGCTCGTGGGAAGGATGCATAGTGGAAAGCCTAAAGAGTCGAAAACCTTACTTCCGCTAGCAAGACTTCAGGAGTGACAAGTAGGGGCCCAACGGGCTTCTTTGTTCGGGTTGACTCGTTGGTCCTTGAAAGGAAGGCTGGAAGACCACTGTTCATTCCAGTTGCCACCCTAGAAGCCCTTCTGGGGCTCCTATTCGAAAGAAGAAACTATCCATGGAGCATTCCCCACCCACTGCAGTTCAGATGGCATAGAGAACCATGACATTCAGACGAGTTGTGATACGTACGAACGGTGTAGAAGTTCTCTTCGTATGGTTCCGAAACCAGGGGTCGCTAGGTCAGAAAAGTGTAACTATCAATTCTCCCCAATTAGGATTTGAACCTATGACCAGTCACAGCCGACCACTCTACCACTGGGCTACTGAGGAAGAACTCCCTTAAGGAAGCCGACTCTCGTTTCTTTGGTCCAACCTATGACCGAAGCGGATAAGATATGTAGTGGTAGAGCGGTTCGATTCGGACAAGGCTGCATGCAGCTGTATACGAGACCAAGCTGTCTACGAAAATTGTGCCTATACGAAGCGAGGAGGGGATATGGTGGCGATCCATCAGTCGGTTTACTACCAGTCCCTGTTTCCCTCACTCGCTCAGGGAATCCACATATTATCCCCACTTTCAAAAAAGGAAACTAAAGCAGGGAGGTCCAAGGGCCGATGTCTTGGTCTGGCTCTACTTGTCATGGTTCCCCCCGCCCTAGGGCAACTACACGGGCTCTACTCGACTACAAAATAACTTGACGGGTTTTTTCCTGAATAGAACCGAGTTGGTCCTATTGGGAGGGATGATGGAAAAAGCGGTTGCAGCATGAGAAGTGACCCCCTTGAAATGGATGCATGTACATCACACCTCCTATGGTGGTTTTGGAATCACATGCGCTACTATGGGAATAACGGAATGAATGGGGATCCCTATCAATATCAAAATGAAAAATCTATTTAACTAAAATTCTCCTTTTCTCTCAATAAAAGGTATTTGGTCTGATACGGTACAGTACAATATGAGATGAACGAATTGGTATGGTATATTCATACCATAACATATGAAGAGTCAAAACTAGAATTCTTATCGATATTGGAACTCATAGTAACTAGAATTTATTTCTATTTTGGTTATTTTTACGCAATTGAGTGTCAGAAGGAATATATGTATGTGGAAATGAATCAATGAGAGGCATTTAAAGATTCCTCCCAAAATCCAACCTTCTACTAGGAGGCCAATTTCTCCTCGAATTGAAACTAATCTATCCCAATTTTGTGAAGTCTCTAACGGAAAAACTAGATGGTAACAGTAAGGAAAGTGATGGAGCAAATTTTCAAGAGATATCCCATGCAAGAAATAACTAAATGGAATTGTTTAATAGAGGAAAATTTTGTACAAATTGAAAGGAGAGGATAAAAGTCCAAGATAATTCAAAGTAGGTCAGCCCACTAATTCAAGTTGACAAGGGCATAGTGTTAGAATCTCGTGTAAATAGGAAGGTTGTTATTAATTGGATCTCGTGTAATCAATTAGATTTTCTATTTGGGGAATATTATTTGTATAAATAGCCCCCTTGTAATCATAGTCTATACACAGAGAAATTATTTTAACATGATATCAGAGCCAAGGTTCGATCTCCTTTCATAGGAATCGCAATTTTTTTTTTTCTCTCTCGTCTGCTGTGCTTCTACACAGTATTCCCCTTCTCTACCGCCAGCCGTTTATCCGCGGGATCTCACAGCGTAGTCGCTGCGCTGATCTCTTCATCGGTCGAGGGCGAGCGGAGAGACATTCCGCTGCTGGCTTTACCACTCAGTGCACGGCATTTTTTTTTTCCGATCTGGTTCCTAATCCAGATCTGGCTACGCCGGCTCTGTTACCCTTACCGGCATAAATTCTCTTTGCAGAGATTTTTTTGTCCTCTTCTGCTGCTTCATTTTCGTCTCTCGGTTCAGCTCCCTCCTTGCCGATATCTCCGCGTGTTTCGGCTTCCCCGACTACGGCTCCGACATCCTTGCAATTCTCGCCGGATCTGAGTTTTTTTTTATCTCTGCAAGAGCGTCGCCCGCCCCTATTGCCGACGGGAATCCTCTTTCATTCCCGGCTTTGCTGCCCTCTGCGTCGCCGGATCTGCGCTTCCGGCTCTGCTCTTCCTGTTCGGCCGCCCCATTTCGGTGTTTCCGAGCAGACAGAGACGACAGGTCTCTCTCGTTTTTTTGAGGGCGGATGCATCCGATCTGATTCCGATCGACGCGACTCATTACTGCTGCCTCCCAACGCCGGAGTGGCAACCTCTTGCTCTGCCGCTGCTCATCTCTGCCGACGGAAAACCCAGATCTGTTTTTTCTGTTCCGCTTTCTGCCCGAGCGACATCCCGATCTGATATCCACCTGCATGCGAGCGACGCTGGAGAAGACGCCGGACCCTACTGAGCTCCCGCTACCGCGATGGTGCCGTGCGCACCTCTCTGTGCGTCACTGTTCTTTACTACCGGATCTATTGCCGCTGTGTCGATTTGCTTGCAGCCATCCTCCCGCCCTCCGCTGCCGTCGCCCTCTGTCTTCCTCTCAGATCTGCGCCTACCCTTTTTTGGCCGTGCTTTCGGCCGTGATTTCGGCCGTGCTTTCCGCCGTGATTTCGGCCCTGATTTCCGCTGTGCTATTCCGTCGGAGCATCGTCTGCACTACTCTGTTGACATCCAGTTCCTTCAGCCCAGTCTGAACCTTGTGCCGCTCGGAGGTGCCCGAGGCGTACTTCTCGGGTCGGCCTCAAACGCATCACACGCGGTTTCTGGCTTTCTTCGCCCTATATCATGACTGAGTCATCCTCTCCGAAAGGGAAAGCGAAGGACATTCCGACTGTATTGCCTCCGTTCCACCTACAAGATATGTCCTCCTTGATTACTCCCGAACGACTAGATGGTACTAACTACGTTGAGTGGTCCTTGAATGCTCAGAATAAAATAAAGGGCCGCAAACGTTGGGGCTTTATCTCTGGTAGTAAGCGGGCCCCCGAAGTCATAACTTCTGAGGAATATGAAACTTGGGATGAGGAGAATTGTATGGTCAAATCTTGGCTTCTTGACGCTATGACTAAGGACATCAGGTCCCTTTTTCTTCGCCTCTCTACTGCCAAAGAGATCTGAGACGCTGCCAAACAAACTTATTCTGTCAGCCAAGATGCATCCAAGGCCTATCAATTATATTGTGCGGTCCTTTCTGTCCGCCAAAATGGAGGTTCTATTATTTCTTATTTTGGAAAACTACAAACATTATGGCAGGAGCTTGATGCTATTACGCCTTGCACTATGGAATGTACCCGTGATCTTGAGCGGTATACCTCCCTGGTCAACTCTCAAAGACTGTATGTTTTCCTGGCTGGTCTTGATTCTCATTTGGATGGGGTTCGTGGTCGTATTCTTGCAACTACACCGCTTCCCACTCTACCAGTTGCTTATGCTCTCATTTGTGCCGAGGCAAATCGCCAAGATGCTATGCTTGGTACACCATCTCCTGAAGGAGCTGTTATGGCTATTCGAAAATCTGGTCCTCGTCCGGACCCAAAGAAAGGTGTTCGTAAGTGCACTCATTGTAATGGGGTTAATCATGTGATTGATACATGCTTTAAGCTCCATGGTTACCCTGATTGGCATCTGAAGGGTAAGATGACATCTTCAAAGACTTATAATCCCACTGCGGCGGATTCTGTTCCCAAGAGCCACGTCGTCACTACTTCTGGCTTCGTTGCCAAGTCAGGTATCACTAATTCTGCTCGTACTCTTTTTACTCGAAATAGTGCTTGGATAATTGACACAGGTGCTACGGACCATATGACTTATGATAAATCTAGGTTTAGCCATTTCTCTTCTAGTTGTCCCACGTTCGCCATTACTAATGCCAATGGTGTGTTTTCCCCAGTTGTTGGTGTCGGCACTGTACCCTTGTCACCATCCTTATCTCTTACTAATGTTTTATTGGTCTCATCACTAAATTGTAACCTTATTTCTGTTAATCAGTTATCCGCATCTCATGACTGTGTTGCCATTTTTTTTCCTACTCACTGTCTTTTTCAAAACCTCCATACCAAGGAGAAGATTGGCAGTGGTAAACAACGTGGAGGCTTGTACTATCTGGACGATGGGTTACACCGATCAGATGATGGAGCCCGTATTCACGTTATGGACGCCAGCGTCTTTAAAAGGCAGGAGGAGATTTGGTTATGGCATGCCCGATTGGGTCATCCCTCATTTGGTTACCTTAGGAGATTATTTCCCTCCTTATTTATTGGTTCTAATCTTTCAGACTTTGTTTGCGAAACTTGTGTACTGGCGAAAAGCCATCGTTCTGTTTTTCATTCGAATGATAATAAAAATGCAACACCTTTTGCTTTAGTTCACTTGGATATCTGGGGACCTGCCCCACTTTCTACAAATCATGGCATGAGGTGGTTCGTTACATTTGTTGATGATTCTACCATGATGACTTGGGTTTATTTGCTGCGACACAAGAGTGATGTCTGTACTGTGTATTGCATTTTCCATCAAATGGTGTTAACACAATTTGGAATTTCTATCAGATTTATTCGTTCTGATAATGGGGGTGAATATTTCCACAATGACTTGACTGATTTTCTGCATTCCGTTGGTACTATCCATCAAACATCTTGCTCTCAAAGTCCTCAACAGAACGGGGTTGCTGAACGTAAAAACCGACACCTTTTGGAGGTCACTCGTTCTCTCTTAATTGGAGGTCATGCTCCATCGCATCTATGGGGCGACGCTTTGAGTTCCGTTGTCTACTTGATTAATCGTATACCATCTAGTGTTCTTGGATTCAGACGACCTTTGGATGTACTATCTGACCACTGTACACTTCCCTCCGTTGTTCATTTGGCACCTCGTGTCTTCGGATGTGTCGTGTATGTTCACTTTCACGCCAATCAACGCACCAAGCTGGAACCACGTGCATTGAAGTGTGTGTTTGTCGGGTATGGCTCCACTCAGAAAGGATATCGCTGTTATCATCCCCCTACTAAAAAGTTTTATGTCTCCATGGATGTCATTTTTCATGAAAGCATGAAATTTTATCCCAAAGCAATACCAGATTCTTCACTTCCGGGGGAGCCTAGAGATGAAGTACAGAATCAGGATGAAATACGGTTCTTTGACATAATGAGGCCATCTAGTATTGAAGCCACGACACCCGAATCATCCTCCATTGAGCACTCAGTTGAAGGGCGTGACTGTCCAGTCCATGATAGTACAATGTCTCCTACGTCTACAATACCACTGATCCAATCATCTCCAGATGACTCCTTAGAGGTATTACCTGATCCTATACCTGTTGACTCTAATATCCATGATATTGTTAGTATAACTGATCCTGCATCTGAACCATCCCAATATCACCTTCCACCCCGATCTAATCGTGGTCAACCAACAACTAGATATGAGCCTGACCCAAAAGCTAAAGTGAAATATCCAATAAGTAACCATGTGTCATCCCACAAGTTGTCTAAGTCATATGCATCTTATGTACTTCAATTATCCTCTGTCTCTATTCCTAGTAAATTGCAGGAAGCTGTAGCAGATTCTAGATGGAGCAAGGCTATGGCAGAGGAAATGACAGCATTGGACAAAAATGTCACTTGGGAACTCGTGCACTTACCAAGGGGTAAGAAGACCGTGGGATGCAGATGGGTGTTTACGGTCAAACACAGAGCAGATGGGACGATTGAGAGATACAAAGCTCGGCTAGTTGCAAAAGGGTATACACAGTCTTATGGTGTAGATTCAATCAAATGTTTGCACCAGTTGCCAAACTTAATACTGTGAGAGTACTTTTGTCGTTAGCAGCTAATCAAGATTGGCCACTTCTTCAGTTTGATGTAAAAAATGCTTTCTTGCATGGAGACCTTACTGAAGAAGTATATATGGATCCTCCTCCAGGTATACCAAAATACGCAGATACAGCAATGGTGTGCAAACTTAAAAAGGCATTGTATGGGTTGAAGCAGTCTCCAAGGGCTTGGTTTGGCAGGTTCACCAAGTCTATGAGGAATTTTGGCTACAAACAAAGTAACTCAGATCACACTTTGTTTTTAAAGCACAAAAGAGGTAAAACCACTGCGCTAATTTTCTATGTTGATGATATGGTAGTGACAGGTGATGATCATGAGGAGATTTCTAGTTTACAACAGTATTTAGCATCTGAGTTTGAAATGAAGCAGTTTGGAGATCTTAAATATTTTCTTGGGATTGAGGTAGCTCGATCAAAGCTTGGTATTTTCTTATCCCAACGAAAATATATCCTTGATTTATTGTCTGAAACAGGAATGTTAGGATGCAAGCCAGTTAATACTCCCATTGAGCAGAATCATAAACTCTTTGAGTGTTGGAGTGCATCTCCTACCGATAAAGGGAGATACCAGAGGCTCGTTGGAAAACTAATTTATTTATCTCATACCAGGCCAGATATTGCATATGCAGTAAGTGTGTGGTGAGTCAATTCATGCACGACCCACGTAAACCTCACATGGATGCTGTAGAACGTATATTGAGATATTTAAAGTCTGCTCTGGGTAAAGGTTTATTGTTCTCAAATCATGGTCACCTAAAGGTTGAAGGTTATACCGATGCAGATTGGGCAGGATCAGCTGATGACAGAAGATCTACCTCAGGATATTTCACCTTTGTAGGTGGGAACCTTGTGACTTGGAGAAGTAAAAAAGCAACAAGTAGTGTCAAGATCAAGTACTGAAGCTAAGTATAGAGGTATGGCACTTGGGGTATGTGAGTTGTTCTGGTTAAGAAATTTACTGAATGACTTAAGCATCAAACCAAGAATGACAATGAAACTATATTGTGACAACAAGTCAGCTATAGACATTGCTCATAACCCTGTTCAACATGATCGGACTAAGCATGTGGAGATTGACAGACATTTTATCAAAGAAAAGCTTGAAGCCGGAATCATTGCTTTTCCATTCGTGAAGTCCGAAGACCAACTGGCAGATGTCCTCACTAAAACTGTAGATAGCAGAATGTTTCTCGACTCTCTTGTCAAGTTAGGCATGAGCGATATCCACGCACAACTTGAGGGGGGGTGTTAGAATCTCGTGTAAATAGGAAGGTTGTTATTAATTGGATCTCGTGTAATCAATTAGATTTTCTATTTGGGGAATATTATTTGTATAAATAGCCCCTTTGTAATCATAGTCTATACACAGAGAAATTATTTTAATAGTACCCAGGCAAGTGTTGGGCCCATTATCCAATTCGATTTAATTTTGAATTTAAGCCCATCTTTAGGACTTAAGGATTTCTTTCATTAAGAGAAACAACGACCATTGGAGATGAACGATGCAAGAAGTAGCGACGTGGTATGCAATGGTAACTCTAATGATGATCCACCTCATTGTCAGTTTTGGCCCAAAAAAATGAGATTTTACAAAATGGGAAAGCAAAAAATAAGAACCATGATGGAGGGGTGGAGGTGCTAGCACTAAGGAGAAAGGGTGTATCAACTTCTAAAGCAATTAAGATGTTAAGAGTAGGAAGGGTTATGGGAATCAATTTTGTGGACAAGAAAGAGTAAAGTGGTTATCTAGCAAATACAACAATACGAATCATTTCCTTTCCTCCACAAGAAGAGGAACAAAAGAGTGTCTGCCAATTTTGGTAAGACTTTCGATTGGATCTCACACATTCAGAAGAAGCAAGGCAGTAAAAAGGGTGGAAAATATAGGAGCCAATGCAACTAGGATGTATGGTAGATGATGTGGGGATACTCAAGGAAAGGAGTTACTGTTTGGGAATTATTGGAGTGGAAGGGGTTTTTTGGAATTTTATTTTTGTGACACTTGTAACTTGGCTAGATTTTTATTTCATTCTTGTTATGATATTTACTCATATTAATACAATTTTGTTAATGCTTCAAAAAATTATAAAAAATAAAGAAACACATAATAGAAAGATCTTCCCACATTTATTCTTGTTTGTTAAAAAGATGGTGTGAACTCAAGTTGAAAATAGGAAAATATTTTTTTTTTGAAAATTGAAAATAGGAAAATATTGACCTTTGAAGAGGATTTAGAACAACAATGGAAAGGATTTGCCATAACAGCAGGCAACCTGAGGGCTTCAGTCTCTTGATCTACCAAGGAAGCACCAAAGCTAGCACTTAATCCTGTAATAGTTTCACCTTCGATGCCCTTCCTCCAGTTTTTCACCTTAACCTGAAAATGCTCCCAATCAACAATCATGCAATAACTACAAGTTAAGAAAATGAAAATAGCATAAAGCCTTAGACATCTCACAAATGGATGATCAATTCATTTTTAGCTGGAACTAGTGACCAAACTCACTCTTTCGCCAATTTGTTTTCAAAACAATTGAACCAAGAGGCAAAAACTGGTGAAAATTGGATAAGAAGTGGCAAGGAAAATTAAAAAAAAAAAAAAAAACATTTTCGTCAAAACTGGTTGAACCTGATAAAACAAATGGTTCAAATAGTTAAACCAAATGGATTTCCCAATTTACATGGCTTGTTACCATTTCCAAGCAATTCAGAACTAAGCCAAATCATGTAAGGACCCGATTCTTGTTGAATCGATTGAGTTCAACTAGTTTTTAAAACATTAGAATGCATGATATTTTCTTCTTTTACTTTTTGATATCGTAAATTTTCTTTAAGAATAAGAATAAAGGTAATAACCATTTCCTGTGGCATGGTACGAAACTCCTTAATTGTTGTGAAAACAAAAAAATAAAAAGAGAGAGGGATACACCAAAGAGTTGGGCCTAGCCACATGAAAGGCAATCCATCTGATGTCATAGTGGTTGAGATCAAGAGATACCAAGATGGTTACTTGAGTGGGAAAAAGCAAGAAGCAATTCAATAAATAAGAACATGTAGTATGTACCAACACATATAATGCCGACGACAAAACAATAGTTTATAGTAATAGCAAAAAATTTAAGGCCAAACAATAATGGGTAAATGATAGAATGCGAGTGAAACTTCAAGTGCCCTTATCTATGTAGGCCCTAACACATCCCACCAACTACGTGGACCTATTTTATATTTGAGCGAAAGTTTTTATTAGAGAATTTTGATAAAGAGGTCACATTATACTATTTAAAAGAAAAACCTTTTAAGGCATTTTCCCAATTTTTATCGATGAAGATTTTTTGATAGAATACAATTTTTACATTCTCAAGGTCCAACACCTTACACATGAAATCAAGCAAAATTTCATGCTAATGGAAACTTCCCAATGTTTGCAAGTTCTACTAGCATCAATGGAAAGTAGACCTTTTCTAACCCAAGAATGGAGAAAGGCTTGCTACTTGTTATCTGAAACCCGTCCCCACCCACATCTTCCCAAGACATAGACATATTGTTGGCAGTTCAATCTTTCAAAGGCATTTGACCAAAATGCATTTACGAATTAAAATTCTTCATCTTCAATAATTTCTCTAAGAATTTTAATTCTTTGGTAGAAAAAGGAAATGAAATGAATACATACAGGGAAATCAAAACCATAAAAAAGAAGTTGCATTCAAATCTTGACATATCTCACCCTAATCAATACCATCTACATCTCATATCCCATACATGTTCGGCATACGCCTCTACAACACTCATCCATGTAAACCCAACATTGGCCATGTAAAACCCACAATTTATATATATATATATATACACCACCTAATTTCATAGACTTAAGATCAAGTACTAGGCTGATTAGATAGCCCAAAATTTCATACCATCTTAACCCATTTGACAATTAAAAGATAAGGTGCTCCTCTAACTTGGGTTATTAGAAGTTTCGAATGTAATACATCCATGAGTGCACACAAAATAATGCCTTGAGTGCCCTCTAAAGCATATATAGACTCAATAATACAAAATGTCTATCTATATATTATCCAAAGCCTTAGGTATCTTGTGCTTCCTTTTATCTTAGATTTTTCCTCATCTTTGTACATTTTTAAATTTTTTCCAATATACCTCTTATATTTTTAAATTAAAAACTACCATAGTATATACAAAACAAAAGAGAAAAAACAAACAATATTTGAACTAGTGACTCTCAACACTAGCACATTACCATTACCAATCACCATAATAACAATGAACATTTCATAAGAATGATCCAAAGTTTGGCCTTTCAAAAATATGGCTTGAGTAATCCAGACAAGTTGATTTTAGTACACCTCTAGTTTAAAGGGCAAACAAAATCACAAAGTAGTTCACTCACAACATTTTGTTCAAGGCCTATGTAGAATTGTTCGTTCGAAATCTCCATGCTTAAATACATGGTCTACAAAACGCCACCTTGATTTGATTACTTGGGCAATTTTTAACAGCTCAGTCACTTTAGAATATTTTTGAGGGCTTTCTATTAAAAAAAACCTATCATTTGATTTTTTCTGAAAGAAAAAACTCCGATATTTTCAATAATCCTAAAAAAACCCTAACTTATTAAAGTTATAAAAAGGTCCTTTGACCATGTTGACTAAAGGTCAAGTTCTCTTCAAATATTATTTGTACTTGTTGGTAACAATTCACACCGCTTTATTTGAGAGAGCCAACTTCAGGCCTTCTTTTCACCCATCTTCCCTTCCATGAACATATCATGTATCTGGCATCCCCCTAATTTGATCATGCTTATAATTCACTCACCATCAAAATGAAACTAAGTTTTCATCCATTGTTAATTTTTTGCCTTATAATCCAAATCTATGATCATCTAATCTAGTTAATTTTTGGGATATTAGTAATTTTCTGAAGTGTTTTTTGGCTAATCTACTCTCTCAAGTGGTGGGCCCCAGAATAAATCTTTAGTAAATTGTCAAAACAAAACACGAATGTATCATTAGTTGACATGCTTAAGGGGCTTCTTTAGAAATTTTACCAAAATTTAGGGGCAGGGGCATTTTCAAGATTATAGTTAACGTAAGGGCTTCTTTACAATACGTTCAAATGATAGCAGACTTTTAGAAAAAAGCCCTATTTTTTAATCCAACTTTGGGTGGGGTTCCAATTCAATGATAAGAACATCTTGGAATGAAATCAAATTGGATTAGATACCAATTCATGGAGGTACGTGTGTATTCTGGGAAAGGGGGTGGAGATCAAACAGAGTCTAACGTTGGCCCCACAAGACTAGCTTAAACAATAAAACAGTGAACAAGTCTGCAAGGATCACTAGTATGTGTTTGTGTGTGTTTTGTAAACAATGTTGTTAAAATCTTATAATGTGCCATACTTATTTTACAATTTGTATTATATCATAAAATGAACAATTAGTATCGATTTAAAATCTACGGTTCCCATGGATGATAGAATTTTGCAGCCGTGTGGGGATTTAAAATATGGAACTTTTGGTTTTAATGGCGTTTTTGGTTTGCATTGTTGGGCCTATTTTACTATAATGCAGCATTAATACAGCATTGGTTGGAGTACACTAGTATAGTTTTGGAAGTTGCAAGTTAAACATTCAAACTCTAAAATAATGGAGTACACCATTGCATCATTGCAATACTATAAGAAAATTGGATAGTTTATCATGTATTCCTTTTAGATATCTTATATGTTACGTCCATATATAATTGTGGAAAATTATACAATTCGACAAGTTACGACTCACATAGTGATTTTACAATACAAATTGAATTTCAAAACATTGGTTAGAAAGGCCTGAGATCCCTAGTATTAACTTTATACTAAACATTCAATCTCCTTAATCTCCTTTTGTCTTCCTTATTAACTTCATATTATCTAATTTTGTATTTTATTTTTTAATATCTAAAATATCTTATATTTCCATAATTATATTTAACATCAATAAAAATATTTACTTATTTTTTAATAATAATAATGAATTTATCATTATAATCTTTCTTACTTAAATTTATAAAGGGAAACTTGGTTTAGAATTTTAGATTTTTTAAATATTTATTGTCTAAATGATTAAATGGTACTTAATTTTTAATCCTTGGTTGAAATGAACTAACTTTCTTAGATATTGGGCTTTAAATGTTAATAGATGCATTGGTTAATCTAATAAGTTCTTCCCTTTTATCAGTTAAAAATAAATAAATTCTTCTTTTTGAGTTGATTAATTTTGAAATTTAACATAATTTTAGAATTTTTCTATAAATTTTGATTGGTTTGGTTTGTTAGTTTAATATTTGTGACTATCAGTACAGATTTTTTATCTACATTTTCTTATTCATTAACAGGAACCAAAGGTCCCATATTCGAGCCCCATAGCCACCCGATGCCTGTGGCTTGCAGGGAGGCTGCATGCATGTAGAGTTTTACAGAATGCCCTCATACTCGAAAAGTGGTGGAGTCCCTGGGTTTCTTCATCATAAAAAAAAAAAAAAATCACAATTTGAAAATTTGTGGCAAGATCCTATTGCACAATCGATAAGTTCATAAATGTTTGTTGTTGCAACTATAAAGTTAAGGTTTGAGTCCTATGGGGCCGTGAGTGTTAAAGAGATAGTCAACCCATATAAGGTAGGTGTAGAAGACCAAACCATTAATAGAGTTAGGTTATGCATTTTCACCAATCATTTGAAAAAGCTCTATAGTTTAAAATTTCAATATTGAATGGTGTATATCAAAACCTGACCTTATTATCGTCTGGTCTCCTCTTGCTACTTATCATTTCTTATATATAACAATTTTCCCCTAAGATCAAGGCGTCATGAGACTTCATTACCTATTAGGGTTGCAGGGGCCCACACTAGACTCAATGGATTCATTCCTCCTCCCTCCCCCCCTCTCCTTCTTTATCTCCACACCTAGGCATTGTTCATACGAGGAAAAAGCAAGAGAATGCACAGGATACATGTCTTTTCTCCTATTTGGTATTCCCCTTTTTCTCCCCAAGTCAGACTTGATTTTTCCTAGGCTGGAGAAAGAAAATTGTTTCCATCACCACCCTTTTCCCTCCCTTCCCCTCTCCCTTGGGAAACACCATTTCCCTTTAAAACCATTTTGCAACAATCCATTTTCCTTTGAAGAAATTTGTAAATGATATAGAAAACCAACTGTACCAATTAAATATAGCATTGATGAGCTATAAGTGGACCAAAGTTCAACCTCAAATTCAATTTTTTGCACTTGATCTTAATGATCAAAATCACTGTGTCCTTAATTTTTTTTAAGGAGGCCCAATGATTTCCGCCATTAAGAACAAGTCACTAAAAATTTGAGTTCGGGATTAAAATTTGGTCCACTTGTCTGTCATCAAGTCTATTTGCAATCCATAGAAAAAATTTAAAAAAAGGTATGGAGCCAAGTGCAACCTATGTGACCGTCGCACTTATCATTTCCCTAGATATGAGTATTTCATGATTTTACATTGATAGAAGAGATTTAGAATTTTAGATTGAGATCTTGAAATTTTTATCAATTTTTTTTTTTATTTAAGTCTAAAAAAGAAGGCTTGAAATAGGCCAAAACGGCTAAGATATTAGTTCATATTTATCGACCCAACCCAAACACAAAAGATTTTTCTCCTACTTACATTTACCAAACAAGATTTTTTCTCCTAGAGAGTTTTTTTCTCCTCATATCATTTCACTTATGATTTAAGGATTACCAAACATGATATAGGAGAATCCCTTAACAAATTCCCTACCCAAGAAATCTCTTGATAAACTTTCTTCTCATCCAAACGCATCCCTACATATTGCAATTTGGCCCGACAACCGAAATCCCAAGAAGTCCAGCCCGAGAAAAATAGGGCTTGAGTATTAATTTAAAGCTAATTTGTAAATTAGGCTTGGGTCAAACCTACAAGGGAATCCCATTTAAAAATTGAGCCGGTAAAAACTTTCAATGCTCCAGCCTGAAGACCAATACGCCGCCAATATATCTCATGTATAAGTTGTATTCTTAAATACATTTAAAAATCAACCATTGGGATTGAAAGTGGACTTGATGCGTCACAAGTGGACCAAATTTCTACTAGATTCAATTTATAGTCACTTGACCTCCGTGGTCAAACTCACCATTCATAGAGATTTCAACCACTAAAATCAAGTTGATATAAATTGAATTTTGGGCCATAAGTGATCCACTTGACTGTGAATTGACTTTTGGGGTGAAATTGGTCTGCATGTAAATAATCAAGTCTACTTTCAATCACTACGGCTGATTTTTTAATGGTCCCAACAAAAAATTAAAAAATAAATAAAAGGAAAATGGACTAGATTTTTTCTTTTTTTTTGAAAGGTAACTTCATTAATATCAAAGAAGAGAACAAGCCAAAGCATCTACAAAAACCCACCAAATAAGAGCCAAATAAAAAACCCCAAATTACATAAAATTGTTTACAATTTCCATATCTAAAGACAACCCCTGCCTAGCCAAAGCATGAGCACCTGAATTAGCTGACCGAGAAACTTAAGCAATCTTAAAATCAAAGGAAGCAATAGAATGATGAATCCTCTCAACTTTATCTAACTAGAGCCAAGGACATAGAGATCCCACCACAACCTTAGAATCTCCTTCCACCATACTCCTTTGAACCCCCTAACTTTTCCAACTCCAAAGTACCTCTCCACAATGCAAACAATTCCACCTCTATTACCGACCGATTAAGAAACGGACAAGCAAAGGAAGTCATAGTATTTCCAAACTCATTAGAAATCACCCCTCCATAGCCTACAAAGCCACTCTCACACATACAACTACCATCAAGTTTAACATCTTACATAGGCAATTCGTCAAGCTCTTCGGGCTTAGGCTTGAGCACATATCTTAAGCTTGTGTCAACCTCAGGAATATGCTTAGGCTTGGCCCAACATGGGCCTAGCTCGTAGCTATTCCTACTCACACCCACCTGCCCCTAGTGAATTGTATCCTTATCTAATATGGCATGAATCTAACTTTTATAGTCCATTTATATGACCCACTGAATTTTCAACATCAAATAAAATTGAATTTTGAAGGGCCTTAAAAGACATGGCCTCATTTATCCAATTAAAATGAAATTTTATAGACAACAAATAAAAACCTTTCAAACCCACCCATCTATGTGAGCCCAGGTGGAGCCCACCGAGTTGTCCTCATGAACATAACAAAGATCACACTAGTAAACAAGTTTGCACCAAAATTTGGTGCGAATAGCCCGATGACCTCAATTGGGCACATATGGAGGGTGAGTTTGTAAGGCCTTCCTTTTATATGGAACCTAACATTTTTTCATCTTGATTGGATAAGTGAAGCTGTGTTTTTTAAGGCCTTCAAAATTTCAACTTTTTCTGACATTGGAAATTCTTCAGTTTAGATCAATGGGTTTTAAAAGTCAAATTGGGTACAAGTGCAATTCACTGAAGGTAGGTGGGTGTCCCCCACAAACAAGTTTGCATGAAGTTTGGTGCAAACGTTGGTTTATGGGGTTGCACCTATACCCAATTTGACACTAATTTGACTTCCAAAGCCCATTGATCTAATTGAATGAATTTCCACCATGAATAAAGTTAAAATTTTGAGGGCACACTTATCCAATCAAGATAAAATTTTACAAGTGTCATATACAAGCCAAAGCTTTTCAAGCCCACCCTTGCATGTGGACCCAAGTGAAGCCATCAAGCAATTTGCACCAAACTTGGTGCAAACTTATTTGCAGGTGATCATTATATATATATCCGCACCCCTCCTTAAGCCGCACTCTTCATGAGTCCGCCTATGTGCCACCCACCTATGTTGATGATGATAGGTCTGTTGGAAAAGTCTAACCTTGGACTTTTAGCTCGCCAAAAATCATCTTGGTTGTATCAATCAAGCCATGTATTTTAACCTCTAAATTTTTATGGTGAAATCAATAGCTTTACATATCTAATAGATATGTTTTTTTTTAGATTACAAGTTCAAGGTTAGGCCTTTCTAATGGACACAATGACACATCACCAACATAGACACGAGCAGGCTCACGAAGAGTGCAATTTAAGAAGGGGTTCAAGGGATTATCATTATCATCATCATTATCATATATATAGGAAAATATTCGAGAGAGACCTTCAGTAGAGACCTCTTATGTGGGGCCCTCCAATAATAAATTTGAACCAATCATACTCACCTATTCCTCATGAATTGGTATATATCCCAAATTGGCATCCATCTGCCTTTTATACATTGTTGAATTTTCAAGCCAAAAATTTGCATCTAAAGCTTATAAAAACATTAATTTTTGAACACCTATTCTTTTTGTCATATTGATGGAATGGGGTTGAATGTTTGCATGCTCCTAACTCACCTAATGATCTTCATAGTCATGTACTCTCTAGTGATTACGTGCATCTAAGTAGGTCTGGAGAAATAGAGACCTTTTCTTTTTATAAGTACAAGACCTACCTAGATGCATACTAATCACTGGAGAGTAGATAAATATGAAGATCATTAGGTGCATTAGAAGCATGCAAACATTTAACCCCATCCCATCAATATGACAAAAAATATAGGAGTTTAAAAATTAGTGGTTCTATAAACCTTAGACAAATGCAATTTTTAGGATTGAAAATTTAACAATGTATAAAAGATGAATTGGTGCCAAGTTGGGATATATACAATTCATGGGGGGTAGGTAAGTGTGAACAGTTTGGATTTCTCATTATATGGAGATCTCTATAAGAGGTCTATCTTGAATATTTGCACCAAACGTCAAGCATACTTGTTCGCAGGTGATCCTTGTCACACACACTCTTTCCCTTGAGGTGGTCACCTCTTGAAACTTTCATGGGGTGACAGCCTTGTGGGCCCCACCTTAACCCCAATAACACCCTCCCCACCTCACAACAACCTACCCCCATAAATTCGATCTTTACCCAATTAGACCAATTCTGAGTTAGTTGGATTGTTGATCTAACTCCATGAAGTTTACATCATTGGATAAAATTGAATTTTTGGAACCTTGAAAAACATGCTTTAGTACTTTACTTATCCAATCAAAGTGAATTTTATTAAGCACCTTATTGAAACTAAGACCTATCCAACCAACTAATCTATAAGGGCGCATGTGGGCCCCACATTGAGGTACTTCCTTAGAAGATCGTTGTTAACATATACATATATACATTTTTTCTTAACATATTCATTGTCGATTATATCTACTGGTCTCTTTTTGTTGGTTAGCCCCATGAGGCATGGGCTTCTATAGAAAATACTCAATGATAAAAAATGTGTGGATGTATAAATGAATATGGGTAGCACTTCAGTACACCCAAGTATACATTAAGAATAATAGACCCTACTATGGGTCTGCATGAATCCATCCTAATCATGGGACAGCGTGTGATCAAGAACTGCTAATGTGGACAACGCCTATGCAAAAGGAACCAACCACTTTTGATGGCCCCAAGCTAGGATTTAAATGGCCCAAAGTTTGACATTATTTCAGGGGCGACATTTTCTAATTTCTCAATCTAAAGGTGCATATATTACCCCGATGGATGACAAAGTTGAATATACGATGATTCCAAGAGGACAAATTTGTTTGATGGTTTAAATTGATCATAGGCAGTCCCTGTGATACCCACAAGAGATAGGGTGTACCCTGCACCCCATTTCTTGGAGTGTGCTGTAGTTGACCCTATACCATATATAAGGTTAAAATCCAGTGAAACAAAAAAGAAAATCATAAAGGGTACTGCACTACAATTTTTACATTGCAGTACAAGACCACCGATGATGGAGTGTGACTATACCTGCATTTTGGTATTAAAAAAAATGGAAACATGATGATCAATTCAAACCTTATCTCCACCCTGTACCCCAAAAATGAATTGTCATTTGATCCATAGGATGCCTTATGCACTAATAAGCACCAATGGCTTTGAGAGATGACCCCTACTGAAGTTTCGCCATTCAAATTAGAGCTTTCCTATCACCCATGATTGGCAAGGATCGAGATGAGCAACACAACTGGGGCACACTACAACCCTATGTTTTTGAGCTTACTTGGTTTCCACTACCATTCAACAATAAAAAAGTAGCAAAATGTAGAAGAGTTTGGGTTACCGATTGCATGTCCTTATTGCAGGAAGCAGAGGAACTGTCTTTCCTTGGAATGTCGTCAGAAAAGGAGAGATTGAATAGCAGCAGAAGATGAAATAATGGATAGAATAGGAGAATGAATCTGGAACGTGCCATTGAATTTAATCGAAGAGAGAGAGAGAGAAGAAAGAAAAGGCAAGATGGAGAAAGAAGGAAGAAGAAAGAAAAGGCAAGATGGAGAAAGAAGGAAGAAGAAAGAAAAGCAGGGAGAGGAGAGAGAGAGAGAGGAGAAAGGAGAGAGAAGAAGGTGCGTGGAGAGGCGTCCACTGCCACTGCGAGGAAGTCGGAACGACTGACTATTAGAATGAAGCGGCAACGGTAACGAACAATCGAGCTTAAACTACGCATGCACGTGCATCGTCCCCAATACTTTGTTGACACGTTTATGCAGAGCTCACCTCCGGTCGCTGCCACTGCCAAAGTGCCAATGACTCGGTTAGGTCAATATCTCAATATCTCAATTCATTGATGCTCCATTTAAAACTTTGATGAATTCAGAAAAGAATATCTACAATGTTATCTGTATTATTCATTGAATTTAATGCAGGTCTCATAAATTAGAGTTTTTATAAAAAAAAATTGAGTGTTGTATTGTCAAGGTCACTCGTTAGTATTCAATTTTTTTAAAATCTAAAGTTTATATTTTAAAAAAAAATAAAGATAGTAATATTTATAAATCTCATTTTTCTTAGAAATGCAAGTTATAAGAAAAATATTGATTAAGAATATCAAGTTCAGCATTAACATTGATTCAATCTTGAGCTTCCCACTTAACTACAAAAATACTTAAAATTAGAAAAAAAAGAAAAAAAATATACGGATGTATGGAAGAAGAAATATGGTAAAAATGGAAGAAAAAGTGTGAGAAATTATATGTTGTAAATTGATTTTGTGATGGCCCAGCCCATAGGCCCAAAAAGGCTGAAAAAATTTGAGATAGTGAGATATGTTGGTTCGACAGACATGTGCTTTCGGTCTGATAAACAACAGACGAGTGCTTTTGCGTGAAGATGCGGGAAAAAGTCTCATATCGCCCAGGAGCATGGATTTGAGAGGGAATATAAAAGAGAACGTCTCCTTCACCCATCACAACACGTTTCAAGTGTCTCCTTGAGTGGGATTCCAATACAAAACCGTGCGGGCCATTATATATTACACACATACAAGGAAAAGAAAACCTCTTCATCTCAAGTAGTAATCATCTTTCATCTCCCTTTCTTTGCCACTCTAAAACCCTTCTCATCCTTTCCTCTCCCATTCACACAATATATTATTATTTTTATTTGATAAATATTATTTAATAATTATGTTCTAATTTTTTCATCATTTTCATTAATTTTTAACTAAATTTCTTATTATAAAAGTGCGACTAAAACATGCATTTCATTAGCAATATTGGCCAATTAAAATATTAAATTTTCAAAAAGACTATCCAAAATTTAAAAATATTTCCAATATTTCCATTTTAATTTTTTTTCTTTATAAATTTGAACTAGAATATGCACTTCTATAAAAATAAAAAACCAACTGAAAAATTTTTTTTATTATTGGCTGTTTTTCTTAAATACTTCTGATACAATTTTGGACAAATTTTTAGTCTAAACATAAACCATAATATCCGTTTTTCACAAATCTTAATTAGTTTTTGTGAATATTGCTAAGGTTGACCGAGCCCACATAATTCGGTATTTAATTTTTATGTAATTTTATTTCAACTGTATTAGATATGATATGCATGCTCTAAGTTACCAAAAATTGACGAGTGAATGACCAAAAATTTCTGAGAGAATGGGTGAAACTTCTCATCTATCTTTAATGTAAAAAAAAAAAATTACAAATGGGCAATCCAAATAATCAGTACAACCACTCAAAATTTTATTTGGTTGATCCAAAATTGGAAAACTCACAAATTAAAGGAAATTTCAGCTAATGTTTCCAAAATTTTATCCCAATTTTGAATTCAAAATCATAAAAAAAAATGATAATAAACAATTTAATGATCACTTTAAATTTTTACTACAATTTTTTATCATTTTTTAAAAATATTTAATATTCTTGAATTCGTAACTTAAAAATAATATTTGAACAAATAAAAGACCGAGATTTAATGAAAAATTAAATAACCAATAAGTCCATAATTTTCTACATTTTCTATAATTTTTTTGGATTTTTTTGAAAAAATAAAAAATCAAAAAATAAATTAGATGAGGGAAATGATATCGGCCCATACATTCAAAATCGATATTTAAACCCTTGACCACATAAACAATTCTCAAATAATTTAAAATCTCTTTAATCAATTGCATCCATGAATTTCATTTCCCACATAAAATTTCATGAAAATTTTGGAAAAAATCATTTTGAAACAAGAATTTAGTTTCAAAAACCCCTAATTTCTCAATTACCTTAGAGTCTTAGACCAAACATTCGGATTTAATTTAAAAAAATTATAAATGCATGAGATCTCACATTAAGTTCATAAACAATTAACAAACAAATTAAACTCATTTTACTCAACTATATCCATAATTTCATTTCCCAAAAAGTCATGAAAATTTTGGAAAAATCATTTTAATAAATGTAATCCACAAAATCATGCCTCCATTAGCCTTATAATTGAATCATTAAATAAAAAACAAGAGTTTATTTTCAAAAACCCCTAATTTCTCACTTACCTTAGACCAAAAATTCGAAATTAATTTTTAAAAAATTACAAATGCAAGAGATCTCACATTTGAACACAACATTATGTTCTTAAATACCACATATACCATTCCCGAACAAATAAGATATAGAATTTCATCCTCATCATATTAACCTCTTGCACCTTGAAAATTTAACAACTATAAGCCATTGATTTTGCATGATCTATCTCACAAAATTCAATAATTAAATGAAGATTTTTTCTTTCTTTTGAATTTATGTGTGACAAACCGCAGGAAACCCAGTGTAAAACCCTTATAGGTAATACCTACTTCCCTTAGAGTACACTAGGTGAGGCCATAGGAGTTCGAATCTAACATCTCCAACTTCCTGATACAGGAAATTACAAGTTGAACTACACCCATATGGACAAATAAAGAAATTTCTCCAACATAATGGGTAGCGATCCTCACACGGCACTTGTGTAACTAGACACGGGAATTAGTGAATTTTCCACTTTACCCATGTCGTATGGATAACTTAAAAAATGAATTACCGACGAGCCGATCACTCCAAAATGGCGAGCCGTTCTGCTTCGTTCATCAACTGTGGGTTTTTCTCGCGTTTGGCTCGGGTTTTCAAATGAGGTCTTTTCTCGACCAATTTCTAAAAAAAAAAAAAAAAGGTATCAAAATTCATCTACTTTGAATTTTATGAACTCCAAGACTGATTTTAAGTTAAAGGGTATAATTTTGGACTTAAAAAATCGTACCCAAATAATTGAAAAAAAAATGATTTCCCTCTTAATCCTCTGGGTACGATTTTTTAAGCCCAAAACTATACCCTTTTCACTTAAAATCAATTCTGGAGTTTATAAAATTCAGAATAGGTGAGATGAATTTTGATACCTTATTTGTAGAAATCGGTCGAGAAACAACATTGTTTGAAAACTCGAGCCAAACGCAAGAAAAACCCACAGTTGATGAACGAACCAAAACGGCTCGCCGTTTTGGAGTGATCGGCTCACAGGTAAGTGCGTCGATTTTTGACATTTTTTTCAAGTTATCTGTACGGTAGGGTGAAGGATGAAGTGAGAAATCCATTCATTCTCGTGTCTGGTTACACAAAAATCCCATGTGAGGATCGCTACCCCAACATTATTCTCTTAATGTCCTCTAAACTTTTATCCATAAAACTCAACTCATGATAAATAGCCAGCCCGCCTTAGCCTTCATAAAGTTGTCTATGTCTATATGCCACATACAAAATCATCTACAACATTGGAGTCATGACATTTTAGCCAATTGAACTGTCACATATAAATGGAAAAATAAATGCAGCATATTTCTATTTCAGTGTAGTTGCCTTAACATGAGATGAGCACAAATGCTCCATAGGCTGATGTTTTTGTACATAAAAGATTCACTGCCCTTACTTTGATTTAAAAATGTATAATGGATCCAACTTACTGCTCACGTAAAAAAAATAAAAATAGAAAATAAGGCAGTATAATACAATAGTGTACCTCTCGAATGTCCCAAACCAAACCTACACAAGAGGTACGTTTGAACTCTTGTATCAATATTTAGAAACCAGCTAATAACAGGGTGAGGTTGAAGTAGGGTGGTAATTTAGCAAAAAATTGCTTGTCTGAGCAAAAGCTAGACCCGAAGAATAGGCTTCTTATTTAGGCTGAATATTCCTACCCTGAGTTGCACTGATGTGAGCAGGTAAGATTGATCCCACAAGCACCTTCAAGAGGCGTTTACCATGCAGTAACGATCTCAATGGTCTAATTATTCAAAACTTTTTTTTTGAGTGGTAATAAAGAAAAATATTATTAAACAAAAACATTCAGTAAAAAAAGAGCAGGTCTAAAAGATATATACCCAGCCATAACAAGAAAAGAACACAAGGAAAAGAAAAACAAGCAAAAACTAGAGATCAAAGTCGACAAAAGCTCCACGTGAACAAAAGGATCCACCCTGCACAATTCAATGATCCCCCTTCTTAGAAAGTAGAAGACGCCAAAAATGGGTCTCTCTACACTGTTCTTGGCGAAAAAATCCACTACCTTGCTGAATGACTGATGTGAACAAAGGAAACCTCAAGTTCCCTGATGTCTCTAACATTGTAATCACTAATTTTCCAACTCCTAAACCTACTCAAATGGTCAATGTTCTCTTTCAGTTTTATTAGAATTTCCATCCAATTAATGTGACCAGAATGAATAGTTCAGATCATAATTTCCAGCTTAGATCCAAACTGTCCACCAAGTTTGCTGATTATGCTTATTAATAACATCACCGAGTTTTGCGGCCATCCAACTGAGATTAGCATATGAAAAGCTCGACTGTCATGAAGTCAATGAGACTGACCATGATTGTCTTACAATGGCCCAATACAAACTTCAGCAATGGCAATCACTTCCACGAAGAATGGCAGTCTCAAAACCTCATCCTAAATTCTCTCAGCAGCTATAAACAAATGATGTGTACAAGCAGGGGTTTAAAAATCGGTATCGTCCGATATATCGGCCGATATTTTTCTCTTTCTTCCTTGCTTTTTTAAATATCGGCCAATACGATACGTATCGGCTGATATTCACATCTCCAAAATCGATATATATCGGCCGATACGTATCGGCCGATATTTCAACCCCTGTGTACAAGTGCAATAGGGGCCAAGAACAAAGGGTCCTAGGAGTCAACCCTTCAGCTACTATAGCCCTTTTTATCTAAGCTAGCAGGGGTTGAAAGACTAAATAACACCGCATGAACATCCAAGAAGTATCGAAGGGATTTCTGAAAAACTCCCGAATTATACACAACATCAGGGCAACGGGTAACAAATCAGTAGCAGCCTTGAGACCAAACAAACGAGATGAGTTCAATCCTTCGGGGGTAGGCCTGAGCCCAAGCTTCTATTTTCTTGCTTCTCACAAGTATGGCTCGAGCTGAGTAAATTCCTAATCTACGGTCATATTCTAATTAGGTTTCCATGACTAAACTGATGTAGGACATGGATGGACTAGGCCTAATTTGTGTATTTTAATATTATTTATTTTTATCTCTTTGTTTCCTACTTAGATTAGGTTTTACATTTTTATATTTTCATATTCTAGTAATGGTTGTATTCGATCCTCTTAACCCTGCATAGTAGGATTAAATTTGTTTTCTATTTGATTTAAAGTCCTAATTTACTAAAAAAGCCAGGTCGGTAGCTTTTATAGTTAGTATTTTCTATTTTCGAGTTAATGTTTTCCTATAAATACCGATATATTAACAGAGGGAACGGACAATGAATACTCAATGAAATTGAACAAGGCGTAGCCTTTTCCTTATCTTTTCATTTTTCTTCACCGCTACATGCATATTATCACCTCCCTGCCTAGTTGCAGGGTGATACTGCATCATAAACACTAACTGATGTATTTGCAAACAAAATGAGCACACAAAACCAAATCAACTACAATTTGTACCTATTACTTTAAGAATCACTTAGATTCATAAATTGGTTTAGTTAGCAATTCAAACAGGTGAAATGATCAATCATGGTCATCCATCATCCTAACTGTTGACTGAGTGACCTCAGGATCATTAAGACATTTAGACAATCCCAGCCTTCTACACATTTCTACGCAAAATCAATGACCCAGAATTTCATCAGTTACACTAGCAACGTTTCAAACATCAATTTAGAACAATCTTCTAATTGTACATGGATGGGTACCCAAGCTTGATGAATGGACAAAAGGGTCGTGAACTTCAACTGAGAACGAAGAGTTCTATTCCAAAATCAAAAGAGGCTTTGTACCTTTTCATTTCCATTTTAATTGGTTCCTCTTCTAATTAGAATTATACATCCATAGAACTTCGTATGTATTTTACCAAAAAAAAAGAATACGCAATAGCCCGCATTGTATCGAGGTATCAGGGGATCAACATGTGCTTATAAACATTTCTTCTAGAGATTAGGAGGCACCAGAGAACCCAATCCAGGGGGCAATGTACCTGTAGATCTCAATCAGAACTTTGTCACACATTTATGCCATTCCACCGTGATTAGAATTGAAAAGAATGAAATATTTTTTAACAATTACCTGGTAACATACAGCAATATCCTCTTGGGGAGAACTACAAAAATTTGCTATGATAAACTGGTTCAACAATTCCACGCTGCTGGAAGAAAAAACTATAAATAATTTTTGCATTGAGACAAACAATGTCTTAAAAATAAAAATAAATAAATAACAAAGATGCTCACAGATGTACCCATTGAATGAAATCTACAGGGATTCAATGTCAAGTTCCACAAAAGAGCATGGATCAGGAATATCGAACTTGGTCAAAACCTATCAAAAGAAAACCCACATTACTAGTCAAAAAGAGAATGCAAAAGGGGGAAAACATTCCACCATGATTCACAAAGGCACAGACATGACATATTAACTTCCACATGCTTACATCGGATTTAAGTTAAATTCATATGGAGAATGATATATGACATGTTCCTCGATGAGGAACTGAAGGAGATTTGAGCATCACCTAAAATGGATGAGTTGTTCAACTTGATGATTCATCAAGTCCACTCCAACACAAGACACCTCTACTTTGTACAGGTATACAAGATTCTCCTTCCATCAACAGATAATCAGAACCGAACATACCCAATCTCCTACCCAGTTGCATTTTCCACATGAAAAAACTCCTTTCAACTGTATCAGTGAAGATCATCTTCATCATAATACTTCACATCACAAGAACTTTCCCATACTGGATGGCCCAAGCTACCTTTTGAGGGATTTCATCTGGACAACCCTCACCATCTCTACTGCTTAATTTCGAACAACATTATATGGATGGGGGGTCCTATTGTGGAGCACTATCAGAAATGTTTGTGTTCATAGGCAGTTGATATCTTACCATTCAGAAATTGTACAACCCTCTCTCTCTCTCTCTTAGCCTGTCATGTCTATTGTTCTTCAAAAGGCCGGTTTGGTATCAAGTACTTGGGATCAGAATTTTGAATCTTGTAGAATTTGACAAATTCCTTCCAAACTCTCTCTCTCTCTCTCTCTCTCATGTAGCATCCCGTCATGTTGGTGTAGCTTAACTTCAAAGCAAACACAAAGAAGGTTCGGCCACAAGTATGGGTTCGGCCAATGGCTCCAATATGAATGATTGGAGGTTTAAGACCAATGACCCGAATCCGAAAATAAAATGTAAATTTTGCCTCTAAGAAATCAAAGTTCGAGAGCGAAGGAAATCGAAAACGATCACCCAACACTAATCTCAATTCAGGCCAATTTTATATGGGACTCCAAAAATCAATTAGAGAAACCAATGTAATTTCACTAACAAGAAAAAAAAAGATTTAATCTCACCTATCAACAATTCATTATGGAATAAACTTTGATGAATACTTTGTTTCAGTTTAAAATTCACACAAAATTACTTGTGCTTTAATTAATTGCAGATGCTAACATAAATTCGAAATTAAAATGATATAATTGAAAATTGCATGCAAGAAGTCATTAAAGACAAAATTAATGTGCTGAAATTTAAATCAAAATAAAACTCACCAATTAGTGGAGAGTCTAAGCACTAAGCTTCAATTTTCATTTATCGAAATCATGTGTCTCGCCTACTCAATTTATAATTGAGATAGGACCCAAAAAATGGAAAATACAATTCATCACAAACCCAAATTCCTTGGTTTTAGCCTAAGATCCTACATACTAGGATCATACACGGTTTTGTTCTCCCATTTCCATTCACAATCTAATTCCTTAGTTTTCTAAATTCGCATTGTCCAATTAGTGCCACATGGCCTATTACATAACAAAATGTAAGAAAAACAAAACACAAAAAAATTACATCCACAGGAGCATTGTCCTCCATCCACTCCAATTCCTTCCCATTTTCGTTGGCAACAAAATTTTAGGATTCATCCACGTGTATAAGGCTTCTCAATTGTGAGAGGATTCTTAGCAACACAAATTTAAGAGAGATGGGTGACTTGGCAATGACATGGCATGCCATGTTGAATTCCTGTCACTCCTCCTTGTGACCAGCAAATGGGTCACTTATTTGGGTTGAATTGGACCATTTTTTATGGTTTGGAAGCCTGACCCAATACCCAAGCCATGAGCCATTAAATTGAACATTTTAGGCCCAAATGGAAACCATTTCCGGACCACTTTTGCTCCACTAAATTTTGCTGCGAATTGAGTGCAATTGCAAGATTGACTTCAATGGTTGGACTTGATTTTTCTTCAAATTGATCTTCCTCCGATTGAATGGTGTTGCTGAAGATGCCCCCATCCCATGTTCTCTATTTTTCTTCAGATATCACATTAAGGGGCAGTTTGATATCAAGAATTTGGGAGCAAAGTTTTGAATTTTGTAGAATTTGACAAATTCCTTTTAGAATCCTATGTTTGGTTGTCTAGAATTTTGGAAGTGAATTTTCAAATTCCAACAAAGTCAAATCATGGAACTACAAATTCTCTCAAAATGGGGTTATTTCTAAAATTCCACAGTTCGAAATCCACATATCCTCAGGCATAACTCTAGAACGAAAGCACATGAGTAAATGTACTTTTTTGTATGGCCCACCAAGAGGGGCTAGATTATGAAATAGTTAGAATGTATAGAAAATCATGTGATGATTTTAGGAGCCAAATTTGATATTGACCCTATAATTCTAAAAGTAAGTATTACAGTCCTTAATCTAAAGGTGCTCCCGCTTTTTTTATCAACTAACCATCTATTTTCACTATCAGATTAGATAGCCTAATGTTCCATATTGGTAAAAAATTTGGTATATGGTTAATCCACAAAACCATTAATTTAAATGATCAGTATGGCTTAAAAAACATGCCACATGTCAAATGTTTAGATAAAAAAATAGGGTGTAATTAGAATAGTTCCAAAATACACAAAACACACCTAAACAAAACCCCCTCCCACCAAAATAATAAAAAATAAATAAATAATAAAATGGAATGCAAAACATTTTCCATTTTGTTCATGTTTAGTTGTTTATATAATTTTTTTAAACTAGGTTTGAGCACTAGAACCAAGGTGGAGTTGACCCATTAAGACAAGGCAATAATGCCCTTACAACAATTGACAAGTCTAAACTTATCAAATTGAGTTAAAATGAATGATCCAATTTTCTTCCCTGGTTGTAGGGTCTCTCTCTCTCTCTTCCAAGAGCAATTTCAGTTATTCTCTAAGTAGAATAGTTCTGCACGTAGGTGCATCTGTGCATGTCTATTATATAGACAGTTTAGGTGATCGAGCCTTTAATCCATTTAATTGTCCATTTAATCCATGGAACAAATAACTATTCTATCTTCAAATAATCTAAGTTGGGATGCTTATGAGAAGCAAATGCTTTTTACCAGTATATACTATATCTTTAGGTACCAATGATCATATGGTGAGAATCTAAACATAAGTATACCTCTGGATGCACGACCCCAAAAGTGCCAATGCGTTTCCCTCTCAAAATGATGCTAGCTTGTCTACCAGGAAAATACTCAGGTTCCTTGAACAGGCAATGGAGATGGTTTTAAGTACTACATAATCAAACATAAATGAAGAGACATAGTGACAGGCAACAAAAGAATGTACTCAAGCCCTTACATGTGATGGCCTTATGTAGTAACCTGTATCATCTCCATTTGGAACAAAAGGAACTCCAACAACCTCCATTATTCTGTCCACCAGTCCATGAATCACCTGAAAATTTAAAAATTAAGATTCTTATCTAATCAAAACTTCCATGGAAGAGATGCAGAAACCAATCCCAAGAAAAGACATGCACTTCTATCATTATCTTTTCAGAAAAAAACAGTGGTAATTTCATCTCCTATTAATAATTACTATAAAGTTTGAATAGATGGAAAGAGGAGCAGTACAAAACATTATTGCCAATATCCAAAAAAAGAAAAAGAAAAAAGACAAGGCAAGATAATCATGTTTTCAATGCTTCCTCAGTTTTAGAAGAATTACATAGCAATGTGGTAGGACACTTGATATGATTCATGACAAACAATGCCACACTTCATTAAGCAAAGAATTTATCAACAGAAAGGGTTAAAATGAACACTGAAGTCAGGCAACTTAAATTGTTCCTAAACATCTCATCATCGGCACTGGACACCACAAGCTATACCTCAAATCCAGACTTAGAATTGCAATACAATGCCGCAAGCTGACGGCGATTTACAGCGCCAACATCTTTAGCTTCATCCAACACCACTATATCACCAACTTCAAATATCTTGAAGGAAAAATAAACAATTGCATGAGCAATATGTCAGGCACCATCCATGAAGGGGAATTTTTTTCCCAGTTACTCTAATAAAGATGAGTCCCCTATTAAAATTCGAATAGTGAAATGAAAAAGAAAATATTATTTATATATATAACACCTTAATAGGCCTTGGATGATCCTTATTGTGCCCCACAGTTTTCAAAATACCGGGCATTAGACTTGTTCGAACAACCTGCCCAATTCCAGGGATCAAATAAATTAAACCAATCACAAAATAAATAAATAAGCAACTATTCATAAATACTTAAAAAAAAACAAGTTACAAATACTTAATGGGAGAAAGGAAAGTAAAACTATAATCACAGATAGTTCAAAAGATGTTAGTTGAAACATGAAAAGAATAAAATTACAAAGGTAAAAAAAAAAAATTGTTGCAAAATCTACATGACAGCCAATTATTTTTAGCATGATATTCCACCTTCAAAACAAGTTAAGTAGTTAGAAAAAGCAAGTTTGTTTCCTCATAGACATCTCCATAGGTGAAAGATAGGGTTTCCTAATCAGTAGGGTGGGTTCATGGATGGTGAAAGAAACATTAGACAAGAACTAAAACTCATCAGGCATTGGCATTTTTGGGTACCCATGCTCGCTTCGCTTTTCGAGTAACTCCTCGTCAAACGCAGCTACTGCTCCCTCCACATGACAGGCTTCCCACCTTCGAGAGTCATGTCCCCTCTCCTAGCCCTGACCCTCCACCCTCCTACCAGTTTTTTTACTTTATTTTCCTGATGCCAGCTAGTTTACCTGTTTTTTCCTGATGTGAGATCCAATTGTGGGGGTTCTTTTTTCTGGTTATGAGCATTGTCTCCCTCCAGATTTCTTCCACTGGAGTTGCCCCTGGCCCACCTACTTTCACCTAAGGTTGGCCTAGGGTTTCGGTCAATGGTGGGGCCCTTTTTCCTGGTTTTCATCACTGCTGATGTGAGTAATTGTGGAGAGGAATTATTTCTCTCAGTTGTATTGAATTGTGTATAAAACCGAAGGAAAATACAAGTATAAATAATACAAATGAACCAATTAAGGTGGCTGAAAAGGAAAGAAATAAAATAATCTCTAATTACGATCAATCATACAAAATAGAGTTGACTTTCCAAAATAAGAAGATTATGGTCAACTATGGTGTAGAAGTGGGTCCCACAATAGTATAATTTTTGTGCTACAGCACAAAGGAATTCCTCTCCATTTCTCCACATTCTCTTTTATTCATTCTATTATTCTACAGAATGTCCATACATGCAGATTATAACATCAACGAACAATAACATAGTGACGAAATACAGATCTAGATCAAAACATGCATTTATTTCCAATAATTAAATCAGTAGAAGAGTAACCAAACCTCAAAATCAGATGAACGGGGATTTCCAATTATCACTGCTGTTTTGGAATCATCATTGCGATTTAGCATTGTGAAATTTTCTTTATACGAGCACAATATCCATGTTAACACCTCCGTGAACCCAGTCATGGCAATCTATAAGAAGTTAAAAATATTTTAGCACCACAAAAAATGTAGATAAGTTCGTATCACTGCAAATAAAGGCTTGGTGGAGAATAGGATGGGGAAAAGGAAGGGTGAGCAATATTTTTAAAGGAAAATTAAGACTTCCGTGGGGAAATGAGATAGAATGCTTTTTTGAACAGACCTTTGAGTTGAAGAGAGACCTCTTAAAGATGTTTATCCTGGACTTTTCAAGATAGCTAGGTATAGACAAGCTAAGGAACAAGGCTGCTATGAGGTTGAAAAGGGTTTTCATATCTTGGGAGCTCAATTTTAGAAGAAATTTGAGGGCTTTTGAGCAAGAAAGTTTTGAAGAGCTAAAGGCCATGTTAGGGGAGTTTCCTATATCTAGGGAGGAGGAGGAGGAGGAGGAGGATGGACTAATTTGGACGGTGGACTCTTCGGGTATTTTTTCAGTTAAGCTAGTGGTCAACTTGGCCCTACAACAACCAAATGGCGAGCCACTCTTTCATTTTCATCTTAGCTCCCGCAAGGGTTCAAACCTTTGTATGGTGTGCCTTGAAAGGGAAGATTCTCTCTAGAGCATTCAACTGGAGGGGTATGCTTAGCTCTGGCGATGATTTACGTTGCATGCTCTATGGTCAAATGGAGGAGAACATCAACCATTTGTTTGCGGGTTGCCTAGTGGCTAGGCACCTTTGGACCAGTTTTGCTAATGATAGGTGTCTCATGGGTTTTTGATAGGACCTATGGAGGTATTGTTGATACCTGGGTAACCTCGAGTCTCGAGCCTAAGAGGAAGGCAGCCTGGAACCCCTTCCAAGGTCATTTTATGGTCCGTCTAAAAGAGAGAAACTCAAGATTTTCGAGAACAAAGCCTTAGAGAAGAGCAACATTTTCCAAAAGGCTAAGACTTTGTGCCTAGCTTTTGATGAGAAAGGAGTTTAGGGGTTACAAAATGTCGGACTTCAATAGCTCTTCGGAGGGTTATATGAGTGGAGGCCCTAGAAAGAATAGAATTAGCATGATTTGTTCTCCTACCAGTCAGGGACAACAAGGGGTAAACCGGTGCCAACACGGATACGGGGAGTTCTTCGTGATTTGGTTGGCTCCTTGTCCATAGTTTTTTCTAAGTCTATGGGTCAGAGAGATTCAAATGAGGCAGAACTTCTAGCTATTAGGAGGGCTTTGACATTTTAGTTTTCCTTCAGCCAAAGAAAGTCAATTATTGAAAGGGATTCAACAAATGCGATTAAGTAGGCTAAGGGGCTGAAATAACTTCCCTAGAAACTGATTACAGTCGTCAGGGAGATAAGGGCATTGTGTTTAGGTCATGAGATCTCTTTTAAGCTGGTCAAGAGATCAACTAATAGAGTGGCGGGCCTTTTTTTGCAAAGAATGGGGTGGATTCGATGAACAAGGGCTTTTTCTTCCTGTGAATTCCTGGAATAGGGTTTGAAAACACTTTGGGACTCCATACTTCGAAAACTGTGTTAACATATTCTTATTGTTTTTAGAACATTGTGATGGTTGTGTATTTTTTTCCTTTCAAAGTGGGTTTGAGACTCTTAACCCTTCGTATGTATATGTAATGATTTTTCCTCTATTAATGTGTTTCTCTTATTGTTACTGGTCAAAAAAAAAAATGCAGTTAATCTTTAAAACATGCAAAACCGAAAAGACAACAAAAAAATTGAATCAGTCATAATAAGTCATCAACATCAATTTTTCTTTTCTTGAAAGAAAATAACATGAAAGTTATCTAAGTCATACCTCCAATCTGATAAGATCAGTCATTTGATTCAATGGTTGTTGCAGCCCTTGTGTCAAGGAAGTTGGCTTCGTTTTTGGGACTTTATTAAACCCATAAGCAATAGCAACATCCTTGAAAGAAACAATATTTCTAATTACTATTGTATCATACACTTTGCCAAAGTGGAATTCTCATAAACATTCCATAAAACCCAGTCACTAACAGCTAAGGTTTCAGTCACTACCTCCATCACATCACAAGCATGAAGGACGTCACTTCTGGTTGGGGGCACAGATACAACAATATTGCAGTGGCCATCCCTTGAAATGGTTTGCTTGGCCCTCAGTTGCATTTTATTCAATAAGGTAGTGACCTGAACAACAAGAATTATTTGCACATAAAAATATAAAAGTTCAAAATATGTAGGAATCATCCGGAATAATCTTTCAAAAGATAGAAATGCATCACAAGTGGGGACTAGATGATTTTGCTCTGCAATGAGATCCAAATAAGACATTATAGCCTAGCCTATTCAATAACCTATTGCTGAAGTTCTCAGTGCGGATGATGAAGGTATGAGCCTAAAGAAGTAAAGATGGCAATTTTTGAATCCACCCACCACCCTGACAAGGAAAAATAGAGCTTGGGTCAAGGACCAAGTCAGACTGTTTAACAAATAGGTTCGTTCAAGTTGACAGTTTGGTTCATAAAATGGTCATCTTTCACTGAATGGGTAAGGTCTAGTCGGGTTGGCCAGCTTTGAGGGGATATGAAGTAATATAAATACCCAATGGAGAAAGTCTCTACACGCAGCCCTCTCCATCTCTCTCAGTACTGTGAATCTGAACCTCCCCTCCAACACTGTCACATACATCTGGAGTTGGCTTTTGAGTTCTCTTCCATTCTATCCTCTCAAAAAACTATACCACCATTACCCTACAATTCATCATATCTTTCTTTACATGCCCAACCACATTAAACGACTTTCCCTCATTTTCTCATCTCTTAGGGCTACTCTAAAGGTTTATCTAATGTCTTCATTTTTAATTTTATCATTACTTTACCCATCCGTCTTAGAATACACATTCCTATTACCATTAACTTGTCTATTTGTTTTTTCTTAATTGTCCTACACTCAGCTCCATAAATCATAGCTAGCCTAATTGACTTGGTTGTCTTTTGGAATATATTTGTGTGTGTATTTATATTACCTAGGTTCCCAGGAGTGACGATGCCTAAGGGCATTTGAACCCATTATGAGTTGATCTCACCGATGGATTAAAATCCATGCAAAATAACCCTTATTTTTACCATTGATTTTTGGTCCCTCAGAAATCATGGCTTTTGACAGCCAATGGACCTAATTTAATGTCACACATGCGCAACATCGCACGGGTGAACCTATCCATTATATATATATAGCCACAAAATTCCTCAACCCAATGATCGAACAAGTCCTATCATGTCCTGGTTTTCAAACTATGAAACTAACCTCCCTCTTCATATCCAATCACCAAAGACCCTGCTAGTGAACTCCCTTTTCATATCAAAACTATAGTAGTAACAAGTATATCGCCTTTGAAGTCAAACTCATTATCCCAGATATCATCACTCTACAAGCAGCAGACTCTAGACTATATGAACTCTCTGATTAGACTAGTTGAGAAATGAATTCAATTACTCAAAACACCTCTCCACTAGGATTAGAAGAAGGGAAAAAAAACAAACCATCTCTGTCCAATACATAGTATAAAGGTTATTTACAGCAGATATAGCATTATCCTTCACAAGCTACTACATATTAAATAATCATTGCTGGGACAAAACAAAGAGAGAAATGTCACTCAGAACCAGTTGTTTCCAACTCACAACCAAACACACTGAAGCCATCACTCAACCAGCCATGACAAGAGGGAAAAAATTCCCTGTTTAGGATCTCTATACATCCAAAAGCCAACACACACACACACCCACACACAAAAAAAAAAAAAAAAGAAGCCTTCAAAAACGGTAAAAATCATTCCATCTCAACTTCCATTAGAACCACCAGAATCTAAAGTTCTAATAAAATATTAAAATCCATCCCAATCTAGTCCAGACAGTCAAAATGCAGCTTTAGCACTGAGAAGTCAATGTTCATGCATCAGCATTCACTCGTTAAATATAGAAGCAAATAACATGAGAGAAAAGAATAAGTAAAGATTGAAAAGAGAGCGAAACAATATCCTACCTCATTTGCCTCTAGCGCCACCCCTATGGAGCCAGTGATATAGGACAAAGGAACCTCCATATTGAAGACTGACAGGTCAGGATATGCACTTGTATTGCCGTTGGAGTACACAACCTCAACAGGTTCAACCTCAAATTTTCTTTCACAATATACTGAAAACATAGTTACCTAAAACAAAAAACAAAACAGGAAAATAAATCCTGCTCAGGGGACAAACAAATAATTTGACAGTACAGCACAGCTGTGAGTGTGTGTTTGTGTTTGTGAATGTGTGTAACTACAAATACTAGGAAAAGAAACTACATTTTCATTTACCATAGTGTTCAAAACAATTTTTGCCTTTGTTAAATCAGTTGCCGTGCATTCGATGAACACATTCTTTGTATTCAGAGTGATTGCTGAATGTGCACCATTAATAATTGGTGGTAGGGACAAAACAGTTCTGCAGAAAGAAAATAAAAAACTTAAAGGAAAAAGAAACACTAGGGAGCCAAATTGAACAGGCAACAGCCCAACATTGTGATGGTGTAGCATAGAAAATTTGCAATGGATCAAACGAAATTGTCATGTCAGTCTATCTTTCAGAGAGAGAGATTCTCATGCCTGGGCATGAATTCATGTAACTGCTACTCAAACAACAACAACAATGACAATGACAATAACAATTATCTAAATTTCAATGTTATGTCAGAAACAGAGTATCACACCATCACAGACTACATGACCATTGGCCCAAGGATAAGCATAGTAATGTAGTGTCTTTAGGCATCCTGATCATATACCTAGGAGGCAAGCTGAGGCAAGTGCTTTTATGATTGAAGGTTTGGAGGGAGGGGGGAGCAGGAACCAAAATCAAGATCGGGGAAAACAATTGAAGAGCCATGTGGAAGGAGTCAAAGGCACAGAGTATTACCAATTGGAGAAACCTAATATAGAAATTCCACTTGTTGCTTCCTTCTGGGTAACTTCAGAATGTCATTGGATGCTTTGACCACCACTATTCTTCCACACATTCTCCAACTCATGAGACTCCTGCTTCCCATGGCAAGGATCTATCTTCTGATACTCGTAGGGACACCAAAGGCCCACGGAAAAAGGATACCCGGTTCTGCACCTCTTGCAAGATGAACAACCATTGCGTTGATTCCTGCTATAGGCTTCATGGGCGACCAAATCAAGCTAATCTCTCCGTTGCACCATCTGTTACTTCTTCCTCTGATGTGGCTAGTGGCAGTGCCCCAGTGACTCGCCAGGGCTTTAACTTACTAATGCAACGACTGAAGCGCCTTCAATCCTCTGAGGTTTCCAATGTTGTCTCTTCTACTTCAGGTACTGAGTCCTCTGCACACCATGTCTCCCATCATTCCTGGATTGTCGATTCTGGTGCTACTGACCATATGACTAGTATGTCCACCATCTTCTCTTCCGTTCACTTGTTTCACGTGGTAAGGTCAAATTAGCTAACGACTCATATAATGATATTGTTGGGAAAAGGGATTGTTCCTGTTACACCTAATTTGGACCTCTCCTTGTTTTGCATAATCTAAATTTATCCCGCAATTTTATATCTGTTAGTGCCTTGACTAAACATATGAATTGCCCAATCACTTTCTTTCCTTCTCACTTTGTTTTCCAGGATCTTACCACGAAGCAGGTGTTGGGTGGTGGTTGTGAAGTAGGTGGCCTCTACCTTCTTGTCATCTGGGAATTCCTGTAGATACTATTTTAAAACAACTTCTTCTTAGTTTATTTTTTAGTAATTTTGAGTGTGAACATTGCCAATAAGGCAAGCATAATAGATCTCATTTTCCCCCATCTATCAATAAAAGTTCATCTACTTAATTTTCACTGATGCATTCTGATGTTTGGCAATCTCCTACTGTATCTCGCACTGGCTTTCATTATTTTATCACATTTACTGATAATTATTCTCACATGACCTAGTCATATTTGATGAAACAAAAATTAGAGGTCTTTGATCACTTCCACACTTTTTACCAGTGGATTGACATTCAATTTGGCCGTAAAATTCATGTTTTACGGAGTGATAATTGTGTGTTGTGGGTGGGGGGGGGGGGGAATATTTGTCACTCCTTTCTTACTTTTTTGCAAGAGCATAGTATGGTATGGACTCTCACCTCAACAAATTGGTGTAGCAGAACGAAAGAACCGTCACCTTCTTAAGGTGGCTCCTTCTCTTATTTTTACCATGCATATCCCTCAGTCCTATTGGCTTGAAGCTGTGTTAACTGCTTATTATCTTATCAACAGAATGTCATCTCACATTTTACAAAACCAATCCCCTATTGATCGTCTCTCATTACATAAATACATTCACATCATCTTCTCTTACACGTCTTTGGGTGTGTCTGCTTTATTCACAGCGTCTCTAGCCATAAACTCTCTCACAGGGTTGTGCATTGTCTTTCTAGGTTACTCACCTTTTCACAAAGGTTATAAGTGTTTTGACCCCCTCACTGGGAAAACATACATCTCCATGGATGCCACCTTTTTTTAGCGAGACCCCTATTTTTCGACTCCCTATTCCCCCCCTCTTTCCCCCATCATTCCTCATTTTCCTGCAGATCCTATTCCTCCTAGCCCTACCAAGCCCATTCTAGTGTATCAACCCCGACAATCTTGACAGCCACCTGCTGATGACTCCACTAACTCATTTGCCAGTGGTCCAGATCCATCCGTCTCAAATTAGTTTGATCTCCGTATTACACTTCGCAAAAGGTAAACATGCTTGTACAAGTCATCCACTTGATAAGTTTGTATCATATCATGGTGAAATCACAGCTTTCTCACAGCCCTAGACAACATCAAGATTCCAAAGAGGATTAACACGACCTTGAAATATCCCTCCTGGAAAGTAGCCATAGATGAAGAATTAGCTGCACTTGAGAAGAACAACACTTAAGACATGGTTTCTTTGCCACCTGGAAAGACTCATGTTGGTTGCAAGTGGGTCTTTGCTTTTAAGCATAATCCTGATGGCTCCATTGCGAGATATAAGGCTCGCCTAGATTGCCAAAGGCTTCATGCAGACATACGGTGTGGACTACCAAGACACCTTTTTACCAGTCGCCAAATCACATCTGTATGGATATTACTCTCCCTTGCCACGACTTATGCCTAGCCACTTCACCAATTAGATGTGAAGAATGCCTTTCTCCATGGTGATCTCTAGGAAGAAGTGTACATGCTTCCTCCTCCTAAGTTTATCAAGCTGGGTGCACCTCCGTCTGTCTGTAAACTCAAAAAGGCTCTCTATGGTCTTAAGCAGTCTCCTCATGCTTGGTTTAAGAAGTTTAGTGGTGTTGTGTTACCATATGGTTCTACTCATTTTCAGGCATATCATTTAGTCTTCATTTACCGGCTCCACTCAGTTGCGATGATTTTGGTGGTCTAGTTGATGACATTGTCCTCATACGTAACAATGAGGTGGCCATTTCTACCTTCAAAAGTTATCTTCGACGGACATTTGATATTAAAGATTTGGGGGCCCTCCATTACTTTCTTGGCATTGAAGTTGCTAAGTCTTTTCGGGGACTCTACCTCTCTCAGCAGAAGTATGCCCTTGATCTCCTTCAGGAAGTTGGTTATTCTGGATGCAAACCCACAAATACTCCACTGGCTAACACCAAGTTATTTGCATCAGATGGGACTCTTCTTAACACTCCGGCTTGTATTAAAAACTCGTCGGCAAGCTCATCTATCTCACCATCACAAGGCTGGACTTATCTCATACTGTTGGTGTTGTCAGCCAGTTCATGCATGAACCACGAGACACTCACCTCCATGCTGTGTTTCGTATCCTCCGGTACCTTAAAGCTCATCGTAGTCGCGACTTGTTCTATACACATTAGCATACTTGTCCGGTTCACAGGTATTTAGATGTTGATTGGGCCGGGTCTCCGGACGATCACCGCTCTACCACCGACTACTGTATCTTCTTGGGGTCACATTTAGTTGCATGGCGAAGCAAAAAGCAGTCCTTGTTGCTCGGTCTAGTGCTGAGGCCGATTGAAGCCATGGCTAATACTGCATCTAAATTGTTGTGGTTCCGACAATTTCTTATTGAACTGGGCTTTACTTTTATCGATTCACTCATCATGTTCTCTGACAATCAGGCATCCATCAACATCGTCTCAAATTCAGTCTTTCATGAGATGACTAAACACATTGAAGTTGATTGTCATATCAACATCGTCTCCAATTCAGTCTTTCATGAGATAACAACGCACATTGAAGTTGATTGTCATTTCCTTCGTCAGCATATTTCTGAAGGCTGACTATTCACTCCTTATCTACACTCTAAAGAACACCTTGCGCCCATATTGACCAAGGCAGTTCCTCGCACTCAGCTCACTTCGGCTGTTAGCAAGTTGGGTTTACTCAATATCTTCAAACCAACTCGAGGGGGAGTGTTGTGGGACCCATTACAGTCACAAATTGACTATGTTAGTTGACCAGGATCTTTCCCATTTGGAAAGCTAGTTGTGTAACTTGTAATTGCTATTCTTTGATTGATTACATTCCTTTTTTGCCATCGTAATTGGCTCTCCTGTAATTATAAATTCATGTATCCTCTTCAGCTTTAGTCATTCAATACAATTAAGAGAAGAATTATTCTCTACATTCTCTCATCTCCTTCTTTTCTTATTATTATTCTACGATCCCCACATAGGCCCTTACCCAAATTAAACATCAAACCTGCCCCTTCTTCTATGAAATCCCCTTGAGTCTCACTAATCACATTTCAAAGTCATTGCTATCCCAATAGCCAAAACCTTCACCAAAAACTAATAGAGACACCTTGCTAACCTAATGGGACTACAATGAGCCGACTCTACTGAATTCTCCCTTCTAGGAATTAAGCAAATCATGGTGACCTTTATATGATGAACATCTTATTGAATATCTTCATAAATATCTATTGCCCAAGCCATTTATCAAAGCATCAAAAACTTAGGACTGGCCACTCTGAGATTTTGGGGAATGGTAGTTTTCCACAATGATTTCTAACATCGAAAAAAAATATAAACTAGTGAATTGTGGGGGCCACTTGTCAACATTTGTGGCTCGATGAGAGAAAAGGTTTTGTAACAGAGTATATAATTTTAATTAAAATAATATAAAGCATTCTTATTCGCACCATGACATGTGGTGGACTAGTGGAGCGAACAAATTCAATTGAAGAGACTTCTTGAGTACCAAAGTTAAGGGCCAAAATCCAGTATTAGCTATCTGATGTGCACCAAAATCAAAAGTAAGATAGTCATTAATTTCAATGTATATGATCTAATGGCTGGCAATGTCCCTTGGCCCTAATTTTTAGTGCCGGGATTTGGGGTACTCAACAATTTTGTGTTCAATATTGTGGGATTCATTAAACCACTACATGTTGTGTCAAGGAAGTGTTTTGTGCTATTTAATTAAAAGAACATAGTATGTTTCTTAAGCACAGCCCCTCAATGTGTACCTTCATGTCAAAGATCTTATGCCAGTTTAGCAGACAAAAAATGAAGTATTGCAAGAAAAGCAAAGCACCACACAAGCGCATGAGAAACAATATGCTAATTGAAAGGAAGAGAAAAGACGACAGCATGACACTGAAAAGGAATAATAAATAAATAAGGAACTCCAAAACTTAATAATGAGAGAACAGAAAGCTTTCAGAGAAATGATAACTGTACCTGCTGCTGTCATATATGACTGGATATACAGGGGAATTCTCATTATGTGCAGAAATTTCTTCAGTTTCATATCTGACTGCCAAAATATATCAAGGAAGATAAAATGGTGAATTCAAAAGCAATGAAAAAATAAGGCAGCATATAAGCAATTTAAGGGATAATGCCAAGACAATGTGCAGGCAACAATCACCGAAATGACCATTCATAACACAATCAAAAACTTTCTCCAGAAAAAAAAAATCTAAAGCAATTTAAAATTTGTTATCCTTCCAGTTTCATGCACGAAATCATATGCAAACATCTAAATTAAGATTACAAATAGCGTATCATTGACTTACCTTATAGAATTCCATTAGCTCGTCAGCTCTGAAGCATTTTGTCTACAGTACCATGTTAAAAGTAAGAAAAGGATATTTAAGAGGTAATAGAATAAAGGAAATAAAAGGAGCAACAAAGTGAACATGACATTCACATGAATATAATCTATGCAGCTCTTTCTTCTCTCCTTTTGGCACAATAATGGTGATGCAACATATGAGCTTCCAAAGACACTACCCAACCTATTTCTACTCACACTCAAGCACAATTAATAACAGGAATCTGATGAGAGAGACAGTGTTAGTCCTAGGCAGCAAATATGACCAAACTCATAAACAATGATGTATTGCTGAATGATTGTTATAAAGTAATAGAGAACTCAAACCTTTCAAAAAAAAAAAAGTAAGAGAGGACTCAAAGGAAAAATAGACCATGAACAAAAAAGTAAACATTAGACATTTACACTGCACTGTAGAAAAAGGAAATCTTGACATGGATAAATTGAAGAAGGTTGTTAGAATGTGGCAAGTAAAAATTCGCACATTTTCAGATATCAACAAATGAATGATACTTCCAGAACAAACTTTCCTCCAATTACTTCAGTTCAAGGATGTAAATCGGCCAGGCTCAGACTAGGCCTGCCCTATGCCAAGCTCTATCAATTGCTGCCCAATTCTTCCACTTATAGGCCAAATCTCCACCCTGTAGATTTAAGCAGGTCAGACTGGGTGGAGCCTGCACTAAGCTCCATCAGTTTGATCAAATCAAGTTCAAAGAAGTTCTCTGGGATTGCAGACCAGGTTCTTTGGCTTTCAGACTTTCAGACTAAATTTATATCCCCAACCTGATGACCCAAGGATGAACGACCAACAAAGACTTCAATTCCCAACAGAGAATACTAAAAAAGAAGATTAAAAAAATTTAAGGAACAAAGAAGAAATATTAGCTCTTCCACCTCTCCAAACAAATTGAGAAAATCCCATGATGAAAATCTCAACCAAATTACTAACGAATTATCACAAAGTTCACATTTTACAAAATTAACGATCTCTGACGCATAAACCAAATCCCTTCTCGTTCAATATCACATGTTTAAACTTAAGTATCTTATCAGGTGCACTCAAGTGGAGGGATAGAGCTTTAAGTTATTAAGACCATTGAACTTATTGAGATGTCAAGCCACTCAATAGGGGGGAAATCCAGTAATCAACCATCTAGCACAATATAGTTTGAGGCATGGTTGTTAAAATCTTACGATACACGATTCGTATCTTACGATTCATACGATATGATAAGAGGAACGATTCGTATCTATTAACAAATCTTACGATTCGTATAGATAATAGAATTATAGGGTTATTAGGAGTGTGAAATCATGAAAAATTTCGTTTTAATGGTTTTTAAGCCTTGAGTTGATGAACATTTAAGACCTTTCGATTTTTTGAGGGTTTTTTTAGTTCGTTATTGACTTTTCATTATATAATTGGATTATATACTAGTCTTATACTTTTGGGAGTTGGACCATTAAAATTTGAGCTCCAATGAACTAATTATATAGAACTCACTTAATATTGAAAGAAAGTTGGAGAATTGCTCATGTTATTACATTTTAGATATATGTTACATTATTTCATATATTAAATATTTTTTAGGGAAAACACTTATAAATCTTACGATTCTACGATTTACGATACACGATTTGTGATTCAAGATGTATTAACGATTTTTGATACGATTCGATTTTCACAACATTGGTTTGAGGCATAGGATATTTGGTTGTGCATTTCCACACCATTGATTTGTGAATTAACTAAATGGTTCACTTGCTCCATAACACCACTCTAATTAGGTAAACGTATAACAACCTTTTAACAATATTGAGGAGAAGCATAACATTCAATCCTTCCGAATAGTCTTCCCCACGACCTAATTTGAGCGTAACTTCAACAAGCAACTCCAAATCAATGAAATCACTATGGCAAAATAGAAATTAAGAAATTCTGGAAGACAGAAATTAAGAAATTCCCATAAGGCAAAAAGCAGGTTGAGAGAGAGAGAGAGGTAGCAGTAACAAAGTTGTTTACTTGTCTAGGCAAATACGTAAACAAATAAACAAATCATAAATTCCAAATATAAAGCACTAATAATATAAAACTAAATACAAATCACTAGTAGAAATAAAATTATAAGAGGAAAAAAATAAAGGCACAAGAAACCATTAATATGAAAGAGCTATTGTAATAGAAGGCTTTAGTTACAAAGTCCCACATGCCTAATTCACAATCTCAAAAGGAAGTTTACCTGTTTCAGTGACACAAAATTTATGTCTTCAGGTGGCAAAACCTGGAAATGAATAGAAAGGGTGTATTTTATACATTAGTCTGTTAGAATTAAAGAAGACAAGGCATTGAGCCACACAAAGAAAATGGAAATAAATTGGAAGGAACATATGATATTGGAGTATATCAAAAGAATATAACATCCAAAGGCAATTTACCTCATACGTGAAAGGACCCTGTATTGTGTCCAAATCATGAGTTCCAATGGCCACAAGAGTTCTCCTCCTAGCAAAACAAAAGAGAGCAAGCATTTAGCATGGCAATAAAAGGTAAATCTAGCTTCCCAGTGTAAATTAAAGAAACACGGACAAGTTTGCGACACCTATTTTTCCAGGAAGAATGGCCTCAGAAACCATTACTTAAGCGTGTTTTCCTTTCGATAATTTCTGTTCAAACACATTTCCATTCTCCAAATCCCATCCCCCATCCAACGCACCCAAAAATAAAGGTAAATCTGAAGGACATTCCCAACCCATCCCCCTTCCACAAAAGTAACAAAAAGTATGGATGAATTCATCAGTGACAGTCATGTGCATAAGCAAATGAGATCATTTTATATGGCCACTTAATACTGCATACACCCATTAAACTATCAAAAGCTGTAAAACAAAGAAAAAGGATTATCCTCCCAAGTTTCAGAGAATCCCCACTTAACCAAATTTCTATGTTACTCAGTTGTATGAGCTCCATTAGCATCATGGGTTTTCCTAATCAAATAAAAGGGAGTAAGCATTTTGGTTGTAATAACTAAGCCTCCGGCTTCACAAGTCAACGTGGATAGTTGATACATTTGTTTTTCAACGTAGACATGATACAGATTGTTGCATGCCAAATCAGTAACCTCATATGGAAGAGCATATGAGATGATCATAGTTCGTCTTGTTAGGAATATATTCTAGACTTTCCACTTCATAGCAAAAGATTATGTTATTTAGTTTTTGGCAATGACCAGAAAACAACCACTAAACTTGAGTCCCAAAAGGTTTGACCCCTTTAGCTCAATATCTCAAATCTTCGGCATTTTGAATAGAACCCCACTGATCTATAAGCATAGTCCAAGATATGAAGAACAAGTTCAATAAGCACGAGATCACAAGCAAACACAAGTATGTGCACGCACACATGGTGAGCGCATCATGGGATCCAGCAATGAAGGATCCATCAAAATTTAGATTTTACTTCATCATGATTAGATGATGAAATTTTGCTCAATCCCTACATATCTGATCATAGATAGAGGCAGATCCAGTTATGGATAGCCCAAACTTAAGTTGATCCAACAACAGATTTGAGGACTTGGCTCAATCCATCCATTTACACCATTTGAGTCATTCTTTGGATTGGACCGATCTGACCATTGACCCAACTACATCCGGGCATTTCTTTTCATTATCTTCTATTAGTGTCAAATAGTTTTAGTTCATATGTGCATCAAGATAGTTATACACATGCATTTGTTTTTATGGTTTTAGATCGTCCATATGTGTGCCTTAAGTCACATGTTTCTAGGGTTTCTAAGAGTCTGTCTTTTACAAATAGTTGTAAAAGACACTTCTGATCATGAATGATGGATAATAAAAGAATAAATTCAAATTTCTCTCATCTTCAGATTTAATGTGACTCCTTCTGCCTCCTTGGTGTGAGATAAAGGAACCTTGTGTAACTCAAAGTACAAATCCTTCTTCTCCTCCTCTATATCTTTTTCTTCCCTTTCCATTTCTCCTCTCTTTTTCCTCATTTTTCCCTCATTGTACACCTTATTTTTGTCCCTTTTCTTCCAAACCCTAACACTAACTAAACCAAGACCCAACCCCGCCATCGGCCACCAAAACCCCACTGGGACCCACCAATACGTATGGACATTTGTACATCATACGACTGTATGGACAGGCCTATTTTGGCCCCGTTTTGCCCTATTTTGCACCCCTACTTCTATAACTTTATCTTAGACCTGTACATCTAATCCTAACCTACTGTATGAACCTATTTGAGAACTTATCTTGCTTGAACATAAAAAATTAACAAACCCTAATTCTAACATATTTTTAAATCTAGAAGACCTAGGACAGCGTTTGGTATGATTTAATTAGTTTTTTAGGGATTTTGCATTGAAGGCTAGCAATACAACCTTGAAGGCTTTATTTGTATGTGTCATTCTCCTTATTTAATCTATTTGATTAATTGTGTATATGAGTTTGCATAGTTTTGTTATATTCTTCGTTCATCTTATGTGAATTATGGATATAGGTTGCACATCATTTTAGGATTCACCATACACATTATGCACTCTCATATAGAAATCCATCTGTCATTTAGATCTAAGGTTTCCAATATTTTGACTTGTCCTATGTCAAATTTAGTACCAAAGTTAGCCCTGAACAGACCCACCAACTCCCTGTTGTAGATCTAGATATAATTGTATTTCACATTTTACATGTGTTTTTTTTATTATAGTTGACTTGTGGCCAGCATAGAATGTAACATATTCTCTTTCCTTTTCCGTCGCCTTCATTGGCTCTCTATACTCTATATATTCATGCATCGTCTCCTATTAGATACAACAATATAATACATAGAGAATTATCTCTCTATTTTCTTCCTTTTTCCTCCACCTCTTTCTCTTCTCCATGTTTCATTACAACATGGTATCAACTAAGTTCGATTTCTAAATTTTCCACCTTCTGCTGTCCTTTTTTTTTTTTTTGACATTTCTACACTTCCCACAACCTCTGGGTGCCTCTCTCTCCTACAAGCCTCTCCAGAATCATCACCATCATTTTTCAGAGTGCAAGAAGCCCAAAACGACAAGTTCATGAACAATTTTACTTTTGACCTCTAGATCGGTACAGATACTGCTCATCAGCCTTCGAAACCACCAAAACCCTAATTGTTCTTGGGTCCTCTTTTCATCCATCAGGTGAATCCTAAGATTTGGTGCCTTAAGAGGCCCTTTATCAGCATTCTTAGGGACGCCCAGGAATAGTGGCTTTGCCTTCAAGTTTCAGTTTGCTAAAAGGAGCATTGGTTCTCCTTGAAACTTGTCCTGTTGAAATCGCACAAGGCTCTAGTCTTCAATTTCTAGACGACTTCATCATTTTGTGATCTGGGGGCACACTTTTTAGTGATACATTGTCGACGTTGTTGTCCATCTTAAATCCAGTTTTTTCCCATATCTTGTTCTAATTTGAAGTCCTCAGGATTGAATTAACATTACATCCACTCTTATCCAGTCGTTTTTGGCCTCTTTTCATGTCCCACTAATTGGCGTTGATGATTTGTGGCTGTAGGGTCCAATTTTTGCTGCTTTTATGCACAGTTTTGTAGTAGATCACTTTTCACTTTAGAGGGCATCTATCAAGCCGCCATTGGTTTTTAGATTTTGTTGGGGCCCATGTTTTCCAATCTTTCAACCAGATCTAGGGACATCAGAACAATGCTTTTTTGGAGAACGGCCGCCTTTTTTATACAATGATCTTCTTTAAGGCGTTATATATGATTCTATAGATCCTAGAAGTATCAATACTTCTGCTAGCCTTACTTCTCTTGTAGATGATATTATTCAAGTGCTTCGACAAGAATTTGCTTTCTTACAACAAGACCTTATACAACTTAAGAGTCTTCAACCCTCTGGTTATGCCCAAACATCTGTTGCTCAATCAAGTATTATCTCATTTGCTTTCCAGACCATCCGGTAATCCCTAGATTATTGATTATGGGACTATGGATCACATGTGAGGTATATCTCATCTTTTTTCTTATCTTAATCCTCTCTCTCTTGGATATGTTAAACTTGCTTATGGGACCCTTACCTCCATCACTAGTAAAGGGACCATTCCAATATCTTCTACTCTTGATCTTTCTTTCATTTTTCATGTTCCTCAGTTGTCTAATAATCTTTCATCTATTAGTTTACTTACTAAGGCCCTAAATTGTTCTATGACTTTTTTCTCTTCTCATTGTGTTATTCAAGATTTGGTCACGAAAAAGACAATTGATAGTGGTCGTGATGAAAAGGGTCTGTACTTTCTTTATCCACAAATTGACACAGAATATGTTGCTTGTTCTACTAGTCATTGGGACACTTGGCTTTGACATTATTGGTTTGGTCATCCATCAAATACAGTGTTAAAGCATTTGCAACTTTCTTTGAAACTTAATAATTTTGTCTATAAAAGTTGACAGTATGGAAAACAACATCGACTCACTTTTTCTCCATCTTCTAATCATTCTTCTTCCACTTTTCTTTCATAATACATTTTGATGTTTGGATGTCATCCATTGTTTCTTCAACATGATTTTGTTATATTGTTACATTCATAGATAATTACTCTCAAATGACTTGAGTTTATTTAGTGAAACATAAATTTGAGGTCTTCGATCATTTTCGTACTGTTCATGAATGGATTACTACTTAGTTTGGTTATTGCCTTAAAATCTTGCTAAGTGATAAAAAGGGAGAATATATGTCTCACTTTTTTTTACATTATCTTCAAGAACATGGTATTGAATCTCAAACTTCCTGCCCCTATACACCTCAGCAGAATGGAGTTGTTGAAAGGAAGAATCATCATCTTCTTGAGGTAGCTCGATCTTTATTATTTGCAATAATGTTCATAAGTCATATTGGCCTGATTCTATTCTTACTGATTCTTATTTAATAAATTACACGCCCACAAGAGTCTTAGCACCTATTGATGTTATTTCTACCTATCATTCTATTTTGATACTTTCATTCTGTGTTTTTTGAAGTACACAGAATGAAGAGTTGCGCGATATTGGGCTACTCTTCTAATAAAAAAAAGATATAAATGCTTCGATCTGATATCTGGTAAAAGAATTGTTTCTATGGATGTTACCCTTTTTTTAAATACTCCCTCTTTTCAACCATCCTATCATAACTCATCTTCTCCTCCTCATGTTCTTCATACTCTTACAGATACAGTGGACACTTCTTCTGATCCACCTACCTCTAAGCCTCCCATTGTTTATCACAGGAAGAAAGATAGGCCCCATGCTTCACCCACTACCACCCAATCATCCTTAGACTTTCCAATCTATCACTTGATAATTCTGATCTTCTCATTGCTTTGGAAAAAGGTAAATGTGTGTGTACTGAACATCCTATAAAGTATAAACTACCTTTTTTTTTAAAGGTAACTTCATTGATTTCAAAGAAGAACTACATACAAAGAAAAAGAAAAGGAAGCGAGCAACAAAAACACGCTCCCCAGAGAAACACTCTTACAAAAAGCAAACCCCCCCAAACATTACAAGAATTTATTTACAATTTCCATCAATGAAATCAGCCCCTAACGAGCCATTTCATCTGCAGGTGAATTAGCAGAACAAGGTATCCATCATATCGCAGCTTCCTCTCCAAAATAGATACTCCTTCCATTCTTAAGAGGATTGATAGTGCTCTTTGAGACCCTTCCTGGAAGGTTGCTACGAAAGAAGAATTGGTTGCGCTTGAAAAAAATCAAACTTGGGAGATCGTATCCTTGCTGCAGGGTGAGACTCCTATAGGATGTAAGTGGGGTCTTTGCTCTTAAACACAATTCAGACATATCCATTGCTCAATATAAAGTTCGCTAGTGGCTAAAGGTTTCACTCAAACCTATGGAATTGATTATCAAAATACTCTCCCCTATTGGAAATGTCACCTTTGTATAAGTTATTATATCTATTGTTACTACTCAACAGTGGACAATTCATCATTTAGATGTCAAGAATGCATTTCTCCATGGTAACCTATGGAATTGATTATCAGAATACTATCCTATTGCAAATATCACCTTTGTACAAGTTATTATATCTATTGTTACTGCTCAACAGTGGACACTACATCACTTAGATGTCAAGAATGCATTTCTCCATGGTAACCTAAAAGAAGGAAGTTTACATACTACCACCGCCGAGATTTATTAGACAGGGGGAGTAAGTGGAGGTACGCCAGCTTAAGAAAATACAATATGGTCTCAAACACTCTCCTCGTGCATGGTTTGAAAAATTTAGCACAGCTTTGTTAAATTATGCAAAATTATGGCTTTGCAGGATGTCAATTAGATCATTCCGTTTTTGTGTATCGTGTTAAAGATGTTGTCACAATATAAAACATCACGTAATGTGACTCCTTCAAAAAGTGCAACAAGACTTTTTGAAGGAGTCACATTACGTGATGTTTCATATTATGAGAGATGTAGAAAATAATAAATTGAGTATTGTATTCAACTCTAAGCTATTACATGTATTTCTATAGCCTCTAGCCAACCCTAGGGCTGTCACAATCAAACTCAAACTCTAACCTAATCACACATCAAATATATCTCTTAATTAGAGATTAAGACAAACTAAGAAACCTAATTACATAATAATTCTAATTAATATAAACTCCTAAATATATTCCAACATGCCCCCGTAAGCTGAAACGTGATGAACGCGAAGCTTGGAACGTGAAGAACCGACAGGTGAACTACATAAGTAGCACATCGACTGGCCACGAAAATTTGTTGAAGAGGCAGCGCACTGATTGACTGCAAAATGACAGGCGGGAACACAGATAGCGACCTGAAACAGAACTTGGCACGGACGACTGCAGTGACCATAAAACAGTTGTCCGGAAAAAATAATGATCGCAATAAGCGATAAATACAGGCAACAAATGGCCTGAAAAAGAAAGGGATAATAAATGCCAAAACAAGCTAAAGCCATCACATCGATCAATCAGATCGAAAGGCCAGCAAACAAAAGGCTACAGCCATAACGGCCAACAAAGAGAGGACAAATCAAAGTCCTCCAAATAAAGAAGTGGATGAACTCCACAGCAAATCGGCCATGTGTCCAAAAAAGGCCATCTCATATCTAAGAAACGGCAAAACAAGGCATGCTCAAACGGCAGCAAAGTAGGAGGAGAAGGGCAAGTTGCGTCCCTTTCTTCAGAGCGTCGGTTTGGTGTGATGACTGAAAGACAAAAGTAGGAGGAGAAGTGCACTTTGCATCCCTTACTTCGGCTCTCCCCCTTTTTCTTCACATAAATCTCACAAATCATGGGGAGGAGAAACAACAAAAGACAGATCTCACCAACATAGGTAGTGTGCCCCAATCATGTTCACGGTCTCTTAGATCTCCAGTACAGAAGTATGAAGCCAACTTGAATGGGCCTGGCAATAGTTGTTCCTCGGAAGGAATCAAGAACATGAATATGGCCATCCATAGTTGTCAAAAGCATGAGCCTGCCATCATTACTGAATTTCACAACAATGGCTTCTGAATAATCTCCACTAGTAGATAAGATATCAAACATTCTTGTAAACCTCCAAAGGCAATTGCAAAGACCTGCCTTGATTAGCAAAATAACAGAGGGTGTTTGTAACTTGAAGGAGGAGGCAGCAACAGCAGGGCCCGCCAAAGCACAAACTAAAATAACATAGCAGATATTGGCAAAGGACAATTCCAGATCTGGTTCACGAAGTAGCGTTGGTGGAAAAACAAAACATATCGTGTGATAGGCCAAGCACACAAATCTGAGATAGATCTGAGAGGATTCGTTCAGAACATGCTTCATTGGTTCTCAGGAAAACGCAAAAGAGAATCCAAGCATAAAACCACCGACGATCAAGATCGATCCAAACGGAAGATGGATCTGGAAATACAAAGCAGATCTCGACAGCAACCCAACGGCAATAAAGAGGAAACCCAAAAACTTCTGGGCTGAAGGCGCTGCAGAGAGGTCGGAGAATAAGGAGATCCTGTGCGAACCATATGAATGGGCTTAGATCGGTGGGGTGATGAAGAAGTCTGGAAATGCGGGATCTTGAAGCTGAAAATAGTGGTGACCCAACAATGATGGTCCTCTCTCATGGTGCAGCAAGGAAAAGCGTCAGATCTGAGAGAGAAGGGGCACCAACTATAGATCTATAAACAGGCGAAGAAGGTCCAAAACGAGCGGAAACGTAAACGCCAGAAACAACGTTGTATATAAGAAGAGGGACTGCAGGACATTGTATATGCAGTGGCCTCTGCCAGCGATCAGATCTAGTCCAAGACGATGTTAGATTTGGTCGAGAGACAAAAACGACAAAACAAGATGGTCGTATGTGGACGGTCACAGCCGCCCAGATCGTCTCAGATCGGGGCAAAAGAAAAAAGAAACAACTGAGACGGTATTCACAGCAAGTCTCAGATCCTGGTCTTTGGTGCAGAGCTATGAACGTGGCAAAATCAGACGAGGAAAATCAGACGGGATAGTCTTGATCCAGATGTCCCTCCCTTCATCTGCCGATGTATCCCTTCCGACAAAGGGAGAAAAGAAGAGACTTGTTTATTGAAGGATCATTCAATTGGATCTGAATCTGACTGATACAATGTAGAAAATAATAAATTGAGTATTGTATTCAACTCTAAGCTATTACATGTATTTATATAGCCTCTAGCCGACCCTAGGGCTATCACAATTAAACTCAAACTCTAATCTAATCACACATCAAATATATCTCTTAATTAGATATTAAGAGAAACTAAGAAACCTAATTACATAATAATTCTAATTAATATAAACTCCTAAATATATTCCAACAAGAGATGCTTGCTATTCTCACAATATGAAACATCACGTAATGTGACTCCTTCAAAATGTCTTGTTTCACTTGCGGAACTAATAAAGCATTCTAGCTAAAGCTAATGCATCAATGTGAAGCCACAACATCCTCTAAGTAGGAAGAAAGATAAATGACAATTTTTTGCATTACCGGCAAATGTTCTGATGAAGCTTATCTTGAAGATCAATGAAGCTATTATATCTTGCTTCATCAAAAGTTATTCCTCTCAAAACAGCACAAACTATGAAGGGGCGGATGGTGGAAGTCTGCAAAAACAACATAAATTTAATGACATATGTAAAATAATAAATAGAACCCCATAAATAAGACTTGGTGAAGATAACTACCTCTGGCTTTACATGCATTTTAAGCATGGATTTAGCCGGAATGTTAACCACAATATAATTTGGTATCTCATCATATCCAACAAATATGCGAAGGGCCTGAACGAGTCCTTCGAGGCAAAGCAAATCATACCTGTCATACAACAACGAAATGCCAAATAATTAATTTTTTTAAACAACAATCTGGAAAACATATTCTGGCCTACTAGCTTGCTTGACCAATAGTATTGGTAATCAATCCCCCATCTCCATACATCAAGCAAAGCTTATGTGTTTCCTCCAAATAACAACTTCTGAGAAACAGATTACTAAAGGGTGCCCATAGGGACATTCAAAGTCTATCGAGTTTGAAGTCTTTTGAGCTCCTGGTGAAAAGAACCTCTACATATGGACTTGCTGACTTCCTAGATAAAAATGGAGTGGATAGGAGTTCTATTCTAATAGATTTTTTATTATTAAAGGGGTACCTATCTCTTTTCTACATGCAATAGTGTGGTTTTCTTGTCCCAGTGCTCATTCACCTTGGATGTATCAATCATTTATGTGCATTGTATATGTTTTCCTCTTTTCATAATGAAAGCCATCTTTTTCTCTTAAAAGGAAAACATAAAAAAACACTACTAAGGGGGAAAAATATGCTTGAACAACTAGCTTGCTTGACGACCTTTGTTGGTGGTTTGTCCCCATCACCATTTTACATAGGGATGGACATATATGGTGATTAGAAAAAATTGCATAAGTTGGGATCACAGATTCGTATCATGTAGTGGATGGAAGTCATAGATAGTTCCCTTGTAACGCATTAAATTGACAAGTCATACAACAACATAATTTGACAAAGGGACAAGCAGGTCAGATGTGTCAACTGCAAAACATGACATCAATCTATCCATAAATGTTCAGTTAATGAGGCGGAATACTCACCCATTCAATATGCAGATTATTTCATGACAATAGACTTCTTCATGGTGAGAAGTTTTGTGGGACCTACTTCTCTGACTGTTGTGGGACCCACGTCTGCAACACAGTTGACCAAAATCTTCTAATTCTAGAAAGTCAACTGAATCTCTGTATGATTGATTGTAGATTGATTGTAATTAGTTATTCATTTATTTCTTTCCATAATCAGTCACATGATTGGCTCCTTTGTTTATTAATAACTTAACCCTTATGGTTCTATACATTCAATACAATTGAGAGAGAATTCTTCTCCATAATATCTACATGGTACAGCCAGAATGACTTTCTGGGTGCTTTAGGAGGTTTTCTTTATTCCGTTTTACTGTCCTCGCTGGAGTTACTGTTCATCGTCGGACTCCAACCTCTTCTCCGGCTCTCCGAGGACTGCTGTAGCATATTCTCCCTCCTCTCTTCTTCTGCAGATCTGGACATTTCTCAGTCTTCCTACAGATCTGAGTTCTCCTCTGCATTTGTCCCTTCTCGGCCTTCAATCAAATGACCAGAAAAGCTTCTGCCATTGGGACTCCACCATACCTCTTCAGTTTTTTTATGGTCTATCCATCTGTACCATCAGATCTCTAATCTGACTCGTGTGGGACCTCAGATCTACTGTTTATTGGGCTATTGTCTGGCTGTTTTTGGGGCCAGATCTACTGGCCTTTTGCCTGGTTTTGCTTGGAACCAGGCCTCTTACTGTCTCCCCCTGCTACTGTCTACATCAAATTTGGTTGCTCTACCTTTCATCACTGGTGGGCCCCTCATTTATGCAGTTTTTGGGTTGCTGTCTGGGACGCATGACATCCATTTTTTTGGTGTTTTTGGGTTCGATCTGGTGCCTTTTTTTTCCTGTTTAGGGTTGGAATCAAGCCTGGTGTTGTCGCTCCTAGGTGTGTTTTCAACCACACTGGCTCTCGCCCTCTATCATGACTGGTGGGACCCACTTGCATGCTTGTTGTGGATTTGCTTGCATATTCTTGGAATGGATCTGCTGCTATAGCCTTCTTCTTCACTCGCCACTCCAGTCCTACAGCAAACTTGGGTGCTTCTCGTCAGCTTCACAGCTTCATCTTGTTTTTGGTCTTTGTGGGACCTACTTTGACTGCATTCTCTCTTCTGAGTGACTGCCAAACGGTCTGCTACCTTTCTTTTGGGCTTGATCCACTATCGATGCCTTCTTCTTCGATGTTGTACCAAGCTTTGGTATTGGTTTGATTTATTGGCACATGGATTATTCTACTGCTTCTCCTCTCTTCGTTATTGGTTAAAGGAAGAAAGGTATTTGATTTTGCTCCTATTGCAAAATGACCAATCATTATGTTGATACGTGCTTCAAGCTTCATGATCGTCTAAAGCAAGCTACTCTCTCCATTGCATGTCATGTTGCTTCTTCCTCTGATGCGGCACGTGACAATGCCCCAAAGACTAGATAGGACTTTAGCTTATTACTGCAAGGACTAGAGCACATTCAATCCTCCAAGGTCTCTACTGTTGTCTCCTCACAATCAGGTACTAAGCCCCTCGCACACCATGCCTCCACCCAATTCTAGGATTATTGATTCTGGGAACACCCACCATATGGCCGGTATGTCTAATCTTTTCTCTTTCCTAGTTTTATACGGTAAGGTCAAACTAGCTAATGCGTCATTGACTGATGTTGTTGGTATTGGAACAATCCATGTTGCTTCTACTTTGACCCTATCTTCAGTTTTGCATGTTCCCACTCTCACGAAATTTATTATCTGTTAGTGCTCTTACTAAATCATTGAATTGCTCAGTCACCTTTTTTCCTTATCATTGTGTCTTCCAAGATCTGTCTTCGAAGCAGATAATTGGTGGGGGACATGAAGTTGACGGCTTATACTTCCTAGACCCTCATGCCGCCAAATCTTCTGAAGCTTGTTCGACCTCCTCCTTGGACAATGTGTGGTTTTGCCATTGTCGCCTAGGGCATCCATCAGATTCTACTTTGAAGAAACTTGTTCCTTTTACGTCTTTTCCTAAAGTTGATTGTGAACATTGCCAATATGGCAAACACAGTAGACTTGCATTCCATCATCTCTCCTAAACATTCTTCTACCTTATTTTCTCTTGTACATTCTAATGTCTGGCAATCTCCATTTGTTTCTTGCACTGGTTTTCATTATTTGTCACATTTATTGATGATTATTCTCGCACGGCATTGATATATATATATATATATATATATATATATATATATATATATATATATATATATATATATATATATATGTTGAAACATAAGTCGGAGGTCTTTGATCACTTTCGCACCTTCTACCACTGGGTTCAAACTCAATTTTCTTGTCAAATCCAAATTTTGCGTAGTAATGATGGGGGAGAATATCTGTCGCATTCATTTATCCAATTTTTGCAAGATCTCTACACCTCAATAAAATGGTATAGCTGAACGAAAAAATCGTCACCTACTTCAGCTCACTCATTCACTTCTTTTTACCATGCATGTCTCAAAGTCCTATTGGCCAAAAGTTGTCTTGACCTTTTGTTACCTTATTAACCGCGTGTCATCTCGTGTGTTATAGCACAAATCCCCTATTGACATTGTTTCCTTGCACAAACATGTCCCTATTCTTCCATTGAATGTTTTTTGTTGTGCTTGTTTTGTTCATCAATTTTCTGATGATAAACTCTCTCCTCAGGCTGTGAGATGTGTCTTTTTGGGATACTCTTCCTCCCATAAAGGGTACAAATGCCTTGATCCCCTCACTGGGAGGACATATATCCATGGATGTCATCTTTTTTTATAGAGTTCCTTACTTTGGTCCAAACACATCTGTTTCCCCCCCTTCATGTGTTCTTCCTGCAAATATAGGTCCTTCTAGCACGTTAAAAAGAGAAATAATACAAAAAGAGGGGAGAACATCATTCAAAAAAAGAACTAAAACAAAAATAAATGAAAAAAAAATCGTGAATACCACGTGATTAGGAAACTTACAAACATAAAAAGCCAAGTCACGTGAAATACATAAGTTGCCGCATGCGAAATAAGAAGAAGACTAAAACCCTAAGCATATCGGTGGCACCTAAACAAGAAGAAAAGGAGGAAAGCGACAAAAACCTAGAGTTGCGGCAACTGAAGAGGAAGAAAAAGAGGAGAAAGCACAAAAAAAGGGTTGCAGCGATGAAATGGATATGTCTTCTTCGCTTTTTTCTTCTCTTTCTCGCATTTTTATCTTCACTTTTTCCTCTTCTTTCACTTTTTTCTCCCTTTAGATGAATTGCACAAGTTTCAAATTCATGGGGGTGACTCATACGATTTGTGAGTCACCTCCAAAATCACACGATTTTCTTCCTTTTCCGATTTCCATTGTGATTTTAACAACATTGGTATCAATGCAAGAAGCCTAAGCCTACAACTGCCGTTGACCCCACTCAACCATCTGCCAATGGGCTAGATCCGTCAACCATTGACCATGATCCTCCCATTGCACTTCAGAAAGGTAAGTGTGCTTGTACTGATCATCCACTTGATCGTTTTGTGTCCTATAATGTAGTTTCTCCATCCTATCATAGTTTTCTTACAACCCCAGACAATATTTAAATTCCAAAGAGGATTGACACTGCCCTTCATTCCCTCTTGGAAAGCCGCAATGGAAGAGGAATTAGTAACCCTTGAGAAAAATAATACTTGGGAGATGGTTCCTCTACCTCCAGGAAAGACTCCAGTTGGGTGAAAATAGGTCTTTACTTTGAAGCACAATCCCAATGGATCCATTGCTAGATATGAAGCACGCCTAGTGGCCAAAGGCTTCACACAGACATATGAGATGGACTATCAAGATACTTTTTCACCTGTTGTCATGATTACCTCTGTGCGCATCTTGCTCTCCCTTGCCACCACTTATGCCTGGCCCCTATACCAGTTAGATGTGAAGAATGTTTTTCTCCATGGTAATCTTAAGGAAAAAGTGTACATGCTTCCTCCTCCGTGGTTTGTCAAGCAGGGGGAGCCCAACTATGTCTACAGACTCAAGAAGGCTCTCTATGGCCTCAAGCAGTGTCCACGGGCCTGGGTTTGAAAAATTTAGCAATGCATTGATACAATATGGCTTTACTCGCTGTCAGGCAAATCATTCAGTCTTTATATACAGGCTCCACTCTGTTCTGATGATTTTGGTAGTCTTTGTTGATGATATTGTTACAGGTAACAATGATGCTGTCATTTCTACCTTCAAACAGTATCTTCGCCGCACATTTGATATTAACGATTTGGACTCTCTCCGTTACTTTCTTAGCATTAAGGTTGCTAGATATTCTTGAGGACTCTCCCTCTATCAGCAGAAGTATGCCCTTCATCTCCTACAAGATGCTAGTCATTCTGGATGTAAACCTGTTAATACTCCACTGAATGTCAACACCAAGCTCTCCAACGGGACTCTTCTTGATAACCTAGCCTTCTATCATAAACTCGTGGACAAACTCATTTACCTCACCATCACAAGACCAGATTTATTTTATGTCGTTGTTGTTAACCAGTTCATGCATGAACCATGGGACACTCACCTCCATGTTTTGTTTGTATTTTTTGGTACCTTAAGGCTCATCCTAGCCGCGGCTTGTTCTATACACATCAGCCTACATGTCCCAGTTCGTGGTTATTCTGATGTTGATTGGTTCGGGTCTCCTGATGATCACCGTTCTACCACCGGCTAATGTGTCTTCTTAGGTCGGGTCACATTTAATTTCCTGGCGAAGTAAGAAGCAATCAATTGTTGCTCAATCTAGTGCTGAGGATGAATATCGTGCCATGACTAATACTGCATCCGAGTTGTTGTGGCTTCGACAGTTTCTCAATAAGTTGGGCTTTATTCCTACTGATCCACTCATCATGTTTTGTGACAAACAGGGGGTCATCAACATCGCCTCCAATCTAGTCTTTCATTAAAAGACTAAGCACATTGAAGTTGATTGTCACTTCCTTCGTCAGCATATTCTTGAAGACCAACTTTTCACTCCTTATCTACATTCTAAAGATCAGCTTGCAGACATGTTAACAAAGGTAATTCCTTGAACTTAGCTCACTTCGATTGTTAGCAAGCTGGGTTTACCAGACATCTTCAAACTAGCTTGAGAGGGAGTGTTGTGGGACCCACTTCTCTTGATGTTGTGGGACCCACGTCTGCAACGCAGTTGACCAAAATCTTCTAATTATAGAAAGTCAACTGAATCTATGTCTGATTGATTGTAAATTTATTGTAATTAGTTATTCATTTATTTCTTTCCATAACCAGCCACATGATTGGCTCCATTGTTTATTATTTATACCTATAACCCTTATGGTTCTATACATTCAATATGATTGAGAGAAAGAATTCATCTCCATATTTCTATTTCTCTTTTCCCTTTTTCTTATTATTATTATTCTACAAGAAGAACATGTAGCACAACTAGCCAAGGCTTATTGTTACAGCCTAGACGTTGTGAGTTCAAGTCCCATGGGCGTCAGATAGGCAGTTGGTCCATGAAATAATTTGTCAAATCAAAATATAAAGGCCAACCCCAAATTGATGAGATACATGGCTTCGATGATGATGACAGACTTCTTTTTCATGGGATTTTTTTAACAGAGATATCAAACTATCAACTAGATTTTTTTAGGGAGAAAAAGGAGTAATAATAGATCAGAAAATTGCAACTTTAGATTTGTAAATTGGAAGACTTTGGTCAAATGCAGCATCATTTGAATCCCTTAGCATGTTCCCCAATCCATTGGTTTAAAGGGGTCATAAGATTTAAAATATAAAAGTGAATCTTTTTTGAAAGGTTAACAAACAATGCAACTTAAGCATGTGGGCTTTGTGGTTGCATAAATTAGCACCTAACAACGTGCCACAGTCTCCAGGGTAAAAAAAAAAAACAGAGACTCCTGTAGTGCTATCATTTGGTTCTTTAGGACTTCAACCTTCCCTTGGCACCCACAGATTTCACTGAAGAAAGTAAGAATGTCTCATTACACAGTCACAAGGTCTCCAAATAAGTGGCAGCTTAGCCAATTTGGGGTTTATTAATCATCCTATGCAGTCCTTTTCCACCTTTTTTCCATCCTTTTGTCGTTTGTAGGTCTCGGTTTCCCTTAAAACCAATGTTAGACCTAATCTTCTTTACCATTCCAGGGGGTTGGGACAAAGGGAAGAGAGAGAGAGAGAGAGAGAGAGAGAGAGCCATGGACTCAAATCTAATACAGAAATGCATTTTTTTCTAATCCCAATCAGTCAAACTATAGAATGATTCAAACAAACTCTGCCGGCATGTCACTTTTTCGATGGATTACAAGGATCGTCCAATCAAATTAACTTTATAAGAATGGGGTTCAACCAATCAGATAGTCCAAGTTAATGACATCTACTTAGCAATTATACCTTTAACCACAACCACACATTTTCCTACTAAAATTCACACAGTAAATATCTACCAAAAATAATAATAATAATAAGAAAGCAAATCGAAATTCTCCATAACTGAAAGGAAATAAATATTTTTCTAAAATGACAGGGGAAAACATCTAGAAACCTATTAGCGGGAACTTCAATCTTGTAAATGACTTCCTCGTCTCCTCCGTCTTCTTCATCTTCCAAATGCTTCTCTTTCCTGATAATGGCTTTTTCCGTTGTCTGCATACATGAGAACAGGCATATAAAAGTATGGAACCACAAGCATCAACTTGAGCTAGAAATTTAAACCCGTAGAGTAGACACTCAAAGAATGTGAAGATCTTACAACGTCATCAAGCTCGATTCCAAAGTCGAAGCAGAGCTCCTCGAACTCCTCCTGCGCTGGAATTTCGGACAAAAATGCAATTAGTGTGCTTTGCCCTTCGATGGCAAAGATATTCTTAAAAATAAGTTAAAACGTACAGAAAGATCTTCCGAGGGCCGCGAAGAGGCGATCACGTCCGACGCCAATTGTAGGCATAGCGACTGGCAAAGGGAGGAGAAGAGAAGAGAAGAGGAGAAGAGGAAGGAGGGAACGAAGGGCTTTCAGAATTCTGCAGGTGTCACAAACTCAAAACCCGTCTTCACTGACGGCGTCAATCTTGACACGTGTGAATGGACATTAAACAGTTTAAGTAATCTTACTGTAAGTTTCACAATTGCTTATGAGGAATTGCTTCATTTTTGGTGATATATTAATTTATATAATTTTTTTAGTAATTTTAATATTTTTTGCAGAAGTAATTTATATAGATTAAATTAAAAAAATTATAAAATTGAATTGGGTCAATTAGTTCACTCTCTAAATCACCTAATAATTAGTTGAGTCCGATTAAAAAGTGAACATATTTTACAAAGTTGATTTGAGTCGATGAGTGTCTTGGTTGCCTTGACCAAGTAATTAGTTGAGTCATGGTCCTTGTTCTAGTTTGAAATTTATGATTTAAATAATGCTAATGTAAATATATATATATATATATATATATATATATATATATATATATTTCACATGATTTTTCTAATGGTGAAATGATCTCTTGTTATCTTCCTAACAGTAAATATGGCTTTAAATAACACTATTTGAGATATGGTTAGTCTATTTTTTTTAAATCTAAATTGTTCATTAATTTTTAAAATATCCATTTAAATGATCTATTGTATGGAGCAAAATTAGAACCCACTTAGGATGTAAAAGTCTACTGAGTGAAAAATAATTTGAAGTAGGGAGAAATTTAAGAATGAGTTCTATAAATAGATGGGGATGATATTCTCTAGCTCTTATACTTAATTGAAGATCTTTATATTGGACACATCATACTAGATAAAAGTGAGTGGTTAATCACATTAGATAAAAAATGGGCGTTTTTGGGCTCGTTGAAAAGCCCTTTAACTAATCTATCTAATCATAAAAATTTCATCAATTTAAAATTCAAAAACCTCTAGAAAACACTATCACAGTTCAAATTATTACATACACCCCTTACTTCTCTCTCTTAATTTTCTTGTTTAATCTAAATGGTTCTCTCTATCACATTCAAGTCATAAAGCTACAACAAGGGTGGATATTCTCTTTTTCACTTCAAAAATATACTTTTGGAGAGCTCCCTCCCTCTCATTATCATTGTTATTTTGGACATCACCATGGGGTGGACTCTCTTCTCTTCAGCTTCGACAATTGATTTTATGTAAAGGGCTTTCACCACCATCTTTCATCATCATCGTTATTTATAAGTATCTATTATCACATCATTGCCATTTCCCAAGAACATGTGTGTGATTTGTTGAGTCCACCATCAATTGTTTCGTCAAAATTTAACTCACTAATATGTCCAACAGTTTAAGAGTGTGTTTTTTTTTAATGTGTCCAGTACACCCCCACAAATTGGGCAGCCCATTTATTACGACAATTCAAAAAACGTCCCCATTTGCATACTATCATTTCTGTCTCAATTAGCATAATAGGTCAGCCACTTCCATGATCAACACTCACTTGTTCATTACCTCCAAACCATTTTCACAAAGATGGATCACCTATAGAAGACATTTTTGCTCAACTAAGTATGGGTTTCATGGCTTCACCTGTAAAGAGTAGAGGTAAAATATCAACATTTTATCCCTCCCCTCTTGCATTTGAAAATTCTTTCTAAACATGGAATATTCATAATGCTCAGGATAACTCTAGATCAAGAGTAACTCTGAATAATCCCTATAAAATTTATCCTTCATCCAAACACAGCTCCATACTTGAGGGTGGTCTCTACTTGGATTTGTGGACACAAACTCCAAAGCCTTAACTAACAACACATACATCATGGATGAAATTTACATGGGCTCGAGTGGGGCTCTTTACATTTATTTGGCCCAAAATCAATTGGGGCCTAGACCATTGGACCCGATCCATATTTGTGAGACCCACAAGTCTTCCATGGGTAAAATCTACAAATACCCATGGACAACAATTTGAAACGATCACTTTTGCCCTCTCTCTTCCATACAAGGGGTGAAGGGGGTGATATTGTATTTTCTTTTCTTTTTTAAGATTTTCCTTGTAATGTTTTCTTTTGTTGTTCTAATGGTCAAACCTCCATTTTATTATTAAAATCTGTTGGATGTGGTCTAGGTCCCCTTTTATGTTGACAATCTCTGTAGCATGCATCATAGCTAAACAAAATAACTTCGATAAGAAAGTTATATGTTAAAATATGAAGTTCATTAACAATCACCTCAATTTATCAATTACGCCACATTTTTAAAATCTCTATTTTTATCACTTTTAATTGCTTTTAATTCTAGACTTTTTTGCCTTTAAAAACACATGGAGCCTATAAAATTTACCTTCAACAAAAGGGTTTACGATTGAATATAGAGCCAGTAATCACCAAAATTTGAACAATGAAGCTATATTTTCTAGGGTTCTCAAATTTTGATTATTTTACATTACTTTTTATCAGGTCTTTGAAAATATGCTGGGGCCATCAAGATTATATTGATTAGAAAAGTCTACGCTTAAAAAATAGAGGACAAGAAAACATCTCTATCAAATCAATCAATTTAAATTTTCATATTCAATAACCTTTCCAATATTGCATGTAAATGTTGACGAGATGTTGGGTTTTCACTGGAATCTCCTTGGAGATTTTTATACATTAGTTTTGTAAAGGATGTTTGTAAACCATATGGACCCACCAAATATATACGTCATAATTGAAACTTGACCATATATACATTGGACATTGGCAAAATCAGTTGTCCAATTTAAGGGGGATTTGTCATTGTTTTGTTCGCTATTTGGTGGCTTAGTTGAAAAATTAAACTCTAAATAATCCTTTGCCTTTCGTATACAATTAAAGTGGCTGTTGTTTTAGTAGTGAATATTATTGATGCCTGATTTTTGAGAGATTTAACCTTAGAAAAAGCATCAAGGAGTCTAGACCTTTCAACCACAAACAATGGGAATAGGAAGGAAGATTTGAGACCTCATTGGTGAGATAGAACCAAAAGAGCTAAATCAATGGAGAGGGTGTCCTTCCTCATTAAGTGTGCTTCATAAAGTGGGATGTAAAGTTTGATTCAGGCTCAATTCTAACAAGCCGGTGTCCTTCCTCATTAAGCCCGCTTTATGAAATAGAGTCTTGAATTCGATTCAAGCTCAACTCCAACAAACCATTCTCCATAGACTTAACCAGTGTGTGTGGATTGAAAGCCTTATACATGCCCGTGGAATGAGTCCCACCTCCAATGTAGAGTGGAGATACCCATGTTATCCAAATAATAATAATAATAATAATAATGTAGGAGGGTGTCCTTCCTCAATGCTTTGCCTACCCAATCAACAATTAAGGTCAGAGAGAGAAAAAAGCCCATGCCTAAGATATAGGAAGACAAAAGGGGTTGTTGCATTAACAATGTTTATCAAGTATGTGGGTCAATGGGTCATGTACTTTTGTATCAATTCGATTCTCATTTAAGTATCATCCCATGCCCGACTTTCGTTCAATAGAATATTCCTAGAAATAAATGTTCCCTTTGACTGAAATGGCAAAGAGAAAACACTAAAGTTCCACAGAAAAACTTCAACATTACAATCTTAGAATTGATATTGTACTTAAAATACAAATAATAAATGAAATTTTGAAATAGCTGAAGAAAGTAAGTGTTGAAACTAAATACATTGATTGAAATGGGTACTAGACAAAAATAATTACAACTTGCTGCAAATGAAAGTAAAGAAGACATCAAGAAAATCCTTAGGTTGCTCGATGAAGTAAGAACTGATAAAAGGAATATAGGAGTCTCCAAGTAACAATTCTGGAGGTAAAACAATAGAGTTCTCCCTCTGGTAGATGTTGCTTGCCTTCATCTTTAGCTGCCCCACCTTTTATAATTGTCCCAAGTGGCGTTTAAAGGTCTGTTGACATGTGTCGATCCATCAATAGTCGTGTGACACCTCGATCAATCAATAGTCCGTTGCCTTCTTTGGAACTCTTCACCAATCAATTATAAATAATGAGCTATTCCTTTCACAATATGCCATTAGTCATCTTCTTTATGATAAAATTGAAAGTTGACAACCAAGGTTGATAGTTGACAACGAGGCTTATATCAAGTAGTCATGACAATAGTTCTGCATTAGATGCACATTGGTTGTGTGATGGTCACATTCAATGCATCTTTGTTTGAAGCTTATGTTGGTTGACCCTCTTGGGTGTGGTAGTGCTTTTGGGCCTTTTTGGATATTTAGAGCAAGGTGTTGCTCTAAACTTTTTACTTTCTCCGAAACAAGAACAATACTGGATCTAAAAGCATTTCAATCTTTTTACAATCTTCATCCATATTTGGAGTTCTCTCTACCATAGTTCTAGAGCATCTTAGGTTTAAGCTTCAATATATGCATTAAGCACCCTCCCCCCCACGAGTTGTATTTCATGACAAAAACGAGAAAATAAAAAAAGAAACCCTCCATGAAACATGAGGAAATGGGGGTGGGTGGGTGAAACAGTGACCCCAAGACGAGGAGTATTCAACAATAATGGAAAAGGTTGGAAGCCCCTAGAGTGAGGAGTTCCGTTGGATTGGGGTTGAAAATGAAGCCCCAAGTGAGGAGGGGATGGGACAGCAGCAGGAGATGCACCATCCTTAGTAATAAAAGAAGTTACAAATGAAGAAAGTGATGCACAAATAAAACATGATTATTATGTTGTAGGAGTAAAGATGTTGGCACCCATTCTTTGGAACTAAAGCCTTAACAATGAGAGACTGAAAGAATTTTCTCAATTTGAGAGGAGTGAGAGTAAGGGTAAAGGTTGGAAAAGTGCTTAAGGAAAGAATCCTATTGCTTAAGCAAAGGAAGATGAGGCATCAGAGTCAATCTTTTAGAGTGCCAGATGGCACGTTTAGAGGGGATTAGAAGGCACCAAATCATCACTAGTTAAGCCATTTATCCCACCATTTTGGGTTTGACCCTTATACTTGGATTGGATTTTAGGAGGCACTAAATGTAGGCCAAAGAAAGATCCATTGCTATTTAGAGGAACAACCCTTGGTAGTAGGAATGCCATGTGAAAAGGGTGTTGTGATGAAGCACTCCAGTCTTTGCAATCAAAGGAAGAGTAGTGAGATCAAAGCATGATCTTTGGGACATCAAAGGTGAAATCTTAAAGGAGATAAGGGAGGTTCAACGTAGAGGGGCAAAGAAAGCCCCAATATCGGATAAACCAGCTATAGTTTAGAAAGACCCAACAGCTGAGGTTGGAAAGTGCCACTAGAGCTTGCACCAAATGAATACCTAGAGATTGGAGGAACAGGCCCTTGAGCACAAGAAAGTAAGACAAGGGGTTACAATAATGATGGCACTTGCTAGAGTGGACACCCTTGAGAAAATCAGGAGTGATTTTCAAAAGATTGACCAATGAGAAGGGCATTCCAAAGAACTAGGGACAAAGAAAGCTCTTAGCTTTGGATAGGATTTATCCTTGTGCCAAAAAAGTACAAGGGTAGCAAAGGGAACATTCTGAATAAAGCGTAGGCACCCACTAGTACAGAGAAAATGATTGAGGGTTGGACCTTTTGTACTAATCACAGTCTGCCTGAGCAGAAGTGAGTACTCTAAGGTACAAAACGGTTACAAAAGGAATAATTTTATGTGAACAATTCATACTTGACAATAGAAGAGAGAATGAGAGAGCATGTAATTTATGCATTTAATGTGCATGCTTTCTCGTAACATCATACTAAAAAAAATTAATTGACTCCTCATCTCACTAATTAATACTATGATGTCTGTTAAAATACTTACAATGTGGGATCTCATCTTGGATTATGATATCAAACTATCCATAACTAAGAAAAGAGGCATTCACGTTTAGTAAGCTAACCAACACAAAAAGATTTCACAAGAAAAAAAATAACATAGTTAAGTAGACCAAATATAGATGAGATAAACAACTTTATTACGATGACGATGACGATGATGAAAAGTGGAAAATGGCAATTGCCATAATATGGATTTATATGATGCACAATAACTAATGGTAAAATGGTTGTTGTTGACAGAATAATGTATCAAATGGTCAGCTATTCTTTGGCCTATTTAACGGAATGAAAGTTCTGCACATGAGGTTTTTGAGCTGACTAAGGCATGCCTCATCAGCTGGTTGACCAACAGGAGGGGCATCTCAGGACATGATTTAATAGAGATTGTCGATTATTACTTGATGACAATAACAAGAAAGTCAGTGGAGTGTTGGCAGTTGCCTCCTATTGGTGTGTCAAGTTCAATGTTGATGCAGAAGCAAAAGTGAAGCTAGGTCTTGGTGGGCATTGGGGGGATATTACATTATTCTGCTAGTAATGTTTTGGCTTTCTTCTCAAGTATTTTGGTAATGACGAAGTCCAATGGCACAGGCCCCTAGTTTCTTTAAAGGTTCCTTTGAAGGTAAGGTAATCATTGAAGGTGACTCACTTAAAGGCAATACACTAGTTGTAGGGGAAGAAAAAGAGTTTTGATCTATCTTCAAGGAGATAGAGTTCTTATAGTTGGTATTGGACATCTCGTTCAAGCATGTCAAGAGAATGCAGTCGCTATAGCAAACTTCTTGCCAAAGAATGGAGTGGATATAGTTCTTTGCTATTAGACTTTTTTTCAGATCAGCTTCTTTATGTTGCTTTGGCGTATTCTTATTTTTATATACTGGTGGCATGCACCTTGATACCACCTGGATCCTTCATTTCAAAGTTATTCTTGTGTTAATGTTCTTTGCATCATTTTCTTTAAAAAGTGGTTGAAGAGCATGAAGATGAAGGCAAGCATAATTCATCTTCCGAATCATTTATTGAAGCAAAAGTGCTCTCAATCAAATGCCATAAGTAGTTAATATGCATCTAGAGTAGGTCAGAACTATATCGATGCAAAGAATTGATAAAAAAAATTCTCAAGTTAAACCACTGGCATTGCAGATAAAGTGTTAAACGTGATAGCTGAGAGTCAAATGATTGAGACGTGCAATTGAATTCCTCAAAAGATGAAAATATGTAAAGAATTAAATAAGAAATCAAAGACTATCTCACTAGCAATGACATAATGAATATTGAAGAAAAATACATAGCAATGAAAACAGAGAAATCTTTGAATGGTGACTTACTATCTAGTTAGCTCTTGGTGAAAGCCATGAAGCAACCAACTTCCAACTGCTTCCAGCTCCTCAAGCTTAGGAATCTTACTGCAGAAAAAAAAAGAGCATTTGATTTTAGAATATCTAGAAATGGATGGCATAATTTTTTAATCAAAATGTAAACAGAATGATATGAGTTAGAAATAATGGAACGCCATACAACTATTGAATTAAATGACCAGTCTCATGAACTAAGAAACTAGAGAAGTTGATAAGGAAATCAGGTTTATGCAATCCAAGAGAAACAAAGTTTGAGTCAATATATTGATTCTCCAAAAAATGTAGTCATACTTCTTCAAATGTCTAGTGGGTTCACCTAGTAGAAACATATAGAGAAAAGACCAAGATTTTCTTTGTCAACAGAATCTCATCATCTGATCAATAGACCAAAATTTTCTACTCTTGTTAGCAGAGTTCTTTCCTTTTCCTTTTTTAAACATCACTCATCAAGAGTATAGCTTTCTTTTTAGTGTTGATGAAGAGTAGAACCTAACGGATAAATGAAAATTCTAGGTTGCTGAAAAGTGGAATCTACAGGAAAAGTGCTAGTGCTCATTGAATGAAATAAGCATTCGTATACCAAAAAAAAAAAGAATATACAGTTTGTTTGGTCCCAATATTCTTAAATTGCATTTTATAATAGTAAGCCTCCGATGTAAATTCTCACAAGATAACTATATCTTCTAAGCCAAAATTTCCAATTATTTGTATTCACCAAGCCACAGCATTCACCAATTTCCATGCCCAATAATTTCTTAGTATAAGTTCTTTGGATAGCTAGACAGTGTGAAAACAGATAGAACAAAAGAAAATAAAATAATAAAATCGGAAACAAGTTTCCAGATATTCATCCTTAAGAACTCATGGCGTATGCTTAAAGTCTAAAATGCAAATGAAAAGTGTAGGGGATTCAGTTGAGAGTTACTGTATGATGAAATCCAAGAAAGTTGTCACTTTTAAGCCAATTCCAACAATGTTTTTCTTCTGTATGCAGTCAATTGTCAGATGGAAGAAACTAAAATCATTCTGGATGTTAGGAAAATGAAACCAGAAACTGCAATTTTGTGAAAATGGTTTTCTGATTCCATTTGGACTAAGGAGTTTTAGAAATTGGAACACACAAAGGGGATTTCTCTTGTTACGGATTATGAAATTTCCCAGTTCATTGGGCAAGAAGATGAAAATTTCAGAACAACAAATAAGATTTGTGATCCAAAATAGGAAGACATGACTGATTAGGGAAATCCATTTTTCCTCTTTCTATTAATATTCCTAGCAAGTGCATCCATAAACCAGATCAATTAGGGAAACTGGACTTGCAGAGCAATCGAAACCCACATGCATTAACAAAAATGAAATAAAAATAAAAATCGAATCAATATTCCTAAAAAGTGCATGCATAAACCAGATCTATTCAAAGAACTGGACTTTCAGAGCAATCAAAACAAAAAAAAAAAAAAAAAATCAAATAAAGAGTAAACCATATCCATTCAGAGCAATCAAAACCAATAAATCAGATCCATTCAGAAACCTGGACTTTCAGAGCAATCAAAACCCAAAAATCAAATAAAGAGTAAACCAGATCTATTCAGAGTAATCAAAACCCAAAAAACAAATTAAGAACAAAAAATTTGGACCATTTCTCGATTTGTGCGTGTCATCCTTGCGCAGGGGCCATGCTAATCTTCTCTGTATCGTTCCAATTTTATCGGATGTCTCCGAAAGACGCTATGTCAAGTGGCGTCGCTGGTTATAATAAATATGATTTAGCTTCAAATATTCGATGTGGGAATTTTAAAAACACCGACAATATTTAATGGAGACAGCAAATTTATCATAAGATGGGCCTTATGTGGTTCGGTAGAATTATAGAAAGATTCATGAATAATATAAATCATGAAAAACACTTAATATGATACTATAAGATTGTAAGATAGACCATGAAGAAATTAATGGTTTGTAGTAATCAAAACTTTAAAGTCTAAAATCACAATCCCAACATGATTAGATGAAGCTCAAAATTTATTCAACCATTGTCCATATAATTTTCTACATATTTTATCAGAAAATATATACCTCATCTCAATATTTAAAGAATAATATCCCTAAGTAAATTTGACAAGTCTCCGTAAAGTTTTGATTAATATCAAACCTCAATATTGGATTGTTGTTGAATGAGGTCGAATACTCAGTCGGAGTGGCTATTTCAATCGTGGTGTAAAATGCCATATATGAATTTAATTCATTATCACGAAATAAGGATGTAAGAGGAAAGGCCTTTGTTATAAAATAAATAAATCATAGATTTTTGTATTTCTAGATAGATAATTTCTCTTTCTTTTTTCTCGCCTTTTTTATTGAAATGCTACCCTTAGGAGTTATTAGCGGCAAATATCTTAAATTAGGAGTTCTAATTGACACTATTATAAACGTAAGGGTGCCTCCATTTTCATGGTGAGGCCCATTAGGTAATATGAGTGGCTTCATGTAAGTATAAACGCTAAATCATAGATCACATAAGTTGATTCGGACATCAATGTTTATATATATTAAAGTAATGACAAGTGAATAAAAGAATAAACTCAATTTTCTTTATTATAAAAGAGATGATTTTTTTTAAAAAAAATTACCTCTAGACATGTATGTGGAGCTCACTAATAATTGTTGTCATTTATATGTAAAAATGGCCTAAACCGCGGACGGGTATGAAAACAATTACACAAGAGAGAGTAAATTTGAATATAGAGTTAATACTAAAAACACTATAAATTTTAACTACAAAAGGCATTAAACTTTCTATATGTCATTGTTACCTATGAACTTATGAAGTGACAAATAAAAAAAAACAATATAAATTATAATCAAAATTATCAGTGTTTCTATCAATAATCTTACATCAATCACTAATCTTATGGTAATCTTCTCTTTTATCATCTTCACACAAAGATAATGAAAGAAGTTAATGAAATTGATTCTCACTAATATGGAACTGAGGGTAGAACTTGGGCTAGGTTTATGACCATGGCCCAATTTGAATTTGAGAAAAAAAAAGCGGCTGATACAAAAATTGGTCACTCATAGGCCTCAAACTTTAAGGGCTCAACTTGGCCTAAAGCTTGAATTTAGAACTCCTCAATTGGTTACCTCTCACCTCAGAAAGCGGAAGGTCAAGGGTTTGAGCCCCCATAGTCTAATCTTGGTGTGCCTTAGGGGTAGGGGTCCACCTGTAGAGATTTTACACTTGGTATCCTACAGTTTTCCATACGTAAATTAAGAAAAAAAACAAAACAAAAAAAAGCTTGAATTTAGACCCAAGCCTGATTGAGAATTGTGGGGCAATTTACAATAATATATTTTTTATTTTACATATTTACTCTAAAATTTTTATATTTAATTTGCATAATTTAAAATCCTAACCATCCAATTCTAACCTCAACCTAATCTCTAATATAAATCCACTGAAAATGACTTTTCATCCACATTATTAAATATATCTTAGAGTTGCACATATACTTATGAGAAGCTTATAAAAATGACTCAGTTCTCCATGAGCAATATTAGAATAGTAATTGAAACAAATGAGAGAAAAAGACTTGAAAACTCAAATACCCATTTGGACTCTTATTTATTTATTAAGTTCTAAGCCTAATTTAAAAAAAAATAAGGCCCTTTGAGCCTGATCTAAATTAGGGCCCTATAATTTCAACATGGACCCTAACCCAAATTAACTCAGTCCTTACTCAGCCCACTTGACTTCTCTTTGGATCTCCAAGTCTCTAACTGAGGCCCATCCGTAGAAATCACTCATTTATCATTATTATCTAAAGATGTTTAGAATATGTTGACATTTTAACAACCACAGAGTTTGAGTAAGAACACGACAATATCACAATAATATTAAGATATCAGCCAACTTAATGATGTTTAAAAATATAAAAGAATAGTAAAATCTTTGCTAAATAATATCTCACAACACCAATGAATCCTTCTAATTTATGTATAAAGAGTCCGTCGATTGAACCATTGTGTTTTACTTCTATGTTAACAAAGAAAAATGACAAAATTAAAAAAAAAAAAAATATAGGTAAAAGATAAGAAAAGAGATCTTAAGAAAGGATTTAACGAGTTGGAATAAGAAGGAATTGTTTCAATTTTATCACATTATTATCTAAAATAGAGAAACTTCGCATAGAAATTGACTGAAAAGTAAAAAAAAAAAAGAGATTTTATAATTAAACTTAATGCTTTTAAAGGATGAGATTAAGATTATTTCATATTAGTATCTAAAAATAGAAAATTCAATATAAAAATTGTAAATTAAAGAAAACCATTCTTTATAAAATTTTGACCTATGTTACGTGCGTGAAGCACATACTTCCTGCTAATATTTTTAAATGTTGTGCATTGCTCACATTTATAATGTTGGATTTCCAATATACCTTTGATTCAATTTTATCATATTATTATCTAAAGATGGAGAAAATTCGTGTAAAAATTGACTAAAAAATAGAAAAGAGGATTTTTTGATTAAATTTGGTGATTTTGAAGAATATGACCGAGATTCTTTAATAGTAGAATCTAAAAATAGAGAATTCAATATAAAAGTCTGTAAATTAAAGAAATTTATTCTCGATAAAATTTTGACCAATTTCTTACGCGAAGCGCATGCTTTCTACTAATATTTTTAAATTCATTGCTCAATATTTTCGAATGCACTACTCACATTTATAGTGTTGGATTTCTAATATGCATTGGCTATTTTCTTTTCTTCAAAAATTTTAAAATATCTTTACCATAATCACATTGTCATTATCTTAAAATTGGCTAAAATATATGATTATATGAACATTTGGCAATCATGGGAAATCTCTTGATCTTTTAAAATATCAAATTGGTATGAGAATTAATGTTAAATTGTTAACAAATATCGAATGGCACCCCTTTATTTATTTTTTCTTTTGCTTCTCTATGGTGGTATAAGCTATTGATTTTAAATAGTTCATCTGCTGAGGTGGCATGATTCGATAAATGTGAAAGTAAATTGACACTTTATTCACGTGTTACTTTAAACATCTCACCTCATTTCCCGGAGTTATTTCCTTATAACTCATTCTCCATAGATTTATTCTAAATGAACTAAGATCCACCAAACAAACAAGTATCGATACGAAGCACACGAGATTTATGTGGTTGGATAGTGTTGTGCCTTTAGCCATTTTCAAGAATAGATTCATAATCCTCTTCTTCTTATCTCTCTTAATACAAATGAATACATGTAACCTTAAAACTCATACATAATTGACACTGGGTACAAACTTACAAAAAAAAACACCTATATTCCCTAAAAACTTTTGAAAGGCTCTACCCCACCTCATGGACCTCCTAGCTCACGACCAAACCTTTGAGAACACTCAATTAGAACTTAATATTTAATATAGTTTGGATCATTACAAAAAATATAAGACATCGACTTGACTTTATAAATCATTAGATCTCCCTCTACACTTTTAATATGTGACTTGTTCGCAGCAACTCCAATAATCCTCCCTCGAACGAAGCCCTCCAGCGGAGAGAGTGACGTCGGCCATCCCGTTCGTTTGGGAGATCTGTTGAGCCCGCATGAGGTAGTCTGAAACCTGTATCTGATACCACTTGTTAGGACCTGGACTTCTAGTCGAAAAGACTATCCTTTTAGGTGGAGTGATTTAAGTCCTTTATAAACCACTAGATTTCCATCTATTCGTCGAATGTGAGACTCGTTCGCAGCAGCCCGAACAATCAACACAACAATTAAATCCATAATCATGACAAAAAAGAATAACAAAGATGTTATTGTATATAATTGTCAATCCGAAGGAGTTGGTGTGATGGCCAAGAATTCGACTCAAAAAGCAAGATTCCTGATTTCGATTCTTACTCACTCTAAAGGGCCACTCATGTAGATTTACCAGGTGTGTGTGGGTAAAGAGACTTATACATACCTCAAAGATTAATTAAGTGCTTTTAAGAAACCAAACAAATATTTATATGGAATTATGTGGATAGAGAGACTTACACATGTCTCATAGATTAGTCGAATGTTCTAAAAACCAAACAAATATTTAAGTGAAGATATGACGGGCCAGGCTGTGTTCATGATGTTACGCTGCATGTCACAAAGATGCGTGACAGTAGGTGCATGCATATGGGTGGGATACCTCCAATCAAAGAAAGTATAACGGGGAACATGAGCCATCTACACTCTACAGAAACCCTAGAATAGATGCCTCTTTCGGTAGAAATGATGAAAAGAGGAGGGCCCTTTAAAACCAAGCAGTTTCTTGTGGAGCAATTCCATTACCTAATAAAGCCTAATTGTTCTCACCAATAAAGAGAGAAGAGCTTAGCCTTTATCACCAAGTTGCTTCCTTTACTTTTCTTTCTTTTCTTAAGTACTGTCAAGAGTACTGGATGCCCCTCCTACCCTCAACCACCATCCATTCTGCTATTTCTTGAATCAATGGATCATAGTTACCAATGTCAGTGTCTTTTGGTGGAAATGACCCAAATGTTTTATTTTGATACCAATTTGAAAAGAAACACTCTCTTAAAAATTTTCGATTAATTGGTGCACCAACATTTTTTGTCCAAATAAATGAGAAGAGGGAAAGAAGAAAGATTGAATTTTTTTAAGTAAAATGAGTATTTCACTCATTTTTGGTGTACTAAAGATAAAAGTGTTGGTACACCAATTACTTCCCTTAATTTTATGATAGAGACTTCTAAAATGAAAAATTTGAGTTTGTAATTAGTCCTGCATTTTTTTGGTATGATCAAGGTATCTATATCTTTGCACCCGACTAATCCTTAGGACACGTACAAGTCTTTCTACTCAAAAATCGAGTAACTCTATAGAAAGTTGTCTTTTAGGATAAAATGAGAATCGAACTTATGACTCTTACTTTTTTAGTCGGGTTCCTAATCATTACTCCAACTCCTTTGAGTTTAACCTTGTAGTCAGTATGTAATTGAAGCCTCAAGGTTAAAACCAAGTAGAGTTGAATTGAGTTTAAGTATGATGTTTGAAGGGTTTTTTTGAAGGCTTATGATCAAGTCATGTACAAGAATAATTTTAAAGAGATTGTTTCACCTCAGGTAGCTTTCTCGTCAGTTTGTCCTTTTTAGACTTGGATTGGTCAAGCATTCCCCATTCGTTATTATTTCTTTGATTTATTTAAAAGTAAAAGAAGGAATTTCTTGAACATTTCTATTTCTAAATTGATTACTGAAGAATTTATTAATGAGTCCACTTAATGTGAAAGTTTTTAGGTTGTAAATGACAATGTATTAGACTCATTCAGTGGAAGTTTAATCTTAAAACAAAAATAAGATTTTCTTAAGGGTAGCGATTTTTCCACGGGTATTTTGTGTAACTCGACATGAATTTTAAGTGTATTGTCCATTTTGTCCTTCGAACCGACTCGCCGAACCCTTTTAATCGGCTCGTCAGATCACTAACTGGATCACTGACCCTTCGAATCGGCTCGCCGGATCACTGACCCTTCCACTAAGGTATAAATCGGCTCACTGCCTGCTTGCTGGATCACTGACCGGCTCAAAGAAATTTATATAAGTGAGACTGTTTTTTTCATACAGAACAACAAATCTATCACTAAAATCGGATCACTGACCGACTCACTAAGTAGATCAGTAAAAAATTTTTAAATGCTTTCGTACAACAGTAAAATGGTAAAATGATCAATATCCTAAATCACATGCCTCATTGTACAAAATATATGTGAGAGAATTGCTATCCTTTTCTTCTATCTCTATACATTTTAAGAGGAATAAATACTTTTAATAATTAGGATGAAGAGATAGAAAGTTAAATAAACTTTAATAGATTAGTCATGTCTGTGGTTGGGCATCTGTCCTCTCGTCATTGATGAGACTAGAGTTTTAAATCGGCAAGCAGATATGAGAAAAAAAAAAAATGAGGAGAAAGAACTTTTTCTGACGTTTTTACGTAACCAGTAACCACTCATTTTCTCTTTTTAGAAACGTCTTGAACAATGGAGTGTGGATTTGTAACTGTGCTCATTTTTTTAATAAATAAGAAATTCAAGATTCCCTTCTATCTTTATTTTTTACTAAATGGATCTCCACTTTAATATTAAAAGTATGAATAAATCTTTCACTCTATACACACCAGTTAAAACTATAAAGAGTAGTCCATCAAAATTAAAATGTAAAATGAATTCAAGAGTCTACTTAATTTTTCAGATTTATCTTTTTAGTATAAGAATATTAGATAAAACTTTAGATATACACAATTTTTATCTAATGTTTGCCCCCCCTTGAGGTATACACTCTCAAATAAAAATAAATAAAAAATACTATTACTAGACAAATTTGAAGAATTGTTTGTCTTACCTGTCCCATCTAGAGTCCACAAGAGTAGGGTCTAATGTATGAGTTGCATTTATTTGATTTGAAAAAAAAAATGATGCTTCTTATAAAAAGAATTAAGTACATTGAATGAACTTTTAATCTATTTGATTAGATTAACTTCTAATTGATTCAAACTAAGTACAGATACAAGAAGGAGGATATGATTTTAGATCCCATGGGCCCCACATGAGAGCCTAAGGGTGACCACTACTAATGAATGAAAATATTTTTTTCCAAAATTTAATGGCTAATTCACTTAAGATATTCAAATTATAAATCATAAATCTAAAATAAATTATATTTTGAGCAAGAGAGACGTATTAATGTTTGAGAAAAAAATAGTTTTGTATTCCCGTTTCTATATTAAAAATTCTGTCGAGATATGTTGTATCTCGATAGAAGGCGAGACATCTCTTAATAATGGATTTTAGGGTCTGCGTTGTCGAGTCTAATATAAAGAGGACTATATGAATAGTTTTTGTATGAAGTTTCACCCCCATCTGATTATCCTATCCATTGATTTTAAACTTTTAAAAATCAATAGTTCATACTTATCAAAATTTAAAAACCGAAACTGTATGACTTGGATCATCAATTAATAGTAAAGGTTTATATATTGAATATCCATATAACCACTTATCAAATAAACCTAAATATGTGAGACCTACAATCTATCTAATGACATATCTCACTCTTGTATCTCATTTAGGGGTATAAATCTTAGTTGATACGGTGCGTATCGGTCGAGATATCTCGATCGATACACATTGTATCGGCCGATATGATCGAGATCTCGTCGATATGGGCCGATACACACTGAGATTTAAAAAAAAAAAAAAAATTAAGAGAGAAAGATATTGGTTGAGATACCGGACCGGTAAACTCAAATTTTTTACCTCTGATCTCGTGAGCCTAACTATTCCATGCTTCTCTACTTGCAGTCGTGTCTATCATCATAAATGAGAATAATAGGTAGACAACTACGTTCTTTATACGTGGAAATAGAAAAGATGTAGGGTAAGTAGACAGACTGACAGAATAAATGATAAAGATTATGGGGTCCGACCATTCCAATATGGCACGCTCATTTTGGATTTTCATGCAAAGTGTCCCAACACATTTACTTTTGCCCTGTTAAGGATAAAGAAGACTGTGTCCTAAGAAATCTGCATTCATCTTCCACATTGAATGAGAAATGAAAAGTGGAGGGGTATCCTTTTGCCACTTCCTACCTTAAATCCATTCAAATTTCTCTCTTACTTTTGGATCCATTTCAATCCAGCAACTGAGGCTATAAATAAAGGCAACTATCTCTAGCCATTGCTCTTATAATCAGCACATTTCTCATTCTTCTTCCCAATGTGCCTCTTTCAATCTTTTTAAAGCTCTCATTTTCTATTATTTCTAAGTATAAAGTATAAAGATTCGAAATCCCCTCTTCATCATGGTAAATTCACTTTTCCTTTTTCAGGTTATTTTTTCTGCACCTACTTACTTCATTAGTTCTTTTCTTTTTATGAATGTACATGAGTTTGTCACTATTTTGTTTTATTAAGGTGTTCAGGCCTCTTGAAACATTTCATTAATTTTTGAAGTATGTGCAAGCCTCTCTACTCACACACACCAAGTAACTCTATTTGAAGCGGAGTAGAAGTCGAACTCAAGACTCTCGCTTTTTTAGTAGAATTTTTTACCATCACTCCAATCCCTTTAAAGACTGAAAATTGTAGATGGGTGTTTCTCTACTATTCTAACTTTCTAAGCATAGATGGGTCTTGAGACTGTCACTGGTGTAGTATGGATATTTAATAATTTTAGTTCAACATCTTGAGTGGATCTATGAAGACATAATTTTGAATATCGCCTTCTCGAACCAACTTATTTCCATCCATCGCCATTGATGGACTCCATATTTAACGGGCACTGTATAATCCCATGCACACACAGATGGGGGTATTTTTTTTTGCATAATTTCATTTTTAATAAGATAAAACCATTTTTGAGAAGAAGGGTTTGTATATTAGAGAGTGAAGCATAACGTAAGATACCTGGATACCTTGGTCTTAAATTTTTTTGAGGCTGATACTTGTCATAAATTTGTTTTTTATTCCATTGCTTTTGTTTCTCTATCTTCTTTCCTTGATTAGCAAACTAGTTTTTAAAATTAGGATCCAGAGACGAACTTAGAGAGGGATGAATATGTTGACTGGAAAGGAAGGAGGGTGGAGCAATCGGAGGATGGTGGACGTGGATTAAGAGGTGTAACTTTTGTCTGTGGTATGTCATTTAATCTTTTGTTAACATTTTCATTTTTATTTTATGATTAAGATGTTTAGGTCTTTTAGATTACTTTATTAATCTTCGACTCATATGCAATCCTCTTTACCTAAACAAATCGGGTAACTCTACCGAGAGTGACTTTTTGGAGTGGAGTGAGTATCAAACTTGAGACTCCCGCTTCGGATTCTTAACCATCACTCTAATTCATTTGAGTTGGTAATATTTTTATTTTATTTTATTCTATTTATTATTATAGTGACTAAAATCCACATTTTGGAGCACAGTTGTAAAGTATATGGTTGGATTGCAAAAGTGGAAATCCCGTCTGAAATTTGGATTGCAGGTAAACAAATGAGAGAGGAACAAAATGATTCCAAAATGGGCTTGGGCTAAAGATGAAGTTTCATTTTTAAATTAGATAAAAGAGCTCTTATATCCATCATTGTTTAATCCATAATGGCTCTATTATCTGTAGAATTATCTTTCTTTTTTTTTTTCTCCATAAAACCTTGTCTGATACTTTATTGGCCAATGTGGCCATTAGATATACCATCTTAGCCTATTGGTTAGGGTCGTAGTTTAAAATATCAGGTGTGTCATGTCAGTTCAGTTGACTTGACTTAATAGGATTTAGAGTCAAGCGTGCCTATGAGTTTTACTTGGTTTTTTTGAGTTAGACTCCAAAAACTTTAACTTAGTTATTCGACTCAATAAAATTTTGAGTTAAGTTCGAGTTTCAAATTTTTTAACTTTGATTAAGATGAGCCTACTTGCAATCCCAATAATACATGTTTTTCTCATGAAATGATTTGACATTCAAAAGCCAAGTGTTTTGAACCTGAAATGTAGATCAAAGTGGCTCAGGAAAAGGGTGCCTTTAGATAGGATTCAATTAAAGTTCAACCATGGCCAGAATTAGTCAAATCTTAATATTAACGTGATGTCATAAATTATATGAATTAATTAATACTAAAAGTTAAAAATATAATAACTATGAAATGAAAAAATGTTAAATACAAAATATAAAAAAGGTTAAAAATCATTTTGATAAAGTTTTCTCTCACACTTTTTACAATTATAAATAACAAAGAAGTTGCACAATCTAACATAATAAGTTAAAAATCTTTTACAGGTTATTGAGGGTCAATTGGCCCAATCATTTCAAACCGAAGGTCATTGAGGGTTTTTTCTAGGTTTAAATTTTAAAAGGTTAAAAGGGTTGAACTTCTAAGATAGGCGGAGTTTTAAAACACTCGTTGCAACTTGATCACGCTAATTAGGGCTTTTCTTTAGCCTGGTCTTAGTCATGATATGTGAAGCGAAAGCTTGGACCAACATGGATCCAAATTAAAAATGATATTATATCTGTTAAGATTTATATATCAGTACACATTTAAATTGGACTGAACTAAAGGATTGGAGTGATGGATAGGAACCTGTCTTAAGAAGTGGGAGTCCTGAGTTCGATTTCAATTTTACTTCAAAAGACCACTCTCGGAGAATTATTCAATATGTGTAGGTAGAGAAGCTTACACATGTTCGAAGATTAGTCAGGTACTCTTTGTAGCCCGTTCTCAAACCTAGCTTTAACTATTTTAAGTGACATGTGAGTAAACAATTCCACCATTTGGTATTGATAGATAGCATACCATTTTTTTTATATTCTTTTTTGCAGTTGTGGAAGTTCTGGAAAACATGGTGTTCATATCAAATGCTTCAAACTTAGTCACATATTTTCATTCATCAATGCACTATTCTCTTGGAAGGTCTGCCAACACACTCACAAACTACATGGCTACATCTTTCCTCCTCACCTTACTGGGAGGCTTCATTTCTGACACTTTCATCACCAAGTTCTCAACTATTCTTCTCTTTGGCGCCATAGAACTTCTAGTAAGTATCTCTTATTCTTCCTTTTTTTTTCTCCATTTTGTAAGAGTGAAAATTTTAAAAACATTTTAGATTTTGATATTTTCATTGGAGGGGTGTAAAAATATTTTATGAATTTTTTAAGAGGTATTGATTTTTTTTGAATTTATGTGTGGAAAATTCAGACACAGTTCTATTAAAACCCTTACGAGTGAGCCCACATGAATGTAGCTCAACTGGTTGTCTCCCGCCTCAGGAAGCGAGAGGTTCCTGAGACGTGAGGTGGGAGATATTGATATTTGTCATATTCTAAATTTGTATACATCGAAATTTTTAAGTAATTTCTAATTTTATATGTTCAAAATATAGACAAGGGTCAAAAAGTATTTTTATATATGTTTGGTTTGGAAATGTAGACAATACTTAATTGAGTTGAGAAGTAAACAAATGGGAAGAGAGTTGATAGAAGGGGAAAAGTCAAAATATTTTCCAACTTCAAACTCAACATATAACTCTACTTCGATAACAGGATTGAACTGCTTTCTTAGAAGGATGGACAATGATCATTACTTTTACATTTCCATTGTTAAGAAATAAATGCAATGTATTTGTATAAATTCAATTTAATGTGTGCAGAGAAGTTAATAATATGGAGCTTACTTTATCAATTTTCTATAATACAGTGGAGGTGAATTAGAATACATTGGAGTTTTTATTTAATAAAGCGATGGATAATGCATAACATATTCTAAAATATTTGTTGATATGTGCAATATGGCCAATGAGAGATCCAAAATACATTCGACGATATTTAGAATATCGGTTTTTTTTTTTTTTTTGGGGATTTGAGGGGGAAGGGGAGAGCAAGACTGCATTGTGCTTTTTCTAGTGTAAAATAGATGAATTTGTTAAAAGTATTTCCTCTTGCTTTCAAAAGTCAGTTATTGAGAGGAGGGTACCTCTCATGTTATATAGAGTCATTAATTTTTGTATTCAGGCAATGTGGGACTATGCTAACATTCCCCCTCAACATCATGGCTGGAGACACTGGGCTCTTCCCTTCTATGCAGGGGTGGAGTCACGAGACTGACCCATCCCTGTGGTACACCTACTCTGATACCATGTTAAAACAATCTTGAAATAAAATCCACTCTAAAAAGTTAGTTATTTAGAGGAGGGTGTCTCTTATATTATATATAATCACTAATTTTTGTACCCAGGCAATGTGAATGTTAACAAACTTGTCATGTGCATGATGGCGCCCTGACCTTCCATTGAAGAGTTCTCTAAAATCCTAGCTCACTTCATTTTGCCATTTTGGGATGGATATGGTTGAACTGTTAGGTCCATTGTGGGTGTGGGCTGAAATTCTGCTTGCTAGCTGTTAAGACTGTCTTCCTGAAGATCCAAACAAATAGCTTGGATCAGCTTTAAAATTTGACACTGAGTCTAGTCCAGAGGTAAAAAAATCGGCTGAACTGAGATTTCTGCCAATTTTTCGGTTTGACCGAGATCTCGGGCGAGATTTTACTCTTCAAATTTTATTTTTTTCTGAAATCTCGGTCATTGTTTTTTTAAATTCTTTTAGAAAATCGAAAAAGGCTGTTTTTTTTTTAAATAAAAAATATGAACATCGATATTGGCCAATATTTCAAATATCAGCCGATATCTAGACCGATATTCATCCAATATGAGTAAATATCGGCCCGGCCTACAACTGATATTTATTTTTTTATTTTTTTTTAAAAAGAAATCGGCCGATATTTAGCCGAGATCTCGGCCATATCAGCCGATTTCTTTTCTCTTTGGCCAATACGTAGCCCCTGGTCTAGTCTATTGGTAATGAGCTTAACAAGGGCCTGGCTTTCGGCCTGTTGGTTATGTTTGAGCCTGATTAAAGGTTACTTATAAGGCTGGGCTTTGACAAACTTTTCCTTGGCACAACCCTGTCTATGTAACTCTAATAGATAGATGACAGATAAAGATGTGAAGTGATTCATAATAACACCAAAACGAGATACAAAACAGGTTATAAATGATATATATGATATTATAAGAATACACTGCAATAGAAAGCATTTATATATTTGAAAAAATGGCAAGAATGCATACCCAATTGCCCAATTAAAAAATGCATTCCGGCCCACCTAACAATTGGTAATGTGGAACACACAAGATGATGGCTTGGATCTTAGTCATTCATTGGAAACAACTTTTGAAATGAAAATTGGATAGCGATCCTCCCACGGGCTTTTTGTGTAACCAAACATGGGAATTAGTGGATTTCCGATTTTACCCTTCGCATGAAGAGTAAAATTGGCTCACCAACCCTTCGCATGAACAGTAAATCGGGTCGCCGAAAATTCACATGAACAGTAAATCGGCTCGCCAAAATTCACATGAATAGTAAATCGGATTGCCAAAATTCACATAAAAAGTAAATCAGCTCGCTGAAATTCGTATGAACAGTAACATTAGCTCGCCAAAATTCACATGAATAGTAACATCGTCTCGTCAAAATTCCTAGGACAGTAAATCGGCTCGCCGAAATTCTCATGAACAGTAACATCGGCTCGCCGAAATTCCCATGAATAGTAAATCAGCTAGCAAAAAATTTGCATGAACAGTAAATCGGCTAGCCGAAATTTTACAGTTTATGCAAAATGTCTGATTTTACTGTTCATTTGAAGGTAAAATCGAAAATCCACTAATTCCCGTGTTTGGTTACACAAACCTCCCATGGGACGATTGCTACCCATAAAAATTTCTTGTTCATGACTGACTAACTGATTGACCATGGCACAGGGACTCGTGACCTTGACGATCCAAGCCCGTTACAAATCCCTTCATCCAGGTCCAGGAAGAGGCCCATCACCTTCACAAGCAACCATGCTAAAAGCAGGACTCTATTCCATGGCCCTTGGAATAGGTGGTGTGAAGGCCACCTTGCCGGCACATGGAGCTGACCAACTCGACCGTTCCAACAAGCGACTCATCTCAACCTTCTTTAACTGGTATTTTTTCTCTCTATGCACTGGTGGCCTGCTAGCAGTGACCATATTAGTTTGGGTCCAGGAGAACAAAGGGTGGCACTGGGGCTTTGGAATCTCTAGTGGTGCTCTCTGTTTGGCTCTCTGCATTTTCGCCTGTGGATTCCCATATTACAGGCACAAGTTTTCCAGTGGAAGTCCATTCACCAGGATTTTTAAGGTAAGCCATTCAAATCTGGGCTTTTTCATGTTTATTGTCGGATCTTGAACCTACAAATAGTACATTTTCCCGATTCTCAAAGTGGGATCAATTCTATTTGTATGATAAGCTTCACAGTAGATGGTAGTTCTCTGAAAATCCAAATCCCAGTTCTGGTCCAGTTCATTTTAGTGTATTTGGACTAAATTTTCAATACTTTGATTCGAGTTTGTGCATAATTTTAGGCTCAGATTTTGGACTACTTAAAGACCAGATAAATGTAACAAAAATGGGCTAAAGGATTTTGCCCAACATTGACTACTGGGCCTGTTGGTTGGATTTGGATGGTCATTAGTTAAAAGGCTGGATTCCACCTATGTGCAACCTTGACAAGGTTCAAAATAGAAACGAGTTGACGGATCTTACGTGTGGGGGAATTTTGAACATCTACTGTCCATAATTTGCTTCATCATAAGATCGCTCATTGGACCAACTTTCTGAATTCTACTTCTCCTCTCACCTTACATTCCTATTATGCAAGTACCTTACATTAACAACATTTCTCCATACAGGGGATGTTTCTAGTGCCATTACCACATAATCATGCTATATTAGAGAACATTGATTCTTTTTTGTCTTCCTTTGGAGAGACAGAAGTTGATTCTCTTGCACACATTTTTAACACAACTGATTTTTTCTTCATTAACTTAATTTTCCTAGCTATAGAATTTCAACCTTGATACTCATTATAGAATTGAAGTAAACAATCTGACTGTCATGAGTATCAGGGTTGAAATTCCATAGCCAGGAAAGATAAACTTAATGGAGCAGTAGCCTAATCATTTTTTCCCATGGATTAAAAATTCCATTGTTCAAAGTCTGCATGAAGCATATGATCAATTGTTAGCATGTTTTGCTGTAGGTACTTGTATTTACACTTCGAAACTGGGATGCTACATCACCAACTATGAATGGGCATGGGCTTGATGAAAGATCTACAAGCAAGTTCAGGCAAGATCTTATCCTTTTCCCCCTCATGTTGAGAATCTCCAGAAACGATACACAAAACAGGATTATGCTGTATTGTGTTTCAGTATCCATTAGAAAACCCACAAATTGAAACCCATTGTGGATGCCCAGATAGTAACATTTTGTTGATCTGATCGTCACTGCAAGACCGTGTGGTTCTTCGTTTTGGCTATTAAAAACCTAAGTAATCAGAAATAAATGTGGAATTTTACTAAATGAGGATCTAAGAGCATCTAACATTCAGTATAATGTGGATTCAACAAACAACATTAAGATTATTTGTTGGGTCTTTATCCAGAAGTTTTTGTTAGTCGAAGATGAGTTTGCTGTGCAATACTGAAACAGTAGCAAGAATAAACATCATAAAGAGCTATGCATTGATTAAGAAGTGCATCAGAATGTAGTTTTCTGAATAATCATGACGCCCTAAACTTGCAATTTTTATTTAGGTGCCTCTGTTTTTTCTAATGTTATCTGTACAATCACTTGACCATGAAATGTATCGCAGCTCTGCATTCTTCTCCTTCATACCACAAACCAAACACACTTAATTCAAGGGTATAATGTGAAAAACTATTTCAAGTATCAACTTGATGAGAAATTGACACAAATGCATGTTGCTGCTGGCCTGAACAAGGTTTTTCTGCAATGTAGAATCTACATTAAATAATTATGAAATTGTGTAGTCATGCACAACATCAACAAAATTGATTCATCATTTCATCGTCGCAGGTTCTTGGACAAGGCAATGGCAAGCAATTGCATTCAAAAGGCCCAAGTAGAAGAAACAAGGTCATTTCTGCACCTACTTCCGATCTTCGCAAGCACCGTCATGATGAATTGCTGTTTGGCTCAGCTACAGACTTTCTCAGTGCATCAAGGGATGACAATGGATCAGACACTCTTCCATAATTTTCGCATTCCCTCAGCTTCACTCACTGCAATCCCCCTTGTTATCATGCTCGTTTTGGTCCCATTATATGATCGACTCATTGTCACTATGGTAAGGAAGCTCTTGCACAAGGACAGAGTGTTCCCACCACTCCAACGAATAGGACTCGGATTAGCCCTGGCATCTGGGTCAATGGTGGTTGCCTCAGTGGTCGAAGTTAAGAGGCGGCAGGCGGCAGAGAAACATGTTACGATTAGTGTTTTCTGGCTAGGTTGGCAATACATTCTACTGGGAATCTCTGACTTGTTTACACTAGCAGGGATGCTTGAGTTCTTCTACACTGAGGCTCCAAATACCATGAGGAGTGTGTGCACTGCACTTTCCTGGTGTTCAACAGCAATGGGGTACTTCCTGAGTTCTCTTCTTGTATCCCTCACCAACTCGGCCAGTCAGCTGTTCGGGTCAGGGGAGTGGTTGGGAGGGAACGATCTGAACAAGAGCCGATTAGACCTCTTCTATATCCTCCTCTCAGTTCTTAACTTTCTCAATTTTCTTAACTACTTGTTTTGGGCAAGATGGTACTAAGATAAGATGGTAAGGGCACTTGTGATTTTGTGTGATCAATAGGTATGCTTTGGCCGTGCAAAGAGCAACTGCCATTGGGTTGTAAGATAGTTTTTCTTTACTATGTGTTCATGTGTAATATTGCTTCTATATGTTGAAATAATGAGGGGAGCCAAGCTTCCTCTCTAAACTCTACTTCTTAATCTACTCCATCATAATCATAATCTCTCGACACTCCATAATCCATTTTGTCCAGTGGAACCCATCAATCCAAGTTTTTTTTTTTTAAATGACAGAGAGAACATCCCCATCTCTCACCGAGTACAAGAGCATTGGCTAAAACTCCAAATAGTATACCAAAATCTCCAGAATTAATGAAATATAGAAAATCTCGGACTCTTTATTTTATCTTATGTTTGATTGCTCGAAGTCCAAGTCTCATAATCCAAGCTCCAAGTTAGATCCCAACAAGCACACGGCAAATTATCGATGATCTCAGGCTCTCCATCCTCCAACTTCTTTACCCCATCGCTGCAACCTCTCGTCCTTTTATTCCCCATCTTCCATATTCGACCTTCTGCCGTTCATCCATAACCCATTTCCTGATCCGCCCTTCTTCCACGCAGAGCCAACACCTACAGAACTCCTCCGCGGCTACACACCGAACCCCTCGCACTATCCTTGCCCGCTCAAAGCCTGCCATCCAGCCACCTTCCTTGTCCCACAGATCCTGTTCGTCAAAGCCCCTCTCAAACGTCCCGGTTCTCTTAGACCACCCTCTCTGCCAGCCTTCATCCAGTCAGCCTCCAGCGTCCCCTTTCCCTCCAAACGCCGTCCTAGTCTCTGTTTCAGAGACGGATTGCATGGAAAAAGGGCAAAAAAAACAAATGGAAAACGAGAAGCATAGAAAAGGAGACAGGAGTGGTAAAAAGGGGGGAAAAAAATGAAATTGGTGTATAATGATAAAAGAAATCAGGTGTATATAACATTACGCATTCTCTATATAATTTTCATATTTATAGTAGAAAAGAACAATGTAACTCTAGGGTGGAGATATCGGCTGATACAAAATGTATCGGTTGATATGATATGATTTTTCAGAGCCTTATTATATCGGTCAATACGTATTGTATTGGTCGTATACAATAGTTCTCGGCCGATATATCGGTCCGATATCTGTCGATATTCATAATATCGGCATTTAAAAAAAAAAAATCAAAATGGTGGTAGGCTCGAGTTGATATCTGGGCTAATATCAGCCGATATCGGACCAATATCGGCCGATATTATCGTTTTCAATTTATTTTTTAAAAAAATCAGCTTTCTTTTGGATTTTTTATTTATTTTTTAATTCAGAAAAAAAATAATAAAAAATACTAATATTAAAAAAAAAAGTTAGAAAAGAGAAATTTATCTGCTGATATTTAGATATCGGCCGATATCTCGGCCCAGGTGAATTTTTCACCTTTGATGTAACCATGTTGCACCTGTCTAATATTTTTACTTTAAAACTGGATCTTTTGAAACACCAGCAGCAGAGAATTCATGTCTGATAAACCCTGCAACTGTGGGTTGATGTCTAGTGGGCTTCACATGGGCTCATATTTTAACAATTTTATCTCAATTTGATAATCTTATTTATTGATTTTGAATTTTTAAATATATTTGTTGAAACTTTAAAGATAAAAGCTATATGACTAAAATATCACTCCGTGACAAAATTTTATATGCACCCTATCTAAAACACAATATTATGTGAGATTCATGATTTCTTTGATTGAAAATGTCTTTGAAGTGTCTTACTGAGAAAATCTTGATAACCTAATTCATAATATAATTCAAAAATATTAAATAAATTATTTAATTTAAAAAGCTCATATAATTAATAAATGATTCATTTTACAGCTTTATTTATATCAAATAATCAGATATAAGCATTTGTAAAAAAGGGAAAAAAAAATATCGACCAGCATTTGTTAGTCAGTACGCCACTAAGCCCTGCAAACTGAGAATGTGTCCTACATAAGTTGCTACTTTATTTAAAATGTGATGCTAATAATTGCCTAAATTTCAATTTTTACAGACAAAGTTTCCAATTTCATTATTATCATCATCATCAGTCAATATCATATCTATTTAGAATCAGTTTTACGGGTTTTTGTTCTCCAATTACTCCTATAAAAAAGGGAGAAAAGAACTCTAAGAAACATTTAGCTAGTAGGTGAAAGCACAAATCTTATCTGTATAATTATACACAATATGATGGTTTTTTATAGTTAATTTATCAAGTTTTTATTAAAGGGATTTATATTATGTAATTCTTTGGATCCCACCGGGCAGGATTTGGTTTGGGTTTTCTTTTTCTCGAGTAAACTGAGACAAAGAGTTGGGCTTCTGATTTTTTTCTTGTTGGGTCGGACCCTACATGTAGTTCATCAGATTTGGTTTAATCTTAAACTGACTGTCACACTTCTATTTCAACTCCTCATAGAGTTACTCAGTATGGATGGGTAGGAAGAGGGAGACTTGCACATGTCTTAAAGATTTAGTCGAGTACTCTAAGAGCCCTATACTAAATTGTAATGATAAATGGCGAGATTACTTTGCACCCTCATCTTTCTCATAATCTTCATTAGAGGGTTGTGACAAAGATATAAATTTTGCCCAGAACCTTTGGAGATTGGTTGATATTTGTATCTTCTATACAATGCCCATACCACAAAATAACTTAGTTGATATAATTATATAAAGATAAAGATCAAATTGTTGTTAGGATCCAATCCAAAATATTTCATCCAATTCAGATACTTTAAGAATGAGACTGTCTTACAGATCAATTCAGATCCAACTAAAACACTGATTAAGATTCAATGCTGCATCTGCAGCATTTACTTCGATGTTGCTTATGCAAGTTTTTAAATAAAGGTAGACCTAAACACATAAACTAAAATATATTATTTACATCCAATTAAAGAATAATATTTATTTTAAAATTTATTTATAAAATTGACAGATCTATAAAAATGAATGACGTCTGTTGTGTGGTCATTCTGATACAACATTGGTTGCCTGTTAACGTCAGTTCACTTTCATGGGCCAGCTTTCAATTGTCTGAATTGATAAACTTAAAGAAAATTGGCAACTATAATCACTAAGAAAAATAAGTTCCACATCAATATGCAACAACTATTCAACTGTCCAAATTATATTCTCCGTAGGTTCCAAACAAATTAACATGAACTCCTTTTTAACCATAATTTAAGATTTTGCCAGGATTTGCCTCATCTTTGCAAATTGTCTTGATTGATGCTGTGAATTGAGCATTTTTTTTTATGAATAAGGTGTTCAAGCCTCTTATAGTATCTTATTAATCATTGGAACATGTGTAAGTCTCTCTATATAGTACATACATATACCGAGTAACTATAGAGGGAGTGGCCTTTTGAGATGGAGTAGAAATCAAAGTCAGGACTCTTGCTTCGTGAGACAAACTCTTGACCATCACTGTAACTTCTTTGGGTTTTGTTTATCGCACATCGCACAATTTGTAGTTCAATTTTGTAAAACAACTTAAAAGTGCTTGTCACTTTATGTAAAGTTTTAAACTCAATCGCAGTTCGAATTAAATTCAAATCTAAACATTTTAAGTCTGGCTTTTCTTAGGCCTTGCATTTATTCTCTGATAAGCTTGGCCTTGCATTTTGTTAATCTAAACATTTCATTATGGTCTTTTCCTTAAGTTGATTTTTGAAAATTTTGGCTTTATTTTTGAGATTTTTGTATGGAATTTCTTTGAAAAATGCATCTTTAACAAGAAATGCTAACTGTGGTCCAAGCAGCCCAATTTGTCACAGGAGTTGTTCAAACATCAATCTAGTCGATGGAATCAAATTCAAACTATCAACTGCAATCATCATCATCAACGGTGACCATTTCCCCCAGATAGGAATCAAGTATAGAGTATCCAGCCCAAGTTGGCAACAGGGGTGGCAGGTCGCACCACACATCCACAGTCCACACCCGAAAACTTGTCCATTGTGAACCGCTTCACAATGATCTGGCGTGAACTTTCAATCAAAGCTCTTGAGCGAGAATATTGGCTAATTCAAAAAGCAAAAGTTCACAGTTTTTTTTTTTCTCTCATCGAAGCCTTAAGTTGAAAGTTCACACCAATTATTATAAACTAATTCACAGTAGATAATTTCTTTGCCACACCCATACTCAGTCCAGTCGTAACCCTAAATTGAATGGTGAGACCTCACATTTTGTACCTCCCGTAAATGTAGACTGCTCGTCGTTCCATAAATAAAATGAGTATTCCTGTCAATAATGTATGAACGAAAACAAACCACAGCACTGCTGGTCCCCCATTCCAATCAGTGGAAACCCACACATAAATATGCATAAAAACATATGACAGTGACGTACAAACAAGCACTGAACAGACATGCATTTCTTTTATAATATAATAAATAACATATAGACATGTAATCTAGATACCACTGCATTTTCTCTGCTAGGAAGACGCCGTAGCTTTCTGTGTGAAGAAAAAAGCATGGACTATGTCTTCAAGATGGTGGTGATTGGAAACTCAGCAGTTGGCAAGTCTCAGCTCTTATCCAGATTCTCCAAGAACGAATTCAGCCTCGAGTGCAGGGCGACAGTGGGGGTAGAGTTCCAGACAAAGACTATCCTCATAGACAAGAAGCTCATCAAGGCCCAGATATGGGACACGGCGGGCCAAGAACGCTATAGATCCATCACAAGTGCTTATTATCGTGGTGCCTTGGGAGCTCTCATAGTCTATGACATCACCAAATGGCCAAGCTTTGAGCAAGTCCCACGCTGGCTCGAAGATTTGCGTTTCCATGCCGACCCCAATGTCATCATCATGCTCGTTGGAAACAAGTCTGACCTTGAAGGGATGAGGGCTGTGGCAACCGAGTCTGGAAGAGAATTTGCAGAGAGAGAAGGGCTGCTATTCCTGGAGACATCAGCTCTAGATGCAACTAATGTGGAGAAATCATTCCTCACAGTATTGGAACAGATTTATCGAGTAGTTAGCCGCAAATCACTCAGCAGCGACATGGAACGCCCTTTGGTACTGAAGTCAGCATTCAATGGTACACGGTTGGATGTGACAGAAAATCAAAGCCAGTATTCATGTTGCACCGGCAATGCTGTATAGCTTTTGTTCATTTTCTATCTCACAATTGGATCTTTATGGTTGGGTAAGTGATTAGAGGAATCCACACGACTTGTGACAAACATTAGAATATGCTCAATGGTGACTACCCAACAATTATTTCATTTTTCATTACTTTTTGGATAGGATAGAATCACATAACTGACCAAAGGAATCTAAAGGACATGAAACATTGCAACATGTTCAATCATGAGCACCCAATGATGACTATTTTGATAAGTTGTCGTTTGACAATAAAATATGGGTTTGGTGGCTGTACAGAGGCACATGCAGAAACACAAACCTCTTGCAGAGTGGGATCTGCCCATTTCCAGCCTAGCAATGCAATCCTTCCAATGTCAAACTATCTTTTGTTAATTATATTGTCAAATATATCACAATCCAAAAGCAAATGAAATAATAAAAAAAAATAATAATTGAAAATGCAATATATTCCAACATATAGTAGTATTCAAACACCTAATTCTATACTCAGAATATCCAGAATCTCATCAAGCACAAATTATTTATAACATGGCATGGTAAATTAATAAAATACAGGTAAATTCAATAGTCTGCAGTCCTTATCATCCATTTTACAACAGTAACCATGGAACATCGTTAGCTTGAACTAGTTTCTGGAGCCATGTATCCAAAAGACTCTTGAGCCCTCAAATAACCACTTCAAGAAATTGTCGATGTCTCTCAGTGTGTTGCTCATCCTAACCCAGGATGTTTGAGTATTCTTAGTATATGGTAGTAGCAAATGTCAGTGCCTTCGTGGTCCGGTAGTCACGGTGATCTGTGTCTTACATGGTTTGGTAAGCAAGGAGTGCATTGTGACTTGTGAAATTCCCATTTATTACCATCATGAGAGCCATCCATCATTTTCCTACACAAGATATTCATCTAATCACCTTCTCAGTATCAGACATCAGATAATACAGTACAGATTCCATTTGGTTTATTCCAATTTCTTTTTTAGCCAGGAAGGCATGCAGATGCAAATGCACAAATATGGTGTTCGTGGTATTCACAGTGTGCATAAAAAAGTCAACTCCAAATAGATGGGAAAATGACTAATATGACAATGACAAGTAGTTTTCAGTTCCCATTATGTATAATTTAGGATCCTGATGGATGGTACCATTAGGCCCTCAATTTGTACACAGAGAGTCATTAGATGCAATGATAAGATGAATCCCACCATTGGAAGGCCATAATCCAAACACAAATGATATTGAGATATCCAGCTAACAATGTTTGGCCTTTGTGCATTGAATGTGGACCATTGTCATTTATGAAATTTATGTGCAAGCCATCCAACAAAGGGTAAGCATTTTATATAATTAAAAAGATTCCAATGCCATAGTCAGTCCACTGTGGGCCCCAATAGAATCAACTGTCTGAATATAGTAAACTGTGTCTCATTTATACAAACTGAAGGCCTAAGAAACTGTACATATACACCCTGTTGAGGACATGGTTCTTTTTTATAAATGATTATTCAGGAAATCTGATTCAAATAGGATTGTGTCATAGAATGCATTTACCAAATCTAGTGAGAATCACAGTACATGATCAATTACCAAGAAGCTAAGGACACTAGCAACGAATGCTGAATCAGCCAAGCCACCTCAGAAATCTCGAAAACTCATCTTGGGGTCCTCTCGCTTACCACTTCCACGGCGCCCCCTCCCCCTGCTGCCTCCTTTCCGCCCTCCTCTCCCTCTTCCTCTCCCCCCTGTACGCTTGAAGAAAGACTTCCCATGCTTCATTTCAACGAGCGAATGCAGCAACTCATCACACAAAATGCAACCCACATGCAAAGTAGCCCCATCACTCAGGGGTGTCGTCTTCTTATTGAAATCCACTTCAATGATAGTTGAATCACACTCAGGGCACTGCTGATGTGTAGTAGAGATCCTGTGTGCACCCTGGGGAAGGAAGACGAGGCAGTTGCACATGTTGCAGTATAGCCTCCACTTGGGGGCACTCACTGGATCAAGGACAAGGGTTCCATTGCACTCCGGACAAGCACACACTCCTTGGGTTATCAAAGAATGTCGACAGGTGGGGTGTGGACAAAGGAAGCAAGGCATGCCTGCTCCCTTGCCCAACTTGCCTGAATTTCCCACTTTGAGAGCACCAAAGAGTGTCTCTATACCTTCAAATGGAGGACTGTTATAACAATAAGGACACAAAGGAAATGATTTACCATCTGGGCCGGCCATGGAAAAAAGCAATAGCTCGAAGTTGTCCAAAGGGGGCATACAAGTTCCTTGTATAGCTGAAAAAATATCCATAAGTTAGACAGGACAAGTACTATGGTGCTAGAGAAATTTAAAGCCGTACATCTCACTTTTATTGTGGTAAAGGTTTACAATGGAACAAAGTATATCTTTTGTGGAGAATTTAAAATGCCCATTTTCCATCTCTTTTTCCATTCTTCGCATACAGACCTCTCCTTATATAATTCAAAACAGATGAACTTGGGGATTACACCACTGATCTCAAGATCAATAATAAGAACTTTTTTAATCATACTGGCACCAATATAACAAATTACCAAATGATTTGCAACATCCAAATGAAGTGCTATGGTCCCATTCAAAAATAAAGGATCTTTTGTGTTACTAATGAGATGGACCTTCATAGAATTAACCAATGATAATGATAGGATGATTGATTGAGTGATCATTAGAGGTTAACAATCGAAAGTGAAAACATGGGATGAACAAGCCTAGATATTTGGACCTCTCATGTAAATCAACTGGGGTACCTTAATTGTGCCATTCTGGGGAAGATGATAAACATCCTCACAAGTTCCACAAAACAAACGTGGTGGTTGAGTGGCAATGTACTTCATGTAACGAATGCATTTCCCACACTTGCTAAGTAAACGCCCCGAATCTGCTAATAATGAAAACTGTGCTTCAAACAATGCATCCATGTTTTCAATCTGGGAGAAGAGAGGAAAGCATAGCCATGAATCCAAAGAAAACATGTAGAGGATGTGAAAAATCACATAGCACACATGCAAGAAATATATAAGAAACATCACTTCACATGCCACTATCTAACCAGATAAATGGCATCTATTAGAAGCTTTGTTTGGTCAAAATAAATATAGCATCTGGAAGTTAAGAAAAGCTTGCAGAGTCAAAAAGTTCTATTTTCAAAGAATATAGATAAGTTTTGTATAAAATACCAACCACAACTGTTTATCAACCAGAAAGCAAGAACTTTCCTCGAGTAATCAAGAAGGCCATAAACTTAACAAGTTCCTGTGAACAGATTTTATAAATTTCATAAATGAAATTACACAGCAAAAGAGAAGAAACAGGACATATGTCTGTATGTACATCAGGAAGTTGAAAAAAATAAGAAATTAGAGAAAAATAAATAGGAAAAAGAAATACATTAGCCGAGTCTCCCACAATAACAAGTTTTTCATGGAAGTGCCTAAAAGATCTTTAGAGCTCCCTGGCTGTAAGTTCTGCCTCATTGGAATCTCTTCTTCCAACAGGACTAAAAAATAATTCTCAGCTTATCCTAAAAAATTGAAGATTTCTAAAGCCTTCAAGCATTTACACAGACCAATTTGGAGTCAAAAGAATATGATTGAATACATCAATGACATAGGGTGGTCCACAGTTCAATTTAAAGCATACTGCCTTGAATACACTGATAATCAGAGTGGTCTATGGTGCAAGCCAAATCATAGTTCACCGACCTAGCAGGTCAAATAGAAACCAGCTGAGTCAATTTGACCTGTTCAAGTACTGGTGACTGGGTGATTGACAAGGGTCTGCTTGGTCCAATTGTGATTCAGCTTAACTTGTCCGTATCAACTGGTGATTCAGCCTGACTTGTCCTGATACAGACAAGTCAACCGGTGCCTAAGCCACATTTCCAACATTTCGCTGAATTTCTATCAGCCCCATATTTCCTACCTCACAAATTCATTTCCCAGTATACAAAGTATGGATTGGAAGGTCAAAGCTATTCTCAAAAAGAAATTAAGCAGGTCAACCTTTACACTTATATTTGATACGACACAAGAAAAATATCTACTGTGGAGGGAATAGGAAAACGAACACGCAACGTGTCACAAAACAAGCAAATAGAAGCATATATACATAACCAACAAAATAAAAGGAATGATTTCTTAACTTTTCACCAATCATAACTACAAGCATGAGAATAGATTTGGTAGTATTAACAGAGTATCACCTGTTTAACAAAATAAGAGAATTTCTGAGTAAATTGTTGCAATACATGTTGCACAACATGAACATGGTCTGCTTGACCCTTCGCTATCAGTGTAATCTGCTGTTCAATGAAGCTGCGGATATCTGGCAAACATAAGTCTGGATCAATACATTGATACCCTCTTACAAGGGTGATTCCCAGGGTTGTAGGGGCCAGTCTCCTCCCAGCTTGGACCTTCAAATAACAAGCTAAATACTAAGGTCCTGAAAGTTGCACTGGGAACAAATCCAGAATAAACTTTAAAACAGCTAGTACTTCAGATGCTCAAATATGAGTCACATTATGATGATGTAGTGATGCAGTCTTAAGGTCTCTCCCAAGACTACAACTCAAAGATCTAAAGATTCTTATGCAAAACCACTCTGAAAAGAAAATAAATGAAAATGAAAGCAAACACAAGAATGGATAAAACATCAAAATCACACTCACCGACATAAAATTTAGATGTCCCAAGCACATAGACATAAACACTTTAGCTTCGAAGCCTATGAAACACCATACAGTTATGTTGTGGCTTCCTAAAGCCCACCTCAAAGGGTACACATGAATTTACTCACAGATCAAATCTCCTTTTTTTTTTTTCCTTCTCTCATTTTCATAAATAATTGCTTTAATTACAAATAGACACTAAAATATTTGCTAGCCAAACGTACTATTTACGGAGATCTAATAATCCCTGTACATTTTGTCTTTCCAAGGACATAACGTATTAAAACTAGGCCTTCTAAATAATAAACAAAACCAAATTAGGCAAAATTAATAATAAATTCGCAACCAAAATAGACTATCAGAAAATTGGCCATTAACTTCTTCAATTAGTGTAGCATAAATTGGGGCCTGTAGGAAAGGTGATCCAATAACCCATCCAATTGATCCAATTCCATGTAATTTGGATATTATATTGGACTCAAAATATGACCATTAGTAAAAATCACGAAAATAGACCTAAATATTCTAAATTCAAAAATAAATATAATAACTCCTGCATCATATAGAACAAGAATGCCATACAATGAAAAGATAGCAAGACATGATGTTTCAGAAGAAACTTGTAAACCTGCACATAGTTGCGCTCGCATATGTTGTTAATGTGTACAGAAATGGATGCATCTGTGCCTATTCCATTCTTTTCCATCAGGGAAATTAATTCACTCTCGCTGAGGTAATCTGGAGGTGTGGTGCTCCCCTGAAATTGAAAAAAATGAAACATGTATGAGCAAAAGAAACTTGAGGTGTCAGTCACCCTTTCTTCCTCAACTTACCTATAACCAGAATTCGTACATGTAGCATACATTAAAAAGATTATAGCCATCTTGAATGCTATCAATAACAAAACACAAAATAGACATTGGTTGAAGAGTCTGATTTTAGAATTTTTTTCCACACGAGGTTACATGCCATATTGTCATGTTTTCATAATAATCAAAGCACCTGGCACATTCAAGGGCAAAAGGGTTTCAAAAGTGCAAGGAGGAATGCACACTTAGGAATGACCCAATTTTGTGCAAGTACATTCTTTTTTGTCTTTGTGACACCAAAATTAACAAAAATGTTGCTTTAAAATAGCTGTGTCCACAATAGCTTGAAAGAATCAAAACTAAAAAAGGGGCTTGCTTAGGCATGAGCACTTCAGCAAAAGCTACGTGCACCCATGTCCACCTAACAACTAGGAGAGGTGCAAAGACTTGGCATCCCTTCCTTTTTACCTGGGATGGCAAATTTCTAACCCGACTCAAAAAACCCGGGTTTGAGCCATACATATCCTCAAAATTTTAATTTGATTTGACCTGACCCGACTCAAAATAAATCAAGGTTGGGTTGAGAAGTCTACCTGAATTAAAATCACCATTTAAGTTCCCCTTTTTCTTATCCATTGTTTTTAGCCCATATATGCCTTCCCTTCCTTTCCCCCCAAAGGCACAAAGTTCAAAATTCTAATCCATTGGCTCCTTTCTCATTGTCCAATGCTCCCACATGGAAGGGCAGTCTTTCTATCATTTTCTTTTTAATTTTTTTTTATCTCACGTTCCGATTTTTTTTTTTTCCTATATTTTTTTATATATGTCAGGTCCAGTAAAATGAAATTCAGGTCAAGTAGGTGAGGCCAATCATCAAAAAGTTAAAGTTCAAGTCGAGGAAAAATCTGTTATTACCTAAAGCCAACCTATCCTGACTTGACCCATTCTCACCCTACTGGTAACTAGGCATAAATTTGACTCCTATATACAAATATATATATATATTTCTATGGTAGCATCACATAAATGGGCATTTTTTAGCACTTCGAATCTTGGAGGAGAAATTATATTGGAGTAAAATTTAGAAGTAATGATGAATATAACCACTCGAATATCTCTTCTATGTTTCACTCAAAGGAATGAATAAAATAAAGGAGAAAGCAAGAGCATGTAGTAAAGGTGATAAATGATCGTTTTTGCAACCATAGAGGTTGAGGGTTCAAGTCATATAGGTGCCAAATAAGTAGACAGCCCATGACTACTACAAATAGAAAAAGACTTGAAGGCTGACACTTGGCAAAGCTCAAGTCTAGTCCATTTTTTTAGAGGTAAGCTCAAGTCTGATCCTTTTTTTTGAGCGGTAACAAATCAAATAAATTATATTAATGAGCTCAAGTCCGTTCTGTCTATACATTATTCATAATTCTTGCATTTTTTTTATTGCCCCTTTGTACAGATCGTACGTAATCTGGACATATCTATTACGAATACATCTCGACATTAATTGCATTGGCATCCTCTAATGGGCCCTTCCATGAATCAATAAAAATCATGCATTAAGGTTTTTATTTTTATTTTTTTTATTTGAAGTCTTTAATATCTCAATAGGAACATAGCTTCAAATATTTCAAAAGGAAAAAAAAAATGGTTTCCATTATTGATCTAAGTTGACATAATCCTAAATTAGTTCTATGAAATACTAGATTTGTTTCTCCCTTACAAAAAATATGAGAGGATTTTTTTCTCTCATTCGTAATAATTTGACACTCTTGCTTTCCATGTTACAATTATTATGTAATTTCTCACTAAGAAAAAATAACATAATACCAAAGATAGGGAAGTCTCATCATCATTAGGTATGCACATGGGCTGCATTCAAAGCAACAATATTGACTAGATGTAATTTGAGAAATAGGATTGTCATTCATGATGGAATGTCGTGTCGTGTGTTCTATGTGGTGAGGACGAGGAATCAGTGGATAATTTACTTTATAGATGGAAGTTCACGCATAAGATCTGGGATTTCTCCTTACGTCAAATGTGATGTGAGATCGATGCTCACCAACAGAGCAATCCAGAAAAACGGGGATCCCTATTGTCTTCACCGAAACAGGGAAGGAAAAGAAGCAAGAGTTCCAGTGAAGTTCGTCTGCTCATTGGCAGGGACGTAGGAGGAGTGGGCCCTCGATGCAAAGCCATACGGGGTTCCGCTAGTGGGCCCAGAGCGGACAATATTGTGCTGGATGGATTGGGGCATTACAACAGGAATATGGGACGGTTAGAGGCGATAATGGTGAAGCAGGGCAGTGGGCGAAAGCTAGCACGAACGGCAATTTTTGTGAACAAATGGAAGGCTGGATCTGTAGGCTTTGGGATTGGAGGAGGAGGGGACAGAGGATGGTTGAAGGGAAGGTAGGGTGGACGGTGGATGTTGGCCTGAAAGGGAGATGTAGATCTGGTGGAACTATGGTTAATGGGCGAAGGGATGGTGGAACATGTTCGTCTGTGAACAGAGACTCTGCGACAGGATTGGGATGGCGTCTGGGAGTGGAAAGGAATAGTGCTGCAGTAGGATGGGATGAAGGATGTGGCTTGGTGCTGACGAACGACGGCTGAAAGATTTGAACAGAGGTGTAGCAGTAGCGGCGGTGGCTTGAGGCGCTTTGGATGGAGGTGGAACAGGTGGAGATAAGAGGGCGATTACACCCTGTGAACGCTGGCATTGGGCAAACGGCCAAACACCCAGAGTTGCAGTTGCTACAGAGGCCTGAATTGAGATTCCTTGTCTGCGACGGGCACTGCACGGGAGGGGCAAATGCTGGCAGGAGACATGGCAGTAACCCTCTTGTTTTTTAACAGCAAATTGAGAATAGAATCGTCCCTAATAACGCAGGGAGACAACTCGATACCATTTAATGTGGGATCAGTGCTCACCGGCAGAGCGATCCAGCAAAACGGGGATCCCTATTTTCTTCACCGAGATAGGGAAGGAGAAGAAGCCGGAGTTCCAAAGAAGTTCGTTTGCTCACTGGCAGGGATGTAGGAGAAGGAGAGAAAGAGGAGATAGAAAAATAAATTCAGATTTCTTATTCCATCGTGAGAGTCTGCTCAATTACAATATCTCATCTCCTTTAAATAAAAGGAAGAAAATTAAAATAAGAAATATAAGAAAAGGAAAGCTAATTAGAACAGGAAAGTAATTAGGAAACTTAATTACACTAGGAAACTAACTAAACAAATAAAATTAATTTAGAAATCCATACAGGCTTGCTAAATAAAAATGGGGCCCGTGTTCTACATCAAAATGGGTTGTGATTGGGTCTTAAATGGATCTATGGGGAAGGTTATGGAGGAATGACGTGGGAGTCCTGGTTGGGAAGAAAAAGTCGATTCAAATTTAATTCGGCTTTGTAGATGTCAACCAATTGGATTGGAGGATAGGAATTCAATGTCTTGGTTGTCGTTGTATATAGAGTTTGAGGGGTGTTCCATTTCAGATTTGTTGATCTCTTTGATTCTTATTTGAGAGGGGGTAGGCAATGTTTAGCTCTTAGAGAACCTTGGACCATGCCTCAATTTGGGTTCCATAAATTTACATTGATGGTGCATCCAAGGGAAAGCGGGGACCAGATGGCACAAGGGCTGTGGTGCATAATGATTGAGGTCAAATGATTTTTTATTTCTCAAAATGGGTGGGGATTTACAGAGTTCAATGGATGGGCATCAGAAGAGCTATCCAGATTTGGGTAGATTCAGGGGTGGGAACTTGGTCATTGAGGGGGATTCTTTTAATGCTATAACTTGGGCAAGTGGTAGGAAGAAAATGCCTTGGAGGCCTGCTCATATTGTAGGGACATTAGAAGGGTGTGCCTGGGTAAAGTTGTACACTTCAGGGTCAGGCACTTAGAAAACTACATAGCAGAACTCAGAGTGGGGAAACAGGAGGCTTATGTGGGGATTTTGTAATTGGATGTTTTAGTGTGGGTTTCTTTTGTTATTAATGTTTATGTTTTGTTTTTTCTCTTTTGTTAATGTAGTTTTCATTTAGTATAGTTCTCTTATACTGAGAGGGCAAGGTATACTAGGTTTTTTTTTCTCCTCTTTACTGTTTCTTTTTATATAAAAAAAAAAAAGACATTCGTCCAATCTATCTAGAGTTGGCACTAATAATTGGAATTGGCAAATTGTTGTCTGGATAGGATAGTGTCTTAAACTGAAATCCTATTCTCCAGATAGTGTAGTGTCTTAAACTGAAATCCTCATCTCCTTTGGTAAATAAAAAAAAAACGTTCAATAGGAGTTAGGACCTTCCCTTAATTACCTATTTAAAAAGCATTGCACTCCTTCATAGCAATTAAATTGGTAAATAATAATCTTCAGTTAACTTACATGCATGTTAGTATATAACAGAACAAGGTTAGAAATATTGCCAATTTCTATATGGTGCATAAGAGGAGAAGACGGAAAGGTGGAAGCTTGTGAGTCCTGAGATAGTGAAATTTAATTTGGATGAGCTGCAAGAGCTAAACCGATTCGGCTAGCATAGGTGGTATTCTACATAACTCTTAGGGTAAGGTACTTGCTTTTTTCTAGACCTGACCCGACCTGAGATACCCAAACACCAACCTTTTAGGAATTAATCCGAACCAAGAAAAATACTCGAGACATAAAAAACGTAGTCGAGAAGCCAACATTTTTAATAGATCGCCAAAAAAATCCAACAATGGAGACAAACAAATATCTATAATAGATATCAAAAATGGAAAATAAATAAGAAGTCTCACAAAAATTGAAAATTAAGAGGTAAAAAATTAAACAAATAATATCTTTATATCATTGAATGGGAGAGACAACAAGGGGAAAACTGGGTCCGGCAGGTATAGACGGAGTGCTTTGTGACTGCAACCGTAGAATGTCCATAGTTTTCTCCAAGCCAATAGGTTAAAGGATTCAAACGAGACAAAACTTATTAGCATTAGGAAAGCCTTGTCCATGTGGTCTTCATTGGGAGGGGGGGAAACTAATCATCGAGGGGGACTCTACAAATGCGATTGGGGCCAAAAAGACCTCCTTGGAAGATGATCACAATAGTGAGGGAAATTAGGGTACTTTGTTCAGGTAGAGAGATTTCTTTTGCTTTAATACAGGAGGTTAGCAAACGGAGTAGCTAACTTCTTTACTAAGAATGGAGTGGACTTCATTACTACTGGCATGTTCCACCTTTGAGAGCCCTTTAGGCGGGAGAGAGATTCGCCTACAAGTTCACTTGCCGTTTTTGTGATATGAGAATTAATGTATTTTATCTTTTTCTTTCTTGGCATCATTCGGGTTAAGCCTTTTAAACCCATCATTGTTGTCTCATGTACCTGGTATCTCTTTTCATTAATATAATTTATTCTATTTGTTACCACTAAAAAAAGAGACAACTAAGACTTATAAAATGTCTTTATGTAATTATATATAAAATATTACATAATATACTAAAATATCTTAGATCAGGTCTCAGATCTTGGGTTTTTTCTAGATAACCCAATCCGACCAAAAAAAATCTTGGGTCCTCAAAACTTGGAACCGACCCAACTCCCATTATCTTCGATTGATCATACAGGTCCATTTTTTACCCAACTCAATTTGCACCGTTAGAAGTGATAGACAAAAAAAGCAGAGTTTTTAGCCATCAAAGAAGCCTTGGAGAATATTTTGGGATCACTTTCAGGGCCAAGTCAATGTGGAAAGTGATTCGGTTAATGTTTTCAGGTGGGCTTAGGAAGGAAGAAACCTTGTTTCCCTATTTAGAGAGATCAAACATCTGAGTGCCTCAGCATCCTTGGATATATCACTTGTGCATGTTCATAGATTGGTGATTGTAGTGGCAATCTGGTAAGGCGTTTAAAGTCCGGCTGCATGATAGAGGTCACAAGCTCACCTCCTCTACACCTGGGCGGCACTTGGCGGGGTGTTTCTAGAATGGATTTGTATTTAGATTTTTCTTTGTTCTGACTGTAAGATTTCATTATCATTTGTATTTTCCTTTCTATGCCCATCTCAGTCACTCTTTCTTTAGAATTTGTCTACTTTCTTTAATGGAATATTCAACATTATCTTTTCAAGAAAAAAAGTAATTGGTGAGGAGAAAGAAGTAGAATCGATTAAACTGTTACCTCATATAGATCAATTTTCAATATTTTTATTCTCTCCCCCAAAGAAAACTGTGGAAGATTCTTGTCATTCATTGCCGTCCATGGCATGATAGATGTAAACCCTTTAGCTATAATGTGCTGCCCTGTACAATAGAAGAACTCACCTCCAGCTGAAAATTGTACTTTTGTCCTGGAATGATAATGAAGGCATCATGTACCAAGAAACAAGTTAAAACAGAACAAAATCTATATATTCCTGGATACTGAAACTGGCTAGCTAATCTTTTCTAATTTCTTAACATTAGTTCTCACGACATTACAAATACATCAATATAACTCAGGAGAAATATGAGCCAAGACATGCCATAAGAGTCCAAGATTGACAATAGGCCATTTCTTCCAATATGTCATGGTTAAAGTATGATAGTTCACAATAAGATTGAGCAATGATGAAGATATGAAAATAATTAAACTGCAAGGTAATGTATGCAGAATGGTTGTATGCTCTCCTTTTATTAGATTTTTTGAATTAAAACAAAACTGCCAAGCATAATAGTAAAGAAACATGAGTACAACACTATAATGAACCAACGTAAAAGTTCTCCACAAATCTAATATATGATATATCGAAGTCCTAAAATCAACATAATATATCTGGATGGCATGAACAACGTGTAGGATACCATAAGCAACAAATCATAAAAGAGACGACAAACTTTGGCGTTCCTTATAAAGGAAGTATCTTCAGTAGTCCCATCCCCACCTAAAAAATTCCATGCCAAGAAAATTAAGGAAATGCAATCAACAGAAGAAATTGATGAGAAGTGCAACTATGGAAGCAGAATTCTAATTCCATGGAATTGCCACCAGACCAAAAATGACATAAGGGAAGTGTCTTGAGGATAACGAAATGACGAGAATGAAAGAATGAAAATAAGATATATCCAAGAAACAAAAAGTTCTAACAGAGTCTTAGGGTTAACTAAACAGACTAAGCACTATGAGTTAAATAATAATAGTTCTCAATAGGAATTTGCAAACTACCAATAATTAAAAATTAATAACAAATAAACGTAACACGCTTTTTGTTTTTATTGTTAATTATAGTTAACACAAAAATGCTCAAAGGTTATATCATGTTGCACCAAGAGGGAGACAGATTCAAAGGTAGTGGGCATTCTTGAAATTCCCTCATTACTAGGCAGATTTGCATCTCAATTTAAATATCTAGGAAATAGCAAAGATATATGTGCTGAAATACATGCCTCCCACCAATGTTTTTAAAAATCAAACGATGGGCCAACTCATTTTAGCAAAAGGGTGGGGCAGAAAAGGTTTAATCAAGGTTCAGCCATAGTCAAAACTGACAAAACATGACATCTAGATGACATCACAAATAAATAAATAATAATAGAAATTAACAAAAATACAATATAAAATAATTTAAAAATATAATTAACTATCCTTCTTACGTGATATAAACTTATCATCATTTGCAGATATCTCGTTTATCTATGGTCAACTTGTCAAGTTCTACTTTTCCATTTGACGCAATTGTAAATCATAATATTTGTCACACCACTATCTACTAAGTCTTTCTTTATCCCTTCCCCTCCACGTTTTCAATGGCCTAGCTCTCATCCTGATTCAATATGGGATGGGTCGTTACAAATGGTATCAGAGAATGATTCAACTCTCTGCTTGAGGGTGTGGGCTTGGTTGTTGTGTGTGCAGAGCCGATGACAGCTCTAGTTTTTAAGGAGGGTAGATTGTAATATCCCGCCCCAGAGGGGGGCCTATGGAGAAAAAAGTCCCACATTGCTAGTTGCTTCGGAAATTCCCTCGTATATAAGTGATAGCCTTCCTCCTTCTAGCATGAGGCATTTTGGGAGCAACAGTGGGTTAGCTTGCCAATTGAAAGCCGTGCGGGCCATGTGTGAGGCCCAGAGTGGACAATATCATGCTAGCGGGATGGACGTTACATGCCTACAATTTGCAATTTCTCAACTGTACATGCTAGAGCCGTCTCTAGTCTTCTACTTCATGACCAAACCACTTTAGACAGGTTTCAATCATTTTTGTCATCTATTGGTGCTATCTTTAAGGTATCTCTAATGTGGTAATTTCTAAATTCCAACTCTTATCTTTAGAGTCAATCCACTCATCCAACGTACCATGAGCATCTGTTACTCTGTTTTTGTCTATTTGCCTTATCTTTATTGCCAACACTCCGCTCCTAAGAGCATAGTAGACTTGATAATTGTTTTATAAAATCGCGTCTTTAAAAGATGTGGTACTCTTTTAATCACACAAAACTCCGCTAGTTTGTCTACATTTTGCCCACCCCACTCCCATTCTATAAGTTATATCTAAGTTAGGTTGATGCAGAGCATGTCACCATATTTATTTATTTTGTTATTCCATTATATAGTTTTAGTTTTACTTTATTTGAGGGTATTTTAGACATTTAGTATAATTTTATTTGAGGGCAATTTGGGAATGAATCATTGTGAACACTATAAAAGGCCTTTAGTATGCCTCATACGAATTTAGTGAATGAATAAGATTTGGAAATTTTCAAAAGCCTCCTTTGCTTAGGTGTACGACACTTGGAGAGAATCCAAGATCTTGGTGGAATCCAAGCAAGGTTTGAAGCCTTTTCCCCTATCCAGGTATTCTTCCATCTGCTCTTCTCTCTTTTCATCTCTTCTACTTCTCTTTCTTCTTCCCTTTTCTTCCTTTAAATCCCAAACATATTCGAATTTTCATTGTTTTTCCTTTCCTTTGAGTGCCGCCTATCCCTATTGGTCCAAAACGCCATCCCATCAGCCACGACTTCCATATTCTTCTCATCTAGTGCTGCCGCCCCATCCTTTTATATAAACCATAGCCTTTGCTGCCCCTTTCTATCCCATCTATGAGCCTTTTCTTCTTAACCCTAACCCTAAATCCACATCTAAACCCTAATTCTAGCCATATCCTTTAAACCCTAGCCCTAATCACCATTCCCAACCCCAAAACAACCCCATAAACTGTTCTCCCATGACCTATCCATTAAGATCCCCTTTTTTGTTGTCCCACACCATTAAGATCACATATTACTGCTATCCCACAGTTTCTCCTTGCCAAACAACCAATTTAAACCCTATTTCTCATGAAAGACTTGCATGTCTGTGGGATTTGACAAACCCCTTTGTTTTAAGGGACCCTTACTGCGAATGTGACTTGGTCTGGATTGTTTTATAGTCTCTTATATTAGATTCCAAGGATTGCATGATTATTTGTGATAGGGTTATATTCTTAAATTACAATTATTGATTTAGATCTTAATTTCAACCATAGCATGTTTGTTCATAATCAATGTTTTCCCTCTTATTTGCATTAGTCCCCTAGGGTTGCTATTTATGTTGTGTTTTGCATCAATTTTGACATTTAGGTTCATTCCATTTAGTGTCCTGCGTCAAATTTGGTATCAGAGCAAGGTTAGGATTTTTCTTTAAACATCTACGGTTCTAGATTGCATTTATTTTGTGATAAAAAAAAAATTCATAAGTCATTACATCATAAGTCATCATTACATCATCAATACATTGCAGATAGAGTCAAGGACACAACATATAGCTAGTCTTTCCCAATTTGTGAGTCTATAGGAACCCTAGTGTGTGTGTCTGTGCATGACAACTAGGAGTAGGGTTACCTATCAGAAAGGGTCAGAACCATCTAGAGACATGTCAGGAGAGCAACCCCCAGTTTGGGTTACTCAGATCTTCACCCAATTGATCGAACTTCAGAGAACTCATAAGACCTTAAGTACTGACTTGGCCGCCATGAGAACTAGGGTTGAAGTCCTAGAAGCCCTTCTCGCATTTGCACAAAGAGGAAAATACTTTGTATTTTTATCTCCCTCCCAGAGCCATAGTGCTCTAGATTTCTAGCGCCATTCAACCTCTTCAATTTGTAAACAACTCCATAAGGTAGACTTACTGTTTTTTTTTTTGCTACCAACTCATCCTCTTCTAGATCCCTCTCCTCCTCTAATCTGTCCCAACTTTCCAACTCTCGTAAACAAGCTTCTTTTCTCTCATTAAGAGGTCCCCCAGCTGATTTCACCCAATCCTTAATCTTTGACTTCAGTAAAATAAGTTTCTTGGACATAACATATTCTCCCCAAACATGAATATCAAAGTTATCCCACCACTCTTTTACCAACTGCCGAAACTTTGGATCTTCCAACCATACATTACTACAACGAAAAGGTTTCGGGCCCCAATCTATCTCCTCTGTATCAAGCAAGATCGGGCAGTGATCTTATATACGACTAAACAACTTTAATTGACTCACACTGGGGAAGAATGTAGATCAATCTGAAGATGTAAGAAACCTGCCCAAACGACTCCTAGAGGCTCTAGCCTACCCTTTTGACCAAGTAAAACGGCGACCAGTGAGTGGATAATCTGTTAACTCATTCCCATCAATGAAATCCGAAAAAGATTCCATTCCTCTAGTAAAGGAAGTACCCCTCCTTCTCTCCGATGGAAAGCGAACAACATTAAAGTCACCACAAACACATCACAAGGCAGGACTCCAAGAATGGATGGCATTCAGCTCCTCCCAAAAAGCTTCTCTGTCCCCATCAACATGAGAACCATACACATTAGTGAAACCAACCTCCAACCCCTCATTGATAAAAAATCCCTTGACTGCAATGGATCGAGAATCCATCCTCCTTGCTGTAATCAGAATGAAAGATGGATTCCACATAAAAACCAATCCTGCAGATAAGCCGTCTGATGGCTTACAAAAGCTGTCACAATCCTGGGATCCCCATATTTCCCTAACCATGGTTGTAGGAATTTCTTCCCTTTTGGTTTCTTGGAAGACAAAGGAAATCTATTTTATTTTTTCTTATGACGAGTCTATTGCACCCCTTTTTGTCCTGAGCCCAAGGCCCCTAACATTCCAAGTCAAGACCTTCATTGAGAAACACGCTTCCCATGTATTTTCTGCCCTGCCTATACTTCCTTCTATAATATACATGGAAGAATGATTTACTGCCCATCAACACCCGTGCTGCTCTGTTTGTCCTTGACTGCCTAGAAAAGGTTGAAGATGATCGATCTCTCTTTTCCACCCTGTTTAACTCATTCATTGCCTGTCCTTCATCACTAAATTTGATTCCCAAGGACTTTCCTATCTTCAGAATCTCATTACCATCTCCCTCTGAATATCCCTTCCTCTTTAAAGAAACCAGTACAGGTTCTTTGACTGCGATTTAGACCAGCTGGGTTGCCATCAATCTCCTCCTCCTCCTGAGGAGGGACAAGAACGTTGCTTGTTGCCGAGTCCAATACTGGAGGTTCGTTCCCCAATTCCACCACAGGCGACAATCGCTGAAGAGTTGGTTGCTGCACACAGAGCTAAAGCTCATGTTGTAACTGTATACCATGTCCTTGAGGAAACAGAAAGCCAGGCTATATGCCTGGAACTTGTTTCTGTAACGAGAGACGAAGTTCCTAACGCTGTGTTGAAGCCTGGAGGAATGGTAAGTCTGGAAAGATTGGGTAAGATGGCATAACAGGGAAAACAGGAAGAGGTGGACAAAATGGCCGAGGTCCTTGAAGAAAGTTGTGAGCAAATGGGGTTGAGAAGGAGTATTGGCGTCTCGTAGGCCTGGAGTTCCAAGTGAATGGGCCAATACAGGCCCTGATCCAGACCCGAGAGGCCTACCACCTTCCCGTAAGTTACACACATGATTCTCTCTGAGTAAGCTCTCCACACGCTCCACGCGTGCGAGAAGGTCAGGTTTCTCTTTTAAAAACCGACTCTGAGTTAGGACAGCATTAAAATCTGCTCCCTGCTTCTCCCTCAAGCTTGTCCCCTTTCCACCATTTCCCCTTCTTTCTAGCAATGACATCTGGAGCAGCTGAAGTCTCGCCGTCAGTATCCAAAATGTTTGTGCCACGTGGCAGGTCCAACGTTCGAAAAATCTTCGAGGATGCCGAAAACTTCGCTGTCTTCTCCAGCGGAAGAGACAAAGATTCTGGTGACTTTTTCGGCACCTCAACCCAGATTTTTCGCACAGCTATGTCAAAAACCTGCCCTTTCAGACCCAACCTCATTGTTTCCAGTATCTTTTGATGGATATCCACCTCAACCAGGAGTGTTAGAGAAGAACATTCTTAACAAATTTGAATCGTCCGCCTCTACAAACTTGCCAAGACGCTGACCAAAAGCCCTAATCAAGGACTCTGACCAACCCTCTAGAGGATATCCAAAACACCGCACCCTAGCCATCCTTGTGTAACGTGTAGACGCTTGGTTCCATTGTCCCAGAACCCTAATTCCAACTGGATCTGTGGGAGATTGCTGAAGACGAGTGACCTTTGACTCTGATTTCAGAGGAATCTCCTATCTCCGATTCTGCTCACCGACGGATTCGAAAAACCATTACCAATGAGGAGATTTTGTATTTCTTCCACAGACACAATCCTTTGGGATTGCAAAACCACAGCCATTGTCGGCCACTCTCTGATCGACACTTCCTCTGCCGGATGAAGCATGAGATCAAAGTGAAGAGGTTTATCCGATTTTGCCGTCCCATTCTCAACTGAATAAATTCCTTTCACTAAGGGAGTGTTCTTAACCACTTCTACCCATTACCCAACAGCCCTGTCACCTTTCAACACTACACCACCCTCCTTTGCCTGAGACTTCTTTTGGACCCTTGTAACCTGCTTCGTACCTTGTTCAGCCACACTGGGGAGACAAATTGGTTGAGTTTTTGGCATTTGTTGTACACCCCTCTGGAAGAGAGCAGGGTGCACCTGTAGCTGTCGCCCTTGCTTTCGATTCTTTGATCGCTATCTCTGCTTGTCTGCCGGTATCCATTCAGATGAAAGCAAAAGTTCTTCCTACTAAATCCTTTCTTCGAGGAACGAAGGCATCAACCACCGTTCCCCAGTGCCTGAAGAATCCTTGGAGCCAAGTGGTGGTTGTCAACTCTGGTAGGTTTGCCACAAAAAGTGTAACAGAGGTCTCGTCTCTAATGCCGTTGTGTATCCTTTCTTTCGCCTGCTGCCATCCCTCTTCCTCCTCTCTCCCGCTGTCCCTGCCGGTATTGCTCCTCTCCTCCAGTCTTCAGGTAAGGACCCTCTCATCCCTGCACACACTCTCTCACTTGCTCTCTCACTTTCTCTCAGAGCTCTCCTCCAAGTAACCATCAGAGCTCGTGAAGGCTCTTATTATTTGTAATTTGCTACGATTAGGAAAAAAAAATCTTTTAAATTTTCTTTTAACATTTTCAGTTAAAAAGAAAATCCAACTAGGTGCATTGAAAGCTCACTAAACAAGCAACAAACTAATCAAATTTAAGCCCAAAATTCCAAATTAGACATTTGATCTTAGTGGTCAAAGTTAGCAGGCATTGGTCGAAATTAAGACACCTTGTGGTTTTGACCACTAAGGTCAAGTGGCTATATTTTGAATTTTAGGCTGATATTTGGTCGACAAATAGGTCATTCAATGAATTTCAACCTAACAGGTTGAATTTTTATTAATCTCCCATTTTTTTTAAAAAAAAAAAGGGGAAAAAACGCATGTGGCCAATGTGACTGGTCAGGCTTGATTTTGACTTGTATTGTACTAAAAAAGTATAGGCTTTTTACCACAGTAAAAGGTAAAATTCCATCTCAAAATTGAGAGTTTTAGAAAAATTAATAAAAATTTACTCTAAAAAAGGGACTCAAATGGGTAGGCTGAACTTTAGACTTGAAAAGCCTGACAAGCTATGGGTCAATTGGGGCTTTTATATATCTAACAAGCAGGGCTGAGAAAAGGAGAGCTGTGCCCAAGCTTAAGCCATAAACAGATCAAGGTACAAAACATGTTTTCCAGTTGGTCTGACTTTTCCCAAAAAGGATCTAAGAAGAAATAGATGTAGCATGTATGGTAATAAGAAATATGATCCTTCCACTATTGGTAGGAAAAAAATTATCATCCCACTATGTATAAAGTGAACAAGGTCGATGCAACTTTTCACCTACAAAGTCAATGTGATAAAACTAGTTTTGAGACAGGTTTACAAATGATGTTGTTTTCAGTTCAAGATGGAAATCTTCTCATTATACTCTGACAATATTAATTCCACCCAAAATGAATACTTCTTATCCAAACAATTCCAATTACGAGAAGCCATGCAATGCAACATGGAATCCTAAATGAACTGTCAAAAAAATACTGCAATATGTTACCCAACTTTTCAAGCAAATATAAATGCATGACAACAGTGTAAATGGATAAAGACAAATACTACAAAGTTTATCACCTTATGTACTTGCAATCTGGACTCACAGACCCAATAAAATGTTGAGTGATGTATTGGTACACTCTCCAAGCATCATTCCCTAACATATCCTCAGTTGCTGCTCGCATCGGAGTTATTGGAGGATGATCGCCTGCATCAGTTCCCATCCGTGGCTTATGAAAACCATCAGCTAGTAATGCTTGCACTTCATCACCCCAAATAGGATTGTTACGCTGCATGGCAAGTGTTCCCTTGAAGTCAAATGAGGCAGGATAAGCTGTGCTCTCAGTACGCGGGTAACTGGAAGGATGACATTCAAATACAAAGTAAGGCAAATTTAAGCAAAATTAGTAGTGAAGTATGGAAGCCTTTAATCAGATTTTGAGACTCTACTGGCAGAATACCCATCATATTGATCACAAACAATAAGAAATTAAGAATTAACAGCATGTCCTTATTGGCAGTACAGTAAGAGGGAAAATTACAAAATCATACACAGTAAAAACAGATCCAAATGAAAATGCCTTGATTGTTATAAATTGTCATTTGTAAAACACCTTGATTGTTATAAAATGTTGTGAGCAATGTCAACAGATTCTAGTCTATATCATTGCGCCACAGTCACCATATACAACTGAACTCTAAACATACCTAGATGATTCTGATATTATCATTGTTAGAGAATGGAAGACTAGAAATTGGTTTGTATGTGTTCCATTAAAGTAAGGTCTGTATTATCAAGAGTTTCTCTTGCTCTAATCAGAGCCATATATCCCATATGTTGTGTCTGTCATGCCCACCAACATAGATGGGATTTAATGTAATGACCCGACCCTTTTGGGAGTTACAATTGGTATCAAAGCCAGGTTCAACTCTCCGACCTTGTGGAATGGGTGGTAGGGGTGTGATCTAATTTAGAGTTGGAACCTTGACCCGAAGTTAAGAACCAAGAGGGTTATGTGGATATGGAGTTTAGAGGACTTAAGTTGAAATTGTCGACTTCGAGGAAAAATTGTTTTTGTTTGGAACGTAGTTCGTGGAGTATGGTCAAAAGGAGTGAGCCTAGTTTAATTTTTCGGATGGAAAGTTATTGCGTAGAAAGAACGTTCAATTGAGGTTTGGAGTAGTGGTTAGCGTAAGAGTGTGGATGATTCTGGAATTTGGGGGGGGGGCGGGGAATGTGATGTGTGATGATTCTATTGGAAACTCTTTGTAGACTAAATAAATTGGACTTGGTGTGTATTTGGATTGGTGTTATTAATATGAGATATGCTATTAGTTACATGTATACATTGGTTATTATGGATCATGCATGATGTTATATTGGGCATGCATGGAATATATTGGTTATGTGTTGGAAAATATGGTATTAGACATATGATATGTTGGTATGGCATATGTGTGCGAATATGCATAACAGTGGTGTGCCTGGAGCCCTTAAGTCGGGTAAAGAGTGGTGTGCCTGGAGCCCTTAACATAGGTATAAGATTGGTGTGCCTGGAGCCCTTAAGTCGGGTATAAGAGTGGTGTACCTGGAGCCCTTAATTCGGGTTACAGTCCTAGAGTGGGTAACCTGGTGACTGGGCACGCTTCAACCCTATCATGGCTAACAGGGGACTTAGGCAAGGAGATCCACTTTCTCCTTTTATCTTTACTCTGGTGGGGTAAGGCTTGAACAAACTAGTGGAGAAAGCCAGGGATTAGGAATAGTCAGTGTTTTCCCTGTCTAACGGGAGGTCCATTTGTTTCACATCTGCAATTTGCATACGATATCCTATTCTTTTGTGATGCTTCCTAGGGATGAAATTAGGGGTATAAAGCTATTCTTAGATGTTTTGAACTGGTCTCTGGGCTTAAAAATAACTTGGATAAGAGCACCCTCATAAGGATCGATGTGGAGGAGGAAATCCTTACTAGTTTAGCAAATGAGTTGGGTTGTGGTGTTGGGAGGCTTACATTTACCTATCTATGCTTACCAATTGGCAGGAATCCTAAGTCAAAAGTTTTTGGGCTCTAGTTGTGGAAAAAATAGAAAAGAGACTGGTAGGATGGGGGAAGAATTATTTATCCTTGGGTGGCAGACTTACCCTCATTAAATCAGATTTGGCTAATCTTTCCTTGTATTTTATATCAACTTTTGAGATGCCAAAGCGGATTCTTAACAAGTTGGAATAGATGTTCAGAAATTTCTTATGGGGAGATAAGGCAAGATAGGAGAAGAGTGAACCTCGTAGGATGGCAAGAAGTAGTCAAGCACAAATCAGATGGGGGTCTAGGTGTGGTGCCATTAGGTCTAAGACACCATGCCTTGTTGTGCAAATGGAGTTGGAGGATTGGTAGAGAGAGGGAGGCAATGTGGAGGAAAGTCTTAGTCGCTAGGTATGGCGTGGAAAATGAAGGGGAGTGGAGCTTAGCAAACAAGGTTGTAAGGAATGGTTCGTCTTTATTGAAGCCTGGTGGAGACTAGGTAAGGGCAAAGGTAGAATCGGTGGATTTTACAAGGAGAATTTGAGAATACTCGTCGAGAATGGCGAGAGTGTTGTAAATGTTGCCTTTTCCACATGTCTTATTATAGAGTTGACATGCAGATGTCATTAGGTGTAATTAATTCTTCTTTCCTTATTTTCCACCGTGATTGGCTCATTGTATTCTATATATACATGTGTACTACTCTTTCTTCTAAACAAGAAATACAATACAAAGAATTAATTTCTCTTCGCTTGCATCCCTTCTTTTCATTATTTTCTTCCCTTTCTACAATTTTTCTTTCAACATGGTATAAGTCAAGACAGGTCCTCTTCTTCCCTACCGCAGAAGGATTCTTTCTTGTCAAGCATTTTTTTTCCACTTCCAAGTCAAGCTTTTGGTTTTTTTCTCTTATTATTGGGTTCATAGGACAATATCCATGACTATCCTTAGATCTGTTGGCTTTCCAAGGATTTGAACCCACACATGTACTGTTTCTGGATTGTTTCCCAGTCTTGATTCCATCCATCAAGTTGGTTTCTACATATGATTGTTGGTGGGGCCCATTTTCCCTACCTCTATTTTCGCTGACGGAACCTCAGGACAACACAGTCTTCATTATTGCCTGCCAGACTCCCAAGAAACCCAGTTTTTACACTGGTTTCGCTAGATCTTCATTTCTAGTCATTGGATCTTCTTGCAATTATAACCCCAGTTTCACCCCTACCTATATTGTATTTGTGTGCGGTTGCCCTAGGGTTTCGATCAAACATTGGAGCCCATTTTGTTGTTTTTCCAACACTGCTACAGGGACGTCTAGAACAATGTTTTCTTCACAACTTGGGCTTGGTCTGCTCTTGTAGACCTCCTCTCAAGCTAAACCTTCACTACCACAATCACCACTCGTGGTTCTATCAATCCCACTAGATTGATCTTGGTTTCGTAGTTTGTGGGGCCCACTTATCTCAGTTTTTGCAGACGCTATAACAGATTATGGTTTATTTCAAATTTGTTTTATGTGGATACTAGTGTTGTTAAAATCGTCCGAGTTGCGAGCCAACTTGGACTAGCGAGTCAACTTGCATGATAAATCGGGAAAAGCCATTAATCGTGTGATTTTTGGGAGAATCGCAGATCGTGTGATTCAAAGACAATGAATCATCACATTGTGCGATCCAGAAGAAAAATAAAAAATAAAAAAGAGGGAAAAAGGAGTAAAAGAGGGAAATGAGGTGCATGGCTTTGGAAAATGGCTTTTTGCATGCTATTAAAGTCTAAAGATTAGAAGTTTTATCGATAAATACCCTTTGGCCCTTGTTTTGCATGCAAATTTAAAGAACCTACCTCTTTTAATTGGTCATTTTGGTCGATAAAGTCTCTCGAGAGTCCATTCGCTGCAAGTTTCTAACGGAAAAACCCTCCAAGCCTTCTTTTCTATCGCCTCTTCTGCAAGCCTCTCTTCAATCCTTTTGCAAAAGTGAAGCTTCGATCCTTCTCTTCAGGTATGATTTTTTTTTTTTCTTATTTCCGCTTCTCTGTTTTAGTTACTGCATTTTCTTTATTTGCTCCTTCATCCCTTCTTCCATCCCTTCCTCTCGTTTTCTTCTTCTTCTTCTTCTTCTTCATCGCACTCTGCTGCTCTTTTCCATGGTTTCTCCTTCGTCTCTTCATCACATCTCTGGTTTTCGCTGGCTCTTCTTCATCGCTCTCTGCTGCTATTTTCCATCATTTCTCTTCGTTTATGCTTCGTTAAGGCTTTATGCAACGTTTAATACTTAGGTGTTTTAAATATAACTTGAGTCATCATTGTTTCTTCCGTCAAAAGTCTTGAGACAAGGACTGTGATGGCTTCTTTTGCCATTAATAGTCCTCGTCTGAGAATTGTAAAGGCTATTTTTCATAGTTTCATTTTCGCAGGTACTTTTTGTGTTTGAGCTTGAGTTTTACTTTTATTTCGTCTAGTTTATTTCTTCGTTATTTCAAAATATGTCGGTAAAACTTTTGGCTCTCTCAAAATAGTCCTTTATTATTTTTTTTAATGCATAATTGCATATTACTTCTAAGATAAAAATAATGTTATACAAGTACTGGAAAATCTCATATTAATATTTTTTTTGTCTTTTTTTGTGGATGATTATTTTTGATGGATGATTATCTTCATCTTACTAGATGTTTTAGATGACATTGATAACAATGATATTCTTTAGATGTTATAGAATTTTGGATAATAAAATTTTATAAATTATGATGATTTGAATTTTTGAATTTAAAAATTTAACTTCTAATACATTTTGATTTAAGTTTGCATTGGTACATTTTTCCATATACTCATGTCTTTTCATATTTACTTATATATTATGAGGAATTGAACAAAGCATCTTATTATTCATTTTATATGTAATTGTAGTATGAATAATAATTATAGCAAAACAAGTCAAAAATGTTATGACTCTTGTGATTCTACAATTTACGATTTACGATTCACGAGTCACACCCCTAGACCGATTAACGATAGAATTCGAGTTTGACAATATTGGTGGATATAATTCTTCACTAAAATAATGTTTGTAGCATGGGGTAGGTCAACTGGCAAGCGCTCTGAAACCAGAGGTCCCAGGTTCGATCTCATAGTAACCTGATGCCCGTGGCTTGCGGGGGACTGCACGCGTCCGGAGTTTACTAAATGCCCTCATACTCGAGGAAAAGTGGGGGTCTTGGAGTTCTTCATAAAAAACAACAACAACAATAACGGTGATAATAACAATAAAAATAATGATAGTAACAATAATAATAATAACAACAATAGGAATTAGAATAATAATAATAACAAAATAATAACAATAACAACAACAATAATGATGATGTTTGCAGCATAAACCATCAGTAATAGTAACAAAACAAAAAAAAAATACAAATGAAACAAGTATAAAAGACGAATAAAATGCGCACAAGCACATTAGGTTACGCCAAACACCCCTATATTGGGCCCACCAATTAGGGTGGTGATGGGCCTAATGGAGAGGTCAATGTCTACATATGTAGCACACCAAAAATCACTTTGATCATATCAATCAGGCTATGATTTTAAAGACCACTATTTAAAGTGGTCAAATTTTGAGGAGCTTAAAAAAAAAAACACGTCAATGATTTGATCAAGATGATTTTTGGTGGGTCACATACTCAAATATAGATTTTTTTTAATGTATCATCACAACCTTAATTGGTGGGCCCCACATAGGGGTGCTCAGGAGCAATCCGTGGGTGATCATCACTTGAGAGATGAATAATGAAAAGAAAACACTCAAATAATTCTTTTTTCCATTAGAAAAAAGAATTATAATAGTTAAAGCAGAATGGTGAGCAAAGACAACCTTATGTAACCTTGAGTATACAAACGCTCTGCCACTTGCATGGTCACCTGAGGCCCTAAGCCCAATGCACTTGATGCAACCTAGATGGAATGAGACACAATATAATCAAATGTCTACCTTTCCATATGAAAGCCATTAGTACAAATTCAAAAGAGAAAAAAGAAAAAAGTATCCAATATTAAGTTATGGAAACTAACGCATAACCAAACTTCAAAGTTGTAGTTGATGAGTTCTTAACAGCTTAAGCCATGCACCTCTATATTTATATCTTTTTTTTGAAACATTGATGACTTCATTCATTAAAAGACAAAGGTTGAATACAAGAGGGGGAACCAAGTATAGAGAAATATACCAGGTTCCAAGAAGAAGGGAAAAGAAAAAACAATAAACAATATGAGTCGAAATAAAAAGAAGAAACAACACTACATAAACAAAACCCCCTCCCAACAATAGGTACAACAAGGAGTCCCCCATCTCCCAAGGCTCATATGATGAAAACAGTTCCAGAGTCGGTCTTTGTTTATGTACACCCACTTTCGCTAAGAAGTCCGCTACACTGTTCACTGATTGAGGCGTATGAATGAAAGTAATGCTTCCCGTCCTGCATAACTTCCTAATGTCCCTATTAATACCTATCAACCTCCACAGGCGGGATTTCCTATTACCAGTCCAAGAGATGGCATTAGTCGAGTCACCTTCAATGATGAGATTACTGATCTTAAACTTTGACCAAACCTGGAGTCCTCTCCTAATTGCTCCCAGCTCTGCCTCATTTGACTCCACTAACCCTAAAGGCTCAGAAAAAGCTAAAAGCATCATACCCCTATCATCATGCAACACCCTCTATTCCAGTCGGTCCAGATTTACCCCTTGCTACCCCATCCACATTGAATTTACATGAACTTAGGGGAGACATTACCCACTCAACTTTCCACTTCTTAACTTTCCCAATCCCTTTCATACAACCTTCCCAAGACAAATAGAAATCCTCTTGGAGATAATCTCGTGAATTCCTTGCACACAGCTAACCAACCTATCAACTACCACTTCACCCTCTCAAAAACCTCTCTCGATGCCCCCCTCTTTCCCTAAAAAATCCTCCTGTTACGCTCTTTCCATATTGCCCACAAGGCTGCAGCCAGTACCATTCTCCATCTATCCTATGTCTACCTCTAAGCCCTCCCACCCCACCATCCATGCCAACATTAAATCCTCCACTCCATTTCCTAGAACCCACAAATAGCAAAATAAGTTCAATAAAGAGCTCCAAACACTCCACATGAATTGGCACTTATAGAGCAAGTGGTCCACAGTCTCATCTTCTTCTTTGCACAGTGGACATACAATTGAAGCTTTCCTCAGGGAAAGCGCCCCTACTCCTAAGAATTACCAAGTTACCCAGTGTTGACTTCTTTGCAAAACGCTACGTATATGAAACATGAAATGTCCAAGCATTTAAATTTACAAAGAAGAAGACAGTCAGCATAGTTGAATTTAAAGAATGCATATATGCACATATGCAAATTCATCTTTAGAAGTATATCTGCAGGATTGCCAACTCCCAAACAGATGGGGTTGTGGTTGATATCCCAAGAGTGCCAATTGAGTTGGTATGTCAGATCTAATTTAAAAGTTAACCTCCTCACAATGTAGACCTATCATCATTATCATGACTATCGCCGTTGTCATTATCACAAAACCACTACCGATCTACCTGTTGTTCCTTGAACAAGCTCTCATAATACATGTTGCCCTTTTGGATATCTCTTGCATAATCTCTAACATACCCATGAGGGATGTCTTTCTTATTCAATATATGTCAACTAATTGCCTCGTGACCTTAAATACAAAGTGCCATGTATAATTTTTTTTCTTCTCTCAAAACTTTTTTATAAGTTTTTCCCAAGAAAAATGGTTTCTACCATTATCTACAAGGCATAAATCTAGATTGGTTCTACAAAATACTAAATGCATATTTTTTTTTTTTTTGAAAGATAACTTTATTAATACCGAAAAGAAATATAGAAACAAAAAGGAAGGTTAAGAGAGGCCACCCGAAACAGAACAAGAAGAAATGAGAAACAACTTCAGAATCTAAAAAAAAACCCTGACGAGCCAACTCATCGGCAGCCGAATTAGCTGAACGATGAACCTAAGTGATTTTAAAATCAAAAGAATCAATGACATACTGAATCCTTTCGATTTTATCCAAAAACCTCCACGGGCAAATAGAACACAAAGCCCAACTCACAGTAACTTGAGAATCACCTTCAACCAAACACCCATGGACCCCTTTCTCCTCCAACTCCAAAACACCACGCCATAAAGCCACTAATTCTGCCTCAATAACTGATCCATGAGTAATGGGCCCAACATATGAAAACACAGAAGACCTAGAGTCGGTACGAATAATCCCTCTATAACCAGCCAACCCAAGATCACGCATGCAACTACCATCAAAATTAAGTTTGAGAAGCCCGCTAGAAGGACGACTCCAACAAACTTGATGAGAAGGCCCCAAATTATGAATATAGGAATCAACAGAAGCCCAATCTCTGCATATAATTGAAATAGAAACATCCTGAAGCTGAGTTAGCCCGACCAACCACCAAGCTGCCCGAAACTTAATTAAATCTAGAAAAGAAATAACCGAGCAGACCTTACCATGAAACACCCTATTGTTGCGAGCCAACCAAATAGACCAGACGATGCTCAACATAGTCACATTCACAACCTGCGACAGAAGGAGCTACATGACACCAACACCCTCTTCATTGAATAAATCGCCCCACGAAAGAGGAAGGCAAAAGCTGATACCTAACAAATGGAAGAAATGCATCCAAATCTGATAAGCAAACTGACAATGAAGCAGAAGATGATTAACCGATTCTGCATCCAATAAACACGTAGGCAAGCATTCACAATAAGCATCTTGCACGTACGCAGATTGTCAATCGTCAAGATTTTCTTCAAACCAGCAAGCCATCCAAAAATCTTAACCTTAAAGGGAGAAGGCCCCTCCCAAATTTTTGGATGAACTGAAGGAACATCATTTCTCATCACCAGATTCTTACAAAAAGACTTAACTGAGAATAAACCATGAGCATCGATCTCCCAAATACGCTTGTCCTTTCCAGAACCCTTCACAAAGACATTCCCTAAAAGAGACATTAGGGGCATCCAATCTTCAACCATCCAATCCTCTAACTCCCACTGAAATCGAGGACCCCAGACTAACTTGTTATGAATAACCTCGTAACACTCATTAACCGATGCAGTTCTATTTAAAGCGAGAGAGAACAACACCGGGAAGACTGGGCCAAAGGAGCATCGCCCAACCATTTGTCCGACCAGAAGAGAATATCATCTCTTGTATAAACTTGACACCGGATGAAGCGATCAAAGACCGCAGACACAGAATAAACTCCTTTCCAGAAACTAGAAACACCCCTACTAATATTAGTGACCTTCCAACCGGAATCAAGCAATCTATATTTCCTTCGCATGAGAACCTTCCAAAGACCGTTAGATGAATCACCCAAACACCAAAGTCATTTCCCTAACAAAGCTTCATTAAACTGACGAAGATGACGAATCCCAAGACCTCCTTCTACCATAGGTTTATAAACCTGAGACCAGCTAACCAAATGAAATTTTCACCTTTCCCTATCATCATTCCACAAAAAACTGCCTCTGAATCCTTCCTAGCTTGTTAACCACTGCTACAGGGCATTTGAAGATACTCATACAATAGACAAGGAGACTAGATAACACAGTTTTGATAAGAATGACCCTACCACCAGTAGACAAGTATTTCCCTTTCCAAGCCGCTGCCTCATTTCCATCTTATCTATGAGCACGTCCCAACAAACCTTTTTAGGTTTTCCTTTGCAGAGAGACCCCAGATACTTGGCCGGGAATGAAGCAACTTTACATCTCAAAACTGAAGCCAACTCCACACACTGCCTATGCTCAATATCAACACCCATAAGCTCACTCTTATCGAAATTGATCTTCAACCCCGAACAAATCTGGAACCACTAAAGGACTGCATGAGCCATTTTTAGAACGTCCACATCTGCATATTGTAAATGTGAAATCTCGATATCCGTATTTGTGATGCGAAAACCCTCAATCTAGCCTTGGGAAAAGACTTTCTCAAACATAAGATGAAGAGTCTCTGCCACCATAACAAATAAATAAGGCGATAACAGATTTCCCTGCCGGACACCTTTCTCCATTTTGAAGAAACCTTTAGGACTTCCATTAATCAACACCGATAAATGAGCCGAAGCCAGACAAGACATGATTCAGGCAACCCAATGATCACCAAAACCCATACGATGCATAACATGAGCCAAAAAAGACCAGTCAACATTGTCGTAAGCTTTCTGGAAATCTAACTTACACACCACCCCAGCTTCCCCAGACTCAAATTTAGAATCTAGACATTCATGAGCAACCACCACTGAATCAACTATCTGACGACCTTCCAGAAAAAGCACTTTGTACTGGGGAGATAATAGAAGGCAAAACCATCTTCAAACGATTAGCAAGAATCTTGGCTAAAATTTTATAAGGACCACCTATCAAAGTTATAGGACGGAAATCATTCAAAGCAGAGGCACCAGACTTTTTGGTAATCAAAGTAATAAAACTAGCCCCCAAGTCCTCAGAGATAATTCCTCTCTCAAAAAATTCAGACACAAAAGCCAAGATGTCCTGCTTAACCAAGTCCCAAAAATACAAAATTGGAAAATTGGAAAGCATGAGCCAAAAATACTAAATGCATATGTTGTGTTTGATCTACTGGTCTTTACTAATGTTTCATAATATAGCTCATAAGTCTTAATACCTTGATAGTTGGCACAATTCTAAATGTCTACTTTATTCTTACAAAGGGGGCAACAGTATTGTTTCACCATCTTCGACATTCTCTTTGAGAACCCTCAAATCCTCATGATTCAGACCCAATTATGTTATTTAGCTTCCTACTACCTTCCTTTCAAGGCAACACTCACAATAATAACAGATCTGATTTGTAAATACCAATACAGCAACACAAGGGCCCAAGATATAACCTGCATCTAAGTTTCATAGCCATGAGAGGTGGATTCAATGATCGATTTTTTTTTTTGAGCGGTTTCAATGATTGATTTCTAAAATCCTTTTGGTCTCTTTTTCCTTCCATAGGAACCAATAATAACTACCTCAAGCCTCCAAGCAAACCAACAAGATTGGAATATAGTTGTAGAGTGGGCTCCCTAAAAGGCAACGACAAAAACAGGAGATGTCCAAGAAATCTTTCTTTTGGATCTTCCAAGAAAAGAAGAAAGTCCTTCCTGAACCATCGATCTTGACCTTGAGAGTCTGACAGTCTCAAATTTACATTCAAAACAAAAAACAAAAGCCCTTCACCATGGGGCTTTATTTAATATTTTACATTTATATTTGTTTCAATAAGAAAAAGCCCTAAAGACAATTTGGAATTTTGGATAATTTTATATCTATCACATCATATAATTCTAACAATCTAAAAGCATCGTAAATTTAAAACCAAAATATACCTAAACCCAAATAGATGGAAAAATGGTGGTGATGATGATGATGTTGTAGACAATCAAAATAACACATAAACCCAGACATCCCACCAGAAAACATGCCATAACGTTTTCAATATGGTAGAATTGCACAAACCTAGGCTCATTGGCAAGGTAATAGAATATGCAATCCAATAGATTAAATTTCACACCATTTCACATCATTTGCACATAAACATGGCCCTTACTAAACATACGAAACTAATTTAATTTAAGCCCTCTTTCTGTTTTAAAAATAGATTGTATTGTATTCAACCCTCCCTCAAGACTCCACTGCCCACCTCCCAATCCCCCCACCCCTACGCGATACTTGCGATAGATGAATTTATGCCATAAGGCATTTACCTTTTATCTCCTGCTTTAATGACCACTTACAAAGTAGTGCTCCATTTCTATCTTCCATCCAGTTAGGCCAAAACCACTTTTTTTATTTGGTCACATTGAGCATACTCTTTCTTACAATTGCCTTTCCATAGAAAATCTCTAACTTCTTTGCAACAGGCATGATCAGTCCTCTATTAACAAATTTCAAATATATTATACCATATGATGAATTAGATTTTCTACAACATCAGGAAGTATAGCATTGAAATTTTCTAACATAAAACCACGAGATCATATTCTTGTGTCATATTTGAAGGGTAGGCTCCATTTCTCATTGAACCCCAATCCTTCACGTCACTATCCTCCTTTGAATTTGCCAGGAAGACCTACGGAACAGCCACTTGAGTGATCACCACCATTGGATTTAAATTATTCCATCCCAGACCATTAAGAAGTTCAGTGACATAGATCCACTGATCAAATGGATCCCAAACTTGAAAAGCAAGAAAACCAAGCACTTTCATATATGTATTCCCCCATTATTACCACCTTTGAACAGTGGACCCTAATTAAAGAAACTCAAATTTATTGTTGCTTAAAGGATACAATTGAAGAAGCTAAGATAACATTAAACAGTTACCAATAGTAGCAACCTTCATCAAATTCACCGTGTTGAGTCCAGAAGGACGACTTTTGCACTCTTCTTTTGTCAATATTTCAGTTACTTTCAGAATGCCATCTTCATATACCAGCTTTTGAAACATAGCAGTAACCTGTACTACAAGAAAATTAGAAAATACATTGAACAGATGTAATAGAGGAAAAATAATAATAAAGGAAAAGGCAAAAAAGAAAGAACAGAACAAGAGAGAACCTTACATCAAAATCAAACAACTTATCACGATCCCATTCTAATTTAAGTTCATAGCCATTTTTTAGAATGTAAGGATGCAAAGCCCAAAACTTTTCAGGCTTAAATTTCGTAATTTGCAGGTAACGTTGCACACAGAATCCAAGAGTGGGGGTTTGACATGGGCCATAGCTGAAATAATCGATTAAAATAACTTCATTAGTTGTGTCATTGGGACGAGAATGATAAAATCACCAGCAATCCACAGTTGTGAATACTTCTATCCTAGACAAGTATATGGAAGAGAAATAAGTGACTAACAAAAAACTGAAAGAAAAGTCAGGTTGAAAATTGTGATTAACCTCTAAAGAAATTTAGGAACAACAAGAGTTGAAGTCCCATCAAGCATAATGAACAGGCATGTCAACCATTTTAGCTTCCTCCAAATTTTGAAGGACATGTTTTAAGATAAAGAAGATCAATAACAGAATCTTAAAAAAATGCAAATTGATAGACTCGTCTTGATGAAAAGATCACTTTGTGCATGAAAAAAAAAAGTGGAAAAAACAGAACAAAATACAAATTAAATTCCTGCCTCACAAGTTCAGACCATATAAGCTTGGGGAAACAATTTCAGTTGTTGTTTCTTAGCATGGTCTATTAAAGGTGTCTTGCTTGGTTATAGAGTTCCAAGATCCAAGTTTAACAGTGCTTAAAGGAAAATTTTAGAAAAATGAAAGTATTTTAAAAAATAAATTAGTGAAAACCCAAAGGGGTTGGAGTAACGGCCAAGAACCGGCCTCAGGAAGCGGGAGTACTGAATTCGATTCTCACTTCACCCCAAAGGGCCACTCCCCGTAGAATTACCCAGTGTGTGTGGGTAGGCAGCCTGCACATGCCCCGAGATTAGTCAGGTGCTCTAAGAGGTATGGACACCTTGGTCATCAAAAATAAATAAATATTAGTGAAACAAATAAATCATCTAAAGCATCATTTCTTTTTCAGAATTTTTTTTTTTGAAGCAGTGACAGATAATTTCATTAATTAAAGTAAGAAGGCACAAAAGAAGAAGTTGCCTAATATAAGATAGTTATACACGGCTACAAGAAGAATATGAAGAGAGGAAGCAAATGGAGCCTATATATACAATGCTCCAAAATAAACATAAGTAAAAAGCACGTATAAATAACCATCAAACCCCATACACCCAAAAATCGCCCGAGATCAAAAATGCGCCAATGTCGGTCGTTGCTTTTGCACTCCAACCTTAGCTACGAAGTCTGCAACATTGTTCACAGATCGAGCTATATGTGTGAAGGTGCTTCCTCCCTGCCTACCCAACCTCCTAATGTCCCTAATAATGTTTACCAATTTTTATAGGGGTCCTTCCTATTACTAGCCAAGATGGCATTAGTAGTGTCACCTTCGACAATGAGGTTATGATGTAGTCCAATTCTAAGGTAGTCTGTTATGTTCTAATACCAAATGATGTAGTCCAAGTTACAATTGGACATACAATAGGTGATGTAGAACCAACGAACTTTCGTTCGAAGTAGATAGGTACCAAAGACGTGCCACAGGCAGCTCTTATATCAATTGATGTAAGCTAAGGTAGTGTTGGAGAACCAACCTTAGACCACAATGGAATAATGAATACCAAACCAGTGACACCCGAGACTAGAGCCAAATTGGATGCTAACATGCAACCCTTTGGTAAAATAAGTCCAATTTAGACTAGTTTGGCTGATTGAATCAAAATAAAATCTATTGAAACCAAACAGTATTCGGCTGAATATATGGCAGTACAATGACTGTTGGCTGCCCCGTTTAGATACTCAGAAAGTCAGCCCTCTATTGATCCGAAACTAAGTGCCTTAAAACAGCCCTCTTACTGATCCAAATCTGGACACTAACCAGCCACTCAATGGTTGAGATTGAATGCTAGAAAACCAACCCCCTTTGCTGGCTGAAAACGGACTGATATGTAGTCCCTCTGCAGGCCAAAAACAGTACCTGGATTCGGTCACCTTCTGGCTGCAAAGAATGGTTAAACAGCCACTTGTTGGTTGAAATTCAGTCACATTGCTGGCTGAATTTGAGTTATTTGAATCCTTGATATTCAAGCCGAAACACAACTCAAGGAATGGCCAAAACAATTTGATTTTACAATACAATTTGATTTTCACAACATTGCTTGTGATCATAGTTTTTAAAATCGTCCGTGCCCCTTATTTACATCATAGGTGTAAATCGTATCAAGAAAAAATCATACGAGTTTTTAATGTATCACTCAATACGGCGCATATCGTACGATGCATTGTAAATCGTCCGATTTTTTGCCACCAACCATCATACTTTTTTTTCAAGGCTCTACTCATTGGTCGAGAGGTATCTTTCTCACAAGTCAGTAGATCGGCCAATGGAGCAGCAGATTTTTTTGCGAAATATGGAATTGATGCTCCACTTTATGGTGTCTTCTACTTGTGATTTAGTCCGTGTTGTATCTGTGGGTTGGGTTCTTTGGATTTTGTATTCTTGGAGTCGTAGTTTTGGGACATATGCTACCATGTGTATAATGTTGTTCTGATGCTCTTGTTACTTGTCTTTAGCCTTTGGGTTTACACCTCCTAAACCCTCTTATGTCTTTGATGCTGTACTTTATTCTTACTAAAAAAAATTATCTTATTACCGTTCAAAAAAAACATCATCCCTTTTTTTCAACCTTCGAAAGCTGCCATCTTTGGAAAAAAATGTCTTATGTGTCTCACTGAAAGCTGCCATTGTTGGAAAAATAATATTTTGGCTCTTCAATCCCCAAGCTGGACAAAAAGGGCTACCTTGAGTCAATTTAAAAAAGTAAGAAAGAGAAAAGGGCTTGAGATTGCTAGAGGACTTCTTCTCCTCCTTCCAAGATTCCTCCAGGCATGCATTTTTTTTCCTTTTTTCCTTCTTTCTCTGATTTTTATTTTCGTCTTTTCTGTATCTTCTTCTACCTCTTTCCTCCTTTTCTGCTATAGTGTTGCTGCTACTATCGCTGTTAGTGGTGGAAGTGCTGCCACTGCATGTGGTGCTGCAGCTGCTGACTGGCTTTGTTTTCGTTTTTCTTCTTCTTTTTCTCCCGATCATTGTCGCTGCGGCAGTTCCACCTCCATTTTCTTCTTCTGCTGCTGGTTCCTTTTTTTCTTTTTATTTCTTTTTCTTCTACTGATCTTGATTTTTCTTCTTATTATTTCCCTTCTGCAGCTCTTATTTTTTCTGTTTTCTTTTTCCCCTTTTTGAAAATATCTCGTCCTGTTTTTTTAAGAAAAAAATCTTTGTTTTTTGCTGCTCTGTTTCTCATTCATTATTACTATTTTTTTAAAAAGGTTTTTGTTTAAATTAAAATATTCATGACTATTGTCTAATTGCTTATTAAACAAATCAATTTGAATTAAAATATTCAATGCCAATTGTCTACCATTGTTCAATTCACACCTTATTACATTTTCCTTTCTTTAATTCTAATTACGATATTTGTCCCATTTTTCTTTATTGATATATCGATTGTTCTTTATTTTTCTTTTTTGCATTAAACAATTGGAGGCTGCTCATGAAATGTGTGCTTGTTTGTTGCTTTTTGCATTAAGCAGGATGTTGGCAGCATGATGTGATTGTTCACCACCCCACCCACCACCCTTTTTAAGGATTTGCAAATATTTTTTGTAATATTTTGAAAAAAAAAGGTCTTACTGTTTACGATATGATACGAGTTGAAGCCTACTACGATTTACAATATGCTTACGGTTTATGATATGATAAAACTTGAAGCCTACTACGATTTACAATATAATCAACTTTTTTTTTGAGTGGTAACCAAGAAAATTATATTTAAAAAAAAAAAGTACAGATACGAAAAGCAAGAAGGGGTCTAAAAGAATTAGACCCAAACAAGAAGAGGAAAAGAAAATAACAAGAAGCAAAAGCCTAAAATACAATAAATACAAAATACCAAAAAAAAAAAAAAAAAGGCTGGTAACTCCAAGCTTGGCAAAATAATCTGCTACTCCATTCATTTGGCAAAACAATATGATCGACTTCAAAATAATTGCTCGTGATACAAGATGAAATTATCGTCTTGTGAGAAAAACCTCTTCCTCCCATTCCAACTTCCTTAGAAGACTTCCATATCTCATTTGACAAAAAAAACAAAACACAAGCTTAAGAAACAGATAACTGACGCAGGACAAGGGATATGATAACCCTAAATGCCTAATATGGTTCCCCAAAAGATCAAAAGGGATGACATAATGTAACCTAAATTTAAAATGGACTGAAATTAATTAAGCAATTAACATAAACAAGAAAAGGAAGCTAAATGGAATAAGTGACTTAACTGGATATTTGATGGGCAAATGGAATAAGTCAAAAAGAAAAGGGACAATAGATAAAATGCGTTAAATGGGTAAGATTTTAAATAAGGGACTATGTGTATGGAAGAGAAAAGGGCTTACAGCAAACTAAAGGTGCGAATCGTGGGGCACGGAAGGCACAGGGATGGGATATGGAATACGGCGAAAGCAGGGAGAGGGCTTGGAAGGAAGAGGCGACAACAAGGGGAAGGATATGAGAATGGCAATGATGGGTTAATGCTAAGGGAGGGTTTCCGTGTGGCTGTAATAAAGTGAGAAGGCCTGGCGATGGTGTTGCAGGGGTTTAGAGGAAGAGGCGAAGGCTGCAGAGGGGTTTGGCGGGGAGGCGAAGGACTTGAATGACTTTTGGAGATGGGCGAAGGCTAGGATAAGGAGTTGGGAAGGGGCGGAACAAGAACAGGGAGAGATTAGGCAGCGGCAGCAGTCGAGGGACTTTTAGGGGATTCACGGCAATAGTAGATGGGTTAGGTTTCAGTAATCCAAAGAAAAGAAAAGAGAAGAAGAAGAGAGAGAGATGAAGAAGAGGTACTTAGCTTATCGCCTCTCGGTTTCTCACCAAGTCTCGTGGACTCTCTCCACCAAATCACCGTCGCGCCATTCACTGGTATTTGCAAAAACTTTCAATTCTTATTCCATTCATATCATCGTCTGTTTGCCTCAAAAGGACTACAACTTATATAAGAGTCTTCCTTACTTAAAATAAATCAAAACACTAATTACCAAACTACCCTAGATAAAAATAAAAATAGCTAAAAACAAACACACGGAAATAGCATGAAACTTCTATCGCATGGACATGCTCCGCATCAATAACCATCCACCGCTCCACTAGGGTCATGAAACGTGACCATTTGTTTTGAATTTGAAATAAAGGTTTAACTGCCCTTCAGTTTCTACAGTCCATCTTGACCCTTGCTTCTGACACAAAAAAGATGAAAGGCTCTGATTTTCTAGTAGATGCTTTGACCCATACTCCTCACATGCCTCTCACACGTGCAAAGCTACAAAGGTCTCCTCATCTCCTTCTTCAATCCCCTTTCCTTTTTTCAGAAAAGATTCCTCCACCACCCTCTTCACTACATCAAAACTCATTCCCTAGCCTTCATCAAGGACAAACAAAAATTCATTCTCAATTTTCGCAAAATCTTCAATCTCCAGTAGTAATTTCAAAGAAGAAAGATCATCGCCAACAAAGTTCGCCTCATCTCCCACAATTTCAATTCTTTCAAAATGTGCTCAAACATGGACCTCCACATTCACAATACTTCACTCAATTCCACCAATACCATCTTAATTGGTAAATTTTATTTTCTCTACACTCAAAGTGGTTCTTTCTAATAGTCGATCTTTGTCACAAATTGTCCAAGAGACCCTCTTCAAAGATTCTTAACCAAGATTTTAAAAATCGGTCGAGTCCAAGTAGTCAAATTCGGTCTCACCATACCTGACCAAGTCCTATTATAACTCAGCCCATCCTATTATTTTGACTTGATTCGAGTAAGACTCGGCTAATTCTAATTCAAACTTGGCCAATACAACTCAATCTTGGTCGTACCTGATTCCAAGACTGAGTCCAACATTTAAATCCTTGTTATTAATTCTTCATTTCCAAAAATTCTTCCCCATATCCATGATATATTCTTGCCGTCAAAATCACAAACCCACTTCACCGTTTATCTTTTTTCAAATGTACCTCCTAATCCCAACCAAACCTAGCTTTCAACATTCCCATCGTGTTCAATTTCTACAAGCTCAACTAAGTTCCTTTGGAATGAGCTTGTACTATAGCTGATGTGGTTTTCCCATAAATGTTGCATGCTATTCTCTTTCCATGTCCATGAATGCATGCTTGGATTAGATAGAGAATGGGTTGTAGTATTCTAGAACAATGCAAGATCGATCCGTAAGTATGAAAAGCTTTTTTTTTTTCTTTTTGAAATGAGCTGTATGAATTATGTTACAACTTATAACCCACCATGCAAAAGAACAGTTAATTAAGAAACTGATGCAATACAGGGAAGACAATCCGTCGTTCCTTACGTACGCCAGGAATTGAAGGTTTCAAATTTGCAACAAATTTGAAAGCCTAGGCCGATTGGGTTTCAAGCAACTATCTCTTCTCTTAGTACGATTAATAATCCATCTAGGAGGCCCAGTTCCCATGAAAATTAATATTCAGGGTAGAGTTAGGATTAATGATATCGCTTTTCATGGATTTTATCAAATCAAATGAAATTACGAGATGTTTAGAAATTCAAGCATATAATCCAAACTCAAGCCTAAACAATGAAATTTTCAAAGCATGGTACTAACCTAGGTTTGATCCAAAGATCGAAGGTTGGATCCGAAGAATGAAGTGCATGACCGAAGCCACGAGTCCAAGACTCTGATAATTCACCAATTTTTTTATTTTGGGAGAAGGAAGAATTTTCCAAAAATTAATTTTATTCACCTTGCAAAATCCGCCTATACATATGTGCTTTTATAATCAAAATACACAAAATAATTTCTAAACTAGGGAAATTCGACCCTTGCATGCAATTCTGAATTTCCTACAATAAACCTATGAAAATGGAATAAAAGCCTAGCAATTGGACACATGGAGGGTTCTTATTTAATTGCTAAATACTAAAGATAAGAGTCCCAAAAATAAACAATTCCTTTCCATGCTTCCTTCGATCCTTGTCTATTTCCACCAAGCAAATTTTGTCCAAGGTGAGAGGAATTAGGAGAGAGAGGGAGAGAGAGAGAAGATAGAAGGATACACGTCGGAAGAGATTTTGCACAAGGTTTTGGGAGTGAAATTAGGGGGAGGATCGACCAAGCATATCAGGATTTATTTAGGTATGGACTTATGCATTTGGGAATTTCTTTGGGTCACTTGGGTCGGATTTAGGGTTCTACAGGGTGTGGGGTCCACTGATAAATCCAAACAATTCAATGTAATGAAATGCTAGGCTAATTAGATGGGGTCCAATTAGGGTGTCCACGATCATATCTGTCCATGAAGTCCAACCAATCAAGTCTAATCCATGATGTGATTGCATCAGAAACCTAAATGACACAACTAGAGAAAGAATAATCAAGTGCACATTTCTCTCACTACAGTATGATGCAGACTATTTTGTGCCCACTTGCAACTTGCAAGCATGGTTTAAAAAAATAAATAAATAAAAGTAATAAACTTGTAACATGACTTGAACCTGCAACCTTAATGGTTGCAACAATGAGAACTTGCACCATTCAAAAAAAAAAAGCAATGAGAACTTGCTAACTCTACTATAGACTTTGGTTGACAAAGCCAAGAACAAGATGCATACCTTTTGTGCTACAGAAAACAATACTTCTCGCTGCAGCGCTAACATGCTAAAGTGCACTAGTGTTGCACTACAGTTCATGCCACATAAAGTTCCATGCTTAAATAACTTAACGAGCCAAGGAACATGAAAAGAAACCAAGTCCTTATTCACTGCAAATACCAATATAAATACAAAAATGCATGAAATAAATGAAATATGCATGATCCAAAAAAAATAAAAATAAATGAAATATGCACAAAATGGGGCTGGGAAGATAAAATCATGTAGTGGTCTATTGGAGATCTTATCACTAGAAGAAAAGAAAAATATAATGGAGATCCTACCAATTAATGGAGAACAGCAAAGTGCTGTGTGAAAATAGATTCAAAAAATGTGTGAAAATAGGCAAATAAGAGAGAGAGAGAGAGAGAGAGAGAGAGAGAGAGACATACGAGATAACTCTAGAGTCAAGGTTTCCATATTTTCCTTGGAAATAACGAGTTTGAAAACGTGTAAATGCAACACCAACTTTTAAGTCAATCTCTTGGCGTGCATCCACAGCCAAGGCTTCATTTCTATTAGGTTCACCAAGACTCTCCATGGCCTTCATTATGTCTTTCTCAGTGACAGATGAAAATCGAGCTCTGTAAACTCTTTTCCCAGCATTTGTCTTTTGAAATCCAGTACATTCTATAACTGGAGAAAACAAAATATAACCATTCAATGTCACTCAAAATTTCCTACTTGTCACCATAAAAATTTCAATCATTTACATAGATTGCTTCAAATAAAAACTTCTGACATTTACATGGATTGCATTAAAACAAAAAGAAAAGGTCGCTAGATATTGAAGCACCCATTAGTAAATGAATAAAATGAATGTTGATGTTGAAACAAGCTAAAAATAATTTGCAATGTCTCGCATGCATACACATTAGTAAATAGCTGGCTTTAGAAAACAATAACCCACATGACTAAATTCTGCCAACAAGGTTAAACAATAAAAAATAAATAAATAACTCTTCATTTTTTTGAAAGGTAATAAATAACTCTTCATTTTTTTGAAAGGTAATAAATAACTCTTCTTGATTGAGTACAAAGAGAAATGAGAGATTTTTTTAAGGTAAGACGGGGCTAATAGGAGAAGTTTTTGAAAAGGCTAAGTGACATTTGATAGGTTGGCTATCCATTTGCAAGGAGTTTGTTGGTCTATCACCAAAGGACTTCCATATGTCATGGGAAGGGTGCATGAGGGGGATTAGTGAGGGTAGGAAACCTAAGGTGGTGGTTAGCAGTGTAACAAATATCTCCGATATTTTCATTTTTATCATGAAAATATCGACAAAATAACATTTGTGTGTTAAAAACCCGAGTTTATCGCATCTGCCATTTTTAACGATAAATTTCCATTAAAAATGCATTTTTATCCCGAGAAACGGTAAATTCCTGTTAAAATCATGAGATTTTACCATTAAATTTCCATTAAAAACACTTGGGCCAAATATATATTTTTTATTTCTAAAATATCATCTATATTTTCAAACTCAAGCCACATTACTTATTTATTATATCTATTTTATTATTTTTAAATATTTTATTTTCGCAAGATTTTCTCATTAAATTCATGATAAAAACCCGAGAAATTAAAAATATCCCACTATTAATAATTGTCATTAATATCCAGAGAATGAGACTTGTTACAATGGTAGTTAGCACCACCACAAGGTTCTTGTAAATTCAACAGGGATGTGTGGCGAAAGGAAAACCTGGTCCAGCAGGGATATGGCGAGTGATTAATGATGATTGGGGTAGGATGATGTTAGCGTTCTCTGAACCTTTACGGATTATGAAATCAAATGAGACGGATCTTAAAGCAATCAGAAGAGCCCTTCAGATCTGTTCTAGATTTGGAAATGGTAACCTCATTGTCTAAGGTGACTCTACTAATGCCATCTCCTGGGCTAGTATTAGAAAGCCCCCCCCCCCCCCAATAAGAAATTGGTAAACAATGTTAGGGGCATTAGTAAGTTGAGTGGGCATGGAGGAATCAACTTCACACATACATCTTGGTTTGCAAACAATGTTGAAAACTTCCTAACTAAGGTTGGAGTACAGAAGCAAAGACGATGCGCTCTTCTGATCTCAGGCTATTTTTGGGTATATGGGGTTGTGGGGTTATTTATACTTTCTTTTTACTTAAGTTCATTTTGGAGCATTGTATATATAGGCTCAATTTGCTTACTCTCTTCATATTCTTCTTGTAGCCTTGTATAACTCTTATACTAGACAATTTCCTCTTTTGTTCCTTCTTACTTTAATTAATGAAATTATTTTGTCATCGTTTCAAAAAAGGAGTAAAGCATGTACTAAAGATAAACATAAAATGACTCAATTAAGTATCAAGATCTAAAGTACCTCATATAAATCCTACATGAAGTTGATTATTTTTCCATGTCTTACTTCAAAAGATGTAGGTTGCATCATTATATTTAATGGCTAGCCCACCAATACAAGTATCTAGAGAATACTCTAAAGCCAGCACAAAAAGCCAATATACATGCAAATGAGTTTTTACCCCTCATTGCATCCCTTATATATTTTGTAATTTTTTAAAAAGGCCCAATGCAGTGACGGATAAATCGATCCATAAATCACAAGGGTTTCAACATGCTGTCACAATTTTTGACTGGCTGTTGGTTCAGCCCTACCAGAATCACCATAAGTCACAATCGCTGCTTGACCATGGTTTCACCAGTTGTTAAAAAATTGCATGTTAATGCCACTATTTTTTCCTTTCTTGGAAAAGTATATCAATACCAATGTTGCTAATAACTGCATATTAACTCCAAAAATATCAGGGTACCTTCATAGCATATATTCTCTCCTTCACGATCACAATCCAACCATAATATGAGATGCCCATAACCACTAGCCTCTTGGCTTAAATGCCTGCATATATGAGCCTTAAATTTGAAAGGAATGTGCAGTCAGCACATAGAAAAACAACATGTGAACTATAAAAATAAACATCATGAACATTATTGAAACTTTCTCACATCTAAGGATGTGGGTAAAAATTGGGCAATGCCCCTTGGCTTAACTGCCAATATATATAAGCCTTCCTTTTGAAGGGAAGGCACAGTCAGCATACAGAAAAGCTACAGGTGGGTAAATTAAGCATCATCATCACCATCATTATTGAAGCCTTTGTCACATCTACCTAGGGATGTGGGCAACAAATGCAAAGGAAAAAAACCCCATAACTCATGTTCATTGTTGTTAAAATCTTACAATACACAATTCATATCTTACAATTTATACGATATGATAAAAATGAACGATTTGTATCTATTAAGAAATCTTACAATTCCTATAAATAATAGAATTATGAGGTTATTGGAATTGTGGAAGCATGAAACTTTGTTTTAATGGTTTTTAAGGTGTGAGTTTTTGCACATTTAAGACTTTGAATTTTTTGAAGGTTTTCTAGTTCATTGACTTTTCGCTGTATACTTAGATGACATACTTACTTTTGGAACATGGAACACTGAAATTTGAGCTCCAATGGAATAGTTCTATAATACTCACTTAATATTGAAAGAAAGGAGGAGAATTGCTTGCATAATTACCTTTTAGATATCTTTTATGTTACTTCATATATTAAATATTTATGAATCTTATGATTCTAGGGTCAAAAATACACAATTTGTGGTTTCAAATGTATAACAATTTTATGATACGATTCAATTTTCACAACATTGTTCATATTACATAGTATTTTGAATCTCCCCCCCACCACCAGCTCCACAAATCCTTCAAGATGGGGAGTTTGGCTCCATGGATCCTTCGAGAGCATAGTGGTGCAATTATTAGATTATAGAGAAGGCCGGTAGAGATTGTCGGGGTCATGCCCTTCGGAAAAAAAAATTATTTTTTGAAATGGTAACTTCATTAAAACCAAAAAGGTAAGAAGGAACAAAGAGAAGATACAATCAGGCACGCAAGCTCGAGATACAACAAGCCTATTGCAGCCACAAAACTAAAAACAAGAAACAACAATAACAATAAAGACTAGATCAACCTGATTCATTCCTTCCACGCTCTAGAAATATCTGTAATAGAAAGAGACTAGAATTTTGGAAGGGAAAATGCCCAAGAAACATATTTAGCTTTGACACAGAAGCTAACCTCCTTAGGAGACAACTCACGATTTCGAAATCTATTGTTCTTTTCCCACCACAAGCTCCAAATAGTTGCAAAAAGATCAAGACGCCATAAAGAAGAGAACTTCAAGGGTCCTTTAAATCACATCCAGACGTAGGAAAGCAAAGTGAGAGATGAAGGCATCATCCAATGAACCTCAAAAAAAATCGGTGTCATTCCAAACAAGGGATGAGAAAGAATAGTGAAGGCACGGGTGATCCACAACTTCCAAAGCCTAGAGGCAAAGGGGGCAAGCGCTAACCATAATTCTGTTTTGCTTTCGGATGTTGCCTTGAGTAAGAATTTTGCTAAGGCCAGCAGTCCAAAATAAGCTAAAAGAACAGGGAGGAGCCCTACCCAAATGGCCGAGTCAATAGTAGGAGTAGAATGGCAATAGTTGCCATAAACAAAGAATGAGTTGACTGAGGAACCTGGCCACCAAATCCAATCATCATCCAAGTTAGGGCACATTCGGAGAGAGCTAAGGATCTAAAGGATCGTAGCAAAATCCTCCACTTCATTGTGAGCAAGATTCATGTAGAAGTGAATGTCCCACATGTAGAATTTAATAATAAGAAAAAGAAAAAAGAGAGGAGAAGGAAAAAGAGAAGATGTGAATTCTTCTCTGTGTTGTATTGGATATTTATAAACTAGCAGAGGTTACACATATAAATAGGAAAAAAAGAGTGGCTTAAAAGGAAAAGAATAAAGGAATGATTATGTACAATAAATCATACAACTAATCAGTTGACTTTCTAAAATAGGATGGTTATGATCAACACTTGTGCGGAGGTGGGCCCTGTGTGGTCAATTGTCCTATATTGGGTCCCACAACACCACACCACCTACTTGGCAGAGGAAACACAATCGGCCACAACAGCGTCTGCAAAAGAAGCCAGCCGATAAAACGAAAGGAGCTTGACAGCAACAGGAAGAGAATCACACCGTGAATAATGTCAAAACCTGATTCTGGAGCCACTGCCCACTCAAAAACAGATGCCCAGTTTAAACTTCTCGGCACAAGCACGGATAGCTCTCGACATACCTAAGCACTTCCTAGGTGCATGTTAATTTCCCAACCATTGTTGACAATGTCGTATTTGCAACCAATAAAGATTTCCAAGGGGCACTATCATCACAGTTTCTAGTTACCACAACCACTTGGAGAGGAAAGCGGTATTGACTGCTTCAATTTGACGGACTCCCAACCTGCCCGCTTCAATGGGGAGACACATCTGCTACCAACTAACAAGGTGATCTTTCTTTTCATCAGGGGAGCTTCCCCAAAAAAACTCTCCTTCAATTCTCTCCAATGAATCTGTCACTTTTCTAAGAAACCTGAAAACAAATGGGAAATAAATAGGAAGTGCCAAGAGAACACAGTTGAAAAAAGTGATTCTGCCACCAAAGAAGAGATACTTACTTCTCCACGACGATAATCCTTTGCTGAATTTGTCAACAAATGGTTCCCAAAGAGAGCTTCGACGAGTACCAATGTGAAGAGGAAGACCCAAGCATGATAAAGGGAAGGATGCAGGCTAACAACCAAAGAGGTGAGAAAAAGATTCAAGTTCATCGGGTCCTGAAGATTTGTCGTCACTAAAGTCCCACATCGCACTTTTAATTTCTTCTGTGCGAAAGGTCTTCCAAGAGATGAAGTCGTGTCCTAAGACATGGTCTTGAAAGGATGACCTACAATAGGCAAACTTAACCGCGGATGAGCGGAGTATAAATCCTGAAAATAACGAACAACTGAAGAAATAATAGTGTCTTTATTCACAACGAGGATCCCATCAATGGCAATGGACTAGATGTGATTAACAATGCCGTGAGTCGAAGCAGCAACATGGAAGAATTTGGTATTCTTGTCCCCTTCTTTAAGCCACCTGTCTCGAGATCGATGCCTCCATTTTATATCCTCCTGAATGCATTTGGATTTTCTACTGATCTTGAAGCTCCAGTCCAAGGAGGAAGTCTTCTTCAAATAAATTGTCGCTTGCTCACTAGTGTCAACTTGGTTGATACCATTGAGGATGGAAGCAAGTGACTCTGATAAAGATAAAGACCCAAAACAGGTGTTGCGCTAATGCTTGAGTTTCCCTTTCACCATCTTAAGTTTCTGGGCTAAGACAAACCTTTGTGACCCTGAGGATTGAAGTCAGCCCACCAACCAGCAACCAACTCCTTAAAGCCCCATGATCGAAGCCACATCAACTCAAAGAGAAATGGAGAGGGGCCCCAATACTCTTCAAAGATGTCGAGAATTTAAGGACAATGATCAGATGTGGACCTAGGAAACACAATAACATGGGAATAACGAAAAAAAAAAAATCTAACCATTCTATGAAACAAGAAACCGATCAAGCTTTGACATGCAAGGATTATCCTACCCATTCGACCAAGTGAATTCACCACCAGCCAAAGGTAAGTCCACCAAGCACAAGGATGAAATGAGATTCAAGAATTGAGACATAATTCGGAAAGATCATGGAAAACCTGATACTGTTGTGGTCACAGCAAATGCACCAACAATCTCCCCAATTGCCTCAAAGTGAATCAATTCTACCAAAAATTTGGTTTTTCTAGCATCGTCATGAGGGTTGTAGACTAAAGAAAGAGTCCGTTGATGAGTTGTGATATGATCTTCAAATAGTTTTGGAAGAGAGAAATCCGCCTCAAACCTATCCACCAATTTGAATTTATCAGAATCCCATACAATGATGATCCCACCTAAGGCATCCTGAGACGTTTTTCCTATCCAATCAAACCTATCCAATTTGGACTCTTGAAAGCAAATAATATCCATCTTGAAAAAATTGAGAAAATTCTTAATGGTGGCCCTCTTTGCCAAACCACCAAGGCCATGAACATTCCACGAGAAGATCTTCATGAGGAAGGAACAAATGACCTTCAGAAATTAAGCCCAGTAGCTTACCAATTTCAAGCTTTTTCTGGTCCACCCATTTTGACAAAGACAAATTGGGAGCCCGAAAAGCAAACACCTCTGGGTTTTTTTTTGAGCAGTAACAGAAAAAACTTTTATTAAAAAACAAGACAGATAGAAGAAAAAGTTACAGAAGGCCTAAGAGAATTAGGCCCAAGAACGAAAACAAGAAAGAAAAACAAACAACCAAAACAAAACAACAAGAATAATAAGTATGCACTACAACAATAAGAGCCATCCTCCTGGTAAATTAAAAGTGCCACAAATCGACCCTCCAACACCATTTTTTACAAAGAAATTAGCCACTCCGTTGGCTGATCAACTGATATGCACAAAGGACACCTCAAGGCCCGAGGCCAATTCCTTAATCTCCCTCGCCAAAGTGATTAACCTCCATGGAAGACGCTTCACTCCCCTAGCCTATTTAATAGCATTGGATGAATCACTTTTAATCATTATTTTTTCTCCCCCAAACCCGATCCTATAGTCAAGGCTCTCCGAATACTAAGAAGTTTTACCTCATTAGAAACCTTGGTCCCCACAGATTCCGTGAAAACAACATGTGTGGAGCCCAATTGATCCCTACCCCATATCCCAACTGGTCAAGATTTACCCCTAGAAGCCCCATCCACATTAAATTTCAAAATCCCACTAGGAGGGGGGACCATTCAACCCGTTGCTTCCGATTTCGGGGGTTAGATTTCATACAACCCTACCAAGACTGCAAGAGATCCCTGATTTTAAGATCCCTTGTTAGCGCAAAGCCAAACACACAGGCTCTATTTTGCTTTTTGAAGGAGCTCGCTAAACTTCGATGTCTTCCCCTCAAAGATCCTAGAATTTTTCGCCTTCCAGATAGTCCACAAGACCGCCGCTGGAATCATGAACCAGGCTAGTCTCCTCCTGTAGCTAAGACAAGAAAGAAACCAAGACTCCATGGCACCATTCCAGGAGCCGGAGCATACCCAAGAAACTCCCATAAGATTCAAGAAACAACTCCAAAGCCTCCAAGTTACAGGGCAAGTGGCAAAGAGATGACCAATAGTTTCGTCAGCCAACCCGCACAGGGATAAGTCAGTGTCTCCATCCGAACTCAACAGACCTCTTCTCCTAAGATTCATCCTTTTCATAATTTTCCTCTTCACACTACACCATGTAAACAACTAGACTCTAGGAGGAGAAAGGCTCTTCCAAATGAGAGACTGAGATACTACTAAGCCATTTACATTTTGAGTTGCTAACTCGATCATGGACTTAACCGAAAAAAATCCCTGATGGATCACCCGTCCACACCAACTTATCGTCACCTTCTAGATCCAACGGAAATTCCCCCAGTTGGGCTTTAAGTTCATTCAAACTATCCACTTCAAATGCCCTAAGATCTCTCCTAAAATCAATATGCAAAGAAATGTCTCAGTCGCCCAAACAGTAAAGATCTTGCACCAAAGCCTATTTATTCCTAGCTGCCCTGAACAATCTTGGGAATCTCTCTCTCAATGTTCTATCCCCCAGCCACAAGTCCTTCCAGAAGAAGGTTAAATTGCCCTTTCCTAGTAAAAGACGAAGTCTCCCCCTAAAGAGATTTCCAACCTCTGAACTACCCTGACATACCCTCCACCAAGCGACTTGTCCACTTCCTCCCCCAAACTCCACCCGTTTACATTTGAGGTGCCATATTTAGCAGTCAAGACTCGGACCCACAATGCGTTTGTTTCTCTTCCACAGCAACATCCCCATTTACATATTAAGGCCTCATTTCTCAATTGAATGGGGACCAAACCTAAGCTGCCTTTGGATTTAACTTTGGTAACCTCCGACCAAGCCACTAAATGAACTTTCCTCTTCTCCTCCTAATCTCCCCAAAGGAACCTCCGGAAAAGTTTTTCCATTGTATTGGCCACTCCGTTCGGTATTTCAAAAAGAGACAGAAAGTATGTGCGAAGATTGATCAATACTGACTTAATAAGAGTCACCCTGCCACCCAAGGATAGGTATTTCTTACCCTACCCAGCCTATCTTCTCTCAATCTTTTCCAAATCTACTGGGGTCCAAAAATTTTTAAATCTGGGGTTCCCCCCAATTGAAAGACCTAGTACGTAGAGGGAAACTTCCCTGCCCCACAACCTGCATCATCGGCCCATTCCTTGACCATCGAACTCTCCATCTAGACCCCAATAAGTGTACTTTTGCCCAAATTGATACGAAGACCGGAAGCCAACTCAAAACATTTGAGAATCGCACGGTATCCTAAAACCTCCGATCTACTGTGATCACAAAAGAATAAAGTGTCATCCGCAAATCGCAAGTGAGTGACCACTGCCCCGGCCACCCACCCCCCCCCCCCCCCCCCCCCCCCCCCCCCCCCCCAAAGACACACATCAAAGCCCCTCACGATGCCCAATTCCTTGGCCTTCAACACCAACCTATTCAAACTTTCTCCCACCATTGTGAAAATGAAAGGAGAAAACGGATCCCCCTGTCTCAATCCCCTACTTGCGAAAATTGGAGGCGAACCGTTCACTGATACCGAGTATCTCGTGTCTTCCACACATGCCTTCATCCACCTACACCATCTACTTCCAAATCCCATCTTCTCAAACAAATAACCCACAAAAGACAAATCCACACAATCATACGGCCTTCTCCATATCAATCTTGAAAAGCAACCCCGGTTTCCTCTCCTTTCTCCTCATATGAACCAATTCATAGGAGATCAGGACACCATCCAATATTTGGCTATTCTCAATAAAAGCCCCTTGTGAGTCGCCAATTACCTCTGGTAGTACTTTCTTTAGCCTTTTTGCTAGCACCTGGGCTAGCAGTTTATAGATGATACGAACAAGGCTAATTGGACGATAATGTGACAGTTTGGATTTTGGAAGGTCCCTCCCTCTTCGGGATTAAGGTAATGAAGGAGTTCTTCATGCCTTTATTAATAATGCCATCTTGGTAAAAATCCTTAAAGAACCTGAGAAAATCAGGGCCAACGGTCTCCCAACATGCCTTTAAGAAAGCAAAATTAAAACCACTGGGTCCAGGTGCCTTATTACCTTTTCTAAACGCTCCAAGGCCTCCCTAATCTCTTCAAAGGAAAATTCTCTCTCAAGCCAAACTGCCAACCCCCTACTAATCCTTGTGAATCCTATCCCATCCATAGTGGCCGTTGGGACCTCGGATCAATATTAGAGGCTAAACTAAGGTTGGAGAAAGGAGAGCCAAGACTCCTAGGAAGAGAGAGGGGGAAAGAAATTAGAAAAAGGAAAGATAGAACCCATAGCGCAAGTCAAAGAACAGAAGGTTGACCCCAAGAGGATACACCCAGATAGCAAAAAAAAAAAAGAGGAATGGAAGGGAAGGATAGTACCCGGGCCTCAAAGGAAATAGACTGCACAACAATTGTCAACACCAAGGGTGGAGAGAGACTCCGCTACAAAGACACCTAGCTGTCAGCAACCAAATTCTGAGAAGACGAGGAGAAGCTTCCAAGAGATTTAATGTCGAAAACAAGAGAGCCACCCTCCGCTGAATGAGAAGAGAACATAGGATCAGCAACACTGCTACTGAAAAGAAGTGCCTGCGAACCAAGGTAATCAGATCCAGCAGAAAAAACACTCAACGACGAATCAAAGGATCTCCAAAAATGACTGAGATCGATCCTCCAAGATCCCCAAGCTGAAGCAGGAGCATAGGGCACAAGTAAAGACGGCAATAGAGGCCAACCACCACTCAAACCAGACAAAGCTTGAGGAAAGGAAGAAGCAAACGAGGCGCAAGGTTTCCAAACATTACAATCAAACAAAGCAAAAGAAAAGAAGGGAAAGAGAGTATCCAGATCCCCTGGCTGCGACGAATGACAAGAAGTGGGAGCCAAAGGAGGCCGATCCAGCATAAGAGAGGAGGGAGGCGAAGGTTCAGAAGCCGGCTGAAAATAGCTGAAAAGAACCGCACATCTTCCCTAATGCTAGCCTTTCAGTAAGGCGTCTACCTTCCACCACCACTGATCTGACATTGTTCACAGCCCTTCTATTAGAAGCACAAGCATGGAAGAATTTGGTGTCCTTATCTCCCTCCTTCAGCCACAAGGCCCTAGACTTTTGTCTCCACTCCACTTCCTCCAACCTCAAACAATCCCAAAGGGTTGCTTTGGACTCCTTTTTCGAAGCTAATTCTCCTTCATCTAGATCTCGATCTTCTTCCAGCTTGGACCAATGCTCACATTCTCGGATTGCTATTTCTTTTCTTTCCTTTACATTACCCCATTTGAAGCAACCCATTCTTTTATTTTCAATTTCAACGTATGGAGCTTTTTGGAGAGAACAAAGCATGCCCAACCTTGTATATTACAGCTTTCCCACAATATTTTCACATGTTCCACAAATTTTGGATCTAACAGCCATGCGTTGTTAAACCAAAAAGGATTCGAACCCCAGTCAATCTCTTCTATATCATACAAAATCGGGCAATAATCTGATATTGGGTAGTAAAGTTTCACCTAACTAGCACAGGTGAAAAAGACTCCCAATCCCCGGAAATAAGGAATCTATCGAGCCTGCTCATTGCCCCCCTTAACTGAGCACTAGACCATGTATGTCGCCCACCAATAAGAGGTAAATCATTCAGCTCACATCTTTCAATGAAACTAGAGAAAGCTTACATTGCTTCTTGTATATCCCCTTCCACCCTTCCTTTCCAACAGGAATCTTATGACATTAAAGTCTCCCCCCACGCACCACTTAGGAGGGGCCCAAGGTTTGATGTCTTCTAACTCAATCCAGAAATTCTCCCTATCCCCCTTTGCATTGAGACCACATTTGTTATACAGAATTCAACTCCTCCTCTACCAATGTTCCCTTGATTGAAATTGATCTTGCATCCATTCTTTTGGCCGAAACCTTTATAATTGAAGAGTTCCATAAGATGAGCAATCCACCGGATCTCCCCTCCGTTGGTTTGCAAAAACTCCCATTGTCTCTTAACACCCCAGATTTCCTTTAGCAACCGATTTGATATTTCTTCTCTTTTTGTTTCCTGCGGAAGTAAGATATCCATCTTGCTCTTCCGTACAAACCGACGGATAGCACCTCTCTTCTCCTGGAGTCCAAGTCCCCTAATATTCCATGTCAGTATCTTCATTGGGAAACTTGGACACACTGGATTCTCCTTCTTGGCTGCCAACCCCCCTTCTGCAGTAAACTTTGAATAGAGAATGAGTTCCCCTAGAGGTTGCCGCATGTCTCTTCCTTTTAGAACACCTTCATAAAATGGACGAGCAGTGATCCACTTTCTCCATCCGTGCTAAATTCTTCAATGCTTGAGACTCATTGTTGAAATTAATTTCCAATTGCCTTCCCACCTTCAAAATTTCTTTTCCATCATTTTTTGAATAACCTCTTTTCATCAAGCTTTCCATGTCCCAATATGTATCTTTCAATAAAAAAATTCCTTTCTTTTTTTTCCTCCTTTTTCATTTTGCTATTTTCTGGGACATCTATCACCTTAGAGGCTTTATGCAGAACTGAGCTGGGATCTTCAGCCTGGACTCCCAGGCTGTCCTCTTCCAGCTGCTGCTCACTCCCCTTCCCGTTGTTTCATCAGTGTTTTCCTGTCCTAGATGAGCTTGAACACGAGTAGTTGGTGAAACGGGAGAATACTTGTGTGAGTGGGCATTGGGATGCCCTGATTAAACACCAACTCTGCCCCTCCGTTCTTCTTCAACGGATTTCATAGCCTCTTCTTCCAAGCTTGAATCGTTGACCATAGGGATTGGGAAAAAACCTGGGTTTCCCTAGATCTCCAAGTTCTTGTCTTTCGAACGAGAGGGGTAGGTGGAATAAGTTCTATGGCTAGGCTGGGAATATCGTAAGCCCCCAGTGGGCCTACACTGCAAGGCCCATGCAGGAAGGCCCAAGCCCAAAGGAAAAGGCAACTGGGTCAAGTTAGATCCAAGTCCATACCCAAATAAATAAACCTGGCCCATATTTACTGCTTTAACTTCACCTTCACCTACACTGCAGTTCTCGATCACGATAGCCACATCTACATTGGGTTAGGGCAACAGAATCGCCGCACGCAGCTTCCCTCCTGAAGCTCCCTCCCTCCCCATTGGTCGATGCAGCATGCTCTGATTCCTCGACTGTTGCGAATGCATCGACCTCAGGTAGCTCTCTTTTCGCATGTTTGCCAATCGGCGATCTCGACAGGGGATCCTCATACAGTCTAGAAATCTCTCCTTCCGGTAAAGATCCTGATTTTTCTGATGAGGATTCTGGCCAATCCACTGGTGCAACAACCTCATTCAGCACCACAGGAAATGATTTTCTGTTGATGCTCACCATCACCATCTGTGGTAGGCAATCGTGGATCCCAACCTCCAACAGCAAGTGAAGTAATGAGCAGTCCTCCTTGTAAAGGTTCTGGTGATGGATCTCCACCAGATTTCAAATTCTCTGTCCAAAGGCTTTGATGAGGTTTTCCGACCATCCTTCCAGTGGATAGCTGAAGCATCTCACCTAGACATCTCTCTTGTGGCTAAACATTTCTGGCCGCCATTGTCCGATAATTTTGAACTGGTTCGAAACTATATTCATACTTTTCTTCACCTCCAATTCATTTGCTAGGGTGACCAAAAATCGATAATCCCCAATCTGGTTGCATTGAACAACCGAAATACCTTCCTTCTCCAGGGTGGAAACCATCTATGATCGAGACAAAACGCCAAAAGGAGCTACCACCACTGCTCTTGACATCCACTCGTGGATCTCTTTCTCCTCTGCATTCAACATAAGCTCAATAGTCTTCTCAGAGGGGTTGGCCTGCCCAACGCCAATGAGAATTTGGACCTGCTTTGGCCCCGAGTGTTGGATGATGCCTACCCATCTCTTATGAGTCCCGACTGGAACCCATTTCTTTACATTAGTCGATTTGAGTGACAATCCCCCTTTGGAGTTGATCTCTCTGGTAGCTGTGATCTCTTCCTTCAGGGTCTCGCTTCTCTGGACCAGCATCAGCTTTCCTTGGAACTTAAAGAGATCCTCCTTCTGATTCTCCCTTCTATGGAGCAATGTTGGGTTCACTTGTAGTTTCCTTCCAGCCAAAATACGTCCATTGAAAGCCACCGTCGCCTTCTCAGCCTGACTATCTCTTGCCATTCTGACGAAGGCGAAGATCCTCTCTGTTGCATCCTTTTTTCCTTGGGACAAAGATATCTGTGACAATCCCCCATTGTCTGGAAAGATCTTGCAGCCAACTTCGAGTGGTGATGCCCGGCCACTCCAACAGATTAGCTACAAAAAGGGTGACCAATGGGTCTTCTCCACTACCTCGCCTCTTCCTCCCCTTCTGTTGTTGCCATCCCTCCTCGCCAGAGTCCTCCCGCTCCCCACTCCCATATCGCCTCTCTTCCGAGGAGTCCAAATCTCCTGCAAAGTCTCTCCTCTCACTCCTAGTATGGTCTCTCTCCCCCTCTCTCTCGTGTTCTCTCTCTTGCTCACTCATCTCCCTCGTAATTCAAATACCTTTGTTTTTGGGGGAGGATCTCTAAAGAGGTTATAGCCAGCTTGCCTCATTTCTAATTCAGCATCGAACATTCCATCCAAACAACTGCAGTTGTTTCTAGGAAAGAAGAATTTGAAGAAAATGAACCATTGAGGGCAAAAGGAATTCTGGTGCCGTAGGGTTGGAGATGTTTAATCGAAGAGAACATACAGCAACGTTCCCGCCATCACAGCTGAGAACAAGAATAGGCACTAGGTCGATTCCTTCTCCCACAACAATCCCACGATTAGGTGCTGAGAAGGCGACAAGGAAGAGGAGGGAGATTGGACAATAACATGTTTGGGATAAGGAAAATAAAAGCGAACGACATGAGCGAGAGATTAGGCTCTTCTCTTAAATGCAACGACAGGACAATAGTCTGGCTCAGAGAAAATGAGGCTGAGGAGACAATACGGACAAGGACGACAGTAAGGGAAGCTGGAAGAGGAGAAGAATGATCATAAAAGACTTGGGTTTCAGGGACGACTAAGACTGACTCACAAACATTAGTGTGGGCTAAGATAATTGGGTCGGACTCTGGGCTTAGGGAACTAGACACGACCATCAGCTACCCATTTGCACCACCAACCACAAGAGGCTTCTCACCTTTGCTAGTTGGACCTTCCATAGTCCCCTCCTTGACCAAATTTAAAGTTTCATCTTGGTCCTCCTTTGTATGGTCTTCAGGTGATCGTTCCTCTAAAAATCACCACCGGCCCCAAAAGAACAACGGCAATGACAAGGAAAGGTTATCAATGAAAGCCAATCATCTTCAATTTGGGCCCAACGTTTCCCACCTTCAAAGGGATGGAGTTCCACGAGAGAAGCTCTGGCCGCCAACTCACCCAAAACTTGGCGAAGAAAAATGGCTCCCAAAAACAATGAAAGGGTCGATGGCAAAGTCTGGGCTCAGAAATGCTCCAATTGCATGCAAAAAGTCTCGCACCTAGGCTCTCAAAGAAAGATTGGGACACAATCGATACAAATTTCTGGTCCACAGCTTCACACCAAAAATCCAGGCTCTCAAATGGTGCATCCTTCAAGATGGGGAATTCCACAAGTAGTCGTTGTGCTTCTTCAATGATCTGAAATGAGATAATGGTGTGAAGACGGTCCATTCTGCTTACTAAGACTTCAACCCAGAGACCCCAGTCCTTTGAGAGCCAACCCTCCACATTAGGAATTGATGGAGAAGAGGGATTCATTGTGGCTACAATGCATTTCTTAAGAGCTACAGTTTGAGTATCTATTAGCTCTTTACCAAAATTGATGGATTTGACCCTATTAGTGTTGACAATCCAAACTGAACAATGAACCACTTGGGCAAAAGACGCATGTCCTGGAGCTACCGCAGAAAAAGCTTGATCGGCACTAATAAAAGGAGGTACAGTGGAAGAAGCAGCAGAATATCGGGCCATTTGAACTAAGAGTTTATTCCCTTTGAAGGATCTATCGTTGACTTCCACGATGGCTCAAAGGGCTTCCACCTCATATCCAAAGAGAACAAAGGCAAATCCATGGGGCTTCCCAATGTCCTCGGTTATCCACTATCTCCCTAGATTTGTTGAATAGTGCAAAAAAGTCAAGTTTGAAAAAGAATTCTGGAATGCTGGAAATGAAAAGAAAGAGTGAGGATTTCTTGTGCTCCACCCACTTTGGGGGGGAAAGAGTGAGAAGAGGGAGGAGGAAGTGGAGCAGCAGGAGCAGGAATACAATGAGAAAAGGGAAGAGGAAGAGGAGCAGGAGCAGGAGCCATTAAGAACCGACACTCTACACATTTAGTATTCAAAACCGTATTGGTAAAATGACTAGTAAGTGTTTATTGTTGCAATCAGGAAGTTCAAATAGACAGATGAATGAGCATTTAGCATGGTGGGTAACTGCTTATTGTTGCAATCATAAAGGCTGCATGCATATGTGGCAACTCAGAGTTGAAAAGACGGCCATGCCTTTCGATTACCAGAAACAGCTCCAATATAATGTTTCAACTACATGTTGATTGGGGCTAGCAAAAGGGTAGACCTTCAAGAGTGTGGATTGATAGGATAAAGGACATGCTAATTTGTAGACTGAAAAATGATATGATCTTTGATAAGACTGGATGAATGGTAGATGATGATAATGAGGATAAAATTAAAAAACAAAACAGTTGATGATGATGATGATAATGAAATTGGTGGATGGTTAAATGGCAATGATGATGATTATATATAAATTGGTAAAAAATAAAATTTGAGCAATGGTATCTAATATTCATTACAAAAAAAAAGGGTACACAAGAAGCATAACAATTATAAGATACTAAACCAACAAAAATAAATAAATAAAGAACTCCAAGCTCCCCAGTTATCCCTAACAAAAAGGAATAAGATTTAAACAAACATCATCAAAGGTTGTGGATACCATTCACCAACTAACTGATCCACTAGAAGCAATCCTTGACCAAAAATCAAAACGTCAAATCAATAATTCCTAAGCTAAGTAAGCTTATCCATCACATCCAACAAAGAAGTCAATTTCGGGTCGGCCCATACCTACAACCCAAGCTGGAGAACTCAACCCAATCCACTGCCACACAGAGAAAAATAAATAAGTGATAACTTATACCTTCGGGTTTGACTCCGCCTTTATGGTTGAAGCTTGGAAAAGATCAATGGGATCAGTCACTTCCCAATTTTGATAGGTTTGAGGAAAATCTATACTGGAAATGAATAAAAGAAAAAACAAATATTAGAAAATGAAGTGTTAACATGGTCAACAGTCCTCTACAGTCCCTAGAAAGCAAGAATAAAGCCCCACATTTACACTCGAAATGAAAACAAAGAAAGATATATTTTTTGAAAGATTATAAAGAAGAAAATTATGTGCTATTACAGTAAATTGTCCTCCAGTATTGTAGAATGTGAAGAGATAAGGGCCCACATATATCTTGGGAAAGTGGTTATGGAGATTGGGGGAGCCCTCAAACGGTTTATGGAACATATTTTTCAAAGGAAGTACAAGTTAAATAGTTTGGGATGGCGAGTCACTGTTAATAACAGAAGGGCGTCTGGCTTTTGGAAGGGGGTAGTTTCAATTTCTTTTCTCTTCAACTCCTATATTAGGTACCGTGCATATTCTGGGGAGCATATTTTCTTCTAGAATGATAGATGGGTGGGTGATGCTCCATTAGCCTCCATCTTTCCTGTTCTTTTTTCCTTATCTTCGAACAAAGATGCTAAAGTAAGGGTGTGTCTGGAGCTTCATCGCGATGAGGTGGTTTGATGTCCACAATTTAGAAGACAGTTGGAGGACCAGATGCTGAAGGAATGGATGTCATTAATGGCCCAGTTGAGTAGCATTTTTCTCCTGGGAAGTGGTGAAAGATAGGCGAATTTGGGAACAGGACTCTCATGGGATTTTCACAGTTAAATATTTTTGTACTAAAGTTGATATGTGTCGGGGATATGCCTAGGGTGAAGTTGAAGATCTGGACGGGTGTTGCTCCCTTCAAGGTTAAGGTGTTTGGGTGGCAGGTTTGGAGAAAACTTTGACAATAGATAACTTGCGGGTGTGTCGAATTATCATAGTTAATGCTTGGCCCCTGTGTTTGGCTAATGAAGAGACAGTAAATCATCTTCTGGTTCACTGTAGCTTCGTGAATCAGATCTAGTGCTATTTTTTTCAGCAATTAGGGATGGTTTTTTGTTTGCCAAAGTCTACATTAGATTTGTTTAATGAAGAAGTTATGTTTGATGGTAGTTCTTTCAGAAGGTCTCTTTCCGTAACCACAGTTCTGAGTATAGTGTGATTTGTTTAGTTGGAAAGGAATTCCATGATCTTCAATGGGAAAGAGTCTACTGCTAAGTACCTTGTTGAAGTTATTAAGCGCAAAGTGGCTTGGTGGGTGGTGAGATCCGGCAAATTTTGAGGAGTTACGATCTCAGGTATATGCAAGGCTTGGAACTCAGTGGATCATTTCACGCTTCATTCAGCTCCGGTGAGGTCAATTGCTTGGTCCCCTCCTGAGGCGGGTCTTCTCAAGCTTAATTTTGATGGAAGTTGCGTGCCTGAGTATGGTTTAGTAGGCAATAGGGGAATTATTCGTAATGGCTTTGGTGACAGTGCGATTTCTTTTGCAGGTCGGGCCCTCTTCAAAATGGTTTTGTGATAGATGCGGAGTTATTTGCTCTGTGGAGAGTGTGGTGGCGCTGGAATAGAAGGGGCATTTTGGAGTATCTTAAAAGGTGATTCTAACATAGTTGTTGATTGGGCTGCGGGGTCTCTTTGTCCATGGTATTATCTGGATAAAATAGATAGGACCGTAATTCTATGGTGGCTTAATGGATACTCTGTCTCTTGCATCCCTCGCTTAGCAAGAGGTTGCTGAGTTGGCCAGTCAGGGTGTGACTTTATCTTCGGAAAATGTTTCTACCTTATTGCTGTGTTTAGTTATTCTGATTCCCAAAGTTAGTTATTATATGGATCGACCCACATGTGAGGGCATCAACTCTTCTCCTAAATCACTACTATCGTCTGCTTCCTGGCTGCTTTTACCTTCACAAATTACAGAAAACTAACAAAAGAAACTCAGAGAAGGCACATTTGCCACTAGAATAATATCTAAATGTATAAATGCAAATACTGATATACCAATACTAACAATGTAATATAGTGGCAACTTGGGTGCTCTTACCATCACTTAGAACCTTTTTCATCTAAATATGGCGTCATGTATTACTACTAGCTACAAGAAAAGATAATAAAACAAAGCAAACAGAATAGACCTGGCACTTGACCTAAATGGGGCTTGACCTGATTCAAGATCAGAGGGATTTCAGAGTATGAGAACTATTGCTCATGTTTAACACACACAAGAAAAAGATACCTGAAAACATGTCCAATGACTGAGGTCACTTTATAACGTGCATGGAAGCCTCGAAACATTCCATCAAATTCATGGACTTCAGTACTGCCTCTCCGCGTGGACATCTGTAGTATGTAAAGGACAAAGCGATCAATTAAATACAATTAAGAAAAGACAAGGCACTGAGAAACAGACAACTTTTAAAAACTTCTAATACTGTAAACTAAGTGACGTCCAAGAGGATGACCATTTAATTCCAACCAAAAAGAGGTAACAGTAGTCAAGAGCTACAGAACATAAGCTACATGGCTGAGAGAGATAGTCTTTGATAGAGTGGAATGGAAAATGAGAACACAGAACTCAAGAAGAAAACCCCAGAAACAGAAGGGAAAATGGCTGCTGATAATGAGGAGGAGCAACAGCAGCAATAGTCAAGCAAGAGAACTTTCTTTTCTTTTCTAAAACGGTAACAAAACTGTACTTGTTGAAAATGCAAGATATTCACTATCTAATGCACTGAATAGACTGTTTACAACAAGTGAAAAGTATTGTAGAAAGTGTGAAAACTTGTAGATATGCAAATATAGCAAGTTGGTGTATTATTTCAGATAGTGTAATAGTGTACCATAATATCCTAGGTTCATCTTCCTTATTTGTGTATTTCAGTTTCTATCTAAAGACACATTTTTAATCACCTCAAACAAAGAAAAATCAAGAAAAAAAATTTCTTCTTCATTCTTTCCTTTCATTTCTCTCTTCCTATCTATTTTCCACATCGACAATGTATCAGCCAAACACAGTTTTTGATATTTTCGATTTCTGCTGCAACATTTGTGGTGTCTTCAATCTCTCCAAAGCTTATGGGACTGCTCCTCAGCCTGTGGAAGGATTCCTTATCTTTTCTGCAGATCATCACCAACAAGGTTAGTTTTTTGTTTTCTATACAAAGACCTTTTTTTTGAAGACCAAAGTATTCAGGCCTCTTAGAGCACCTTACTAATCCTTGGAGCATATGCAAACCTCCCTATCCACACACACCGGGTAACACTATGGGGAGTGGCCCTTTTGTGTTGAGAGTGACTTGAATCCAAGACCTCCTACTTCTCAGGCAGTTTCTTGACTGCCAAGCCAACCCTTACGGGTTTTCTAGACAAAGACTTTAAGCCAACAGTTTTTTGGAATCCATTGATCCACATCACTACTGTTCATCTGTTCTCAAAACTCCCCCTACCCTAGTCGCCCCTCTCTCCTCTACCCATCTGACAGATGGATCCTGGCATTTGATGTACAGTGGGGGCCCTTTTACTTTTTTTACATTCAACTGCCAGACCTTAAAACCTAGTTTTTGGGGTTTCTTTGCCTTGACTTGCTGCACTGTTTGGTTTTTTTTACCAGTCGTCTTCCTCTACAGTTGCCTTCGGCCATGCTTTTAATCCCACTGGCTGGATTTCGAGTCTAAGATTTGTGGGGCCATTTTTCCTTTGGTCTTTGTTCAGATCTGGGACACACACAGGTTTTCAGATCTAAGTCATGGCCTTTATTGGGGAACCTATACATCACTCATCCTCAGTGGATTCATCATTTACATTGTGTGAGGCCCTTTGGTTCCCTTGTTGTAAACAGATTGACTGCATAGTTGACTCGGATTATTTATTTGATGTAGTTTCTTAAATGTACATAATTATCTTCAATGGTCCCACTATGCTAAAATGTATATCGGTGCCAAATATAAAATGGATTATATAAATGGTACCAATGTGGTGATGCAGGCGAAGTCTCCAAAAGATGACTTCTTAGTCCGCAACTTAAATTACGAAAAATTTTAGAGCCAATGATAACCGGATCTGAAGACAAATTCAATTTTGGGCTCAAATTGAGAAAAATCCAAATTCAAATCTACCCCAGGATCTAATATGAAATCCTCAGATCTCACTCAAATCGAAATTCAACCCAATCGAATTTCATTCCAAAGGAGAAAACTAAAATTCTAATTGACGATGCCTAAGGTAACTCTCAACAAAAAATAATTTCAAGAACCAAAACTCACTGGCTATTAATTTCAACTAGAAAGTCAAATGCACAATGCAATTTAAAATTGCACAAAGTAATTAAAATGCAAAAATTAAATAACAAGAACATAATTCAAAAAAAAAAAAGGGGGATAACATGCACCAAAGGAGCAAACTTGAAACTTCAATTCAACTGGAGTGCATTAAAATGGACGCCCAAGCTTGGTGCTTTCTTTGGAAATCTCTTTCTAAAACAAAGTGTAATTGAATCTTTTGACATTGACTATGGAGGTGAAAGCAATCTTATCACAAACTCTTGCTTATAGAATTTGGGCCTCCTAAATGGGTCAAAATAAGTTCAAAAACATTACAAACCAGGCCCTAGCCCATATATGTACCCAATGGGCCACTTTTATGCATTCTCGAGCCCAAAAACCCCCTAGATGGGTCTATTTTTCCACCTTCAATTTTTAATTCTCATGGAACTGTCCCACACCACATGAAGTCTAATTCTAAAGATCATCACATAAAGAGTGGAAGGCCAATAATTATCTGATACAAACTTGGCTCCTCCACTCCGTGGAACCCCACATTCAGCACATGGTTTATATGCTCCCCACTATAAAAGATATATAGAATATAGTCTGCATCATGTATTCCCTGAAAGGTAATTATGCTTGCATCTATCAACTGTATAAAGATATTGCGCATCTTCAACATGGGGAGAATTCAATCACTCATTATTATTCTCATATGCATAGTCATTGCTTAAAATCAACCATCTTGAGCTAGATTACTCAAGGGTTTTCTCAGTCAAGTCCTTTGTTTGAAGCAACCAATGCAACTCTTCTCCTATTGTTGATCCAGCCATTTGGTTTAGCAAAGCACCTCCTCGTGCTATTAGTTTTTTGGGACTACTGGCCTTAATAAAATTCACACACTGTTCGAAAACGACACAAAATTATGGTTAGTGTTTGTCCCCTCTGCCTCCTTGCTTCGAAAATGTGAATCATTTGTTTCACTACCTCTTTTCCTCCCAAGATTGGAGTGACACTCTTGTCTCTATTTGAAGTTCGATGGTCGACGTCGTCGTTTATTGCCTCTCTTTCCTATGCTTGGATATGGTTTATAGGCTCCTCGAAATTCTCTTCCTTATGGCAACTTACGTCGTTTGCAACTGTTTGGAGTTCATGGCAAGAAAGAGACTATAGTTTTTTTTTTTTTTTTTTTTTTTTTTGAAGGTAACAATTTTATTTTTATTTTTTAAGGTCCGGAGGTGTCCAAGCGTCGCACCCAACTAGTCCTCTGGGGTATGTGAAAACCCCCCTATCCGCACACACCGGGTAAGTTGAAGGTAACAATTTTATTAATAGAAAATAGAGGAAATACAAAGAAAAACACATTAAGACTGTAACGGCCCGATCCTTAATATTGACTAATGGACTTAGCTTGCACATGTGAGAGGTGTTTGAGGGCCCCGCATGGGTCCCACCTATTGAACATGTGTCCCAAAGTTTAGATTTAAGGTGGCCAGGTGGAGTAATGTAGAAATGAAAGAAATTAAAAAAAAAAAAATTGTGTCTATAGGTGCGACCGACCTGGGCATCGGTCCGACCGATAGCATTGGTGGAACTGATGGTGGCATCGGTTGAACCCTCTGAGGACAGCCATTGATCAGAAATTTGGGCAGAAAACCAACCAGAGAAATGAGGCCTCTCTCAGTCCGACCGACACTGGGCGTCGGCGCGACCATCAGAGAGCAGAAATGTGGACAAACTACAGACCAGAAAACTGGATCTCTGTCGGTGCGACCAACAGAGAGCAGTGGAGAGAGTTTTGTGCACTGTTGGTGCGACCGGTAGTAGCATCGGTGCAACCGACACGCGACTTAACCTTAGGTATTTAAACCCCATTTAACATGATTTTTCAGTTCTACCTCCTTCCAACTCTCTCCTTCTCCGTGAGAATCCCCTTCCAACCGAACCAGGGCCCTCTTTCTCCCTCCTTTCCCTCAAATCACCCATTGCATGTGCTAGATTGGAGTTGGACTCATCTCAAGTTCCTCCCCTCTTGGATCTTTTCCTTCCCAAAGGTAATCCTATTACTCCTCCACCATATTTTCTCTTCAATGTTGTGATTTTGTTAGAGATTTTAGTGGAATGGAGTCTAAAATGGAAATGTAGGCCTAAATGGGGAAGAATGAATAGAGAAGAAAGGGGATTAGATGTTTGGAGCTTTGCATGGGGTAGATTTAAACCCAAATTAGGGTTTGGAACCCTAGTAGAAGGTTGACATTTGGGGAAAATGGTAGGTTGACGAAATAGAAGCTGGGTGATGTTATAAATTTGGGTTGAGCTTGGATGACCCAAATTGGGGTTTGGAACCCTAGTAGGAGAATGTAAATTGGGGAAAATGTTAGCTTGAGTTGGAGAGTTAATGAGATTGGGTAAAAATTGGGGATTTGACTTAGATGGAGGTGAATGCTCTCTATAAGGGTTCCACCTTGAGTAGAATTTGCGGCTTTTGCCTTAATTGTTAAATTAAGTGCCTAATTGGCCTAATTAGAGCCAACCACCCCCAATTCCGGAACCAACAATCCGAATTTGGAAAATGAATGAACTACGGCTGATCTGATCAACTATGTGGTACGTAGGTAACTAAGAGCCTTGTGCCTTAGCCCGATCAAAGATTATTGTGTTCGTCCATACATAGTAAAGAGGATGTGAAAATGTGTGTAAATCATGCTTGTGTTTAAGTTACTCATTATAATGCACGTTAGACTTGTGATGTGTTAACATGGGAATTAAGTGTGCTTGCATTCATGAGTAAAAGCATGGTAGGGTGCACTATGCGTGAGTGGTAGAGAAGGGACTAGTAGGGTACACCTCCCCCGATGTAGACCCCCTAGTGCCAGATGGTGGACCCCATGACTGCGGCCCGGAGTGGCCATGAGGCATTGGGAGTCCCGAGATGATGAGACTAGTATATCAATCCCATGAGTAAGGCTTGGAGTAGCCGTGAAACCGTGGGAGCCTTTATATGAATATACGGGGACTGTGGCATTGATATATGTGACTAGGTCACTTAGGCACCGTGGATGAGTACATCCCTTGCGTGATTCTGCCGCGGATGAGTGAGTCTCTCACGGGTGCATGAGCGCACTGGAGATGCTGAATACACAAGGTTATATGTCTCGATACACGCCGGGCATGTTGGACGGGCCTGGTAAGTCGTGGTTCGACCCGCCGATAGGCAACACTTATATCACTAATATAATGGTGAGGGACACGTAGGGCGAGATATCCCGATGCACGACGGACGTGCTGGACTCGACGGGAAAGTCGTAGGTCCTAAGCTTGCCGAGGGCCTAGATGATGATGTTGCCACAGCCATGTAGTGGCTCATGCAAGTGTTGTTCCCACGGATGATTGATCTCATGGTGGATGATTTATACCCATGGAGGGATTATAGCCATAGATAATTTATACCCATGGAGGGATTATACCTATGAATGATTTATACCCATGAAGGGATTATACCCATGGATGATTAATACCCACGGAGGGATTATGCCCATGGTCCATGGATGATTTATACCCACGGAGGGATTATACCCATGGATGATTTATACCCACGAAGGGATTATATCTACGGAGGGATTATACCCATGGATGGGTTATACCCATTGATAGATTGTTCCCAGGGATGGATGGTCCCATGGAGGGATTATTCCCATGGAGGGTCGTTCCCATGGCTGGTTTGGACCCATGTTTGGGTATTGGATTCATGGGAGACGTGTTGGTCCCATGGTAGATGTGTTGGTCCCATGGTAGATGTGTTGGCCCCACAGTAGAGGTGTTGGTCCCATGGTAGACGTATTGGTCCCATGGTAGACGTGTTGGTCTCATGATAGTCGTATTTGTCCCATGGTAGATGTGTTGGTCCCATGGTAGACGTGTTAGTCCCATGATAGACGTATTGAGCCCATGGTAGATGTGTTGTGTCCATGGATAAATATTATTCCCATGGAGGGCATTGTGTCCATAGATAGATATTATTCCCATGGATGGTTATTCCCATGGAGGGCATTGTTCCGCGGACGGGTGGACCCATGTTCGAGTATTGTTCCCATGGAGGGAAGTAGGACCCATGTTTGGGTATAGGTCCCATGTGTGACATTGATCCCATGTGTGACATTGGTCACATGGATGATGTTAGACCCATGTTTGTTTAGACCCTTGATTGATTGGACCTATGGCTAGGTACATGGACCCACAGTCCACTGGGAGACCCATAGTTGGGTAGTTGACATGGCATGCCATTATGTATAGAATGGGATTAGTGCCATGATTGAAAATAGTACTACGCATGATCTGATCTCCAAAGGAGTACGTAGACAGCTGATAATTCAGTTTGATCACACTAAGGGTCCAACTAGTCCTAGGATCAATAAGCGTCCCTTTGTACGTGTAGATGCCACGTGCCTGGACTAAGAGAAGTGTATGCTTTAGAATTTCAAAAAAAAAAAAAATCCTTAGTCACGTGCCCGTTGGGTCAGGGTGCGACAAAGACCAGCCAATCAAAGCACGCAAACCCCCAAACAAAAAATTATACAAATCTATTTACAATCTCAAAATTAGAATTAAGCCCTTGTCTAGCCATATTATCAGCTGCAGAGTTAGCCGCTCTAGGAACCCACGACACAGAGAAACCATTAACAGAGATAGAATGTTAAATCCTATCCACTTTATCCAAGCCTTTCCAAGGGTAACTTGAACCCACCATCCAACCGGGAATAACTTTCGAGTCGCCTTCCAAAATGCCCCCCAAAAGCATCCAACTCCTTCATTTCAAGAACCCCTCACCAAAGGGCATGAAGCTCTGCATCAATGACTGAGCAATTAGAGAGAAGGCCAGCAAAGGAAGAACGAGGCTCCCCAAGATGGTCTCTAATCACATTACCAAACCCGGCCAACCCCGCTCCTGCACACAACTATCATCAAAATTTAACTTAAAGTATCCACTCTCAGGGGGATGCTAGAGAACCGAGGGTGCAGGTGGCAACATGCATATCAACATATCCACCAAAGCCCAATCTCCATAGATATCAGAGATACGAACCCCTGGCAACGATTTTCCCCCAACATCGACCTTGTCGCTCTAAATTTTATTACTTCAATGTTTTTTTTTTTTTTAATGACCAAGGTGTCTAGGGGTCTCACTTGTATTTGGACAGGGATATTACTTCAATAATTTGACTAGCAGTACTTGACTTCCCCCTAAAAACCCTTTTATTTCTTTCTAACCATATTGACCAGATAATACTTAACATCACAACCTTCCAAAGCTTCCCTCGAAAAGAGCTAACTCCCATGATAACTATTTCATGCCAAGCAGAAAGCATACAAAAAACTACGCCCATCAACTGGAAGAAGTGGGACCAAACGAAATAAGCAAACTGGCAGTGAAGGAGGAGATGATTCACTGATTCCACATTGGACAAGCAAAGAGGACAAGTTAACAATGATCATCCTCCTATTCCTCAAATGATCAATCCGTCAGAATCTTCTCTAACCCAACAAGCCAACCAAAAACCCTTACTCTAGAGGAGCAACCGTCTTCCAAATATTCGGGTGAATACAAGGAACATCACCATAACACATTAACTTTCTAAAAAAGGATTTGATGCTAAATTTCCCATGGATATCCAGTTCCCAAATTCTACAATCCCTTCCAAACCCAAGAACAAAAACCTACTTAAGAATATCCATCAACTCCATCCACTCATCCACCATCCAATCTTCAAGATCTCTTCTGAATTGAGGGCACCATATGACATTGACATGTTGTTTCTTACGAAGGGGGTTAGCTTTAAGGCGTAATGCACCCATATGGGCCTTTTCCTTTCCTGAGTTCCAAACCCTCTCTATTGCAAAAATCTCTAGAGTTTGGAAGGAATACATCGGGTTGCTCTAGCCGTTGTTTTCTTGTTTTTGGTGCTTTTATTTGCTTGTAGGTGTTCTGGGCTTTAGTGTCACTCTTCAAGCAGTATATTGAAAATAAATAAAAAAACGAGGGGCAAATATTCGAACCACTAGTGGGTCTTAACCATAAATTTGAGCTTATTCGAGCTCAAACAAAAGCCTCGTCTCCATTTACTAAGGTGAGTATTCTATCCTCCTTTTTTTTTTTTTTTTGAGAAGTAACAAGACAGATAATATATATTAAAACAAAAGAAAAGTTACAAATACATGGCGGGGTCTAATAGGCTTAAACCCAAAATAAAGAAAAGACAAAATAAACACTCGATATAACAAAGAATCTGACAACAAGGAAGATACACAACAAAGACCCCAATACATTACAGCCCTCCTCAACTAGTTACAAGGTGCAAACACCTTCGTTTGATGAGTTGGCTCCAATCTTCACAAAGAAGTCCACAACACCATTGGTTGACCGCCTAACCTGTGCAAAGGATACCTCATAACCCAAACAAAACTCCTTAATTTCCTTATCACTATGATCAATTTCCAAGGGGCCTTTTAATCCCCTTAGCCCATTTAATCACATTCGCCAATCCCCTTCTATGATTAGTTTCCCCTAGCAAGTAGATCTCCACCCTGTCAAAGCTCTACTAATAGCCAAAAGTTTAACCTCATTGGAGTCCCTCACACCCACCAATTCTGAGAAAACAATGCAGGAAGTACCATATGAATTACGTAAAACATCCCCTATTCCTATTGGCCCTGGTTTTCCTCTAGCGGCTCCATCGACATTAAACTTGAATACCCCCGGCGAAGGGGGAAACCAGACCTCAAGGATGTTTATAATTCGAGCTATACTACTCATACACCCCTCCAAGAAGTAACAAAATCCGTTATTTTGAGGCCTTTGAAGTCCTTACAAGCTGACAGCCAAGCGCAAAGCCTCCATTTCGCCTTCATGAAAATCTTATTCTCCTCCAAAGCCTTGTTCTCAAAAAATCTAGCATTCCTCTTTTTCCATATGGTCCACAAGACTCTAGAATAGTAAACCAAGCTTTCTTCATTTTGGGTCCAAATCAGATAATTCATTGAACCAAATGGCAGTTGTGTAAAAAATATGCACAAAGAGTTATGCACTTAAATATAAGTGATTTTAGTATAGAAAACTAAGAGAAAACCTGAATGTGAATCCATCCAGATCACAAGTCATAGGTGAGAAAGAACATGAGGTATGTAACGCTACTTTTTGCTCCTTAAAGAAAACTCTAAATTTTTTTCCCTATTGAGGAGAGAGACATGAGGTAGGTCATGCTACCTTTTTTTAATGATTATTTTTATAGTCATTGTATATCTTCAGCCAATATATAATTCTTAAGTAGGCTCGTGGCTAGATAAGAAGGGATTTAAGATTCCAATTGGATTGTGCATTTGGTTCTTGAAGATTGTTCCAAGATTTTGATTGCGAGTTGATATATCATTACAGGCAAATTCCTTTTTTCTTCATGGTCATTGTCAAAGCCATTTATCCTATCTCGCCAGGGGTGAAATGTGATTAGTATATCATTGCTAGCAAATTCTCTTTTTTCATAGTCAGATGACTCGGATCCACAACTTCCGTAGAAACCTTGTCTCGTCATTCTAATAACAATGAAAAAAGGTTCACCAATTAGGGATGGCTTGCCCATTGTGAAGGAATTGAGAGAGAGAGAGAGAGAGAGAGAGAGATTCAATGCTTACTCGACCGCCCGAAAGCGCTGACGCAATGGAGAGAGCGATGCTCGGTTTCTCAGCGACCTGTTGTGCACCATGAAAATTATTCTTTATTTGACAGAGAAGAAGAAGAAGGAGGGAGGGGAGAGAGAGAGCGACCATGAGGACTTTGTTTTGGGCCATTTGCACCACTGCAACTTCCACTGTCGCACTCTTCGCGGCTATGCACTGCGCAGACAATACTATATAACAGAGACTTTGGGTTTTATACTTCTATTTGAGAAATTAATCTATGAATTTGTGAATAACTTTTAATTGTAAGTGTTAGTTTCTATTTTTTAATTCGGCCAGGGATTTAATTTTAACACTTTTTTAAGAATTTAAAAAAAAATGTATAGGTAAAAATACCACATCAATACATTGTGTGATGTCTCAATTTAAAAATCAAATAACCAAAATTCTTCTCCTCAATGGCATGCAAAAGTTGAAAAATATAATAAATAAGTAGATTATTTAGAAAGAGAGTTGATAAAAAATCTTTCAAATTATTCATCTCAATATGATTTTAAACAGTATTTTAAGACTTTGTCTTCTCAACGGTCTAACTTTGGTTCAACTATGATCTTTACCATTTGTAATTTTATAACCTTTAAAATCTTTTCAAAATTCAATTGTTACACTGTTATTGCTATTTATAATTATTATATGTGTGTGTAAGATACTTTTATAAAAATATGTCCAGTAACTTTTTATATTTTAGTTTTTTGTATTTGACATTTACATTTTATAGTTATTTGTATTTATTGTATTCTAATTTATTATTAATTAATTAGTTAATAAAGAGGAAAATATTAAACTTACCTTCAAATTGCACCCTTTATTAGAATGTTAAATCTAATTAAATTAAATCATCATAAAAATAATTTAATTAATGGTTGATTTCTAAAATATTATTTAATGTGAATGAATATTCAAAACCACACCTCCTCACTCTGTTTAAATTTTCATTATCGTTCTCTCATATAATAATGTCTGATGTGATTAAGCTGTTATACTAATGTCATAGTTTAAAATGATTCAAAATAGTTTGATCCAATAGTTCAATCTAATTAAATTTAATTTAATTAACTGTTGATATTTAAAACATTATTTTATGTTGGGATCGCATGTTGGATGAATATTCAAAACCACAACTTCCCAATCTATTTAAATTTCTATCGTGTTTCTCTCATTCAAAACTCCTTTCATTCGTCACTTTTAACTCCTTCATGATCTCATTGCCAATCTCACGTGAAAAGTTGCATCCATTTGTATGGCCCCATAGATAGTCAGCCATGTTCAAGACGGGTCCAAAAAAAGGTAGACCCGAGATTTCGGCCGAGACACTAATATCTCACCGATATTGGGCAATTTTTTTTCTCTCTATTTTTTTTTTTTATAAATCTTGCCCGTACAGCCAATACATCTCATATCGGCCGAGATATCTCGGGCATTTTTTTGACCCCTGGTTCAAAATATGAAAACATTTTAAAAATTTTGCAATGACTTCATGTGTCAAGTTTACCTTGAAGTGATTGCTAATGATTATAATTACATTAGCGGGAATTCTGAGTTCGATTCTCACTCATCCTAAAGTGTCATTATCCATAGAGTTACTAAGTATATATGAGTAGAAGAATTGTACATGTCCCGAGGATTATCAGATACTCTAAAAGATTTAGACACAGTCATAAAAAAAAAAAAATGATCATAATATTCTCAATAACATTAAGGTCACATTAGAGGTATGCACTATTTATAAGTAAGAATCAAGTCTGAAGTTCTTCATCATAACTAAAAAAATAATTAACCAAAATACTAAAATCAGCACAAAAAATCAGTTAACTTCACGACGCTAAAAATGAACTTCAATCTAAAGTTTCAATGATCAGATGGTTCATTGACCCCGCTTTTAGAGTTTAGACCCATTGGCCCGTCATACTCTAGTAGTTAAAAATGAGTTTTATATTATTAAATAAATTAGCAATAATTATTTATCCATTTAAATTTAACAAATTATTTATATAAACAATCTAATTTGACACTCATGAAATTTAAAATCACAACTTTTAAGCTGTAACAATAAAATCTTTTCGGTTGTGCTACAAGTGCTTGTTTCTATGTATTTGTATGACAAAATATAAAAGTGATAAGTCTAAAAAACTAATATATATTAAAAATATAGAACAGGTGAACCTTACCAATACTTACAAGTGTATAAATCGGGTTCAAAATGAACTTGTAATATGTTTAAATCATTAGAAACTTGAAAAAAATATCAAATATATTACTCTTTCCATTGTCAAATTTAGAGGTAGGAGGTTCCACCAAACACCTATGAAATTGTCGGATGACGTCAAATTCGAATTGGGTCAAGTGAACCAACTTTTTAGCCCTCTACTACTTAAGTATGGACAGACTAGACTAATCCATTTATTAAGTGGAAATTTAGATTTTTTCATGGGATTTGGGTCAAGTTGGATCATGAGTTGGGTCATAATGCAAGTCATTGAGATGAGCTTGAAGCCGTTTGAATTTGGGTCGGGTTGGATTACAAGATTGGATTTGGCTTGCACAAGATCTAGTTTAGGTCAATGTCAAGTTCAAGGTTGTTTGGGTTTTCATGAAAACACTTGCAAACAAATGTGCAGTAAAAAAATGGTTTTTTATTATAAGGAAACCTAGTTTCCCATTAGAACTAGCAAAAAATGCACCCTTAGTTTAACTAGATGTTAAACCCACATTGCTTTGAAAATTATAGGACTTGTCCAAGTATAAATAAGAGAAATGTGAATAGAATCGGCCAAATGTAGAGCCTAGCTGGAGCCCATACGACCTAATCCATTTGATCTTATATCCTTCAAACCAATCAGGCCCTATGGCATTTACAAGAAGACTCTGCTTCATTGAACAAATGTTCTTGAATGACCTAAATTACTTATCACGTGCCTAAACAAACTTAAATGGGGCAAGCCAACTTTAGTCCAATTTAATAAAAGCTTGAACAAACTTGGCTTATACTTAATCCAAATCATTTATTAAATAAATTAGCTTGAACAATTCTAAATGGGTTAACCTAACAATAGCTAAGATAACCCACTGAATGGATTGACCTCACCTTAATACCCAATAAAACTTAATGGTCAACTCACCTTGACCCATTTATTAAACTACATGCACATTCCAATAACTACCAATTTCAAACACATTTAATAATTCAACTCAACAAATTCATTAATCGAAATTTTCTTTTATACTATAATGCTAAACAAACACAAAATTTTAAATTAGAAAGCAAATTTCTATCATTATTTTTCTTAAAAAAAAATTCAATAAAGTATTTTACTTGAAAACCAGCAAACGTATCGTTAGTGCCTATTTCATGGGTACAAAAATTGAAAACCGATATACATTTGCACATTGAGCCACATCAAAGTAGCAGCCTCGTATAAACAAGCATCAACCTAAACGAACCTATTTCAAAATTTACTGGAAAAATGTGCACCATCATATCTTTTAAATAATCAATGGCCAAAACAATTATAATCTAATAGCATCATACACCTCAAAGACATTTATCATGACTACATTAGGTGTATTGAGACCCTAATTGGGCTGATGCACATCAATTAAATACGCAGCGTGTCAAGAGTCAAGATAATCTAATTTTAGAAACCCCACTTCTCATGACAAGTAAAAAACTATTTAAAAAAAATATTAAAAACTTAAAAAGTTATTTATCTAAAAATTTCAAAAGCCTCCTGTATTATTATTCTTTTCGATTAGATGAGTATCTTCATCCCACTAGAGGTACTAATTTCACATATACACGACCACTCACGGCATTCATATTTTAGATGAGCCTAGGAGAAATCAAACCCAAAGCCTTTGATCTAAACCTACCCATACAGGCTATCATTATAAAAGGCCGAAGGGTGTCATGAGATGGTACATCATTCGGCAATGCACTATCTAAAAGAATGGAGATTGCAAAGAGTTGTTCCTATGAGAACATAAAATAGGACAAGTCTCCCTGTTTCTCTTGGGGCAACAGAGCCTCTATCATAAGGTAAGTCATTGGTTTGAATGGTATTAGAGCAAAACTTAATAAGACTTGTATGAGTTGTACGATTCTTTATAAAATAATCATAAATTTTTCAAAGACAAATATCTTCGGAGATTTAAGGTTCATTTCAGTGGCATCCATCCTGTGGATCTCACTTTCTCCATAAAAGAAAATCCAAATAGGAGATCTTGCACTTCTCTAGCTCTTTCCATCCCAACACAGCCCAAAAAAAAATCCCTTGATTTTTTCGTGATCTCAAAAAAGGGAAAGAGATGATAAATATAGATAGATTGATAGATGGATAGATAGAGCTAGAGCGAGAGACTCTTGATGGTTTGTGCGTTCCAATCATACCAACCAACGTTCTTTTTCACTTTTTTTAACTGTATGCATGCTAAGTTGGTCCATCAGCTACTCTCCAGCCTGGACATAATAAATTCATTCCTCTAGTGCTAGAAAAGTAAAGAGAACTGCTTCCCAACCAAGAGCATACAAGAAGTCCATCAAGAGCATCGCACTGCTTACCATGCCATAAAAGACAAGTAGTGCATTCTCATAGCCTCTTGTCAGTTTCACACAACAAACACAGAACATAGCATGAAATAACATTTCCAAGGTCTCCCGTATGGTAAAAGAGGGCATTTGATGCCAGGAATCCACTTTGTACTCCAGGACCTGCAAAAAGAACGAAAATGGCTACCTTAAAACGATTAGCATGGTGCAATTACAGAAATCATCAAGCCTGCAGATTGTAATAATTTAACCTAGCTTACACACAAAAGGGTAAACTGACAAAAGTTCAACTAAAACTAAATAAATTTTCCCAACTCCATTTATAATTGAGCTTTCATAACCATCACAAAGTTTCATTCATCAGAACCAACTATAATGTAGGAGTCAGAAAAGCACTGCATTCACTCGTTGCAAAGATGAGCAATCAGGGTTGTCAAAAATGATGTATACACAATGATACAATAAATACTAAAAACTTAGGATGCTAAGAGATCGACGAGTATTCTACATGGTATACTGTATATCATAAAAGTATCTTAGATATTTGGAATATGAAATCTTAGATATATGAATGACACATGCACGGCAATTGAATTTTAGTGGCTAGACATGCAACTGAATTCTCAACAGCCAAGTTATCCCCACTAAAAACGGTCAATCTAAGAAGATAAATAGATAATGCAGGCAAGCCAGTGGACATTGTGATAAAAAGAGTATTGTATCAATTGAAGAGGCAATTCTGACAAGAATCAGGTCCATGTTTCCACATAGAGCTGAATGTTGAGCAGTGAGGATAAAGATGTGGCACAATTAATTAATGCATGGGGTGGATGGGAGTAAGAATGTCAGCGAGTCCTATGGCGCTTTACTCTGTTTGGCATCTTGTGGGCCTTGTTGGGAAGGAGAACAATAGAGTTTTCAGGAGAAAGGCAAGGCAACGGTGGTATGACCAAAATCCAAAATCAGGTGGCTTGGTGGATCTACCCTCAAAACTTTGAAGGGATACATATTTCAAATGTGGAGTGGATGTGGAGAGAGAGTGGGTACAGCTGTTGGCCTTGCATTATCCAGATGGACATTTGAAGCTATATTTCAATGCAATTCCAAGACAGAAGCAGGTTTTGGAGGCTGTTGCAGAGAAGATTCTAGAGTATGCGAGTCCATTGGAGGCTTGCCATGCTAATAATGCAGAGCTTCAGGCATTATGGTTTGGCATCAAGGAGATCAAGTGGAGAGAAAAGTAGGATCAAAGGGGAGATCAAGTGGAGGGGGACTCCTTTGTGGCGACACAATGGGTTCACATTACTACAAAGTCCCTGGTATCTCCTAGATAAGTTAAAGGAGGTGAGGCACGTGATCGAAAGAAAGGGTTTCAAGGTGCTCCAATATCAGTAAGTAGGTTGATATTCTAGCAAAACAGGTTAAGGAAGTGAACCAGATGATGATAATGCAATCTGGTGGGGTAGGGCATGTATAATCTGGTTTTGTGAAGCTGTTCCTGGTGGGACTGTAAGTAGTGGTTTCTGAATCAGGACTTTGTGCCTGATTTACCTATTTTGGGTTGTCAAAGAAAATCACTAGCTGTATTCTTTATTTTATTTTTTGAAAAAATAAAATTCTGTATTCTTTATCATTATTAATAAAAGTAGCCATTAAAAACAACATAAATTCAGATCTATAATGCCCAACAATTCAAAGCAGATAATGTCCCCATATTGTGTCACATTGGATACTTCAATTTTATCTGAAAAATCTATTTCCTTGTTGTATCCATGCTGTGGTGTTGTGTGTCCATTCAGTGTCTGGGCATCATAGGGTTGAGATGGATGTGAGGTGTAAAATTAAATGATGGAATTAAAAATGTATACTAGAAGGAACCTAAAGGTTGCCAATAGACGAGAGAAAATATGGTTAACAGTGTTTCAGCACAATTACATGAGCGTAGAGAAAGCCACATTACAAAAAACAAAGAGCTCGACTTGCATTGAGATGGTAAGAATAGACATAATAGATTGTGATGTAACAGAAAACATGATTTTTGATGTGTTCAAGTGAAAATGTGGCATCCAGAAAGATGACCCCAGATGGACTTGTAGAAGGGCCCAAAATTTTAGCAAAACAAACAGCTGATATGATGGATCCCATTGTGGTGACCCAACCACCGAAGTAACCTTGACCATAAAAAGTGGACATTCAATTGCTGCCAAACACATAAAAAATTTAAAATTCCACAGCAAAAATGGAAACAAAGAAAACAAAAGGCCCAGATATCTAGCTAGGCTCTCCATGTATAGGAAGTTTTCTACGGTCGATGCCAACATTATGAATGACCCAACTCCAATGGAAATAAAAATTGGCACAATACCCAATACATAAAAATGCATAACCAAAGAAATGATCAAACCCAAGCTCATGCCATCACACATACACAGACAGAGAGAGAGATGACATGAGTATGTGCCCTATGGTGGATGAGGCATCACTGGACATAATAATGGGTGATTTACTCTAAATATCATGTTAGAATCAGGCCCTTGCCCAATTTCTATTAAAATGTTCTCAGACCTGAAGATTGGAAACCTCATATCATCTGTAATTGGTGTAGGTCCCTCTACAGTGGGCCCTGATTTGGACAATTTTGATTACAGTGACCAGAAATAAAAAAGAGTATTAAAGGCCCTATGATGAGGAGCATACCATCACCATGGATACAATTGCTATTTTCATAATTTCTATTTTATGTAATTGCTTTATTTGATTAGGGGTAGTTTAATAATAGTTTTGTTGTTTTATTTTTAGTAGTATAAGTCTTTATATAAGTTGTAGCCTTCGAGGCATGAAAGACGATCGATGAATGAAATAAAGATTTGCCTCTTGCGCATGGTTGTGGTGGTGTGAATCCACGGATTTTGGAGTGAAGCCTAGGCGAGAAGCCCTCCAGGTACTGCTCCTATTTTCTTCTTCTCTCTTCATCTTTCTTCTTCTGTAGCCTTCTGCAACCCAGAAATCCCTTTTCCTGACCTTCCGCCCCTTCTTCTTTGCTTCACAAGCTTCGCCACTCTTCCAAGACCCTCCCCAGCCCGCCCTTTACTTCCGTTTTCCCCTCTTGTTCCAGTTCTTGCTGCCATGCCTATAAAAACCAATCCCACCACTTTGTCCTTCCCCAAATCTTCTTCCTACTGTCTTCTATTCACCCATACAGCCACCAGCAGTTATCGCCAGTCCTTCTAAACCCACTTACCTACGTCGTTTCCTCCTCTTCCCTCTTCCGTCTCTTGCGTGCGACCCTACTCCATGCTTTTCCATCTTTCTTTTCGCCTCCCCTATGTTCTCTCTCCATCTTTTTATTTCCCACCCCACGTGACCCCTTACTTAAACCCATCTTAACCCTTTAAACTTCTTTCATTGGCAGAACCATACCCATCTTCATTTATTTCCCATCTAAATCTAAACTATTCCACTCATTTAGTTAATTTCTCATGTATTTATTTACATCAGATCTTGAGGATCTTTTTGCATGCTATTTGTGTCAATTTTAGATTAATTAATTGTATATATTATTTGATTATTTAATTTAAGACCATTTTAGATTTAGAGTGCATTATTTTCATCCATTTTAATCTTTAGGGACCACATTTAGACATTTAGGGTTATCCTATCCTTTGTCCTGCGTTACCCTAAGGTTGCCCCAATAGAAGAATGTTGTTTAGATGGTTTGTGCATTGTGCAAAAGACGACCAGAGAACACACCAGATCAAGGAATCAACAAATTACAAATGGAAGGTACTAGAAGAAGTGACGGCCATTGAAGACTTTAATGTGTTAAGAAACGACATAATAAATTATCATTTAATAAATGGACTCATTATGAATGTGTAGCCTGTAATGTGTACAGAAGTGTGAATATAAATAATACAAATACCAAATGAAGAATGAAAAATTACCAGACAGGGAAAAAAATTACTCCAAGAAACACATTCACTGCTTACTCCATCAAGTTCTAAAAGAAAATATTAGAAAAAAACATGATAATTCAAATTGTAGCCAGAAATAGAACAACAAAAAATGATTCAGAGCAAATTAAAATTATAACCATCAATCTATATATGATCTCTTTTTCGCTTGGTACTTTCCTATTGAAAGTTTCAAAATATCCATGGCAGTTGAACACTACTGCCTCTACATCAGTCCCCCCTTGATCACCTATTAAGAAGATATTAACACAATGATTAATCTACTTCTAATCACTTTAGTTTCTTTTAAGTTAATCCAAATAAAGTGCAAGGTCTTACATGATCCTATCTTCTCCATACCATGACTGAAAAGAAAAATATCATCTGACATCAAAGGATGTTAAAACAAGGCTTAACTTTTATAATTACATTATTGCCTTAACCTGAAAAGAAATTCAAGGTCCTACAACACTTTACTAGTAAAATATTGCTTATTCTATTAAAACAAGGAAAGCAGCGCAACCCAAAGGGGTTGGAATGATGGCCAGGAACCCGCCTCAGGAAGCGGGAGTCCTGAGTTCGATTCTCATTCCACCCCAAAGGGCCACTCCCCGTAGAGTTATCCAGTGTGGGTAGGGAGGCTTGCATATGCCCCGAGGATTAGTCAGGTGCTCTAAGAAGCCTAGACACCTTGGTCATAAAAAAAACATGGAAAGCAGCTTCCTATTGAAGAATGTATTGTTTTGCTTGATGGAATTGATTGGTCAGGTCTAGAAACTCATACAGGTAAATGGTACTTGGAATTGGAAAGAGTAAATTTGATGAACTTGGCATGCTAACATTTTATTGTTAACCATATGTTGTCAGCTATAACAAGATTGTATAATGGACTGATCGACAGAGGTTTCGGGATATAATCTATCACAAAAGAAGGGTCTCAATTTGCACAATTGCTGTCTAGTCTATTTGATAGCTATAACAAATTGAATAATGAACTGATCAACATGTGTTATCAGGTAAATCCATCCACAAAGTGAGGTAAAAGCTCTGGATTGGCACAAATGCAAGCAAAGTTATGGCGGAACATACCTGCATGAGGCCATAGGTACATGGACATATCTGTACATATATTCTATGATTGGTTGCTGATATGTTTACATGTTTCATGTGTGTGAGAGGCCTACAGTACACGCGCATGTACACATTTTTTGTGTTTAGTTGTAGATATGCTTATTATCATAGAACTTTCCTCAGTGGTTGTTATTTGACATCAACCATGTCACAACTAGTTAACACATCTATCACAAAAATGGAAACACATCATGTCAGATACTCAGTCAATGACTTAACCCACCAACAGATCACCATTACTGTTAAAATGATATCCAGATTTATCACCAATCACAGTGTCGGCGGTTGATCCAGTAGTCTAGACATCATGAATAAGATGTCAGATGTGACTCATCCATCATAAATTTAATTTTAAAATTATAATTTCCAGGTAATTACTAAGAGGAAACCTTTTGGAATTGGTGGAGGATAAACAATTCTTTTCAGGCATTAGGATACAGAGTTGTATTTGAAAATTTCTTAAGAGATATCAAAGCTAATAAAACAATTGAGGATACAAAGGAGGATACAGGCATAGAAAGTTTTCCTGAAGCCTCAATAGTTTCATACTGCACAGATGTATAAAGAAAACAAGTCAAGATGATACTGTGAGAGAAATATAAACCTGCTCTTCCACAAGGGAAGCTACATATGATGATAGAGAGGATCAGAGACTTACGGTGCAAAACAAGAGTCATGTCATTTATGACTCTATAAATGATCATCACAGTGATGTCCTTCATTATGTTGCAATTTTTTCTTAGTTCTCTACAGCATCTCGACTATGTATTATCTGGTTTAATGTATCTGCTGTCAGAAGATTCATCTCCATACCTCACTTCATACCTATCGTCAACAGAAGGATCATATCTATCATCAAACATATTTTGTGTGACAATATCTGACTTTTGATTCCTATCTGTTCTGCCTCGATATCCATATTTGCTTTCTGACATCCTATCATATTTACCCACACTAAAATCATCTAGATTTGATGAAGAAGAACATGGTGTGCCATCCCGATGTCTAGACTTATAAGAAGAAAATGAACTGCTTCTTTCATACTTGTTCCTAGTCAGTTCAGCATCATCATGCTCCCTTCGATGCCCATGGTGCTCATGTGACCGACGGTGACTTCTGTGACTCTGTCGACTTCTAGACTGATGCTCTTCATTTTTGTGGCGGTGACTTCTGCTCTGAGGACTTCTACACCAATGGTCTCTATCTTCCTTGTCCCTACTAACACCTCTCTTTCGGTCTTCAAGAGTTTCCTGAAACACATGATGTTCAGGTCCTTTATGATAGTGAGAATCATTCAAACCATGGCTTAAACTCAAGTTGTCTTTGGTACGAGCATCTTCTAGCCTTGAAGATCTCATATCACAATGATTATTCACTTGTTTCTCGTGCTCATGCAGATGACTCCTGCCTGCTTCAGATAAGTTGTGTCCACTACCTCTGAGCTCAGCAACATTAGCAATCATGTCACTAGTGGAAGTTGATCCAGGTAAAAACATTTCAGTATTAGCGCCACCTTTTACAAAGCATCCAATTCCTCCTGCTAGCTTGATTTCCTCCATATGCTCCTCAATTATGTCACGCATCACCTTTAAGCATGAAACAGTAAGTAAATGACGGCATTTTTTATGATTTTTCTGAATGGAAGTCCACAAAGAATTAGAAAGGTGATGAGAAATAACATCACAGAATTGAAAAATAAATCATGAAATATGGAGAAATTACTGAAAACTTGAATATGAACACAATACAGAGAAATTATTGAACAGTTTTGAGTGACAGCTTGGAGCAGAACATATAACATAGCATTTCATGAAAAAAAAAAACTAAAATAGCAAAGTGAGATTCCATAATTAAGCTATGTCCTCACCAGTGTCTTTGACCGTTTCACCTTCTTGCCACGATAGGACATCCTTCGTCGCTTATAGTCCCTTTCCTCAGCTAACAGCTCTTCCCTTGTCTTCTTCTTACTTGAATCCTTGAAATAGACATTAGGAAAAAAAAAAAAAGAACAAACATCTAATAACAGTGATCATCAAAGTTATTAAAAAAGAACCAACTTAAGGTAGAAAACATGGAAAGTGATATTACATGCATAAGAGATTGTGGAAAACAAGGGTGGCATTTTATATAAGCTTTTAATTATAGTGATGACTGTTGTATTTACAACAGAACAATTTTTTAGCCATTTGAAGGTCATGATCCACATTCATATCTAACTATTTTATAGCAAAACTTAATGATCCGAATTCCAAGGACTAGCATTTGTCATCAAATTTCAAAAATTCATTGCTAGGTCAATGATGCAGTGGATCAATTAGCAAGGACAGGAATGTCTTCTCTTGTTCTAAAATTTGTAGCTTTTATTTTTTGTTTGTTCCTTGCTTCTTTCTTTTTCTTAAAACAAAAGGTTCTCACCCTGAAAAAAAAAATGTTATCAAAGCTCAACAATGTCTCATTTCAAATGAATCACCATCATCATAGCCATTCCCCATCTATGGGGTCTGGTTTCCAATCTTACCAATTTTAAAACAAGCCCCACTCATCGCAGTTCCAAGAACCAGCACCTGTTATGGACTTCTATAAATGCCCAATTGAATTGACTCATCATTACCATAATCACAGCCATTTCTCATCTACAAATTCAATCCCAAGGAAAAATGTTCAACCTAATGCTTGAAACTATTTGTACTTTCCATTGATTTTGTTTTCCAATTTTTGTTTGTGGGCTTCTAAACCCAAATAATATCTCCCCTAATTTATAGCCCTCTAGTTGTGACTGATATATGGACCCCTAACCTATCAAGAGAGTAGGTTGAGTTCCAATAATTTGCTTCCACAAAACTGGCCCAGAATCCAAAATTCAGAACTTCCATAGTTAAGACAGTTTATCCAAAAAAGATTGGACCATTTCTCTTCATGAAAAGGGTAAAATTATCAATCAAATACCTAGATGGGACTATACGTCTATGGTAGACCATGATATTTAATTTTTTTTTTTTATAAACCATAAGATTTGGGAAAACAACTTATTATATATGACTTTAGTTATAATTTTACAATCCAGTTTGATTTTCATGCTGTTGGTTAGAATTATTTCTTGCAACAAAAACAAAGTCATGAAGTTCTAGACTGTGTCCTGGTCTAGATATTTTCTGAGTACGATTTCCTATGCTATGCACTTTCAGCTGCAGATAGTAATCCTTTTGTGCATCACCTTACCAGTGAGGAAATAGGATGTGGAATTAATAATGTAAGTTATGCAGAAAACTTTCATGTTATCAAAAGCTACAAAATGTGCATGAGAAAGAAGAATCGATATTGCGTTGCACATCACTGGTGCATTTCCATGCATGAGCTGAGAGAACAGAATTTATTATTGGTTGAATGATGACAAACATTTCCATGCATATCGCACAACAGAATGTATCACTGGTTGGATGGTCCAAACCATCCACTAGCTTGGAATGTTTGGATGGGCAGTGATCCAAAGATCACTCAGAAAGGATGATTTCAATCATTGTCTGTGAGCACTTTCTTGTGAATTTAGACCGTTTACAATCATCAGGCTCCACATTTGAATGCCAAAGTAGGGTTTCATTGAGGATCAACCCAAGTCCAACCCTAAGTCTAGAAGGATCAATCTGCATCTAACATCCACAGCAAACCCACGTGGCGAGAGAGGTCAACCAATACGATCATGCAGCGGCACACCCAAATGGGTTGATGATTAATTTAATTATAGATCTTAAGTAAGGTTTTAAAAACCAAACTGTTCATTAAACCATTTTTTCTAATGGTTTGGTTTAATTAAGTTCAATTGTTGGGTCAAACTGCTTTGAACCATTTTAAACCATAATGTTAATATAATAACATAATAATATTATATAGTATACATTAAAAATAAAATACAAAAAAAATGAAAATTACATAACAACTACGATACTGTACTAGCAAACAATGAAACATTGGCATTTTTAGTTAAAGAAAATATAAAAAAATAAAAAATATAACAGTTTTTGGACAAAGCGAAACCTCTCAAAAACCAGACCGCTTGAGGGCCCAATTTACGTTCAACTAGGTTGAACCACACAGTTCGATTTGGCTTTCAAAACATTGATCTTAGGGACCCAAAGGTCAACTATGAAGAAAAATGAAGTAGGTTGCAGTGAATAGTGAGTGCAACTCTATTGGGATCAATGTTGGGCCAGATCTCATTCATGGAGAGGTTGTCTTTATCGGTGCCTGAGGTGTGTCCCACAAGTCAAATGTTCTTAATGAGTAACCAAGATAAACAAATGTAACGTATCATACTGAGCATTAATCCCCAAAAAATAAATAAACATACCAGGTTATGTGATCGCTGCCAAAGAAGTCCATCATGCTCAAGTATAGCCCTATAGTCAGGCCGTTTGCCTCTCTCCTCAATAGCCCTCATTGATAGATTTTCATGCTCATTCATCCTGTAAAAAGTCGGGAAAATGTCCAGATTGAAATAAATTAAACCATTATTTTATAATGAGCTCCACGGATAAAGCATCCAGGTGACGCAAATGGTGGAGAAAACTTTTAATAGCAATTTTTTTTTTACAAAACACAGCTACAAACATGATAGATGCTTCAACAATGATGAAACTACAAAACTTCAAGCACGAGAATAACCAACATAAAACAAGACCCTCTTCCAAAATTTGTGACATACCATTCATATTTAGAACCTCAAAAGACTACAACTCATTAAATAGGGAGGAAGAAAGACTCTCAACAAGACTTCCCATTAAATAGATCATATGATCAATATAGTAGGGTGTAGTGGATAGGAAATTACGTGGATATAAAGTATGTAAAGTTTCATCACCAATTGATCATCCAAGCTATATAATCCTGGCCTTTTAAGTTTTGATGAATACAAGTCATTGATTTTTAAAAGTACAAAATCAAGGGATAGGATGATCAAATTGGGATAAAACTCCATACAGCCCCTACTCATATGGTCCTCTTTACATCACACCCAATTATGTGGGGCCCAAGACACATTTGAAGGAAAGTCTGAGTGTCTGCTCTTCAAAGTCTCTATGGTTTCCGGGTTACTGTCCCCGGCACGGCTTCCCCTACTAAAAAAGGTGCTCATTCTCACCATCTCTCAATCTACAAAGCAAAATCTGACCATACTCAACATCAAGCAAGAATCCAAAGCAAAATAAAATAAAATAATACACCTCTGGCACTGAAGCCCAAGGGTAGCTCCATCAGGCTCACCACAGCAACCTAGGGAAGTTTCACTAGAGAGAGTTGTGTTTAAGAGTTTTTATAATATTATGTACATATAGATACAATGCATACACTTATAGTCTACTAAAAATATTCCCTTTTACTAAAAACTAGAAATAATAATAATAATTGTCATAAAAAAGACAACCACCCTTCTCCCCTCTCTTTTCTTCCTCCCTATTTTTCATTTCAATTGATTAGGACCCTTGCAGGTCCAATCCAAAAGCACCATTACCCATTATAGCATAATATTAAGAGTTAGGTTAGCAAGACTCTCAACAAGACTTCCCATTAAATAGATCATATGATCCACATAGTTGGGTGTGAAGGATAGGAAATTACATAGATATAAAGTGTGTAAAGTTTCATCACCAATTGATCATCCAAGCCATATAATCATGGCCTTTAAGTTTTGACCAATGTTATCAGAACCGGACTGTCTAACAAACCATCTCCGAGGAAGGTTGGGTTAAATAAGGTTCAACCGTGGTCAAACCCGTGCCAATAATATAAATATTATAAATAATATTAAATTATTAATTGATTTAATTAATGAGTTGAAATAAAATTTTAAGTAAAAAATTATTATTTATAACAATAAATATGAAATTACATTCACTCAAATTACAAAATATCAACACATAATAATTTTTAATTAATTTTAAGATATATATATAAATGTATATATATATATATATATATATAAATATAATATGGGGGGTATTAATTATATGGTTTTAAATGGCCCAAAAGAAAATACCATACATATATTAGTTATGGGTTGATTTTAATTATAAATATTATTAGAAAGATAATATTTATATTATATGTAAATATTCATGTTATTAGTAACATAAGAATGAATATAAATAATCATATTATTAACATATTCATTTTGATAATATTATAAGGATATATTATCCTTTAAGATAATTGTCATAAATGACCAATACCATCATTTATGTACTATTAATTAATTAATATTTATTAGATTGATAATATTGATATCATAAATTCATAATAATTAATATTAATGATGTCTAAATTGATTAATGTTATTAATAAACCCACCTCTTGAAATGGAGACATGACTAAAGAGGGTGGGAAGACGTTGAAGCCAAAATACAGAGAAGTTATAAGGCCTTTCAACCTTGGGAACTTCTCACAGCCTCCAACTTCATCCTTCCCTAGTTCCCAACACCTTCTCATTTGCCTCGAGCCACTCACCTTTTTAATTTCCCAAGCAAAACTCTCTCCTTCTTACCTTTTCTATGAGAATTTTTCATTTCTAAGCTAGCATGGGTTTCATTTCCATTTTCTTTGCAGAAGCAAACGGTGGCGATGGTCATTGGTATTCTTCTTCTTTCTCCTCTCTTTCAAAAATTTAAATTTCTATTTTTATTTTTATTTTTCCAAATTTGGTGTGAATCGCGGCTTACGACTCACGGTTTCATTCACTAAACCATGTTGAATCGCTGCTCGTTGAGGTTTTTTACGGTCCAACTCCTCAGGCATGTTTTTCCAAGAACAGAACCGTATGCATGCCGGTTGCTGATAACACTGGTTTTGACGAATACAAGTCATTGATTTTTAAAAGTATAAAATCAAGGGATAGGATGATCAAATGGGGATGAAACTCCATACAGCCCCTACTCATATGGTCCTCTTTACATCACACCCAATTATGTGGAGCCCAAGACATATTTAAAGGGAAGTCTGAGTGTCAAGTTTCGCTAGAGAGAGTGTGTTTAAGAGTTTTTCTATTATTATGTACATAAAGATGCAATGTATACACTTATAGTCTACTGAAAATATTCCCTTTTACTAATAACTAGAAATAATAATAATAATAATTTTCATAAAAAAAAAAAAAGGACTAATCCCCCATGTATGTTGGGCCCTTGTTGAGTATATTCCCTTTGCTATCCTATAGCACCTAGCCGTTTTCGCTACTATTTGGAGTATTTGGTGGGAGAGGAATAACAAAGTATTCCGAAATCGGGAAGAGCCCCCTTTGGAGGTTAGTTGTAGAGTAAAGGCTAAGTGTGCTACTTGGGCTACCACCCTTCCAAAGCTCCAGCCCCTCATGGTTTCTGATATCACAAGAACATGAAAGGAATGTATTAGCCTGCATTAGCATTTTTATCTCTCTTTTTAGTCCTGTAGTGGGTGGTTTGTTAGTGGGGCCTGGTTTTGGGTTTGTTTCTCTGGTTTTATCTCTTTTGTATCTTTGCTTTCGGCACGCATTGTACCTTTTAATGGTTTCAAAAGAAAAAAAAAATTAAGTATGTTGGGCGGCTTTCTAAGTTCTTTTTCTTTCTATCTGAATGTACAAGTAGACCTCATGATAAGGATTTGAGATATTTATTTATATGGCTGGCTGCTGACCTGAAGCCCAAAAATAACTACAGATATATTATAATAAAAAGAAAAATAAAATAAAACACTTATGCACTACTACTAGCAGATGAGCCTCTTGGTCACACAGAACTGAACCTTTCTAAACGCCTTTTGTGCATGCCTGGATCCAGATCCAAGAACCAGATAGAACTTGCTACCCAAGTTCAAATTCATATCAGGAACCTGAATCTAAAATCAGGTCCAGATCAGCCATGGATCAGATCCAATCTAGTCCATTTACATACATAGTATAGACCAAAAAAGGTCATTCAATGATTGAGCTACTCTTGATCAACCAAACCAAATGTTTAATTAGGTTTCAGAGTCATAAACATCATTCACAGAATATATAGAAAATATGTGAAAATGTGTTGATTATCACTTTGAAGAAGGAACATTTTTACAAGAGCATCAATTTGTCTGAATGAGCATATTTTTGTAAGATAAAGGCGATCCTTGAGTATCACTTTGTTTGAACATTTTTATAAAATGGTGGTTAGAGCTACAATTATATGAAACTTGATATCAAATAAAGAAGAAATGACAAGAAGAGGAAGTGCACATGGCAAAATGCCACAGAAAATAAAATTATTAATGGGATATTAAATTATTATATATTTATTTAAGATGATACCAAAAATGCCACAGAAAATAAAATATATATTAAATCCCTAATTATAATATTAAGATGCTTGGAGATTTAGGTAATTATCAAGAAAATATCCTGTTACTATTAGAAAAATGTCACAGAAATCTCATTTCTAGCAATAATGGCATACAAAATACTAGGTTATTATTGGGAGACAAGATATCATCATGTCAAGATATTTATCAAACTATAGAACATAGTTGCAATATATGATGGTAAGGTAAGACATGTGCATGAAGAAACAAAAAAAAAAAAAAATGATAAAATTAAGAATGCTTATACTATATGAGGAAATACAGGTGGCTCCAATAGAAGACAAAACAAAGAATACCTTACATTGAAGATTGGAAACAACCATTGTAAAAGAGACGAGCTCGTGGCACAATGTTAGTAACTCATTGTGCAACCATAAAGATTGTCAGTTCCAGTCAAGTAACCAATTATTTATTTATTTTTTTAAAAAGAAAGAAACTGAAAGGAGTTTTAAGTGTTGGGCAACAATAAAGATTGTGGGTTCTAGTCATGTAACCAATTATTACAAAAAAGGAAGAAACTGCAAAAAAAAAAAAAAATTAAGCGTTTACAGTACACGGAATTAGGAGAAGAGGGATACTAAGAAAAGGTTGAAATGATGAAGTCATAATGGCACGCTAGACATTGTATTAATTGGTATTTGGGCATTCCAAAGCTGAAGTGGAGGTTGCCTTTATCCCCAACAAAGATTGCAAGAAAGGCCCATTCCATTTGTAAAGCCCATGTTTAAAGTGGGTTGGCCCATTTGTCAAACAGGCCCAATGTTGATGGACTCGGCCCATTTGCACGAACCAATGGATTTCATGCAGAGAAAAAATTTATGATTGATATTAACAATTTTGTATTATTTCTCTATTTTATTTGTTTATTTGGCTCCTGGGCCTAGGGTCTCTTCACAGGGATGTCTATTTACCCATGCGAGGAGACACTAGAGAGAATTTGTACTGTATTTTTTGCTGCATTGTATTGTGTAGAGAGGAGAAAGAAAAGAAATAAGGAAAGAGAGGAAAACGGTGTTCATTCATGCAAGTTGTTTTGTGTTTTCTTCCATTTAATAAAAGAGATCTCTTCATTATTTCCATCTAATGTTTAGTTCATCACCATTATTTTCATTTTTTTTGTGTGCTTCCATGTATTCATGTCAATGGCCAAAATAAGAACCAGCCAATCATCCGATAATTTCAATCTTTGAATGTTTTCACCGTATAAAACATCATATCCGTCAAGTTCTCATGCAAATACGACAACATTTAACTGATTGTTACATCAAGCTCTATAAAGGGGGCATCTCATTTAGGCATCAGATCTGGATCTTTGTAGTTGAAACAAACATCAAATAACAGAACCTTATACAAGGATGAGTGGAAAAGCGGAACCATGAAGCCAAAACATCAAACAAGCCTGACTTTCTTTTCTTTGTATTTGCACCTCTGGTGCCCCTTTTTCTTCTAATATATTAACCATTTCAAAAAAAAAAATAACTCAGAAAGGAGTTAGAGAACTTAATGTCCTTCCGAAGATGGTTTCACAAGGATAAGCTCATGTATGGATGCTCTCACAACAACTGTCCTGCTATTTATTTTTTTAACCTTTTTTATTTAATACCCTACTCAAACTAAGATTGCAGCTGTATAATTCATACCAATGTTTTTAACGAATAGATAGATCATATCAATGCACTTAAGGACTTTACCATCTCCAAGTCACATTTATGCATTCTACTTCTAACCATTTTTTTGTTAAATATTTGCTAAAATGGATAATCGTCGAGTAAAAAGTTCCAATGACTTATGAAACATCAGTATTTCTATCTTGGAATTCTTCACCATCATTAAAGCCATTTACCCTATCTTGTAATTGACATTAACAATTACTCTATTTTAATATTATAAACCAAAAAATACATAATAACATGATATTTTTTTGAAGTCCCATAATAACATGATATTTACAAACAGATTTCCCATGGTTTCAACTTTAGAACACTACAGATCAGTATTTATAAGCCTTAACTACGCTTACAAGTTAGAAATCGGTAATATACAAACAGATATGCCATGGTTTTGACTAGAACACCACAGATTGGTAGATATAAGCCATGATGGCGGTTACAGGTTAGTTGACAAACTTGAAATATATGCTTACCAACAATGTATAGTATGTGCACAATAATAAACTTTGTCTTTCAAATTTAGCACGCTAATAAACAAGTGCACAAATTTTTAAAGATCAACAACTACATTTAAAAACAATGAATAAGCAAATAATTTATGCCGTTAGTTAGAATTCCCTCCAAGAGATTCAGCCAACATGGAAGTAGAAGTAACATTAACCAACATGGAAGTAGAAGTAACAAGACAAAAATAAAGGGGAGGATAACAAAAGCAGGAAGGCGTACAATTGAAATTTGGAATGTGGTCTGCCAAACCGCAAGTCCTTGATTCTTTCTTCGAGCAAGGTACGTTCACGTAATGCTGCTATTGCAGCTGCAACTTGTGATACAAACACCTGCCCCTCACCAGATATGTCACCACCAAATACATTCCTTTTTATAGATGGTATACCTTCATCTTCAGCATTCCGTCTGACTGTTTCACCTCCACTCATCACCAAATTGACAGATTCAATGCCTTTATCATCAATTGGAACATCTGAATTGCCTTCTCTCGAAGTAACAGCTCCTTCTCTCTCTTGCCCAAGAGGAAACAATAACGAGCCTAACCCAGCAGTCAAAAAGCATTGTTTAATCATGTTGACAGCAAATAGCTTTGCATTTGCATCTCCATACAAAAGAGAGAGCTGTGGAGATAACCATCCTACTACTTCAACCAGACGTGGGCAGTTGAAATTCAGAGATTTCATGTCGAAAACGTCATCACTCTCTATCAATTCTCTGCTCAACATAGACTCAAGTGATCGAAATGCTTCCCGCCAAATTGCCTTCAAACAGAGTTTTAATATCAGAAACATGTGATCCCTCATTGGAACATCAATCACAATGCCGTACCGAGGTGAATTCGAAATGATCCATTTTAGTACATAAGTTTCTTTAAACCTAGGCAAGCAAGCAGCAACTCGAAGAACAGTATAAGAATATGACAAGGGACAATCATTCCATAACTCCAATTCACTTCTCACAGCCCAGAATTCAGATGGAAGAATCCTGAGATTGAGAATGTCATCAGACAAATTCTTGATTTCATTGTCGCCATCTGCGCCAATGAAATTTGCGCATTCAATGGATAGAATACTAGGGAGAGTGAACATCTTCTTAGAGGTATCTTGCTCAGAGAATCTGACAACACCATGACAATCTTTGTAAAAGAAACTTGAGCTGCCAAAATCACCATACTCATCAAGAGAGAGGCAGAGGTCGGCATCAGATTCAAGCAGTGGACGAACATGGCGGATTTCTTTCCGGGACTTGAAAGAGTGAGGATAGTGGAGGGAATCAAGAATTTCTACATCGATAACAGCAGGGGAAGAAGGGCAGGTGAGGAAGTGCCGGAAGAGGGATTCAGGTGGCATCCAGTGGCGAGAATCAAAGGGACACTCGCAGAAATCGGCAATAGGGGAGTTGTCTAGAGAGAGGTTGAGAAAATCGGCAGTGGATCTTAAGGCGGTCTCGGCGAGATCAATAAGGTTCTTCACAGTGGAGATTGCAGTTCCAATATCAGTTGGGAGAGGAGGATAAGAGCAATTAGGATCTTTGTTAGTGTTGGGATTAGGATTTGGAAGGGAATTAAGGGGTAAGGGAACGGGGAAGTTAAGGGGAAGGGGAGGAGGGTGTGAGACATTGGGGTAAGGATTAGGGTTTTCATAACAAGGTGGGAAGAAAGGGTAGGAGAAATGGGGACTCAAATTATGGTAATGGTTTGGGTTTGGATTTGGATTTGGATTTGGATGTGGGAAAGGAAGATAAGAAGAGTTGGGGTTAGGACTAGGGTTAACAAAGGAGAAAGATGGAGGAAGGAAAGGGTTAGTAGGAGGATTCATTTGCAGAGAGAGAGTTCTCCACCCTGCTACACCAAGGAATGAAGCTACTGCAGTCAATGACTCTCCTTTCACCGTCTCTCTTCCCTCTCTCTCGATCTCCCTCTCACGCCGCTGCTCTCTCTCTCGATCTGCCTCTCACGCTCTCTCCTGAATCTCTCTCGCCGCTCTCTTTCTCGATCTCCCTCTCACACTATGGATCTCTCTAACAGCGGTCACCTTCCCTTTGATCAATCACTTTGGTAATTTTTATCATTTTGGCAGTGGTATTGGGTGTTCCAAATCTGGTGTCGAGTGTTCCCAACATTGAGGGCGTTGGGCATTTCAATCAACAAGTTCTTCAGCTTGCAGGCCTTACATGGCTACTTTGGTAATTCTTCCCCACCAGAAGAGTTATACTGATACAGCATCATCACCTCAGGACCCAAGTGGAAAAAATGTAGATATGGAAACAAGCTTTTTCAAGGCAGCACTTATAGACAGTCAGATTTTCATCGAATTATAAATTTAGTTCATTTCATTCATCCGAATTACCGATGCTACCCTTAGTTTATCTCAAATGTGTTTTGACACTCACAAAATGAATGAAGGTAGGACTAATAGAATAAATTAAATTTATATTTCGACATTCATTCGAATGAGTAAAAATGTACGAGTATAATGGTAATTTCATCCAAAAATTAGAAATGGATGTGTAGAGGCAAGAAATTCAGGTGTATATAAGCTGCGCCTTTTTCAACCTTGAAATCTAATCCTTTCCGTTGAGATTTACATAGCATGTGAATTTATTCTCTATCTCAGGCAATCCAACTTGCCTTTTTAATCATTCAAGAGCTCTAGGAAAGTGGTAACATTGCACATAGATGAATCAGATTACATGAAGTCTTGTTTTGATCTCCTCTTTGGTCATGTAAATCCAACGATTGGTTGGGAACTTTATCATTTTGTCAGATATTTTGCTGAGTTAGATTTCGATTGATGTTAGTATGTAGCTAGTAAAATAATGGCTATGCTTATGGGCACATTAGCATAAAATTTTAAATTAAAAAATTGAATCCGTTAACACAAAATTTTAGATTAAAATTGGATATTGAGCACAATAATATAAAAATTAAGATTAAAAAAGTTTGATATAGGGTCTAGTAGCATCAAAGCAACCACTGAGGCCATAAAATGAGTCAAATAGACAAACGGATCTTTAACGGGCCACAACGGTCCAATTAGCTAATTGGATCGAGCCAAATCCAACACTAATCGGACCTTATGTTATCGGGTCAGGCCACAAACAGCCCAAAATGCTTTTCGGACCGGTCGGATTAGGTAGGATCGGGCGACATCTGTTTACCGGCATAACAATCATAGATGCGGGAAAGTCCAATCCCCTGGAAGCTCACTTCTACAAAGAATGGTAAAGCACGCCTACCCGGTTGACACAATGCAACCATTGCCACGTCAAATGCCTACCGTTGTTTAATAACTGATAAGGTATTCGATCATTATAATTTAACTTTTTATACATTACTACTGCTAATTCTAATATTTTTGTTATTTCAAGTTGAAAGGAAAAAAATTAAAAGTATAGATGAAAGTCTTTTTTATTTTATAAGTGTCACGCCCCGACCTGAAGGGTAGGCTCGGAACGGGACTGTTTTTTTTTTTTTTAAAGATAAACTAAATCAAGTATTCTCACTGGGCCGGATTAACAGTTGGCCCAAAGGTGACACATGATCCCGACATGTGAACTCAAACATATACCATAAGTATACCTAACAAAATAGACATCATTCATACACATAATATGATCACAAAATCCAACACTGAATTATCATTACAAAATCGTCATTAGAGTCACTACAAAAACGCAGTAGTCTAATACATCACATTAATACACACTAAGTACCACACCCGGTACTTTACAAAAGCAAATAGTTCAAAGAACCAGAAAGCAAAGATAAGGGGATTCCCCTCAGTGGGAATCCCAAAACACCGCCGCAGCTTATCCACCCTAAGCTTAAAAAAGAGGGTTATCCTCCTCGGGTTCATCTCCTGAAAGGTGAGTGGGGTGAGCTAACTAGCCCAGTGAAGGAAATATGACAGTTCAGTTAAGTAAACAACAGGTTAGCAATAAACAACTGTTTCAATAAATGTCTCATGCTTGATCACAAATAAACATAAAATTATCATCATTTTCATAATTAATCATTTCTTTTCCAATACTGCTGTCACCCACCGCAACCCCTGGATACTATCCTGACACCAATAGTATTAAGTCCCGACACGGTCAAAATACATCCTTACAAGTATATCTCCGGTATGCACCTCAAACCGGTACTGACACACCTTGCCAGTCACTGTCTACCCACCTGGTCCAGTAGACGTAACCGACACCTTCGGTGATGGTTCCATAGTAAAAGGTACGTGGAAGCAGTATCACAACTCATATGATCCATATCATATTATTCACCATCATCATAGACACTCTTACCATAGTGCATCATGTCTAGGCACATGAGTGGGTTTTTCAACTTAAAACCACTCATTCCTCCAAAATCTATCTCAAGCAACAAAACCTATTTACATCTACTGCAAAGTTAAGTTCCCTCACCGTGTAAGTGTGGTTTCGCGGTCTCTGTTCAAACAACAAACAAGTGCACAATCAATACACATAACAGTCATATACATACAAACAGTATTTTCAAAACCATACTTGTTTTCCCCAAAAATATCCAAGGTATATGGAATTGAGTCTCCTACTTGGTTTCTATCATTTTTAAATTATAATAATTCATAAGATAGAATAATAAGGTGCTCAGTCCAAAACTCATATTATCTTCTGGGCATCGACCAGATTGACTTATTGAGTTAGGTCTAGATTCTCAGGTCACTTCTCGGTTGTCTTCTGGATAGGATCAGATCTAACATTTTGAGTTAGGCCTCGAGGTCACTCAGTGCCCGACAATATAGTGTCGGCCTGGAAGTGAGATAACTCAGTGCCCGACCAATAGGGTCGGCCTGGAAGTAAATACAATAGTATATACACTATAGTAATAAGAGAAGAGGGTTAGCACAAATTTTAATTAACAAGTGGGCACTAATCACATCACATACATCAACCAAGATTTACACTTAAACATTGGGTCCCTCGGAACATGCCTCGGAACCAGGTACTGTGGCTTCGAATCATCCGAACCACACCTAAACTAGTCACTGACCTCGGATCATGGGTCTGACTTCGAATCATCTGAAGATCGGGTCTCAGACCTTCCGAAGTCCATCCGAACCGAAAAGAAATCCGAAACAAGTCTCAGTGGGTCTGGGTGCCTCGGAACGTCCGAAGTAGGGTTCGAAACGTCCGAATGGGTTCGGTCATTCTGAGCTCTACTCGGATCGTCCGAAAGGGTCTGGCTAGCCTCGGGTGTAACTGGGCTTCGGGTGAAGCTCGGAACGTCCGAGGGTTAGCTCTCGGACCGTCCGAGAGTCGTCTTCCTCTACTGTCTGCAACAGCAGACAGTGACGGCAGACACATAGTGAATTACGAATCCGGAAACAGAGGATTTTCAGGATTCGGTTTTCACATCTAGCCGGTCCGATTGACTCCTCTGGGAGTCCTCTTTCCATAGGGAATGGTTTGGAGCTTTGAGGCTCACTGGGCCATCTGATTTTAACATCAAAACCTCACGGGTACAAGGGAACCCATGGTTTTTCTTAGACTTTGAAACCATTTTACACACTCCATACTTAACCAGAACGGGTTTTTCTTGATTCTAAACCACATAGAATTTAAAGAGGAACACAGTGATTACCTTCATTAGAATTCCTGGGCTGAAAAATTGAACTTTTGGAAAAACTTCCTCTAAGCTTACGGTTGGCAAAAACAGATAAGACAGATGCGAAGAAAGAGGGGCTCGGCTGGTCTTCAAAGAGCTGTAACCGAGAGGGAGAGAAAGATAGAAAGCTTGGGAGGTTGAAGGCTGAGCTGAGAGTCGAGATTTATAGAAATCTCACCGGAAAAAGGGGTTGGACAGCCATTGCATGCAGGTTCGGCTTACGTTCGCTACAGTAGCCGTTGGGTTGGTTGCAGATCAGCCCTCCAACAGTTTACAATTTGCAAATAAGTCCCAGTTTTATTGAAAAGCCGATTTTGAAACTGAAAGTATGATTTTTAAAAACTCAAATCTTGATCTAACCTTACAGATATGCTGAGTTTAGAAAACCTTAGTCACCATAAAAAATTTGGAATTTAACTCCTACTAAAAACCAATGATTAAAATAAAAATCATAATTTAACCTTATTTACTTAATTAAGCAAATGTTAAAATAAATAATTTAGAAATCTCATTTTGGGGTGTCAAAGAATAACTATATCATTCTTAAAATGGTCTAACACAAAATACTAGTTTTGAAATTTATTTCATTTCCAAAATCATTTAAAATAAATATTACTCCTTTTCGAGGTTTTGACGGGCGGATTTAAAATATCATTTTCTGAAAATAAAATTATTTTAAAATCAGAAATACCTATCCTTTATTAAGGAGAACACTATCGACCAATAAAAATCGCATAACAACATAATTTATAAAATAACAAGTAGAAGCGGTAAATTACCGAAAGGCCCCTCCAGCTGGACGAGCTGGATCACTGAGTTCACGAGCTCAGATTGGGCCACACTTGGGCTTTCCTCAAAGCCCTAACCGTAATCTTCGAAATTAATCGATTAAATAGGATTATTAAGCTAATCTACGCCTAATCTGGGTCACAGTATTATAATAATAATTGGACCGCAAGTGATATAAATGTGTATAGTTGAGGTGGTCATCGTAAGCTCAATCAAGTAAAATAAAATTCATCAAGATCCATTAGAGAATGGTGAGACCTATGTGGACATATATAATGACCCGATCCGGGGTAACGGGCCAGTAGTGATGGATAAAATTAATTTAAAAAATTATCGTAGTTTAAATTAATTTGATAATTTTATTTAACAAAAACACAATTGAATTTAGGGATTAAATAATAAACCCCGATTTCACACACTTTCTCCTCAATGAGAATTTACAAATTTACCCCCTTCGAATTAAAATTAAGTAAATGGAAAATTAATTATCAACTTAGATTTTAATTCCCCTTAGTTAGAATTTCAATTGAAAATACTCAATTAAGAATGTGAAATCAATAAATAAGTTCCAATTTTAAGTGTTTAGAAAAAAATCGATGATTAACAAATTAATAAAAGAGAAATAAATGACAATTTATAAAAATTAATAATTTAAAGGGACTCACCTTCTCTAGTCGAAATTAATTGTCCAAAATTCCTTCACCTTAAGTTTTGTATAGTGGGATTTTATCTTACATATAAAAAGATATAAATATCAAATTTTTACCGAAAATAGAAATTACACTAATAGTGTAGGCCCTTTGGACCCATACCTTCAATTTTTAACTTTGTTTTCCCTAAGTTTCCTTCGACCCTTATCTCCCAAAAATCCCAGATTTCACGATGGAAACCTGAAAGCTCTCTGCCGCACCATGGGTTTCCTTTTCCAGATTGGATTATTCTTCTTCGTTGTTCGTTTGGGACTTAAATCCCTACCTTCCATTTTGAAAATGGAAACTGTCCAAAATCCTTTCACCGATGACATTCCTTCACCGATAGGACTCTCTTCCTTTTAAGAGACCTACGAACCCTTCCCTTCTTTTACCCTTTTCGAAACAACAACCAATCGATAGGTCTCAGAGGAAATCTCAGCGGAAACAGGAAAACCCCCAAATTTCTCTCTCTCTCAGCACCTTCCTCACTTCTCTTTCTCCTCTCCCGCTGTCGTGACGGTGATTCCAGTGGAACCCAACCTGCAACAACCCGGAGGAAATCTGAGACAGCCCTTGCTGTCGTTCCCAGTTATCTTCACCCTTATTTTACAGGTATTTATCCATCGTATTTTATTCTTAATTCCTCTCTTCCCACTTTTTTGATTTCGGTTAGATTTATAGTACCAAAGCCCCAAAACAGCCCATGCTTAAACCGATCCTTTCCTGACATTTTAAACCAAGCCAGACCATGTTTGAGGTCTGACTTTCAGTTCAGGATCGGCTACAGTTAGGAGAGGATTTCAATTGCTGGACTGTAAGAAAGAGACCTCTTAACGGTTGGTATTAATGACTCTTTTCAGCCCTTAACTGGCTGATTTTAAGACTGGTTTTAGTCTTAGCTTGATGATTTACAGAGAACTCTTTCTCCAGTCGAGATAGACAACAACTAACCTGAAACTGCTAATAATTGGGACTGATCTTAGTTCCCTTACTGCCAATCACCTTTCTCATATTTATCCCTGTTATTTACATTTACCTGTGTGAATAGACCAAGAAGAGACTAGTCAAACCATTGATGTAGTTAGTGATATCTGGGACTGATTTTTCAGTCTGCAGATCGCTGATTGTGGGGATTAATTAGGACTTTAAAACACTGCCAAAACCTAAGTGTTTTCCCTTGGTGTCCTACTATTTTTAAAACAGTTAGGATGTGATTCTTTCAAGCCAGGCCAGATCTTGGTCGTAAGTTTTCTTGGACTACTCAAAATTATTTTAAACCTCACAGATTTGTTTCCTTTTGATTTTTATGATTTTGTTTGTTTTAAATAATTTAGATGTGCATTTCCTTAAAGTCTTGCGGAGAACTGATTTGTGTCAAAATCATTTAGACGAGGCCAAATATTTAATATTTGACAGTTCTCTATAGCAGCCCCTGCTGCAATTTACTCTTTGTTTAATACCCAGGCTTTTACAGTTGGGGACTGATTTTTTACCCCAGATCAGCAAGTTAAAGTGACTAATTTTCAGCCCCAAAAACATTAATGTTGAGGACTGGTTGGTCCAGAATTTCAATCAGAACTAATCAGTAAAACTGGTCCTCTTTCTACCTAAGATGCTTAAACTAGTCTTGTTAATGTCCAGCTTGAATCTGAGATAGAAAACCATCTCATACCTAGCCTCTTAACCTTGTATTTTCAGCATACATAGGTGAGGGCAGCACACATCACCCATGGTTAATAATCCTTATACACCGATCTAATTCATGCTATTTAGAAATATTTATTAGAAGAAATATTAAAAGTGATTGGAATCTTTAAAACATATTTGCAGCAGACTTTGGTATTTAAGAGTAATTATCACTTGAAAGTTACGTGGACTTCTCATTCACAATACGAAAACTTTTAAGTGAGGGAAACAATTCACTACATACCATGTATTCATATGATCTTTTATTTTGATTGTGCCATGAAATATTGCGTTGTGTTGCATGTTATGAATATGGTTGTTGGATCTAGAATAGATTTGGTGTATATTAATAATGGTAGAAATCTGGTATTTACTCACAGTAATGTAAGAGAGATTTTGGCTAAATATTTTATTAGCCGTGAGGAGACTCAGTCTGCCCAGATTGTGGAATCTAACATTAAGGTTATTGAAAGATCCAACGATTTTATATTCATAGATTGATGATTATTTGTATGATATTTTTGAATTTCAATCTTGTTTGTACATGTTTGAAAGTTGATTTATCTAATTCAAATAATTATGATGCTTATACTATTGCTATGTTTTATGTATGCTATGGCAAACAGATATTCGCTATGATGATTATTTTGACTGAGATTTATGATTCTGTAAGCACAATATGATAATTGAGCTGTTATTTGGTGGTAGGTTGTGTTATCCTCGCTTTATATGGGAAGGCCATTAAGGCGATATTGTGTTAGCCTCGATTCGTCGGAAGGCCACCAAATATCAGTAGATGTAATAATGGGTTGAAATATGGCAATTTGCATTGAACATTTCATTTTTTTCAAATGCATGAGTATCAAATAAATTGTTATTCTTGCTTATTTGAGATATCATTGAGGAAGTAGGGATATCATATGCTATGTATGTTATTGTTTTATTCGCTGGGCATAGAGCTCATTCCTTACATTGCAGGCAATCCCTTGGACTTGGGTCTGAACGATGATCACAACTGAACTTAGAAGGCGAGAAGTCGATGAAAAATTCTTAAAAACGCTTCGTTAGTGCCGAATTTAATATTTAGATAATAAGTTGGTTGTTTATTTGATTTGAGACATTGATAAAGTTGTTTATTCGTTTATTTCTAATTTGTGGAAACTTGGATAATAAATTCAAGTATTGATTAAATTTGAGAACGCTTTAATTTGATTGTTATGGGAATGTGAGTAAGCGATGCGTTTAGAAATCCTTTTGTGAGTGATATTTGTCCCTTTAAGTTATTTGGAAGGTTAAATGAGATATTATATTTTCAAGCAGATTGTGGACTTGAGGACTTTTAGTGGCTTGTGAATGTAATTATGTTTGTTTGAATTTAGCCAAAGATTTTGGATGTAAGACCCGTTTAGGGTATCAGGTGATTTAAATTTGTACAGTCAGATCACGCCCGTTTAAGTGTTGGAAGGCGAGGTGTAACAACATAATTAGTGAAATCTACTAAAACTACATGCTATAATTAATAGCGGAAAGAAAGAATCCGAAGGGCTTTCTAATGGATCCACTTGTACTCAATCTCATATGAGTTTGTTATGAGTCAAGACGACATGTTATAGATCTAATTCACATTAAAAAGTCTATTTGCTGTAAAGAATCTATTTGAACGAATTTGAAATGTCATTGCTTGTATGAACGCCACATTATCACCGTGTCATCAAATTATCCTAAATTTTAGTTTCCAAATAATCCTCACTCTTTGGAATACATGAGGTGCATGGATCATCGTACAACTTAAGGCTTCAATGAATTTGCAAAGAAAATCACTTTTAGGGTTTTTGAAATTCAAATTGTCGTATGCATTTAACGTTGGACGATTGAGGATTTTGGTGTTGTTTTTTTTTTATAATTACTTGTAATAATCCTAGGTGGCTGCATGAGAATGGTTGAATGGAGAGAAAGTATGAAGCCAAGAGAATGAGTCTCTCTAAAGGTGTATGATCCATTAAGGGTTTTGGATGGAACCTAGGGGTCTAGGTGTGTGAACGAGAATGGAGAAAACTTAGGGCTTTTGCCTGTGGAAGATGGAGTGAAACATGAGAAGCAAACTAAGATTTAGGATTTTTGAGCTTTTGTAGGAAATTGGCACGGATGAATTTTACATTGTATTTCTTCCTTTTCTTGATGACCCTACTCACATTATAAATAAGACTAGTTGACCAATGCATTGTACACAATTTGAATTTGATGAAATTAAATTGAAAGCTTATAGTTTTTGTTTTTCTCAGGTAAATTTTTATCTTAAGTTCTTTTAAAATTCTAATTTGAATGTTTGTTAGAATTAATCTCAATTTATGGTTTGATTTTATGTTTTTAAATTAAATATTATTTTGAATTTCATTAAATACATAATTCAACAATATTAATTGAATTCTATTTTGATAACTCAAATTTAGATTCAATTGATTATAATTTCATTAGTATTACTACATGGTGTCAATAACTCTAGTGAAATTTAAACTACATTATTTTTCCATAGTATAAAACTTAATCAATTCAACTTTGAGTTTTCTCCTAACAAGAGTCGAACGATGAATAGCACGAAGATTTTAAATTTTGAATTCTTAAATCTGAATTGTAGAATTTGAATCTAAACCATCATTCCGCATGAGCTCTTTTAAAAGTGTAGAATCAATTAAGATCATAAGTCTTTATCAATAGTCAACCAACAAAAATTAAATGATGCTCACAATACAGAGAGTGATGTGATTGAAGAAAAGCAGACACGGGCTGTCAAGCCTTCCATGCTCGAAAAAAGGACTCACCCAATGCAAGACCATCTTGGGAACATAAACAATAAGTAGTTGAATTAATCTCTAGTACATTGAAAGACTTGGTCCTTTCACTAAAGAATATTTCACACTTCTAACTATACAGAATTTCAGACAAATTAAATCGTATCAATGGAAGTATTTGCAGTCTTCCTGGAATGACTGAAGAAATGTAATTTTCTATTATTGAGTGGTTATTAGTAGATGATAACAGGGCTCAGTTTTTTCTATTGTAGAAAATGGTAGTGAACATTTAGGTAAATGATTGTTTTTTTACAGACATTTGGTTTCTTAATAGCTATGGTCATGCACTGGACATTTACTCTTGTGTGTATTTCTGACTGTAGTACATCTAAACATGGACGATGAGGACATGTATTACCATTGAGTGGGCGCTATTTGTGAAATGAATATAAATATTAGTTACTTTACAAATTATTTACCATGAATGTGAAATTGCAGATTGAATGACATTTGCTTTATATGTCAAATGATTATAAGCTGAACAATGAAAACAAGCTCTGTTATGTAAACCGAGTGATAAATTATAATTAAATGAGAAAGCCCACAAGTCAAATGATCACATGCTAAAATGGGTGTGAACAAAATTTATTTTTTGAAGTCTTAATAAATATATAGATTATATGAGAAGTAAAAAATTAAAATGTCGCATCTTAACAGCGCCATTTCTATCAAACTTTGTTCATGCAAATCTTTATGAAAAAATTACATTTTTCACTTAAATATGTTGATTTTTTTTATTTTTTACAAGTACAATTTCAATATATATGTCAATGATTATTATTTCCGGAATTCTTTTTACATATACTAGTACAAAACATATTGTAAAAATAAATAAAAAATTCCAAACAAATTCTACCAAATCAAGAGAACAAAAAAAGAATTACAGAACAATCAACACAGGCATGAACCAGTTCTCATTCATTAAATGAAATAAGCTATCAGACAAACTTTTACTTTAAATGGTTATTTTAAAAATTTAGTAATAATTAAAAGCCTTCAAGCTTCAAATTTATTCAAATCTCAATTGAGCAAAATAGTTGGTCTGAAAATACCAGCTTTCTAACTTAAAAGTTTGGGCACTAGGCACAAAGATGATGAAATAATCGAGGTCAATACCAGACTCAAGTCAAGCTTTTCACCCGATAAAATCAAGCTTGCCATAAGGTTAACCAGCTTGTTCTCATCCCAAATTTTACCATCAATGCCCAAAGACTTGCGGCCACTTCAGAATTTCACTACAAATATGAGAACATTTCTAGATTGTGAAGTACGCATGGAATGAATTTACCATCCACATACTAAATTCATTTTAAACTCAGAATCTCTCACATTTTTGGGTTATAAAAGGTGCATTACCATGCACAAGGGATCATCCAGGATTAGCAGTCCATTAAAAGGGCTTCATCGGTCCGTCCAACTGTTCTAAGCAAGCGTTAAAGTTTAAAGAATGCCAGAAAACATTGGGGGAGCCAATGTAGGACGGACGACGAAGGATAATTTCTCATTCCCATCAATCCAACCCGAATGTGAAGGATCATCGGGACTTCAGTTCCGGCATTGAACCAGACTTTAAATACAAAAGATTACAGCTCCACATGTCACATGAGATTGCAGCTCTCCCTCAACCAAAATACAGTCACAGTTTAACCAAATGAATATTTCTGAATAATGCATTTTAGTATTTGCTTTGCAAAAAGCTCAACAAAAAGACGGATGCCACATACCTTGAGTAGAAAACTAGAAATACACCACCATTGGTAAACGAAAACACCCAATCCTGAAAACAAATGGACTTGAGGTGGTACCCTGTTTCATGTATAATCATATCATCATATAAATAAGAAAGTTTAATCCCTATGGGAGGGGAGAACATCTCCCAACAACTTTCTTTCAAATGCTCGCCAACGAGCAAAAGAAATGCTTGGCTTCCTTCCACACTGATGTATGCAAATTCATCCTCAGTGCATCATCTGGATAACCAACGACGACTTCCACTGTATCTATATAAATATCATCTCTTTTATCTACATTTTTCCTCCCGTTTCCTGACTCAAAGCTACCGGTCATATGGGAATTCTACATCGTTCTCAGTCACTTTGAAGTGCTGTGGATGACCACCGGAGCAGTACAGGTTCCACATCTTGAAATATGCCCTCTCAAGATTCCTCACCTGTTTTTTTTTTTGAAAGCATAGTCAGTAATGATTCATCTCTCATATTTTGATCAAGGCTTCCCACCAGGGGGATATCTCGGATTTTATTCACATGAATCCATAATGTCAAATACTATAAATGGTGGAGTAACACTTCAATACAAGGATAATGTTAATGTATTGATGACACAATTACAAATTTCGGCCAACGAATTTTTCAGTCTCCTACTTATACCAAAAAATTTAGCCAAAATCTGAAAATATAGCATCCGATACTTCCAAAAAATGAATCAGTCCAAGTTTAGACCTCAAAATTTCAGCCAATAGCACAGATTTTGGCCAAAACTTTGTAACTGAGAATATCAATCAATCAAGAGAATAAGATAACAGTAAACTACTTCAGAAATTGTGGCTCTCGTAATGCATATGAATACCCAACTCAGTATAGTTAGAGGAAAATGCAATATTTAAATATTTATTAGCATCTTCATGCCAATTAATTAGTAAAGATGCCAAAAAAGGTTTCTTACAAATAAAGGAAGTAGGACTGTGTATGTGTCATAGTTCAACACCCAAAAATTAGACTTGATATTTGACTGGGTTGAGTCAACTCACATTCTCAGACAAGAAGTTTTAACCAAGTAAAAAAAGTAGATCCTCTATTGAACTCATTAAAATGTTATCATTTTCATATATTTTTAAATAAAACATAATAAAGAAAAAAAATAGAGAATGAAAAATAAGTAATAAGAAAAATGAGAAGAGGAAAAAAAAGGAAAGGACGGCGATAGAAAGAACAAAAAAGATAGGGCAAGAAAAAGAAATTTTTTTGTTAGGAAAGTTAAATATAGAGAAAGAAACTGAAACAAAATAATAAGAAGAAAACAAGAGAAAAAAAAAAAGATGAAATTATTAGAGGCTATGAATAGAAAGAAGAACAAAGAAAGAGAAAGCCGGAGAGAGGCTGAATTCCTGCTCTTTCCTTCTTTAGTGCACAGTTTCTCGTGTATCGGTTGGGGACATACATATTTCAGATTGTCCTTTACCAAAACCAAAGCAACAAAGATATTGTCTCCAAGTCTGTAACTTACCCAGCGTGCCGTGTCAAATAAAGGACAAGTCAACCGGACTGCCTTCAGCTTATTAGTGAGTGCCTGGAGCTTGTGACGGTTTTCAGCAAGTTCTACTGCCTTATCCTCATACTCTTTCATACTAGAACACCAACACCAGAAGAGTTACTTAGCACACATTTTGTTTTTATGCATGTGCATGCACACATATGCAGAGAGAGATTCTGAATATAGAATATTTATTTATTACCTGCTGACAATCATCTCCTCCCCAACACCAGTGGCTAGACATAATGAACCAGCCACTCTGGTAGCCATTTTCTCAAGAGGCAGCGTCACCATTGGCAGACCAGCCCAGAGTACATCTGTGCCTGTTGTGTGGGCATTGCACAGTGGCCTTCACAGAATGAAACAATCAATACCCCATAAAGCAGAAATCTTTTCTCAGAATGTCAGTGAAAAAATTCAGAGATACATGAGCTTACGTGTCTAGGAAGAGATCTGCTAAAGCACTTCGCCTGATATGTTCATTCTTCACAGCAACATCAGTAAATATAATCTGATCCAGCCGCACCCCCTGCGCAGCAGCATCTGAAATATAATATATAGAATAATGCAATGTCAGAATAGGAATAGAGCTTCAAAATTCAACAACTGGCTCATTCTACAATTTAAAGGTGTCTTGTGCCCAAGTGAGGAAATGCCTGTTGATGCTGATTGCCCCCCCGTCAGAAAGAAACCAATGAGTACCCTTCCAGGTTGGTTACAGTAACGTGTCACATAAGTGAAGACACCATTACAACTAAAACAGAATTTTAAGCCAAATGACAATTTGAATAAATGAAATTGTTTGAATAAATGAAATTGTATAAAAGAAAGGTGAGTTCCCAGTCCCTTCACATACATGCACGCAGTCTCATCTCGCCAGCAGCTGGAAATCTGAGAAGCCAGAGTGCGCTATTGGGTACACGTTTAAGTATATTGCACCTGAAATGAATGAAACCCATTGCTACTATATAAATATGAACAGTTGGATGAAACCCATTGCTACTATATAAATAAGAACGGAGTTATTGACTGACAAAAAAATTATCAAAGTATGAGATGATCATCTTACCAAGTATTGAAGATCTCAGGGTCCATTTTATATAGTTGATTGAAGCACGCAAATATGAATTTATCCTCAGGCAATCCATAATCAGATCGTTTGTGTCGACAATTAGTATCCAGAACATCACGATTTTTCTGAAAAAAAAAAAAGTAGATGCAAAAGCATTCAGAGAAAAACGAAAGGCAAAAGAGGAAAAATAACCAATGAGAAAGGGGAGGAAGAGAGGAAGTGAGGGGGAGGGCAGGTGAACAAGGCAAAATGCTTTGGACTGCCATGAAACACAATAATCTTTGGCATAACCACACATTCTTGGTCAACAAGGCCACATTTGCCAATGTCCTTTCTATTGGATTGCCAATGGAAAATTACCTCCCTTTTTTCCCCAGTGGCAATTTCCCATGGTGGCACTCTTCCCCAAGTTTACAAAAGCATGGCATCTCCTGTTGAAATCATCTCAACACAATGGAAGTTGGCAAACGTGCCCCTCAAATCAACAGGGAATGCTTGGAACGTGTGCATCTCTCTTCAAAGTGGACACTACTACTTAGGGGCTTAAACTATCAAAACCAAGTAACCCCAGGAGATAAAATTTGCTGGTGGAGGTGCAATCATGTGTGGGCAAGCTGGACAGCATAATCATTAAAAGCTTATGATTTACAATTTGAATCTTACAATATGATATGACTTTTACAGAAAATGATTTGTATAATATGCATAAATCCTCACTTTCGTGATCCAGAAATTTTGTGTATATCGTTATTAGTCAACCAAAATCTGATCTCTTTTATGATCTAAGTCAACTTTTAAAATGTCGTCTTATAGCCTATACAAGAACACATGTAATTACCACTCCATGTAGATGAGTTTCTTTTTATCAACCTTAACAATGTTTGTATAAATGACAATCAAGTCACATAGAAATACTACCATTATTTTATTTATCATTTTGGCAATAATGGTAAAACTTAGATTAGTTCTAACATTGGCAAAAACAGGAATACCATCATTTAAGGTTATTTCTTCCCTGTAATTGATGGGATTCTTGTATGAGCAAGCCTGAACTGGATCAACTCAGGTATGGCATACAAATGTGATTGGGACAAGCGATCCCCTGAGTTGATCCGGGACACTTCATGAGTTGGATCTACACCTTAATTTTGATCCAGCACCATAAACAGTTATTTGGATCAGTCCAACTAATACCCCAGTAATAGTGCTAAACACCACTCATGCACACATCAGACCTATGCAACAGCTACACAACTTATTACAGCATTGGACCATCAGTTCTTCCACAGCTACTAGAATGAGTTCTATGGTTCACATGATACCTGCTTGTAATCATTCACAAAGTAGCAATGAGGAAGGTGGACAAGCTTCTCTGAGTAAATATGTGAAAATCGCATGGGTGACACGAACTGCAAATCAAGTCCTATAGTAAGTAAATCATACAGTTAAATGAAGAGATTCCAAGATTCTGAATGGATTGTGATTCACCTCATCAGTGACCAAGTAATCAATGTAAGTTGCACCAGTTGTCCCAGGAAAGCCCATATATGAAACCTGAATGGGAGCGGACTGCATAGCAAAAATTTCATTCCTTGCACCCTACACATTTGGAAGATTAAGGTAAGGTTCAAATGAAAAAGATGAACAAGAAAAAATCAGTAAAATGATCTGTGCAAGTTTTTATACAGTTGTTTTGAAAGATAATGGAACATTCTGGGGAAAAAAGGATAAAATCAAAGGGAAAAAGGGAAAATAAAGCCAGTAAAGAACAGACAACGGAGAATCATTTTTAAAAGAAACAAGAGGAACGCGAATTAAAGGGAGGAGAAAGTTGGTATAGAAAAGTTAAACACGGTAAATTTGCATTTATTCTGAGATGGGAATTATAGAAAATAAGCACTGACACAAGCACATTATCAGCTACAAGAACACCATTTCACCTCCATCATATAAATCAGATAAAATTCACCAATCACAATTGATATACATTGCCAATAGTATATTGCGACTAATCTAAAAAATGGAGGCCAATGAAATCACACGGACTTCATAATGAGATACCTTGGTGTACCCATTGAGGTTGACTAAGATCTGTATCTTATCCTCATTGATCATTCTGGCAATCATGTCAGATGACATGGAAGACACATCTACAAAGTGCTCCGCTTCAGATTGAATGCGCTGTCTCCACTCAGTCCCATCATTTTGACTGAGAGCATAACAGAAAACCTGCATATTCAAATAATACATTCCCCATGGTGAAAACATGATTGGAATCACAAAACACATTCTATGCAACAAGGGTTATTTAAAGAACTAGAGAAGGTCGGAAACTTTTCATCAATACAAGATTGCTAAGGGCCACCTTCAGTGTTTCGTTCATACTGAGAGTCGGCACTTGAAGCACTTACCTAAAATTAAAATTCATAACTATATTCCTTCCCAACGTTGTGGTATGTTATGAAATTACGAGTAACAGTAAGGATGCACATGGATACTTCCATTAATCAAACAAAATACAGAATAAAGTCGATAATCAAACCTCAATGTTTTCTCTATTATGCATCCCAAATACTGAGCCCATAAGATGTGATAGTGGATGATTACCAAAGTCACTGCTAACATAACTGGAGAAACAAATGCCAATTTTTATTAAAATAACATAAGTGAGCATTATAATTTTTTAAGAAATACAGAAGATGAGGCAATATGAGCATGCAGAAAGGCAATATGAGCATGCAGAAAATTAAACATACCCCACCCTGAGTCGCTCATTCCTACCATCAACCTTTACAGCCAAGGGAGTGGGGTGGCTGAAAGCATGAAGCCCATAGCGGGACGCAATCAAAGAGCAATGTGCTGCATATTTTTTACTGAAGAAAGAAGAAAACACATGTGAACAAACAGCTTCACAAGCCTCCCAGACTCATTAACCAAGAGAAGTCTTACCTAATTTCTAATGCAAGCATTGGATCAATTGGGTATGCTATGGCATGAAAAGGTTGTACACTGGGAAGAACTGACATCTGTAAATGAAGCATCGACAGTTACAGGAAGAACTTAGTCTTGCAGAATGATAATAACAACAATAACGAAAAATAGGATATGGCAACACAGTGTCTACAGACCTTTATCTGACGCCTTATGATCCCTTCAACTTCCACAAATTTGCTATCCCGGTCTTCCCAATTGCAAACACACTGATGAAAGGGTCAAGAATCATATGCATGTAGAGTGAAACATCCTACTAGCACTTTTTAGAACTTGGTTTAACTTCTTCCTCAGCATAGAGCCAAAATAGACCAGAAGGAGTCAATAACTGATATTGAGCAGTTTGAAGGTCATGACTTGGGCTACAAAAAGTAAAAGCCCACCCATGAAATCCTTGTTGAATAGATATGGTACCCAAAATACATTGTTCAGATATATGTTCCCATATGATGAAATGATGACTTCCAACTGGACCACTTCAGTCACTGAGCAAGCAGGTGAATGGAATGTTTCGGGAGCTGACGCACAAACAAGGATAGAGGTACATTTAAATATATTTTTAATGTTAGCTCATGATTTTTAAATCTCCAAAAAACTATATTTTTTCACTGAAAATATTTTACCCATGCGGCGTGAAAAAAGAATGCTGCAACAGATGGAATCATTGTTCTTAAAATGAAAGTCATATTTAAATTGTTCTAGCCATATTAAATTACAAATCGTATCACAAATTGTAATTTTTTTATGATTTTCTCAAAAAAGAGTAAAATATTTTAAAAATAAAAAAGTAACCAAATAAGTTCATCATGTAATGGCCTCCTAATTACAAAAAGAAAATGTATATGCCTAATTACATGTGATCATGTATAGCTTATAAGACTAATGTTTTGAAATTTGACTTGGGTCATAAACAATAATCATATTTCAATAAAACAAACATTTAAATAACAAATATTGTAAGGTCTTTGAAGGATAGCATTGAATCATAAGACCTAAATCATTTTCTTCAAAATCATGACGTAAGAATCAAATTGTAAATCATAAGCTTTTAACAACTATGAGTGGAATGATTTGGAAAATATGATTGATAAAGCTCCTTTTTCCATGGAAGATGCATTTAATAAATGCTTATGAAGCTGAACTAAAGCTAATAATCCAAATTGTAATCATAAGCTTTTAACAACTATGGGTGGAATGATTTGGAAAATATGATTGATAAAGCCCTTTTTTTCCATGGAAGATGCATTTAATAAATGCTTATGAAGCTGATCCAAAGCTAATAATCCAAATCTTGACCATTTTTTTTATAAATGGTTAATATATTAAGAGAAAAAGAAGCACCAGAGGTGCAAGTACAAAAAGCTAAAAAAGCAAAACGAGGAAACAATACTGCCTGCTACCCCAAGCCACCCGCGAAGATAAATAAATAAAGCCTGAACAAAACATAAAAGAAACTAAGCTAAGTCAGTACATTCTTTTCAGGCTCACAGGATATCATTCAAAGAGATATTCTTGAAAACCGCTAGAGTAGAGGCCCACGAAGCAAACTTGGCAAACACTCTTGTAGAAACAACTTCTGACGATTCAGAACGATCCTTAAAAATTCTATTGATGCATTCCCACCAAAGACTCCACATAGTGGCGAAAAAAGTCAAGCGCCACAATGATGAGCATTTTGGGGAAACCGAACCAAATATAGGTGGTGCATGGTGGTATAATTGAAGAGACTTAATGCACAACTAAATGCTTTATAAGGGACTCTAGAAGGCTCAAGCTTCGTGTGCCAGACTAAATGCAAGAGGATAGACATATTATCTTGACTGAATAGTCTACTTTAGAAAAAACATGTTCAGCAAACATGCCAGCAGGTTCACTCTACCCCAAAGGGCCACTCCCCATAGATTTACCTAGTGTGTGTGTGTAGGGAGACTTGCACATGCCCCGAGAATTAATCGGGTTTTCTAAAAGGCCTGGACACCTTGGTCATAAAAAAAAACCGAGAGCAGGTTTTCTAGCTAAAGGAGGCAATGATTCAGAACTGGATTCAATGGTCTTTACATCTAGAATGCTTCTCCAAAAAGTTCATTGATTTTTGCTCACAATTCTTCAACATTAATTTGGATGGTCCCGCTTACAGGCAGCAAGTGCTAAGTAGGGCCCACTTGGGAACCACTACACACACACACACTCTCTTCTACCCCTAGGATTGGATCCTTACCCAATTTGAATCCCCCAGACACACACACACTTCTACCTCACAAGGATTGGATCCTTACCCAATTTGATTCCCCCAGACACCCACATAGTTCTACCTCCTGTGATCCAATTTGAATCCCACATGGTTGATCTCACAGCTGGATTGAAATCCATCCAAAACCACCTCCATTTTAACCATTGATTTTTGGACCCTTTGAAAGGGTGGCTTTTAAAATCCAATAAACTTGATTTTTTACAGGAAGATTTTTTTTTTTTTTTTGGGGTGGGTTTTTTTTGGGGGGGGGAGGGGGGGAGGCGGTGGCGGGGCGCACATGCAGCGCCAAAAGTGCAGTGTTCTGCAAATCTTCTTTAATGGAATAGCTAACCTACAAATATTGAGGCACCTGACACTTGTCTGAGTGTCCAACAGGTAAGCTGAGCATATACATGTCGAGGCATTGTTGAATACCTAGAAAGGGTGAGTAAATTCCCAACACCATTTTTCATTCAAGCCATATGTGACATGTCAAACAAAATTAAGTGGTTTACAAAAACATAAGACTTGTAAGTAGCAAATTACAAGGATAGAAACAGTGAATACATATGAAATTGCGTCAACACCTTATCTACTGCCACTAAACATCTTAACACTACAGTGCCTTTGTAGGGTTAAGGAACCAATACCAAGATGATTTGGTGCATCAAACCAGAGAAGTCGAATATAAATTTTCTTGGGAATTTAGAAATCACCAAAAACACCAGAATTTCAGCTTAAAATTGAAGGACTAAAAATTTCTATATATAAAATGAGAATTAGTATGTTTAGAATGTAGAATGTAAGACACATAATGAAGAAAGCAAACTCAATAAAAACTGCGAAAACTCTGTAAATCCATACACCTGATTAAATTCATGCATGTATGTAATAAAGAATATTAGAAAACTGAAACTAAATAAAATTTTAGAAGACCAAAAAAATATCATTAGGGAAAATCCTAAAATCCAAACTCATATTTTTGGTTGATGATCAGTATTATCTTCAAACTTTTCAATGTTATGTTTTTTTTTTAAACAACCAAAAACTGAGATGATTTAAAAAAAAAAAATTATATTCAATGTTATTGTTCTTAACTTAGGAGGAGCACCAGCAAATGAGTATGATGGGAAAGCTCATGAGTAGTGACCGTAGACCAGTTCAATGACTTCATGACTCAATATCATGTTGAATCTTCAGAAAAATGAATGTTATTGCTCAAAATATACTCCCCAACCTTACTCAAACATGAATTAAAAAAGAAAAGAAACAACAAGTTCTTAAAATCCAAAATAGTTAACAAAGTCAGCCAAGTCATATGAGCCTGATCTCATGTGCATAAGCAAAGTTAATCCACGTTATCAAAGCCCAAAAACATGTCCTACAAAACCCACTGGTGACATCAACCCAGTTGACCTCAAATATGTCCAACTCAGACTCAAAGCCAAGTCTTAAAAATTAAGTATAGAGAGAGAAAATTAAATATAAAACAAAAGCGCCAATGAGCAGGAGATAAAATGAAGAAAGGCCCCCACCAAGCAGAACACTGAAATCAAGACAATACAACCCAACTTCGCTCACAACATACAGGTTGATAATAGATTTTTCTCTTAGAGGGGAATAATGTACATTTTTTTTGTAATCTACTGTTATATGCCTGACACTGTTTAGATTCTTAACAATTGCTTGTTCTACTAAATGAAATAGTCATTTTACCAATCAAAAGTATACAGCAAAACAAAATTATCATAAAAACAAAACCATAAAAAAAAACATCCTACATCCTTCCATCAACTGAAAAACAAATATGCAAGATTTGATTTGAACACTAGAAGGTCCATTCTTATATACCTGTAAGGTGTGTAGAAGATTGCATGTTGCTTCTGGAAAATCAGGGCGCAAAAGCAATGCCTGCTTGTAGCTCTTTATAGCAGCTTCCACAAGTCCACTGCACATGATCCAATACTATGAATGGCAGAATGAGATTTTAAAACCTCCAATTAACACAAACAGCAGTAAATACCTATCTTTATAAGCAGATGCCAGATTAGCATGAGCCTCGGCCATGTTAGGACGAATGGTAACAGCTCGTAGGTAGTCTTGTATTGCCTCACTAACTCGGCCAATCTCCTTAAATGTGTTGCCTCTATTAACAAGCCCATCAGCCGCCAAGGGATCAATGCGAAGGACTTCGTTATAACATGTTATGGCATCAGCATAATTTCCCTGCCAATCACAAGCAAGCGGCCCATTATAAACTAATTTACTTTAATATTTTATGCCATTTGAAAGACAAGAACCTCTAGCAAAGTTGGTTAGGCTCATTGTTGGAATCTCAAGACCGTAGATTCAAATCTTATGGGCATCATACACAAATAGCCCATTAAAAAAATGCAAAATCCAAATGCAATGTGAAACCAAGATTGATGGCAAAGATGGCTTCAATAATGATGATGATGATGATGACGACTAGCCAAACAAGACAACTTAAAGCACACTGTTATTTCTAAATATCATGAATAGGAGAATTCTACAAAGCCAGGATTTTGACCCCAAGTTCTTTAACATAACAAAGCAGTAGGGGTGTCAACGGGCCAAGTTATGCTCTTGGGCAGCCCAAGCCCGTATATATATAGAAAAGCCCAAACCCACCCAAAGCCCAAGCCAACCCGTTTGAAAAAAAGTTAAGCCCAAGCCTGCCCATTTGAGATCATTAAAATTTCAACCATTTAAATTGAAAACAGTCATGAGCTACAAACCTAATTTGAGCTCAAAACTCATTTCTAGCTTTTTTTTATGACCAAGGTGTCGAGGCCTCTTAGAGCACCCCGACTAATCCTCAAGGTATGTGCAAAGCTTCCCTACCCACATACTTCGGGTAACTCTATGGAAAGTGGCCCTTTGGAGTGGAGCGACTCCTGCTTCTTGAGGCAGGGCCATCACTCCAACTCCTTTGGATTCTAATTTCTAACTATTTGATCTTAATGGTGTATGTTAGTTACTAAACGTCCTTATCTTCATATTTTTAAGAACGTCCAATGACTAACTACTAAGATCAAGTAGTTAGAAATTGAGTTTTGAGCTCAAATTTGATCTGAATGCAGTTTATCATTTCTACTTTCAATCTGAACAACCATTTTCTAATTAAATTCAATTAACTTTAAAAAATAGGAAAAAAGGCCCAAGTGTACATATACATATATCATAGCTAGAGGGGGCTTTCATGAGTTTCTTGCAAAAGCCCAAGCTTGACCAATTATATAAAGCCCATCAGATTGGTAAATATGTTCCAAGTTCGTTTATTTATGAGGGATTTGCATGGGTTTCGATCGAATTCAAGCTAGAGAACAACCCTAGAAAACGGGCCCCCACCTTTATTTACATTGATGTTTGAATGACAATATGACACCCTAGATTTGCCCTTAAAAGGGAAAACAACATAGTTCACTTAAGCATCTAGGCAAATGTAGATCACCAAAAGGAAGAAAAGGAACAAAATAAATTCTCCAAATAGGTCTTTTTTTTCCTGAAATGGTGATAAATATTTTATCAAAAGGAAAGAGAATCTACATATTTTGATGAAATCATATAGAAAACGTTGTGTAAGTGGAGAGCCTACAACAAACAACAACCATATGGGAATCTTCTAGAATGGTGTCCATGACCATCCAGCTTGGAAGGTGTACAAACATGGGAGACATGCCTCTTCATAAGATAAAGGATTTTCCATTAGGTTTCTGGGGGAAGCAGACAAAGATATGGACTCATCAGATCTTGTCAAACAAAGACACATAAATTCAATGACTCATCAGATCTTGTCAAACAAAGACACTTAAATTCAATGAAAGAAAATTAAAGGTACTGCAATCCAAGAAATTTTTAATTTTTCGAAATAGTGATAACTCAAGCCTCCAAGCTTTAAGGCTGAGGAGGCGAGCACTACCCAAATGTGTTATAGACTCGATTTGCATTCTTAGAGATGTTAGTTTCTTGAGGAACAAATCCATTAATGTTAACACTAGCTTCCCTAATGTTCTAAGCAATCCAAAGGCAAACAATAGCTTACAATAACTCAACCATTCTGTGCGATAGAAAAAAAATTGACAATACATGATATTTACGTTTTCAGACCAAAGTTAAGATTTTGGCCAAAATCTATTTTTTGGCGAAAACCTTTCAACCTAGGTATGGGTTGAAAAATAATCATCACCAACGTCAGTAAATTTTTTAAGAAGAAAAAAGGTATCAGCTGAAACTTGGAAAATTTCGGCCAAATTTCAGTTAAAATTCAGAAAAATTGATCAAATTTCAACCGTTTTCTAGGGTTGCTCTTTAGCTTGACCACTATAACCAGCATATCAGCCAAAATTTCTCGGCCACCCAAGGACAAAAAAAATTGACCCCAACCAAAATTTATAACTGTGGCCTATATAGTTTTTCCACACATATTTACTAATTCCACAACAGAGGCCAATGATGGACAATAACTCTCCCCTAAACACAGTTACAATATTCATCGTACTATGCTCTCCAAAGAGCAACTCTTCTCAAAATCTAAAAAGGTACTGAGCCAGAATTTGGATAATTCGACCATAGGAGAACCAAGAAGGAGGAGCTCTTTCCCTTTTTTTGCCCGACTCTTCGATCTTAAGAACGTTGGTTTTAAGAATGAGCAATTGACATTCCCTGACCCTTACTAACCAATTGGAGAGCAAACAACTAATGCATTCCACTTATTAAACAGGGTCATCAGAAAAAAAGGAATTTTGGTTGTAAGATATCTAATGAAGCCGAAGTTGGAATTGAGATCTCATTAAAAAAAAATATAATATATAGATATAAAGATGACCAGATTTGCAAGGTCCATGACAAATTCTTTGATTCTCTAGGAAAAAAGCAAAAATAATCTACTTGAATTTAGGACAACTATTCACAATCTTAGTGAAACACATGATTTGTTATCTCATGCTGTGGAATTCCTTCAATAAAAAAATATTGATACCATGTGAACATGTATGGGCATCCACGATCACATGAAATCCAGTATTCAAAATGGAATAAGTTTCCACTACCTTGTGTCTCATGGCTAAGACATAAATGGACAAAAAAAAAATCTAATAGACCCTTTTTTTTGAAAGGTAACTTCATTAATCACAAAAGGATACAAGAAGAAAGGTCCACAAAGAAAGACCCTAAAACGGAAGAAAGAAACAAAAATTACATCAATCTATTAACCACTTCGACATCTAGAGACACCCCTGCTTGGCCAAAGAACCAACAGCTAAGTTAGTTGACCGAAGAACCCAAGCGATCTTAAAATTAAGGAAATCAATAACATGAATAATCATCTCAATTTTGTCTAGATATATCCAAAGGTAGAGAGAACCCAACACCCACCCCACCACTACCTTCGAATCACCTTCCACCAAACTCCCTGGAATCCCGAGCTCCTCCAGCCCCAAAATAACTCCACAAAGCAAACAATTCCACCTCAATTACCGAACCATTACGAAGAGGACCTGCAAAAGAAATGAGAAGATATCCCAACTCATTACGAATGAGCCCTCCATAACCTGCAAGAAAAACATCATGCATACAACTGTAACGACCGCCACTAGCAATGTGGGACTTTTTAGGACAGGGTATTACAACTCCCATCAAAATTAAGTTTGAGCAACCCTGAAGAAGGAGGAGGCCAAGGAACCTATTGTCTACACGACCGCTAGAAAAATCCACTGAAGCCCAATCCCTACATATCTCTGAAATCGAAATCTGACGGAACTTCATCAAGCCCACCATCCACCAAGCAACCCTCAGCTTAACTTTATCAAGAAGACCACCCAAGGAGCCTACCTTCCCATGAAAAGCCCTCTGATTCCTTTCTAACCAAAGAGACCAAACAATACTCAAAGAAGTTGCCTTCCACAACTACCAATGGGAAGAACTCCCAAAAAACACAACTTCTACATTAAAAAGCTCACACCAAGCTTTGGGAAAAGAAAATGCAATATCCAAAAGCTGAAAGAAATGCTCCCAAACACAAGTAGAGAAACAACAATGAAGAAGCAGATGATTCACCGTCTCCTCCGCAGTTAAGCACAATGGGCAAGCATTGACAATAAGCATCTTTCTCATCCTCAAATTATCAATAGTGAAAATTTTTTGAAGCCCCGCAAGCCAACCAAACACCTTTACTTTAAAAGGAGAGACACCCTCCCAATCTTAGAATGAACAATAGGAGCTTCACCGACCATCAAAAGATGGTCACAGAAAAATCTAATAGATCCTTGTGATTAATGATAAAACAATCTCTTAAAAAATATATCTTGAATATTCTTTTCAACTTTCCATTCACAGCACATCAAAATAGTTCTCTTACACCTAGATATTAAGGTTAACATCATAATCAAGCACAAGGTAGCATACTGAAGTAGACTCACATTTCAATGATGATGATCTATTGTGAGTAGGATCGAGGTTATGCAACTGTTAGTAGAAATATTTGAACAAAATCAATTCCTCACATAAATGGTCAATTGTTGTTGATTTTCTTCCATGACAAATACATCAATGTATTTACTCGACCGAGCCCCTAATGCAGTTGAAGGTTCACATAAATGGTCAATTGCTGTTATCCTTCCTATGACGTAACTGAATAAATCTATGTATTTTCTGGAAAGGGCCCATGGAACAGTTGAAGTTTTGCACCATAACGAGCACAAGGTAGCATATTCAAGTAAATTCACACTTCAAAGATTATCACTATTTTCATACATCTAGATCATATTAGACATTATATCCAAGAGTATTTTCCAAGTTAATGTTGTTCAACTAAAATTATACATACGGTGCATCAATTAAAAAGGAGGTTCCTGCCAACACCATTTTTATTCCATATTACAAGAGAGCAACTACCCATGGAACAAGGTATAAAAACATTAATAGGTGGCACTACCTGTTGTTTATAAATTATTGCTAGATTGCTGAAAGGAGCAGACAATCCTGTTGTAACAGCCAAGGTCGCCTTATAAAATGTAGCAGCAGCACTAACCATATTCCTGCACATGAAGAACATGCTTTGTTAATATTATAGTGTAAAAACCAAAAGCATTGTGAAAATTAGTAACAAGAGATATCATGGCTGACAAAGTTACCATTCCATATAAATATTCCCGAGGTTGGTCAGGGCCTGTGGATGATTAGGTTGGAGAGCGAGGCATGACTTACAAGCAACAACAAATAACAGATTAGAATTCATAGTATTAGGATAAAAACTTTTAGACTTTTGTAGTAACAAACAGAAAGAAAACAAAACCAACCCTATAGCAGTTGATCGCCTCCTCCACTCTGCCAGCATCTTTCAGAGCATTCCCCTTTTAATTGCAAAATAAACCCGACAAAAAACATAGTTAACAAGAAATTTTCCACAGCAGATTACAGTTTCAAGTAGCTCCAAAGAATGAAAGGAAGACAAACCAGATTATTGTATGCTTCCAAGAATCCTGAATCACAAGCAATGGCTTGCTTGTAATGGAAAATTGCCAAATCAAGCTGGCTCTGTTCATAATACATACTAGCCAGATTGCCTGCAGCAAGTGATAGCAACAATGTCTGGTCAGACACTAAAGGAATAGGTTGAATCCATACATTCTATCCCTCAAATTTAACAATTACATCAAGTATAATATATGAGTATTTTAATGGGTAAAAACGTCTTGCTTCGGTGTTAGATGACCTTTTAAAATGGCTATACACAATATCATGACCAACTTAAAGGATATGACCAAGGCTAATAAACTTATTACCAACCTTGGAATTAAGAACATGAGAAACAACACAACCAGAGCCAATATGACAAGTATGAAGAACCCAAAGAAATCACATCTAAGTGTTCCCCGGGCAGTTTCTCACATCCTACGTCATGAAATGAGGATTTCCCCAAAAAGGTTTCAACAGAACTCAGATTGCCATAAGAAACAAACACACCGTACAACACAAGCCCAGAAGTCCTAAAATCCTACATCAGTAACACTGCATAAATGAATAAACAGCTAGATAACATACCATATGCCATTGCATAATCAGGGCGTGCTTGTAGAGCTCGTTGATAACACATGATAGCCTCTTGAGGCATCTCCATAGCCTGGAAAACCCAAAAGAAAGTTCTATTTCTCTCCAGAGACCAGTTCTGGAATTTTCTGCAACCTGACCTTACTGGCACAATACAGAATAGCTTACCTTATAAACATTTCCTTGGTTCAGGTAGGCATCTGCAAATGTGGGTTTGAGCTTAACCGCTTCCTGGAAACAAATACACAATGTCAGAAGTGATAAAATTAGAACGGCTGCAGCTTAACAATGTATTCATTCTAACTTCCAGCCAAAAAGAGAATATAGATTAGACACAATCTACAAAATAATACTGGTGCTAGGATCGAATTGATAAATGTGAAGACTGCCAACAAGAAGAGAATATGCAACTCTTGCATTCCACATATATGTTGGAAATCAGAGTCAAAAGTAAAACAGCTTATTTCCATGGAACACTCCATACATAGCCTTGAAAAAGAGAGTTGTCTGGTCCTCTTCTAATATATTTGCTTCTCTCTCTCCCCATCCATTCCCTCATGTTCTTCATACCGCTGCCATCACACTCATACATCCCATCTCTCCATCCAATCATCTATCTACTTCATTAGTAACATCTTATGTTCCACTGGCTTGGATCTCCCCATCCAATCATCTATGTACTTCATCAGTAACATCTTATGTTCCACTGGCTTGGATCAAATTGCAAGATCAATGGTTTGCAAAAGTCAATCTTCATTTTTAAAGACCCAAACCACAGAATCATGGACATATAATGGTGTGATATAACAGAGACCAACTTGAAGCTACATATAGAAAAAGGCCCAACCACCAGGATACTACCATGAGCACAACTACAGTACCACCTGCAGAAAGTCCCATATATTCCTTGTATTGCTTTTGGTTTAACAAACCACTTGGAGATAATAAGTAATTTCAGTTTTATTTAGTTTTCAACAAAAAATATTAAAATTTATCACAACCAGCGACTAATGGGCAGAACTACAGAACGTTTAGATTTCTGTTAGAGCAAGATCTAGAAGCAAATTCTACATATAGAATCAAAGTTGTCAAAAACGTATTGTATCGTGAATCGGTCTAGGGGTGTGAACCGTGAATCGTGAATCGTAAGATTCATAACATTTTGTTCAATTCCTCATATATATATATATATATATGCAAACAATCATCCAAAAAAAGAATAAAAATATATTAATATGATGTTTAGATATAAATACACAATAATACAATATTATGTAAATATTGTATAACAGTATAACAATATATTGTAATACAATATATAGTACATTGTAATACTGTACAATAGTATCAATATAGTTATATTGTATGGTGTCCAATAATAGTATGTTCTACAATAATGTTGAGTACTTGTGTTAGATCTGTGGAGCTTGATTGTCAGATATTTACTGGTGATCACATTCCCACTGGCCTTGTTCGGGAGGGAACCACATAAAATCCTTGTGTCTTGTATGTGATTGATATGTGGTTTTGTTTTTCCATTCATTTTTTTGCATTCTCAACAAAAGCAGAACAGTGGTAGAATAAGAAAGAAGAAAAAGAACAGAAAAAACGAAAACAAAACAGTGGAATAAGAAAAAGAATAGAAAAAATGAAATAGAAAGGGATTAGAGACGAAGAGAAGAATAAAAAGAGAAGATTTTCAAAACAATAGATTAAGAAATAAGAAAAAGAACAAAAAAAAAATGAAAAAAAACAAAGGTTATATGAATCGTCCGAGACTGCAATTCGCACGATTTAAATAGTGCGATTCACGAGTCAAACAAAAAATCGCTGGTTTTAAGGCTTTTCGATACATGACGCGACTCAAGTCGCATCACTTATCGATTCGATACGAATCGCATGATTCGACTCCCGAATCGTTCGATTTTGACAACCTTGTATAGAATAGTTATCACCTACACAACCCATGAGGGGTTCTTACTGACTCACTATCCAGGGTTGGTCTTCCATGGACACAGCTTCTAGCAAGAATCCAGTTATTTCAATGCCTATAGCAATGGTTTTTAAAGGTCCAAATATCAACGGGACACTAAGATACAACTTTATCAAGTTTCAATTCAATGTTGGATTGAGGGATCTAAACAAACCACCCGCCACAAAGGGGAAGATGAGTAAAGGATGGAACCCATGAAGATGAGCAAAGGATAGAATCCACAAGGAAATTTTCATGACACAACCATCAGTTTCTGGCTCAATACTTGTGTGCATGAAACTGGAAGCAATAAAGCAAAGTATGTTTCTTAGATAATCATGTACAAGACCATCCAAGAGTTTCAACACTACCAATAGTTCTATTGTGTCAAATGCTTGGAGTATAATCCTATGGGACCAAAATATAATAGAGTAAATTCTTATGCACTCCTACATCCTTTTTTATCCATGGAAAGACTTACAAGACAGAAACGAGATTGCATCCAAGTATAGAAAAGAATGTCATTTATATTAACAAGATGGACACATTTTATTCAAGCACGACTTCATCCATGTATAGGAAACAGTTATTTGTTTGTATGTGTCAGATTACCATTTCAAAAAAATGGAGAGAGAGAGAGAGAGATGATTACAAAACACATACACCTCATTCAAGCACATCCATCACAGCACTAGTTGCATGATATAGAAGGAAATACACAGCAACAGAAGAAAGGATATCTCGAATTCCATAAGTCAAAGATGTTGCACATTTTGGATCTCTTTCACTCAGCCAATCAAGGAACTCAAGGACTTCAAAGCTAATGACTTAATTTCTTCATGGGAGGGTTACATGAATGCAAGGTCTAGGGAACCAAAAGCTTTGGTAGATTGGTCACTTCCTCAACGAGTCATGAAATTCAATGTCGATGGGGCTTCCATGGACAGGACCGGCGGGGATAGGCGGCATACTTAGACATCACAGCAGTCAGACATCCTTGGTTGAAATCACAGAATCAGTAAGGACTAGAGACAACAAATCTGAACTTCTCAGCATTAAGAGAGCGTTAGCCATTTGGACACGGATGTGGAAAATTGGTCATTAAGGGAGATTCGGCAAATGGCATCAAATCCTCCCCCCCCCCTCTTGAAGACTAATTACCATAGTCAGGGAGATCACGACACTTGTCTGAGGACTTGACGTCTCTTTCATTCACCAGTCGTTCAGCAAATGGGCAGACGGATTTTTTCACCAAGAACAGTGTGGAAGGTTCCGGTTTAGGCGACTTCCATATTTAAGAAGAATGGGAAGATTGGATCGCACAGGATAGACCCTTTTGTTCACTTGGAGCTTTCTCATCCCTTAATTTTTAGATTTTCGTGTTTTTCTTTACACTTGTGTTTTCTTGTATTGGTGCGGTCTAAAACTTTTAGACCCTCTCTCTCTTGTACTGAATTTTTTCTCTAATAAATTTCTCTTTGTTGCCACTAAAAAAGAGAGAGAGAGAGAGAGAGAGAGAGAGAGAGTCAATGACCAGTAAAGGGGCTACTTTGTGTCATTCACCACAACAATAATTCCTATGGCATCCAAGTAAGATTAGTTCTTTATTTTGCTTTATTTTATATAATCAAAAGTACATTAATTTGACATTTTTTTTGCATTTAAAAAGCAAACAGTATATTGAGCTCAAGTTATCATACATATCTTTTTTGATAGTTTTTAACACTCAAGTCATTGAGCGACTCATGGATTTTTTAGGTACTTTTAGTTTATTATTGACTTTTCATAGTATACTTGGATAATATACTGGTCTTATACTTTTGGGAGTTGGATCATTGAAATTTGAGCTCTAGTGAATTGATTATATAATATTTACTTCGATATTGAAAGAAAGTTGGAAAATTAGTCACATTATTATCTTTTAGATATATTTCACATTACTTCATATATTAATATTTTTTAAAGACACACTTATGAATCTTACGATACACGATTTGGAGTTCAAGATGTATAATGATTTTACAATATGATTCGATTTTCACAACAATGTTAGTTATTACCATTTGTTGTTGTGATAGTAGCAACAACAACATTAATAGTATTAGTAGTAGAGCATACTACTACCAGTAGCATTTATTTGTTAGGCGACATTTTTCCATGTGCTTAATGAAGTTAACTTTAAAAAAAAGGAATCAGCCACATTACCATATAAATTTAAACTAGTTCCATTGTTTTAGTTTTTAATCAGTTTAGATATAAAATTTAAAACAGAGTTTAGTCTTTACTTTGTTGTTGAAAAATTTAAAAGAAAATTAAAATTATGAAATCAGATTTCAAAAAAAAAAAAAGAGAACTCTCTAGCAATTGCCTTAAACAAAAGGAAAACTTTTAACTATATTTATCTATCAACAAAAAGTCTTAAAAAGAGAGTCTTGGATTATCTTAGTGCCTTCGCATTTTTGTTTTGGTTTTTTTTCTCTTTATAATGTGCAATTCTGGTACCTCTCTTTTTTATACAATTAAGTTACCATTTCAAAAACGATAAAAAGTCTTAAAAATACTGGAAAAGAAAAAAAAAAAAAAAAAGAAGAGCAGCTAAATAGTTCATGAATTAAATGCCACAAGTATGATACTTCTATTGCACAAACATGTCAAATATACATTGTATAATCCAAACATATTGAAAAAGAACACGAAAACAGCTTTTTTTCAAAAAATACATCCTAGTACAAGTATAGTACGAGTGTCAAACAGAACTTGCCATATATCAGCCAGAGACAAACAGATACTCAAAGAATGTGCTAAAAATAGAGCTATTCATAGTCCAACAAGGGAGCTCAGGATAAGAGCATGAAATTGTTTTTAGGAGTCTCAACAAAATAAGCTATTTTCTCATTACAACAAAACATGAAAAGTTAAAAGCAAGAAGAATTCAGATTTAAACTTATAAGGAATATGATATGGCAGAGACCAAATAATGAAAGAATCAAAAGCATCATTCAATAACTAAAAGTACACCTCAAGTTTAGTTAATCTTGCCACATGAATGATAGGTTAATTTACCTTATAATATGCAAGTGCCCTGTTCAGATCCCCTGCCTCCATGAAAAGACCAGCAAGATTTGACCAGGCAATCGCAAAAGTTGGTTGTATACGCAGGGCCTCAACATAGCAGTTATAAGCCTGTGCAGTTGACACAGATCAGATGCAACAGCTAATACAATAGATGTGACTTGAGGTGGTTAACTAAAGCTTGCCATAAAAATGGTTTATTATACTTCTACAACTATAAAATACAAATGATGACTACTCTATGGGTGATTCTTAAGATAAAGTTTTTTCCTATACTAAGACAAGTTATAGCCCATATATGAAATATTGAATGTAAATCTGATTGGGGGAATGTACTCAATAAGAGGGAATTTAACACCCAATGAGAGAGGCTAAACCAGGCCATGTCATTCACCACTGTCACAGATATGGGAGATCCATGATCCATCTCTGATGATTTATAAAGGATCATAATTAAGAAGATCAGTTGTCGCAGAAATCTTTCAAAGGAATATCCATCAGCAGAAAACTGCAGTGCTACAGCTATTTAAAAAAGAGAAGATGGGGATAAGTACAGAACAATTTTGATCTTTAGACTAGAGTATAATTGCTAAATAACACGCGCTAGTAATCAAACAGCATATTGACCACTTAGGCCATGACCAATGCCTCTTACAAATAATTTCTTGTATATGACGAAAAAGATGAAATTGACATTCACTTCCTGTATCAAGCCTAGTGAAAGACAAAATGCAAACCAACATTTAGCCCACAACTATTATAAACCAATTCTACAGTAAGTCTAGCACATGTAGGAGAAAAGGTTGTAGGCAAACTAGCATTCACTTACTTCTTGTACTAAACCTTGTGCCTTCATCAAATTTCCAAGATTGCTGTGAGCATCAACCTGGAAGGAACAAAATTTGACAATGAAAAACATTTCCTTATAATTACATCATGACAATTGAACAAATCTATAAGGCCAATAGTTTTTTTTTATAAAAAAAAAAACCCCTTACCAAGCGAGGATTTAGTGTGAGGGCCTGGCGACAACACTGAGCTGCTTCGCTAAGTCTTCCTTTCCTCATGTATGCACTGGCTAAATTTGACCATGCATCACAGAAATTTGGACGGAGCTACAAGCATCACAGATCCATAAATAAGTATTTTCTCAGAAAGATACAATTGAAAAAAGACTTAAGATGTGAGTTGAAAGCAATTATATTCTACAAATTACTTGATAGAAATTTCTTTTTTTATGGGAAAGAAATTACTTGGTAGATTTTCAATGAAAGGTATAGTTTCCCAAAGAGAGAGAGAGGAGGGGGGAGGGGGGGGGGATTAAAAGGGAGGGAGAGAGAGACCTTTCATGTGATATAAGATAGAAAACAAAAGCCACCAAAGTACTTAGGTTGCATTTACAACCAATTTACAAAGATGAAATGCACGCCTCTTCCTGCAGTCAACTTAGGCTGCAATTCTTTTTATTTATTTATTTTTTGAGCACAGAACTTAGGCTGCAGCAATTCTCAATCATATCATACAGGAAATCACTAGCAATGAAGACTTAGACTATCACATTTTCCCTTGCAAAGTTGCAGATTCATATGGAAATTCAACAGTTCTCCTGAAAAGTTGAAGCCTTTAATCAAGAATCTCAAACAAAGCAAGTTTCAGAAGCCTACATTCCCCAAGAAAAGCCCAAAGAATAAGTAAAACATAGGTACATATGCTAATAAAATTCTTTCAACCCATAATCCAATTAGCGCCACTCACAGGCCTAATCCCATGCACAGACTTAGTCTGGCTTGTTTAAGGAGCATTGAGAGGTCTCATACTCTCTCGTATGAGTAACCCGTTTAATAAGGGGCCTCAATCTTAGCTTCAAAAGCCCATTATGCATCAACCTTAATGAGCCGTCCAAAATTCACTAAGACTCCCATTCTACATCAAAAATAGCATCTATTTTTTTCTTAATGCCTGAATGACAACCTATTCACCAAGAATAAGCTCCAAAACAATTTCCATAGAAATGCATAATCGCATTGGCAGTGAGTAGCAGGTGCAAAAAATGGATCGGTGTCCACAACAAGATGAATTGTCCTGATATTTGAATGAAGTCATGTAGTAATCAAATATTGCAAGAACTTTGATAAGGCTGCAGGAGACCTGCAAGCTTGTTGTTGCCACTACCCCATGGAACAGTGTTCCCAAGATCTTCTCTCTTCTTAACCTATAACAAAAAAATATTTTCTTTTTTTGGGTAATAAAATGGTAAGTGGAATTTAAAGAAAGGTAGTTGAATTACTTTTCTAGCTCCGATTCAGTATACCATAGCAAAATAAAGTTATATATAGGCAAACTCAAGACCACATTTTCTAAACAGGTGACCTTGGACAAGATAAATTGATTGGGCTCCTGAAAAGGATCAAAGCTTAGAAGAATAAAATAGGCTAGGTCTCTGAAAGAGGGGATCCGGCCTAAATCCAGCCTTTTACGCAACTTAAATCCAATTTGATCTTTTGTACCTCCAAAATAAACCATTCACCATGTAACAATTTTTCTCACTCCCTGTTGGTTTATAAACAGGTTTAAAAAAAATCACATTCAAACAAGCTAGTCCGAGTTAAGTTGACATGATTGGGTTTCAAGTCAAGCCAGTCATCAAAACTTAATGGGCTTCTAAAAAAGAAAAATTTCCAAGTTACTCAAGTGAATTTCGAGTAGAACCAAGTTGCAAGTTCTTAAACCCACGGCATTTATGCTCTCTACTCTATAATACACATAATGCGCGCGCGCGCACACGCACACACACACAGTAGTACAAGAAAATGCATGAGATAAAATTGGTCAATGAAGGACCGCAATGACTACATTAATTCAGGAAATATATAGGCTTCATAAAAATGTGTAGAAATTTGCCAAAACAACGTTAATCCCTTATGCAGGAACCTTCTCCATCTTCCATAGATCTTTCACAACCCACATGCACGTTATTCCATTAGCCAGATCCATTAGTTAAGTTGAATGGTGAAACATTGAAGAAACAGATGCCATTGTTCATCTTTCCTTGTATCCATCATGGGCTTGGTTAGTACAGACAAACCCACTATGAACTAAATAGCCAAAATCATACTTCAAACCAGCTTCCTTGCATATTCTGATATACCGACGCATGCATCCAAGAGCTTTGGCCTCTTCTAAACATTTCTCCCATTGGACATATGGAACAAGGCTTGGTTGAACATGTTTACACTCAGTTCCCAAAGTAAACATCATTAAACATCGTGTGGCCACGTAATGCACGTAAACTAATTGTCACAAATAGAGGCCCAATGCATGTTAGTATTTACCTGTAAGCAATGCATAATCACACATACATGTGTTGGGGTTGGGGGGTAGGGATGGGACCCAGAAAATGTTATATTTCTAACTTAAAATGATATAGTCGACCAATTGAACTGAAAGGAATATGCATACCTCAATGGCTATTAAATAATATCGAATTGCAAGATCAATATTGCCTTTTTCCTGAATGGAAAATTAAAGAAAACATCTTTAGACCCCATTTTACAAGATCAGCCGTTTCTCAATAGGAATCACAAGAGGTTAACATAAAAAAAGAAAATTTTAGCATTTACCTTCCAAGCATTGGCCATATTTCCATAACACTCAGCAAAATGAGGTTCAATACGAAGAGCTTCTTCATTCTTTGCAATGCACATATCAAAATCATGCAACTAGAAGAATCCATGCACATCAGCCATCAGTTTTCAAGTCAGGCAAGAAATATTACAAGTAGCTCAAAATCAAGCATAAAACAAGAACATGCAGAAAAACTTTTTCTTCTTTTTGAAATGGTAATGAGAATTTTATTAAAGAGAAGAAAGAAACTAAAACACACACAGAGCACAAGGTACAAAATGCTAATGTTCTAAAGTTATCAGGACATTTCCTTTACTAATTTATCATACAATAGGTAATAACAAAATGTGAGATGGTAAATATAATAGTTCTACGAATGTGAGACAGTAAATATAATTGTGCCAGAAATGGTGCACAGCACATAAGAAATGTGACACACACCTGATAGTGAATTGCACCAAGGAGGAGAAGATTATCAGTTCGGCATGGGTTTCTCTCATACACAGCATTACTATGCTCTAGCGCTTGTTTATAGTTCCCAGCCTTGTATTTCTGATGCGCAAGAGCCAAAATCGTATCTTCATCAACTGCAACGCACAGGCAAAAAATAAATAAATAGACACAACATACGAGCATTACAATGATGATGGCGGTAATAACTTGGTGAACACTTATTGCTCAGAGAACATTAGCCGTCACTGATAATTCAACTAGCAGAATTCACTCGTTACAGTCATAATAATGCACAGTATAGGCATTAGCAAAAATGCCCACAACATACGAGCATTACAATGATGACGGCGGTAATAACTTGGTGAACACTTATTGCTCAGAGAACATTAGCCGTCACTGATAATTCAACTAGCAGAATTCACTCGTTACAGTCATAATAATGCACACTATAGGCATTAGCAAAAATGCCCACAACAAGCTGCATGAGTCAAACAAAAAAAAAAGGTTCACTTATCCAGCATATAGATTTTCCACAATCATGTGTGAAAAACCAAAAGGCAAGGCAGATAGCAAAACTAAGAGATTCTTGGAAAAAGAGCTGCGCAACAAATGGATGAAGAAAGCAGTTCCACCAGTCCATAAAATTTACAGCAAACAGAGTTAAACAAAATGACTAAAGAAACAACTATGATCATTATCAATGATCATCACAAGGTCATTTATCCTATCTATGAAGTAAATGACACAGAAGAGTGTGATTAACCTATTCAGAAAACAAAATAGGATATAAAAGTTACAAGAAACGGGAAGACTCCAGGAACATTATATAAACCTTCTAGAAAAGGGTAAACCATATTTATAGTAATCATAATATAACCGTTCAAAAAAAATTATAATACAGAAGTGCAATGAAATGCAAATTCTACTTCAATGATAGCATATATAGATTGGAAACATAAAATAGAAACCATGGTGACTGTTTCAAACAATGAGGTAATGAAGTACTGTATGTAAAAAACATGACAAGGTTATAACCGTTGGAATATTACTTAATATTGAATGAGCGACCTTTGACCGGATGCTGTAGTGGACCTTCTGCTAGGGCCAAAATACGTACTTTTTTAATGAAAAGGGAACAGAGCTTGAAAAAGAAAGTTTTAGGGTTGCTTAGTAAGAAAAATTAAATGTCTCCTAATGACTATCGTATGTCAATGTTGCAAGCGTCTGCCCCAGACAGTTAAACTACAAACTACCAGCTCTAAAAATTGCCCATGGAAAAAGAGAGAAGAACAACAACATTGACATTTGTCGGAACCAACTACACTCTTTTGCAAGCAATAACAAGTTAAAAATAATATTTTTTTAAGATACGGATGTAAGCTAATCGCTAATGGACATATCAATCATCTACAGGGGATCACAATCCAAAGTATCATTTTTCATATTCAGCATCACAACAAAAATTTAGATTGAATTTGAAACCAAAATCAAAACACTACATTGTGTGAGGCACACCCCAAACATGGTTATCATTCATACATGGAATTAGATCGAGGCCACTTCATGGGGATCACTTCTTAAGTCTATCATTCAACAGAGTTACTTGGCACAATCCAGATAATTTTGGTTATCCCAAAATTTTTTTGCTTACTACTGGAAATTGATATCAAAATGTAAGTGCCCCGGTTAGTCCGAGTCACCCTTATTGTCAATTACGTGACTCAGTTGAACTTGCCTTGGATGAATAAGAAGATCTACTATGGAGTTGAAGCGTCTACACCGAATACGATATTGGCACACAGGTAAGTGAACCATAGGAGACCTTAGGCTAAGTCATATACCTAGAAGTCAATTGAAAAATAAATTAAATACGTGACTTTCAGCCTCGAGGCCTCATGCAATCTGCCGAGGCCTCGCAGCCAGTTATGCTGAGCTGAGCTGAGTCTAGCTAACCCTTTGTCGAGCTGACTCAGTCTCTTAAAGTTTTAGAAAGTTAAAATCTGTAACTCTTTAATTGAGAGGTAATTATGGTAAATTTATTGGAAGCTTATTATGGTAAATAAAATTATCCACATGGTGAGATGAGTAATTATGGTAAATTGATTGGAAGCTTATTATGGTAAACAAATTTATCCATGGTGAGATGTTGCCACCTCTCTTAAGTTTGAATTTGAATATCCTTGGGGAGCTGTCCATAACAATTATGGAAAGGCTCCTCCATGATTTGTAATCCACCTTGCAATATTCTCATCAAGTCCTTGATTAGTGGCTAAAATAAATGATTTGCAAGTCATGCACGGTGGAGATGAGGTGGCTGATATCTGATTGATATCTGGCTGATGTGGCTGAATCATTGACACAGCACATGTGTGCTGTCTTTCCAGCAATTACCGCTGGCGAGGCCTCGTCAGAATCAACGAAGCTTCGCAGGCGTGACTTACAGCAAAACTGCAAGCTGTCTTTCCAGAATTACCTCTGGCGAGGCCTCATCAAAAGCAGCAAGGCCTCGTTGGCGTGACTTACTGCACTCCTTAAAACTGCTTATAAAATAACAGTAAAGGGGTTGTTTTAAGTACCGAATACACACAGCAAACACTCAGGAACATATTACCAGTGAGTGATCATTCGGCCTTCCCTCTAGACACCATTCTTCATCATCTTCCTTAGTAAATGTTTGGGTAATCAATACCCCAATCCTGATGAAGAATAAGGTGTTCCTATAGGACTATAAAACCAGTCATACCCTTGTCCTATACTGCTGTGCCGATAATCATTTTGATGGAGCTAAACTAATGGAAAGGAGCACACAGATTCAATAAAGAAGAAAGAGCTTAAAGGAAAACGGTCAAGGCCCAAAGCAAGTATTTTTTCTTTGTTTTATTTCCAACATTATAAAGTGGATTAGAACAGTGTGTTCGAACCACTCTAAAAAATAGGTGTAGAGGATTAGACCGATTGGGTTGAACCTCTATAAAAAACTAGGTTGTACTATTTGGGTGTGAGACCCTTACATAGTATATTTGGGATAGCCCTAGAGAGGGTGAGTCCAACAGTGGATGTAGGTTCAGGTGAACCACTATATATCGTTGGGCATGTGTGGTTTGTATTAATGGTTTGATTCATTTGTTTATCACTTGCACATACGTTTATTCCGCTGCACATATTGTTAAATCTGATTTATTTTTAAAAGGGAACTAAAATTGAAACCGACCTATTCACCTCCTTCTAAGTCGTGCATACTTCTAGTAACGGAATTTCACAAAATACGAGCCACAATAAGATTCCCTAAACATGATAATACGGGAGAGATTTTACAATATCATTGCAATAAAAAATGCAACGAAGTGATGCATTTGATATTATTACTGCATACATTGACAGAGTTATTATTCTCACTTCCTAATACATCATATCATAAAAGGTTCTTCACGTGATTGGGGTGAGAGAGAGAGAGAGAGAGAGAGAGAGAGAGAGAGTTTTTCCGCATAAGGTTATGGTTTCCTTATGAAAGGTAGACAGGGGCCAAAGAATTTGACTAGTGTTGCCATCATTTCATTCTTTCACTGCTTTCATACACAATCCAAGACATGCAATTACATTTACACTAAAGATCTGGGGAAATTATTATCGAGAAATGACTCCAAAACTCCAATCGGATTTTTCCAGAACTTCAATCAGATACTGCAAGTTCTCTCTCAATTCCTTCGTTTTCCACCTATCTGCTGAGAGCTGACACTGATGACTTATAAAAGCGAATTACTTGGATAGATTACATATCATTTGGACAGATTCTCATGAAAGAGATGATCAAATTCTGACACACAATCCGTTTGCTTACAAAAACATGCAATGTAACCCAAATATACTTTATTGGGCCTAAGCAATGGTTAGCTTCTGTAGTGTTTTCGATCACTGGACTTGAAAATCAACAGTGCAAAATACTGCATTTCTTCTCAACTCTATTTCCCAATTCAAATGCATGGAACGGATAGTATTTTCTTAGAAAAATAACATTTTTTTTTGCTAACGTTGGTTATTTTGCAACGAGAACAATCATCCACATGGAAATCTAAATGAAAGTAAAATGGAAGCATTAATACCACTTCGAAGCGGAATAAATCCATGCAAACAATTTCCTTTAGCTGAAATCAATCGCAATTTAGGGTTTGCAACACGAAGAACGGAAGAAAACGAAGAAATGAGAAAATTACCCAATTGAGATTCCGAATTTTGGGCGGGTTTCAGATTCAAGCAAGAATCGGAAGTCAAAACGAACGATTCCTTCAACGAAGCCCTAGAAAATCCAACGCCGCTGCTTCCACCGCTCGATCCAAAGATCTGCTGCTGATGCTGCAGCAGAGGCTGGCGCGTATCGCTCTGCAGCGAGAGCATCGTCCCAGGGGAGAGGGAATCCTCAAACAAACGGCTGAGATCCAACACCAGCAGCGACGGCGAAGATCCGACCGTCGGTCAGCAGGAACAGAAGGGAGGAAAACGGAATCAAGTGGAACAGGAGAACTAGAAAACCCTAAGCTTGTCAAAAGCGATCTCTCATCTGTGCAGTCTTCGCGGCGTTAAAAGCCGTGCAGCAGTGGCCATATGGGGAAATCTGGACCGTCTGTTTGAGAAGGAGAGGTTCGATGACACGCGTCGCTTTAAGGAGAGGAAGGTTGTAGTGGTCTTCGGTCGTTGGTCGGAGAAGGGAAGGGGGTGATAAGTCAGATAACGATGAGCACTATAAAGAGAAGAATCCAGCGAAGCAGATGCTGGACCGTCAGATCCTAGCCGCGGACGATTTGGACCGTTGGTGTAGCTTCAGTTCGTGAAACACCTCCAGTACCCTTTTTATCTAGCTAGCTCAAGGCAGGTATCCCATTTTACACGACTCAGAGAAGGTATCCTAGTCTGGTAACATGCGCTGGAGTTTGGATTCGCTTGGATATCTGATGCTATTATAAAACACACGTGGCATTTTATTGATCTAAGGTGATAAACTTTGTTTCCCTAATCTAAATCAAAAAGGAAACGATATTTGATAAAAGATTATAATAAATAATTTTAATTTACAACTACTTATATCAATTTTTTTTAAATATAATATAAAATTTTCAATTATATCTTTTTAACTCATCAAATTTAGTAATATCCTTTTTCTATTTAAGTAACTTTTTCAATAATTTCCTCTATTTTTAAATAATGATATGATAAAATTTGATTACATCATTCAAAATCATCAAATTCTATTTTAAATTTTTTTTATTTTTTAACCATTTTTATTTGTCAATATATGATCACGTTACAATTGTTTTATTGAATAAATAATCAAAATTTATTTAATGATCACATGAAATCGTCTCTTTATTTACATAATGATGAAGTAAAGAAAATGACGATCATGGACATGAGATTATTTTTATTCATTGATAATATAAATAATTATTATTTTATATAACCTAATTAGCATGGTTTGAACTAATTTTTTTTTTTTTTTTTACTGGAAACTGCAAAAAAATATCACAGGTGATACTCACTGTCCTTAAACTACACCAGGTGAGGTCATCGGGGCTGAAACCTGGCACCTCCCTCCACCTTTTTAAGACGGGAGATTATCAATTGTATTTTCATTGAATTAATCTATATATTCTTCTTTATTTCTTGCTAGAGCGTAGGGATCTTATTAATAGAGTTTAATTGCAGGATGATAAGAAGGGAGATACACAATTAAACTATGGACACTACTAAGTCTGTAAATGAATTTGGATCTGGCCCAATACGTTAGGATCCAGATCTGGCCCAATAGGCTTGTGAGACGGTCCGAATCCAGCCCATTTACATAGGGTTCATGTAGGAAAGCGATTTTTATTTTTTAATATTCTGGTAATAAGCAAATCCTTGACAGCTGATGGACAATATATTCCCTAAAAAGGTTCACATGGACAATGTGATAAAAAATTACTTTTATAGTTTCTACCTTAGCCACTTTATAGTTTAAAGTAAACTTCGTTATAATTTTTATTTAGATTCAAATTTTTTGAAATTTTTCATGGCGAGTTTCACTATTGATTTAATTATTTTTGCATATTAACCTGGTTCAAAAAAATATTTTACATATTGACTTCTATTTTTATTTGGCGTTCATTCAATTAACTTTTATTGAAATTTAAGTAGCTTGAATATTCACCGAGTTTTCATACACCAAATTAAAATTGGATTAACAAAAAATTCTAATTAAAAATTGATTAATAATAAAATTCTAAGTCTAGAACAGAGTGGTCAAATCTGTCATCATGAGTCTAATGGGCCTTATACTCTATTAAATCATCATAAAATGTTCTACCATCTTTTATTGTATAATCTGAAGTAATACATACAAATATCTTTTATTACATGTCAAATAGTTATTAAATTCATAAATAAAGTGTAATTAAAATATTAAACATATAAAAATGGATAGTAAAAAGGAAAGTAAAATTAATTTTATAAGCTTAACAAGGTATAAAATATTTTATATTATACAGACGCATATTTAGTCCACAATGTTAATAGGATGGCTCCATCCATGCTGTAGTTACTCGATGAATCTTATAAAGATTTACCGAACTTTATATAATGGCTTAATATTTGAATTAATTTGATTAATACCCAATCTAATCATATTAAATGGGTTCACTTGATAATACATCAAATATGCATAAGAGTTTATCCAAATTACTCAACTGATTTGTGCAATTTTAAACGTGAAATCAACCAAACTGCCTGACATAACAAAGAGAAATAGATTTACCAATCCAATATAAATAGTATTAGTGTTCCGGTTTGCTGAGTCACCTATTTGTTAATTCCATGACTTAGGTGAAGCATTGTCTCGAAAGTTTGAAGCTACGAAGCAAGACTCAAGGTGTGATGAAGATTGAAGCAAGAGCATTGGAGATGGAAGATCAAGTGCAAAATTTATCATCACAAGTGTATGGCAATCACAACAAAGGTAAATTGACCATAAATGATTTTAGGTAGAACCCAACACCATAGGATGCACGTGTCTATGCTTAGATCTCACATCTAGATAATCATAAGAAGCCTAGTGAGTGTTTGACAAACCAAAAGAATGAATTGGAACCCAACTTGGAAATATGAACACACTGTCAGGGACGACACATCGTGTCGGCGATCATTCGCCAATAACAGCAGACAACTAATCATCTAGAGATATAAAGGTTCTGGTTGGAATAGACTGTCAAACACCAGTCTTCTCAGGACACGATCAATTGTACAATACGATCAATCGTTGAGATAGGGGTTGACCCATCGATCATGCAATCAATCACCTGAAGCCTGAGTTGAACACACACACTGTAAAATACAGTCAGGCTTAGGATGTTACATTCGTTTGGCGGTAACCCTTCGTGTGGTATAGCACGACCTATGGCCAAGATAGGGTAGAAACACATCGGGCATATGACCCATTGCCCTGGGTTTAAACTGAGGTCTGTTTGACAACACTGTCAAAACAGGATAGCCTCAGGCCGATTGGATCGTCACCCCACGATAAATCGCCTATGGACTCGTACGACTAATCGTGTAGGGACAATCAATCGTCCGTGACCAAGATGTTACCGTTAGAGCCCAAGGGTCATAATACAACGGCTATATTTGCCTCACGACCAATTGCCACCTCGCGACTGATCGTCCGTTATAATGTCCGAATTTTCTAATTTTCCTATTTAAACACCAAAATGTGTTGTGTTTTGGTTAGACACTCTTGTGAAGAAAATCCAAAGCATTTCCAAAGATCTCACTCCTCTCTATGCACCTTACTTAGGAGTATCATTTGAAATCCAATCATCTTAATTGTGATTAGAGAGAGGAAAATAGATCTAGGATAACAATAAGCATATCTTAAATCCTAGAACCCTCCCAAGGATTGTAATTGAGCATACACAACACACATCTTCGACATCGTCGACATCATATTGAAAAAGACATCTTCAAGAAACACATATCTACAAGGTTGAGTTAACAAAAGACAAGTTGTTTCTTAGTTTGATTTTATTTTCAAATCATTGTGAAATGGATTAAAGAGATTGGTTATTCTCTTGAACCACTATAAAAAATAGAGGGATAAGAGTTGGGTGAAATTCTCAACCAATTATTAGGTGGAAGTTCTAATTTATTAATGTGGGTATAATTCCCCACTTAGTGAATTTAGGATTGCCCAAGGTTGGATGAGTCCAACAGTAGATGTAGGTTAGTTAACCGAACCAATATAAATTGGTCTTATAATGTTATAGCTTATTGTGTGATTGTTCTTTTGTTGGCCCTCTCTTATCACTCACTTGATTAATTTAATTAGTCCACTGTAAATCATTTGATTAATTTATTTTTTTTAAGACCATTAAATTTGGTGATTGACGTATTCACCCCGCCTCTAGAATCAATCTTGACCACCGTGTTCTAGCAACCCAAGGGACTTTCAAATACTTAATGTTTTATTCTATTTGACCCCATTACGCATACTTGTCCTATTAAATGTGTTACCTCTAGCTAGTTTATTTATTAAATTGATTGGTATAATATATGTCCTCATATGGCTATCTATCAAATGAGATACTTAACGTTCCAAAAAAAAATCAAATGAGATCCTCTTCGTCATTGTCAATCATAATTTCAACTATCCCAACTTTTTATGTTCCATATTGCAAAAAAAAAAATCCATGGAGTGACAGTCAAACCAGGTTCTCATTTGGGATCCATTGGGGACCAAATTCATACTCTTTTTTTCTCTCACACTATTCCCTCTGTTTCTTGAATTGTATCAGTACCAAATGCGAACTTGTTTCAAATTAATCTCACAGTTGGATTACAAATTTATTTAAAGTTGAACTCATTTTAACTATTAACCTTTGGACCCTTTAAAACAATGAATTTTCAAATTTAATTTGATCTAATTTTTTATGAGAAATATTATCTTCAATTTTTTTTTGTTAAATCAATCCATTCTACACATTAGACTCCACCTCATGGGCCCACATAGCCAGGGATGTCCGCCATCCATGCGCAATGTCATCGAGGGAAAACTCAAAATCCATTAGTCTCGTCAAACAACGCCACCTATCTTATACGTCATTCCCAACTATTTTTAAAGAAATTAAATTACTTGTGTAAATAGTTATTAAGAAGCTCGACAAAGAATATTATTTATTATAATTTGATCTATTCAACTCGTAATCAAGGTGTTATTCTTACATGTTTGTTCATTTATATAGAGAGCACTTTTCATAGTTTCAAAAGCTAGTTGTGTGACGATGGTATTTGCCCATCTTCCTTTTATATTTTATTTTTCTTTTCAGATTTAAGCGTATTTTTGTGAGCTAACGATGACACTTGTCTATCTTACTCGGCAATTATTATGATTTTCAACCTTATTTTGGTTTCAACTTCTTCTTTTTTTAAATAATTTTTATCAAACTTTCAATACCATCTGATGAAGATGTGAGATCACCCCATTCCCTTCTTATCTCCATTGGTTAAACTTTTTTCATGAGGTGTCTCAGTTTTCTAACTTCATCATACGATTTTGGAAACATTCAAAACTACACAAAGGAAAAGCTCAAACCAAAATCAATTGTGAGTTTCTAAATTTCTAATTTTAGATCTCCTAGTGACCAAAATACTAACAAATACAAGTTACTGTATACTATATATATATATATATATATATATATATATATAAAAAAGTAAGCCTAGGGAGAATCTTTCACTCTTTGTATGCATGGAGTACAATCAGGACTGATCTTGAAATTTTAGGGGTGCTAAGCTCATTACACTGATAGGGATCCTAGGCCCCCTGGGTTCCTCCCTGAACCTGAGTTCAATCCTGCTTCAGAGGCAGCTTATTTAGAAAGAACTCTCCTCTCTGATTGGTCCGATGATGTCAAGGTCGCATCCTTGGTCTCAGCTTTGGATAAAGGAATTGCCTTACCCCTTGCTGCTTCTGAAGATCTCATTGTTCGGGCTAAAGCAAGGATAAAAATGCGCAAGCAGGAGGTCTTCAAGGAAAAATATGTCAAGTGTTCAGATGACATCGAGAGAATCGAGCTTGTGGCAAGCTATATTTGCAGTAAAAAGTCGGATTACATCTCTGAAAGCATTCCATCTGAAATCCTTTTCCAAGGACAAGAGCGTGCGACACTCTACAAAAAATACAATCCCTCTGAAACCTTTCATGAGGCCTCTGGGGGCACTCCCTCAACAAACAAGTTTGTCTTCGATCTTCAGGCTTTCCATCTTGCCAACGATGAGGAGAAAATTAACTGGCTGCTATCCTGACAAAAAATGGGAGCTACATTCCTGTTGACGCCAATCCGAGCCTTATTGTTGAAGCTAGGAGGCGCATTGCCGATGACCACGTCCTTGTTTCATCGTGCCATAGCTCTGATGAATCATCTGACGGAATCAACGCAGTCCAGAAGGACACTAGTGACACCCAAGTCGTCACCTCTACCCAGAAGTCAAAACAGCAGAGGCTGCCAAACCCCTCTGTTTCCACCAAAGGGATGCTCCCTGATGCTGAATCGGCTTCAAAGCCAACAAACAAGCCCTCTTCAGACTTGAGAGGACTGCATAATGCAGGTTTGACCCCTCCCATTACCAGTGGAACTAATGTGGATGTTACTAAGTCTGCTATGCCCAATCCAAATAGTAATGTTAGCTATCCAACCGATGGAAAATCTGTGCCTGTTAATGGAAGACAGTGGAAATCCCTCTTTACACCTGAGAAGCCGACCTCTTTCTCACTCAAGTTCATTGAACCCAATGCGGAAAACCCTTGCACCATTCCTTTTTCTGATGATGAGATTGAACAGGGGGATGCTGGATGGAAATCCACACTTGTGGGTTATCTTATTGGCAAGAAAGCCTGGATTGGACATGTTCGCACTGGACTGGCAAAACAATGGAATCTTTCTTCTGGCTTGGAGATTTTTCAAATGCGGGATGGATTCTATTTGTTTAAATTTGCTTCGGAGGAGGACTGTAGAAGGGTGTTAGAAAAGGGCCCTTATTTCATTCAAGGAAAGCCTTTAATGCTCAAATATTGGGTTCTTGGATCCACTCTGGAGAAAGAGGATGTTCAAGCCATTCCCATCTGGATCAAATTTCCAAATCTAACAGGATGCATGCGTAACTCTCACAATCTGAGCAAGCTCGCTAGTGCCATTGGAGTTCCTATCTGTATGGACTCCGCTACAGCCAACAATACAAACCTTGCTCATGCCCGGGTCTGTGTTGAAGTCTCAACCAAATGCACCTTTCCTGAGGAGCTCAAAATTGTCACCTCTCGGGTCACTGTTAATCAGCCAGTTGAGTATGATTGGAAACCAAAGGTATGTGCTAATTGCAGTACCTTTCTACATACTGCTGATAACTGCCCAAGGCAACCAAAAGTTAAACAGATTTGGGTCCCAAAATCTTCAAAATCTGCCAAAGGGAAGGAGCCTGCTACTGATTCAGGAAATGAGCATCCTAATGGTGATCGTGTGAACCAAAAATTTGTGGAAGTTGTCCATAAGAAATTCAGGAGAGAATCAGGTGCTGGGCCTTCAAATGCCACCCAAACAGTCTGCACTTTACCTTATCCCAATAAGAAAGAGTCACATGCCGGTGATCTGCCCACTGTTCCTGAAATCCCTGCAAACACGAACAGGTTTGAGATGCTGGAATCTCTGGAAGCCGAAGCCACTACCTTGGAGAATGCTCAAGCTGATCTAGCTGATGTTCCTCTCAGTCCTGGTATAGTCAATGACAAAACCCTTGATACTATTGACACAATTGTTGTTGCCTACAATTGGAGCAAAGATTGTGCTGCAAATGCTGAGGCCCCAAGTGGGGATCCACTCCTTCCCAATGATCTTTGCCATTTGGAAGGTTAGGGGGCTAAATCGGCCTCACATGAAGTTGGAGGTAAAAGACCGCATCGCCTCCATGAAGATGGACATATTCTGTGTTTTAGAAAGTTGTATTCGTGCTAGCAATACATATGTTTCTGCTGCATCCTTCTTTCCTTCTCATTGGAACAACCACTCAAATGCAACTCACTGTTCTTATGCTAGAATCTGGATAGGGTGGAGCCCTTCAATCAATCTAAATTCTTCAAGCCGCTGACCAGCTCATCCTTGCTCGTGTGGTCCACCCTACTGAGGGCACTCCCTTCTTACTCTACTGCATTTATGGTTCAAACAACCCACAGGAGAGATTGCCCTTATGGAATGACATTGTCAGCATCTCCAATTCTCACCTGCCTTGCATGTTCACTGGGGACTTCAACTGCATTCAGTATGCTTTTGAGAAATGTGGTGGATCGGCACCCATCCTTTCTGCTCTAGATGCCTTCAACAACTGTATTCACAGTGCCAACCTCATGGATCTACGTATTACTGGTGCTGATTTCTCTTGGTGGAATTCCTCCCATGGCGTGCGGAGAGTGGAAACCAAGATTGACAGAGCTCTTGTCAACCATCATTTCCTTTCTTCATTCACCTCTGCTTTCTCCTACTACTTTGGTCCTAGCCTTTCTGATCATCGGGGTATTCTCTTGAATCTAACTGGCTCTCACCCAAGCAGAAGGCCTCCTTTTAGATTTATCAATCATTGGTGCAAGGATCCAAATTTTATGGCTGTTGTCTCCTCTGTTTGGTCCATGACAGTACATGGTACTCCCATGTTCAGACTTATCAGTAAATTGAAAGCTCTTAAGAGAGCCCTCATCAGTCTCCATCACTCCAAGCCGCGGTTAAGCATCCAGTTGGACAATGCACGGATTGGGCTTGAAAAGTCTATGGCTATCTATGAGGAAAACAACACTGCTGATAATTTCTCTAATCTTGTTAAGGCCAAGAGGAAGCTGGAGCTGGCATCCGACTGTGAGCTCAACCTCCTCCATAAAAAATCCAGGCTTCTTAACCTCAACCTTCGGGACATGGGAAGCAGATTCTTCTACAATGCCATTAAAACCAGGGAGCACAATAACAAAATCCTGTCGACTACTTTGGACAATGGTTCCCTATGTAGTGACCCAATTACCATCTCCACTACCTTTGTTGACTATTTTGCAAAGATCTTCAGGGGTGACACCTCCCTTCAGCCGGACTGCATTTTTAGCATCTGTTCCCCATTAAGCATTGATGAAGCCGATTCCATTTCTGCTCAAGTTAACAGGAAAGAGGTGGAGATGGCCCTCTTTAGTGCCAACCCCAATAAGGCTCCGGGCCCGGATGGCTTCAACCTTCACTTCTTCCGCAACTGTTGGGAGATCATTGGCGAGGATACAGTGACTGCGGCGACTGATTTCTTTAAATCGGGCAAAATGTTAAAGCAAATCAAAGCTTGCTTCATTGCTTTGATTCCTAAATCTCCGGCTGCGGATCGTCCCGAAAACTTTAGACCAATCTCTTTGGCGAATGAGATTTACAAGCTGATATCCAGGATCCTTGTCAACAGAATGAAACCTTTCATGTCCAAGCTGGTTAGCCTCCATCAGAGTGCCTTCATTCCTGGAAGAGACATTTCCAACAACATCTTACTAAGCCATGATCTTGTTAAAGGCATACATCTGGACAAAGGGCCACCTCGTATGTGTATTAAGATCGACCTCAGAAAGGCTTTTGATAGTGTCAATTGGGACTGCATTTGCCACCTTTTGAGGGAAGCAAACTTCAATGAAACCTGGATTGGGTGGATCAAGAGCTGCCTCGACTCACCCAAATTCTCTGTCTTAATCAACGGCACTCCTCACGGGTTTTTCAACAGCACCAGGGGTTTACGGCAAGGGGATCCTATCTCCCCCTTCCTTTTTGCTATTGTTATGGAGCCTATCTTTTGCTATCAATAAGGCTGTTGACACTAAGGAGATCATCTGTCCTTTCTCTGCGGGTGGCATGTGTGTTTCTCATCTACTTTTTGCTGACGACCTTATGATTTTTTGTTCTGCGGACATTCATTCTGCCTACGCTCTCCAGACTCTTTTGAAAAGATTTCATGCCTTCTCTGGTTTGCAAGTTAACGTTTTGAAGAGCAGTATAATCTTCTCTAAGTCTACAACTGCTAAGGATTGAGATCATGTCCCTTCTCGGCATGCCTGAAGCCTCCCTTCCAATCAAGTACCTTGGTCTACCCCTCTTCTCCAGTAGGCTTCTCCTTGCTGACTGCTCCCACCTTCTTGATGTTATCCGGGCTCGCATCTTTGGATGGCAGTCAAAGAATCTGTCCTTTGCCGGGAGAATTGAGCTCCTCCGATCCACCATAAACCACTTCCATTTATACTGGAGCAATTCTTTCCTTCTCCCCAAGTCCTGCTGCCTGGAGATTGAGAAACTGATGAGGGGTTTCCTTTGGAGCAACGGTTCAAAAAAAGGAATGCATACTGTCAGCTGGCACAATGTCTGTCTCCCCAAAGCTAAAGGTGGCCTGGGCCTGCGTAACATTTGTGACATCAACGCTGCGTGCCTCATGAAACAAGCTTGGAATATTATTCGGAAAAAGGATAGCTTATGGATCAGATGGGCTGAAGCTAAGTATCTTCGGGGCAAATGCTTCTGGGGAGTTAAAATCTGCAGAAATGCTTCGTGGGGATGGAGATCTATCCTTAAGGTCAGGGACCAAATGAAGTCTCTGATTTACAATGCCATTGGTGATGGGAGAAACACCTTCTTTTGGTTTGATCCTTGGATTCGCCCAGGCTTCATCTTGGCTGAACATTTTGGTGTTAATGCTATACTTACTTTAGGTATGAGCAAGCTTATCAAAGTTGCAACCTTTATCAACAATGGTTGTTGGTGTCTCCCCGATTCTTCCTCTCCCATTATTAACACCATCTGGCAGCTTGTTCGGGGAATTGCTTTGCCAAGAGCTCCATCCACTGATCAGGTATGTTGGACTCTCAATCCTGATGGTCTGTTCTCTTTGGCTTCTTTCCTTCTTGCTCGGTCTGCAAATATTCCTTCTCCCAATTGGCTGCACCTTGTTTGGTTCTCTGGCTGCCTTAACAAGCACTCCTCCTTCGCCTGGCTTTACTTCCATAAGGGTCTTAAAACCAAGGTTTTTTTGGCCAGTCGAGGCATCCAATCTGATATTCTTTGTCCCCTTTGCTCCACTGCACCCGAGACAAGTAACCATCTCTTGATCTGCAACTTCACCTTTGAAGCCTGGTCTCTCCTTCTCCGGAAGTTCAGTCACCCTCTAACTGCCCTTCTCTCTCCTAATTCCTTACCCACTCTGGCGGTGTCTATCTCCTATCTTGAGAGGCTTGCTGCTGCCCTCTCTGTTCCAGCGATGATTTGGCATTGCTGGATTGAGAGAAACAGCAGGGTCTTCACCCACAGCTCGCGTAGCCCAGAGCAAATTTGCTATTCAGTTGCTTTGGATATTCGGTCCCGTATCCTTTTCTTGTTTTCTAATCAGCATCTGAAACAAGTCTCTTCCTTCTTCTCTGCTGTTTGGGACCTCCCTCCTTACCAGGAACCTCTGCCTAAACCCCCTGATCAACCAATACCCCCTCTTCACCCAAACCACTCTTCTAGTCTACTCATACACTCCTTCAGCTCATCTGGGAATTCCTGGGTTTGTGCTATTTTCTTTGGCTGTGAGAGTGAGACCCTTGGTACCATGGCTCAAAGAATTTGTAACTCTCAGTCGGGCTACCTGCCTATCTTGTTGTTCATTGCAGATTGTCTTTCTGCTGTCATCAACTCAAACCTTCATCTGGACAAAATCTTCATCAATGATCACAAACTCACGGCCATGCTAAGGAACCAAAAACCTGGGTGGCATTTGCTGATTCACAGTGTTTCCATCCGCTCTCTCCTCGGCTTTTTACACTGCGACATCGACTCCATTCAGGAAACCCCCTACGAGTTTACTTCACATTGCTGAGAACACCTGCTCTCAGTTAATTATTCAGTCTCCTTCCCATGCTTTGGCTACTGGATTTTTTTATATTTAGCCTGAGGATCTATCAGGCCTTGTTTTGACATTTTGTAGGCCACTTTGTGGGCCAGTTTGTTCTTTGGCTCTCTTGGGCCATTTTTTTGTTCTATACTTTTTGCCTGACCGCTGTGGGTTATATTGTACATTTTGGGCTCTCTCTTGAATGAAAATTACTAACCATCATTCAAAAAAAAAAGATAGGGATCCTAGGCCTTAGGGAAAATACATGATGGAGGCCTTAAGGCCATTAGTCAAATTGAGAGATCTAGGCGGCGGCCAATTTGACTTTTAAGCCAGGACTGACCCTTAGTACAACAATTATTTGTGTACCACGTGAAAGGCTTTGTTCACAAATCTTGCAACTGATTACAAGTGGTTCTTTTGTCTATGGATCGACGGGTCTGCCTTCTTAGAGATGGAAATTTGGCTTAAAAACCTGAAGGCCTGAAGAGTCCGACACGAGAAAAAACAAAATTAGCAAGTTCTTTCAACCAAATTCATAATCAAATTAGGCTTAAACTAAATTTTAAAATTTAATAATAATATAGGTCAGATCTAGGTTTTTGTATGCTCAAGCCCATTTATAGTTTTATTTGGTATGTAGATTGAGAAATTTTGCACATGTTTTAAAAATTAGTTGAGTGTTCTTCTTTTTTAAGAGCAAGATATCCAAGCATTTAAGGGAAGTGACCCCTTTTTATGGGGCTTGATCCCAAGACTTCTTATAAAGAAAAGTAGAAATTGAGCATCAAATTAATCCCTCGTAATTAATTAGTTGAGTATTTTAAGGGATCATGAACATCTCAATCAATAAAAAATGTTATTAAATTCAAGCCTCACCTCATCCCATTCTTTAATAAGGAGCGGTGGCTTGCAGCCTATTCCTCCAAACACACTACAATTATCTTGTCGCTTTTGGACAAGCATGCATTAATTGCATTTTGTTATTTTATTTTATTTTATTTATTTGTTATCAACTTAAACCACATCTTCACTAGTTGGGTGCTGTAGAGGTTTCACTAACTCCAATTAACTAGTCCGATAAATTGGCTATTGGAAACTAGAAATACCATAAAAATTTGGAAACAAAAATACGTCAAAAACTCAATAATTTAATTAAAAATCACATAAATATAGAACTAATATTTTAGAAAATTTCTGACTCCACCACACTAATTAAGATGATAAAAACATTTTAAAGTTCTAAGGTGTTTTGACACTCTTAATATTTAAAATTAACATTTTATAAAACAGGGACACCTGTGACTAGTGTTATTAAAATCGGAACCGGCGGGGCTGCGGTTAAAAATCGAATTTTTAGCTGAACCACAAAAGACCGATGTGAACCGCGGTTTTATACTTTGTGAATAAAACCGCAGGCCGTGAACCGCGGTTCACAACATTTGAATTTTTTTTTTTAAAAAAAAATTCCCCTTCAAAATATCAAAAATTAATATTAAAAATAAATATATTTGAAATATAAGGGTTTCTTACCATGTCTATCTCATATCTTTCACTATTTTGGTATATTACTCAATGTTTCTATTTTGGTATATTACTCAGAGTTTGAAATTTTGAATGTTATTTGTAATATTTATATTAATATTACTCATATTAATGTTATATGTAATATTTATATTAAATTATTACTTGACCGACTTTGACCGCGGTTGAACCCAGTTGAACCTAAAATGCCTCGAAGATGGTCCGTTAGACAGTTCGATTCTGATAACATTGTGCATGACATCTCAAAAATCACACTTCTAAAAATCGAAATGACAAACTATAAAATTATCTAAACTCAGAATTTAAAATTGAATAAATGAGCAAAATTTAGAGATTTAAATATCTAAGATAAGTGGTTTTCCAATATAGATAATTTTTTTAGGGTTTTAACTGGAGAAAGTTCAGATATTTACAACTTTATCATCACATTTTAGCGAGTTGGATCACCCACTTTCGAACTCGGGTCAAATCAAACTCGAACTCTATCAAAGTCCAATCCGTAATATTCATGATTAACCGATCATAATACACACTTAACGGTTAATAATCATAGGATTAACCACTAATTTGAGTTAAGGTTTTACAACAACATAAGGGAAAAACTCAAACATGTAAATTTCCAATTTTAGATCCGCTGCTAATGACCAAAATACTAACAAATAGAAGTTAGTATATGCTATATTTAATAAAAAAAGTAAGCATAGGGAGAATCTTTCACTCTTTGTATGCATGGAGTCCAACAATTATTTGTGTACCACGTGAAAGGCTTCATTCACAAATCTTGCAATTGATCACAACTGGTTCTTCTGTCTATGGGTCTACGGTCTGTGTGCTTAGAGATGGAAATGTAGCCTGAAAACCTCAAAGCTTGAACAGTCCGACACAAGAAAAAACAAATTTAGCAAAGTTCTTTCTTTCAACCAAATTCATACTCAAACTAGGCTTAAACTAAATTTTAAAATTTAATAAAAATATAGCTCAGATCTAGGTTTTTGTATGCTCAACCATCTATACTTTTATTTAGAGTGTAGATTGGGAAGTTTTGCACATATTTTAAAAATTAGTTGAGTGTTCTTTTTTTAAGACCAAAGTATTCAAGCGTTTAAGGGAAGGGGGAGTGATCCTATAAATAAATGTGGGAATTGACCATCACACTAACCCCTCAAAGTTAATTAGTTGAGTGTTGTAAGATACCATGACCACCTCAATCATTAAAAAATATTATTAAATTTATTAAAAATATTTTTTATCTTCCTCATATGGTTTACTAGGTCTTTGGATGAGGGGTGAATTTTGTAGGGTTAACCCCATATTATAATACCCCTTGAGAAAAAAAGTAGGCTAAAAAATTATTTTTTACCATTACGTCTCTATTATCAAACAAGAATAACCATTTACCTCAATCCAAACAGGTAAACAGCTGGCTGTCCAGCAAAAACTGAAGTTTCAATGTAAGCATATAATACCTTTTCAAGAGAGGGTATTTAATGTTAGCTATTTTTGAAGATTTACATTATCTTTCAATTAACTATATATAATAGATAAAATCATTGCATACATGGATAAAAAGAATTTGAGAGAATTAGAACCATTATCTTCCCAAATATGAAGGATGGGAAAGCTTAAGCAGCAATCAGTAGAGGAAAGAAGAATTAGAACCATAATGTGTATGTGTTGGGTTTAGCTCAAAAGGTCCAAGTTGGGCTCAATAGGCCCAAGTCTATTTATGTATAGCCCAATATATATAAGGGCTATAACCTCTCCCAGGGTTTAAGTTTCGGGTTTTTCTCAGTGGAAAGAAGAGATAAAAGAACGGAGAGAAAAAAGGAGAGGGGACAGGTCCAGGGCCGGCTCTGCCTATAGGCAGAGTAGGCCACCGCTTAAGAACTCCACATAGGTAGGGCTCCCAAGTCTCTATTTTCATCCTAAAAAAAGGTTTTAAAGCTTTAAAAAAAAGTTTGAAAAGCTCTAAACGTGTGAGTCCCATGCCTTGCCTAAATTCTTTCTCACTTATGTAACTCTAGCCGACTACTTGCATAAAGGTGTATTTAAGTTCCTAGAACTACCGCGGGTCACCTCATTCAACCCTCAATATTTCTCTCTCTCAGTCTCTCTTAGCCTAAGAAGTGCAAGTTGAAAACTCGAAATACCCATTTCAGATTCTCAGGCTTTCTCTAGCTTCCTCTTTTCTGACAAAGATGAGATTTATTAGGCATTCACTTTATTGCTTTTCCTTGTATTATTACACCTTGAGAGCAAAGAATCCAACTTACAATTTCCCTTAAGACTCAAGTCATACCCGTGGACCTCATTAAGCTTCTTTTCCGAACTATTTGTCAATTCCATTTGTACCATTTATCAATTCTACCTTATTTCATGCCTTGGTGCCTTATATGAGACCCCCTTTGACCAAATCTCTAGATCATTGTTGATTATTCATTTATTTATTAAATTATTAAATTGATTGAATTTAATTTATATATTTTATTGATTTTATTATTTTGATATTTTGCAGTGAAATTGATTTTGTGATTGTGATTAACTTTGTGTGGACAGGGCGGTGGGCGTGTGACTATATTTCCAACTGGTTCTGGTTTATTCGCAAATCAAATCAGGTTTTATTGTTCTTTAATTTTGACTATTTAACTGTTAATTTTGTATTGATTATCACTATCATTATCGTTTAGGGTTTAGGGTTTAGATCCATCTTAAGAGTTCGTCTAGGGCCCTTGAAATCTAAAGGCTGGCACTGGATAAGTTAAGGGTTGGGAACCTTTGTAACATCTTGTCCAAATCTTCTCCACAAAAAAATCGAGCAGCATCCACTTCAGGTGAACCACATAAAATCTCTGTGTCTTGTGTAATTGATGTGTGTATGATTGCGATTCTTATTTCAAACATAATGAAACAATGAGTTCTCAATAATAGTAGAGCCCTTTTCTAGTTTGCTGGGTATGATAGATGCAACATATGATAGGTCATATTGAAGAGAACTAAGTATGTCCTCGTGACAGTTTTTAGATCTCAGCATGTTTAGATGCACAGGTCCACATCTGTGGGAAGACAACAAAGGTCTTCACAGCAGTTGAAATTAATGGTTAATTCTTGTGCTTGAGGCTCCAATTCGGGCCAAGCATTTGTATATGTTAGAATGAGTGAGTGATCGGCTAGCTCTCAGCAATATAGAATCATTTACTTCAAATGAATTTATACCATATGAAAATTTAAAGCTGTGGCAACGAAATGTATTTTCAAATATTTTTACGAGTTTGATCTTGATCTTTCATCTTTGGCTTGGTGAATTTTCATCATCACTGAATGAGAAGAAGACTCTGTTACCATAGACAAGAGTTTGGTTATTGTCTTTGGCTGTCATCGATAAAATCATCCAAGACCATACTCCAAACCCCCCAATTGCGCCAATCCATGTATAGAAGTGCAATCACTTGGTGAATCATTCAGCTTATCTACTTGTGTGGATAACAATGGTCACAGTTTGGACAAAAGACAATTTGTCAGGAGGCCTGAAATGCATTCTGCAATGACAGAGTATGCTCACTACACCCATGCAAGGTTTTATCTCCTTTCTTCTGTAACAGTTGCAGTGGGTGCACTCTTCAACTCTACACGAGTATTTGGTTAGTCTGGTTCACTCTTTGTAGTTTCCATGTGAATATGCCTTAAAAGCTAATAAAATTCATCCAAATCTGTTGACTTGTAACATGGGCCTAGGCTTCAATTGGACCCTCTGACCCGACAGCTTGGATTAAAAGCAAAAGGCCGACCCAAGGCTGTATCAATTGGTATTCAGAACGAGAGTGAATTCGAGAGTTCTTGGGAATTCAGTGTGTATGCTTATTCCTTGTTTGTGATAAAAAACATTCGAAGAAAATTCCAGTTGGTTTGACCATCATGTTGCTTTCTGTTCTGTCATGCAAAGAATTTTTTTTCTTTTATTTCATTGGAGTGCAAGAGCATTCAATTTATGTGCTTAAATGTCTCTGGACATTATTTCACATGAGATCTCTGCTCAAACCAGATCTTTGAACATCAACGCGTGTGTGATGAATTGGTCACCAAATCGTTTGGATATGCTGTTCATTAGAGACCCAATTGTTGATTTGAGGACAGTATCCCTTCTGTTCGAGAACAACACGGGGCGAAGAAGATTGCATGGTTTTTGTGTTGAAAGGCAGATTCAGGATCTGTTTCATAAACTGACGTGACTTACAGAGATTTTTTGAAGGATTAGTTGGACGTATAAACATCTAATTTTTTTGAGGGGATTGCTTGTTCAGTAAGCTTTCCGACGATATTTTGAACGTCCAAATCCATGTTTCCTAACTCTAGTTATCTCCGTCTTCGTGAACAGGTACAGTATTGTGTGATTGACTGTAGAAATAGATCTGAGATTGTATTAAGGGATTAATTTGATAAATAAAAAAGAATATTTTTTTTTTAATTTTCAGCATGGCTAGAATTGCATGTGCACCCTATAGCATATAGCACGTCTAATTTGGAGTTATCTAGCATTGGCTATGAATTTTTCTCTGCCCATGCGCTAGAACAATTTAGGGCAGAAACTATTATAATAACTCATCTCTAAAAACCGACTTATAAGGAGAGGGTGTTCATGCATTTATAAACTCCAAGACCCCAATGCCCATAGACAATGTGGGACATGCTAACACTCTCCCTCTCCACCAGTACTTGAGACACTCGGCTCTCTCTGTCCATGTTGGGCTGGAGATACAAACCAGATCATCCCTGTGGTACCTTGCTCTAATACCATGATAAAACACATAGGTAAAACTCATCCCTAAAAATCGGCTTATAAAGAGAGGGTGCCCATGCATTTACAAACCTCAAGATCCCAAAACCCACACGCTATATGGGACATGGTAACACTTTCTACCAAAGAAAATATTTTAACCTTGTAGAATTTTGGAATCGAAACTTGGAAATTTCAAGTGTGAGTAGATGAAGGGCCGTTTTCTAAGCCACAAAACTAGGACTGAGCATAGGCCCATGTACCTTTTCCAGAAGAGGACTAATTCCCCAATCCCACAAATTACACAAAAAGCAGATGGGTGTTATGTAGTTGGACTGTCGCATCAATGAGAATTATAATAAAATCCAATTCCATCCTCTTCTCATTGTGGGTGGTCAATGGATGGCCCTCTCCCATTGGGTGTCACATCCAAACCGACCCCAAGAATCTATTGCATGAAAGATTTGAATCGTAATAAAATAATCTACTTCAGGAGTAGCAAGCATTGTAGACAGTTTGCCAAGTGGAGAGGACAAAAATGCAGACATATACAGGATTTACATTAGCTCTTTCTATATTTTTATTTTCTATCATCTCTAGTGACTCTCATTTCTTACTTTAGTTTCCCAAATGGTGTGATGTGAGAAGGCAGAAAACATCATCCTGTTGATGGGTTAAGACTCTGTAGCAGCCCCCATCCACTTTCAAGTAATCATGTAGAAGATCTTTTTATCACATTTTCTGGTATGGATCTTTTCTCTGATGATCTGGGTGTCAAGAGGATGGGGGGCAAATTTCAATTGGATCAGGAGCATTTTGTCCATAGGCCTTGTTGATATGGGAGGTAAAGACAGAAAGACCTCAAAGACTTCCATCAGCAGTCTCCTCCCAACAAAATTACTGAAATAGGAGAGCCCATCATGTCCAATGAGACCACAAAACAAGAGCTTGTGGCCTTGTCTTTTCTGACATGAATGTACCAGTGGACCAGAAAGGGAAGGGATGGGTTTGAACAGTGACATGCAATGCTGAGAGAGAGAGAGAGATGTCTGTATAATACGAATGTAAATGCCATATATATCTATATAGAAAAAGAGAAGATAGGACTGCTTGAGAGAGACATGTAGTAATTGCCATAATTCACATTCTAACTAGAACTGGAAGAAAAGAAGTCATTTTTTTTACCATAAAGTAATCAACTGAATGCTTCAGATTTTCAAGTGGAAAATTAGGGAAGCCTAAAGAGCAGATAGACTGGACCTAAACACATTTGTAGACTGGTCGGTCCAGTTGTATAAAACACTAACTGTAGAAAACTGAAATTCCTTATCCCATTTATCATTATTACTGAGTATAAATAGGATTACAATACAACCTCTTTGAGGATTAACATAAAGGGATAAAGATAAAATAGAATTCAAATTTGAAGAGTTCAAATTTTTACAACCTCTTTGAGGATTAACACAAAAGGATCAGGATAAAATAGAATTCAAATTTGAAATAGAATTCAAATTTGAAAAGTTCAAATTTGAATTGGATGGTGTGCTGTCGTTAAGGTTCAAATTTGAAGAGTTCAAATTTGAATTGGATGGTGTGCTGCTGTTAATACTAACAAATATTTATTTTGAGGAAATAGATCAAAGATACCCATAAGAGATTTCTTTATATATCATGCAACCACCACCACCATAGTAATGGGTTCTGTATGAAAACTCAATTTTGGATTCGAATTGTCTAGAAAATTGGCTCAGTTTTCAGAAAAATCGAAAAAACTCAAAATTTCATTGGCTCGCTCAACTTGAAATCTTATCGAGTTAAAGTTGATGCAGACTAATTACTATAAGCAAAAGAGTGATGGGTCCCATGTACATAGATACTCCAAAGTCTCCAACCAAATGAGGGGAAAAAAATGGAATGCTTCTTTGAAATGCAAACACTACTACAGTTGGAAAGCATGAAAAATAAAGGGCATGAAGAAGAATGAGCATGGTAGGTGAAACCAATGATTCTTCACACCTTCTCCTTTCCCCACAGACAACCACCACCCAAGTTAAAGCAATGCTTGTTGAGGTGAAAGAAGAGAGAGGCCATTTGATGCTCCCACTGATAGAAACAGGGACAGCCTGTCTAATGGACCCTTTAAAAATGATCATTACAGCCCAAAAGACTACTCCATTTCTCCTAACTATTTTTATCTTTACTTTCCTCTCGACCACTTTTCCAGCATTCGAAGGTACCCTGCATAGGCCAACTTGCTGACTGGAGACAAGACCTGCCAAATAATAAAGTTACTGTTTATGAACTATGATTTCTGCTAATTCTATGAGGCCAATTTCTGAGATTTATTTAGAATTTTGAAAATAGGCTAGTGAAAATTGTCCATATTTGAACTATAATAGGCTAGTGGAAAATGTGTGATTAATAATGCAAATTTACAATATCTTAAACCAATCCTCTGTTGGGCAGCAGAACGAGTCCCAAATTGATTGTGAAGAGGAAGATCTAGGGACTATATTGAACTTGGGTCACTCCACCTAATGAACTAGTCTTTTAGGTTGGATACACAATTCGAACGTCCACAAGTGATGATACTTAAAGATGAGGAAGCACATGACGATTTATAAAACCTTGTGATTTTCAGATTTTGTTCTAATCTTATTGACAAACAAAAAGTTCAATGTTCCTAATACTGGTGATGTTAGTTTTGTTTTTATTGATCCCCATGTAATGAAAAGTAATTTGCCAGAGCAAGATACTAAAATAACTTATCAGAAGGAGAGGCAGTTTTCTCTCTGGATTTTTTCATAGCAGCCTTTGTCATGGAATGGAGTAGTCTTATCCTGGACTGTGAGAGCATCTATACCTCATTTCTCAATACATTATTGTATTGAAAACTTCAGTATATCCATGTCTCTCTCTATCTATTCAGGGTCCCGACTCCCAACCTAGTGCAGGAGCATTTGGAATGGATTTACACGTCGAAATTAAACTTCATCAGCATTAAGAGAAGGTTGTGAAAGTTCAGACATATTAAAAATCAGTTCTGTTAGATGTGGTAGTGCCTAGTCTTTATTACTTCTTTTTTTTTTATGATAAAGAAATGCAAGACTCTCACCTCTTTTTGAATATGAGAGCATTGGATAAAATTCCGAATAAACGTAGCTCCTTCTAGACCATGGGAATTGAATGATTACGGACTCGAACATGGGACCATGAGAATTTTGATTTGTGTGTACTGAAATGAGTGTGTAAGCAACTTCCACATTTGCTACTAGTTATATTACGATGTTTTTTAAATGCCGTTGCTATCGTGATAATACCGATTTTGACGATAATATATAGTAAAAATGATAAAATCCCAATATTAACAGAAAATGGTATTTTCTCAATATCTTTATAGTAAAAATTAAAATACTGTCAATATAACATTAGATTGCAGAGGAGATGGATTCACAGTTTTGCAGAGCTTTATGAATTATGATCCAATGCAGCCAAGTCAAGCTCACATTTGCCGACCAGGTATTTTCATGACAAAACACTCATCCCAAACAGAAACTGAAGTGAACACCAAAAGGTAGACATTTAGTTTCAAACTTTCAATAGTTGGTAGGTTGATGAATAGTATCAGAACATGGCCTAGAAAGGACATGAGTAATCAATTAATCTTTAAGTTTGGCAATTTCTTACTCAATTGAAACTTCCGCAATAATTTGAATTCTTATTTCGAATTTTTAATCAGATTCGATTCAATATCATTATATATCATGTAAATCATTCAACAATTAACTTAAGTCACTGCACACTTTTATAGCCAACTCGACAGGTCCAACTCAACCCAAACTAGTGGCAATTCACAAAGCCTTCTAACTCTATATCGTTTTTTTTTATAACATACGTATCCCCACTCTACCCCACTCTACATTGGAGGTGAGACTAATCCCACATGTATAAGAAACTATTTGCAAGTCTCGTGTGTTAGGTAAGACCGAAAGGAGTTAAACTCAAAACTTCTAGTCTAGTCTTTAAAACTTAGATCAACTGGTAATTGCAGTCAGAATAAAATTTGAACTAGGACAATAATTGAATAGATTTAGTTTCAGCCCATTTCATAATTAATTTAGAATTTAGATGTGTGTTTGGTCAAATGTGTGGCTCAATGATTGGCTGTTTTGATCCAACTAATCAAATGTTTTTCTGCTTATAATAATTACTTTCTTTTAATATCTAACATACGTTTTATGATCAAGATGTCCAAGCCTTTTCCTCAGAGCATGTGAAAGCCTCCTTATCCACGCACTAGTTAACTCTACAGAGAATGACCCTTTAAAATAATATCTAAGGCATTTTGATATCCTTATTCTTAATGGTAATTAAATTGGAAAACACATGTCCATTATAGAATTAGGCTGACTTCTTTAATTAGTACTGTACATTGTGAGACACCACACCTCTTGGGCTGTAAAACACCAGGCAAAGTCAGCTAAACACTAAAAGCATATTCCTATTTGTATTTTGAAGAACGAAATATGGAGACTAGCATGGTCATCTTTCAAGCTAAATGCAAAGAACTATTTGTGTACTGCAGAATGGAATATGGAGTCAATTAAAAACGCATAAACAGTTCAAACAATGGATCTAGACCATTAATTAACCCTACCCTTTATCCATTAATATGCAGAAGTTTCAAAAAAAAAAGAAAAAAGAGGATGAATATGAGTGTCATACAGTCCCCGTCTTTGTCCCGGAACAATCTCGAGTGTGCATTTGATTGCGATTGATCGGATGGTTAGAATTGATTGTGTGACACATTTGACATTAGACTGATCAAGTTCCAGCTACAACCGTCATGTGATCGGGCCAACCGGCCATTTGATCATGAACTGGAAATTTTAAGAGGGGAAGCGCATACGGTATACCGTATTTGTATACGAGTTGAGTAGTCAATAATCCATATTCCTCAAATTGCTGTTGGCTCAAGGTTAGTATAATAGTATGTCTGGCATACAGACACTTGATTTGTTAATGGCTTCTGTCAATCATGAATTAGACTTGAGGGAGTACTGGGTCCCCTTAACAGCTGGTTACAAGTATCTATTTGATTCCCACAAGTTAAGCAAGTTTAAAAGTACCTTGACAAACAGAGATTTACAGGTGCAATGAAGAAATTTAGGCGAAAATTGCTGCAACGACATCATCATCATCACCAAGACACCTTAATGAATTAATAATCATAATGATAATATCTTAATGATCATACCAACATAATCAAATCAGAAGTTGGTGGCACAGCCAGCCACCTTTCTTTTACCATGTTACATCTTACTTGTGGTGTTTTTACTTCTCTTTTTTTTTTTTTTCACCACAAGAGCCAATTAGTCTGCTGCAATTTTACAGTGGATGTGAGAATTCTCCAAAGAATCGGTCGCCAAATGGATGGTGAAAAATAGTAGTCCACTCGGATCTGAAGCTTGATCGCTGAAAGCCTGTGTTCCGATTCATACTAAGGTATCTATATATACAAAGGTCTACTGCTGGTATTGCAATCAGTTGGTGAAGTTGAATGCTCATTGAAGCATTTACCGGTACGACAAGAATTACAGCTCAATTTTCGTGTTAGCTGTAGGCAACAATCCTGCATCAGATGAAATATTAAGTGATTCAGTAAACTAATGGCATCCGATCATCTGAACTTCCTGAATCTGTGCATGCTAATGCGAAAAAAAGGAAGATAAATTAGATACATGTTTTCTAAATTTTCCACTAGAATCGAACATCGGAGTACAAGAATAGTATGGGTAGAAAATGCAGAAGAAAAGACCATCCAATTTAACAGGCTCCTTATCCAGTTATCTGTAATCTGTCCATACCACTCAACTGCTAATGTATGGGGCATAATGACATGCCTGCAATATGGGACTTTGAATTCATTTCAAGAAATTACCCAATTTGCAGTAGATGTTCTCTCCTACCTTGAAAACTTTGGGATGTGAATGGCATTTCCTGATTCTGCACAAATCTTGTGTGGACAACACTTTGGAGATCATCCTCCCAGAAAGTCGCAAGCTGAAAATCAACATTTCATTTTTTTTTTGCTTAGAATTTTATTTTTAATTGACAGAACTTGTAAACACAACTCATCAATTGTATAAAGAAGAATTATAAAATCATTAAAATTACCTGAGAAGAAGCATCACCATGTATATCAATGGCAGGCAGCTGGGTCCCTAGAGCTCGACATAGTGTGGCATCTATTGGATTAAAGATCTCCAACCCATCAGAGACAACAGTCTGCAAGGGCCCCTGATGAGGCTGGTGAGTGAGTGGGAATACAGATGCTGGGGAATCAATTGGACAAACTGATTGTTGCAGAGATCTACGTGATTGAAAGATCTGAATTTGCATACAAGCCAATTTTAGATGAAGTTATTGTTAATAGAAGAGCTAATGCATCATTCTCAATCTCTTACTTACATCCTTTGAGAGGAGACTTTCCATGTTGAAATCTAGCCTTGGGTTCATAGTAGCCAACTTCATAGAAAGAAACTAAAAAATACAAGAAAATTTCAGCAGAGAAAAAAATATATATCAAATCTACTATAAAATCTGATAAGGAAATCTGAATTTACCTCAACTTGGCGCTGCAGTGACTGTACATAGTTTATAATTTCGTCAAGCATAACGGCTTTACCAGTCACCTACAATAAGGTTAAAACCAAAGCTAGAATCACCAATTTTGTCACTTTTAATGCATTTGAATATAACCCAATTCACAAATGGTCTAAAACCCCAAAAGTGTGGATGGTAATCCTATTTGGATTTTGTTTAAGGCGGCACGGAAGGTGAAAATGACATCAGGCCATGTATTGTTTCTCTGACTTCTCCACCTCAAGACACCATCAGCACCAATCACTGGTATTGTGTGAGGTTGAAATGTTCAGAGTAAGGCAGTTGAAAGCACCAAGCACAGAGTGGGACACATTAAGTTTGGTAACCTGAAACTGTTTAGTGGAATTGGAATTCTGTAGAATTGCGTCGATTTTGATGACTTTGTATTGCCTATAATTCCAAAGAATTCAGTTAAGGCATTCTAGGCCACAGAACAAGACAGCCATTCCACTAAAACTCAAACAAATTACAATTGGAGGTACATTCAATCCACTCTTTTAATTTTAATACATAGAAAGGAAATTTGAATTCAATACCTTATTGCAGCCAGGTACAAGATCTTGCAGTAACTTCATACGTTCGCTGATCTTCTCTCTTCTTACCTGGCAAAGAATAAAAATACCTGTTAACACGAAGCTGATAATTCCAGTAGGTTGTGCTATCTTTAACTGGAGAGGATTAAGGGGATCTTACCCTTTCCGCAAGACTGTGGCTGTCTGTAGCTTGTCCTCTTCGTGCTCGCACATGAATATAGTCCTGTTTGGGAGGTTCGGGTGGCTTACAATTATACTCGGATTGATTCTTGCCATCACTCCCTGTATTTGAGCTGCCATTATCTCCAGCGTTTGCCTTAGAAGTATCCTTTCCAGTGTCAGCAGCTTCTGCAGGTTTGCATCTCTTTGTGTCCGGATCATCTTCCTCGGTTGCCTGCAAGAGAGAGTCTATATTAAAGAATTCAATTGAATGGTGTCTTCCTCAGTTTCCTGAAAAGACAGTCCCACCAAATTACAGGAAGCCTAATTTGAGAATTCAATTGGTAATCCAAAGCAAGTATCTCCAGACCTTTGCATCTTTGGCTTTGCCTCTCGGAGACACTTTCCGTTTTCTGGCATTGACCTCACTGGTGGCATTTGAGCTTGGCTCTGTTGCCGACATCTCACGGTGAGCATTGCTGAATTCCACATTATCCGGGGTAGAGGACCTCGATAATCCACTGATTTTTTTGTCTAATGCAGAACCAGAGGCTGAAGCAGACCTCATCTCCCCCTCCAAACAGTCTGTCATTACAGAGCCCAAATTCTCCCAACCAGCCGTCTGGGATCCAGCATTCAGGGACTGGTTGCTTGAGACTCTCAACAGCTTCCGGTTTTCAACCCGAAGCCAGGGTTTATATGCCAATTCATCCTCCGGGTGGTTTGTTTTTCCCCCAAAATTGTAGTTCCCAAAGCAGGAGAACTTGGCCGCTCTGTCTGCTAAGCCAGGCTCAGCCGGGAAAGGTGCGAAATTGGGGTTTGGCAGAGCCATGAAATTCGTTGCAACAGGTAAATTTCCACTTATCTCATGATCCGCTACTGAAAAATTAAGCTTAGGAGGAGAATTCAATGGAGTAGTAAAATAGGAAATGTCTGAACTGTAGTTAGTAGAGTTTGAGACTTGTGCCGGCAAGGGGACAATAGAGCTCAATGCCGACTCAAATGGAGCGGTACAGTCCATAGAATTCTCCCAATTGAGATTTAGAAGTTGTCCAGAAGTACAATTCATCTCCTCCAATTGGCCTGCCATGCCCAAAGGCCAAAGAACATTACCAATAGGGTTGTGGCGACGGTAAATCAACCTAATTTAGAGGGTATGGGCTGCTGGCATTCATGAAAAGCTTCTCCTTTTCAATATATGGAGGAAAAAGGCGACAATTCGCCAAAAGGAGAAAGACCCAGATGAGGATTGTGGGAGAAATCAAGAAGCAGAGTAAAAGGCAGGAGAAGCTTTTGCTACTTCAGATGCGGTAGTGTTCGAACGAGAGAAGGGGAAGGATAAAGAATGAGAGACAAAGAGTTGAAAGAAGCTTAAAGAAGATTGAATGGATGCTGGAATAAAGGACTGCGAGTGATTTTGGTGGCAGCAGAGATGGGAAGGAGGGTCTTGAAGAGTAAAGGGAAGAGAAAGGGAGAGGGAGAGCTTATAAAGAAAGAGAGAAGGAAAAGTCTAGGGAGGCAAGACACATTAGATATTATAATATTAAATGCTAGGTTTCGTAATTTATGAACTAAGTTATATAATCTCAATTTTTAAATTTAAATAATTTTCAAGGTGAAACTTTATATAATAATTATTTATATATTCATCTTTACATCAGATTCAATAAAATAAGTTTTAAAAAACTTTTTTTTACTTAGTATTTATTAAAAACTGAAACACTTGTATCTCAATAGAATTTTTCAAAAGACATCTACATTGTTATGCAAAGAAGAAAACACATACACCACACCATACTTGTCTTGCTTTGAACTTGCACGAATGGGCCCATGTTTACCATAATTTTCAAGTCTCAAATTAATGATGACAAGGAGACATTTTCATAATTTAAAAGTAAAACTTAATTATTTTTTTAAATCATACAGAAAGGTATAATTATCCTCATTCAAAATATTCATTAGTACCCTTTTTTAATAGGGCGATATGTCAATTTTTATCTAAATTGTAAAATAATTTTGTAAATTGTAATTATCTTTTATACTAAAATTTACTATAAAATATTCCTTAATTCCCTTTTAATTTTTTGGATACGATTTTTAAAGCCTAAAACTATACCATTTTTAATTAAAATCAGTCCCGGAGTTCATAAAATTTAGAGTAGATGAATTTTGATACATTGTTTGTAAAAATCGATCAGGAAACAGCCTCCCTGCCAACTGTAACATTTGCGGATTTGGCTCGAATTTTCAAATGAGCCGGTTGCTCAACCTATTTCTACAAACAATATATCAAAATTCATTTACTCTGAATATTATGAACTCCAGGACTGATTTCAAGTGAAAATAGTATAATTTTGGACTTCAAAAATCGTACTCAAATAATTAAAAGGGAATTCCATTTTTTCTTAAAGTTTAAAAGTATACCATTTTCACTTGAAATCGGTTTCAGAGTTCATAATATTTAGAGTAGATAAATTTTGATACATTATTTGTAAAAATTGACCGATAAACAACATCTTTTGAAAATCCCTCTCCACAACCCATTCGTTTGGACGATTCCATGTAAAATGAATGCAAAATGGACTATCAGTTTGTTCGGATGAAAAAAAAATGGAAGAACAAAATGGTAATCGAATTCAGAACTCCCACTTTCTGAAATGAGTTCTTAATCGTCACTCCAACCTCTTTGGGTCCATTGATTTCATATTGAATATTTTAAATTATTAAATAATTTATCAATTTACTCAATCATATATCCAAATAAATGAAAGGTTCAACAATACTCATTTTCATAATCACAAGGGAATTAAAATTATAAATTGATTATGCTTGTGCTAATGGAGATAATCCAATAAAAAAAGTTAAAAAGAAAAGAAGAGGGTTGTTGACCCTTCTAGTTTTGAATCCGTGATGTATGGTGATGAAATGCCGGGCCTCGGACGTAAAACCGAATTAAGTGTCTCCCAGCTAGTAAACTTTTGACATTTCAATGATGGGAATTTTGGGCCATGAAATGTGGCGATTTGAAAAGGATCGTTTTGAAAACCCTTCTTACAATTGATTAATATGGAAAAGAGGGTCATTAATTTTAAATTAAAATATTAGTCAATATTAATTAATATATGTGAAATTAATAAAAGGATATTAATATATGGAGAATTGTGCAGTTTTTGCTGTGTTTGGACAGGGGATAACGAGAGGCTACTCATCATTAACCTTGTTTGGTAATTAAAGGGGAGGGATTAAAAATCAATTTTTACTCCTCTCCTTCAATTTTTGAAAACCCTTTTTAAGAGAAGATTTTCATATTATCTGGGGTTAGGGGTGAAACTTGGGTCGGGTTTTGGCCCGAACCCGCATGACCGGACCCAAAAATCATACTGGTCAGGTTATGAAAGTTGGGTCAGAGGGTCAGGGTTAGATTGAGAAGTCAGAAACCCGCATTAAATTCGGATCAGATTGGGTTGAGAGATTCTTAAGTTAACCCGATCAGATCCGATCAAACCCGACTCGATCCAGTAAAAAGTAGACTAAAATATGTTCAAAATGGGGGTCGAGTTTCGGGTTAAGTCGAGTTATAATTCGGATTGGGTCGGGTCAAGAAGTCCAGATCAAAAGTTCGAGTAAGATCGGATCGGATTTCAGCCCTATCTCGGGTACAAGGGGTTATCTCAGGTGACCCCTTCAAAATTTAACCCCATCTAAATGCAACCTTTATGTTTGAGATTTGAGATTCAGGTTAGATATTTATGGTCAGTAGAGTATTTCTTGAAAGTTAAAAAGTTGGTCATAAATATTTCGCAATTTGCATGAAGTTGAACATTTTCTTATAAGAAGAAATAATTTGGATTATAGTATTCTATTAAAATGGAGTACTGAGTTTATTTTGCTTCTATTTTGTCACGATAAATTGAAAATTAAAAAAATAAAATAAGAATATTATTAATTTATCATGATAAAATAAGAGTCAAAATAAATTTAATATTTTGTTTTAATGGAAAAATACCGCTGCTAAATTAATTCCCTTTGTTAAGTCAATATGGAATATGGGTTATGAGAGTGAAAGAACAAACATCCTGACTTAGAAAAGTAGAAAACAATACACGCGTAGACGGACAACTTTGTCATGTAACAGGATTAGAGTTTGGAATTGCTTGCACACAACTTATTCTTTATTTATTTTTGGTGGTCTGTACTGAGTAATGAATGATGTGAGGAATTTGTAATTTGTTAGGGGTGAAGAAATAGACAATAATAGAGGACCTTATGTACTTATAAATAAATGTAATTTTTTATATATTTTATTAGGAATGATAATTTTAAATAAATAATATAATGACTTTTACAATGACGGTTGATTGAGTAGTAAAATTGGATGACATTTTATTACAGTAGTAACTCAAATGGGTTAGACAAGATTAGAATCATAGGTCGAATTGATTTTCAAATTCGATCAAGAAGTAGCTAATCAGTCGAATCGTATCGAATTTTTCACCGCGGATGAGTATCGGATCCAAGATTATTTCTATTTTGGATTTTTTTAATATATTTTATATTCATTTTAAAATCTTATCTTTATTAGTTTGGTACTCAATTAAAGTATTTGAGATTTAAACAGGAGAGGGATAATTAAGAACTGTTGGTAAAGAAAAGTACAGTAGATCCATTAACTCTACCATTTTTAACTTAATACATTATTTTATTTTTTTTGAATTTATGTATGGGCAATCGTGAGATACCCAGTGTAAAACTCGTACGGGTGACCCACTGCTCCTAGGGCACATCAAAGTTAGACCATGGGGGCTCAAACCTACAATATTTCACTCTCTGAGATGGGAGACAACTAGTTGAACTATACCATATAGGTAATAAAAAAAATACATTAATATTGGGACAGATCATACGTGGAAACAAATCTTAATCTAAGGCTATTCTTGACTGCAAAGTAATCCCAATAACCATTATCGTCTATATTAATTATCTTAATAAAGATAATTGGGCCGGCATTTTTTTCATCTGACTTCTTTATTGTATTTTTATTTTTATTTGGACCCTCTTTTCTTGTTCTTCCCTTTTGGTCTAATTCTTTTGGACCCTTCTTTTTTTTTTTAATGTATTCGAGCTCCCTTTCTTTTTAATGAATTTCTTTCGTGACAGCTAAAAAAAAGGGGTCGAATCATATTTTAGTCCAGTCTGATTAGTTGAGAGATGTCGAGTTGAAATCTACAGAGATTAATTTGAATAAAAGGGGTGCAATTCAGGTGAAAAGCTTGATCGTAGGTCTGTTTATATTAAATTTAAGTTACTATTTTTTAACATTTTTTATTTTTTCTGTAATTTAACTAATTTTTAAAACCCTAACTCATCTTTCTAATTAAATAGATAATTAGATTTATATACATTGTGTTCGACAAATTTCAAGCCACCATTTTAACGTAATTAATATAAAAAGCCAAGTCTAAAAAATCATCAAATAAATATCTAGAAAATGAGATTGTAAATACGCATAAAATTTAGAAAATTTGGATAATCAGATAATACAAAGCTTACTCATCATTTTTTTCATACTAAAACTATATTTTAAATAGATGGAATAAGTGTACTCTCCTGGCTTTTTTTTTTTAATTTACGTGTTGAAAACTAAAGGAAATCCAGTATAAAACCTCTATAGGAAATACTCCTTACCCTAAAGGCACACCAAGTTAGTCCACAGGAGTTCGAACCCATCGCATCTCGCTTCTTGAAACGGGACGTAGCTAAATGAACTAGACCCATGTGCTCTCCTAATTTTGATTATGGGTCAGTCGGTTCCTATTGAACCTAACCTAAATTGCACCCATCTCTTTATAATCCTAAGACAAACCAGGGTAATTTGAGCTTTACTCTCACATAGCAAGCCAAGCCAAACCGAGCTGAGTTGACTTGTCTACAGCCTTCCAAATTCCAATTCAGCCCATAGCAGAGAGAGAGACAAACCATAACAAAATAATTAGGAACCCATAATTTAATAGTTGGATAGTTTGCTTTCTGTTTAAATCATGTCCCTAAATTAAGAGTCTAGAAAGAAGTAACTTTAAACATATAGGTCAGCGTTCTACGTTTAGAGGATCACTCTTATAAAGTTATTTAATGTATATAGGTAGAGAGGTTTACATATGTCTAAAAGATTAGTCGAATATATAAAAAATATGAGATATTTTAGATAAAATAATTTTAAAGAAAATAAATTGTGTTTCTCAAGTCTCTCCCTCTCTTCTTGATTCCATTCGATGAGGAATGATCACATTGTGGATCATTTTTTGCTCAGGCAGCAGAGCTTTAGCAGAACTTCTTTCTAAAGACAGTCGTATACGCCGATGGAATCCAGGTGTTGACAACGAAGGAAGGTGAATTTTATTGGTTTGTTTGAAAATTTCAACTGAGTGAGGACATTCGGTCCAGAAAAATAATTTGTAAAGTTAATTAAATAAAAGAAGTGGCTTTGACAATATTAAACCAATGACTATAAGGATGAAATCAATATTTTAAAAATTGTCTCTTGCATCTAACTTTCTTAGAAGAGGGTTGGGTCCGATAGGGTTCAACCGAAGTTTAATCATGATTCAATTTAGTTAAACTTGTCACATGATGTTTTATAATAATATTAATTCACTAATAGATAAATTAGTCTAAAATATTATAATATGATAATAAGTATAAAATAAAAAATCATAAAATATAGAAATGTAGTGTAACACATTTTCATAAAAATATCTTATTTACACTAATTATAAATTAAAGATAATAGAATAATTCAACTATCCAACGTAATAAGTTCAAAACCTATTAGAGGTTATCAAGAATCATAGGTCAAAGATTTGAAAAAGTTTTCAAGATAATCAAATCAGATTAGGTTGGATTCAATTCAACTGCTTTGAAGGGTGAAGTTTTAAAACATTGGATGAAAGAACACATAATAACTTACGAGTGTCTTGTGTGATCTTTGGTGGAATTCTTTTAGCAATGCATCAATATTATGAGACTAACTTGGCAACTCCTTTCACCCCGTTGCCCTTTCTTGGAACTGAAAACAGTTTTGGGTCGGCTTGCATTCAGACAGGATCTTATTTGGTTCGAGTATATTTTGGGTCTTGCTGAATAGCTTAAGTTGGTTCGATTCTATTTTGGATTCATGAGTTTATCTATTTAATTGACTCAGAAGACGTTTCTAATGAGATTCACATTAAGATTACTCATTAAATAGGTGTAGATCTTATATGGTTCGATATGTTGTATACCTTTAGTGGAAAATAATCTTAAAACAAGTATAAGATATAATCTTTTTAATAAGTGAAAGGGATAGTTTTAAATATCAGAAATCACATTCACATTGAATTTTTTAGAAAACTATTACGTGATAACATTTTTGAAATAAAACTTACTTTCAAAAGTTAGCCGTTGAGAGAAGGATGACTCAAATGTTATGTAAAGTCAATGGTTTCTCAAATTAGGCGATGTTGAACTCTTTTGCCACTTCACACCCCTCCTCAGGTGCAGTTGCGTCTTGCGGATGCATATGGAACTTTTTCTGATACCATATTAGAAAATCATGATTTGATTACATTTTTGAGGTAGAACTCACTTTTAAAAGGTAGTCATTGAGAGAAGGTACCTCAAGTGTTATATATAATTATTGGTTTCTCAAATTAGGTGATGTGGGACTCTCTTGCCACTTTACACCCGCTCTCATGTGTAGTTGTGCCCTATGGCTGCACGTGGAACTTCACAGATTTTACATTCATATTGGCATATTAATTGATGGAAATATGAAATTCTGAAAGAAAGTAAAATTTTATACAAGTATAATGTCCTAGTATCGATTAGAATAGTGCATTATGTGATAGGCCTGCACTAGATGGAGAGAGGGAGACAATAGTCCAAGTGTGTGGATACAGGGAGAGAATTTCGCCAGTGCGGCGCTAGAGAGTGTTGGAGAGGGGGATACTCCAGAGTGAATCCCACATTTCTTAGGATGCTGTCCAAATCTTGGGATATAAGCAACATCCTTCCTTTACTCAAGGCCTTTTGAGATGTTTGTTTAGGCGCTCTTTCCAAAGCAAAGCCATGAGGGCTTGTAATACCGAAAGTGAACAATATTGTGCTGGGTGGAGCATGGTCGTTACAAATAGTATCATAGTTGATGACAACTATAGTCCCATGTGGGGGGATTGTGATGGCCCGCACCAGATGGAGAGTGAGAGGGAATACTCCATGTGCGTGGATGCAATGAGAAATTTTGTGTGAGTGGCGTTGGAGAGTAGGGACAATATTCTAGAGTGAATCCCACATCGTCTGAGAGGTTGCCCGGATCTTGAGATATAAGTAGTATTCTTCCTTCATTCAACACAAGGCTTTTTAGATGCTCAAAGCTGACAATATTGTGTTCGATGGGACAAGGTCGTTACACAATCAACTATAAAAATGTAAGAGTCGATATTTGGAACAATACAATGCAGTGCCCTACTATATATCCCTTTAAGAGTTTCGACTTTTTTTGGGTAAAGGAATTTTTTATTGGAAGATATTACAATAGATTACAGCTCGTCTCAAGATTAACAAAACAACAAAGCGATCATTCATCAAATGATTCTTGATATTCTAAAAATCATAACTACTAGAAAGATGAAGGACAACTTGAGCTATGAAGGATGAAATGAGGCATCCAATGCGATTCATCTAATAAGTGTTGAGGCTGCTGCAAACGAGTCCTACATTAGAAGTGTAGAGGAAGATCTAGGGATTTATAAAGGACTTGGGTTACTCCACCTAACATGCTAGTCTTTTGGGCTGGAAGCATAGGTCATAACATGTGGTATCAGAGTCAGGTCTCAGACTACCTCATATGGGCTCAGGTGATCCCCCAGGCTAACGGGATGGCCTGCGTCGTTCTCTCCATCACACATTGATTTAATCGATGGAGAATGACTTTGAGAGGTTGAGCGAGACTGCTAGCCAAGTAGTTGATTATTGACAAATGTCTTCTAAAAATGAAATGAGTGGAATGCCAACATGACAAATCCAATCCACAAAATTTCAATTTCATGACTCGTTGGCAAGGAGAGATCCATAATTCTTCGACTGATGCTGAGCTGAAGAGCGGGATTCCATCGCTCTCCAAACATCAAATGTAAACATAAGCATTGTTAGCAAATTTAGGCATATTTTGATTAAATACTTACTTCATTCCGAAACATGAACAAGAATAAATCATAACCTTTTTAAAGACGACTTTTAATTATATGAATCTTATTGGAGAGGATTGTTTCCCATATACTAAGAATACATTTGCACACCTTCACTAACTAGGCTGCATGTTCTAGGAATGTTGGGAATAGATTTTTCAAGATAGATTCTTACTGCAATTTTCTTCCATAGGCATCTCCATACCAAGTTTTTTATTCGGTTTCCACACTTAATTTTCCAAATGGGGTCTCCATGGAAGTTGACTGTTGAACAACTTTTTTTATCCTTCTTTGACTATCAGCTTCCTAAGGGCATTGAGAAAGTTGTTCTTATGGTGAAAAATCTTTGTTTACAATGAAGGGAGTTAATATTCAAGTCATAGTTACACAAGATTTACATAATTCAACAGTGCACTTGTATTTATAGAGAGATGGGGGCAATCTCACTATCTCAAAATCATAGTTACAACACTCTCACTCTCTTCACCTACCTGAATATAGATGAAATAGCCTTAACTTTAGAAGTTCTTCAAATATATAATATATAATGGATATTATGAATAAAAAAATTACAAAAATAATCTTATACAGATAATACAAGACATTAGCATAACAGGTTGCTAATTCTCTACCTCTCTGGCTATGGTGGAGGAAGATATTTTATGTGTACTTTGTTGTGACTTGTTAATAGAATGTTATATTAAAAAAATGCTATTAAATGTGAATTGAAAGGTATTTACACTTTTGGGTGTTTAGAATATCAACTTTGAAATGATACAAGATAATATTTAAAATTATGATGGGAAAAATACCCCACTTCAAAAAATTTACCTTTCAATTGTAAATGTCAATTCCATTTTGTTCCGCATTTTACTAAGAAACAGAGCGTAATGGGTCTAGCTCTGATACCGAATTTCTTTTCGACCTATTTCTGACCCTTTCAACCTTTTCCGAGTGAAACTGGTTAGATGGTTTAATGGTTGTGGAGGCTTAGTGGTTCATCTCATCAATGATGGGTCCATACCATCCAATGCCCATTGTGCACTAGAGAAGGATCCTAATTTACATAATTGTGTGAAAAACTTTGGACCTTCACATTAATAACATGTTCTCTCTCTAAATATATATAAATTTACCTTCACCCGTTTGTAGGAACTGCGAACGAGTCCCACATTGAAAAGATAGAGGGAGATCTAGGGATTTATCAATGACTTGAGTCACTCCACCTAATAGACTAGGCTTTTGGGATAGATACTTAGTCCTAACAAGTGTTATCATAGTCAAGTCTTAGGCTATTTAATGTGGACGCAGGAGATCTCCCAAATGGATGGGATGGCTAACTTTGTTCCAAGGGAGGAATTGTAAGGATTGCGAACGAATCTCACATTGGAAGTGTAAAGGAATATCTAGAAATTTATAAAGGAATTGAGTCACTCCACCTAATAAACTAATCTTTTGAGATGAATACCGAATCCTAACCCCTTTCTCTTACCATATTTCAAGAGGATCTTATTTGAAAAGATGTTCAAAGTTAGGTGTTGTTCCTAATAAACCAAAAGAAATGAAAGTTTGACTCAAGAAAAGAAAAAGAAAGAAGAAAGGAATTGTAAATAATCCTACTATATGACTAGGGGACTTTGAACACAAAAAGTGCAATGTTGTCATGGTGCCAAGTGAAGCTTGAGAGTGGACAGCTAAAGCTAATGCATTTAATTCCCATAATTGTGTGAAACAAAGTGATCTCACAGTCTATTGTTACGCAACTTTCATGGCAGACACTTAAAGATAATGTTCAGCATTTGAAAAAGGTTCAGAGTCCTCTCCTTCAACTTCCCTTCTGACCGGGCATTACGAACCCAACCAGTTGCTAACTCAGCTCACTTTGATGAGAATTTCGCCAGTGTGGCGCTAGAGAGTGTTGAAGAGGGGGGATACTCAAGAGTGAATCCCACATTTCTTGGGACGTTGTCCAAATCTTGAGATATAAGCAACATCTTTCCTTTACTCAACATAAAACCTTTTGAGATGTTTGTATAGGCGCTTTTTCCAAAGCAAAGTCATGAGGGCTTGTAATGCCTAAAGTGAACAATATTGTGCTGGGTGAGGCAAGGTCGTTATAAATAGTATCATAGTTGAGGACAACTATAGTCCCATGTAGGGGGATTGTGATCACCCGCACCAGATGGGGAGTGAGAGGGAATACTCCATGTGCGTGGATGCGTGGATGCAATGAGAAATTTTGCATGAGTGGCGCTGGAGAGTAAGGGGAATACTCCAGAGTGAATCCCACATCGCCCGAGAGGTTATCTAGATCTCCGGATATAAGTAATATTCTTCATTCATTCAACACAAGGCCTTTTGGATGCTCAAAGTTGATAATATTTTGTTGGATGTGACAAAGTCGTTACACAATCAACTATAAAAATGTAAGAGTCGATATTTGGAACAATACAATGCAGAGCCCTACTATATATCCCTTTAAGAGTTTTGACTTTTTTCTAGGTAAAGGAATTTTTTATTGGAAGATATCACAATAGATTACAGCCAGTCTCAAGATTAACAAAACAACAAAGTGATCATAAGAGCCAGCATTTCCTCTTCCATAATCTATTGCAAATAAAAAGAAAAAGATCTAGAGATTTATAAAGGATATGAATCATTCTACCTATTAAACTAGTCTTTTGAGAGATATCCAATCCTAATACCTTTCTCTTACCTTAGTAGAATGTTATTTCAAAAGATGTTTGAAGACCGGTCTTAGAATGTCTCAATAAACAAAAAGAAACGAAGGTTTGACTCAAGGAAAAGAAAAGAATCCTACTATATGACAAGTGGACTTTGAACACAAAAAGTGCAATGTTGTCATGGTGCCAAGTGAAGCTTGAGAGTGGGCAGCTAAAGCTAACGCATTTAATTCCCATAAATGAGTGAAACAAAGTGATCTTATAGTCTATTGTTACTTAACTTTCATGGCACACACTTAATGGATAATGCTCAGCATTTAAAAAAGGGTCAGAGTCCTCTCCTTCAACTTCCCTTCTAACCGGGTATTACGAACCCAACCAATTGCTAACTCAACTCACTTTGATGAAAATTTCATTCAATTTTGTTAGTAATGTTCATGAGATGGAGAAGCCTTTTTCACGAGTCACCTAAAAAATATAACTCATCTAATAAGATAGGTTATCATAGGAAATGATAAACCTTATTTTCAATAAATCCAAAGAATTTATAAACATGAGTGCACCATATGTTACACAACTTTGTCTCCTCACCCTTGTCTCTTGTTTGAAGTAATTCTTTTGAGTTTTTATTACATACACCTTTGAGTTTTAAAGTGTTAAAGTCTTTAGAATTTTCATGATGCGATTTCTCTCTGTATTGAGTCTTGTCTGTGATCTTCAATGATGTGAGATGTATTGTGATTGTAAGATAGGATCAGTAATTACTTTGTATTAACTTACATATAAATGTATTAGAAAATAGGAGAATGTGAGTTTGAAATCTCATGGTTTAATTTTGATGTGTTCTAATAGTAGTGGACTCATCTTAGAGATTTTACACTTAGTATTCTGCAGTTTCTCACACATAAATTCAAAAAAAAATTATTTTATAATATTTTAAGATATATAATTTCTTACAAAATTAAAAATAAACCCGATGATGTAATGTTAGGGGAGAAATGCATTCAAATGGGAATCTAAGCAGTGGAAATGAATATGAATGCAGTCAAAGATCTACCACCCACTTATTAATACTGTCATAGTTGCATGGTTCATAGGGAACCGCCCCACTCTCCCCTCTCCCTCTTCTGCATGAGTAAAAAAATTCTATTCAAACTTTGTAGATACCTTGTATTTGTCAGTCAAGAAACTTAATAAATTCATATAAATTCCTCGTGACAATGTGATCTCTAATCATTAAATGAAACATACCTCTCTAAGAGGGATATAAAAGATGCCTGTACCCACAATCTGACCATACACGTGTCTCCCTTGAATCAAATCCAAACCATCTTCCCCAAATGCTGCAACTTCAACTGCACTCATTTATCCATTGAAGAATCAGTTCTGTAGCTCTTTGTTTATTATAAGTAGATTACTTATTTCACAGTTTGACATTTTTTTTTAATATACGTATGAAAAATTGTGGGATATCCAACATAAAATCTTTATAAGTGAGTCCACTATCTTAAGGTGTACCAAGATTAGATCATGAGGGCTCGAATCCTCAACCTCCCAGTTCCTAAGACAGGAGACAACCAGTTGAACTAAATCTATGTAAATATGATGAGATTATTAGATTAAAAAAGTTTACATTATAAATAATGGATCCAATGATCATGTTTCAACTTTTCAATATTTTCTAATAATAGTTTAAAAGATTTTGCTCCTTTAATTTTTTTTATGATTAAAATATTTAGACTTTTTAGAGTCTATGATTAATCTCTCGAGCATATACAAATCTTCTTACCTACATATCATAAAATAATCTTATAAAGTGAAGTAAAAATCAAACTTAAGACTTTCACTGTATTTCAACCCGAATTATAAGCACATCCGATGGTGAAGAAGATAGTAATCAAAGAAGCAATGAAGGAAAGGTACACATTGCCGGCATGGAATAAATGGGTGTCATGTGCACTAGTGAATATATATGTATGTCTTTGAGAACCGAGAAAATTCTAATCTTACTATTAATTACTTACGAGTTCAATATAATCTCCTACTTTACTTAATTTAAATGAAAATTATTTTAAATTTTATATTATTATTTTTGAATTTTATAAACTGTACTTATTAAATACTATAATTTAAATTGAATTATGAAGAATTTGTGACTCCTTTATATCAATTTATGTTGTCGTAGCATATATCATTCGGTCAACGGTTAAAGTTTGAAGATTAAGATTGCAGCTCAAATTTAAAGAGACCGTTGTGGAGTCGTTGGGCCGTCTCTGCTTTCGTTGAAAGTGACAAAGATTGTGTATTTGTGTACATTAGATGTTGGAAGTATGGGAAAAGAGGAAATAGATTTCATATCATACTTAAAACCGACTATAGTGATGTTGGAGTTCTTAAATTAGAAATTTAGTGAGAGAAATAATTTTACGTGTTTATTTATGTGTTTATGTAGAAATAAAAATGTTTTTCTCATTTATTTTTTTCATTATTTTGTATAATAATCATTTTTTATAGAAAATGGTTTTCGAGGTATGGAAAATGAATTTTTTAGAAGGGTAAAAAAACAATGTCTATAAATCTTGAATTTCAAGATATGCAATTCAAACCTTTGGAGTAACTATTATCCAACCCGATATGTGACCAAACATGACCCATGACTCGAACCATGACCCAACTGAGGAAATCATTTTCCAAAGTACTAGATCAATTACCTAATTTATGATACAACTAATCCAACCTTTGTCTTATGGTCAACCTATCCAAATTCACGAACAAATAAATGACTAGAAATCAAATATATTATCTATAGTTTATTATTCAACTCATGACCAAACCCATTTCATATCTCATGTCACCTGTTGCTCGATCAATGAATCAATCTATTCTGACTTAACTTATGAATTTATAGATTAAATTTTTGATAAAATCATGATAAATGGTAATATCGTGATAATATCCCAATAAATTTTCAGTAAAATAGCGGTAAATTCCTTATTAATATTTTTATTATTTTTTACAATATTGTATTTTTTGCGAGATTTTTCCCTTATTTTCCTGATAAAAATCTTAATATCCCAAGAATGATATTTGTGACAATGGCGGTGACGAGTCCAGCTTGCTAGCCTAGTGGATTCTGAGTTGGGCATTAGTTTCACATTGGAAGAGTAAGCTTCCAGAATCATGGCTATAAGGTGGATTCCATCTCCGTTAGGTATGACGCATTTTCATTTGCAGAAAAACAAAGTTGTGAGCCTGACCTAGTGGATTCCCAATCTGTCAAAGCGGATAATATCGTGCATCAGAATCGATTCTACATCAGATGGTATCTGAGCTAAGGACACCTATGCTTTAAAGGTGGGGTGAATGACGCGGGGCCTAATGGATTCCAGGTCACCCTGGCTGTGAGGAGTCCCGCTTGCCATCCTGGTGGATTTTGGGTTGGACATTAGTCCCGCATTGGAAGAGTAAGCGTTTAGAGTCCAGGCTATAAGGTGGATTCCCTCTCCCTTAAGCATGACACGCTTTCATGTGTTGAAAAACAAAGCTGTGAGCTTGACCTGGTGGATTTCCAATCGGTCAAAGTGGACAATATCGTGCCTCAGAGTCGGTTCTACAGAGTTCTACATGTAAATTTAAAATTCAAATACAAATAGTTGTTTAACGAAATCCAAGGGAGTTATTACATGTAAATTTAAAATTTAAATAAAAATGATTGAAAGTTAACCATCTCTCTCATTTAAAAGAATTAAAAGAAAAAAGTTTCCATATGACACCATTGAATTGGACAAATAATGTATGAAAGTTGGATATGGACACATGATATATCTTCATTATCATTATTATCGTTATTTTTCTTTTATTTTTAATAATTTTTTAAGTTTTGCATTTTCTCTCTATCCATCATAAATAAAGATTTTCTTTTTTATCTTAATATAATTTATTTATAATCTTTCAATTTTTCAAACTTGATCTCTTTCAAATCATCAATATAAAATATGTCGAAGTTCCAAACTATCCATCCAGTTCGAAGTTTGAACACCTTCAGGTGAGAAAGCCCAGCAAATGCATATCTGTTGAAAAAAAAATCCTCAATGATGTTAAGAAGATTAGATTAAGAAACTGCATTCATACTGATCTATATCTGTAAAACCATGTCTTTCTAAAATCACTCAATGATGTTAAGAAGCAGTGCAATTCCTAGAAAACAAGCCATGATAGTATTGGGGTTTCTTTGAATGATATGGGTATCCCAAACTCATATCGGAAGTGAGAATAATCCCGTAAGTATATATAAATTTTCCAATCTACACAACATCTGTTAATTTCACTGCTGCCTGTTGAAGTTGAGTAGGAAACGAACTCAAAACCCATTTTATAAAACGGATTTCTTTATCATCAGAACAAGTCCTTGCAATTTTCTTTTTTAAACATTCCATTTGAATTTGGTATCGAACTTGTGATTATGGTCTGGAGTCTACTCTCTATTTTGACTAGTCTTTTTTATTGCTTTTATTAATGACAAACATTTGTGGATTTACAATTTTTTATGGTAAAGAACAAAAGGTTTCTTCTTGTGACTGAAAGGGTGAAGCATTACAGATTAAAAAATTTACTTTTTTTTTTTCCATCTATCAATGAGCCGTGTCTTGGACCTTAGTTGTAAAACCAGGTTGAGAAAACCAACGGCGCAACTGTCCAAAACCAGTTGATAATGGATACGTGCAAGTGTGTATTAGAAAGAGACAGATATACACACAATAAGTAGGGCTGTAATTTGGGTGGGGCGGTTCAGGTTCTTTAAAATCCAATCCGACCCGAGTTCATATATATAAAACCCAACTCGATCCAACCCGAATTATCAATCCGAACTTCACAACCCGACCCAATCCAAATTCTGACCTGACCAGCATTCTGAACCCATTTTAACTTAATTTTAGCCGGGTCGGGTTGGGTTAACTTGTAAAATTCTCAATTCGACTCGACCCGAATTCCATGCTGATTTTTATCTTCTCAACTCGACCCAACCCACTGATCCGAAATTCTTAACCTGACCCGCATAGTTTCTCGGGTCAGGTCATGCGGTCTGATCAAAATCCGGCCCCAGTTGCAGTCCTATATTAATAATAATTAAATAATACGTGTGAGCCTCTTGGCCTCTCGCAGGAGAAGGATTGTTTCATTACTGTATGAAAATCATTTGGTTGGCCAACTAAAATCAAAGTGTGAAAAGAAAGGAATGTCAAGTTGGGGACTGAATGTGTCTTTCTCATTTGATTTTCTACCAATTTTTGTAATGAAAGCCATGCCAGTAATCCCGGCTTCATGTCTATCCTTTCCACTTCAATGCCAGCTTCTCTTCTGCTATCCAACTCCCTCTCTTATTTCACCAAACCACCCAATCCCTCCCTCTCGTTCCTACATTCATCTCATCTTTTTCCCTCATTGAAGAGCACATGCACATGTATTTCTCTTTCTACCTAATCTAACGTGCATGAATAATAACACGTTTATCTTTTACACTTGGTAATGTAGACACCACATTTGACATTATGGCATAAATGAGTGATCTCTGATAGAATTCATAAAATTGTTTTGTTATCGAATCTCTATCAAATCATGCCGATTACATCTATATTTATATTCTCTAACTGACTCTTAAGGTTATTTTCATCCGACTCTAATCTAATCTTAATCAAATACATCTCTTAATTAAAGAATTCAATCCAATACTAATTCTAACATATTCTAACAATCCCAAACGTTCATATCTGAATGTGTGTCACCCTTACCCAATTCAAAGAATCATGTTCTTCTGCTCTTGAGGGGCGGTGTACTTACGTATTAAACAAAACTTCCCTGGTCTCCCACCGTAGGGCGGTTGTGAATAGAAAACAAGCCAGTCGACAGCCCTTACAATTTCAAAGGAGAGAAGAAGACATGAGTTAGGAGATGTTTGAAATTTCAGAGCCATTTCATCTTCTGCTCTTAGTCTTTGAAAAGATTTTAGAAGCTTCTCCAATTGATGGTCCCTGTGCCAACAGTATTTTCTTCATGCGAGTGGACCAAATGGCCAATGAATAATTACAAATGTTGAATCACCGTCGTGAGTTCCACGAGTGCAAGTTACCATCCATGTGATTCAAATCAATCATATATATTAAGACTGATTTTGGATCAACCACTCGAGAAATTTAAAAAAAAAAAACCATTGTATTATAAACATAAGTAATTATACAAAAAGAATAGTGTTACACTGCTCTCTTCTTCTACCTATCTCAATAAAAATGAATTTTTACGATTCTAAAATTCCTCCAAACATACAATGATAGACCAAAGTTATATTGTGAATAGAAGTGTATAAAACAATAAACAGAAAATAAATCATAGATCAAATACACAAAAAAAACAAAGAGATTTTACGTGATTCCTTTCGGTATGTCCACGGGTTCAAATTAGATATACTATCCTTAAAGGCAAAACAACGAAAAAGAGACCGTCGACTCTTGTTACAATTTTCATTCATCTCTCCTTTCTCACTAAAATAGACTTTATATACTACCCTAATTAGGGTTTACACAGGTATAATGTGAATTAGTACATTTCTGATGATGAGGCTCCACTGACCTTAACGAGTTATCCATTCCATTATTATGATTATTTAATTTGCCTTTAGAGTGGAATAGTTTGGAGCTTCTGGTTTTTCATTTTGAAAATGATGGACAAATATTTTTTATAAAAAAAAGAAAATTATAAAGAAATATGCAACTCTTTTTAATGAAAAAGAGTATTTCAAGTGGTTTTAACTTCTTAAACAAAATAATACTGTTTTTATATAACTTGAACTTGCATAAATATATTAAAGTGCATAGATACTACTTAAAAGTATGAAAGAATTTTTTGCACTCAGACGTTTTCAATATATTTGAAAAATGAATATTAAATTAAAGAGAAATCAAAATATATATATATATATATATTGAAAATTGGGTTAAATAAGGTTAGAGTAGGCTACAGTAGGACAAAATTGATACCAAAATTGATATCATTAATTGCGTAAAAAAAGTGAAAGAATTCAAATGGAGGGACATTTTTTGTCATCAGTAAAATGTGCATAAAAATTTGTTGAAACTAATTGTAAACATCAACATTTAACAAAAAGCCTACTTTTAATCTCATATTATCAAATGACAAAAGTAACCTTAAAGCCTCTCCTTGAATTGAGTTTCATGGGTAACAGTCTTGTGGGTTGGATCGTAGCGCTAATCACACTCCCCTCTCCACCTCATACCATCTATCTCTTATGAATTTGATTCTTAGCCAATTTGATCCTATTCTGAGTTAAATGAACCGTTAATCTAATCCCATAAAACTTACACGGTAAAATAAAGATCAACAGACTCAAAAATTCAATTTTATCCAATTATGTAAATTCCATGGGATTAGATCAAACGGTCATCTAGCTTTAAATGTGGTCAAATTGGATAAAGATCGAATTACGAAAGATAGGTCGGAGATAAAAGAGGGGAAAAGAATTAAGAAAGAAAAGAAGAACAAAGTTGCCTCCCTCCCATCGCCTTCACTTTAAATATAATGAAGTGACCACTTCACAAGCCACCCTTCACTTCAAAGAGCCATTCACATGAAAACCATACAACAATTGTACACACACATACAAAATAAGAAAAATAAAAAAATAAAGGACATTTTCTTAAACAGAACATCAGTGCATGAAACCCACTCCATAATCCATCCAAAGCGCTTCTGATTAATTTAATTAATTCAGTAATACTGATTAGGTTAGTAGTTACAACTTTTCCTCCAGTTGATACTTTGGTTGCCTCGAAATCTGGGCTCTTTTTTTTTCTAAACTTTAGAATCGAATCATATTATTAAACTGTGTTTAAAAAATGATTAAACTGTGTTAAAGAATGATTAAGAAATGGAAGTTGAGTTTGGCATTTTCATTAGACTACTAATAAGGCAGCAGTATTGCTGGTCGCATGCTTCCCTGTAACTCTGTCTCAAGACCAAACCAGCCTTGAATATTGGATGCGGGATTCAAGCAAATGAGGGACTTCTTTTATATTTCATATTGTAATGTGCCGTGTAATCCATGTCTCCTACTTTTTCATTGAAATCTCAACATTAATGATTCATTGATTTGCATGAATGTGTGTGCATCATGACACGTGGCATGCTATACAGTAATTCGGGCCTTCAATAAAAATTCATTCTTTTTTTTTTTTTTAAATTATAATTATATTAAAAGATAAAAAACACGAGAGGTGTAAATACAAAAAACATAAATAAACAGTAAAACTAATAAAAAAACAAAATAAAAATGAAAAAGGGCTGATTGTGATAATAAAGCTTGAAATTGATGGTCATAATATCGGGACAACACGATCCATCATAATCCAGAACAGGGTCAGGGATCTGATTTATCACCCTGTAAACGGATCCATTATGTTTGTGGTTGGAGTTATTGATAGAGGAATTCGGATATGTTAATTGTCTTGCAGTTCTATATTTTTTTCTAGTCTTCACAGAAGTAGATTTCAAATCCTTTACAATGTTAATTCTCTTCATATTTTTTTAATCAGATAAAATTGTTTTTCTTTTCTATTTTCATATTTGATGGTCTGAAAGAATCTTGTTTGATGATACCACCACTTAATGAGATCCTTAAAGAGATTTTCTTAGACAATAGTGAATATTTAATAGGAGACATAAAAACTTTTAACTAAAATTTTCAATATGTGCCGGGGCCCAGTTAAACACTTTTTGCAAGGCTATATTTGGGCCTCTAGATGTTAAAGCTTCATAGCACTGTCTGCCAGGGCAAGAAATTTGGCCCACAATGAAACAGGGAAGCTTTGAGCAACTCTGAGCTCAGCCTTGCGCCCTTGCCCAACACTGCAGCCCATTACAACCACTAAACCCTATATATTTAAATGAATTTAAACAATTTGAATTGGACTTGTACAAACCTCGAGCATTAGATTTGAAAGTAAATTCAAGGGCTGTACCATGTTTGACCAATAGATTAAAAGTTTTAAAGAAATACGTAAAATTAAACCCTTTATTGTTTCATATACTAGACTAGCTCAATTCAACGCTAATATTCAAGTTGGACCTCACCAAGCACGTAGTTTCTCGTTAATAAATCTCAATCATACCAAAATCCAAATAGGCTGAAATTGTTGAAAAATATCTATAATCTTTAGAAATATTTACCATAAAAAGATTTCCCCCAGCCGAAATTTGTATCTCAATTAATGATTCTTACTCTCGGCCAATGTCATTGATTGTATCACTATTTGTTTTTCTTTTAGCGGTATTTCATACTATTTGTAATGGTTTGGTCTAATTAGGTTCAATTATAGAGTCAAACCATTTTGAATTATGATCTTGATATAACATCATAGAGACACAATAAATTTTTAAAATAAAATAAATATAAAAAAATTATAAAATAAAAAATCACATTACTATACTGTAACACATAGGTGATAAATATAACTGATACATATTGGTCTGGAGACTGCCGATCCTCATCAGCCAATATGTATCGAATCGGCCGTACAGGTATAAGTTTCAGCTGATACGCTTGATTTATCGACTGATACGTATTCGCCAATGTTTTTTTTTCATAGGTTTCAATCTATTTTTGAGTTATTTTTTCCAATTTTTTTAATTTAAAAAGTTTTACAAGTAACTTATTCAATTTTCTAAGTTATTTTGAGTTGTTTTCAACTTTTTCATTAATTTTGACCATATTTTCATGAAATTTTTGAGTTTTTACTCAAAGATAATCTCAAATTTTGAGTTTTTTGTGAAAAATAATTTAATATAATAATATTTAGTAGTTGTGGAATTCAATGGAGATATGTTAAGGTCATTTACATAGTTTGTAAATTGTCTGTATGGTTTTCTAAGATTTTCCTAAAAATTTGATAAAAGCTGCGATTTTTAATATACTTTCGAATTTCTTGTAGAAAAAAAAATGAATGAAGTGATATATAAATGTTTTTATAATTAAATGAAGAGTCCTTAACGCGAGTTGATAGAGTTTCTAGGGTCTTTATGTTAACTTTTTAATATTCTGACATTTTTATAAAACTTAAAATTGAATTATAATAAAAATACATATCACTAAAGGACGATAGAAAACGTGAATTTCATATGAAGTGTTTCCTCATGTTAGTTTCCTTTTTCATAAAATTTTAAGACGTTTTTAAAAACATTAGGACATATCAAAATTTCGATTATCAAGTGTCGAGAACTTCATAAAAATGATCGTTATATTTTTCTTATTTCTATATCTTATAAAATCAAAAATTAAAAATAACAAATAGAATACATATCGTCAACACTCCAATATTGAGCAATAACGGGTACCGATAATTAATCATGGGGGTTCAAATCAGCAACTTCTAACTTTTTGAGGCGGAAGAGAACTAGTTAAGCTACACCGCATGTGAATATCAAAACATTTACTTTCTCTTAGATAAATGATTTCATCGCCCACTCTGGAGACGTCCTTATCCTATTCTTCTCATCCACGGCGGCCTCATGAATCCAAGTTGATGGTAACCACTGAAAGGGCTATGGTATTGGATGGGCCTGGGCCTGGGCCCTTTTGGTGGAAAAGAGTAAGAGCAAAATCCACCAACAGTCTCACCCAAATCATAATTTATGGAAATCTCAAAATTTACAAATATTCTCAATTTTTTATATTTTTATTGCAATTAATGGAGCATATGTCGTTTGTCATTTCTCCTTTCTCCAGAGTATGGATCCAAACGCTCCCTGTCATTGAAAAAGACAGTTTCTAAAGATCATTTGTCCAATATTTAAGATTTTAAGTAATCTGTACAAGATAATTCTCTGAAAATCTATCATTTTTATTATTATTTATATTAAAATCTTCTTTTTAAAAAAATGAATAAAGTTTTTTCTTCTCATGTGAGAAATAGTAATTTTTTCTATTCTCATGTGGAAAATAAATTCTCAAAGAGAAAAATGTCTCACGTTTTATATTCTTAACAATAACTTTTATTTTATTAAAGAAGAGAGAAGAGTTTTATTTTCCTTCTCTCCATTTTTCATAGCTGAAAAAAGATAAAATATCTCTTAACAGAGAAAATTAAAAAAAGATTTAAGTGGCTATCTAGTTGGTGATAAAGTGAGATGTAATTCTGGTCCACTAAAATTTGACTTTAATCCTACTGAATCATAATTATATATTTTTAAGTCTTTTGATGTAATTGGTTGTTCAAAATAATATAAAAATATACTTCATCTGTCCCAAATTAATTATCTTATATGGATTTTAGAATTGTCCCAAACTAATTGTCTCATTTATGTTGGAGTAGTATATCTAACAACCCGTCCCTTCAGCACGATATTGTCCGCTTTGGACCCCACATGGAGCAGCCTGCACGAATTTGCATTGGGCGTGGCCCACAAGACCAAACCCAAAGGCTTTGTGCTAAAGAGAGAGGAGTACCCTCTTTATAACCCCCACACCTCCTTCCCTCATGGGCGCTGTGGGACTTTTTTCCCACACCCCCATGTGGGTGGGGTGTTACAATCCACCCCCTTTAAGACCAGAGTCATCCCCGGCTCTGTCACGTCACACTGACAAAGAGTCTACACAAGCAACACAACACAGAAGGGAAGAGGGCTCACACAGTCCTCCCTCTTTATAACCCCCACACCCCCTTCGTTCATGGGCGATGTGGGACTTTTTTCCCACACCCCCATGTGGGTGGAGTGTTACCGTATAAATTGTGTTGAAAATGAATGAAATCACATGAAGTACTAGTCTTTATAGATAGTTTTTTAAAAAATACAAATATTTCAAATGAGACAACTAAAATGAGACAAAAGGAGTATATAAATAGTTTTCTATTAAGTCAAATTCATCTCAACTTAATAGCCTTCGGTTAATATACAAAAGCTTGATGCGATTCAAATTTTTGTGAAGACATGTTTGAATACACTGGCGATAATTAAACTCAATTTATGGGACCCATGAGCATATCCACCCTTGATTATCAGCTTAATTAGATTTTAGTTATGTTCTAATTAGTGACATTGTTTAGATGAGAATACAGTGGACTTTGATATGCTTCTTACAGTAGAATATGGTCCACTTTTGGATATATGGAGCAAGGTCTAAATATAGGCCGATACGTAATCGATATCTCAACCGTATTATATCGACTATTTTTTAAAAAAAAAAACAAGAGAAAAATATCGGCTGACACCGAATTTAGAACCCCTGGTATAGAGTTTTAGAATTAGAATTTGCTTTCTAGTTGTGGGAATTTTCCTGAAAAAGTAATTATATTTGAAAATGAATGGAAGACCCAAAACACACAAAGACAATGTAAACGGAAGTAGCAATCATCAGCATTAGTTATAAAGATACAAAAGGGAGAAGAAAAAAACTATAAAAAATGCAAAAATTACAGCAGTGGAAACAGATATGAGGATGGAACAAAAGAGGAAATGAGAAAAAAAAAAGGGAAGCAATTGATGATGCAAAAGAATTAGAAACAAAATAAAAAATAAAAATAAATGAAAAGATACCATGGGTTATCATACTCTCCCTTTGATCCCAACCATCCATCCTATACAATCATGCACAAGTCAAAACCACAACAAATACCCACATCACCGAGTCCATAAAATGATAATAAAGAAGAACAGCAATTTGATTTGACAAATGTGTTGTGTACATGAGAAAGCACCATCCATTCTCTGAACTCTTCTGTGTTGACACATGAACGGGAACATAGGTATCTGATTCGCAATTCGTCGTATTAAGTTCGTGGTTTGAAATTCTACTCTAAATCAGTTTCGAACTATTTGACAAATCGAATCACGAATTATTCGAATGAACTAGTTCACAATTCGAGACAAGTTATAAAGAACTAGGTAACTATAAACGGGAGATGTAACAGACCTAACAAACCACAAAGAGATGCAGACATGAAAAAAAAAAAAATCCACACTATTTACCATCAAGTCAAGACATTGTCAATCACAAGCTCCACAACAATTCATTGAGACTGTCATCTGAAACACAAGATCACACGGCTAAAAAGCCTCAACACAAATAATCTTCTTTTTTAATTGTCATCCATCCACACACCTCACCAACAAATTCATAAAAACCAAGATATATAAGGTCGTCACTGCACAATGTCACAATGATATCTTACATCAGATGGTAAATAACCATAACCCACCAAAACCAGCCACTTCACTCCACAAAATCACACGGCTGCAATATTAAAACAGGGTCAACCTTCATCACAAATCCACCACAACAAGCAGATCTCTGCAGTGGATCAACCACTTTGCCTCAACTGGGTCCACACAGAAATAAAAAATCTCCGAAGAATAAAAAAATTAACTTATATCCACTATCCACTCACACCCCACCAAACATGAAGCACTTGGCTTAGTTGAAAAAATGAACATGAACCGGACCATCAGTGTAAGACAACAACAAACCATCAGTATACAACTATTCTCACTAAAAAAAAGTGACCATGGATAGTGTTTATTAGGCTTCCCACTTCTAAATATAGATTTCCCAAGGATGGGGTGCCATATCTGTGAAGAAAAATTGCAGTTGAAGAATGAGTAGATTCTGCCGTCTAATCACAAAGAAAACATTCAGGAGGCACACTAAGACCAAGACAATGAAAAATTCTTCAATTTGGAATTTGTGCAATGTGGACCAGCCAGACAAAGAAGAAATCCAATAATGTGATGTTTATGCCGAAGGACCTTGGCCCAAAAAAATCTTGTTCTACAGTCTAAATTGTGTCATAAACTGACATCATGGAGAAATTGCCCAAAGAGAAGGGCTTCCAAACAATTTCATCTTGAATATCAAAGAAGAGAATAAGTTGTTCATTTCTTCCCAGACACATCATTACTCAATATGAAGGTGGGGGGCTCCATCTATGATTTGCATTCGAGTCAAAGACCACCAGGGTAACCCAAATGAAGACTGGGTCCTTCACCAAATCCACTGATGAGTGATGAAACAACCATTAGGTATTTAGGTTGCCAAAGGTCAAAACAGAAGTTGGTGACCTGCCATTGCCAATGAGATGAATGGACCAAATTGATAGCTTCATCACATTTTTGTATTGATACATTTCCAGCACTAGAAGTGGGCCATAGAAATAGAACATCCCTACAAGCTTTTGCCCCAAAATTCTCTCTCATTAACCTAATCTAACCAACAAGAACTCAGGTCGAATACGATACATTATACATGTTTGGGAGAGAAGCCTCATTCCAAGAACAAATGTAACAGATACTCAAACCTCCTTCACTAATAGACATAAACACATAATCCCACACAGCATTACATATTGATCTTTAGACCAATCATCCTACAGAAAGCACCTCAATTGCTTTTCCATTCTGTTGATGATCTCTATTGGCAATAAAGTGAATGAGACATTTATAAGAAAGTTTATCAGATATGAGCAATGTCATGAAAAAACAAAGATCACAGATTGAGTGGAAAAAAGAAGGTTTAGAATTCAGATGCAACTGAGCGGAAAAGTAGAAATGACAGTGAAACTCTCTCTTGTTGGACCTATTTTTTTCCTCCAAAATGAATCGCCACACAGGCACAAAGAGGCAAATAATTTGCTTGTCACATCCAAACAGACCTTTCATGTCAGCATCACCATGGGAGCATTGCCTATCCTCAGTCCCTCTTTTTTTTTTGAACTGAGCCTATCCTCAGCCATTACAGATAGTTTAAGACCATCTGAATTCAACTTAAGGCATGGCTCAAACAATTCCTTTTCCTTCTTTGGTTTTCTAGGTATTTAACCCATTGTAGATCTGCCCTAAACTTGGAATATTGCAGAAGCTATGCAGATTTTAGAGGTTTTAAATGGTAACAATAATAAAACCACCACCAAACCCTACCCCACCCCCCAAAATAAATAAATAAACCAAAACCAACACCCCAAGAAAAGAGGAGAAATAGACTTTAAAGGATAAATAATCAGCCCACTGTAGTTCTTGTCCATTATTATAAATAGGGTTATAAATAAGAAAATGTTTGACCAACCAAATCCTGTGATCCTAAAGACACTTACGACAGTAGCATTAACCACCACTACCCATGATTCAAACCTTATTCTCATTAAACAGCCAATTAAAGGAACATGAGTTATTAGGTTTTTTTTTGGAGTTAATAACATGAATCCACAACATTTATGGTTACAATCATGAGCATCTGCCAACTATGCTATGGGCTCTTGTCAAAGCACAATGCTTCATACGATAATTTCTATACAAGAAAAATCCAAAAGCCAATCCAGGCATCAAAACTTTAAACAAACCTCCATGTTTGTATATTCCGAAATAGTTCCTATTATCTTCGTGAAAGAGGACCCAAAACATTGCAAGCCAAACCTGCAGCCAGTTTTGAGATCAAAGGAAGTTGCGTTTTACATCTTCCCTTCCAATCTTCACATTAGGGTCCTCGAGAAAATAATTCCATGACCCTAATCTAACCTAAGGGAATTTTTTTAAAGAAAAATGGTATAGGATTTTATTAGAAAAGAAATGGAAGCATTACATAACATCCATGAAGAGTAGTGAAGAAGAAAAAAAAAGGTGGTAACCAGAGCTTATGAAGCCCACTTAGCATCCTAGTAGTTGAAAGAAATAGAGATATAACTGTGAACTCCTTCAGAAGGCCTGGAAAGCTAGCTCGAATCCCAATTCATCTCCTAAAAAACACCAATTGTGACAGAAATAAGCTGTGGTAGTGCCTGATAACACCCTTGTCGTAACTGCCAAGAAGCTTCTCTAAACCTCGCAAAGTCTGCACCTGCACTGCATTTTTGAAGGGCATTAAAGGTCTTATTGTTCCTCTTATGTCAAATAGATCAAACTACTGCAGGTCGCAAAAACTACAGGCCACTGACAGTTGCTTGTTGTTGGGTCATTGGAATCAATTTCCTTTGAATCAATTGGATCTTTGGGCCTGAAGTTACCATCTGATTCAGAATATAATTTTTGCAGCCCAGGTCATTGGGTGAGAACTAAATTGGATCCTAAAGCTCATCCAAGCCCATGAAAAGTTCTCCCACATGCCAGACTTTAGTTCACAACTTCACATACATATAAGGGAGAGACGATTTTTTTTCTCATAAGCCAAGATAAAGATAAAAGAGGATTTTAGGGTTTCGTTCTAGGGAAACATCAATACCATCGGTCCTTCCTCCAACAAGTTTCCATACCATCAATCCTTCCTCCAGTGATTACTCTTTCCCAAACATGCATATGCAAGTTCTACCTCCTCTTTTGGAAAAAAAAAAATCTACCTCCTCTTCCATTTGCATGCTCTTGACAATTAATGCCTTGCCAGCACTACAGACAATCACCCTAGTCATGACAACTGCACTGCTGATTCCTAGCTAGATGTCCCATGAATGACATAGGGGGGTTTGCTTGTATAGTCACCTTCTCTGTCGCTAGCCAGTCATCTTCAATACTAGAATCCGGCAAGAGAACATTTTTCTTCAAGCTTTTCTTCTTCATTTTCTTGATTGAGGGGAAAGGGGGCCTTATTTCCTCACAAGAGATCTTGATCTCTGTTTTTACAATCAATAATACAACTTCTTCTGAAACTCTTTCCTCCTTTGGAGTGGATACAAGAATCATAGGATCATTCACCTAGTTTTTAGTCTTCATCCATACTGATTTCAAGAAGAGCTCCAAAAGTTCTGATTGCAAAAATGAGTTCCTCCACCATAGCTACCCAAAATTTTTACACTAGCTCTTCTGCCACAAGCCCCCCAGGCTTCACCTGTTTAGAAGGCCCACCTCTCCAAGCTCTGCACAAAACCATCTTTTAGCTTCCTCCTCAGAACTAAAGGTAATGAAAAAACCCTTTCCCCCACATTGTTCATAATCAATTCTTCCTTTCTCATTATGAAATCAATGGAACCAAGCCATGGCTTCACAGAAGTTCCCCGCTTCCTCACAGCAAGAACAGGCAAGGACTTCTTTTCCTTTCTGCAATCTGTTTGCTAAGACCTTGGCAAACAGCTTCTTTGCAATGCCAATCTAACATATTGACTTATAGTACTTAGGAGAGACTGCATTATCCTTCTTAAGAATTAGAAGAATAAAAGGCTTTGATGTCCTTTGAAAATCTGCCCCAACTGTAGAATTCACTAAGAAAGCCAAAACATCATCTTTATTGGTGTACGGAAACTGTTAAAAGAAGACCATAGGGAACCCATGTGGTTCTGGAGACAACTGTTCTTTCAATTTCTTCCATGGTGAAGACATCGACAGCATGGTTTGGAGAAGGTAATTGTGGAGTAAGGTATTCTCCCTAAATCAGGCCTCTCTAAGTTGCTGCAGATGTATATGTTCTAGTACAAAGACAGGATCTCTACATGATTTCATCCTATCTTTCATTCTCATGCTGTCAAAATCCAAAGGGGGGTTGGCCTGACGGTCAAGAAGCTCCCCTCATGAAGGGAGGTCTTGAGTTTGATTCACGCTCAAACCCCTTTGAGCCACTCCCCATGGGGTTACTCCTCATCGCTTGAACCCGGTATGTGTGTGTAGGAGGTGTGCACGTGCTCTAAAAAATTAGTCGGGTAAAGTCTCCAACGGGTGAGACGCCTGGACACCTTCGGTCATTAAAAAAAATAAAAAATCCAAAGGGATAATGTCATTAAATCCTTCTGCAATAACTAGTGATGGCAAGAAAATATTAGGTGTTATATCTCCCTCCATCAACATTTTACCGCAAAGTTGCTTCGACTTGATCTCCTCTTGTAGTGTCTTTCTAAGCTATGTTGTTTTTTACCAGCCTTATCAGTGAATTGGCAAATTATTTCCTTGTGAACCACATGGACAAAGAACTTTTACCCCTTGCCCTTGAGGAGCTAATCTAGATGCGACATAGGTGGATGACCTCTGAATCTATGATTAAAGTATGATTAGAGAGGCCCAAAGTTTTAGTATTACAAAGTGTTGTTGTTTTTGGTGTGGTGAACCAACAATGACAGTAAGTAGGAGCAGCGTCAAACTGTGACAAACAGATAATACATGGGGAGGCAGTGTGTGTCAATGTGTGGGATTGATCATAGAGAGTTCACATGAAAAGTATTCCCTTGGTTCCTAGCTTCAAGATTTCATAATTCATATTAGAGGTTTAAACAAGAAACCAAAATTATTATTAATAACAACAATAACAACAAGAGAGAGAGAGAGAGAGATGTTGTGGACTTAGAAGCAGCATGTGTTGTGGAATACGTGGACGGCCTAACACAAGTTAATGGCACAATGATGCCACACACCCCACATGTGCTTATTGGCTTTACCCATGGACCTTAGGGCCATTCCTATGCTGTCATGGTGTTAGACCTTTCAAACGGCTCCATATTCTCGAGCAAAAACTCCATTCTAGATCTTCAATTCTACTTCATCAGTGTTTCAAGCAAGTGACAATAAAAATTTCATGATGTATGTTGCATAAACACTTCAAAATGTGTGACATACTTATGTGGATACTTGTAGACACTCGCACCCATGTCGGACACTTGTAGACACTCGTACCCATTCTTCATGGACTCTTATTTTTAACAATTTTTTCTAAGATTACTAAAATATTAAACACATTTCTCCTCTTAAAACCTTTGTTGCCTCAATATTTAGAGTAAAACTAGTATATTGCTTTTTATTTTCATACCTTATTTTCATTTAAAATAAACATAGGGTTAATTTTATTTAAATATGGTGCCATGTACCCATCTCCTATTTTTTGGGGGTCGCCGTGTCTGACACCTCGTACCGGTATCGGACACCGACACTTGTACCCATACTCATGCAACTTAGCTCATGACGAAAAAATGCAAATTAAACAATTATTAACAAGAGAGGACATCCAGTTGATGTCAATGATCATCATCATCATCACTGCCTTCCCGTCTATCTTAGATCGGCTTTTGAATTCTACTTTTGAAATCTACCCAATCATAAACCCTATCACAAAGCTGACCTCAATGATGTAGAAGACATAAAAATCCATTGTCCTTACACATGGATCAAACATATGTCAGCCATGCATAACCCAAAAAAAAACAGCACTCATGATGCAATTGGAATAGATATATTAAATGCATGAGAGAACTCACCGATTATATATTTGTGTAGAAAGCTAAAATGTTGTGTAGATAAATACATAGTTGTAAGACAAAGGCCAAGTGAGAGAGAGAGAGAGAGAGAGAGAGATAGAGAGAGAGAGAGAGAGAGAGAGAGAGAGAGAGAGAGAGAGATTCAAGTATGTTCAATCACACTTGACATTCCACTACATGGGCATGATGCACATGATTGCAAATGAAGATGATAAACCCTATGATCTAATGGGCCTCCCATGGATGGCCAACAATAAAAAATCAGCATCCATTTATAAATCCCATCTGTGCAATGTACTGTGTGCAAATGAACAGTTGATAGAGATAATATTTTTTTTAGAGGACAGAGATAGTAAAGTTTTGCTTTCAACATGGAAAATCAAATGTTTAGAACTGTCCCATCTGTGTTGCTTTCTATATACACATGTCATGCAACAAAAACTAAGTTCTATCCAATGAAACTTTAACGAAAAATGGTTAGACACACTTCTGCTTTGAGTTAAAAATAGATTTTCCCAATAAGCACTTCCTTTTCCATGCATCCAAATGGAGTCTAAAGTAGTATGAAGTCAAGAGGCCCAAAACCATCTTGAGGTATGTGTATTGCACAAAATGGTAACCCATACCAGCAACCTGTAGCACTGAAACAACAATCACTACAGGTTCTCTTGCCAGGAAGTAAAGTTTCTCAAAAATCAAATGAATGCAGTAGATATCCAAATCACATGTAATAAGGAGGTTTCACCTGTCATGTGGCAACTACCTTAGAAACTCCCTTGACAGTGATATCCAGTAAGTAATATGTATTATTTCAGCATTGCAGCAAAGTAACCGAAACAAAAGTGGATAGCTCCAATGTTAATATTGAAAATGAATTGCCTTCTTCTTCATGCAATTCATCAAAGAAGCAAATTGCCTACTAAAATCCTTCCCTATGAATCATCACCAATCAAAAGCCTCTGAGTGATATCTCCAACTTCTCGATGCGCTTTGCCATTTCATACTTTCCACAGTTCTTCAATCCATCAGTAACTGCATCGAAACTCTGTGACATGGGAACCAGGTTGATCTCTGTCATCTCCATCAGATAATTTGCAGCCTCAACAAATCTCCCACCCCTGCAACACATCCTTATAAGCATTGTGTACACCGGTCTGTTGGGTGAGTGTCCCTGAACCTTCATGTCACTGAAAAAGCTGAAAGCATCATCAAACTGCCCCAACCTACAGAATACCTTCAGAATCGGAGCATACAGGCCGGGGAATGGCTTATGCCCATCCTCAATCGAGCAATGCAGAAGCCTCAATGCCTCATCAATCCGACCCGCCTTTGAGACAGCCGGTATCATAATCTTGTAAGTCGAAACATCTGGGCAGAGCCCCAATCTCCCAACATCACGAAGAAGGTCGATGCAGAAGTCAACCTCCCCATTCTTGCAAATTGCCTCCAGGAGAGAATTGAATGTCTGGACGTCAGGCAAAAACCCCTCCTTGGTTATCTTCCTGACCATGTTCTTGGCGGCCTCGAGGTACCCGGCATTGACAAGGCCATCAACAAGTAGGTCACGGCCACGGACAGGGGGATTGAATCCCTTCTTGCTCATCTCCTCAAGGAACTCCTGCGCCTCACGGAGCTTCCCCGCAGAGCACCAACCATTTACAAGGATAGTGTAGGTGCTTCGGTCAGGGACGGTCCCCTTCCGGATCATGCGACGGATTAGGGCATACGCGCCATGGAAATTCTTCACTTCACAGAGTGCCGACAAGAGTGAATTGTAAACTTGGGTGGTCTGAGGGCAGTCGAAATGTCTCATTTTATTGAAGACCTCAAGGGCACGATCAACAAGGCCATGGCGGCCGTAGGAGTCGATAATGATGGAGAAGGTTTCGGAGGAGAGTGGGAGGGAGAGGGACTTCATCTGATCGGCGACCTTCCACATGGTCTCCCAGTGGCGGGTGCGGCCCAGGGTGCGGAGGAGCTCATCGAATTCTTGGGTGGTGGGGGAGTAATGCGGCTGAGAGCGTGCCCAGGAGAAGAAGCGGAAGGATTCAACGCCAGAGGAGGGGCAGGATCGGAGGACGCGATAGACGAGTTCGGAGGTAACAGTGATTGGGAGCTTGTTGAGGGTGCGCTCCAAGTAAAAATCGCGGCGGACGATGTTGGAGATGTGATGGACGGCTGCGAAGTAGTCGTCGCAGTTGGAGCGGGAAGAATTTAACGGTGGAGATGTTGGCAGTGGTGAGGATGATGATGGGGATAGAGCTTTGTAGAGAGCGGAGGAGGAGGACAGGCGGAGGAAGAGAGGTCGTAGGGTTGCAGTTGCAGACCGTTGGAGAAGAAGCATCTGAATTCTGTAAGAGTTCGAGGGTTTAGAATTTCGGCGAGGTTGGGACTTTTGAAACCGGAAGTGATGGGAACTCCCCTGCAAATTTTCGCCGTCATAAATTTTTCAGACACCTTCGAGTGGAGAAATTTCGTTTAAAATTTTTAATATTAAATTCGAGTTTTTAATGGTAATTTATATTCGCCGTGGGAATTTTGTTTTTAAATTTGATCAATGTTTTAAAATATTTATATTTTAATTATAATTTAAATAAAATTTTGTACTGGAATTCATGAGTGAAGAGAAAAAGACTGTTCATAAAAAATAATTATTAGTCTCTGTATTTTTATTAATTGCAAAAAAATCCTTATATTTTATTTTTTATAACAAATCTTGACATTTTGTTTTTTTATCCAATTCAGTTCTAAACTTTTAATTCGATAGAAATATTAGTGAAAGGTTAGTGATGATTAATGACTTAGATTTAAAAATATCGTTTAAATTAGTTTATGCACTTCATTTATCCAAAGGCTCTCTTGTGCCTTTCCCTGATATAACATTTCTTTTTTATTTTTTATTCAATCTCTAAAATACATAATTAGTTTAAGTATATGTCTTTTTGAAAGAAAATAAGGAGTAATTTTTTTAATTATATGCATTTAATATATGAATTTTCAATCATCTAGTTTATTTTACAAATTCTGAAGTGCATGATTTATAACTAAGATTTTTGTTGTATGATTTAGGGATTTTTTAATGACAATACCTTAAACTTTGTAAATTTGCCTAAGTATGCCTTCAAAAATTGTTATTGGATCAGTGTGTCTCTTGCACCCCCATCAACATTCTTTTGTCCAAATTGCCCTCATCCCACGTGAAACATTAGCCACATTTTCAAAATCAGAAGTAAACACGCATATGAAACTTTTCAGGTTGTACAACGCATGCACAGAACCCTGTGCACTGCTATAACCCTTGGTATAAATATCGAAGGTATTTTTAAATTTATAGTATTTTTATACCATTTCCTCGTTAAAAACACATTTTTATAGTTAGGAAGATAAATTTTCGGTAAATTCTCGATAAAATCGCGTTAAAAGCGCGATAAACATTAATAATGTGATAATCCGGTAAATTCCCGTTAAATTTCCTATATCATTTTTATTTCATTAATTTTTTTATTTTGTAAATATTATAATTTCCACAAGATTTTTCCGGTAAAAGTCTGAGAATTTAAAAATATCCTGTTATTACCGATTGACGATAATATCCCGAGAACAGTATTTGTCACAATGAGTATAACTAGGGCTTATACAGGACGGCTATGTATAAATGAAGATATAAAAAAGACAGAGATGAAAGCTAGTATGGTCTACTCGTAATTATGGTTATTTTCTCATTCTTATCGTGAGTAATAATGAAGAGGGGTTCAAATTAAATTAGATTTTTTCATTAAATTTTATCATTTCTGTACGGGTGAGAATTGGGTTTTCATGACCAAGAACAATTAAGCACAATTAAGTATGAGTGCAATAGGTTTTTAAATCCATCTATTTTCTAAATCCAACATTCTTGAGCTTAAAAATTAAATGAACTTAAAAGCCCGACCCGTAAAAAAAAACTTTATCGAAACCCTTTTATTCAGGTTGCAGCTGGGCTTGGGTTTTTTTTTTAATTTAATGTAGTGTAAAGATAGGATTTAGAAATGATTAAGGAGGTGCGAAATGCATTTGTCCGATAATGGTACAGTTGTAGTTCTTTTCGAAATTTTATCTATAAAATGAGGATCCATAGGCGATTATATAGGAATTTTGTTTGTGTATTCTTCTATTGTTTTGTCCAAGAAAGTGTTTTAATTCTTTTCTTGTTCTTTTCATTTCTAATTTGATTTCGTTTAGAATTAAATTTAATTTTTACAATTATTTTTTTCACCACATTAAATTTTATTTTTTTCAAATTATTTCTAGATTCAAATAAATTCATAATATCATTGCACATTTCGCATGGTAATAGAATTCTAAGTAAGATTTTGAACTTTAATCTTTTTCTTTTCTAAAGAGAAATTGGATTCTGAACTTTAATGTTTTACTTTGGGTCTTGGTCTACTTGGTCAAGCTCAAAAGGCCTCACACATGGGAAAGGAAGGCTTTCCTCGTACTAACACCCACCCCACCCACCTCACAATCCATGTAAGACTTTTTAAAGTGGGTGGGGGATATAACAGTAGATTTCTAAGGACCATTCTTAAGCTAATGTATCTCCATATATTAAGTGGTTCAAGTAACTTTAGACCTTGATAAAATGTGATTTTTAGCGATCATAAGATTTTTATTTTTTATTAAAGGTGTTCAGGCCTCTTAGTGTATCATACTAATTTTGAAGCAATGTGCAAACCTTGTAAGTTCAAATTTAGATGGACTAATGTATTGAATTTAGTTTGTAGCTCCCTCACATCACATTTGACCCCACCGGGTCAAGGGCATTAGCCACACCTCTGACCTCTCACATCCATTATTCCATTCATCTCCCAATTAAGGGAGGGGTTGCCTTAACACACACACACATTGCATATACAAGCAATATAATCCATAACCATTATCCAAACAAAAAGGGGATTTCATCCAAGGTGCACACCCATACATTCAAGCATGATTTCACCATAACATCATATCATGCTTCTTGGGGTTCTAAAGTGTCTCCAGGTTTTCCTCGGGTTGTCAAGCGCCGGAATTGGGAGAATTTGGCACTAAACAAGCAACGAATACACAAGGCATCCAAAGTTTCGATAACCAAGCCCTGTTTAAGCTTAATTTCACGAATTGAGCAAAACCCCCAATTTCCTAGTCCAACCATTCCCAAGATCATTGGAGCTCAAGGGATACCAAACTCCTAAGTCTCACCCACTTACAAACCAAATTTTACATTTTTCCTAATTTTCCCCAAATCACAACCCTCTCCCTCAAGCCATATAATCCAATTGGTAACAAACCCTCCTAAGGTTTGGGAGGGTTGGACTCCAATTTCTCTATGGAATGGAAAGACCCAAACTTCCTAATCTACAAGTCTAGCCCAACTTTTTTCCCCAATGTTTTCATTATTCCTGGCAAGCCCAAAATCCAAACTTGGGTTAATACACCCCATGCAACAGCAATCCCCAAGCCAGAACACTAATCCCCCCTCTTACAAAGGCTGATCCCTTCATTAATTAAGCACAAACAACATTCAGTCTCAATTCCACTTGTTTCAGACCAATGTATCACCACAAGAGTGTTAAAAGTGGAGGAAGTAAGAATGTTACTTTTGGAGGGAAGAAATCTCGAGGAGCAGGAGCTTGGAGAGGTCCCAAGCCAAAAACAAAACACATGCAATGGAGGGAGAAATGAGGAAGGGGAAGCTCTTTTTCGACAAAAAGAGGAAGAAAAACGGGGTTTCTCCCTCTGAAAGCGCAAAAAGGGTTTTAAATATCAACCCCTCTTTTTATCAATTATATATTATAAAATTAAAATCTTTTAAAAAAATATATTATATAATTAAAAAATAATATATTTCAAGTAATTAGCAATTTAATTTTGTTTGAAATTTATTTTAAAAATGTGTCAACATTTTTAACATGATGCATTTGAATGAGGAGTAAATTTTACGGGGTTACTCTTGAGTAGGGGTAAACTGACATATTAATAATTTTATAAAAATTAATATTTTTTATTAAATCTATCTAATATAAATAATAAAAATAAAATTTTATGAAACATAATTGTCAAAATATCCTATTTTTAAGGGGTGATTCTGTCGAAATTTTAATAAGGTCTCGAAACTCCGAAAGATTTTGAGGTTCATCATAATCTCTTTCAGAGTAATTAACAATTTATTATCTTAGAAGTTTATTTTAAAAATATGTAAATATTTTCAACATGATGCATTTGAATGAGGGGTAAATTTTACAGGGGTTTCTCCCTCTCAAAACGCAAAAAGAGGTTTAAATATCAACCCCTCCTGCAAAGTCAGTCGATTGACTTCTAAGGTCAGCCATACAGCCACCAAAAACTGGTCACAGATCGAAATCATGCGACTGACCTTCCAAGATTAGTCGATGAACCTTGGTTTGAGCCATAGCGGGACGAAATCATGTGACTGACCTTCCAAGATTAGTCGACGAACCTTGGTCTGAGCCGTAGTGGGTGAACCCGCTATGTCCGTAGTTTGACAGTTTTGTGCACCTCTGTTAAAATGACTATAACTCGGGTTATCGAATTCAGATTTGAGCATTCTTGTACTTTTCAAAAAACTATTTGACTGATTTTTCCAACAAACTAAATTTCAACGAAATCAGAGTTCCTTTCATAACTAAAATATGTCTCATACGTACTGTCAAGTCACCTAGTTTTGAGGTCAACTTTGCCCACTTGGTGGTATAAGTAACTTCCATTCATTTTTTACAAAATACACGATAATTTGACGGGTCGAGTCATTACAGGATGGCTAAAAATTTTGTAAGCTGGTGAATTTTGATATTTTGGCTAATCTAAATATATACCTTAGTTTCTTATATTTGGATGAGGCAAAAACTATGTCTAACTTAAATTTTGAAAATGATTGATGAAACTTATATATCATATATTAAATTCTGTATCACTTCCCATTTTCTAGACTGATCGGTGCACCGTTCTTGAAATTCTTTTTAACTGATCGGTGCACCGTTCTTGTTCTTCCCGCGTATTTTTATGTCGTTTTGCCCATGTTTTCATTCCAGACAATTTGATTGGCAAGGGAGGAAGGAGCCTGGTATACAGAGGCTATCTTCCTGATGCTAAAGAACTGGCAGTAAAGATCTTGAAGTCATCTCAAGATGCAGCAAAAGAATTCCATTCAGAGATTGTCAGATTTTGGATTTGCTACATGGGCATCAATGTCTTCCCCACAAATAATTTGCAGTGATGTTGCTGGAACTTTTGGATTTGTCATCGCTATATAGTGTTTAGATGCTTCCATATGGTGACTTTTAGTTGAAGACATGCTGACTTATATCAATCTGGCCTTGACAAATATTTGGCTCCTAAGTATTTCATGTATGAGAAAGTAAATGAGAAGATTGATGTCTATGCCTTTGGTGTTGTACTCCTTGAGCTCCTGTCTGGAAGGAAGTCCATTAATAGTGTAAGTTGCAACAGTTCACCGCTTTTCATCGTTTCGTATAACAAGTGTATTGTGAGGGTCTGAGGGAACATTATTGAGCAGATTGAGTTGCCGCAGCTGACAGAGTCGCGGTGCCGGTATTTTTGCGCTTCCTACCTATTTTCAAACGAAATTATTTCTTAAGCTTAAAATTATTTATATTGAATTTTATGAACTCTAAAACTAATTTTAAATGAAAAGAGTATAATTTTGAGCTTAAAAAATTGTATTCAAAGAATCAAGAGCGAAGATCATTTTTTCTAAATTTTTTGGGTATAAATTTTTAAGCTTAAAACTATACATTTTTCACTTAAAATCAGTTCGGGAGTTCATAAAACTCAGAGTAGATAAATTTTGATATATTATTTATAGAAATCGGTCGAAAAACTACGTCGTTTGGAAACTCAAACTAAATGGGGGAATAACAAAAAAGGTGCACTGAGAGTCTTGAAAGTGATTCGATAAGTGAGCCGATTTATGAAAGTTCGATTATTTTAATATTTACGTACGGACGTATAGGGGTAAAGTGAGAAGACCACAAAAACCTGTGCTTACTAAAAGATAGAGCCCGTGTTAGGATGGCCACTATTTATTTTTTATACGTATACATTTAAGTAGAGCTTGAGTTATAATTTCGGCTAGAAAATTTCCAATTCAGTATGGGCTGAAATAAAAATTAAAATATCAATAGTTTTTGGAAAAAAGAAATGATCAACCAATATTTGTCATATATTTGAATGAGCTTTTGAACAAATTTTGGATATTTTGGTCATATTTCAAAAAACTAATTAAATTTTAGTTAAATTTTAGAGAATTTAGTGATTTCGCTCATTTACAAATTTCAGTTAATATATTTAATTTAAACAAAAAATTAGCTTAATTTTTTATCTCTAAAAAATTGATTTCGACCTAAAATTGTACCTCAGCATAGAACACAAGATCATTTCTCTTTTTTTATTTTATTATCAATTTTATAAATACTTAAATTGAAAGTCCAAAGGTGATAATATAGGTCGATATATATCGATTTTTCAAGGTCGATACATATTGATTGATAGGACATGTATCAGCCTAGCAAACGATATATCGGCGATATGACTATGATAAATCGCCCAAAATATCAGTCGATATCCTGAATATCGGCTGAATTAAAAAAAAAAATCAAATATCGGTGCCGGATCTCACTAATATATTGCCGGTATTTGGCCATATCGGTAAAATATCGGCCATTAAATATCGGTTGATAATTGATATGCAAAAAGATATTTTTTAGAAAAAAAATCTATTTTTTATTTTTTTAATTCATATAAAATTAAAAAAACTAAACAAGCCAATATTTGAAAAAAATAAGGATAAATATTTTGGCATGGGAGAATCCTTTTATCTCACATGGATTTTTTTTTTTGAAAATCCCGTTTTACCCTATCCTTCCACTTTCTATGTTAGTTGAAATGGTAAAACAGGAATTTCTTTTTCTTTTTTAAATTTCCCATATGAGATGAAATAGAGAATGTGTACCCAAAAATAAAAAATAAAAGGAGAAAAGAAATCTCGGACAGACGATACATGAACCTCTGATTGAAACTAATCATTCACAATTGTGATGTTGATAACCAAACGAGGGTAACTCTTACCCCCATCCAAAACCAGCCCAAGTATTTTTACCACAACAATAGAAATACGACGTTCTAAAATTGAGGGGCTTATGATAAGAACTCTGGCGAGTTAGGTCATCTTTCATCATATCTCCTCACTCATCACTATATATAAGATTTCTCCGACCCGTTCCTTTCCCAAGGCCTAAAGTGCTCTTGTTGCGTTTCTTCTTTTGACAGTGAGAGGTGGAGAGAGAGAGAAATGGAAGGGTGCTGCAAGAGGAAGATGTCTAGGGTTAGGGTTTGAGGGAATCTTTAAGAAAACCTTACAAAAAGGAAGGTTCTTTGGAGAAGTTGCAGGCTTCCATGGCACGCCAGGGGAACTCCTTCGCCCTTCTTGGCGACGAAGAGGGAGACGACATGCTCTCGCTCCTCGCCAGTGTCGCTGCTAAGACCCCGGCTCCAGCCCCCGTCCCAGCCGAGAAGAAACCGCCTCCATCGCAGCAGAAGAACCAGCAGCCTCCCTCCGCCCCTGCCAAGTTACCTTCCAAGCCCCTTCCGCCTGTGGAATCCGGTACTCTTTCTTTGCCTTTTCCCTCTCTTTTCTCGTTGCCCTCCCTTCATTTCTACCGCAGTGGTTGAGTGTTGATTCATGCAGAGATTTTAGCTTCCATATGTTCTTTTGTTGTTAAAAGATTCATATCATTTTTTTCCATTTTGTCTGTCCATATTTCTAATATTTAGATCTGATTGGGTTTTTATTAGTGTCATAAAGGGAAAGGGGTGAACATCCTGCCAGTCTCGGTGGCTTCAATTGGATGTGTGAAAAGGAAAGTGCTTCGCTGGAAAATGACCATTTTAAGCTAAAAATGTTAGAACACATTTGTTTTTTAGGTAAAACTGGTTATCTTTCAAGAAAGTTGCCTCCTTTTCATTTTAAAACGTTATGCCATGTCCTCACATCCCAGTGGAGTGTTGAGGTTTTTCAGTGTCCCGGTTTTTCTCCCTTGAGAGAGTGGATAGAATTCCATTTTTAACCTTTAAGCTTGCCTGATCTTTGAACTAAGAAGTCCTTACCCTTGCGAGTGTCATGTGAAATGTTACATGCATATCCAAGCGTGCGTTTAGTTGCATAATGTCATATTACTGTTCAGATTATTGAATGATGGTATTAAAATGCTCATCTCCAATGATACATGTGCTGGGGAAGGTGTAAATTGGGATCACTCAAATGATCATATTGGTCTCTATCCCTAGTTACCTTGATGTAAAGCTACAGTGTTTGAACGGTCCTTTCAGTGCCCTGGCCTTTAGAATTATTTATAGGGAAAAGGCTAGTATTTGCTTGGTATAGGTTTGGATGCTAGGAAATGTTTTCACTGGGTAAGGGATTTACCCCTGTTTCTGTTTGCAACTAAGTGGAGAAAAGTGGAAAACACTTACTACACTTGTTGGTGCAAATGTTTGCACCTCTAGGGTGGGGAAGTCATTTACCCCAGTTGACCTGTTTCTCCCAGTTCTTTAACAACTGTTCAATGAAATGTTTAGGTCTATTACTGGGTTCTCTAGCTCCACAACATTAGTGAAATATGAAACGGGAGCAAAGTTAAAAGTGGGGTTTCATTGCAGTTGGGTTTGTTTACCTTGAGTTTGATGATTTAATTCAATTGGGGGGATCTCACTTTTCACCACATCCAAACACCACTTGAGTAGATACTATGTGATATTGCATTTTCTTCTTTTACTTTATGACCTATTTCTCCCTGTTCTTTAAAAACTGTTCGATGAAATGTTTAGGTCTATTACTGGTTCTCTAGCTCCACATGATTAGTGAATATGAAACAGGAGCAAAGTTAAAAGTGGGGTTTCATTGCAGTTGGGTTTGTTTACCTTGAGTTTGATGATTTCATTCAATTGGGGGGATCTCACTTTTCACCACATCCAAACACCACTTGAGTAGATATTATGTGATATTGCATTTTCTTCTTTTACTTTATGACTATGTATTGAATTTTTGTTGACAATAATGAAATATTTTGATGATTCCAGTCAGAGCAGAGAGAGGTAGAGGAAGAGGTGGCCGAGGTCGTGGGTCAGGACGTACTGGACCAGGTGGCAATGATGCTGGACAGTTTGGGAATGGGCGCATGAATGGTTACCAGAAGAATTTTGGTGGGGATTCTGATGGGAATGTTGTTGATGATGGCTTTCGTGGGCGGGGCAGGGGCAGGGGCAGGGGCAGGGGTCGTGGCCGTGGTAGAGGTTTCAATGAAGATCGTGGGTTTGGTAATGAGAATCAAGCTTATGGTGAGAATGAGAGCCAAACCCAAGTAGGTATAGGTTTGGAAGAAGGAACTGAAAATCAAGGGAAGGGGTTTGGAAATGAAAATCACTATTTCAGAAATGAAAACAGGCAGTTTGGTAGTGAGGATCAGGCTGCAGGCAGTGAAGGAGGAAATTATGGTGGTGAAAACCGTGGTTTTAGAGGAGTCAAGGGTGGCCAATATGGTGGCCGTGATGGGATGCGATATGCAAAGGGGGGAGAAGGACGTGGTGATTCTGATAAGAAAGAAGATAATGCTGATGTGAAAGAGCAAAGTGGCAATGTTGATGCTGGCAATGGATGGTATATATATATTTTTTTGTGTCAAGCTTGTTATTTGCATTCATGCTCGGTGATTGGTTGGTATATGCATGTAAAGAATGCCCATTGGAGGGTTGGCTTCATATTTTGTTTCTTGCTCAGGATAAAATGAGGAATCTGAAGGAATTCCTCTGATCCTTCCTTTGGACCTTCCTTGTGGCCCCATCTCATATGGAACTGCTTTTCAATATTATCTATATTAAGATCTTTCAAAAAAATATCTATATTAAGATTAGCTTGGCTGTTAGTGTTATAAGTATAGCCCAAGTGACTTCATCGAGACTAAATGATGATCAAGCATAGCTGGTTGCATTACAATTGTTCTTTGACCTGTTTCATTTGGGTACATGCATAATACAAAGGTTGTCCATCTGTTTTGCTATAACTATTTACATGGTTCTCACAAAATTGACACAAAGACACCATTAGAAGAATTTTGGCCAATTAGCACCAGAAAATTGCTTGTTTGCTTGCATCTGGATAAGGATATTGGAGCAATGTCACACCACTTGGTAAAGAGTTTAATTATCTTCTTAATGCCATTTTTAATGTTGAAAAAATTCCAAATGGCATTAGTACTGGAAGTGGTCTTGAATGTGTTTTTTGTTTGTTAATTTCTTAGTAGGTGCAAATGGATTCATGGGATCCTTAATATAGGACTCTCATTGAGGACAATCATCGAACTCCAATTTTTGGAGCTCTCCGGAAGTTCCTTTAGAGTTTTGAGGATCCAAGTCTTTGCAGATCAAGAAATTTCTTGCATGACTTTCCATGATTTTCTAAACAGTATTGAGGATTTTTATCTTCGTGGATGAAGAGGTTGGGGATATGATGCTTTACTAGTTTCGCAGTTTCTCCATTCTTGAGTCATCAACAAGCTGAATCATAATTGAATTCATCATTATTACTCTTTTGGTGAAGGAGTGGAGCTGGACACCACATTCCTCATTTTGTGGATGATGTTTTTTATTGTTTATCTTTTTATTTTTGGGTAATAACATGGGTATCCCAGCTCCACGTGGAGGTGAGACTAATATTACTGATACACAAAGCTGCCTGTTAGACTCGTATATCAGTTTACTCTTGGAGGAGTCAAATCCGAGACTTCCAGTTATTCCTAGAAACTCAAGCCTACTATACTTCGGGCTATTTTATTGTTTATCTTCTTATCTTTTTTTGGATAATCTTATGTTCTACTTGACTTGATTTGTTTAGCCATTCTCATTCAATGAAGGGTGGCACCTTTTTGTTGTGGTTGTTTGATATTTTTATGAAATAAATATGATGAGACAAACTTGAGATATGTTGATATTTTTAACCACCATGTCAAATTTTATAATTCTGTCCTTTTTTTTCCTTGTCCTATCATTTGTTAAAGCTCTTTTACATTTTCTTATAGCTACAGTTTATTGTTTTTCTTTTATTTATTCTTTTCATATTATGTGGATATTGTTATGTGCAGTTGACTTTATTTTTTCAGCCATTCCCATTCAATGAAGGGGAAAATACGGTTGGACAAACTCAAGATTTTTGTGATATTTTCAACATCTTGTAAAATTTTATAATTCTGTCTTTTTTTGTCCCATGTTTTTTGAGATTTTCATGTGCCTATAATTTAGGTTATTTTCATGTACATGACCATGTCTTGGTGTGAGAATTGTTATGCTTTACATTTATGGAGTTTCCTATTCTGACGCGGTACCCTGAAATCAGAGGCGGTAATCTGAATGTATTTATAAAAACACTGTAGTTCGTAATTTTTTCATTGATGTTTTCCTTATAAGAGTCTTTAAGAATGATAATTGATGCTAAGAATAGGGGTAGTTATTCCTGAATTTCTTTTTTTTTTTTGCCTTCTAATATCACAATTTCTTTGATGGTAGGAAATTGCAGATAACTACTCCAAGTGTACTCTTAACATGATGTCATTGTTTATATTGCTTTGACAGTTTGAATTGTATGCTAGCTCCACCCTTAGTTTAATCTTGGTTGTCTGTTGAGATTTATTGGTTCTTTGAGCAACTCCATTTTGTTCTATGATATGCTAGCTCATTCTGGTAATGGTCTTTCCATTTTTCTTTCTGAGGGTATAGAGGCACTCATATATTCCTTCAATCTTTCTTTTGCTTCCTTGAGTGGATTTGCAGATGTCTTGATATTTGTCAGTTGATCAGGGTTGTGGTCCTGTTCACCATTTTGTTCTATGATAGGCTTAGCTCATTCTAGTAAAGGTTTTTCCCACTTTTGCTTTCTGTGGCATAGAGACACTCATGTTGGTTGATAGTGGATAAATGTAAATATGGCAACAGGGCCAGATCTATATTGCGCTAAGCTTAACCCCTATGGAAAGCCCGAGCTTGAGGAGAAGCCTGGAATTAGAATAAACCTGCTTAGTGTCAGGACTCTGTGTATCACATTACATAGTCCATTTATATATATAAAAAAAAAAATCATTGATTTAATCAAAAATTCCTTCATATATATTGAAGATGGACTTAAATGAGATACAAATCTATAATTCTTCGGTCCACAACACAATTTTAGCCACTTTGATTTTAGTGGTCAAAGTTGCCTGGCGTCCTTAAAAAATTCAAGGAAAGGATGCTCGGTGACTTTTACCACTAAGATTAAGTGGCTAAAAATTGAATTTTGAAATGAAATTTTGTCCAGTTATTATAGAGTTCATCAAGTCTATTTTCAATTTCTATGGTTGATTTTATCATATGTATTGAAAATATAAAAATATACTTACGTTTCAAAAAAAAAAAATATACATCAAATATTTGGGCTGGGTGTTGAGCTTAGGGCCTGAAATTGATATGTGCAAGCTCAAGACTGATTGGCAATCAGGCTACAAATGAATACTCAAGCCTTGTTTTTCTCCACTTTGGCTTCTCGGACTTTTGAGTTTTTGGGCCAAATTGCCATCCCTTGGTAAATAGTGGGTAGCTGGGTAGAAAAATTGTACTTAGTAGGGTTTGATGTTGTTTACACATTGATTTAATGCTTTACGTCCTTGATTCATTGATCCATCCAAACTTCGCTTGTTCCATATCATTTCTTTAGTATGAGAAGAAGTTAACTTAATGGCATTAACTGGTGCATCATTCAAGAAAGGCTATTATTGTGGTTATTGAATAAATGCTCCTTTATGACACTTAGATTTATGTTACTGTTGCTGATGTAGGGATGTTCCTGAGACTACTGAAGTGCCAAAAGTTGTGGAGCCTGAGCAAGAGAAGCCTGAGCAAGTGGTTTCTGAAGATGTTTCTGAGAAAAAGGTTCCAGAAGAAGAAGACAAAGTAACGGCCCTTTTCTTTGTGTAATATCTAATCTTGTTGATACAAAAGTGAGGAGAGAAAGAAATAGGTATCAAACTTACTTCAGTAATGTGTGTTTTACCAACTTGACAACAATTCTCTTACAGGAGATGACCCTGGATGAATACGAGAAGCTACTGTCTGAGAAACGGAAGGCGTTGGAAGTTTTGAAAACTGAGGAGAGAAAAGTAGTTCTTGACAAGGATTTTGAGGTGATGCAACTCATTGAGAAAAAGAAAGAAGAGGATCTTTTCATTAAGCTGGTAGGTTATCAACTCATATTCCATCAACTGATTGTTACTTTAATATTATTGTTTATTTACATGGTAGCTTGATTGCTTCTGCTTGTTGTTTCCAGAGGTCTGAAAAGGACAAGCTCAAGAAGAAGGAGAGCTTTGAGAAGGAAGAGAAAGCTCGGAAGGTATTATTACCTTTTTCTTTGAATCATTATTATGGTTGTGCTTATGTTCATGACTAATTTTTTTCTTTATCCAAGCCCTGAATGTTTAGTCTTGTTGCTTACTCCCTAACAACAGAATGCTTATTTAGCTGCCTGCATAAATCCACCTTTTAAATTTCCAATCATGGAAACCAGCAAGAAACATTTTGGCTCGTCTGAAACCTTCATCCATAGACAAGTTCTGTCATATATTTTGTTTGAATAGGTAGGTCTGGAAGGTCTCAAGGTCTAGAATCAGAGAGAGATATCCTTCTATGGAAATCTGTTCTTGCCAATGAAAAAGGAAAAAAAAAAGAAAGAGAGGGAGGGAGGGGTCGACTAATCAAAACCTGGAGAGAAGGGATAGAGAAAGACATGATAGATAGATGGGACTCCAAATAGATGGGATTGTGGCTATGACGATGATGATGAACCATGTATTTAAGCAAATCATGTAACAGTTTTATATGATGACACTGAAAAGTTCCCAGATGACTATATTTAATCAATCATGTAACATTTTCCTTTGTTTTAATGAAGAGTTAAGATTATTCTTATGCCAAATTTTGTTAAAAGTAATTATACACAGTTAGCGAGAAAGAAAAATCATTTACAGCTGATTGATTTTTGAATGCCTAATAATTCTTTGACCAGTTTTATATGGGCCTCTTAAGCCTATATTCTATGGTTCATTTCTTCCCTTTTCATAGGTAAACCATTCCATTGAAGCAAATTCCTCTGACCTGCTACTGTTCTGAATATTACTGACGGAGTTGTATCAATGAACCATTGCATTAAATTGATCTTCACTTCAAGATAAGATGTGAAGTCAGTGTCTGCAGAAAAGATTTAGATACTGCTGTTGTTAACTTATCACTTCAATCTGAGAAGATATTTGGGCTACTTGCAAGTTAATGAATTTCCCCTAAGCTGGTCACCTCTGAAACTTTCATGGGGTGATGGGCCCTTGGCCCCAATGGCATCCATATTCACCTCATACCACCCCGTCCCTCTCCCCCTTAAAGTCAATCCTTACCCAATTCGACCCCATTCCAAGTTAGTTGGATCATTGATATATAACCCCATGAACTTTACACTGTTAGGTAAAGTTGAATATTTGGGACCTTAAAAACCATGGATTTACTTACCCCATCGAAGTGATTTTTTGTACACACCTTATTCAAAAGCTAAGGCCTCCCCAACCAACCAATCAACAGGGTCCAATCTGGACCCACATGGTTCATGTCGTTATTTTTTAAATATTCGTGAAATTTAAATATTTTTACGACTAAAAAATTATGAATTGTATTTGAAGATACATGTCGTTATGGGATATTAGAGAATGTGAATTTCTTATTAGGTGTTCTTTTTGTGGATAGTGAGGGTGCTCTAAGAGGCCTGGCCACCTTGGTATTGAAAAAAATGGTGTTCTCTTATGTTTGTTTCTTGTTCTCAAACTTTAAGGATATACTTCATTCGTATTGAAATTTTGATTCTTAAGGGCTAATGCTCTATAAAATTGATCATTTTTGACAAGTTTGTTCACATTATGTTTTTTTTTTTTTTTTTTCAATTTTCTTTCTATATTCTTCCAACCCCCTCCCCCCTTTTTCAGATTTCATGCCATTTATTGGTTTTGATTACTAGTTATCATATGATCAAATGCATGTATTTTTTTCCTGTTTACAGTCGGTGAGCATAAATGAGTTTCTGAAGCCTGCAGAGGGTGAGAAGTACGTGGGACCAATGACTGCTCGCGGGCGTGGCGCAGGGCGTGGCCGAGGCCGTGGAGAGCGTGGTAGTGGATTCAGGGGGGGCTTTTCGGGGCGGTCTGGTAGTGAGGCTGATCATGCCGCTCCTGCACCTCGCATTGAGGATCCTGGCCAGTTTCCACTCTTGGGTGGTGCGGTGAAGGTTTGAATTTTGGTAGTTTTATAAGTGACTTTTTATGTAGGGTTCATTTTCTCTTAACATAAGAATGTTGTCTTAGTTGGGGCACTATAATTTTTATTTCCCCTTGTATGTTTAAACTCAGCATGTCCTTTTTCCCTTTTGATCTTTAATTGTTTAGAATTTATGAAATCTCCAAGTCGGTGTTTATTATCCTGTTTTTATATGAATTTTTTGGTTGGTTTTTGTTACCATATCTTACATGGCCAAATCACTGAATTTGGGTGTGCAACTCTTGTACCCGTGGGCATTCTTGACTATATGAATAACTTGAAAAATAAATGTATTCGTTCTGTAGCAGATCTGTTATAGGATCAATTTGGATTAGCTCTGGTTTGTTTAGAAAATGCAGTCTGAGGAAACTATATGTGGAGCTATCAGGCATAAATTGATCCCGACCCTCATAATTTGGTAACTTCAACTCCGTTAACAACCACTTATGAATCTTTTTTTGGCTTACACAGATAGTTCTCCTAGGTAATGGGTCTCCTAGGTAATAGGGGACCTGGACCTGTATGAGGAAGAGGGTAAGGAACAATGTTAGCCAGTGATATAGAATCGATCTTACATTCAACAAAAAATGAACAATGTCAAATGACAACGTTATAGAGAAATGGCCTCTTTTCTGGAAAGAAACTCAACAGTCTCTTGGACGAAAAAAAAAAAGGAATATTCTCTTGAGTAACTCCAAATGTACATTCTAATGGTGGATGAAGCTTGTCTTTGTAAGCAGAAAATTTATTAATTTAGTTTAATAATTTAGAATATTTTAAAGTTGAAATATTTGAACCACTTAAAATTTAATTCATAATGAAAAAAATCTTTTTTAAAATATTTACCTTAAAAAATGTGACCGATATATAGAAATAAAATATAAATAAACTACCTTGTCACCATACACGGAGTTACGGAGATTATAAAAATCAATTAGTTGATAAAAAAAAAAAAAATTCAACAACTTAAACATAAATGCGATAATAGATCTCAACAAATGCGAAATATGTATACTCCATAAGAAATCACCTATATTTAACAACTTTAGCATTTAACTTTTTAAAAAAAAAAAAAAACAATATTACGCAAGTTCATAGTCCATATGTAAAAGTAAGAAGATAAAGGATATGTTTAATTGTCGAAAACATTAAAGATAGATACCAAGTAAAAGTAGCAAAATCGAAATCTTGATTTTCTAAGATAATTATTATTTTAGGATTTCATGTGAAAAATTAAAGAAATGTTGTACAAATGTTTAGATATACTTTTTTGAGATTCAGATTTCTTATGAAAAAATTAATTTTCTGTAACAGTAGATATAGGAACATGAATTTTATATTAGTTGTTTGTATTTTCTCATATTGATTTTCTATTTTTTAATTGTTTTAAATATTTAAAAAATTTATAATATACTTTAGTCATATGTAACTTCGACTCTCAAGAAAATGACCATTTTTAACAAAAATATGTTTATCCTGGATTTTTATTTTTTTCTAAAATAAATTAAAAAGAAGAAGAGACCGTATCAACTGTCAACGACAAAAATAATCGATACAATTCATACCACTTCTACGCTCATATGAACGATCCCTATCGCATAAGGAATTTCAAAAGTTAAAACAAAATTTATTATTGTAAATATTTTATTTCCGTTAAATTTTGACTAATCTTCTTTATGACAATTCACACGTTAATAATTCTAAAATTTTAAAGTTCTCACTTCCATCAAATTTAAAATTTTAATTTTTATTAAGAATTTAAAAACTCAATAACTCTCAATTTGTCTCGAGAGTGCTGCCAGTCTTATACAGTCATAGAGCAACAATAGAAAAGTCAACAAAAGCCACTGCCCTCGACCTTCTCTGTAAACGCGACAATATTCCGATGGGAAGAACCACCTTCTCCGGCCGCTTTCATCGCGAGATCCCTCCATTTCTCTGCGTTCTTCTTCATTTCCTCTCCCTTCTCTCCTCCCATCACCATCTCCAAGCACCTCTTCAGCTCCCCACTTCCCATTACGCCATCCTCGTCAACCTTTACCCTCACACCCGTCTTCCAAACTTCCTCAATCAGCTTTGCATTCAGCTCCTGATCCGACCATTTCGGAAAGCACACCATAGGAACTCCGGCGACCAAGCTCTCCGTCGTCGAATTCCACCCGCAATGCGTAACAAAGCACCCGACGGAAGGGTGCAACAACACCTCCGCCTGAGAGCACCATGGAACCACCAACCCTCCTTCTATCTTCCTTTCAGAGTCGGATCCCGATCCGGATCCGGTGCCGGATTCGGATTCTGATGACCCACAAGAAGGGACGGTCGGTTTCTACCAGCCCTTTTGAGATCTCGTCGATCTGCTGCTGAGATAGGTTAAAAAAGGTGCCGAAGGCGATGTAGATGACGGAGGATTTCGGCTTCGAGTCGAGCCATTTTACGGAATCTTTGGTCTTCTTGAAAAGATCGAAGCTGCTCTCATTCAACGGAATCAGTGGCCCGACTGCTGCCATCTGCACTGTGTCGACGGCTCTCAGCGCCTCCTCTTCCAAAGCATCGAACGTGTTTACGAACACCCGTGGCTTTTCTTCTTTATCCAGCGTCTGGAAGAATATTTTCAAATTAAATTATTATTTTGAAATACTTTTATTTATTTAGATCAGTATCGAATCAAATTGTTTTGAACTATTTGGAATCACCATTTTAAATAATATTATATTTATAAATTCGAATAAAAATATAAAAAATTAAATGCATCTATTAGGGTTGCAAGTGTTACAACTGGAGCAATGGTTGAACCGTTTGAATTAGATGGCCAAGAACCCACAATAAGATATAAAAAATCTTGAATTCAAGTCAATTTCAATATAAAATTACTAATCTTCCTAGTGTTATTAGAAATTTGCATTTATAGTTTAGTCTTAAAAAAACAGTTCGAACGACAGTGGGCACTCAAACTTATCTAAGTTTTAGCTTTTTAGGTCTAAAATATTTTTTTTTATTTTATAAAAATAACAAATTATATATAATATTAATTACAATTTTAAAATTTATAAATTATTATTTAAATTTAGGCTTTTAAACCAAATTCATAATTTTATATTTTAGACTCAACTTGACACAAATTTAAGGTTAAGTTCAACATTTTAAATTAAAAAATCAGCTCAAAGTCTAAGTAGGAGTCAACCTAATTTTTTTAAAAATTAAACTCAGCCAATTTTCACAACTAACCACTTGATACAGGGCAATAATAAAAATTTGATGCCTTCAGTGAAAAGTATAAATGTATCAAATAAAATAAAAATTATAATGATTTTTAGACAAATTAAATTAGCTAAAAGATTAGCTTTGTGCATTTAGGTTGAAACGGACGATTCAAAATTGTTTTTACCTCGAAAAGCTCTTGGATGGTGGAGAAGATGGAAGGGAAAGAATCGGGATCGATGACGAAGGAAGGAAGCTCATGGCGTTGCAACACGAGTGGCAGGCCCGGTAATTCTATTGTGGAAGAAGGCAATTTGTCTTCGCCACCACCACTGCAGATTGAGAAGCTCTCGTGGCCGTGGAAGAAGTGATGGTATATGACAAAGACAGCCGCCGGTTGAATCCAAAGAAGGGCGGACGGTATGCCCCACTCACGTGCCACGTCAGCCGCCCATGGAAGGAGGATGCTGTAGACGAGGCACGTGACGGGGCGTCCCTCACATGAGAGGGTCTGAACGAGGTCGGAAACGGAACGGAAGCCTACCCGCTTGAGCTGCTCCATGTACTTGTCGCCGTCTTTGGCGAGGTCGAAGCCCTCGTCGTAGCCGTCGGAGAAGGGCGCGAAGGATATGCCATCGGGAGGGGAGGTATCTAAGGTGCGGCGAAAGGAGCTGAGGGGAGCGGAGAAGGTGACTCGGGCGCCGGTGCCGGCGAGGCGGACGGCGAAGCGGAAGGCAGGGTTGATGTGGCTTTGGGAGGCACCCGATACAACGAAGTAGTGAGCCATTTGAATGGATCAGGTCCGCTTCTGCTGCCTCATTTTTGGGTCTGGGTTTTATAAGTAAATTTCCTTTCTAGAGTCATAGATTCCCCGTAGACAATTATTTTGAAAGGAACACATTAATATTTTTTGGCCGCCCGGACATTAGTTTTTTTTTTTTTTTTCACCATGCACGAGCTTTCAGATTTTGTAGAGAAATTACCGTTTTGTTCTTCCACTAATTCTTTAGATCGATCAGATACCTCTTATTTCAGGTATCCTTCCAAGGATTCTTTAGATCGATCAGATACCTCTTATTTTAGGTATCCTTCGAAGGATATTTCTAATCATGAAAAGGATTAGTTTGATCCATTGAACGAATGCAGAATGCTATAGTAATAAATAAAAAAAATTATTTAAAATTTTAAAGTTATTTTTTAAACACGGTGTATTTTTAAAATTTCTCAAATTTAATATCTGGACTAATTACGATAACATGATAAAAATACTTTAACACTTAAAGTCTTTTGACACTTTTAAATGTTTAAAATACAGTATTTTACAAATAAGGGTATCCCTAGGTTGCGTCGAAAACACATTTGAAAGTATCAAAAGACTTTAAAGTTTTAAAGTATTTTTATCAGGTTATCGTAATTAATCCGGATATTCAATTTGAAAATTTTTAGACATATACAGTGCTTAACAAATAACGGTCTATGTTGACGATGCTATAATAAAATATTCTTTAAAATATAGACAGTTATTTTTTAAGTACTGTGTATTTCTAAAATTTTTCAAATTGAATATCCGGACTAATTATGATAACCTGATAAAAATACTTTAAGACTTTAAGGTCTCTTGACACTTTCAAATGTGTTTTCGGCACAGCCTAGGGATACGCTTATTTGTAAAACACTGTATTTTAAGCATTTGGAAGTGTCAAAAGACCTTAAAATGTTAAAGTATTTTTATCATGTTATCGTAATTAGTCCGGATATTCAATTTGAGAAATTTTGAAAATACACAGTGCTTAAAAAATAACTTTAAAATTTTAAATAAAATTTTCTTATTTATTACTGTAGCACTATGTGTTCATTCGAAAGATCAAACTGATCCTTCGAATGATCGTTTGAAGGATCTCGAAAATAAGACTTCAATGTATCTTTCGAAGGATCTTGAAAATGATCTACAGAATCCTTCGAACGATTTTTAGTGGGAGGGCAAAACGGTAATTTTTCTTTAAAATCTGGAAACTGTTGTTCGGTGAAAAAAAAAACCTGATATCTAAATGGACGGCATGTTTTTTTTTATGAAAAATTAAGGTTAAATTTCAAGAATAGAGAAAATAAAATATAAAATGGATGTATTTAGGTTGGACTAAGTCCAAATTTATTTAGTTTTCCATCCTTCTTCAAACTAAGTTACTCTACCACATGATCTTGAGAACTTCCCATTTCTATTCTTTATATTCTGCTCCTTATCATTATAATAATTTTATCTATTAAAATTGTTTTTTAACGAAGAGAGATTAGATGAGGATAGATTTCATTGTAAGTGAGTAAATTTTATATATGTGAATACTGCATCTGTCCCAATTTAATTACCTTATATGGATTTTGAATTTATCCCAAAATAATTGTCCAATTCATATTCGAATAGCATAAAAATATGTTGAAAATGTATGAGTTCATATGGAGTGCTAATCTTATATAAGGAGTTCCTTAAAAAATAGAAATGTTTCAAATGAAATAACTAAAATGGGACGGAGAGATTATTTCATTAAAAAAATTATTGAATTTCATTATCTAGATTATAAAATTAACTACTCAAATGCCTCAATTTCTATTGAATTAGGATATTTTACAGGATCTCTTAATCCATTTTACATCATGGTCTATTTCAATTAAACAATAAATAATTTCATGAATAAAATATTGGAACCTTAAGATTGAACTGCAATTTATAAGATTTTCTTTAATTAAAAGTAGAGTTTAAATTTGAAGCAAAATGATTTACTTAAGAAAGAGTTAGAAAAGATTTTTCTTATATTAAACACCTGTCTATATCTCTTAATGGATTTTTTCAGAGAACTCCCCCCTCTCTAAAGTCTAAACGATGATGATGGTCATGGTAAACTGCAAGTAATATCCTTTCTAATATTTGAATATCAGGTGGCAAGAATAAAGTGATAATAGTGTAAATAATCACTTCTGCACCCTCTTTAATAAGTGCGAATGGATTGGAAGAATTTCAGGTGTTCGGAAAGACTAGTCGAATAAGACTGTCATAAAAATTTCTACTATAAAAAAATTATTTTAATTGAATTTATGAATATTATAGTTCTAATTTTTTTGAATTTTTAAATTCATTATTTTTTAAAACAAGGCTCATTTGACATAATATAAAATAATTTTATAAATTATATATAAAAATAGAAGTTTTCAGTGAATATATACGTGAAATCAACTTAAATCTTACGTGGAACTGCAGGATGCAAAAATTGCATTAGTAACAATATTTGTAATACAAATTAAGATATTGCTGACCAATCCATCATGTTAGATTTGTGGCCTTAGTTTAAAGAAAAAATATGATTAATTGATACTTATCATCTAATTTCAGCCGTTGATTTCAACAGAAGCAGATTGTTCTGGCAATTTTTTTGCGAAAGAGAAATGATCAAATAAAGTTGAATTCATTTTAAGTGACAGTATAATTTAATAAACTGTATATTGAATTTATTTTTACCATTGTAAATCGTTAAATCTGCTAGACATTGAATGAGATAGATAATTTTTTTTTTTTAAATATATGGTAAGTCTAAATTCAATAATAAGTAGCTTTTGTTAAATTTCTATAAAATATAATTTTTATACATTTATCAACCTCCTTTAATCATTTCTTTGGATAAATCTATCTAAATAATTTGGATGTTAAGACTTCTTTTCAGCTTTGGCGTAGATTATGACGCACGTGCTGATGATGGATGGTTTAAAAAAGAAGCAGATAAGATTTTGATAAGATTTTGGTATTTAGTATTTAGCCTGTCGGATTGTTTCTTTGGCTTCTGTGGACTATTTTTTTTTTCTATACTTTTTTGTCTGACTCAAGCTGTATGTTATAGTGTACATTTTGACTTTCATCTCTTGAATGAGAATTACTAACCATCATTAAAAAAAAAAAAGATTTTGATTTATTTATTTTCATTTGTCGTTTATGTAGAATGGAGACAACGATGACTGGATTTAATTGGTGTGCCTATTTTGTTAATGATGGGACTATGGGAGCAGACCCTTTAAACTTTGGAGAAATGAATTAAATAAGGTAGATTAAACAACATATACATAGCGATTCTCACTCAGAATTTTTATTTAATAAAAAATAGAACTTAATGAATTTTATACTTTACCTTTCACTATATCTTACAGATAACTTTAAAAAAAATGTAAAAAATGGGCATACTCACTGGTGAGCCGATCACTCCAAAATAGCAAGCCATTTTTATTCGTTCATGAACTGTGGGTTTTTCCTGCATTTGACTCGAATTTTTAAAAAAGGTAATTTTTCGATCGATTTCTACAAATAAAGTATCAAAATTCATCTACTTTGAATTTTATGAATTTCAAGACTGATTTTAAGTGAAAATTGTATAGTTTTGGACTTAAAAAGTCGTACCCAAAGAATCAAGAGAGAAGACTATTTTCTTAAATTCTTTAGGTATATTTTTTAAGCCTAAATATATACCATTTTCATTTAAAATCAGTTTCGGAGTTCATAAAATTCAAAGTATATAAATTTTGATACCTTGTTCGTACAAATCGGTCGTGAAATGATCTCTTTTGAAAACCCGAGCCAAACATGGGAAAATTTACAGTTGATGAATGAACAAGAACGTTTTTTAAGTTATCTGTACGACATGGGTGAAGGATAAAGTGGAAAATCCACTAATTTCCATGTCTGGTTAGACAAAAGTGCCATGTGAGGATCGCTATCCTTTTAATATCATTTTATAGTTATTAAGAAGGAAGTTCATTAATTCTTTGAGTACGATCTTTTAAGTTTAAAAATATATCATTTTCACTTAAAATCAGTCCCGGAGTTCATAAAATTCAAAGTAGATGAATTGTGATACATTTTTTATAGAAATCGGTCGAGAAACAAGTTCGTTTGAAAATTCCACTTCAGATCCCATTCGTTCAAACAAATTTTTGAATTCGTCTAAACTAATTTTTTTTCATTCGATGGATCACCCAGAGGATAAGGTGTTTTCAAGTGGAAGGACAAAAAAGATAATTTCCATCAACTTTTGGAAAAAGGGTACGTAAGAAAAGATTTTCCAAGTATTTATATGACTCCCATAAATTTATCACAATGTACAACTAGATTGTTTTTATAGTTTTACTAAGTTACCCTTACTATTGTTTAACAGACTAACGTTACATTCTATATTTTTTTTATGGTCTACTAATTCTTAAACCATTTAACTCCAATGTTCTCCTCCACATTAAGTTATTATTTTCTCTCTCTAATTAAAAACATATCATCTGCAAAAAAAAATACACTATGAGACTTTATCTTAAATTCATGGTATTAAGTTGTTCATGATTAATGTGAACATCTATGAACTTAAAGCAGATCTTTAATCATGATTAGCATTAACATGTATGGACTTAAAGTAGATTAGAATCCTACTCCAAATCTCCCACAGAAAACTTTATTGTCTCACCATAAATAATTTTAATATTTTAAAATAGTCTCCATTTATAAATAAATTGCTGATTCTATCCTTCAAAAACTGATAATGAAAATAGAATGGAAGATACCTTTTATCTATTAAAAAATTATAAAAAATGAATCTTTATTCACATAGTTGTAGTTTAACTCATTGTCTCCCGCTTTAAAAAATAAGAGATTGTATATTCGAATCTCCATGATCTAATTTTAATGTGTCCTACAAATAGTGGCTGATATGTAAAAATTTTACATTGATTTCCCATACATAAATTGAAAAGATAAAAATGAACCGTTCTTATTAAAATGGAAGGAGGTTGCAACCCTGCAACACGTTCAAGAAGAGAATGGATAGGAACAGCAGGTTATTTTTGTAGCCTTTTCCAATACGCGTAAGGGTTGCAGTCGGTACCTGGTTTTACGGAAAAGGTTACACGTGTCGCGTAACAACGTGGGAGTTGAGGAGTCCCGCGAGAAGTAGATAAAAAATTGTTTTCTTTTCTGGTTCTACGCTCTTTTTCAATGGAACCGGCCGTAAAGTCAAAAGGTCGAGCTTCATCATTTAAGGTACCATTTTGTCCGCCAGCTTTTAATCCTTTTCATTTTTGAATCGAATAAGGATCGGCTACAGTATATTTTTGAATCATTCGGAGGATGACTTTAATGCCTCCAATGAATGAAGAATGCTAGAGTAATAAATAATAAAATTTTATTTAAAATTTAAAATTTATTTTTTAAGTATAGTATATTTTTAAAAAAATTTAAATTTAATATTCAGACTAATTACGATAATAGAATAAAAATATTTTAACACTTAAATGTCTTTTGACACTTTCAAATGCTTAAAATACAGTATTTTACAAATAAGAGTATCCTTAGGCGTATCGAAAACACATTTGAAAGTGTCAAAAGACCTTAAAGTCTTAAAGTATTTTTATCAGGTTATCGTAATTAGTCTGAATATTTAATTTAAGAAATTTTAGAAATACACAGTGCTTAAAAAATAATTGTTTATGTTTTAAAGAATATTTTATTATAACATCGACAACGTATACAGTTATTTGTTAAGCACTGTGTATTTTCAAAATTTCTCAAATTAAATATCCGGACTAATTATAATAACATGATAAAAATACTTTAACACTTTAAGGTCTTTTGACACTTCCAAATGCTTAAAATACAGTATTTTACAAATAAGGGTATCCCTAGGCTGTACCGAAAACACATTTGGAAGTATCAAAAGACCTTAAAGTCTTAAACTATTTTTATCAGGTTATCGTAATTACTCCGGATATTCAATTTGAGAAATTTTAGAAATACAAAGTGTTTAACAAATAACTGTCTATGTTGACGATGCTATAATAAAATATTTTTTAAAACATAGACAGTTATTTTTTAAGTACTGTGTATTTCTAAAATTTCTCAAATTGAATATCCGGACTAATTACGATAACTTGATAAAAATATTTTAAGATTTCAAGGTCTTTTGACACTTCCAAATGTGTTTTCGGCACAGCCTAGGGATACCCTTATTTGTAAAACAATGTATTTTAAGTATTTGGAAGCGTCAAAAGACTTTGAAGTGTTAAAGTATTTTTATCATGTTATCGTAATTAGTCCGGATATTTAATTTGAGAAATTTTGAAAATACACAATGCTTAAAAAATAACTTTAAAGTTTTAAATAGAATTTTATTATTTATTACTTTAGCAATCTGCATTAATTTGAAGGATCAAACTGATCATTAGAATGGTTTAAAAAAAAACTGTAGCTGATCTTTTGAATGATTAGAATCATTCGAATGATTCAAAAATGAACGGCAGAATCGTTAGAAGGATTAAAAGCGGGATGACAAAATGGTAATTTCACTGAAAATTTTGAAAATTGGTGTTTGCTGACAAGAAAACCTTGGTGTCTAAATGAGCGGCCTTGTTTAATGGATTAAAGTCCAAGCTTTAATATATTTTAAAAATAAGTTTTTTTAATAAAAATTTGGTTAAAATACAAATTAAATTATGTTTTTTTTATGAGGTATGAGCTTTTACTATTATCTGGTTATTAAATTATAAAATAAACATTAAGTAAAGTATATATTAAATAATAATTTCAAATAATGTATAATTTTTTTATTTTTCTATTTTTGTTAGAAGGGTGAAATTTAATTGGATTGATTGAAAGATATCTAAATGTCTTACATGTATAATGTTTGTTGATTTTGGTCATTACGATCAAACCACTCTCATATGAATTTTTGAATTTAATTTATTGGACTTGTAGGTAATTAATTGAGCTTTCAATTTAACCAGATGATTTTCATAGTTCTAAAAATTGATTTAATAAAAAAATGGACCAAGTGTGATGTGGAACCTCATACATAGGTTTTTATAGAACAACATAATCGGGGTTGGACTCGGGCTTTCCCGCTAGCATAGATATAAACTCAATCTTGGCCTGAATAATAAATGGCATTTTATTTTTTCACTTAACCTCGACCCTATTATAAAGGATAGCAATTTTCACGTGGCACTTATATAAGAATTTAAGAAAAATGAGCTGAAGGATATTAATAAACGCCACAATTCAAACGATTTAATCTGAAGGATAAATTTAATTAAAGGGAAATGATTTGTGCACTCCCCAACTTTACTTAATGTGCACTCCCTATGAGTGAAATGCCGGTTTTACTCTCAACTTTTCTATTTTTCTCTCCTGTTGTATCCGTGTTTTTTACTCTCTTCCCTACTATCACGTCCGGTTTCAGCGTGTAGTGGGGGAGAAAGGAGACTGAGTGTAGGTAAGATGAGAGATTTGCAAATCAGGCGCAGAAGGGTTCTCAGAAGAAGAACAGAGAAGTAGGGAAGATGGGTGCACAAGTCCGATGCACCCAAATCGATATGCGGCAACAAATTCCACCGATCTGATAGATAGCATTACTAACACAAATTTTGCAGTTCCAAGCAGCCATGTATTCATTTAACAAAAATGTAAATTACATTCACTTGTTACTGTCAACAAAAGATGTAACACCCCGTCCCGTTACGGGTACTTTATCTCTGAAAAACCTCAGAAAGTCACAAAAGACAGATATCGGGTACAAGAGTAGCAGCAATTTTTTTTTAAAATGGGATAACTATTTCCCATCCAACAGCCCACAAGTTCAAAAGTAGAATAAACATAACAAACCACAAATGTAAGCTAATCAACATGTTATACAGTCATCCAAACAATATGTGATTGAAACTATATGACTAAAGTTCTCAAACATCACACAAAGCATAAACATAAGCTTTTATTCTCTACTACTCCTCTCCTGGTACTTGCTCAAGGGATGCGTAGTAGGTACATCACACAAACCTAAAATATCTACACGTTACCCAAGAACCCGGTTCTATCTACGCTACCACACAGGGGATGAACCCAATCTCTAGTTGTCATCTCGTCCATCTCTAACCCATGCACAGTCCGAGAGTTGAACCGTACTCTGATATCAACTGTAACGCCCCGTCCTGTTACGGGCGCGTTATCTCCGAAAAACCTCAGAAAATCACAAAAGACAGATATTGGGTACAAGAGTAGCAACAATTTTTTTTTTTTTCTTTCCCTGGTTTTTCCCCCTCTTTCCCTCCGACTCAGCAGTGACTGAGTCGCTCGGCCGAGTGCCGAGTCGACTCAGTTGAGTTGGTTCTGAGTCAACCCGGCCCTTGGGCTGGAGTGGCAACCCAGCCACTCGGCCCATTGGCCCAAACCCGACCCGACCCAGACTTGGTCTGGCCAGACCAGGCCCAGACCCAGTCCGGCCTGACTAGGCCTAGATCTGGTCCAGCCCATGTCTAGCAGGCCCACGTTTTCGGCCAAATCCACCTTGGCCCAGTTTCCAAATCCGGCCCTTTTTCAAAGCCCGTTTTCAAGTCGGCCCGTTTTTAGACCAAGCCCAGTTCGGCCCGTTTTGGGCCCAACCCAGTTTTAGGCCCGTTTTCTCCCGGCCTCTTTCCTTGACCTGTTTTGTCTTGATTACTTATCTGTTCTTCCTTGTTTCTACAGATTGAACTCCCTTCAACCCAAACAAGTCGCTTGCTCGCTTTGGATTTTCGACTCCACACACGCGGGGAGGGGAGTTATCACTGTTTTAACATGCATTTACATTCTTAACCTATAACCTTGGATATTGAGTGACCTGGATGAGACCCTTTCTTTTATTAAGTCACTCGGTAAGGGAACCATTGAAACGAATATGTGGCAACGGATCCGTTCGGGTGCACCCATGTCAATCGTATGTGATTAATGGAAAATTTTATTGAATGAATGATTATTGATGCTCGAAGGTTGTTGAAATCATGTTTGTGATTAATCATAACACATATGATATTATGATGGATGTGAACACGATAGTTGGAAGATGTTGTGTTTTATTGCATGTTTATGCATAAGATGTAAATGTAATCGTATGTTGGATATAGAAGTATGAGACTAAGCATTGTTATGTGTCGTTAACCGCATGATGATGCATGTTGTGGATATTGATGTCATGTCAGAACATATTTATGCTGTCGTACATGATCATGATACTATATGCATGCATGAGAGGTTTTGTTTGTGTACACATTTATGATGATAAGATGAGCTTGGTGGTTGGGTGGACTTCCCCGTTACACTCCTGCGGTCGAAACCTCCATAGGGGATGTGGGTTTCCCCGTTGTGTTCCGGCGGTCGAGGTGCCTGCCCTAGAGTTTGGTTCCCTCGGGCGTGGTCGAGGTGGTTTCCGACACGACTCGTGTGGGTGAGGCAGTTGTGTATTCTTTAGTCTCCCGATGATACTGGTAGGGAGACCGGAGTTTGTTGGAGGACCTGATGTGGACTATGGGGATGATTTCTTGGATTTGGTTAATGGAATATCGGTTAATATAGTAGTTGAATATGGTAGGCATGGATGTTTTACTCACTTGTGATATTTACTGCCCATTTCATATGTGATCTATATCTATCTTGTTAAAATGTGATATGTTCTTTCGCTGGGTTGTTTTGCTCATCCCTTACCTTTCAGGTGCCCCGATCACAGAGGGGTTAGGCGGGCCCCTTGAGCAAGTACCAGGAGAGGAATAGTAGAGAATAAAAGATTATGTTTATGCTTTGTGTGATGTTTGAGAACTTTAATCACATAGTTTCAATCACATGTTGTTTGGATGACTGTATAACCTGTTGATTAGCTTACATTTTTACTTCGTTATGTTTATTCTAGTTTTGAACTTGTGGGTTGTTGGATGGGAAGTAGTTACCCCGTTTTTTTTTAAAAAAAAATTGTTGCTACTCTTGTAACCGATATCTGTCTTTTGTGACTTTCTGAGGTTTTTCGGAGATAACGCGCCCGTAACAGGATGGGGCGTTAAAAAAGAGGCAAATAACCACGTGGACCAAGCAACACATTGTCCATCTTAGAAAGAATTGGATCTTCAAATGAATTCTAGTATTTCAATGAGGTCCAACAAAACTGAGCAATCGAAGGTATTTACTATGTCTAATGGCAGTTTTGTTCTCAGATCTGAGAACTGCTGCTGCAGGGAACCCATCGCCAACCCACACACAGACATCCCGCCTTGAGGTCTTGGTTGCCCAAGGTTCCCATGTGTAAGAGGACAGCTCGTCGGGCAGAAATGCGAGCGCAAGAAGAGACGGGCGGAAGAAGGATGTGAGGAGCAAAGATAAATGCAATAGAGGCGAGCGTCAACCAGTGACGCCCAGAAGAGCAATGACGTCGGAGGCGGCATGCGCAGAGAACAAACGAAGAGCAGCACGCAACATAGAGGTGTGGCCTGCAGCAGTTGGGAACGTCACGCAACAGATCGCAGGTGAGCGTCGGCGAGAGGAAAGCCAAGCTACAAAAACGATGCAATGTAAAGAGAGAGAGCGACGGTGGTAACTGCATGGAAGAGAGTGGCTAGGCAAATCTATGTGGAGGACGGATCGCACGAATTAACCCGAAAGGAAGGGGAGGAAAAAAAACACGGATGCAGGAGAGAACGGATGACGCAGGGCAGGAGAGAAAAAATAGAAAAGTTGAGGGTAAAATTGTTATTTCACTTATAGAAAGTGCACGCTGGGTAAAGATGGGGTTGCACGAATCATTTTTCTAATTAAATCAAATTATTATTTAATTATCAATTCAATTTTTAAAACGTTAGTAATCAATTCACCTAAATCACACCTAAGTGGTCTACTAAATCTGCTGCATGTGAAGTTAGGAGCACTATTTAGATACTATTGTTGTCACATCACTGATGAATATTCAGATTCCTTTTATCCACAGCATCTAAAGTTGAGGACCATGAGTTGTTTAAGTTAATGCTGGACAATATCTGCACAAATAATAGTTTAATGCAAACATTACAATCTACAAAAACAACCCACGCTGCCCTAAAATATGAATTACATTTAGAGCTTTTTAGCTACCCTTTTCCCTCCTTGTCTTTATGAGGAATGAAAGAAAGTGATATTATATGAGAATTACATTTTTCAAAAAGAATTATGCACAAAAAATGAAAAATATAGTAAAAAATGTCTACGAATGATATTCACTGCTTTTAAGGGATATTGGTGAAATTATAAGAGTTCAAATTTTTTTGAATTGAAAGATTATCAATTGAACTATTCAGTAGACAATTATTTATTTTTTACTTGCTTTTGAAGTTTTTCTCAAATCAATATTCTTAATAATATTTTTTTTTTATTTTATAGTTATTTGTTTCTCATTTCATGTCTCTCGTCTCGTGATACCTCTAAGATCCCGTGATTCCAAGATTCCAAGTTGTTTCTGAATTTTATTTTTTTTTTCGAGAGTGACTGCCCTAAATTTCTAGTTTTAAAGTATTTTTGTCAAAAAAAATTCCAAATAAAATTCCAATTTAAATAGATAATGAATGAGCTTAAAAAATTGACAAAAAGAATACTAATAATTTATTTACTTATATACCAACAAGTAGTAGCCACATTTCATGGAACAACACAAACATTGATCTATTATCACATAAAACATTATAGATTCATATTTACCCAACACATTTAAGTAGATAACATAACATCCTTCTCCAATCTACAAAGAGGATTCAATTTATTTATTAAGTCTATTTCCCCAAAACCAGGAGCCTATTAGGTCTACTTCTAATTGTGGGTAGAAGGAGCGAAGGAGAGGAGCTGTTTGGAAGATTTGCGCCAGGGCTGGACAAAAACAACAGCGTCGAATTCCTTTGGGGCAGCGATTGTGGGAGAGTTGGAGGCGTTGATCTTGAGATAATATTCCATTCCGGCGACGACCTGGCTCTGGGCTTGGACTACTTCAACAAAGGTGAGATGGGCGTTTTGATTTTTGTTGTATTCTTGGACGGAGAAGTTTCCAAGAGCCTGGATTTCCTTGTTAGATTTGACGTTTTTGACGTCCTCTCTTCCGCCAAGCCTTCCTCCATAGGCTGAGGAGAAGGAGATGGTGGTGGCGAAGATGAAGAGAGAGAGGGTGAAGAGGATGGAGACGGACCCTGTTTTCGCTTCTTTGGCTGCTGCTGCCGCCATTGTCTGATGATTGATGAGCAAGAAATCCTTTCTCTTCTCTTCTTTATTATCTCCAATCCCTAATTTATAGTAAAAGAGAGAGAGAGGCAGCAAGCGACACGGAGAGACAGAACCGTTTTTGGCGTGAAGCGGTGCGCGAGGGATGACCAGTTGCAGTTACGGAACGGAAAGTCAGGATCGAGAAATTTCGATCGAGTAGATCTATTTATTATAGAGTTATTCTATTAATATTATAGATTTAGAAATTGGAAAACAATCTCTTTAATATTTTACTAATTTTCTAATGAAGTTAGAGAATTCCGTTAAACATGACTCTTTTTTTAAAATAAAATAAAATTGACAGATACCCCTTTACTCTTATTTATTTATTTTTATATTTAGAACATTTATATTTAAAAATGTTAAATAAAACAGAATAATTATTTATTATTTTAAGTGTAGAGTGTCTTTTAAAAAAATAAGAGTGCCGCTTTTATTACTTATTTTTATTTCATGTCTGGTAAAAATAAATTTCTTAAATCTTAGCAAGTAATTCTATTCACACCAAACATATAATCAGGCAGCATTGTACACAGTTCTTAAACTTTTAGGGAAATTTTAGTTAAATTTCTAACAAGTAACAAACACTTTATTTTCTAAATTACTTAGATTTTAAATTCAAGAAGTCCGTTTACATGTAGTTCAATTCGTAATCACCCGCCTCAGTAAACGAGATGTCTTAGGCTTCACATGGTTTGCCCCTAAAGAGAGAAATGTAAATTTAAAAAAGGGAAATTCAAGTTATGTGAAATTCATTATTAATTTTTTTTCTTTAAAATATATAAAAAGTGACTTATTAATTTTATTTTTTATTAGATCTCTTCTTTAACCGAAGACTTTTCACTGAGTGCAATTTTTGCAATTCAAAATGAGACTTAAAAAAAAAAAAAAGCAATCTACTAAGTTTTATTTTATTCAATGAACTCGTAATAGAAAAAAATATTATTTAAGAGTTTTCAGTGGATCGTAACTTAATATATAAAAAGTTCTTTATGAATTTCATTTTTTAAGTGTTCAATTTAAATTTTAATGATCAGTGATGTATATGATTGAATAAGAACTTAAAAAACTGTTCAATGTACCAAGTTTGGTTTAAATAGGAATGGGGTTAAATAACTATTATAAGCAATTGCATACATATTTTTCTGAAGTAAGAATTAACATAGAGTGATTTTGTTAAACTTAACCCATTTCTAAAACTCTTTCTATTTCATCTAATTGAAATTGTATTGAACCAAATAAAAGACTGAGAGATTTCTTACCTTTTAATCTTTTTTTTTTTATAACCATCAATTTAATTACAAAAATATGTTTTTAAATGAAGAATATGATGGAAAATATAATTTTAAAATAGAAATTTTGGTGGAGCACGTAGTAGGCTGGTTTGCCTCTTTTTATATATGAAAATGTAAATAGGTATTAGAGAATCAAATGATCACGTTTTCCAGTAATGTATTGCCTCAAATTTTCAAAATATAATCCAACATTATTAGAGGTTGAAGATGGTCAGAATTACGTGCAAAAAAAAAAAATACAAGAATATGAGTTTGTAAAGGATTTAATCTATAAAAAACTAGATATTAATGTAAAAAAAATTGACAACAACACAAAATCATTATAAGAGAGTTATTTATCAACATTATATTTCAATTATTTACAGATTCTTAGACTAATTTTTAAATTTTAGTTTTATACTTTGTATCAATTAATATAAAATTCTTTTTATTTGTTATTTGTGCGAGCGTCCAAAAGATCAAACCGTAGAGAAAGTGCGTGGTGTGCGTCAATGGCGTGTGGATTCATTTCAAGATATTTTAAATTCTTTTAAAAATTATACTTATAAATATAATTTTGAGATTTTGAGATTTGAATCGGATTGACTGACTTATCCTACTTTTGGCTACAAATATAAAAAACTTGTGTAAAAATGAGAAATCATATAAAAAAATTAGTATTGAATTTGATGAATTATAAGGATTTAGACAATTGGACTTGAAATTAAATTTATACAAAATAAATATTAAAAATAAAGGAAAAGATTGTATAAAAGGATACAATAAGTTAGAAGTATTTGACTCCACTTATGATATCAACTAAAAGAGGTAACACTTTTTTGTAGAAATAGCTAAATAATAAAAGATAATATTAACAATAGATTTAGTGGGTTGGAAAGTCGTGCCAGTTTTAGGATATGTATGTTACTTTCCATCAATTTTGTGAATTACTTGTTTTCTTTTCATTTTGCATTTTACAAATAGATTGCTAATTCAATATCTATACATTTCACATTTGTATTAAAAAACTCAAGATAACGAATCGGTTGATAGGTCGCGAAAAATTATCGGCTGATACAGTTGTGATTTGATGAATTGGTTCATCCTCATAATTATGAGAGTTTTAATGAAAGGTCACTTTCCATTAAAATATATATAGAGTAAAGTCTGATTGACTTATAAGGTGTGTACAGATGGAGGAGTTTTCACACCCTTAGAGACTAGTCGGGCGACGCCTGAACACCTCTAAACCTCAAAAAAAAAAAATGGTCCATCATTTTCGTATAGTGCATATAAAGCCAAAATATCTATTTTAAGTATAAGCAGCACAACATGAGAAATAAAATATATGATTAGCGAAAGAAGATACGACGAAAGAATAAGATTGAGGGTTGAAACAATATAAATAATGAGTAATCAAGGTGGATTTGGAAATGACTATAGACAGTCAAATTAAATATGCGAGAGCAAAACAAAGTGTAGCTCCCAAACTTTGACTAAAAACATTAGAGGTCTTAATTTTGAGTCCCTAATAATTCAATACACAATTTGGAGTATTGTCATAAATTCCGTTGCGGAATATTTTTAAATTCCCAAGGTTTTATCGGAAATTAAAAAAAATTCACAGAAAATATAATATTTTAAAAATAATAAAATAAAATAAATAATGTTGCCAATGATATTTCAGAAATAAAAAAATTACGACTTTTGCATACTCAATTTCACAAAACTTACAGACATTTAAGCATAGAAATGAAAACAGAACTTTCCAAAAATGAAAGTGATAGAATTTGCCCACATAAAAATTGAACGTGGGTATTTATACTTGTGAAGAAAGTCAAGAAATTGCCAAAAAGATTGAGGAAACTCTACTATGATGGCATCACATGTCTAAGATGATTTCATTTGTTGAGAAGGAATATTACAAATGAAAATAAATAATCTCTCAAATTGTGATTGGTAACAATGTTTGTCCAACAAAGACTATCTGAACGAGGGTGAATTATAAACAGCTACAACTACTACAAGGTTACATGCAAGAGTTTATCTGATATCTATAGAAGAAAGGGGGGGGGTGCCCCTCTCACAAAGGTGAGAGTTGTTGTTCCCAACAGTGGTGACTGCTCCATTTCTCTTTGGAACGTTTGTTGGCCTGGTTACAAGTTTAGATGATGACCGTTACTGTACCAACCTCAACACAAAAAGCCCTACTATAATTTTGTTAGACTCAAAAAAATGAGTCTTATGACTATCATTTGATGGGACAAAATAACAAATAGCTAAATGATGATGAAACAAGGGGATAATTCGACCCAACAGGACGAAGTTTTAAGGAATAAAAAAGAAACCTAGCGTGCCAGAGGTTTATCTCATTCATAATGTTCTCAACTCGCAGGTAGAAAGAAAGAGTAGAAAGAAAGAACAATAATAAGACGATTGTAGCTGTTGATGATGATGTTCATATCCTGTCAAACTCTCAAATTGCTCCCTAAAGAAAGAAAATTTCTTTGGGTTCTGCAACAAGATCCAAGATTAGGTTCTCTAGAAATAACTTTTAGAGGCAAAATCTTTCGTGGGTTGGGTCATACTTTTGACGATAAATTCTTTAAAGTGAAGATTTCTCCTGGAAACTAATCCTTAATGACACTATTCAGAAGAATGGTCAATCTGAAAGTAACTCCTTTTAAATTGTTAAATTATTCATAATTATAATTAGTATCAACAAGTTATTCTTATAAAAATATAATCATTACACTTTTATATAATATTAAATATTTTGTACTTATTAACATATTATTGTATTTTTATAGAACATCATACTGATGTGATAAATTTGACTGAATTTTACCACCCTGTCAAACAAACAACTCTCTTCAGTTTGGAAAACATCGGTGGAGGAAACCTCATTTTGAAAGATGAAAGTCTCGGAGCAATCAATCAAGGCAAAAATACTAGATATTCAGAAAGTTTCTAAGCTCCTTTAAAATTCCAGGACCGCAAAACCCTTCAAATATTCAAAGCAGAAACCACTACAAAGAAACTTTTCTACCACCAAAGGGCAAAGGTGGAGTCTGATGAAGAAAAACAATGAACAAGCACATCACCCCTCGGTTATTGTCCTTATGTTATAAGATATCAGGCAACAGTCTACAAATTGATTAGAAACTCTTCATTGATGGAGTTTTTAAAAATATCTATGTAAGAAGACAGACCAAGGACATTCGAGCAAGTGATCTAAACTCCAGGACTGCTCATGCTGCACTGTCTATACTCATGGGTTCGGCGTCCTCTTTCTCAGCCGCATGATTTCCAGACTTCTGCAGTTTTTTAATAAATGAAGGTCAGTAGAAAATGGAATTTATTCTGTTCATGGTTATCACTCAAAGTAAATGCATCCAAATAATTACTACATACCTTAGATTCCAGCTGCTCCAACTTGCTCATCTTGGCAAACATATTCCCGTAAAACTTGGCATCTTTCTTGTTATACTCTTTCACTTTCTCCTTGAGGATCTTGTACTCCAGTTTCACATCCCTGACAAACAAAACCCAATGTTAATTGACTGCTAATTGCACTTTGAGCTCAGTAAATATAACAGTCACCAATACATATGTTCTTACCTGTTAACAGGATCAATTTCCAGAGCCTTCTTAATATCCAGCTCGGCCAAATCAAGATCAGCTGTCTGTATGTATGCCTGGGCTCTTCTGTAGAGGGCTTTCACATTTCCGCTCTCAAGCTCCAATACCTGTATGATACATGGTACACTTCTCAGTAAACTAACCATGACATAGGCAATGACCTGGCCCTAAACAAAGAACAATATTTCATTTGATAGTATTTTCAATTAAAAGTTTCATTTAACACAACATTGACTGACACCCATATAATCAATATTTTATAAAAGAGTGAATGAACAACAATCTAAGATTTTGCATTTTTGGATCACAAAAACAACAGAAAAAAAACTAATAGCATGCATAATAAAATTAAGCTTGTTCTTAAGGATACACTTTGCAGCTAAAATGATGCACTCTGCACCTACACTACTAAGTCAAAATTCTTCACCACCTTTTGGTCCTAAAGAATGGAATGGTGATCATTGCTCAAGAGAATATTGGTGACCTCACAAATTTCGTCTAGGTGATTATTGTTCTTTTTATTCTTTGAACCCTTTGTCAAAGTGCAGTCAAAGAAGTAACAAACGCCAACTATATGCCGAAAAGTATAAGTATGTCTTCACATTTGCACATTAAATAAAATTTCCATGAAATAAAATAGTCATAGGAGATCTTAAGTCGTAGACAAACTTAGGTCATAAAAAAAAAAGATCAGATGTCAATTACATAGACCAACTTAACAAACCTTGGTGCATAGCTTCTCTGCCTGTTTGTAGTCTTTAAGTTTGAGCTTGCATGCTGCATTATTGAGATTGCATGTGATCTTGAGAACCTTGGACTCCTTCTTCTCCTCTTCACTAAATGAACTGTCATATTCGACGAACTTCGCAGCCTACAAATCAAAAGGCAGTTATAAGAGAGGGAGGGAGTGAGCCACGAGTGTGTGGGTGTGTTATTGGGGGTTTGGAAGCACTAGGAATAAGAGGGAATAATAATATTTCACCTTTTCATATCTCTTGGAAGCCTTGGCATATTTACCCAGTTTGTACAGTGCATTTCCTTCTTCCTTCTTCTTCCCAGCAGCCTCTATCTTCTCTTGGTTATTCATATCCCATGACTCTTTATCCTGAAAAACAAGGGAGTAAATTTTCAAATTTCAACTAGGTCACCACAAATCAGTATAGAACAGAGATAAACAAGATGGGACAGGTCAGACCATGTAAAAATAGCCTAACCAAATTATAGCTTAGGGCATGGAGAAATTAAGCAGCGCCACCAACATCAAAACTAGAATGGTGAAATCTCTAAATAGATGCCCAATGTCTAAACAGATCTCAATGATAAGATGATTTAGGGGCCAGCAGTTAGGGTCTATCTACATCTGATTAGCTCATACAGACCTTAGATCTAAATGATAGGATGATTTACAGACCAGCAGTTAGGGTCCATCTACATCTGATTAGCTCAAACAGACCTTAGAAAAATGATCGAGGTGGCTCACAACCTATCGGGACAGACCCTTGCATAGTAGCATTCATGAAGATACTGACCTTAACAAAAGAGACAAGCTCTATCTCATAATACACAGTGGAATTGGGAGGAATTACAGCCAATTCCTGCTTTGCCTCCGTTGAGCCAAAAGCATATTCTGGAGCAATAGTAACCAAAGCCACCTCACCCTTTTTCATTGCAACGACTGCTCTGTCAAGCCCTTCAATAACTTGGTCTGTCCAAAGGGTACAGCAACATATTAGCTCCCACTGATTGCAACAACAATCCAGTGTTTAACACATTTATCAGGGATTAAACCAATGTTACCTTCATCAGTTTTGAACTCAAAAGGTTCCTCCTCATCATGACCTTTCTTTAAAAACACAGTTCCATCTCCAAGCTTTCCAATCAATTTCACTGCAGGTACATCAAACCATCAGAATCAGCACTGACATTTTGGAAACTTCCAACTTCCGTTGCTGAGGAAGCTATTCATCTGATTATTCACCTTTTACCGTAGCACCATCATTTGGCTTTTCATAGCCTTCTCCTTCCTTAAGGATCTTCTTCAAAACCTTTTTGTCAGTGGTCACTTCAGACACAGTCTTCCAAGAAACCAACTCAAGCTCCACGTTTAGAATTGCATTGGGTGGAACGGCACCTTCATCCCCAGAAGCTGGCCGACCTTTCTCTTCAAAACCATCTGAAGAACATGGCAAAAGTTAAGAAACTGTACTTCACTTGAATCAATACAACTTTTCCAAAGCACATCTTTTAGCTGAAAACTTACATTGGGGCTTAACAGTAAGGAGCACCTTTTCCCCTTTCTTCATTGTTTTCACTGCTTTTGATAATGCAGGACAAAAATAACCTAGAAGAAAAGAATACATGTGTTGGTAACTTGTAACATAAAACCAAATGCAGTTCATGTCTGATGTTCAACCAACCATCTTTGACAGTAAACTCCACTCCATCAGATTTGGAAACCACAGTTCCATCTTCGAGCCTGGCTTCATATTTCACTATAGAAAAGATGAATGAAGTCAGCAATACAATTCAATATAAAGAAATCTGTAAGCAACAATTACTGGTCAAGGTCCACATGCACGTACCATATACTTCATCAGGTTCTTTTGGGTTCTCCCATTTCTCTCCTTCAATAAGGATTTTCTTGAAGATGCCTCCATCCTTGCAGATGTCTTTGACACTTGACCAGGAGAGCAGCTCAACATCAAACTGGAGAGTTGCATTAGGAGGGATGGTAGGTGGAGATCCAGACTCCCCATAGGCCAATTCTGGAGGAATTGTGAAGATCGCATTCTCACCCTTTTTCATGGTCTTTATTCCTTGATCCCATCCCTTTATTACTTGCCCTGTAATAGGGAACATCATCATGAAAATGACAGCAAATGCCACAACCACGGATATATTTAAACAATAATGTCAACTACGAAATTACAGCATTACCAACAGGACTGCATACTGCCAACAAGAACAATCAGCAACATTTAAAAGACATTGTTGCTCTCCTTTTAGGTTATTAAAATTTATTTCCACGGAAATTAATTGCTTAGGCATCTAAATCAGCTATATCAGCACATTTAGAGCTCAAACCATGAGTTTAGTTCTTATCCATTTTTCATCTTAAAATAAACAATGAATGATAATATGTCAACTAAGGTTACTCATGTTTCTTTCTTTGATACTTATAAAGTTGATAAATTATAAGCGTATGCTTTTTCCATTTCCTCTCCTGTAATGCATATCTATGAATTTACATACAAACCAAATAATCAGGTGAATATGAAGAGAAAATTCCCTCCACTCTTGTGCACTTGTAATGTGATTACATGAATTTCACTTGACACCCACCTTCTCTAAAACATCACAACAGTATCCAATTCACCTTTTAAAATGTGCTTTGCACGGTATTCCTTACTATACTACACAAATTTTGTACAATTTTTTTCAATTTTTGGATACTATAAAAAATATGTGAAATCTTTCAAACTCACAAATTAGATCATAAAATCCCCTTTTCATCCATTTATCCATGAATTTCATATATCTTTTAGCTATTATATGATAATTAATATCCAAGAAATCTATTTCCCTATTTTTCACTCTGTTTTCTACACAGATTTCTCTATTTTTTCAATTCAGGACTTCCACAATTGAGACTAGATAGAGTCTTGAGCTCCACATAGTTAGGTGTGACGTGAAGAGAATCTTATGGTGTATGAAGTTCTATCTCCTTCTAATCATTCTATCTCTTGATTTTAAGCTTCTAAGTTTTAAATATCAATGGTTGATACTCATCAAAATTTAAAAGACAAGATTATATAGGTTGAATTATCAATTGATGGTGAAACTTTTACATACTTCATTGTGATGTAATTACCTATCATGGGAAGTCTCGCCAGTGAGTCTCAGTTGAATGGTGTCACTAGCCCAACTAATTTAAGTATTAATATGATAAAGACATGTCAAATCTTTCAAATACAACCAATCCAATAACATTGCTTTTATGTTTTTAGTCATTTTTTAGACTGTATTTTCTTATTTTGTTGCTTGCCAACACAAAAGCAAATAACAACCATTTTATGAACAAACAGTTCATGTTCATTTCATAGTCACCTGTAATTATCATCGTCATCATCATCAGCCAGTTATCCCATCAATCACCTTAAATTATTATAAAGTAAAGGATTTGCTTGACAACTATTTGTGAATGTAAATATCTAAAGACATTTATTACTTGGTGAATATTTGCTAATGTGACAAACCCTTGTCTCTGTACTGAAGGAAAAAAAATCCACATACACACTCCTTAGGAGGGCAGGCCCAATTTGAGAGTGGAAAGTGCATAAAATGGTCTTCATTTTAATTTGACAATCATGACATGCTTTTATGTAAGAATTTGAAAGTCCCCCCTAAGCCTTCCTAACAAGGGTTTCAACACTTCCTAAAATGAAAAAAGGCATCATATTCACAGATTGTTTCTAACAAGTCACCAACAAAGGACCTACTCCCGGCCTTCAAGCAAGCTCAAGTCCGCATAGTTCTCCTAACATCATCTCTAAATAGGAAGATAGGAGATGAGGGGAGACATCAAAGAAAAAGTGTAGTGTTCAATAGTTTTTGAGTTTTGTACCCTTTGTGTCCTTGGAGTGTTCCATTGAGTGTTCTTCTAAGTTTAGAATGAATATTTAAGTTGTATTCAAGTGTACTAGTATTCTGTAAGTATCCTCTTTGTATTATAATGTCATCTGTTTCAGTTTTCTCATTGCATCTATGTTTTCAACTTCACAAGAAATTTTGAACTCTATGAAAATTTGAAGTTTAATTCCCAATTACATTGAAAGATTAGAGGACCAAGGCTCCATTGACGCAGAAGTCTGTTTGTTGCCTGAGAAAGGCATGTTAAGGACTTACTACTGTTGTCAAGCCACTCTAATTAATTGAATTATAAATGGACAATGATCATAGAAGGAATAAATTCTTAAAAGTCTTCTGAAGTCTTTTGAGAGTACTACGTCTACATCAGCTAGTGATAAGAGGCTCACTTGCATCTTCCACGTCTTTTAATACCGCTGCATCTCACTTGCCATGGATAATGATGAAATAGACATTAAGAACTTAGAAGAAGTGGCTTATGAAGACCTAACCTAGATCAAGCTATAATAAATTGGAAAATGCCAAAACTACCTCTTTCCCATATCTACATCCAAGGAACTTTTGAAGAACATGATGATTATCATATTAAAACCGTAGAAAAGACAGCTTCAATCCTTGGAAGTACAGACAAGATCAATCTTCTGGTTAAGAGGATGATTGACCAAATCAAGAACAAATACAACTGCAGTATGTGCTATGTAACAGGTAGCTATAAAACTCTTTATAGATCAGGATAAAAAACTGCAGTATGTGCTATGTCAGAGACGAGAGGTATAGAGTTTTTACAGACTCTTTAGTGAAAATGGTTGAATCAAGTCTTTGTAATGGCCTATCTTCTTTAACTACTTTCCAAATTTCACAGTAGATTTAAAAGATAAAGGCATCCTAGACACTCTTGAGTGACAATAGGAATCCAGATTAAAGGCTATCTATGGGGCCAAGAAATAGAAATGTTAGAAACAAATTTTTAATGCAAATGTTTGTACCCCAGAAGAGATCAAATGGGATGATGTGATCCTTCCAGGAAAATGGGAAATAGAAGATGCTCAACCAGTAGTTAATGAGGTAAGAAATGAAATAGAAACAATAGTTGATATCCAGATGGAAAGGTAGAAATTAATTTTGGATCAAGCAAGTTTAATAAAAGAAGATTCTATTCAGTTCCCTCAAAGACCCCAACTCCAGCATTGAGTAGATCATATTCTACAAGGGAAAATCTTGAAAAGGACAAAAAATCATTTTTAAATAGTCCTAGTGGAATAGTTTATGCTACTTATGAGAGGTAATTTTCTGATAATAAAACATATTGCCCTTCAAATTCTTATAGATCTTAATTATAACTCTCCTCTTCAACTTAAAAGTCCGTTAATTTCTTGTAGAATCCGAATTTGCATGTTTAAAATGCACTTTTCTATTAAAATTGTTAAAACTCTTCCTTTTCTTCTCAAACTCTTCCTTTTCTTCTCCTACTCCCAATCACCCCCTTCGTCCTATTTCTCTTCTTTTCTCGTGGTGTCATTGGTAAGATTTAAAAATCCCCCAAGCCCAACATCGACCCTCCATATCCCAGCTCTGATAAGATTCTGGAACAGGTTCTGCGTTCAAAGCTTTGACTTAAAATGTAAATATCAATGCTTTGATTAGAGCTTACAAGCAAGGCATTGATAAGAAGTAATCTAATAATGAACGTGTAAACCAAATAAAGAAGTTCACCTAAATAAATATTTCAGCATATTTTTCACATAATTTAAAGATAAATAAAATGTATAAAAGGTTAACATTGATAAGGAATTAGATCATAGATATATAAGAACATAAATATATAGTCATAAGTTTTTTCATGAGAAAACAATCCTTGCCGATGACATGTCGATGAAAAATTCTAAATATTAGAGGAAGTGGGATAGGGAAGTTTGAAATTTTAGATTCTCAACGATTTTAAATCTCTTGGATGAGCTGGACTTGGGTATAGATTAAAAATCATCCGAGAATTTAGATTTCTAAATCCATAGATTTTATTATGCACAAACTTGTTCAAGGAGAAATTTACTTTTTATTTCTCTTGTATACATTTAGAATAGATGTATTTAAGGTGAGTTCCACTACTTTTTACCAATATAAAAATCTTTCATACACCTTGTATACCTTTAAATAGTCAAAATGAAATTTTATAAGAACTTTGAAATATCCAATTATGACAAATAACAAAATAAAATATCACGCAATCAAATTGCCTCCAATAATCCAACTGCACTTGACCTAGCATGGCAACAGCTTGAACTGGAAATTTTGATATTTGACTGATTACGACCAAGTTCCTGCATTTCAGTCCTTCGTCTCGATCAAACAGAGACTTTTTGTCATTAACAATAGGTAGGCGATCAGTAATCCCAAAATAATGGTTGTTCATGCAATCAATCCATTCATTCGACAGTCTGCTCCTATTTCATTCAAAATTTCTGCTTTCAATTTATTTAGTTATGTTCATCAAATCAAAACAACACTTACATGAACACAATGAGAAACCAATAATCCTATTCATATGAAATTCTCAAATAAGCCACAAAAAGAAGCCCGAAGCAGAGCTTTAATCGAGATCCTCAACAAATCCAAGCAACTGATCAAGCGTCTTTACATAATAATCAAAGGGTATAAAGAGACAAAAGAGATAGAAGTCGACACTAGAAAGGACTAACCTTGGCCAAGCTTGAACTTGAATGGGGTGCCTTTGTCTCTGCTCGAATCGAACTGGGTCCCATCAAGCAATGTCCCAGTGTAATGAACTGCAATCAAATCAAACAAAGAATCGCCAAATTACCAACTAATCTATGCCGTCAAATCGAACGAGAAGCACAGGTAACCGATCCAGTTTCTACACAAAGGAAGAAGACAAGAACACGATACCTTCGACATCATCTCCATTTTCAGGAGTGTCCCAACCCTCTCCTTCTTTTACAAGTTTCTTCTTCAAACCCTGATGTCCAATCTCCTTCTCTTCTCCTACCTTCATTATCGGGCTCTCATCGGGCAGATCGAGGCCTCCGTTCATCTCCTCAGCCGGTGGGATATCAAAATCCTCATCCATTTCTCACTCAAACAAAGGAAGCAAACAGTGACAATGAGGATGTAAAAATAGAGGTCTAGAGTGAGGAAAAAAATTAGCAGTAGATAGCAGAAAAGGTAAACACTGATCAAGACGAAAGACGAAAGACGAAATGCAGTGTGACGAAGCCAAGCAAAGAGGGGATTTTATAGTAGTGAGAGAAGGAAATTGAAGAAAGGTTGCCCTGGTTCTAGAGAGTTCTGCATGTTATAAGAAATGAAAAATGACATTATGAAGGGTCGGGATCTTTCCAGAATCAAGAGATGAGAGAGAGCAAGACTCGTGCGGAGTTTTACCAGTTCTGTCGGGAGGATTGTTGGTATCCCAATCGGGTCGGATTTAGGTTACATTCAGATTCATATATTATTATATTTCATAAAAAATATCACAATGATAAAATTAAATTTTATCAACTTGATAATATAGACTAGAGTCACAAGCTTTCGTTAATTAGTTTAGTTTACTTTTTTAATAATATTATTACTTTTAATTCAAGAAGGGGAGTTAGTCTGACAGTAAAAAGACTCCTCTAATAAGAAAAAAAGGTTTTGAGTTTGATTTAATCTCTAAAACCCTTAGACCACTCTCCGAACACTTTGGTGATAAAAAAAAATATATTATTTTTTATATTTTGATCTTATTAAATTAAAATATAGATTGTTACCATGCCATTATGAAAGAAATCTTATTTATTTGATTAAAATAAATAAATAGATAGTAGATAGGTAGTACCACTTTAAATATATATTTTGTAGTTCAAACCAAATAGTTATAAAATTATATGAAGTGATTCTTTTTTAAATTCACACATAAAAAATTACTTATTTGATTTTGTAAGATTAATCAACTCTGTTACATTAAAAAGTTATTTGACTTTGCTTGAGCCACAAAAATCTCATGACTTAAATTTATAGACACTTACTGTAAAATATTTTATATTTAAAAAATCAATACACTAATATTGATATGTAAACTCTAACTTTATTATTTTACATTTAAATAATTTATTATTAAACTTTAATTGAACCAACTTATCTATTTGTTAAAATGGATGGATAAGTTTTAATTGATTCACGATGGATTGTCCATTGATTAAAAATGGTTAAATTTAACTAAAATAAGTAAATAGATTTTTCTTAATTTTAGTTTATCATCAAGTTAGGATACATTCACACGTTATATAAAAATTGATACTCAGGTATATTTTGTTGGTTTTTTGAGAAAAATAGATATTAATGTGAATTTTTCTAAAAGAAATAATTCATTAAAAGTTTGCTTTCTATTTTTAAAATGTTCTCTTGTTTATTTGTCATTAACTTTTATAAAAAAAAAAATGATAAATAAGCCAAAAAATGGTAATAAATAAGTTTCATCTACCATTTAATAAATGAGTCTTTCATTAGGTACATTACCTCATTTAATATATGGGATATCTAGATAAAACTCAGGTTGACCAATAGGAATTTTTAGTTGTATTGTTCATTTTCAGTTGAGTCAACTTATTTAACAAATGATTTAAATTAGATGTAAGTTGAAGTGAGTCAACAGTTTAATAAATATATGTGAGATTATGTCAATCATTTTAAGTTTGATCTTGGTCCATTCTTAATGAACCATTTAGATTAGATGTACAACTTGGGTCAGACCTAACCTTAGTCCACATGAAAAAACCTAGAAAAATTTGATATTGGGCCTAGTGCAAGAAGGCCCAAGTTTGGTCCAGAACTAAAATTTGAGCCAAATGTTATAAAACTCAATTTTTGTTAATCAGTATTATTCTAATGTGAACAAATATAATTATATAATTTATACTTTATATATAACACAGCAAATCCATTTTAAAAAAAAAACGTGAACCCTAATACACCCACATTGCGTTGGTTCTTACAAAAGCAAAATTGTCTAGGCTTGTGTTTGGACAAATTGGGAAGAGTTGGTTTTGGTTTGAATCCGAACTCGGACCCATTAGTTAGAATTTAGGGTTGTGTCTCGTTGACCCAAAACACAGGTCAACCTACTGAAGTTAACACTTAATTAGATCATGTATGGATTGGACCAACCCCCATTTATGATTGTCCAAGACGAGTCAATCCATTTAAGATTGTGTATGTAACGGCACACCGGCAGCCAACACCAATATTGTTCGCTTTGGATTTGACACTCGCTCATGACTTTGCTTTGAGATGTGTACCCATATACACATCTCAAAATGTCTTGATGCTAATTGAAGGAGAGCAGTTATCGGCATTTGTTTGACGTTAAAGGAGGGGAGAACATGGATTACCCTCAGATTCCTCTGTTTGGTAGCAGGAAAGTAGAGATAAAAAATCTTAATTTTACCTCGCTCTCGCAAATCAATCTCAAAACCCTTCAGTCGCTACTGCCTAATAGTATTCATAAAACTCTTTAGCCTCTCATTCTCTTTGTATTCTTCTTAATCCCTTCTATAACGGCAAATGGAACTCAATGCAAATCAAATTTCAATATAACATCTTTATTTTTAAAATTTGTCAATTTATTAGAAAAAGTAATTTTACTAAAATAAATGAAATATTTTCAACGTTATGATTATAAAATAAAAAAATTATTTAAATTTTATTTATTTGATTTAAGTAATTAAATTTGATAGAGAATAAAAATATTCTTTTCAATTATTTATTTTCATTTGTTTAAATTTTAAGGTTCTACGTGTTTTACGATACTAACTTTATATAAATCCAAGTACTAATAAATTTCGGATCATTTATTTCAATTTGAGATATAATGCTTTAATAACTCACTTACGTTAGCATAGCATGCCATTGTTTAGAAATAAAATATTTTGCTTGCAACTTGACGAGATGAATTCAAATCCGACTCAATCAAGTGTCAAATATTATTTCATTAATCCGATCAATTTAAAATATGGGTTGGTCCACAATTTTCTTTTTTAAAAATTGAGTTAAAATAGGACGATGCTTTAAAACACTCTCTTTATTCTTATATCACTATTTGATGATTTTTTAAAATTAGTTATTTATAATAAATATATTTTAAAGGTAGAGATTTGTTTTTATAAATGTCTTTTTGCTTAAACCATATCAATATAATATTTATAGATCCAATTATGCACTTAATTACAAAGGTTAGGCCGTGACCCAATTTAAACCGACCTAATTTAGTTGAGTTGAATTGAAAATGAGTTAGAATTTTAAAAATAGATTCAATTATATAGTCCAACATGGATGTATGAAATATTTTTCACTTATAAATGAATTTTTAGGCACTCTTATCCAATTTCACAATTTTTTAATATTTCTAAAAAAAACTTTTAAAAATATTTTAGTCTCGTGTGTTGAAAATTTTAGCAAGTCAAACAGGGAATACATCTCATTCCCAAATGAGGGGTTCTTAATATTAATTTTATCTTAATTATCATTCATTATTTTGAATTTTTTATAAATTATTATAATAGCGTATTATATTATGTATTTCACGTCACCAATGAACAAATTATGAATTTTATGAAGATATGTCTTGGCATTTTTATTTATTTATTAGGATTAAAAAATTACATGTAAAACATGCTTTTTTCTTTATCTCACTTTTTATGATTAGAAGGCAAGTGTTTATTTGAAATTATAATCATGAGAAAAAATCTACATAAAATTATATAATATTATTATAAGATATATTGCTAATTTTTATTGTAGTTTCTATGGAAAAAAATTCTAGATTTTTTTTTATATTATATGGATTTGTTAAAAATTATTAATCCTCATAAATTATTAATATATCAAAATTTTCCTTTTTAAAGTTACCAAATAAGAATTTTTTACCTTTAGAGTAAATTCTAACTTTTTCACTTCAATTATCAAACAAAATAAATATAATAATTACAAAAGCTATTCATAATTGATTATCAAAATTTACCTCTCATCCAAACGCAACCAATGAGTTCGATTCCGATTCCCACTTAAACTCTTCTCATCCACTCTCTACGAGATTACCTTTCATAGTTTACCCTAGTGTATAGATGGAGAAATTTATATATCCTCTTAAATTAGCTTATAATATAAAATAAAGGCGCGACTTATAGACACATGAAAAAACAGTTTCTACACACCTGTTTTCAGATGTTAGAGTGAAATTACCATTCTGCTTCTGTATTTTCACTCATTCGAATGAACTGTCAGTTCATTTTGACATTTGTTAGAACGAATGTCCTACGTATAAATTTAATTCATTCGAACGAATGAGGTGAACAGTAATGCGCGTTACTGGGATTTCATTCAAACCACTCTGCACAATATTGATTATTTAAATAATAAATTTTATTTTAAAACTTTAAAGTTATTTTTTAAGCATTGTGTATTTTCAAAATTTCTCAAATTGAATATCCGGACTAATTACGATAACCTGATAAAAATACTTTAAGACTTCAAGGTATTTTGACACTCCCAAATACTTAAAACACAATATTTTACAAATAAGGGTATTCCTAAGCTATGCCAAAAACACATTTGGGAGTGTCAAAAGACCTTGAAGTCTTAAAGTATTTCTAGCAGGTTATCGTAATTAGTTCGGATATTTAATTTGAGAAATTTTGGAAATATACAGTTCTTAAAAAATAACTTTAAAGTTTATTATTTAATACACTATGCATTACTGTAGCATATGGAAGATAGACCATTATTTTTTAAGCAGTCTCTATTTTCAAAACAGCATAGGAATACCATTATTTGTAAAACACTGTATTTTAAATATTTGTAAGTGTCAAAAGACCTTAAAGTCTTAAAATATTTTTATTAGGTTATCTTAATTAGTCCGGATATTCAATTTGAGAAATTTTGAAAATACATATTGCTTAAAAAATAACTTTAAAGTTTTATTTTTTTTATTATTTAAATAATCAATATTGTGCATAGTAGTTCGAATGAACAATCCGTTCGAATAAACGAACGAGTGAACAGTAACGTGAATTACTGTTCATCTCATTCGTTCAAATGAATTGAATTTATATGTGGGACATTCGTTTGAACGAATGTCAAAAAATCTTACCGTACAGTTTAAATGAGTGAAAATATAAGGATAAAATGATAATTTTATCATAAATTCTGAAAATGGGTATGTAGAGCCTGGAATAAAAATACTCATTTTATATAAAAAAAAAGTTTACATAAAATAATAACAAATTTAATATGAAAAGTATTTTGTATTTCGACGAAAAATTTCGCGTCCAAACGTACTCCGAAGTTCTAAGCCGACCATTTTCGTATGCTACAGTATAGTGAGAGAAATTTAACGGCATCTCCAGGTAGCGGTCAGCGTGGTTGATTTCCTCGAGTCTTTTCCGTGGGAGGCGAAAATTCCCGGCTGATGGAGGCCCTGTTTTAATCTCTACCTGAGTGTGTTAGTCAGAACCAGTGGGGCCCACTTCATTTGTACCCCACCAAAACGCTCGGGGGATATGCTAGTCTCAGCCATTTCCGTACCTTCCTCACGTGTTCTCTCCACTCTTCTTCACTCTCTGTTCCTCTCTCTCCTCCAAGACCGACTTACTTTACAGGTTAAACCAAATCCGCCTGCTACTACTTGCATTTTCCCATTCCTCCTCCTTTTCCTCATCAAGTCATGGAGAACGACGACAAGCATAGGATTCACCAGCCGCAAGGTCTGACTCTATTTCTTTCATGGCCTATCCGTCTATCTATGGATCTATCTGTTTATTACTTTAATTACTTCATCCCTTATTCATTTCTAGGTTTGTGTTACTTTTTACCGGTGGGTGGGGGGGGGGAGGAATGGATTTTGTGTGTTTGGGTTCATCGGTGATTCTTGTTCTTTGGAATTTCATGCTTTTTTCTTTTCTGAGTCCCTTTCCTTTTATTTTACTATCTGTAGAGGGTTTTTATGCGTCATGCCTTTTCTTATCTTCGTCGGTGATGCTTGTTCTTTTGGAATCTCATGCCTTTTTCTTTTCTGGGTTTCTTTTCCTTTTCCTTATCTGTAGAGGGTTTTGGGTTTTTATGCGTTTTATTCACGAGTTTTTGTTTTTGGAATTTCATTCCTTTTCTTATCTGCGTCCATTTTTCCTTTTCTTTTTTATAGAAGAATTGAAAATCAAATGCGAAAAACTAATAATACAATAGGAGAGCTATGCCTTCTATAAGAGAGCTATACAAGACCATGCAACCAGGCTAAGAGGAAAAGACATAGAAGAAACGCCAAATAGACAAAAACTCCAATCTCATGCACCCTGACCCAGTAATCTGATTTTACAAGGACTCCACAACTGCCGACCACTTTTGACTCCCACTTTCACCGGGAAATCTGCTACACTATTTGCTCACTATCTAACATGTCTGTAAAGAATGTTTTTTTTCCTATTTGCCTCTCTGATGTTTGTAATAATGTTAATCAACCTCCATGGGGGACCTTTCTACCATTAGCCCAAGCAATAGCATTAATGGAGTCACTTTCGACAATAGGATTGCCATCCCATGCCTCACCCCAGGTAAATAGCTTTCCCAATCGCGATTAATCCTGCCTCATTTGATTCCATAGTCCCTGTAGGTTTAGAAAAGAGCAATAACATCCTACTCCTATCGTCAAAAAGTACACACCCTATACTTGTCTGGCCGGGCCTACCCCTAGCTGCACCATCCATATTACACTTGTAAAAGCCCAGCTTAGGCTTCGTCCAAGCCACATTAGCCCTCTTTTTTCTTTTACCCCCTCATATATCCTTCCCACGACAGATCAATGTCCTCTAGAGAACACCCAATGAACTCCTTCCATGGTGAGAACCCACTAGATTCTACTTAGCCCTCTCAAAAACCTCCCCAACAACTCCCAACTTTCCTTCCAAGATTCTACTATTCTTTTCTTTCCAAACTGACCAAAAAATTGCTGCTGGAATCAACTTCCACACCACACCCCTCCTCCCTAGAAAGTGACCTCTTGACTACTTTAACAATACATCCCCACATTCCCATCAAGAACCCATAAACAATTTTTTTTTTTGAGCTCTAACTAAAAGAACCCATAAACAATTGATCAAACCCAGGAATATATCCCAAACACCTATGTCGAATTGAGACCTACACATCAAGTGATTGGTAAATTCATCCTCTAGTCCACACAACACACAAGATTCTAATAGACTCTTGCAAAGGACCTCTACCCCTCAAATTACATTTCACCAATATTTTTCATTTAATTGTTGCTCAAGTGAATACTTGAGATTTAGGTAGGATTTTATTGTTCTAGGTCAAAGCATAGGGTGGGCTAGAGTTCTGATAAGAGGAATACACTTCCCTGAGGACATCTCTATTCGAGAAGATCCCTGAAGGGGCACTATACTAAATCCATCTATCCTCCTCCTCAATACAAACATGTGCTTCTCCTAACAACCTCTTTAGTGAGACGTATTGTTCTTCTTCAAAGCCCCTTAAGGCCCTCCTGAAGCTACTGACCATTGAGGCAAACCATTCACTTCCAAATAATAGCCACCAACCAACGCATCCTTGTTCCTGACAGCCTTATATAGCCTAGGATAAGCTTTACTCGGAGCCCTCTCCCCCCAAGCATTTATCTCTCTAGAAAGAAACCCTATTGCCTTTGCCCACCAACAACCTAATGCCATCTCTAGAAGTGCTCCAATTCTACCCTCACCATTACCTAATCGGAGGATCATGTTGGCTACGGATGAACGCTCCCTAGCTTCTAACTTCCATCCCCCCTATGTCATCCACACCATACTAGCCACCAACACCTTCCTCGAAAGAGCTTCCCTTTCTATGGCAAACCTCCCAAGGCCACTTGCATAACAATGCATGATTCTTATCCTTAACACTGAAGATTTCCAAACCCCTTTTTTTCTTGAGATAGTGACATCCTCCCACCTAACCAAGTGATTCTCCTCTTATTGCCTTTCCCTTCCCATAGAAAATCTCTCTGTAGTTTCTCCAATTTCCTCGCAATCCCCTAGGTACCTCAAGCATAGACATAAAATACGTCGGAAGATTAACCAAGATTGACTAAATAAGGGTCAACCTACCCCCCAAAGAAAAATAACTCTTGCTCCAAGCATTCAACCTTTTCTCAACCCAAAATGATTTAGATCTAGGGTTCCCTCCAATAGGAAGACCCGGATAAGAGAATGCGATCTTTTCAATTCTGCATCCTATTTCGTCCTCCAAGGATTTTACAGCCTCTTCGTCCAATCCAATTCCCATAATACTATTCTTCCCTAAGTTTATTCTCAAGCTAGACACTAGCTCAAATCATCTTAAGACTACTTTCACGGCAAACAACTCCTCCCTGGATGCATCACAATATAAGAGAGTATCATCCTCGAATTATAGATGAGAGATCGACATACCACTCGAAATAACCTCCAAACCTCTAATGATACCCATCTCTTTAGCCCTTATCCTCAATCAATTTAGATAAACGGGGAGAGAGAGAGTCCCTTGTCTTACACCCTTGGTAGCAACTATTGGCTCAATTTGGGATCCATCCATCAAACTATAATATGACAAGCCTTGGATGCAAGCTTTCATCCCCCTCCTCCACTTTAGACCAAAACCCATTCGTCCAAACATGAAATCCACAAAACCCCAATCAACGTGACCATAAGCCTTCTTCATATCCGGCTTGAACAAGACCTTAGTTTTCTTATCCTTATGTCTGGCGTGTATGATCGCATTGGCAATTAGGGCTCCATCTAGAATCTGTCTACCCTCAATTAATGCCCCTTGTGTCTCATCTATTACCTCTCTTAAAACAACCCTAAGTATTCCGACTAATACTTTTTCTTTTGAAAGTGAACTTCAATTGAAGAGAAGGAAAAAAAATACAAGAGCCCAAAATAGGCCAAAATTAGCCTACCAAAATCAAAAGAACTAGCCCACCCCAAAACTCAATAAAATGTTTACAATTTCCGAAGCAAGAGACACCCCCAAACGAGCCAATTCATCGGCTACCGAATTAGCCGATCTAGGAATCCAAACAACTCTAAGATGAAAAGAATCAATAATATGACGAATCCTTTCAATTATCCAAACACTCCACGGACATTGGGAACCCAAAGCCCACCCAATAACAATCTGAGAGTCACCTCTACTAAAATCCCATGAACTCCAACCTCCTCCAATTTTTGGATACCATGCCATAAGCCAACCAATTCCGCATCAACAACAGAACCATTAGGAAGAGGACTGGCAAACAATAGCAGAGTAGACTAAAAAACAGAACGAATAAGCCCCCCCATAACCAGCCAAACCTAATTCTCTCAAACAACTTCCATCAAAATTCAGTTTAAGACAACCACTAGGTGGAGTCCAAGGAACTTGAGTTGTACTTGATAACGAATGAATAACCGAATCCACAGAAGCCCAATCTCTACATACATTAGAAATAGACACACCCCAAAAAGTAGAGGACTCAATCAACCACGAAGCTGCCCGAATCTTAATGATGTCCAAAATAGATGTCACAGATCTCTCCTTGCCACGAAAAATCCTATTATTTTGTTCAAGCCAAATGGACCATACAATACTTAAAGAAGTCACCCGCCAAAGGCTTCGCTGAAAAGAAGTACCCAACCCCACCACATCCTCATTAAAAAGCTCGGCCCACGAATGAGGCAAACAAAAGAGAACTCCCAACAATTGCAAGAAATGCATCCAAATTTGATAAGAAAACTTGCAATGAAGTAATACATGACTAACTGACTCTGCAGCCGATAAACATAAAGGACAAGCATTCACGATAATTATCTTTCGCAACCGCAAATTATCAATTGTTAAAATCTTCTGCAGCCCTGCAACCCAACCAAACATCTTCAATTTAAGAGGACAGATCCCCCCCCAAATTTTAGGATTAATATATGGAACATTACCCACCAACAACAGTTTCTTACAGAGACTGCACAGAGAAATAACCATGAGGATCAATCTCCCAAATCCGCCTATCTATCCCAACTCCTTTTATAAAAATAGTCTCCAAAAGGGACATAAATGATAACCAACTGTCCACCATCCAATCCTCCAACTGTCTACGAAACTTAGGACCCAAGACTACCTTATTATGGATTATCTCATAACAATCCCTAACAATAGCCTCTTCATTTTCCGCTAGAGCAAAAAGCATTGGAAACGCATGGGCCAAAGAAACATCACTTACCCATTTATCCACCCAAAAGAAAATATCATGACCTGAGTATGCACGATATCTAATATGTCGACCAAAATCCATAGCCATGGAACAAAAACCCTTCCAAAAACCTGAAACTCTACCAATATTATTGGCAATTCTCCAACCAGACCCCAACAACCTATATTTTCTTTTAATGATATCTTTCCAAAGCACTTCAGAAGAATCTCCCAACCGCCATAACCATTTACCAAGCAAAGTCTCATGAAAGTGACGAAGTGGACGAATCCCAAGACCACCTTCCTCCTTTGGTTTGCACACTCGAGACCAATTCACCAAATGGAATTTTCGCTTAGCGACGGTATCATTCCACAACAATTTTCTCTGAATCCTCTCCAGCTTTTCCACCACTGCCACTGGACACTTAAAAACACTTAGACAATAAACCGGAAGACTAGATAAAACAACCTTAATCAAGATAACCCTACCTCCGAGCGACAAATACTTCCCCTTACAGGCAGACAATCTTTTCTCTGTTTTGTCAATAATTGTATCCCAACACACCTTACGAGGTCTTCCTTTACATAAAGGAATCCCTAAGTACTTGGAAGGAAAAGAAGCAACTTTACAACTCAGAATCGATGCCAGAACCGCACACTGTTGATAATCAATATTAACCCCCATCAAATCACTCTTGTCAAAATTAATCTTCAACCCGGAGCAAATCTAGAACCACTGAAGAACAACCCTGACCACTCTGAAAAGTAGGAAAAGGACAGTATCATCCGCATATTGAAGATGAGAAATCTCAATATCAGAATTCACGATATGGAAACCCTGAATCCAACCTTGAGAAAACATCATCTGAAACATAAGATGAAGTGCCTCCGCCACCAAGACGTAAAGATAAGGGGGAAGACGTAAAGTATTCCGACTAATACTTTTACTAACAACTTATGCAAACAACCGACAAGACTAATAGGTCTAAAGTGAGCCAACTCGGAAGTACCTTCCTTCTTAAATATCAAGGAAATCAAAGAATTTTTGAGCTCCTTATTGAGAACCCCCCTACAGTGGAACTCCTAAAAAACCTCAAGAAATCCTCACGAATGACCCTCCAACAAGCCTTAAGGAACCTAAAGTTATATCTGAGCTTTATCCTCAATCAATGCTCCCTAATGCCTTCAAAATTTCTTCCTCAACAAACGCTCTCTCCAACCATCTACCCTTCTCCTTTGAGAGTTTCTCCAACTTGACCCTTGCTAGTACAAGCCTACATACTCTTCCCATAAGTAGAACTTGAGACATCAACTAACTAAATGGAGATAAAGGAGTACCTTGGGAAGAGCCATTACTAGTGTTTGGTATAGTAATGACATTTCCTATAATAGGTGAAACTGGTACTATTTCCCTTCTTCTTATTTGTAGATTCTTTTTTTTTTTTTGGGATGAGATTTTATGCTTTTTGATTCATGGCTTCTTGTCATTTTGGAATATGATTCCTTATTCTTTTCCGTGTTTACTTTCTTATATAGCTGTTTTCCCTCTATCTAATGCATTTTGGTTTGTGCAGGGCATGAGAATCATGGTGGTCATGTTTGCCACAAATGCGGTTGGACCTTCCCCAACTCCCATCCAAGTGCAAAGCAGCGAAGGGCCCACAAGAAGGTATGTGGGAAGATTGAGGGCTTCAAGCTTATTGGATCCAAAGACAAGTCCCATTCTGACAGCGATTTTTCCGATGAAGATCAGAAGCTCTCCAGTAAGAACTACATGTTGCTTAGTTGAAGCCCTTTAATTTAGACTAGACTGTAAAACTGGCACTTGATTTGGATATTTTGCTGGAATGGATTGATACATGTTCTGCTGGGAGATTTGGATGCGGTGGAAATCGAAAGTTATATTAGGTGGGATGCTGTTTCCCAACTGCTTGTTAAATTTATGCGGGGATGGTTATTGAGGGAGGAAAAGGCAGAAAGCAGTATGCCCGAATGCATATACAGGTTTAAACCACCTGTCATTGGGATGAACCATACCATTACTTAATGATTTGATTAGGTCAGATACTGGGTGTTTTTCCCCTAACAGATGTTTGTTCTGTTGTGCGATTGGATGCTGTGGAAATTGGAAACCTCTTTAGGTTGGATATGTTGTAACTTAATACATATGGATTATTGTCACTGATGGTGGTGATTTAGTGCCAAAAAGGCTAAAAACAGCATGTCCTGTATGAAATTCAATTGTAATCGCCAAGCATTTGGGATAATTTAGACCTATGAATAATCAATGTTTCTACTCTCATTCTGTATATACATTGAAGTGGTTGCTGTTTGTCTTTCTAGAATCAATTGGGCATGAGAAGGTCGGTGGAATTGCTGGTGACGAAGTAACTAAATCTGAAGATGAGGTATTCTCAGATGCTGTCACTGAATTTGCAGATTCAGAGTCACGTCATATGGTTGAGGAGGTTTTGGTTTCTGGTACCCAAGAACCGAATGTAAATGCTCAAAGAATTGCTGATGAAATGCAGCATTTTCCTACAGGTTATATATTCTTTTTTCTTGAAGACTTTGATGCTTTGGATACATAGGATGCCTATGGATTTTCAACATGTCTAGCTATCTCTTCCATCTTTGTTTGTCCATGTGACAGTGTTAGATTCTTAAACTACATTGAACGCGATAATGTTCTACACTTTGTGTCCAAATAATTATCAGAGGTATGCTCTAATATTGTTTAGATGGAAAAGTTGGAAATGCAGTGTCCCAACATAAGTTCTTCAAAATTCTGCATGCCATGTGTATCGAGAAAGGATGCAATCCACAATTCTAAAAAGTTTCTAACATTTGAAGTTTAGGTGTGCTCTAGGAGTGCTATTGAAAATGTTTGTCAGATGAACAAAATGATGCTTGATACATTAACGAATGAAAGAACTAATAGAGATCATGGTGGTAACATTTACTTAGAAATCTTAAAAATTGCTAGTTGCTTTTAGCTAAGGAGTAAATCTTCCATGTATATCCTTGATTCATCCCTGACCTGATTTTGAGGACTTTAGAGTGGAATAAGGATTACCTTCTTTACAAGAATATCTTTCAAAGGGTCAGAGTATTGGAATTTGAATTGAGAATTTTCTCATGTAACAAACTTGTTTCAGGTTATACTGTCATTCTGTAAATTATCATGGTCATGCAGATCAGGTTGATTTGGTTTTAGGCATATTACTATATCCTAGGATTTTTTTTGCAACAGTAACGAGTGAATTCGATTAATGAAGGAGGTACAAGAGGGATAGACCACGTATAGGAGATGTATGCATGGCAATCAAAAGAAATACAAACAAAAACATCTAAGAACTATGAGAAAAAAAACCGAATACATAAAAGATACAAAAAAGAAATCCCCATCACCCCATACACCTAAATAAATACAAGATTAGAGAAACGCCATTGCAGGACTATGTTTTTGTACTACTTTTAATAGAAAATCAGCAATGCTGTTCACCGGCTGAGGAGCATGAGAGAAGGTGATATCCCTCAACCTACACAACCTTCTAATGTCCCTAAAATAGTAATCAGTTTTCATGGGGGGGATTTCCTATTACTAACCTAAGAGATAACATTAGTCTAGTCACCTTCAACAATGGGCTTTCCATTCCCAAACCTAGACCAAATCTGAAGCACCTTCCTAGTTGCTCTCAATTCCTCCTCATTCGACTCTATGATGCTTAAGGGTTCAGAAAAAGCTAACAACATTCTACCCCCATCGTCGTGTAACACCCCACCTATTCTTGCAGGACCCGGTTTACCTCTTGTTGCCCCATCTACATTAAATTTAAAGCAATTTTGAGGTGGCACAATCCAATCAACCCTGGGTTTTCTATCTTTTCCTATTGCCCTCATACACCTATCCTATGATAGGTAGAAATCTTTTGGGGCCAAACCAGAGAACTCCTTACAAACAGAAAGCCAACCTATCAAGTTCCATTTCGCCTTCTCAAAAACTTCTCCTATAGACCCACTCTTATCCTCAAAGATCCTCCCATTTCGCTCTTTCCAAATAGCCCACATGACTGCATAGGGAACCAACATCCAAGCTTTCCTAGCTCTACCCCTGAAAGGCCCTCCCGACCACTCTGTGGCCACACCCTCCACGCCTATCCCTATGGCCCATGAGCATCCAAAAAGACTCAAAAAGGAACATTGCAAAGGGTTTCAGCAATTAAGTCATTATTTTTGATGGGTGATTTTGTGAAATTGTGATCTGATTTAGGTATACGAGAACCCAATATCACACGTGGAAGGGAGAATAACAACCAACACTCACAATGGAAGCATGAAAATAAAAAGCTTGAAATTATTCTAAAAGTGGCTTGATCACACATGCATTATGGAAAATAGGGTCTCACACACACTTATTTCTATTTTCTTCAAACTCCAAGTAAAATTTGGGTTCGAATTGTCAAATATGTTCTCAATTCTGCTGCAGTCCCAGCCCCAATCTTAGCCACTAGTCACAGTAATTATACGTAATCTCAACCGTTGTACTTTCTAAAAGAGAGTCTAAAATGAGATGTTCACCCGTGCATACCGTGCACACTTAGGTGTTGGACCCATCTAATGGGGTAGTGAGGGCCTGTTGACATGTTATTCCTTCAATATGTTGTCCACCAACAATCACCTTGATCGGTTCCTTCAAGCCGTATTTTTAAAGCTTCAACATTTCATCATTTTAAATTATTTTTTCAATCCTTAATCTTTTATGGCTTTTAAAACATGGCTCGATCAATTTGATCAAGGTGATTTTTGGTGTACAACATATTGAAGGAAAGACAACTTTAATGGGCCCATCACCACCACATTTGGTGGGTCCCAAGACTGGGTGCGCATAGTAATATCGTGTGACCTAGTGCACGGGTGAACATGACAAAGGTCTAAATGCCTCCAAAACTTTTTTCTTTTAAAGCAACTAAGGAACAAGTGACTAGTGTTGTCTTTTATGGGACTTAAAAGCATCTTAGGCATATGTTGCTGTATCTAGGGACCTGCTGGACAGCTCGTGACTTCGGGATGTGTGAACCCTTTGCATTATAGGTAAACTTATTTTAAGATGTGTTGCAATGGGTTCTGACCGCATGATTGTCTAGGTTTGCAAGGTTTTTCCTTTTGATCCATTCTTGTCACATAGTTGAGTTTTATGTGTAATTGATTGGTTCTTTCATAGAACAAGGTTGGATCAAACCTAGACTTGGATCATGGTTTGCATATATGGAAATGCGATATTAAGCAATCCTTGGGTTTGGGTTTTTTGGATTTTTGAATAGGATAGGATTTTGACTTGGGTTTTAAGCCGAATCAGGGCCTCAATGATAGAAACCCGAAGGGGCCTTCTCTCAATTCACTCGATCACTCAAGGAAAAAGAAAGATGGCATCAATTTCAATGGGACTGTTGGCAGGATCAACTTCACTAAAGAAATTGGTGTTCAATCGAGTTCAAATCGAACGTGGAATTGTTATTCTAGATACTTGAATTTAATCAAAAGTATATGAGAATTTAAATCCAGCACTAACTCAATTTGAAAACACCGAACCTTCCAAGGACCAATTTGGTTGGGGAATATAATTTAAAATGGGAAATATAGCAAGACATGAAATTAAAATTCACCATGCATAAATTAAAAACCCATAATAATCATATTAAATTTAATATAAACTCAAATTAAACTCAAAGGAACGAAAACAAGACTCACCACATTGGAGACGTCCAAACAAGCATAAGCTTCAATAATTTAAAAAAAATTCTGAATAATACAAAGCTCGGCCAAATACATAATTTATAGACCTTATTTTAAAATAGGAAATAAAATAAGCAAATAAAATAGAATGCCAAATCTATTGCTGAGTTTGATTCTGTCAACCTTGTGCTCTTTCTCCTTCGTTCATAGTGTGTGCTATGACAGTCAAGCTTGCTGGCCGGCCTTCATTATTTCTTCTCTGATTCCTTCTTCTAATTTTTCTCCATTTCTTATTCTTTATTCTTCCATTTTTGTTCCTTCTTTGGCAACAGCATCTATCCCTTTCTTTTTTATTCTTTGCTTCACATTTTCTTTTTATTTTTTATTTTCTTGCCTTTTCTTCTCTGATGCTTGCCTGTACACTGTTTCATCAGCGAAGGATTTTTTGGAATTTGATCTCTCCCTGCTCTCCTTCCATCACACAGATTTCCTTCTTTTGGGCCCGTTGTTCGAACAATGGAACATGTACCATATGTGGCGACGTGTTCACTTGACTCAGATTTGAAGTGGGACCCACGATGATGTGATTGATGACATGGTCTTTGAAATGAGTCCCTATCTTCCCTCCATCGGTCCGATCATGTATTCGGAGGGTAAACTCTTCAATTTTGATCACTTGGGTCTCGGTTTGGTGTCGATGGAGTTTGACAAATCCGATGCTTGCATCACTTTGATACATGAAGTATGCAATTATTACATGGATTTTTTATGCATTTGGATTGGTAATTGTCATGTATTGACAATATAGAATTTAATTGTATGTTTATATCATTAGGTCTCATAAGAATATTAATATAATAACAATGTTTTAAAAATTGAATCGTATTGCAAAATCATCGACACATCTTCAATTACGAATTATGACACAAATAGTAGAATCTGTGATTCATAATTTTCCTCCAAAAAAGGGTATATTAAACTAACGTAAAAGATATCTAGAAAGTAGTAATATGAGAAATTATACAATTTTCTTTTAATATTAAGTAAAATGCGTATATTGCAACTATTACATATAAATTCAAATATCAAATTTTCAACATTTAAATCAATTATACCAATATATTCTAACCTTAGTAGTCAATTCCATTCCATTATGGTGGAATGATAGGAACATTATGGAATTTTATTGGAAATAGAATGGATCACCCCACTTGTTTTGCACCACTCTTTGTTCTGAGCCATTTCGGGGTGCTCTAGCTCATTCTGGTTGGATTTGGGGTTTTTCTTCCAAAATAGGCAAAACCCTATTGTTTCGGTTCTCCCTTTCCACATGTAGGTTTCATTCTCTTTATATCTCAAAATAGCTGTTTTCATACTCATATGTTCTAAACATTTCGAGGTAAAATAGTACTTTACCCAAACCCAAAAACTTCTCCTTTTAAGTCATAAATGGAATTATTTTTATTTTTAATGTTTTTCTTCTTTTATCTTCTCAAGGGCCTGGGGGCCTAGCACTCATTTGGGTGTGGCTTTGTGTGTGTGTGTATGTGCGCGCGCACGTTTTTTTTTTTAAATTAATTAGAGCTGTATTTTATTTTTTTGAAATGGTTATCATATTAATAAAAAAGAAAACACCAGAGGTGCAGGTGCAAGTATAGGAAAAAAAAGAAGAAATCCCTACAACCTAGTAGACAGGATGGCTCATATCAGGAAAAAGAAAAAGTAAAAAATCCTGGTATCTAGTTGATCTAAGCTAACATAAGTTGGGTTAGGAAGAGGCCCAACAAATGCAGGTTCAGAGGCTGGCCCAAGAGCATGACTCTTGAAAGATGAACGACAGTCACATGGAGGGAGCAGAGGCTGCATATGTTGAGGAGCCACACGGAGACCAAAACGAACACTGGTCTTGGACTGGAGCAAGTAGGCTGGCCGGTGATGTAAGAGATGGGGAGCAGTAGGGACACCTGGGAAGTGGGGGAAGAGGTTGACTAAGCAACTGGAGGAGCATCTGCACCCAACCATGGCGGATGAAAATTCCACGTGGCTCATCGCCAAAAGAAGCAATGATCCAGAGGCTGTGCGACATTTTTTCACGGGCGGTAGGAACACGCTCCATGAGAGCAGGAACCAATAACAACCGGCAGAGGTAGCCAACATTGCCTGAGTAGCACTACCAGCAGTGTACAAACGAGCTGCATGACAGGCATCAAACGCGGTGAGCAGAGAGGCGAGTGGCAAGGAGAGAAGCTGTAGCAGGAGCTGAAACTGCAGCCTGGGCAGCAACGCTCCTATTGCAAATCCCCCTCGATCGGCTGCAGCGTCAAGATCGAAGAGGGGGAGAGATATTGGGAGCAACAGAGCAGTGGCGTCCTCAGCCTGTGCGGACAACAACGTGTGACGAAAGAAACAGCCATCGTCGTCGCAGAGCTGATGAAGAGACGATCTGGCGAGCATACCAGAGAGCAAACGGTAGAGGACGCGGAGAGCGGAGGCTAGGGTATCGGATCTGGGAGGATTCGGTGAAGGGTTCTGTAAACCGAAGGGGTTTGGGGTGTTGAAGAAAGAGTAAGATTGAGAGAGAAGAAGGGAGGTGAGTTGGAAACAGCTAAGGATCAACTGTCCTCCCTCTGCTAGTTTTTCTCCGGAGGGAGAGGCAGAGGCGAGATGGGTCAACCCGATCTAGACGATGAGAGGAAAGAAGAAAAAAGAAAAAGAAAAGGATAACATACACGCATTAGGTTTTTGTCTGATACAAATTTTTAAACACTAACTTTCTATTATGCTTCAACTTGTGATTGTGTAAATTTTAACATATGATATTATAATCATATGAAATATTATCTATGAAAATAATTAATTTAACCTTTCACTATTTTTTTCATATTCATATTTTTAAATTTTTCTATTTTTCATTTCGTCGAATGGAATTGCTGGAAATTTCCATTTTAAGTAAATATCGGAATGGGTGATAGAAAGGATCTGACAACTATGACTCTAACCATTGTTGCAAAAAAAGCCAACAAGCTAAAAAAGCCCCAAAAAATCATTAGATCCTAGGCCCCCAACAACTCAAGCCATAAAAAGCCACCACAATCAAAAGTAAAATATATCAAACTCCAAATAGCCCCAAAGTTCTATCTTTTGTGGGCATTGTATGATTTTTAAATCAACATGCATTGCTCCTCTTGTTATATCCAATGAATGATAAGAAACATGTCATGCATTATAAGATTTTAACAATGTTTAATACCCTTTAAAAATTAATATTATTTTAATAGTGAGGAGTGGATGCATTTCTGTAAGTTAAGTTGATTGTTTTAAATTGGAGAAAATAGGAGACTTACCCTTCTAGTCAATATATTAAATACTGAACTCCCATCATCAGCATCATGAAGCCTTTATCCCATCTATTTATGGTTGGTTTTTAAAGTACTATTTTTCTACTCAACCCTATTTGACAATCATATGCTCTATCACCCTGCTATCACGTGGTACCTTTCCACAAGACATATTAAGTTGTATAAAATTCTTATAATTCAGTCTAGTTGTGTGTGCTAGTTACCTGCATCCCTTTCTTGATGGTTATTTCTTGGTGGTGATAAAATTATTTTTGTTGTCTCACCTTTATTTTATTGGGCAGTCCAATAATTATGGTCATTGGTTGCATCATGGTGTAGCTAGGAATACATTGTTTTAAGGAACTCTTGGATGTTTTGTATTTGTGATAGATGCATGAATATAGGGTTTTGCTTTTAGTCCTTTATAGAATTGGAAGAAGCCCTAATAAAGGAATCTGCACATATTGCAAATAAAGAGTTACCCTGTAAGTGAAGGCTTTGATGATTATCGTGATAAATGTGGACATGGAGGAAAGAAAAGGCCAAAAAAATGAATACTTTGATTTCTTATGCTATAGTCGCAAGTTCACGAGGCTAAACTTTTTTGCTCATGTTCATTTTGGATAATGTATAGTCGTGTTGAAAATTATGACAATAACCATTTTCCCTAATTCACAAAATATAATAGTTTTTGAGTGTTGACTTAGATAAAATGTTAGCATCATTTTAAGTTATTTGTGTGCTTCTCTTTTTATTTTTTATAAGTAATTAATAGTTAGGATTTTAATTATTTTTGTGTTATAATTATTGCACTGGTAGGGTTACAATTATTAATGTGTTGTGATAGAAGCCTTTAGTGAAGTGGAATGCACTTTGTGTCACAATCCTTTGTTGCAGGTTCAAGTCACAGAATTACCATCTGCTGGATAAGCAGCAACTAAATCTTTCACTGACCTTCATTTATTCCAGATCAATCTATTTTCCATAATGACTTGAGGACACTAAAAACCGATAGATGCTATAGAGTGGGGCAATGGCAGAACTACCATTTGAGATGCACTCATTAATCACCTGGTCTAGTTCTCTTCAAACGCACCAAATTACTTTGAAGGATTCCATAATGGCACATCATACTGCTGAAGCATAACTATAGTTGATAGATAAATGATTCATGTTTCTCCAGCTTTTGCACAGAAGCAACACCCATTTATAAAGGTCTTCCTTATTCTACTCAAATGCTTCTAAACCTTATCTATACCTGCCAGCCAGCAAAATACACGTTCTGTTATAGTATTCTTCCTTTAGAATTTGTACGCCCAATTGGGAATAAATGAAGGGCACAAGAATATTTATGAACTTTCCAAGTGAACAAAGAGAAGAACTAGATTAATTGATCATATAAGATGCAGTAAAGATAAAGTCAAATAGTTCTCGTGATAGATAAGGAAATAAAGGACATAGGGAATGCATTTTAAAAACCTACTAAATACAAAATATACAAGTGAATTGATCATGAAACAAAAACAAGGTGAGTAATAAAATTATTGTAATAGATGTAAAGGTAACCTTGATGATGAAGAAGAGATCATTAAGACCAAATGGAATCCTTGTATGAGTTTTATTGGAGAAATTGGGGTTTATTGGCTAACCAAATTATTTAACAAGTTCAAAAAATAAAGAATAATGACTGTTTAATGAAATCTTGGTTGCAAATGAGTGCCTGTGCAATGGCGAAAGCGCATTGTGATCTCATTTGTAAGAATGGAATAGATTTTAAGAATTATGCTTATTATTGAGCTATTGAACATGACACATGCTGAAAAAAATCATGCCCAAGACAAGAAGTGGTATTCAGATAGACTAATTTGGTTCATGCCAAGTAGATAAAAAATAAAAGTACATTCTCCCATTGAGACAAGTCGTAGAAAAGTTCGGAGAGAAGGAAAATATTTCTTACATGATTTTTATTCTTCTGGAGAAGGTTCGCATAAGATTATCTTATGCCAGAGGGGGGGAGAGAGAGAGTTGCAAGATGGGAAAAGTGCGGGCAAGCTAGTGGAGTGTTGTGGTGATAGATGAGTGCCATGTCAAATAAGGCATTCCAATAACACCACAGCTAGATTTCCAATGCTATGTGGTGCTGAATATTGGGCAATAAATAAACAGTGAGTGGACAAAGTAATGGTTCCCTAAGTGGTTATGTCAAGATGGATGTGGGATAACAATAAAAGATAGAATTAGAAGTTTTGTGCATTAGAGGAAACCTGGAGATTGCAACAAGAGGGGAAAAACGAAGATCAAGGAATGTTGTCTTCTAGAATTTGGGCAAGTAGAAGATTGAGAGCATGGCACCTATAATTTTCAATGAAATACCTTTGCCAGTAAGAAAAAAGATCCTTGATAGGTTTGTAGGATGGAAAGCTGATTCCAGATAAGTTGAAGAATTGCTTTGATGATGTTGATTGATGCAAAGTGGGGAAGACAATCCGTCGTTCCTTAAGCTCACCAAGAATTGAGGGTTTCAAAATTGCAAATTTGAAAGCCTAGGACGATTGGGTTCCAAGCAATTGAGCCTCTTCTCTTAGTACGATTAATAGTCCATCTAAGAGGCCCAATTCCTATGAAAATCAGTGTTTAGGGTTGAGTTAGGATTAATGATATCTCTTTTCATGGATTTTATCAAATTAAATGAAATTAAGAGATGAAGCCTAAACAAAGAATTAAATTAATTCACGTTGGAGAGTTTGGGAGAGAGTTGGAAGGATTTTGGAGAGAAAAAGTAGGGATTGGAGTTGAGTTGGGTTGTGGGTACTTGGGTATGGCTTAATGGAGCATCTAATTGGGGTTTGGGTTATGGGAGGTGGGTAATTGGGTCATTCAGTAGATCAGGCCCAATACGAATGTCCGGATGATCCAAGTCCAAAAATATGACGGGCTAATTAGACAGGGTCTATTTAGGGTGGTCTCTATCAAAATCATCCATGAATTCCAATGCAATTTGCTCGATCAAGTCCAAGTCCATGATGTTTGCATCATCGATGTACTACAAGCTTTAATAGCATAATACACTACAAAAGAAGATTAGAAAGAAAACTGAAATATAAATGATACAGAACAATGAGAAGGAAGGCTGATTATTCTCTTCCTGACATTCAACCACCTTTGTAGATGTACTACAATGAAAGTTGGAGATATATTGGTACTTCACTCATTATTTTCAATGATGCGTCTCTGATGGTGCCATTAGATGGACAAAACTCTGTATAGATAACTCGTGGCACTGCTAGGACAGTACACCTTTGGGTCTGGTTCTAGGAGCTGCATATTGCACATTGATTTCCTGCAATTTCATTTGGCAGTGCTATTTTCCATTTTGTCAATTTCTGGTCTTTGCTTGGATTTTGACTCTTTAAATCCTAATGATTAATATAGAACTTGTAGTGCATCCAATGACTGCAATTTTTTTTTTTGAACGGTAATAAAATTTTATTAAAATTAAAGTAAAAACAAAAAATACAGAAAAAGAACAATACTATACAATCCCCCCATTGAATAACTTGCTCGCACATTCAAACCCCAGACATCTTACACTGATAACTAACTCCTACTCCCAACTCCCTTTTTCTTTTTTGTCCCACGCCAATTCGTAAGCCACTGAATGAAAGCCTCTGTGTGATCCCTTTTTAAATTCTCGACCAGAGTAAATACGTCTACTGTAGATGTTGCCCTTTCAAGATCTCTTGAACTGCCCCGTCCTCCTCCACTTTACTAAACAAATAGTCCCTTTTGTGCCCAGCATAGGGAGAAAAGTCATAGCCTCCTGACCTGGCTTGGAAATGCCTGGAGAGTTCCCAGGTCCACTCTTATTTGGATCACCTTGACAATGAGCCTGGACCTCCTGGCTAAATGAATCTGCAAATAAAAGTGGAAAAGTTATCTGCTCCACCCATGTCATTGACTAGCAAGATAAGCTGGTGAAAGTGGTGTGTATTGTATTGCATTATCCCAATACAAAACATGCTTTATAGTTGTTCACTTGTTTGTAAGCACTTTCAATTAAATGTTGGGTATTGATTCCACCTGATAAGGTTTTTCTGGAATTAAATGCCCTACTGAACTTGATACAAGTACGGCTTCAACATAATGATTCAACACATTACTGCCAAATTCAGATTCTCCATGCTTTAGAAAGTAAACCTGATGAACTTGATGGCAGTACGGCTTTACATGATAATGACTTGCACTTTGCTTCTGCTGCAACTGGAACTTATATTTCAGATAAGAAAATCAACTTACCTGAAGAGCCAACCCTTTTCTCTTCTGCATATTCATTGGAATCAGAATCACTAACGAATGAATCGATGGATAAATCAGATGTCAACAATGGTGAAGATGCGAACTCTGTTGCCGTAGTTGGTCTTGATTTGGATGACAAGGGCAGTGGAAATAATATGAATGATAAAATGTTATCTGCTGCTGCTATGTCACCCGTAACTAAAGTGGAGGTCTCATCAGATGTCACCATTGCCACTACCTTAGCAACCACGGATGAATCTTCTAGGGATGCAGTTTTGGATTCAAAGGTACCTGAGTCGATAACTGCAGATGACTCTTCCAAGGATACAGTTATGGAATCAAAGGTGACCGAGTCAACAACCACAAATGACTCTTCCAAGAATGTAGTTACAGATACAAAGGTAACGGAGTCAACAGTTATCCATACCCAGGAAGACCAAGATAATGCATTGGAACAGCTAGATTCTCTGAGTGAAGTATCTACTACTAATCATTCACATTGCATGGAAGTTGAGGCTGCTGAGCATCTGGGTGTGTGTCTTGATACTCCCCAAGTCCTTGATGGAAGCGTGCAATCTGATCCTAGTGCAGAAGTGGATTCTGAAAATCAATCTGGTTCTTTGTCACTAGAAGACATACCTGCTGGGAATTTCTCAGAGATGAAATCTGATGATTCTAAAGTTCATGCACCTCTGAAACCAGAAGTACCTCTCACCTCAACATGTGTTGAAAAACTGGAAAGCAAAGAAAGTCAATGTCATGATCTGATCCACGATGAAGTTCCCTCAGGGCCCATGGCGATCAACTTTGGTGAAAGTGCAGATGTCCTTCCTGTGATTGTCCAAGTGCATGAAGACAACCTTCAAGTTGACACACCAGGTAGCAAAAATACTTCCAAACAGTTGATTGTTGATCAAAGTGGTGTGGATGAGGGCATCCATGATAAAGGATCTCGATCTATAGAAACTAATTCCAGTGAATCCATTGTCAAAGAACTTTACTCGGATGGGTTGAATACCAATTCAGAGTCCACTAAGGCATCCACGCCTGATGGTGCAGTCCACAGTGCATGTGAAGTAGATGCAGCACATGGCCATTCAGTGGGTGATAAACCAACATTGTCTCTTGAAGAGAGGGAACCTCAACATGGCTTCTCACATGAAATCCTGCAAGAAACTCCTATAGTACCTGTAGCTGGAGTTAGCCTTGCAGGTTCTGCATGTACTGAAATTCATCAAGGAATTACAAATGAAGTTAACAGGCATGACATTCTTCACAAAGAGACGGAACTGAACATACTGTAGTAGGGCACTACTGTGAGGAATTATTAAGAAATGATGGGAGTTCTTTGCCTAGCATGAAGATTTCACCTGATTTTGATATTAATGCCACCGAAATGAAGCCCCGATTTTGTGAAGGTGCTGGAATTAACGAAGCAGAAGGCAATCCTCAACTTATTGAAGCTATGCATGCGGATACCGCTGTAGCTTCTAAAGGAATGGATACCGACAGAAGGCCGTCAGGAAACATTTCAGACAGCTCTTGTGAAGGACAGACTTGCCATAATGAAAATTTTCAGGCAAGCTCCAAGGATCTTGCACCTGATAGCTCCATCAATCTTTCTATTCTGAAAATGGAAAAAGAAGTAGAGGGGATTGAAACAAACAACAGCACCCAAGAAAATTTGGACGAGAGTAGCAAGGTTGGATCATACCACGCTGATGCACGAAATTTGGCACCTGTAGAGCCTGTGAGTTTGGCAGTGGTTGCAGAGTCTTGTGCTCGACATTCTTTCGTCCTTGATAATGAAAGCACGAAAGATTTGATCAACAGAGATGTTTGTGAAGATGGTAATGCAATTCTTAAATTGGATGCTAGTGCTTCTGTTTTGATTATGGATGCTTCAGTTGACTCTATTAGCCAAACTGACAGTATGGAAGGCCAGTGTGGCTCCGTTTCGGGTAAAGATTGTCTGAAGCTATTTTTTCCTTTTGATTCTTTTGTTTGTTATATGGCTAATGTGCAATTTTTTTAATTTCCCTATTTGATAGTAGCATGCAAACTATGTTCTCTTTATTTTTTTGATATTGGAAGGTACTGGTCCATAATAGATTAGAAAATGAAAGAAAGGAAAAGAAACAAAGTTTAAAGCCTGAGTCAGCCACATGCTGAGCCATTCAGCACTAAAATTGGGCAGGGCTGATTCCTGAGGAGGTCAGGTTGATGGCTGCAAATAACTTTAGGCCTCATTTGGATGCAATTCACTTTTGTGAAGATTGTTGGAAAGTCTGGGAAATAAAAGAAAGACATAACAAGAAAATCAAATTTTAATTTTAGAAAAGACAAAACCGAGGTATGTTATTAGTGAACATTGTTTTTTTTTTTTTTTAAATGGTTCATATATTAATATAAAAAAGGCACCAGATGTGCAAATACATATAAGAATACTTAAAGAACAACAAAGATAGACTAAAAACTGGAAGAGTAATTAAACAAAAAGCCTCAAGCGAGGTCAACACAATCTTTCCAAGCACACAAAATGTCAGTCATCGAAATATTCCGGAATTCCTATAGCGAAGCGGCCCAAGAAGCACTCTTAGCAAGAACATGTCTTCCCACTGAGGCACTGGACTCACTCTTATCTCTAAATAACCTATTATTTCATTCCCACCAAAGCTCTAAAGAGTGGTAAAGAAAGATAATTGCCACAATGAAGAGCATTTATGTGAGACAGAAGAAATGTCCCAAGCGAAGGACAACGCAGCAAGCGATGATAGCATAACCCAAGCCACCCCAAACTTATCTAATACAGAATACCACACTTCAGAAGAGAAAGGGCAATGCAGGAGAAGATGATTCGACTCTTCTGATGCTTGAAGACGGAGCGGGCAAGCGCTAACCATGATTCTTCCCCTTCTCCGTAGATTGCCATGAGTCAAAATTTTCCCCAAAGCAACAGTCAAAACGAAGCTAATTGCCCTCGGAGGAGCTTTAGAAGACCAAGTTTTAGGGTTGACAGTAGTTGCACTAGAAACAGTTGAGGACCAATTGTAAAAAGACTTTACCGAAAAAGTTCCGTTATTGTCAGGCTACCAAACAATGTTGTCCTCCACATTTGTGTTGATTCTGCAGGGTGATATCCTGAAGGAGATCAGAGAAAGCATCGATTTCTGTGTCAGACAAGTTACGGCACAGGGGAATGTCCCAAACTACTTGGTTACCCAACATGTAGTAGAAATGTGAAATGGCCCCAAGAGGATTAAGGGATAGGCGGTGAAGAGATGGATATCTAGATGCCAAGGACGAGCCGTCACACCACGAATCAGTGTAAAACTTTATTCTGTCACCACGATTTGCCTTAAACCTAGTCCCCTCTTTGAATTTATCAACATAAGCTGCAATGGCACGCCACATGCCAGAGGCTCTGCGAGGGGCTGGGTTGAGATTCCACCCAAAGTTCCCCAGCGGATACTTACATAAAAGAATAGCCTTCCATGGTGGATTTTCATCTGATACTAATCTCCAAAGCCACTTAGTAAGAAGCGCAGAATTAATTGCCTTGATTGGATGCACCCCCAACCCCTAGCAGTAATAGGAAGACAAACTTGATCCCAATTTACAAGATGATATTTCTTCATGTCCTCATGGTTACCCCACAGAAATTTCCTCATCATTGTTTCCAACAACGGAACGCTGAAAGGAAATAGACTGGAAGAGCATTTAGAACTTACTTAATAAGTGTGATTCGACCTCCAAGTGATAGATACTTTCCACGCCATGATGCCAGGCTTTTGCTGAAATTGTGTATAATCGGTTCCCATAGTGAATAGCCTGGAGACCCAATGCAAAGAGGTAAACCTAAATAGGTCGATGGAAGAACAGATGATGCACAACCCAAAAGCCCTGAGAAATAAGAAAGCTCAGAATCTTCTAAATTGATCCCGAATACTACACTTTTGCAGTAATTAATCTGAAGAGAGGAGGATAACTCAAACCATCTAAGTAATGCCCGAAGGTTCAAAACATACTCTTCATTGGCCTCACAAAAGATGATGGTGTCGTCCACAAACTGAAGGTGATGGATATGTAGAGCAGATGCACCGATGTCGAATCCATGGATGAGGTTGAAATCCGCAGCTTTCGAAAGGAGAAGACTAAGTGATTCCGCGACCATGGTGAATAGAGCCGGAGATAGAGGGTCACCTTGACGAATACCTCTGGAACTCTTTTTTTTTTTGAAATGGTTCATATATTAATAGATAAAGAGGCACTAGAAAAGCTGAAAAAGCAACAAACAGTAAGAACAGGAAAATAAACGAAACACAAAGCCCTCAGGCTAGATCGACACATTTTTTCCAGGAGTGCAAAATATCAGACATAAAAATATTCCTGAATTCCTATAAAGAAGAAGCCCAGGAAGCACACTTAGCCAGAGCATGTCTTCCAACCGCCGCACTAGACTCACTAGTATCTTTGAACACCCTATTGTTTTTTTCCCACCACAGGCTCCAAACAGTGGCAAATAAGAATAACTGCTACAAAGAAGAGCACTTAGGCGAGACAGAAGCAATACCTCTGGAACTCTTGAAGAAACCTTTAGACGACCAGTTGATGAGAATCGAGAAATGAGCAGAAGACATACATTAAAACATCCACAGACACCAAATCCGACTGAAACCCATACTGGAGAGCACAAATACCAGAAAATTCCAATCGACCATATCAAAGGCTTTCTCTAAATCTAACTTGCAAATGACACATTTTCGGTGAGCCTTATGCTGAGAGTCAATACATTCATGAGCTGAAATCACTGCATCCATAATTTGCTGACCTTCTACAACTGCAGATTGGGAAGGAGAAATGAGCTTGGAGAGATAAATCTTGAGTCTATTTGCTAGAACCTTAGTTAGAATCTTGTAAGGGCTTCCCAGGAGGCTAATGGGCTTGAAATCAGAGAGAGATGAAGCACCATCTTTCTTAGGAACCAAGACGATGAAGGTAGCACCGATCTCTTTGGGGATAAAGACCTCTTGATGAAACTCTCCAATAAAGGAAATAAGATCGAATTTGACAATGTCCCAAAAAGATTTGAAGAAAGCAATAGGGAAACCATCCGGCCCAGGAGCACGGTCTTCACCAAGGTCTCACACGACGACTTTTATTTCGTCCTTGGTGAAAGACCTCTCGATGGAAGCAGCCTCGGCGCTAGAGATAGTTCTGAAAGGAAGATCATGAATCGACAGTCTTGGAGCGGTATTGGCTGAATAGAGTTGCTAAAAATGGTTGATAATACTGGAAGTGATTTCCTCCTTTAATGTCATTGTTGCACCACCGACTGAAAGAGATCTGATGCTATTGGCTCTTCTATGTGCGGAGGCCATGGCATGGAAGAATCTTGTATTTTTATCGCCCTCCTTAACCCACTCGTCCCTAGATCTTTGCCTCCATTTTACTTCTTCTTGAGAGTCAATACATTCATGAGCTGAAATCACTGCATCTATAATTTGCCGACCTTCTACAGCTGTAGATTGGGAAGGAGAAATGAGCTTGGAGAGATAAATCTTGAGTCTATTTGCTAGAAACTTAGCTAGAATCTTGTAAGGGCTTCCCAGGAGGCTAATGGGCTTGAAATCAGAGAGAGATGAAGCACCATCTTTCTTAGGAACCAAGACAATGAAGGTAAATGGTAGCTAGTGATTCCACAAAGGACCCTGAAATAGTAGAACGCCAATTTTTTAATTTTGCTTTCAACCGCTTCAATTTGAGATGTAACACATAACATTTTCAGCTAGCCGTAGTGTCATCCGCCCACCACTTTGCAATGAGATCCCTGAACCCTCTCTCATGAGTCCAAAACAACTCGAACCTAAAAGGCTCCAACCCCCAAGATTCCTCAAAAGAGTCCAAAACCAATGGCCAGTGGTCGGACACTGGACTAGGGAATACCGTTAAGTGAGAATCCGGGAAGATATCCAGCCACTCTGTCAATACTAGGAATCTGTCGATGCGGGAGAGGGATGGTCTCTCATGGCCATTGGATCAAGTAAATGCTCCTCCAGCTAGTGGAAGGTCCACCAGACCTAGGGAAGAAATACAATCAGAGAAGCGTCTCATGGAAGGAGTGATTGTAGTAACTCCAGTTCTCTCATGTGGAAATCTGATGAGATTAAAATCTCCGCAAATGCACCAACTGTCCGACCATCTCCCTTTGAGAGATTCCACCTCTGCAAGGAACACACACTTTCTAGCTTTGTCACAAGGGCCATACACAGAAGTCAGCGTCCACTTGCTATCCAAAGACCTATCCTCAAACATAACAGATAATGAAAATTCACCAATGTGAGAGTCTAATAGGGTGACTTTGCTTGAATCCCAGCAAATGATGATGTCCCCCGATCTACCAACGGAAGCCTGTGCAACCCACTTAAAACGACGACCCGCTCCACAAGATCTGAGACTGAATCCTGAGGATCTTCTAACTTTGATTCTTGGAAACAAAAGATGGTAGGATTGATAGATTTAATGAAGTTCTTTATAGTAACTCACTTTCCCTGGTCCCCAAGCCCCCTTGTATTCCATGAGATAATCTTCATGGAGTAACTGATAGGTTAACCCGGCTTGATTCAGTCCTTTTCCGACTTCCATAGTTGATCAAAGAGCTTAGTCTGTTAAGCTCCCGGGAAATTCGATCTTTACTCTTGGAATTTAGCTTCTTGATTGCTTCCAGGTAGGTATGTAGTAAATCTTCTTGCCCCTCCAGAATGAGGCCCAGTTGGCGGCCTACTTGAATCATTCTGTTATCAATCCAGTTGGGAGGGGCACTGTCAATCGTCCCACCTTCGTCACCTCCAATTTGATCAGCCGATGGGTTATTCATACTAGCTTGCAGAATATCTGGTTCCAATATTTCGAAAAGACGCCTCTCTGATTGATCCTGTAGAATACCATCAAGATTCATGTGGGCTAAAGAGGGGGAAAATCCTTCGACTGTAGCAGGTCTGCTACCTGGGCGGAAGGCAAGATGTTGGACACCTCTTAAAGGACATGACATATCAATCTGATGTAGAAGGAGGGCACTGACCAACAAGAGTGGCAATCGTCATGAAGCTTCGAAGTCGTCCAAGGCTCCAGCAAGAGTCGTCTAGCTGATCAAAGCTAATAAGACATATTTGTTTGCGACGGAGACAAAAACTGGGAGTCACTGAAATCTTGTCTGCCAATAGGGGAAGATGATCTCTCCTTTGACAGAGGCGGAAAAGAAAAAGAAAGGATATTAGCTTCTTGCGGAAGCACGACTCGGGAATAAGATGGCGGAGAAAATTCTGATGGTTTGAAACCCGTGGACTCGAAAAGGAAAGGATTGGGTTCGATAGGTGAGAGCCCAGGATTTGGGACAGCCTGAGGGAGTGGCAAAGTTGGGCTATTAAATAAGAGGGTTGGGCTGGGCCAGAAAGGCCCACTAGAGGAGCTTGGGTTGCGCATGTTATGGGCTGAACCAAGAGGACCCGGCCCAGGAAGGAAAGGGGTTGGTGGCTTTAGTAGCTCCACGTGCGAAGGAGCGGAAGAGGAAACAAAAGGGGTTTTAGGGTAGATTATCGCAGTGGAAGGCAGGGAGCAATTTCCAGCTGCTGGATTGGGGTTTTGGTTTTGCTCAGAAGAGAGAGGTAATGCAGGGTACGAAACGATGGGATGGGTTGTTGCAAACGAAGGAGCTGACTTGGGGTTAACTTCTGCAGTAGTAGTAGCAATACAGGTGGCTGAGGTGACGTGCTCAACCGAAGAAACCACAAGTATGGTAGGTTCCTCAATAGGGTTGGTGTGCCATGTGGCATCCCGAGTCGAAAGACGAGGATCAAACACTGGAGGCATCGCCGGAGGTGGAGATGATTGCTGAATACCGGCCAGATGCAAAGGGGTCGATTGGATGGATGCAAGCTTACTGTTTCGATTTCAACACATAAATCCACTCAGGAGTCTCCAACTTTCAAGGGAATCTTCTTAATCTCAGCAAGAATAGGCATCAGAATCACTCTGAATCTTGCATACCTAAGGTTGTGCCGGAAGTGGTCTTAGGGTCGATTTCCACCACCTTGCCGAGTAAGCTTTCAATCGCCTGAATGGAACTAGGCTCGCAGAGGGATTCCAGAGACTCTAATCCAGCAGCTCTGCAGATCCCATTCCGCTGACCAGTAACAAAGATTGGAAAATGGTGAATCATGGTGGGTTGTGTGCTCAAAGAGCAGCCTACTTGCTTCCTCATACACCCCGAATGAGAGAAGAGCATGTAAGTGGTCCATTCGTGAGACGTGTACAGACCAAGAACACCCCAATCAGAAATCCAAGCTAGAATATCTGCATCAGTCACCAAAGGAGATGAAAGGAGGCAACTAGACATTTTGTAAGAGACTCAACCTGCTATTGAACAACGCTGATACTAAGGATGATTGATTTCCCTTGGTCAGTAACAACTGTCCACACTGAAGAGGCTAGTTCTTGACCTGCGTATGGTTGGATAAGACCACCACGGTGGACTAGAGCAGCTACAGATCTGGGAGGTTTAGCTAGTTGAACTTCCAGCTTCTTGCCTTGAAAAGTCTGCCGTTCACATCGACGATGCCCCTCAGAGCCTCCACCTCAGAGTTGCACCAGACAAAAGCGAGTCCACGATGTTTCTTCGTTTCTTTGGATAAAGGTATGAAGTTGTCACTGATTCTTCCCACCTTAGTAAATAGAGCAAAAATATCCAGATTGGAAAACTTATCCGGGAGATTGGATATGAAGAGACAGATTTTTTCTCTTCTCCTTCCATCGAGGGACAACAGAGGAAGAGGGGAGGATGGAGGAGGAGTTGGGAGGAAAAGATGGGGGTGGGTGGTTTAGAGGCATATCAGCCCTCATGTTGCATTTGTTATGGGTTGAAAGGGCTCAAGAGATCAGTTGGTTCTTTAGAAGCGATACCACCCAATGAGCATTAGTGAACATTGTTTTGAAGATAGAATTCGCCCCCCTCACAGTCCCAGTCTATTGATGCAAAAGGTTGCAGGCTATTGCTGGCTCACTGTCCTTGGGGCTCCTCAGCTACACAGTTAGGATATGATATGCTCTGGGACACTTGAGTTAGTACAGGTGATTCACAAGATTGCTGTTGTGGTTTATTGAAGATGCAAAAAGAAAATTGCAGAAAAATGTATGTGTACAAAGACCTTGCTAACGTACCTCTTAAGTAGAGGTTCCCAGGTAACCCCAACAGTCACCTTGAATCTCCAGACACCTAATCTGCAATGGTAGGGAAATAATGTCCAACGGATATAAAGTTATAAAGTCCTGCAATGGATAGGTAGAAGATGAAAGGCTCTACAACGGTAAAAGAAAAAATAACGGATAGAACCAAGGACTTGGGCCTAGGTCCAAGCCCATTAAGGCATGAACCAATTAAGGCCCAATTGGTCTGACCTACCCTACCCTAGCCTGCCTCACCTCTGATTGACTTGTGCTTGTTGCATAGCTCAACCATGGCAACAACACAGATGCATGCACATATGCCGTTGCCACCACGTGCTTGTTTTATAGAGGTGAGTGTTGGGCAATTAAGAAAAGACAGATAGACAGTGAGGATTGCGGAGATGCATAGGATACATTTGATGGGTGGATTAACCCTACAAGATAGAGATAGAAACAAACACATTGTAGATAGTTTGAAAATTGCCCCGATAAATGACAAGCTGAGAGGACCTCACATAAGGTAGTTTGGTTATGTTAGTAGCAGTTCAGACATGGCCCTACCGCATAGAGTTGAGAGGCTAAAGCTCGTAGGACTAGAAGGAGAGGCCGATCAATAAAAACACGAAGAAAAGATGAATGACATGTTAGATTATAGCGTGACTGATGGTTTGGTTTATGATAGTGTCAACCGAAAAAGAACTCATAAGCTGACTCCAGATAGATGTGATTATGGTTTATGATGATGATGATTTTTACAATTGAATTTAGAAAATTGTTTTTATAGGCCGATTGCCTATATGACACTCGACCTTTTATGAAAATAAATGAGTATTGTTTTACTTCTATTCTTTAATGTATTCTATTATTATCGTCTATAGCATTATGGTGGTGTTTATTGTTTGTTATTATGTACTACTTTATTATATCTTTATATTTATTTTGGATTTTTAATTACTTTTTTGGGCGTTAGGCAGGCAGCCACTCCATTAATTGTTTCTCTAGTCAAATCCTTCTGAGTTTCAGACATTCATATCTAATATTAGTTCTCCTCCTAAGGGGCGTCATGTAGGGATGTGACACCAAAAAGTACGTTAGTAGGTCGGCAACGACAACAGACATTAGAAAACAAGTTAACCAAAAAACTAAGATTAATATCTTGCAAAATGCACCTTAATCTGGAAGAGCGTAGAGTTAGCTGATGCAATGAAAAAGATAAGGATAAACAGAGTTTATAGGAGAGTGCAATGACAAAGCTAGGGATCTAGGAGAGGGTTTAGAAATTTATTATACAGGAATGAGCAATTCTAGAAATGGGATAGGCTTTTTGGTGGATAGAAATTTAAAAGAAAAGTTCATAGACATTAAAAGGACTGAAATTTTTAACTCATAAGTGCTTATGCACGTCAACTTTGACACAAGAGAGCGGGAAAAAGACTTTTGGAATACAGTGGCTGAGTGGTGCAAAAATGTATCTGCATGGGAAAATATTATAATAGTAGGTGACTTACATGGGCTTCTAGGGGATAAAAATGATGGATATAGAATCATACACGGAGGTCATGGATATTGAGAGGAGTGATATGGGGAATCGATTTTAGATTTTGTGGATGACTTTTGATTTGGTAATAGCACATTTTTCTGAAAGAAAGGGGGACCTTGTGACTTTTAGGAGTGGGTAATGCAGATCACGTATATATTGTTTTTTATTAAGACATAAAGAAAGGTCTTTTTGCAAGGATTGTAAAATTATTCCAGAAAAAAGAGTTTTGATACCTTGCACATGTTTACGTTAAAAGTGGACTAATAAATAGAAGAGAGAGATTTTCAGGAAGATAAGAACAAAAGCTTAAAGAAAGATTACTTGCATTAGATGTTTGGAACCAAGACTCGAGTCGGAATGAGATGTGGAGTGATATGGCTAGTAGTAAGAGAAGTAGCAAAAGACATACGCAGAATTGAATGTGAAAAATTTAAAGACATGCATGTATATAATGAAATATGGTGGTGGAACGTAGAAGGCTAAAAAGCTATTGATGAAAATGGGGTCTTGGTTTAAGAAATGGCAGAAAAACAATGAGACAAGAAGACTCAGAAAACTATAAGATAGGTAACAAACAGTGCCATAGACAAAGCCCAGTATGAAGCATCTGCAAACTAGAAACCAAAAAAAGAGAAAAGGGTATATATAAGCTTACCAAGATGAGAATTATGGACTTAAGGGTGAAAAACAAAAGGTTTGCGTCAAAGAGAAAGAAATAAGAGAGATGGGAAAGACATTTTAGAGATTTATTAAATATGACACACGTGTGAGATACACATGAAAGCAGAACCAAATGAAGGGTTGGTAAACAAATATTCGAAGTAGAAGGAGAATTAACTTAAAAAAAGAAATATGAAAAGTAGAGCTTCAGGACCCGACATTATCCTTATAGAGGGGTGGTTATTATTGGGTGGAAATAGGATTGCATGGCTAAATAGGTTGCTTAATAAGATCTTTGATTCGAAAAAGATACCTGATGAATGGTACGATGGGCTCATTTCATAATTATAAAAAAGATATTCAAAATTGTATCAACTATCGAGGCATTGAACTTATGAGTCATATATTGTAACTTCTGTAGAAAATTATAGAACAAAGGTTAAAACAAGAATCAAATGTCTCAGAAAATCAATTTGGGTTTTTGCCAATAGGTTAATAACAAAATCAATTTCGGTTTATGCCAAGTAGGTCATGGAAAAGTTTGAGAAAAAGGACAATCATACATTTGGCTTTTATATACTTAGAAAAGGCTTATGATAGAGTGTCAAGGCAATTAACTTGGCAAAGCTTTGAAAAAGAAATGCATTTGTAGTAAGATTGGTGAAGTTATATAGGATATGTATGAACCAAGAATACATAAAACCTCTATAATGTAATATGGCTGGGACCATGGTACATATATTACATTAGAGAAGTTATTTAATTAGAGAGTATCAATTGACGTTCAATATTCCTTTCTAAAAAAACTCTTAAACTCTTACCCATCGTAAAAAGTCCTTTCGGCTGAAATCGTTTTATCTTCCTTCACTTTCTGCCCCATCGGCCATTGCTGCCTGAAAGCGAGACTGCCTCCCATCGCCGTCAATGGATCCCCTCCGTTTGCAACCCTCAAGACCAACGAGAAACCCTACCACTTCAGCTAGATTTGGAAACAAATCATCCTAGGGTCTTTTTTCAGTGTGTTTCTCGAGAGAGACAACAGAGAGGAGGGTTTACAGATTAGCAGCAGATCGGCAGTAACAAAAAAATCATCGCCAGATTCTTGCAGTTTGTGAGGTCCTTAGTAACTTTTGTAGTAATTTTGTATTAAGAATGTATGGAATATTACTTTACAAAATGGTTGGGACATATTACATCTTTTATTCTGAATGCATTGAGTACTGAGTTAGAGAGATTTATTACATTTTGTATGGGCCTGGTGTTGGGACCGATTGTCGATATTATTTTAGACAAGTTATAACTTTATAGAGTATTACATTATAGAGGTTTTAATGTAATTGGTGTAAGGACCATGTAGGAGATTAGGGCTGTGTTTGGATGGGGAGAAGTGGGGAGACTTCTCTTGTTTGGATCCACATTCTAGGAGAAAGTGGGGCCCACAAATTGTGAACTTTCTCCCTCTTTTGGGTGACGGTGTTTTCCACCTTTCCTAGGAGAAGACTATCTCCTCCAAGAGAAGAGAAGATGGGTAGAAATTGATGTAGACAAGGTGGACTAGACTTGATTGAGCAATTATTTTGGGACTTCATGGATAAAATTGACAAGACCAACCTAATTAGAATTAGCTTGTCATTTTGATGGATTGCATTATTTAGACCTAGGTTTTGGGCCCCATCCATTGAATGACCCTAAACCCACTCTAATGACCAGGGGCCGAAAATTCGGCAGGATCTCGGCCGAGATTTTTCTCTCCTTTTTTTTTTTTGAAAATATCGGTGGTTTTTTTTTTTTTTAAAATTCATTTAAAAAAAATAAGAAAAGGCTGTTTTTAAAAAAAAAATATAAATATCGGCTGATATCTAGGCCGATATTTGCCTGTATCGGACGAATATTGGCCGAGATATCGAACGGGTCCACGCCGATATTTGTTTTTTTTTAAATAAAAAATAAAAATCACCTGATTTTTTTTTTCTCAAGCCGATACGCACCGTATCGGCCGAGATTTCAACCCCTGCTAATGACCCAAAAAACCCTACCCATCTGAGTCCTAACCCGTACCCAAGTCAACTCCAATCCCTACTTTTTCTCTCCAAAATCCTTCCAACTCTCTCCCAAAATCCTCCAACGTGAATGGCCCTAAGTTTTCTCCACAATGGCGTGTTTTGCAGCAAGATCTCTCTCCTTGGTGTGTTTTGCAATGTTGTGAAGATAGGATTGCAAGCTAAGAGTCCATGTGAAGTGGGAAAGTCTATGGATTATGTTTGGGAGTATTTTATGCATATTTAGAAGAATAAACAAGGGCTGTTCAAGTGTCCTTTGCAAGTTTTTATTTCTAATTTTCATAGGAATTTTTAGGAAAGGGTAGTCTTTTAGCGTTTATTTTCCTATAAATTCACATGTAATTTTTGATTTTTATTCAAGTGAATACAGATATTTCTTTTGGAAAATTATTTCCTCTCCAAATTCAAAATTTGGTGGTTAATTTAATTCAAGCTTCGCTTTGGGGCTTTGATCGTTATCCGGATCTTCGGATCAAACCCCAGGTTAGTACCATGAAATTAAATTAATTCTTGTTTAGGCTTGAGTTTCGATTTTGCGTTGAATTTCATATTTCTCTTTGTTTGATTAAATTGTTAAAATTGTGCTATGAGAATTGAATTAAATCTTAACTCAATCCTAAACATTGATTTTCATGGGAACTGGGCCTCTTAGATGGATTTTTAATCGTACTAAGAGAAGAGGCACAATTGCTTGAAACCCGATCGGCCTAGGATTTCAAATTTGCAATAAATCTGAAACCCTCAATTCTTGGCGTATGTAAGGAATGACGTTTTTTTCTTCCCCATATTGCATCAGAATTTCTCCTACCCGTGGAGAATCTCCTACTTTAAGTTCTCATCCAAGCACAACCTAGGAAGTTACCAAGGATCTTCCTAACATAAAAATGGTAGGAAGTAGTGCCGTGGTGTATGCTATTTGGAGAGGAACTAGTTAATTGGAGAGAGAAGAAATTATCTGAATAGGAAATTGGAATATGGAAGAACGATAAATGGGTCCACTATTAGTGGAGCAAAGATGGAATATATGGAGTGCTTCAGTGGTTTAGAGCATCGTAGAGGAACCGATTAAAACATTTTGATAAATGTAGGTACTTGGGTGCAACTATTGAACCAAATGGATGAATATATCTAGATATAGCCAATAGGATGGAGCTTGTTGGGCTAGGTGTAGGTATGCTAGCGAAGTGCCATGATAAAGGAATATCATGTAGATTGAAGGGAAGGTTATATAAAACAACTGGTAGGCCAGCAATAATTTATGGAGCTAATTATTGGTTACAAAAACCCTCATTCTAAGATGGATGAGTAGATTAACGTTGAGGGATAGAATTAGGAATTAAATGCGATAGAAAAATCTTTAGAGGAGCTCTAGTGGATGAGAACATGAGAGAATGGTTAAGATGGTTTTGGCATATACATATGAGACCGAAAACAATTCCTGTTAGAAAAATCGCAAGCATGCAAGTAGAGGAAACAAGGACGGTAGGCCTTTGAAAACTTAGAAAGGGTAAAAAAGATACAAGTGCGTAGGGTTATGGAGGATATGATTTTTAGCAGGATGGAGTGGACGAAAATAACTCAGAATGCCGACCCCAAATCAATGGGATTAGTGGCTATGATGATGATCAAGGCTTGTTATCCCTGCTCAATTTGGAAAATAGAGACTTTTTTGCTGCAGTTGCTTTGATGAAATATACTGTAATCTTTCTCAGTCAATAAATTTTATAAGGGAATTCTTGTATACATCTAAAAACATCACATGACTGTACTTTGGCTGAAAGTGGGCCTCAAAAAGTTAAAAAAAGACCTGAAAAGGGCCTGAAAAAACTGAAGTGTGCACTAAGCCATTATGTATGGGAGAAGCCTCATTTTATAAATCCTAATAATGTCTGCTCAGTTGCTTTTTGCTCTCTATTAGGACAACTCTGTTGCTTTGTCAAAACCTTCTTTCCCATTACTGTGGGATCTCTAATCATGGCTATTTTCGTGTTGGTCATAGATTGTACAATTCCTTCCACAAGAGAGGCTACAGATATGACAGCCATCCTTCCGTCTGAGGGGCTTCCTGACATTAATGTCGAAACTAAAAGAGCAGCAGCTGCTACCAATTTAAACTTGCAGAGTCCTCAGCAGCAGCATGCTGATAATACGGATGTCTTTGAGCCCCCTTCTTTCATGACACTGGTTGAAACCAACACTGGTGACAACAGACAACAAACTTCTGGTGAAATTGAATCTGCACAGAACCCTCAACACCCAAAATCTCCAACATCACAACCTGGGTGGTTTCCTTCTCTTACAAATGTTGTAAATGAATCACAAGGCAGAAAGAAAAACGAGGAGATCATTGCAAAGGTAGTGAAATGGAATACTGCTAAGACCCACACTCCACTAAGCAGTCTTCTTGTCGATGCGAATGTTGAAGGAAAGCACAAGGCATCACCAACTGTACAAGACCGTCCAAGTCCAAAAGCCCATGAATATCAGGCCCCAGAAGATGGCGGTGCCCCAGCAAAAACAGCTCCAGAAGATCCTACCCTCTCTGCTGCCAAAGAAGCAGCACAGAAGGAATGGAACTCCCCAGCACGGATGCCTGTTATTAAGAGGGAAAAGAGGAAAGTGAGAGGATACTGGGCTCCATTTGTTTGCTGCTCATCCATTAATTAAGTTCTGGAATGCAACCTAGAAGTACTAGGACCAACTACTGGTGTGTGCAGTTGTGTTTTAAGGGAATTAGGTTTTGTATGTTTGTTGAATGCATCATTTGTTGTTAGATACCCATCTCTAATTAGTTCCCATCTCTAATTACTGTGCTAGAGATGATGTATTTTCCCTTTCCTTTATATATATGTAGGTGTTCTCTCTATTGGTGATGTTACTAGTTTGCTGTTTGTGTACCATAATTTTTTTAATGAAATAATGTTTTCCTTCCAATTTTCAAATGGAGATTGTCCTTGGTGAAGAAGTCATTTCTAAATCAGTTTCTCTACTTATAATGGTTAAAGCCATATTGCAAGTTTGCTGGATGATTTATTATTGCTATTTTTTTTATCTGGGGGCAGGACTTGGGCTTTTAGATCAATTTAAAATGGGTTCAAATCGAATGTTGTGATTCTATTCTATTCTGACCTGAACAGACCATTGTAGTATTTATATTTTGGCTGTGTGTTTTGTTCTAGCTTGTTTTGAACCATTATAGTATGTTCAAGGCAAGGGTGCAAAATTTGGTTGGGCATCTTGGCCGATATGCATATCGGTTAGATATCGGTATCGGCTGAGATTTTTCTCTCCTGCTTTTTTTTTTTATTAAAATTATAGAAAATGAAGAAAAATATGGGCTTTAAGGATATATAATTTATCGTCAAATATATGTCATTTACATATTCAAATGTTATTTTTAAGTTATATTGCTTAAAGCCTGTTTCAGTATTTTATTATTAAATAAAGTAACAAGTTCACATCAATGATTACTGGAAATTTATTTATTTTTACATTTTTTTTCTATGTTTTAAGAATTTTTTACTATTTTTCACACATTTATGCTAATTTCTAAGTTGATCAACTCATTTATGAATGTGATTCATTATTTTTTATTTCTGTAGAAAATCACTTCAATATAAATTAAAACTAGCTCATATTTGAAAACTTAAAATTAAAAATAAAATAAAATTATGAGATTATACATCTCGACCGAGATTTATAATGTACGGCTGAGGTGTATCGTTTCGGCCAAGACATCTCGGCCGACATGATACGGTCGAGATTTGGACTACAGGTTCAAGGTGGAATAAACCTGATCTGACTCAAATAGGCCAAAACCACCGTTTCAGCTCAAACCGTTATGTCCTATTGATTTCATAATTTTATTTTAATTTTTTTGCATAAATAATATAAATCTGAATGTATGTAAATAAAATTATACTTGATTATCTATAATTGAAATAAAGTTTAGTAAAAAATTCATTTTTTAACCACTTGATCATAATAGTTAAAGTCTTCAGTTATCCTTAATTCAATCATACATTATAATTTTGACTATTACAATCAAGTGGTTAAAAATTAAATTTTAAGATAAAATTTGGTCTATTTGATCAAGTCTGTTTTAAATTATTATGATTGATATTCTAACGATCGATTTAGTGCATCATGTCTTTTGAATTTTGAATAAAATGAGAATTCATTTGATTAAGTATATTTCATGGATAATTCTTTGAGTTTTTTTTATCTAATTCAATTTTTATTTAATTTATATTATAATAAAATGAGAATTCATTTGATTAAGTTTATTTCATGGATAATTCTTGTGTTTTTTTATCTAATTCAATTTTTATTTAATTTATATTATAATAAAATACAAAATTTCTTGAATTGGTATTTGATAATTATACTATTAAGACTTGAGGTTAAAGTATGAAGAAATTCTTATTGATAATTTACGTTTTTAATTGTGTCGATTAGTCTCAAATGATGAAAATAATTAATTGCAATATTTATAATTTTTTTTAAATTTTTTATACTATATTTTTTTTAAATGAAATATTGAAAAAACAATAGTGGCCAAGGCCAAAAATTCTCAAGTCACTGTCGAGCCAGCTTGTAGTCTTTTTAAAAATTATCCGTGGAGAGAGAGCGGCCTTCACGAATGGGGACCGTCTGTTTGAATCAGTGGCGTTAGTTCATTCCTGTCATTTTCCTTTTGTCAGAAAAATTGGATCAAATTAATGGGTAGAATGAAGATCAAAATAGATACTAAAAATCTATTTTTCACATTCTGAAATTTAAGTATATCTCACTTGCAATATTATTTTTTAAAAATCCAGAGCATATAACTTTATATATATTATATCTATTTGTAACACCTATCCTTGATAGAATCTAGATTTAAATTTACATTTTGAATTTAATTTAATTTTATCTTTATCTTTATTTTGAATTTCTTGAATTTCTCTTATCCCGATGTATTAGATTTAATTATAAATAAATGATGTAATCTCTCCTTTGGTGAGAGAGACACCGAGTAATTTTATTCTCACATGGTATGAAATCAGAATTTGATTCTGCTAGCCAGCCTTCATTCATCATGATTCTTTTCTCCCTTTGTCGGAGGAGATAATCACTTGTAGAGGGAGGATACCTCATTCACTAATCCCTCCCATCCCATCCCATCCCATCCGTGTACTAAAAAAAAAAAATAATCAAAACACACATCTTGTAGCAAGGACACCACTACAACCGATGCTGGCTTTGTCCCCTATTCTTGTTCTCGTTTAGCATCATTCAGTGTTCCAGTGGAGCACGTTTTAAGTGTGCTTCCTCTTCATTCGGTGGTCTGCACGCCCACGTTTAGGGTACTCCAGATGAACCACTTCAGTGTGTTGTCAATTCAACGAATCTTCGCAGCCAGTTAGTGCACTGCTACTTTAATTCATCTCTGCAGCCAGTTAGTGTGCTGTCAATTCATATCTGGCCAGTCAGTGTGCCACCTTTCCTTTGTCATTCTTGCCGTTTCCAAGCTTAGCATTATCCCATACACGCTAGAACTTGCAGGGGCGTGAAAGAATCTATCTAGATCTATATTTAAATTTAGATTTTGAATTTAATTTAATTTAATCTTTATCTCTATTTTGAATTTCCACTCATCTTGTTATTTGAATTTCCCTTATCCTGATGTATTAGATTTAATTATAAATAAATGATGCCATCTCTCCTTTGGTGAGATAGACATTGAGTAAGTTTATTTTCACAATCATACTACGAGCATATTATTATTATTATTTTTTTAAACATAACCACATCACATTAAATAACTATTCTACCCACAAAATAATCAAGCATAGAAGAACATCAGCCATAACATGCAATGTAAATCTCAAGTTATTACATTCATCTATAATATCAATATGGGAAGTCAAAGACATATGCTCGCTCAAATGAAAACAAAGTGAAGTAAATCTAAACTATCAGCATTGGCTCCGGCTCCTTGGGCCAAGTATTGGAACCCATTGGGTCTCGTCTCTGTTGGAGCAACTACAAGACAAGGGATGAGCTTAACATGTTCAGTGAGAGAAACATATCCAGCACAAGCATAATATACTGCATATGAATGCATGGACACACACCAGCCACAATATTTACATGCACAATCTCTACAAGTGTTCTAATCTAAAACAAGACCTAGTCTATCGTGCCACCCATATCCTCTATCCTCCCTAATCATAGGGTAATAGCCTCAAGAGTCCACATTGGCCACTACTTAATAGATCCAACGTCTTGTACTCAAGTCAGTCATCAGTACTCAGGGCCGGCCCTGAAATTTCAGGGGCCCTAGGCGAACTCTTAAGATGGGCCTTTTACACTCACAAAAAATAAAATCATACATTTTTTTTTTAAAAAAGTGTGAAACATCCAAATAAAATATCATCAAATTTATAACAAAGTATTATTTAAAATTTATTTTTTTGAATTTTGAGATACAAAATTACTAATTAAATTATTATATTCAAGTTGTTTTAACATATTTTTTTCAATAGATAAGATAGCTAATCCATTCAATCTTTCTTCTGACATTAACGATAAAAAATAAGATTTTATCAATTTTAACTTTGAAAAACTTTTTTTTGCAGAGACAACTGTAACTGGTATAGTCAACATTGTTCTATAAGCAATCCGTGCATTTGGATAACAAAAATTCATTCTTTTTTATATAATTTAGCACTTCAATTGTTTCTTTTACTTATTTTGGTATTCCATCTTTCAAAATTTTAATTATGAAAATAATTTGGTTCCATCACTATCAGAAATCATGTCAACTCTTAAAAAATGTTCAAGCTTATTATAAGAACTTTTTAAACTATCATCATCTAAAGAATATAACTTTTCCAAATAAAATAAAAATCCAAAAGTATCTTCATATATTTTAAATTGTTCAAATCTAGTCTTAAGTGACATACTAACTTGATCAATTGTATGTAAGAAGTAATTATCTCTAAAAGATTCTTCAAGTGATTGTGTTATCTCGTCACTAGCATTCTCATCAAAATATTTTTTTATACGAATAATACATTTTTCATGAAATAAAGGTTTAATTTCCATTTCTTTAGCAATTGCTTTAACATCAATCATGATATATTCAAATCCACTTTCTCTTTGAGTTTCAAAAAAGGAAATGAGTCTTTTTAAAGAATTTAAAGCAACTTCAATATTCATGTCTTTTGCTTGTAAAATTTTGCTAGTGTTATTAACTACAAACAATATATTATACCAAATAATCATGCCAAATAAGAATTAAAAACTTTCAACTTTTAATGTTGCTAATTCTTCAACATCACTCATGTCTTAGGATCACAAGTGTTCGCTAGTCAATTAAAGCATTTCTAATATGTAGAGCTTGGAATCTAATTGCTTTTACACGTTTAATGTGATTTTCCCAACATGTTTGTGATAATTACTTAAGTGTAATACCTTTAACATAAACTTTAAACATTGTCTACCTCTCTGTAGAAGATAAAAATTAGGGGTGAAACTTGGGTTGGGTTTTGGCCCGACCAGACTGACCAGACCCGAAAATAGTGTGGGCTGGGTTATAGAAATTGTAAACTCGGGTCGGGTTGGGTTAAGAAAAAAAAAACCCGACTGAAATTCGGGTCGGTTGGGCTGAAGAATTTAAACTTCAACCCGACCTGAAAAAACCCGACCCGGAAAAATCCGACCTGAATTCATAACTTAAATAAAACCTACACCCCTTCTACTTCCGTTTCTCCTCTTTCGAAAATCGATATCCACTCTTCCGCTCCTCTTCCTCTTCCTCTTCCTCTTCCCCTCTTCCCCTCTTTAAAAATTGGGCTAACTCGGGCTAAATCGGGCTAACTCGGGTCGGGTCGGGTCAACTCTCGGGTTGAGAGTATTAGCAATTCGGGTCGGGTTGGGTTGACATACTCGGGTTTGCAATTCGGGTCGGGTTGGGTCGGGTTCAAATTTTTTGACATGGGTTAGGGCTGAGTTTGTCCCCGACCCGAGTTTCAGCCCTAATAAAAATACATTATATGTATGTTGTAAAATTCCAAAAAATGTTTTATCTTGAGAACAAAAATTTACCATATCACAAAGTGTCAAGTTAATACTATGACAACCACAATGCATATATAATGCTTTAGGATTTATTTGTAGTACCCTATTTTGTACTTCTTTATTTTTCCCTTTCATATTAGAACTATTATCATATCATTGTCCCCTTATATCATTGTCCTCATATCATCAATATTAAGTTAAAGAGTTTTTACAACATTTATAAGTTCATTAAAAAATCATTTTCCCGATGGATCATCCACCTTTAAAAATCCTAAGAAAAACTCTTCTACTTTTATTGGACTTATTTAAATATCCACAAAATGTACCATGATAGACATTTGTTCTTCATGATTTATATATAGAGTATAATCAAGTATAATCGAAAAGTATTTTGATTCTTTGATCCTTTTAATTTATTGCATTCTTTATCTTACCCGTTAACAAAAGTAATAATTCATTTTGAATTTTATGACTAAGATAGTGGTAATGAATTTTTTTATCTTCAATACGTCGAATGTGTTCTTGCATTATAGGGTCAAATTCAACGATCATTTCAATAAACGTTAAAAATTTACATTACTTTTTTCATAAATCTTTTCATTATCTCCACGAAATACCAAATTATTTTTAGCAAGAGTTTTGACAACACCAATTATTCTTAATAATACTTGTCTCCAATGTTCCCTATATTTATTAATTTTTTTTTGCCTAATTTTATCAATTGTTTTTTTTTGCAATCTTATTTTCAATTCCATCCATCTTCTCATGTTAGCAATATGGTCATTAGTAGTTTTATAGCTCTTAAGTTGGGAACTATGATTTTTCCAATCATTAATTCATTCCTTTGCCAATTGAGTTTTGATTCCATCTTGATTAAAGAACTTACAACAAAAAAAAATGTTTTATCCAAAGCAATTGAGTAAACTAGCCACATTCTATCTTGTTTTTCTCCATTTGGTAAATATCGAATATATTGTGTGATAGAAAAACTGTCTATTGTTTGAATCTTTAGGAAAGTTAATATCGTTATCTCTTATAGGAGCTCTTTTTACCAATATGTCTCTCAAATTTTAGTCAATATTTTTCCAATTACCGGGATCATAAATATTTAAAGGAACATGTTCATTGGAATTTCATTTTCTTCATTCTCATTCTTATTTTTATTATCACTCTCATTCATATGTTCTTGATTTGCCAAGTTAATATCATTATGTTCATTCATAGTTTCTTCATTATCATTATGTTCGTCATTAACCAAATCTTCAATTGAACTTTCTGTTTCTTTACTTTTACTAAAATATCTATTAAGAGATCCTGCTAGAGATTGAATGAATTTTTGAACTTGTTTTTGACTTTTTCCTTTCTCATATCCAGAAGGATATTTTCTAGTAGACATAATGATTGTGATAATCAATAAAAAATTAACAGCTAAATAATCAAAATTAAAAAACAATAAAACTTGATTTGATTTGTGAATAAACTAGAACCAGTTGGAAATGATCACACGCTTGCCGCCTCGCCCACACAAGATTAATCACATTCATAGAATCAATTTCACTGCAAAATATTAACATAAAAAAAAAAATTCAATTTCACCGATTTTTATTTTGACGAGAGTTATGCAGAATCATGCAAGCAACTTGTTTTGACATCAATTGGGAACATAATGTATTTTGACTTTCTTTGACAAATATACTAATACATCAAAATAAGATTCCACACAATGCCCAATTTCATTTAATTGGAGTGATTGATTAATATTTTTCAAAATGACTTATATTGAACTGAAAGAGATTAGAATCTCACTTAATAGGTATACATTCCATTCCCAATTAATTTACGTGTGGGAAATCGTGGGATACCCAGAGTAAAACCCCCACTTTAGATCATAAGTATAATATTATGATTCAAAATGACACAATTCTAAAATTTATTGCATTCACTATGCTTTTAATCTTCGACAATAAGTAATATTAACTTCATTCATGAAAAACTATTTAAAAGGATATTATAATTTTATATATAACGATACGAGTAATACAAATGAACAATGAATGTACTATAACTCATCTATAAAACTAGTTATCAAATAGTTAAAATAATATAAGCTTGTTTTATTTTTTAATTTTTTTCACTTGAAAATATAATTGTATAGATTAAAAATATACTTGATGACATACTAGTATTTAATATATTTATTTCAAAATTCAATTTCTAACTACTTGATTTTAATAGTTAAAATTATCAGGTGTGTTTGAATCTTTTTTAGATGTTTGTTAATTTTGACTATTACGATTAAATGGTTAAAAACTATATTTTAAGCTTAAATTTAATCAATAGGTAAGTCATGAAGTTTGTTTTGAAAATTTCAGTTAGATTTTTAAGTAAAGAAATAAAAATAATAATAATAATAAAAAAAACAACTTATGACCGATGGCATATACACAATGCCTAAATGTATATAAGAATAAAAAGCCCTTTACTATTGTATAGATTATAATAATTTTATAAAAATGAAAAATAACTATAATAATAGAAAATAATTTATCAAAGGTTTTTTATGTTAACTAATAATATAATTAGTTAAAATTTAAAAACAATTTTTTAAATTTAAATATAAAAACTACTTCAAGATGATAATGACGTGGAGGACAAACCGAACTAAATTATAGATTATCCACAGTCTACGTGTTCCCCGTTGAGAGGGATGTTTTAATGCTTACGTAGGTGCTTCTGTCAGCTAAAACGATTTACTGTTAGAAATAACAAATTTATTCTACCAATAAGAAGATACAGTCCAGAATCGACAAATTACAACTACAGGCAAGAAATGTTAGAACCAAAAGAATGACAGAGAGCTTTCTAAATGCAAAGTTTGATTACGCTAGAAAGCTGGGTGAATTCTGATTAGATTCAAACATTAACTATGGCCATTAAAGATAGCCTTACATCAAATCAGGAATGGAAATAACAACCCACGACTTTACAAGACCTAGAATCGTGGTTCATGACTAAGTCTTAAAGAGAAATTAAACAACCTTGTCCCTCAAGTATAGGAGGGTTATTAGCACTACTAACAATAAGCCCTAAAAACAAGGAACCCTAACCCCAACATCTAGGAAATCCCAACAACTTCATCATCCTCCCTTAAACTGAATGCCATTGACATTCAGTTTATTCCAGGGTATTCGAAGACACCCATTAAACTTCGCAGCTTCAGAAATGCTTCAAACTTCAATGGTTTGGTCATGATGTCTGCAATCTGCTCCTGGGTAGAACACTGTAACAACTCCACTACCTCATCTTTGACCAAATCTCGAAGAAAATGAAAGCGTACATCTATGTGCTTGCTCCTACCATGCATCACTGGATTCTTCGAGAGCTTGATGGTTGAGAAGTTGTCGCAGTATACCACCAGGATTAGTTTGCACTTGATTCAAACTTTTCAAAATTCTTCTTAACCATACAGCTTGGCACGCGCTTGAAGCTGCAACAATGAGCTCCTCTTCGGTGGTGGAAAGAGTAAACACTGGCTGTTTCTTTGAGGACCACGATACTGCACCTGAATTCATAAAAACATAACCTGAAGTGCTCTTTTTGTCATCCTGATCACCAGCATAATCGCTGTATGTGTAGCCAATGAACTCTTCATCTCCTCCCTTCTTGTAGAACACTCCAAAAACAACTGTGCCCTTCACATACCTTAGAATCCTTTTTGCTGCCAACAAATGAGACTCAATGGGACGCTCCATGTATCTACTAATTAAGCTCACACTAAACATTAGATCAAGGCGTGTGGCAGTTAAATACATGAGGCTTCCCACCATATGCTTGTAAAGAGTGCCATCGACTCCCACTCCTTTCATCCCGTGTGAGTTTAAATCCAGGAATCACTGGATTATGCACTGAGTTGCACTAATCCATGTTGAATCTCTCCAACACTTCTTGAGCGTACTTCCATTGGCTGATAAAAATGCCATCTGTTTTTTGCACCACTTCAATACCAAGGAAGTACCTCATTTTACTGAGATCGGTCATATCAAATTCCACCATCATGGACTTCTTGAATGCTCGAATATAACCTCATCATTCCCAATAAAAATAAGGTCATCAACATAAAGACATACAATCAATATTTTACCTCCATCCGCTGTCTTAGTAAACAAAGTATGCTCGTAAAGGCATTTGTTGAAGCCTTCCTTGATGAAGTATGACTCTATGCGACTGTACCAGGCTCGTGGAGCCTGTTTGAGTCCATACAACTCCCTTTTGAGACGATACACCTTGGATTCCTTCCCCTTCTGTTCGTAACCAGGTGGCTGATCAACAAAAACTTCTTCATCAATCTCTCCATGCAGAAACGCTGATTTCACGTTGAGTTGGTAGATCATCCAATCCATTTGTGCAGCAAGTGAAATAACTTCTCGAATTGTATCCAAGTGGGCCACTGGTGTGAACACTTCAACGTAATCCACCCCATATCGTTGACAATATTCCTTAGCAACTAGCCGAGCCTTGTACTTGTCCACTTCCCTATTGTAACGCCCCGCCCTTTTCACCCTTCCGAAAATCAGAGTCAATTTTTTTTTTTTTTTATAAATAAGCAAAGTGGAAGAGAGCGGGGAGACGTCACGATGCGAGCTAAGTCCGGACTTCCAAAGTCCGACCCTTAGCTGGCCACCCATGTGTGTATGGACTAAGCCCATGAAAACCGATCCACACATGGTACTAAATAAAGCTTGCGGAATATACATAACTGAATTGCGGAATTAGTCAAATATGCGGAACTAAACTGTTTAGATAGCAAAGTTCAAGTCCTATCCAAATTAATTTAAATCAAATATCCAACTCAACAAACCAAACCATAGCAAACCCAAATCAAACCATAGCAGTTATCTACATTATTACATGTCCATAATAATGTATTCAAAATGTCAATAAATAAACTCCATTCCAACACCCAAGCTTCTATGCTTAGCTTTCCTCATAATCCTCAGCCTTTGCCTTTCCCTTTCCTGTGTCACCCATAAAGGATAGAAATAGGGCGTTAGATCAACGCGCCCAGTAGGTCTTCCGATTAGGGTTACCATATGGTTAGTATAAAAACATGCATATATCATACTATATGATCATCAAAAACTTATAAAACAATGCTATGTATGTATGCACATGTAATGAGTCCTACCCATCACATTTATATATAGCCATCACTTGACGGGACTTTCATCGTCAAGGTAATCTACAGTGCTCTTTCGTTTACTCTTGATATTACTCTCATCATTAAGATATTCCTCCTGGCGGGACTCTCATCGCCTAAGGAGGCCCCACAGTTGCATCACGGGCATTTCGACGGAGTGTGGGCTCCGATTTCCATAATCATCACCCCATGCCATGCATGAGATGTCAATGAGTACATCGTACATGCCATTTGTAAATAAATCATAGCATTCCAATTAACTTGAAAACATAATACTTTATCAATAGGCTCATAAAATCAAGATAAAACCATATGTAAAATGTGGTTAAAAGGAGGTAGGAAAACCTACAGAAAGTTCACTTAAGTGTCCGTTCTTCTTAACCGTCACCCGTTCACGACTCGTGCACCGTTCAAGGAGTCCCGATACCTTATTTATATAACGGCAAGTTAACAACATAACCTTTTGATTTCTCATTAAGTCTAGATCCCATAAACCATCTTGTGGGGTTCGGCCATACCCCATGGCCGAACCTCACCCACTTTGAATTTGTCCATTCTTTTTATTTAATTATATTAAACCACCTCACGCTTCAAACACACTTTGGTAGGGTTCGGCCATACAACATGGCCAATCCTTAGTACTTTGGTTTTGGACCCCTCTTTTCAAGTCCTTTAATATTTCCTTCCATTTTTACATGATGGCTTGTATTTACGGTTTTGCCACTAGACCCACCAATGCTTAATCTTTGCTTAATAATCAAAGTCCATAGTCCATATAACCAATCCACCTTAGTGGGGTTCGGCCATACAACATGGCCGAAACTCACTATCTCAAACTTGGTCTATTTCAATCCTTCATTCGTAAAGTTACTTACCCATCAATCCATGTAATTAACTATCCCTTAATCTTTCATCATCTTCATGGTTCCACAAATGCTTAAGTCCATCAAAATCTCTGCATAGGGTTCGGCCATATGGTTCTTTATGTCCATCTCCTTACATACTAAAAATCCATTTATAATTTCTAAGCATATTCTTAACTCTAAACACTCATATAATGACCCATGGGGTTCGGCCATACACATGGCCGAACCTTATGGTTCTCTTGATGCAGAACTCCCAATACTTATACATAGTTCATTCATTGTAATTTAGCCATAAAAACAATAGGGTTCAGCCATCCCATAGCCGACCCAAAACATTAGTCTTAGCCCCATTTAAAACACCTAAAAACCTCATCATTGTATGGTTTTTATCTCTCAAAAACCATACAATAATCAAATTACTTTCATGGGGTTTGGCCATCCAAAGTGGCCGAACCCTATGACCCATGATTTGAACCCTTTAACATACATCTTATGTCTAATTAAAACCTCTAAAAATGTCCATCATATTGCATGGTTTTTAACTTTAAAAAACCATCAACATAACCAAATTATTTCATGGGGTTCGGCCAAAGTGATCATCTTTTTATCCTTTTTATACCTCACCATCCAAGGTTTAAACCCTTGATGCATTCGGTCATAACATGGCCAAATCATGCTTACTTTTTCTAACAAATTTTTATGAAATACTTACCAATCTCCTTTGCTTCTCTTCTCTCCTTTTGATCCTTGCTTCCTTCCTTCTTGCTCCCTAAGTCCTTTAGCTGATTATATGCTTGATCAATGGTGCAAACACCAAAGGCTAGTTCGGCCAAGGAGATAGGTTTTGAGAGAGAGGGAGAGAGATGAAGTTCTAAGGTTTCTTTGTGATCAAATTCGGCCAAAGGGTGTGGTTTATCCCTTTTGTTAAACAGCCCTCAAACCTCTCAATTATCCTCATGAATTCTTGATCTAACCAACGAGTCCCATGGCTTAACTATGGAACACTTGGCCTAAGCTTAGACCACCCTTTCATCTCCCCAACGTTGGGCTTTGGGTTTCCATGATGAGATGGAAACCCTCCAAGTTCCCAAGGTAAATCTTATCCCATCTCATTGAATTTCATGCATGAAACATTATTCCCAAGCCACCAACTGTAACATCCCGCCCTTTTCACTCTAATAATCAGAGTTTTTTTTTTTTTTTAATAATAATAATCAAGTGATCGGGGAGGGATGTCACGACGAGAGTTAAGTTCGACTTCTAAAGTCCGACCCTTAACTGGCCAAGCCCATGTGCGTATGAACTAAGCCCATAACAATTGATCCATACATGGTACAAATACGACTTGCGGAATAAACTTAGTCTTAATCTAACTGCGGGTTATAATAGATCCTAAGACTACTCCGTTTATAACTTAAGATAGCAAAGTACATGATCATATTCTCCAACATTACTAAATAACCTTAGTCTACCATTCATTCCAAATCATCCAAATAAACCAAACTATAATAACTACTTAACTACATTATTACATGCCAACACAACTAATTATCAAATTACATTGTCCAAATAACTTAAATAAAAAATCCATAAACAGTCCATTCAAAGTCCATTCAAAATGTGCAAGCTCCTATGCTTGATTTTCTTCTCGATCCTCGTTCTTCTCCTTTCCTGTGTCATCCACTAAGGATAGAGATAGGGCATTAGATCAACGCGCCCAGTAGTGTTTTCGATTAGGGCTACCAGAAGGTTAGTAACAAAATATGCAAATAATAGAATAATACATGTTCATCAAAATCACATAAAACAATGCTATGTATGAAATGCACATGTAATGAGTCCCACCCATCACAATTATACATAGCTTCCTCTTGACGGGATTCTCATCGTCAAGGTACCCCACAGTGGTCTTTCGGACTTCCCGACGGAGTGTGGCCTCCGGATTCCTCTTGATGGGATTCTCATCATCAAGGATCCCCACAGTGGTCTTTCGGACGCCCTGACGAAGTGTGACATCCGGTTTCCATAATTACCACCCCATGCCATGCATGAGATGTCCATGATTTCATGCCATTTGTAAACATAACTTAACATATAAAACCACTTGAAATATAATAACTTAGCACATAACTTATCTAAATTACGATAAAACATTAAGTATGAGTGTGGTTCAAAAAGGTAGGAAACCTACACAATGTTACTTAGTTTGACCCTTCTTTTGAACCGTCTCCCGTTCACGGTTTGTACAACGTTCTAGCAATCCCAATACCTTATTTACATAACAGCAAGTTAAACATTCATCCATATGATTCCAACCTAGTCTAAGTCCCAAAAAATCTACTTTGTGAGGTTCGGCCATACCCCATGGCCGAACCTCACCCATTTAAAACTTTGGTCTCTTTTATTTAACCCATAAGCATCCAAATAACCAAATCCTCCAAATGAACCTTGGTAGGGTTCGGCCATACAACATGGCCGAACCTTACCACTTTGGTTTTGGCCCATATATCCAATTCTATGATCATTTCATCTTTGATCATTTCATCCATAATTACCATTATGCCATTTAGACTATCCTTTTGTTTAATTTACCTTAAACACTAATAGCCATAACTAATCCACCTTGGTGGGGTTCAAACCTCACCACTTGATTTGATCTTTAAATTATTCTTACATACCTCTTCAATCATATTATTAACTACACTCTAAGGCCACCAATGTCCATTAGTGGGGTTCGGCCATACTTCATGGCTGAACCTCGTCAAACTGATTTTTGTCCCTCTTTCCATCATCCATGATGGTTGATTATTTACCTTTACTAAGCCCATATAATTCTTAAATCAAAGCATATAATTATTACATAATTTTCATCATAAACTTAATCCGATTATCCATCAAAACAGTCCATGGGGTGAGGCAATACACATGGGCCGAACCCCATGGTTTCCTTGATGTAAACCCTCCAACATTTGTCCATGGTTTTAATCAACAAATTAGCCATAACATTAACATGGTTCAGCCATGCCATAGCTACTCCAAAACAGTAAGCTTATCTCCATTTTAAATCCCTTAAAACCTTCATTACATAATATGGATTTTATCTCTCAAAAATCATAAAAATCATCAAGTTTTTCCATGGGGTTCGGCCATCCAAAGGGGCCGAACCCTATGGTCCATGTTTTACCATGTTTAAACAACATAATCCTTGATCTAATCCCTTGGTAGATTCGGGCATACAATGGCTGGATCTTATTCTCTTAAGCAACTTATTTACAAAGGTTCATATTGAACTTACCAACACCGCGACTCCTTTTAGATCCTTAGCCTTTCCTCTTCCTTCTTGTTCTCCTAACTGAGATTAACCTTGCTGCAACTTCATTGGAATACTTCAGCCAGGTGATATGGATTTGAGAGAGAGAGAGAGATAGAAAGTTGATCTTAAACCTTGGTGCTAAACTCCTTTACTCTATGTGTACTTGGACTTGGAAAGATGATCAGCCAAGGACTGATTGATATGAAAGACAATCAACCAATGCCTTAGGTCTTGAAAGATGAGCAACGTCTAAGAGAGGGAGAGAAAGAGAGAGAGAGAGTGTGCCAATGAAAACCCTTTCTTTTGAGTAATGCACTTCAGCCCATGTTTGATACCAAATGTAACTCTCCTCTTATTTACCTCCATAATTTATTTCATGTGGGGGTTTCATCCTTGAGATGAAACCCTCCAACGGTTTTGGCTCTTGGTTACCCTAGATGCAACCCTTCTCCAAATGTGAACACACTTTGTAACCCCCATTTGTTTAATACCTTTCCTTGGGGTTTCACTTTTGAAACTCTCCTAGGCTCCAACGGCTAGCCCCTTGATTCACCTTGTGTAACCGCCACTCATCATCAATTGCCCAAATGGGAGTTTCATCCATGAGATGAAACTCCTTGAACCCAACGGTATTGATCCTTGATCTTTGGACCACCCAACCATCCATTGGCTGTCCCTTTGAAGACCCAAACATGGAATATACCTCATGCCATTCCAACGTGCATATTGATTTGAATTTGAAACACACCTAAGTAACTCCCATGTAACGCCATTATCATTCATCTATCTTAGAAGTTACATGCATGGGATCACCATGCAGCCAACTATTTTTTCATTGTTTTGAAATTTGAAATCAACACACTCACCTTTCATAATACACTTCATTTACACTTAATTTAACTCACCACTTTACTCAACTCAACCTTTTCATGCAACTCTACATTTAATCCCACTCAATCATTTAATCTAACTCAACCAATAAATTCAACTCCATCCAAACTCCATCATTAAATTTGAGTTAACTTAACCCAATTAAGCTTTGATCTCACCAATTGATCAATCATATCCACCTCGACCGATTGAGTCCCATTTTGGCCATTTTGACCCATTTATCAAAATTTGACCCAATTACAAATCTTGACCCGTTTGAGTACATCTCATCCATTTATTTGTCTTGTAAACATAACTACCAACCATTGGGTCTTGATTGGACCATTGGCCCAACACCTTACCCATTTAAATCCATATCAAATAAATCACAATGGTAATTCCGTAAATATGGATAAATTCATGTGAATTGATATATTGAAAAATCTAGGGTATTACACCAACGTTTGGGACTTGTCTTTGTGGTGTTTGAGATCAAGACAACTCCTCACCTCCTCATTTGACTTACTTGAATTCAAGGTCCCTTTGGTTTCCAATTTAACTCACCCAACTCATTAGCTCAACTCACCCCATTTAATACCACTCATTTAATGCACTTGAGTCAACTCAATTGTTTGATTCAATTCCAACTCACTTCACCCCCAACTCAACCTGATTTGACTCAACTCTTTTAGTTCACTTGATGGTCCACTCGGTCAACCTGGTCAACATGGTCAACTCGACCCATTGGGTCCCATTTGAACCTCTTGACCCAATTAGGTGCCATGACCCATCTAAGTGATCATTGTCCAATTAAATGGGGTTTACCCAATTGCACATAGCTTACCCATTTATCCTACATTGTACTCATATTCCATTCAGCCTAACCCAATTAGAATTGAGCTCACCCAATGGTCAAATAAGTCTACCACGACCCATTGGGTCCCAATTGGGTCCTTTGACCCAAATAACCACCTTGACCCAATTAGATGTACATTACCCCTTTAATTTAATTTGATCCTTATAATATGTACTTTGGATCTTAATTGAGCAATGAGTCCCACCATTTTCTCATCTATGATCATAACCTTTTAATTTACCATTCCAATGACATTTTTGTAAATATTGATATCTTTGAAAAATCGGGTGTTACACCTATTCTCATTGAGCTTTGTCTTGAAAACCCACTTTACTCCAATGGTTTTCCCCCTGATGGAAGATCCGTTAGTTCCCATGATCATTCCTCTCTATTGCTTCAATTTCCTGATTCATTGCTTGCCTCCACCTTTCACTTTTCATGACATCATCATATGTAGTGAGATCACTGTCAATAAACAAGGCTAAATGAGCCAAGTTCACACTTTCTTCATCAGAGACTCTTGCACCAGTTTCATAGTCTCTCATCCAAGTTGGTGGCCTCCGTTCCTCCTTCGCGAGATGGACTGTCTTCATTTGTGGTATCTCCTTTTTTTAATGAGTCACTGCTATTAGACTCATTGTTTCCCATGTCTTCACCAACTTCGGACCCCTCTCCATTTCCTTCATCTTTGGTGTCTATTTCTTCGTCCGATTCCCATTCAAGATCAGACAAAATGGCCTGCTTGTGACTGTCATCCCACTTCCATTGTTGATCTTCTTCAAATGCCACATCTTGGCTTACAATAATTTTCTGTGAAATAGGATGAAACATTCTATAAGCTTTAAATTCTTCACTTACCCCTAGCAATATGCATTTAAGACTTTTGGCATCAAGCTTTATTCTTTTGTTGTCAGGTACATGAACATGGGATATGCATCCAAAGATTATGAACTGATCTACTGATGGTTTGTGAATACCTTGACCCAAATTAGGCGTAAATAGCTTAATAAATCCTTCTTAGACCGGCTAGTCTTGAAGATTTCGGTTAGAAATTAGTGAGAAGCCCAGGTGTGGCCCAATCTGAGCTCGAAAGCTCAGTAATCCAGCTCGTTCCGCTGAAGGGGCAAAATGGCAATTTACCACTTATTGTTGTTATTTTATTGACTGTGTCATTATGTGATTATTATTGGATGATATTATTTTCCTTAATCAAGGATTTCTATTTCTTATTTTAGAATAATTTTATTTTCAGAAAATGATATTTAAAACTGCCCGTCAAGACCCCGAAAGGGAGAAATAAATATTTTTAAATGGTTTTGGAAATGAATTTTTTTTTTGAAACAAGTATAGTATGTTAGACCATTTTAGTATGATCTAGTTTATTCTTTCAAACCCCAAAAATAAGGATTTTAAATTATTTTATTTAACACAAGTTAAATTAAGTAAATAGTGTTAAATTGTGGTTTTTATTTAAATCTATAGTTTTTAGTGAGTTTTAAATCTCCAAATTTTTATAGTGATTAGAGTTCTTAAAACCCGACTTATCTGTCAAGTTGGATTAAATTTATTCAGAGTTAAAAGTATTGTTTTAAGTTAAAACTCGAATTTTTATCAAAAGTGGACCTTTTTGCAAAACCGAAAGTTTGTAGGGACTTATCTGCAACCAACAGTAAATTTCTCTGCCGTTACTGTTGGGTACGTCGACGAACCGATGCATGTAGCGCCGGCTGGCCATCACCCATTGTTCGGATTTTCTATAAAATCACCCCCAGATTAGCTGATCTAATCACTCAAGAAATTTCCAGTCTCAACTGCTCCTTGAATTTCCAGCCGATCCTTTTCCTTCTCTGTCTCTGTTGTACCAAGTCTTTCTTACCGTAACTTAAAGAGGAAGTTTTTCAAAAGCTTGGATTTTCAACCCAGGAACTCAAGTGAAGGTAACCACTGTGTTCCTTTTCAAATTTTAACTGGTTTAGAGTCAAGTGGAAGTGAATTTGGCTAAGTTTTGAGTGAGTAAAATGAATTTCAAGTTTAAGGAAAAATGTGAGATTTCTTGTATCAGTGTGGTTTTCGTGTTAAAATCGGATGGCCTATTAAGTGTTAAAGTTTTAAATCACTCCCTATGGAAAGCGGACTCACTGAGGAGTCTATAACCGGTTGGATGTGAAAATCGAATCCAGAAAATTCACTGTTTCTGGATTCGTATTTCATAGAGTGTTGTCTGTTACTGTCTGCTGTTGCAGACAGAAGAGGAAGACGACTCTCGGACGGTCCGAGAGTTGTGCTTCAGACGGTCTGAGGGTAACCCCCTTCGGACGGTCCGAGAGTGACCTTTGGACGTTCCGAGCTTCAGCTCGAAGTCTCGAAGTGTTCGAGGCTAGCCACTCTCCCGCCTCTGGTCAGGATGTTCCGAGCTGTCTTCGGAAGGACCGAGAGGTTCGGATGATCTGAGCATCTCTCTGCATGATCCGAGACACACAAACCCACCGAGACCTATTTTTTCTGATTTTTCGGTTCGGAAGGACCTTCGGAAGATCCGAGATTTGATCTTTGGATAGTCTGAAGACAGACCCAAGTTCCGAATTCTGTGACTAGTTTTAGACATTGGTTCGGATGATCCGAAGCCACAGTACCTGGTTCTGAGGCATGTTCCGATGAACCCAATTTTTGAATGTAAAATCTTGATTGATTGGTGATGCATGTGTTAAACCTAAGTTTTAATGTGATGTTTATACCCCATTAATAATTTAAAAATGTACTAACCTTTCTTCTCCTAATACTATAGTGTATATATATTATTTGTATTCACTTCCAGGCCGACTCTATTTATCGGGTACTGAGTGACTTCACTTCCAGGCCGACGCTATATCTTTCGGGCACTGAGTGACCTCGAAGCCTTACTCAACATATCAATCTGGTCCTATCTAGAAGACAATACGAGAAGTGACCTGAATATCTAGACCTAACATCAATAAGTCAATCTGGTCATGCTTAGAAGACAATATGAGTTTTGGACTGAGCACCCTATTATTATATATTGTGGATTATTGTAATTTAAAATGGTTAGAAACCAAGTAGGAGACTCAATTCCATTTACCTTGGAGATTTTTGGGAAAACAGTATGGTTTTGAAATACTACTTATATGTATACATTTGAATGCTGTGTAAGTTGACCTATTATTGATTGTGCACTTGTTTGCATGTTGAACAGAGACCGCAACATCACACATTTTCGGTGAGGGAACTTAACTTTTCAGTAGGTGTAATTAGGTTTATGAGGTGAATCTTGAGCAATGAGTGGTTTCAAATTGATGAACCCACCCATGTGCTTAGACATGATGCACTGTTGTAAGAAATGCTTATGATAATTGTGAATGTTTATGATGTTGATCGTATGAGATATGTAATATTGCTTCCACGTGCCATTGACTATTGAACCAATATTGGCCATGTGTGTGAGATGGCTTACGTCTACTGGACTAGGGGTGTCGATAGTTGCTTACTTGAGAAGTGTCAGTATCGGCCATGTGAGTGCCGAAGATGTACTTGTAAGAATGTATTTTGACCGTGTCGGGACTTAATACAATGGTCTCAGCGTAGTATGTAGGCGTTACGTTGGATGACAGCAGTAATGGAAATGATGATGAGATTATACTTGATATTGAAAATTTATTATCAAGCATAAGATATTATATTGCAAATGTTGATTATTTACTAACCTGATGTTTCATTAGACTGCATTGTTATATTTCCTTCACTGGGCTAGTTAGCTCACACCACTCACATTTCAGGACATGTGCCCGAGGAGGAGAACCCTCCGTATGACGCTTAGAATGGATAAGCTGTTGCGTTGCCTTGGGATTCCCACTGAGGAAATTTTGCTATCTTTGCTTTTTGGTTCCTTGAACCTTTTGCTTATGTAAAGCACTGTGTGTGGTACTTAATTTGTATTGATGTGATGTACTGAACTACCATGTGTTCCGTAGTTACTCTGATGATGTTGTAATAATAATTCGTTATTGAAATTATGTGTTTGTGGTTGTGTTTCTTTTGGGTTGACTTATGGTATATGTTTGAGTCTACATATTGAGATCATGTGTGACCTTTGGGCCTAACCGTTGATCCGGCCCAGTTAGAATTCTTGAGTTTAGTTTTCAAAAAAAAAAAATTCAGTCACGTTCCAGGCCCACCTCTCGGGTCGGGGCGTGACAGTTTGCGCCCACTCCAAGCTTCTTCAGGTGTTTTGCTCTTCACGATAAGGGTTGGACTTCGATTCAACACATGACTGTCCAGTTGACTGCTTCAGGCCAGAAAATTTTACGAATTTGTTTTTCTGATAACATGCTTCGTACCATATTCATAATGCTTCGCTTCTTCCTCTCAGCGACACCGTTTTGCTGAGGAGTATAGGCAGCCGTCAATTGCCTTTGAATTCCATTCTCATTACAGAAACTTATGAATTCGTGTGATGTGAATTCACCCCCACGATCTGTTCTAAGACTCCTTATGAATGCACCGATTTCCTTCTCAACCTTGGCTTTATAAGCTTTGAATGTGGCAAAGGCTTCTGATTTTTCAACCAGAAAATAAACCCAAGTTTTTCGACTGAAATCATCAATAAAGGTGATGAAATACCTTTTTTTGCTATTTGAAATTGGATTTATCGGGCCACATATGTCAGCATGTATCAACTGAAGAATCCTGGAGGCTCTCCATATGCTTTCCTTTGGAAAGGGATCACGGTGTTGTTTTCCCTCGAGGCAGTCTTCCTACACTTTCTCAGAAGCTTTGAACTTTGGTAACCCTTCAACCATGTTCTTTTGTTGAAGCACTTTGAGTCCATTCCAGCTGAGATGCCCATATCGACAATGCCAAAGGTCTGCTTGATCTGTGGTTTTCATAGAGAGACACTTTTGTTCCTTTGGTGGGCAGCGAGCAAGCACAGCAAACATCCTATTATACGTCACAGTCTCCATGATTAGACCTTTCCTTGGATGAAAGATCTTACATTTTTCATGTTGTATGAGCACTGCGAGTCCCTTTTCTTGCAGTTGGCCTATGCTGAGCAGGTTGTTCTTCAAATCTGGCACCAAAAAGACTTCTGTAATCACATGCACGATCCCATTCACCTCCATTCGAACCTTGCCCTTGCCTTGTACAGTGAGACTAGAGTCATTTCCCAGCTTCACTGACTCTCTGAAGTTGTTATCCAACTCGATAAATATTTCCCTTCTGCCACACATATGGTTGCTACACCCAGAGTCAAGGAACCAGATGTACTCCATCTTAGCCTCCTTAAAATCCACCTGCGCCATCAACAACATCTCTTCTTTTGTTTCTACATAGTTTGTCTTTGGATCCCTTGCTCTCTTAGGGCACTCCCATTTAAAATGCCCTAGCTCATGACAGTTATAACATTCTAGGATAGATTTGTCGAACCCAAATCTACCCCTTCCCCTTCCTCTTCCACGATAGGTGCCTCGGCCTCCACCTTTTCTTCCAAGCTGAGCTTCAGACGTCACTTGAAGTGCTTGTTCATCCACAACATGCCGGCTGATTCTCTATTCGTGCACCAAAAGGTTACTCTAAAGCTCGTCTATGGACAAAATATCCAAGTCATTCGACTCTTCAATTGAGCAAACAACATAATCAAATTTTGAAGTCATAGACCTTAATTTTTTTTTAATAATCACCACTTCCTCCATTCTTTCTCCGTGAGTCCTCATCTTATTAACTATGATGAGCATCATTCCAAAATAATTATTGACAGATTCCCCAGGCTTCATGTGCAACACTTCAAACTCTTTACGAAGAGCTTACAGTTGGGCATGCTTGACACGTGCCGTTCCCTGATATTTCTGCTTCAAAGAATCCCATATATCCTTTGCAGTATCCTTTTTCAAAATTGTCTCCAGGATCGAACGATCAATGGCCTGGAACAGGTAGTTCTTGGCCTTCAAGTCTTTCAGCTTTTGATCTTCCAATGCCTTCTTCTGCAAATCATTAAGATCAGTCCCTTCTGCTGCTGCAGTATTCTTTGGAACGTAGAAAACTCTCCATAAGCATGCTCCAGTGATCATAATGTCCATCAAACCTTGGAATAGTAGGTTGCACGAAGCTGTTCTCAGATGTCATGCCTCTGATTCCTTCACGCTAGTAACTGTGTTTGCTCTGGTACCAGATGTTAGATCCAAAAGAATGACAAAGAGCTTTGTAAATGCAAAGTTTGATTACACTAGAAAGCTGGGTGAATTCTCATTAGATTCAAACATTAACTATGGCCATTAAAAATAGTCTTACATCAAACCAGGAATGAAAATAACCACCCACGACTTTACATGATCTAAAATCGTGGTTCAGGACTAAGTCTTAAAGAGAAATTAAACAACCTTGTCCCTCAAGTACACCAGGGTTATTAGCACTACTGACAATAAACCCTAAAAACAAGGAACCCTAACCCCAACCGCTAGGAAATCCCAACAACTTCATCAAGAAAAGCTGCTGTCTTTACTGCCCTTCTCTACGAAAGCTGCAATATTCCGATCTGACGATCCACCTTTTCCCGCCGACTCCCTCGCCATTTCCCTCCATTTCTCAGCACTCTTCTTTATCTCCTCCCCGCTCTCTCCTCTCATCACCATATCCAAGCACCTCTTCAGCTCCCCTCCTTCCAAAACCCCTTCCTCGTTCATCTTCGCCTTCACTCCTGTCCTCCAGACATCCTCCACCAGCTTCGCTATCAAGAACTGATCAGACCACTGCGGAAAGCACACCATCGGAACGCCTGATGCCAACCCTTCCGTCGTTGAATTCCAACCGCAATGCGTCACAAAGCACCCGACCGAAGGGTGCAACAGTACCTCCATCTGAGAGCACCATGGGACCACCAGTCCCTTTTCTCCAGCACCCACGTTGATGTTCGTCAGTTCGGATTCGGGTCCAGACCCGTCTTCTCTAACGACCCACAAGAAGGGCTGGCCGGTTTCCGACAACCCATTTGAGATCTCCTCCATCTGCTCCTTCGACAGCTCTAACAGACTCCCAAAAGAGACGTAAACGACGGAGGACTTGGGCTTCGAGTCCAGCCAAGCAACGTAGTCTCTTGTCTTCATGAACAGATCAAAGCTGCTGTTCTCGTTGGATGGAATCAAAGGTCCGACTGCGATCATCTTCATCGAACCGACGGCTGTTAGTGCGTCGTCTTCTAAGGCATCGAACGTGTTAACGAGCACTTGAGGCTTCTCTTCTCTTTCAAGCGTTTGGAATAGTTCTCGGATCGTTGAGAGGATAAACGGGTAGGAGTCGGAAGCGGTAAGAAAGGAAGGAAGGTCCTTGCGTTGGAGGTGTGGCAGTCCCGGTAATTCTACTGTTGACGAGGGGAGATTATCTTGGTTGCCGATGAGGTTGCTTTCGTGGCCATGGAAGTAGTAGTAGTAGATGGTGAAAACTGAGGCTGGTTGGATCCAGAGAAGGAAGGAGGGGATGGCAGCCTGATGAGCCACGTCAGCGGCCCAGGGGAGCATGATGGTGTAGACGAGGCACGTGACGGGTCGGCCCTCACGAGCGAAGCTCTGGATGAGATCCGAGACGGAGCGGGACCCGACCCGCTTGAGCTCAGCCAGGTATTGAGGGCCCTCTTTGGCAATATCGAAGCCGTCATCGTAGCCGTCGGAAAAGGGTACGAAGGATAAGCCGTCTTGGTGGGCGGATCTTGTCATGCGGCGGTGGGTGCTGAGGGGTGTAGAGAAGGTGACCTGGGCACCCTTTAGTGCGAGACGGGTGGCGAAATGGAGTGCCGGATTGATGTGGCCTTGGGCGGCGTATGTCAGAACCAGGAAGTGAGCCATTTCCGTTGCTTTGGTTAGGTACCTCTACTTTTTTAAACGGTTAATATAGGCCATGTCCCATGTGGCATGTGACTGATTACAGAAGTTCTGTTGGCGGAGATACGTCCACGTTGATATTAAGTTCTCAAGTGGTCACATGGTGGGCCATATCATCGATATAAATCGTACAGCCAGACACGTCGAATTCGATAACGACTCGATGCGGCCGTGGTGATATGCAATTCTTAATCTGTTGTTAAATGAGTTTCGATAATTATATTTTCTAAATCATTTTTATCACATTTATTAAATTATATAATATTTATGAATGTGGGTTTACAGGAGTCGAGTCAGACCTCAGTCAATCTGGTCAAATTGAAAAGATTTAAGGGTTCAAACACAATGTTTTAAAAATTCGGTAGGTAGAGTGATTAGTTTGGGACAAAGAGTGAGTTAAATAAGATTTAATTGAATTGATTCATAGTTAAATCTGTACTATTAATATAATATTAAATTATTAACTAAAGTTATATTTAATAAAAATAATTTTTTTTACAAATTTAATTGTAAATATTAAAAATTAATAATTTAAAAATCATATGTTCAAAAAAATCAACACCTTTCTCTTCATTTAAAGAAAATCAAGGATTTTTAAAAGTTAAAATTATGAATTTATTAGAAAAATTGATTTAACCTATGGATCGTAAAGGGATTTTAAAGAGTTTTAATTAAGAAGAATTTTAAAATAATTTTATCCGCGTTTCAGTCGAATCACGATTGACGAATGATTCAACCCACAAATTGAATGAGATCAAGTGGGATTTGACAACATTGCTCCCACGGTTAACGATAAAAGAATTTTGGTAAAATGAGTGAAGGAAAAAAAAAGAGTAGTCGTGACGTATGAAAGATGAAGAAAGGCTCCATAAAAAAAAGTTGCTTTTAATGACATTAAAGGGCCAAGGGACAAAAGGAGGCGCTGTCTCTTTGTTGATGAATGCTTTGGAGTGGGAAAAATATTTAAAGGTACAAATTGTAGGGACGCTGTTGTTACGGTCTTTGTTCTATTCCGGCGGCAATAACAAGAAAAAAGGTCAAAAAGAGAGCTTTGTCACCGACATTAGAAGAGAAGAAAGAGCTGAATCTGAATCACATTCAATTTCAAGGATCGATATACTTTGCAAAAATATGAAAAATATAGTTGTGTCTTCTTTAATTAAAGAGAGATTTATAATTTTATTTATAAAATAAATAAAATGAAAAGCCATAACATAATATTAGGAACTACTAATTAAGCAATAATTTAAATATATTTTAACATAAAAAAACATAAGATTAACAATTACGCCACAATTCCATTTGATTCTCCACTCACATCCTCCACAAAGGCTCGTATATTACGGTCTGAAGAGCCGCCTTCTCCAGCTGCTTCTCTCGTCAAACTCTTCCATTTTGCAGCACTCTTCCATTTTGCAGCACTCTTCATCACCTCCTTCCCACTCTCTCCTCCCATAACCATTTCCAAGCACCTCTTCAGCTCCCCTCCTTCCAAGATCCCCTCCGCATTTGCCTTTGCCCGCACACCCGTCTTCCATACGTCCTCCACCAGCTTCGCATTAGTACCTTGATCCGTCCATTTCGGAAAACAAACCATCGGTATCCCCATACACATACTCTCTGTGGTCGAATTCCATCCGCAGTGCGTAACGAAACATCCCACCGCAGGGTGACACAGAACCTCCACCTGAGAACACCATGACACCACCCGCCCTTCTCCACTACCATCCATCCGCCGCCGCAGCTCAGCGTCGAATTCGGCATCGGCATCTGAATCGTCCTCAGGGAATCTGATGACCCACAAGAAGGGCCTGCCGCTCTCCAGCAACCCATTCAAAATCTCTTCCAACTGTTGCTTCGTGGGTGCAATTATACTGCCAAATGATACGTAAACCACCGAAGAATTGGGTTTGGTGTCCAACCATTCAAGGCAATCTTCGCTGTTCTTCTCGAACAAATCTCCGCCAGAGCCCTTATCCGACGCATCCTTCCCATCTAAGACTGCGGATGGGATCATCGGCCCCACGCCGATGAGATTCAGCTCATCAATGGATTGAAGCGCGTCAGGCTCCAAGGCGTCGAAGGTGTTCACCAACACTTTCGGCTTCTCTTGTCGACCCAACGCTTGAAATTGCTCTCGAAATGCTTTGAGTTCGAAGGTGTGAGTGTCCGTAGGGAGAATAAAGGAGGGAAGGTCACTAGAGGATAGGAGTGGCAATCCGGGAAATTGTATGCTGAAAGAGGGTCCTTTCTCTTCATGAAGCCTCTTGATGATCTCATCGTAGCCGTTGAAGTAGCGGTAGTAGATGGAAAAGACTGTAGCGGGTTGGATCCACAGATGGAAGGACGGTAGGTGCCACTCGCGGGCAACGTCGATCACCCATGCAAGGAAGATGGTGTAGATGACGCAGGTGACGGGGCGGCCCTGGTCGGCGAGGGTGCGCACTAGGTTGGAGAGGGAAGGTGCGCCCAGGAGCTTGATCTGAGCCATGTAGTCATCGTAATCCTCCCCTGGCTTGATACCATCATCGTAGCCATCGGAGTAAGAGGCGTAGTGTAGGCCGTTGGGGGCGGGGGATTTGACCATGCGACGGTGGGCAAAGAGGCTGGTGGCGAAGGTGACATTGGCGCCGGTGCGGATTAGGCGTTTGGCAAATTGGAGGGCTGGGTTGATGTGGCCTTGGGCTGGGAAGGTGACAACGAGGAAATGTGGTTGTGGTGCCATTTTTCTTCTCTTCTGTTCGTGTGGGGTCGGAAGTTTAAAGTGTTTTCACGGTTGATTGGTTGGTTGGATTGGGTGGGTTTTTAATTTATAGACGGATCCAGGCATCCAACAAGTTCGGGTCTCTTCGCAAAATGACGTTTGAGCTGACGAAATGAGTGGGGCGTCAATTCTCTGGCTGGCTGCTTCAGGTAGTCGACGGTAGAGACGTGTATGCTTCTCTCTTTTTTTACGTAGGTGAGATAGACATTAATAGAAATAATGCCTCATTGAATTTTGACTTGGATAATAATTTCAAGGAGGGTTTTCTATTTAATTACTAAAATTTAAGAGGAATAAGCCGGAACAAATTATGATTTTTTTTTTGGTAATTGTGGATATATGAACAAATTCTCTTTTATTTATGGAATATATATATAGTAAAAATTATTTTTTACAATGTCTTACCTAACCCATTTTGATTTAGAGAGGGGAATTGATTTCGGGAGTGATTATTTTTTTTCTACATGGAGAGTCAGTCCTCGAGAGTTTCATTTTTTTATAGTCCCATTTTACCATCTCTAATCATTTTTTACTTAATTTTAAAATTACTAATTTTTTAATATCTGTATTTCTTTTAATTTTTTTTCACTTCTTACTGTAAATTTTTTTTTTCTCTCTCTCAATCTCTCGACTTTTCTTCGTTCTCAACGCTCTCTCTAATCTCGATGCTCATCCTAAAGTTGACACATCAATAGAGATAACATAGTGGAAATGATTACTTTGGGAAACAATTGAGAGATAAGTGGGAATAAAAAAATAATGACAATTTTGAAATTAAGTAAAAAATGACAAAGAGGGTAAAATGAAAATACGGAAAAAATAAAAATCTCATGATCTGGCTCCTCATATTGGAAGAGTATCGGTCTCCAAATCAATTTCCTTTAGAGTGTAGTGTTTTTATAGATAGTGGATATTAATGAGAAAGAAAATAAATTTCTTATTTTATAATTCTATCATTTAAGAATTATTGTGTAACGCGCTAGCCCAGAGACCCAGAAGACGGAGTCCAATAGGATTAGAAACTAAGAAATTGGGCCAGCGTCGGTTCGACCGACAGGCCATGGCTAGTTGGGCTTGTGGGTGTGGAAAAAGTCCATCATTGTCCAGGAGCAAAGATTGAAGGGGTATAAGAGGGAGTTCACCTCTAATCCAGCATAACGCATTTTGGGCCTGTGAGTGAGTTCGGGTCCAATGTAAAGTTGTGCGGACCTATGTGGGCCGAGAGTGGGCAGTATTGTGCGAGTTGGATTCGGCTCAGATTGCTACAAATGGTATCAAAGTCCAAGGTTCAAACCCTCTGCATGTATGGCCCCCTTGTCCCTCCCCTGTATGTGTACAATTGTAGTCTATTAGAGCTTAGGACGGCTTTGGGCCTAAGTAGAGTGGATTGAGGCCCTGGCCAAGAAGCCTAATAGGCTAAACCGAGCCGAATGTGGCTCTGGGCTTAAGTGGGATGGATTGTAAAGCCCTAGTCTAGAGGCCCCGAAGGTCAAGCCCAATAGGGCCATAAACTAAGAAATTATGGCTCAAGAGAACCTTAGATGGACTCCCAAAACCATCTTGATCAAACCTTTTATAGGTCCCTAGATCTTTGGCATAGTCTCAACTTAAATGTTCACTTTTGTGCACTTAAAGAGGCCATAAAAAAAACATATTTGAATTCTAAGAAATTCAGTTGACTTGAAGATAGAATCACTGAATGTTGTGCATTTCAGAATACTGAATGATGTTTTTAGTAGGGTTGTCGTCGAGGAGTATAGCTCATATCATCCTTCGTGTTGTAGGTCGCTCTCACGGCTGTTTGTGGTTGTCATTGAGGAGTATAACTCTTATCATGCTTCGCGTTGTAGGTCGCTCTCATTACTGTTGTGGTTGTCGTTGAGGAGTATAGCCCCTCACATGTTTCGTTCTGTAGGTCGCTCTCACGACTGTTGTGGTTGTCGTTGAGGAGTATAGCCCCTCACATGTTTCGTTCTGTAGGTCGCTCTCACGACTATTTTATACACTTGGTGTGCAGTTACGCAGGGTTAGATACTTGTAAGTCCTACTTGGGTGGTACTAACTTGGTAAGTCGTGTATTGATCACCTTAGAGTTGACTTAATCACCAGAGTGGTGACGCATGGTGAGGTAGATTATCCATGTTGTATGGAGATCTCCACTTCTAAGTAATGACCTATGTCCCTTAAGGGATCATGATGATTGACAGTCCGTTCCATAGAGGTATCCTTGGGTGGACATTGTGTTCACGTTGATGAGATTGGTGTCCTTGGGTGGACATTGTGTTCACGTTGATGAGATTTGTATCCTTGGGTGGACATTGTGCCCACATTGATGAGATTGATGTCCTTGGGTGGACATTGTGTTTATATTGATGAGATTGATAGCATGACATGATAGCATAGCCTTACTTATATTCCATTTCATACATTATAATTGTGTGGGTGCGTGAGTGTGTAGCATGCATATTTTCCTCACTGAGTATTGTTTATACTGAGGTCCTTCCAATTTCAGGTAATATTGCACCGGTTGAGTCCGAGGGACCCCGAGGAAGAGCTTAGTTTATCATGCTGCTTTATATGCCCTACATATTGAGTTAATTTCTTTATTTATTTGATTTGAGTTGGTGATGTTGTTTATATAATTTTATTTATTGTGGATTTAGTTGTAATAAATTCTAGAATGTTTGATAACATTTATGGTAGAGAATTTATATCCCCTTTGAGATATTAATAGTATTTGAGTTCATTTATAATCTCGATAATTGAGTTGTGAGTACACGCGTGTTTCCCACGTGTGATATTCAAAAAAGTAAAATTATTCTGCGTTACGTGCTTATGTTTTTTGGGTCAGGGCATGACAAGGATTGTGAAAAGAAAAAACATCTTCTCCCAAAAACAAAAAAAAAAGTTGTATGTAAAAACACATGCATTTTCAGGAGACAAGCTCTGATGACCAACTCATGCAAACCGAGAGAGTGCGAAAAACCTTCCCTAATTCACGCAAGAAATTTGTGCTCTAACAATCTTGTGGTTTTAGAATGCCCGAACCAATTAAGTATCTTAATTGGCTTCATTTCCAAAAGACAACATTTATAACAGTCTTAAGCTAGGAAGTCTCGAAAGAACTCTATGTTCTTATGGTTGAATTAAAAGTATAAAATGAAATTCCCAAGTGGGAAAATAGAATTCTAAAAAAGAGGAAGCAATTGGAAAAACCCGTTAGCTCCAAGGTTTCACCCAAGGGTAAAATGTATTTTGATGATAACAAACTATTGACTTGTGATATTAAAAGACTGGTAACATAAAGTGACTCCAAATCTCAAGAAGATATTCATGGTAATCATATGTCTGAAGAAGAATAATGAAGATCAAGAAATCACATCCAAAGCCTATGAATGTCAAAGAAACAAATTGAAGATAAAAAACGCTTGTGAATATGTATACAAGAAGATTGAAGATATTTGAAGATCAAGTCTAAGTCAAGTTGGTGTAGGATTAGTCCTTGAGTGTTTAGGACTCCATTGTAAAGTTATTCAAAGATGAACACCTTAGCTCAAATTTGACTTAAGATGGACCCTAGGAATTTGTGACCACCTTGAACACATTACATTAGGTTCCTAGTTGTTTGGCTTTAGCCAAACTGTCTACTGGTAGATTTCCTACGATCGACTGTAAGTATCACTATAAATTATAGTTTGTCTCAAATTGAATACCATTCATTATTGTATGGACAACGATTGACTGTCCAAAATGGCTGTAACAAATGTTTGGTCTCTGTTAAAGTTACCGTCGATAGTTGAGTTGGCAACTGTCGACTATTTGAATTGACTGTAAATCAATTTTAGTCTTTCATAGCCAACAGTCGACTGATGAACTGGTAGCCGTCAACTATCTGAAACAACTATAAAATAAAGCTGGTCTCTGACATCCAACCGTCGATTGTTACTATGGACCATCGCCTGTTTCCAATTGTGACTACTTATGCAACAAGTCCAAACCGTCGACCGCTTATCGTGATCGTCGACTTTATGGCAAGAACAATAGATTTTTGGTCCATTAAACGGATACTCAACCGGCCATCTTTTGCATTTAATGCATAGCAACAATAATAAATTTAAAATTCCTATATATACTTGCCATTATGAGGAATAACAACCCTCCACCTACTGAGATACAAAGAGAAATCAATTTGACTATCCTCTAAGCTTCAGAATCATACACTTCCAAATCATTTTTGAGCAATCTTTGTTCAAACATTTGAGTAACTCTTAGTGAATCATTTTGTATATTCGAGAGAGTTATTCTTGAGCTTTAAAGTGTAATCTACTACTTGTATTTGAGAGAAAATGTTGTAAAGGGTTGGAATGACCCTAGTGAAGATAGAAAATGGGCTTCTACTTCAATTGGAAGATATGTGTAATCAAGGATCTGTGAAAGGTTTCTTCTCCACCTGTACGGAGAAGCAATAGTGGGTCACCTCATCAACAGATTGAATCGCGGTGTCTTGAGGCTAGGACGTATGGGGGGAAGCTAAACCTTGTAAAAATCCGGGTTCAATCTCTCCATCTCCTCTCGATATTTGTGCTTTGACTTATTATTTGTTTGCATCTTATTTTTCTAATTTGTGTAATTGGAAAAATCACAAAAAGTTTGCATTGGTTCAATTCAACCCCCTCTAAAGTCAATTTCTGGACAACAAATACAATTAGAACTTAATTCAAAACACATAAGCAAACATAGATTCAAACTAAATGGAATACTTGTATAATTGTGACCTTCCCAAACTTGAGAAGTTCTTTTTGATTGCTAACCTTGCAGTACAAAACCTAACTTTTGGTTCCTTTGGGTGTGCAGCAAAATGGCCACCAAAGGCATATTTATACTTGTAAAATTCCATTCTAACATAAGGACAAACCAAGGTTTAGTGTAGTGATCTGGCCCAAGGCGTGTGGACACAAAACAAGGTTTGAAATTCGAATTTCAAAATTCAAATGTAGCCAATAAGAAAATTCAAAAACTAATTACAACCAATTAGAATTGAGAAAAATGAAAACAAAGATAACAAGGACTCTTAACACTTTCACTCACCCAAATTTCTTGAGTTCAATTTTCTCTCAAGATGCTCAATGAAAGCCAAGCAATTTTCTCAATCCAATCTAACTACATATGATCATCATCCAGCTTGATGTCCCTGTTAGATTCAATCCATGTTATTGCCATATGGCATCCTTGTCTACAGTGAGGTGGCTGATGATGTGGAAATTTTTCGATGTGACTTCCACATAAGAAATGAGTCTCAATCGATGGTCTTTAGAAGCGTTAATATCATGTGATGGTCTAAGGTCCATGAATTTGTCATTCACTCTCAGAATTATATAAAGCTTGATGCATTGGAAAGCTTGTGAAACCCTCTCTTTCCTTCATCCATTTTTTTTTTTTTGAATGATGGGTAAGAATTCATTCAAGCGAAAGCCCAAAAATATGTACAGAAGCCCACAACCTGGGTCAGGCAAAAGACGGCCCACAAAGAAGGCCCAAAAAAAAAAAGCCCCAAAGAGGCAAGAAGACCAAAACAGAGGACACAGGAGTCCTAACAGTTAAATTGAAACTTCAGAAAAGATTCCTAAGTCCCCAGGATTTAGCAGATTCCTCAAGCTGCTAACCAAAGAATCGCCATATCGAGCCATCTTTGGGCCATCAAGACCGAACAGATCTAGGTGAGCCCTGATAGCACAAACATGGCTGTGAATGACCCAGTTATGAACTTTCAAATTGCTAAACAGCAAAACCAACTCATCACAGAGGTACAAGCAACCGATAGAATAGCCCAACTGATGGAGTAAAAATATGATTTTCTGAGTAAAATTCATGATCATTGAGGTCGAAACAGGCCCAGTGGCAGGAAGTTTTGTAACACCGACCAAGTTGGAATCCCTTGTCTCATATAGCGCACCGAAGATGGTACCTTCAGAAATGTCAACACCAGCAATCAGGAGGAAGGCCGGGTTAGGGATGACAACACGAGGTGGGTCAGGAGGCTTAGGATGAGGAGGAGTAGATGGAGGCATCTCCCATGCAGCCGAGAAGAGGTCGCTCAGATTCAAGAGGTCGTCATTCGAGCACAAGAAGAAGGTGCAATTCTTGATGTCATGAATAATCCTAGAACGAATTAGCTCATGGTTGCAGAGTGGATTTTTGAAAATCCTAGCATTTCTTTCATTCCAGATATGCTAGATCAAAGCAGGAAGCGGTAGATTAGCCGCCAACTTTTTGAAACGATTGTTGGAAAGCTGAATCAGCGAGGCAAAGTCATCCAGGATATCATTAGTAGAAGAGAAGTTGAACTTTCGAAGAACCAAGCCCCAAAAATTCCAAGTAGAATTACACTAAAGGAGATGGTTGTGCGTTTCCACATTAGAACACAACACACAGGTGGTGTCACGGATCAGGCCAAAACGGTTCAACAAGGACTTAGTTTTCAGTGCATTATTATGGAAAAACCAGGCTAAAGTTGAGTGCCGATTCAAGCAACTAGAGAACCAGATACAGACCACCCAGGGAGGGGCCTCCAACTCATTGAAAGAAGTAAGGAATGTAGAGGCAATCGAAAAGCGACCATTGTCGCTGGCAGTCCAATAAATCTCATCAGCGCAAGGGTAGAAAGGGATGGAGACATCAGATATCAAGCTCCAAATGGAAGAGAGAGCAGGGGAAGGAGCAGGAGGGAGATTCCAGCCATTGTTATCGATGAAGGAGTTCACAGTGCAGTCCAAAGGATAGTCCGGATCGTACATGGGCCTGGCACCAAAGTGGTCCAAGAGAATGAATCCAGGCATGAGCCAAGGATCCAGCCAGAATTTGATGGAGTTCTCATCACCAATGATGTAGAGGTTGTACCTTTTCACAAGCTCACTAACAAAAAGGATTGACCTCCAAGCCCAGGATAAATTGTATTTAAGCTTGACATACCAAATCGATCGGTTTTTCAAATATTTTTTTCCAGCCCACCAAAACCAAATGTTATCCTTGGCAATGCCAAAGTTCCAAAACTGCTTCATTATGCAAGCCAAGTTAACAACCCAAATGCTTCGGAGCCCAAGCCCACCTTTGGATTTGGGAAGACAGATCCTGTGCCAACCAATAGTATGGATTTTCCTCGAGGAAGTGGATCCCCAAAGAAAGTCCCTCATCAATCTCTCAATCTTCTCCATATAGGTCTTGGGCAGAAGGAATGAATTAGCCCAAAAGATGTGAAAGTTATTGATAGTAGATCGCAATAGCTCAAGCCTACCAGCAAAAGACAGCAACGAACCAGCCCAACCATTAATCTTGCTCCTGACCTTTGAAATGAGCCCATCACAGTCAGAGACCCGAATCCTGCCCGAGAAGAGAGGAAGACCAAGATAGGATATCGGAAGCTTGACTTCGGCCATTTGAAAGATGGACAGGATCTCATCCTTGTTGCAGACAGTACCAGAGAAAATGATATGGCATTTGGTAGGATTAAGCGCAAGGCCAGAGAAATCCAAGAAGTCTTTTAGAAGTTGATGGAGAGAATTTGCAGATCGACAGTCGGCCGAACAAAATATCAGAAGAACATCAGTGAACATCAAGTGGGATATTGAACAATCACCAGTAGAAAAGGGACAGAGGATGCTACCATCAGCAGTGGCTCGATCGATAATGCAAGAGAGAGCTTCCTTCATCTATTTTGTGATGTATTTCAAATGAAATTTAGCAAATAATCTGTTATGAGTGCTATCCTTTTCTAATGGGTCTTCACCAATTGCACTTGTCTTATGCAAAGATCAAAGTTAAAGAATAAAATATAACTCTCAAAAGCTCAGTGTTACTTACTAGTAAAGAAGAAATAATTTTGAGGTTTGGCTACCTAGCTTAGGAGAGAAGTCTTGATCAACAAATCAAAGTAAATTCTTGCTCTTCTTGCAGTCTATGCAGTGCCTTTTAATGGGCTGAGATTGATTAGGTTTAATTGACAGTTGTAATTTTACAGATTATTTTGATTTAGTCGAGTTGATTCTGATTTCTGATCAAAATTTTCAACTGTACTTGGGATTGATTTCGGTATTTTTCAAATCCAGTTAGATACGATTATTTTGTCTCTTGTTTGATCGGTCCAAACTCGATGAAAATGATCCAGATCCGACCCGTCCAGATACTTAATCCATAGTCAAACTAGTCCTTGTGGGTCCTCCCGCACTTAATACTAGTCAAACGCTGTCTGCATTCACTTCAATTAGTCAAAACTCAAAACACAGAACATGGCTTGTTACACGTGGATTAAACAAACAGTATAGATTTACAAGTACGCCACAATTCCATTCTATTCTCCGCTCAATTCCTCCACAAACGCTCGTATATTACGGTCGGAAGAGCCGCCATCTCCAGCTGCTTCTCTCGCCAAACCCTTCCATTTTGCTGCCCTCTTCTTGATCTCCTCCCCCCTCTCTCCTCCCATCGCCATTTCCAAGCATCTCTTCAGCTCACCTCCTTCCAAGATTCCCTCCGCATTTGCCTTTGCCCGCACACCCGTCTTCCACACATCCTCCAACAGCTTCGCATTAGTACCTTGATCCGTCCATTTTGGAAAACAAACCATCGGTATCCCCATACTCAGACTCTCTGTCGTCGAATTCCACCCGCAGTGCGTAACGAAACATCCCACCGCAGGGTGACACAGAACCTCCACCTGAGAACACCATGACACAACCAGCCCTTCTCCACTACCATCCATCCGCCTCCGCAGGTCAGCGTCGAATTCAGCATCGGCATTTGCACCGTCCTCAGAGAATCTGATGACCCACAAGAAGGGCCTGCCGCTCTCCAGCAACCCATTCAAAATCTCTTCCAACTGTTGCTTCGTGGGTGCAATTATACTGCCAAATGATACGTAAACCACCGAAGAATTGGATTTGGTATCCAACCATTTAACGTAATCTTCTCTGTTCTTCTTGAACAAATCTCCGTCAGAGCCCTTGTCAGACCCATCCTTCCCATCTAAGAATGCCGATGGGATCATGGGCCCCACGCCGATGAGATTCACCTCATCAATGGATTGTAGCGCGTCAGGCTCCAAGGCGTCGAAGGTATTCACCAACACTTTCGGCTTCTCTTGTCGACCCAACGCTTGAAATTGCTCTTGGAATGCTTTGAGTGTGAAGGTGTGAGTGTCTGAAGGGAGAATAAAGGAGGGAAGGTCACTAGAGGAGAGGAGTGGCAATCCGGGAAATTGTATGTTGAAAGAGGGTCCTTTCTCTTTATGAAGCCTCTTGATGATCTCATCGTAGCCGTTGAAGTAGCGGTAGTAGATGGAAAAGACTGTAGCGGGTTGGATCCACAGATGGAAGGACGGTAGGTCCCACTCGCGGGCAACGTCGATCACCCATGCAAGGAAGATGGTGTAGACGAGGCAGGTGACGGGGCGGCCTTGGTCGGCTAGGGTGCGCACTAGGTCGGAGAGGGTACGTGTGCCGATGAGCTTGAGCTGAGCGATGTAGTCATCGTAATTGTCCGTTGGCTTGACACCATCATCGTAGCCGTCGGAGTAAGAGGCGTAGTATAGGCCGTGTGGGGCGGGGGATTTGATCATGCGACGGTGGGCGTAGAGGCTGGTGGCGAAGGTGACATTGGCGCCGGTACGTACGAGGCGTTTGGCAAGTTGGAGGGATGGGTTGATGTGGCCTTGGGCTGGGATGGTGACAACGAGGAAGTGTGGCTGTGGTACCATGTTCTTCTCTTCTTTTCGGGTCGGATCGGATCCGATCAGACAGTAAGTTTGAAGTGTTGATTGGTGGGTGGGTGTCTAATTTATAGAAGGATCGAGCCATCAAGGCAGCCAGCTGGGTGGGGTCTCATCATAAAATGACGTCTGTGCTGACGAAATGAGTGTCGCCTCACTACCCTGGTTGGCCGCTACCGGTACTCGACCGAGGAGACGTGCATGTTTATCTCTCTCTCTCTCTCTCTCTCTCTCTCTCTCTCTTGTTTTTAACGTAGGTGACATTGAGAAGACATTAATAGAAATAATGCGTCACTAATTTTGACTACGATAATCATTTCAAGGAGGGTTTTCTATTTAATTACTAAAAATTAGGAGGAATGAGTCGGAAAGTTAGAACTCATGATCTGAAGAGACAAAAGACGCATGAATATGATTTTTTTAATAATTGTGAAATGTCAGTAACTTGAGATTTTCATTTTTTTTATATTCGCATTTTATCACCTTTTATCTCTTTTTTTTAATTTTTTAAATTACTATTATTTTTTAATTTTAGAAAAATAGTGTGAGGTGGACAACGCATAATATCAATGAGGAGTTATAAATTTGGCTAAATTAGTGAACAATTATTTTTAAATTGATTGTCTTAAATCTTAATGTCTCATATTTTTATTAAAAATGAAATTCTTTGATTTTATTTTCCATATATATATATATATATATATCAAATATGGTATAATAAAAAAGTTTTTATAATTATTTGTTAATGAAACTTTTCCATTATTAAGTGGGTGAGGTATAGATTATAACTGGATATATCTAATTCTAGATGATGATGATAGTAATGATTATAATGATCATAATAACCAACATAATAATAGCAGTAAGAATTATATACATTATATAATTAATTCAATCTATAATTTACTTAAAAATGATAAATTATGTAATAAGGAGTACAATTAGTCTAGATCTTAGCTTGACTGGTCTCAATCTAGTCCAAAATTTAAACGCCAGGTCAGACTAGGTTGATTAATGGGTAGAGTAGTGAGTAGGCATGTGACCGTTGGTTTGGTCATAGATTGAGTAATTGTTTAGGGTGCTAAGTTTGTTTATGTTGGACCATGGACCATATGTTAAGTTGCATATTGATTAATAATTTGGTTGGATTGATCATGAGACATGAGTTGGATTATTAGATCATGAATTGGATAATGGATCGGGTTAATTGGATTATTGATTGGATGGTTTATAAATTTCTTTTTGACCTTTCTTTAGAAATTCAATTTCCAATTTTTTGTTGAAAATGATCTAGTCATGGAAACCATTTCTTATGGAATTGATTCGCACATAACAATGAAAATAATTTTAATGTGAATTTTTTTATTATCACAAAAGAGTGTTGCGTACAATCATACTCTTTATTTTAATTTGAATGATATTAAATTTTAGTACAAGTTTAGGAAGAATTTTTTATCTTTTAAATAAAAAGTACTGAACTATCTCATCATTGAAAATCCATACAATAATATTTCTTTTTTTTATTATTAGGCTTGATCACGGGCTGATTTTGGGTTAGGATTTGCCAGTAAAACCCTAAACCCTTCTAAAGCCCATCGGGCTTTAAATGCCAATGCCAAATCCCTCCATTTAGAGCACGTTTATTTTTTAACTGGTCATGCTATTACGAAGTTGCACCTGTCACTTTTTTTACTTTTAAAATTGTGACGCTAACCACGAGCTAAACATTTAGTTAAAAGCTCATTTTTTAACTACTTGATTTCAAAAGTAAAATTACTGGTTGTCCTTCAAAAGGTTTGACATTTAGTGATTTGACTGTTAACATCAAACTATCGAGTGATTATAAATCGAATTTTGAGATGATGTTCTAATAGTGGGCAATCCTCAAGTCTGATTTCAATTTACACAATTAGATTTTTAATTTACAAAAATAAAAAATAAATATAGATACGACCTTGTAAGATATTATATATATGTAAATAATATATAAGAAAATAAATGAGAATAAAAGCCCAATGGTCCTGAACTCAGCCCAACAGACAAAAAAGCATATTGAAGCCCATTTATCCATCAAATTCAAATGTGTTAGAATCCAATTAGATATTAAAGATATATTTGGATTTATTAAATTTTCCCTAATTAGTTATTACTGAATATTGTTGGGGAGTTTTTTGAGTTCTTTTGTGGTAAGAGCTTCATATGCAGCTAAGTTTGGAAGAAAATGACAATAGCTAATTGTGTATCAAGGTTTAAGAATCAAATAGATGTTTAACTATATTATTTAATACATATCAATATCAATATTACCAAGATGTTTACATTAATTTTATCAGGTAATGAATTTCAAAACGTGAATTCGATAAAATTTAAATATGTTCAAATTTTAAAAGATTTAGTTTGGAATGGATACAGTGATAGCTCACCCAAATATTATCATAAATTATAATAAGAGTTGCTTAAATATGATTGGTTCTTAGCTTTGAAGTATAAGCGTTGGATGTAACATGTGGGGAAACTATAGAACGTTGAAGCATTTTTAGCACTTGAGGATAAGTGCCTCATGTGGGGCATATATTTGTTGTTAAAGTTAATCCACTGAAATTTTCTTTTCTTTTTAAATTTAGATTTCAATTTTTATAATTTTCATTTGAACATCTTCGTTATTGGATTAATTATAATATATTAAAATACTTATCTAATGATTTATTTTTAATCTTAAAAGTAAAGGACTAATCTAATTCAAATGGTTCTATGTTTTATACTCCATCTGTTTCAAAATACTTGTCTCATTTTGGAATTTTTTATTTCTTAAGGATCGTTTTCGCACGGGGCGCACCAAAATACTATTAATAGATTCTCTGAGTCAATACAAACCTGATGAAAAAAAATAAAATTGAAGTTGGTGCATTGTCTCGTTGTGTAGATACTGTCGATCGGGTTCATCCACAAAAGCTGAATAGTGTTTTCCTAACTCTATAGCAATGTAGGATTGAGATGATGAGAGTCAAAGGTGAAAATAAGTACATAATGCTGCATCTAGATAAGTCAAAACTTATAAAAAAAGGTTTTCTTCCTATCATGTCAGAATGCGATTTGGAGTTCAACGAGAAGGTTAAAACTTTGATTTAATGTGAAAAAAAATGAAAATGACAAGTAATTTGGGACAATTCCAAAATGCATATAGGACAAATATTTTGAAATGGAGAGAGTAGTACAATCGTATCCACAATAATCTATCTATCAATATAATTTTTTTGATCATTGAATAAACTCGTCAGAACATTCAAACTTTTTAGTTTGGGCGTCTGCCAAAATACTTTTTAGATGAAAGGTTAAGACTCCAAACTCAAAAGGCAAATGTCTAGAACTTTAAAGTTAGGTTGAGAAATTTGATTTGAGAACAATAACAATGTTCAAGATTTAGACAAGTTAGGAATTTTGAAACGAGTGAAATTGGATGTTTGGATTAGGTTGATTGTTTCCATCCACATGGTCTCTAATTCTTGCAATTTTTCAAATGTGTTTGTTTTATTCAAATAAAAGGCTTTGGCTCTTGGCCTTTTCTTTTCTATTTTCTTTTTTAAATTAAAAGTAGTACAACCCCACATCAACTTTCAGTAGAATTTGGATCTTTATAGGAAGAATGGGATTGATGACGAATACTCGATAATGACAGTGAAAGTTACATAAAACTTCTTTTAGACGTTATTATTGATTGATCCTAATATTATATGAAGATAAATATGCAAAAGTCTCGTACACTCATACATTAGTAAGGTATAAAGCATCATTTTCTTGGCCTTTTCTCCATTAAATTAGAGAATTGCCGTCTTTTCTTCATAATTGTACATTAACTTGTCAATTCAACTGTTATGATAAGCCCGTGAAGAAGGGTTATGGGCTTTTGGCATGGAGTGGAGATCGGTGAGGCTGTGGCAGGGGTAAAAATATCGGTCGATACTGTACGTATCGGCCGATATAATTCTGATTTTCAGCCACCGAATTATATCGGCCGATACGTATAGTATCGGCAGTACAAAAAAGAAATTCGGCTGATATGACCGATTTTTTTTGACCGAATTATCGGTCATTATATCGGCCGAATTTTAAAAATTCAGTTTTTTTTTTTTTTTTTTTTTAAAAAGCTTTTTTTTATAATAAATATCGGCCGAGATGACCGATATATCGGTCCAAATCTCGGCCGAATCTGGGCCGAAACGGCCATTTTTTCCCCTAAAAAATAGTAAAACTCGGGCCTGGCCCAACTCAAGTCCGGCGATATTTTGCCGATATATCGGACGATATCCCATGTCCGATATATCGGGCGAGATCTCGGACGAGATCTCATCTGTCAACCAATTTCTCCCTTTCACATCTCTGTGTACAGCGGACTGCAGGATTCGGCTGGTCCGGCATGCGTGAATATTTTATTATTTTTTTAAATCTGAAAAATCGAACCGGTCCAATTTTTTTCTATGAATACCATTCACTTACATCTCAAATTTCACACCTTATTTTCAAGGAAAAAATCAGATTTTACTATTTATCTTCCAAAAAAAATTCACTCTTCATTACTTGATTTAACTAAGTTCTAAATGACCTGGATTTGTTTGAAACCGAACGATCCAGACCGTTCAAAGGTTTCTTCATTTATAGATCTACTGATCTTGTAAGTTTTGTAATTTATTTCGATTTATCTGTATTTTTAATTTTTTTAGCCAAAATGACATAAAAGTGTTACAAAAAGTTAAAAAATGCTTGAAATAAGATATATAGTAAATAAAAGCTTTATATAGGTATTATAATTTTTTTCCATCTGAATGTATCTGTAGTTATTTTTATCTACTTTGTTAGTTACTTTTTTTTTCATTTATTTATTCCTTTTTGTTAACTATTTCAACATAAAATAGCATAAATGGAAAAAAAAAAAAGTTAGAAAATGATAATACCTATAAAATAATAGATGAAAATTTTCATTTGCTCTTAGTACCTGTTGGTAACATGTCAAAATTTACAACAACATTTTTACATTCACTTACTCTTTATTTTAATTATTTCATCATTAACTATAGATTATGACATATAAATGTTAGTAAATGTTAAAACCTATAAAATAATACATGAAATTTTTTTATTTGCTGTTATTTACTGTATACTAACTTCTTTTACAGGGATAATTTTTTCCTTTTATTTTCTTTCTTTTTGTAATTATTTCATTATTATCTATGGACTATGACATATAAATGTTAGAAAATGGTAAAACCTATAAAATAAGACATGAAAATTTTTTATTTGCTGTTATTTAATGTATACTAACGTCTTTTAAAGGGATGAATTTTTTCCTTTTATTTACTTTCTTTTTGTAATTATTTCAATATTATTTATAAATGTTAGAAAATGGTAAAACCTATAAAGTAATACATGAATTTTTTTTATTTGCTGTTATTTAATGTATACTAACGTCTTTTAAAGGGATGCAATTTTTTCCTTTTATTTTCTTTCTTTTTATAATTATTTCATTATTAACTATGGATTATTATTTTTTTTTTTTGAGCAATCATAAAAATTCATTAAGAGAGGGGGAGAAAGTACATGAAAAGGCCTAAAAGAATTAGACCGAGAAAAAGAAAAAGAAACATGGTGAGAAAATAAGACAGAGAAAATCTCAAATAAGAAAAACTCCCTCCCAGTGGTTGTCGACTCCAAGCTTGGCGAAAAAATCTGCCACGCCATTAGCTGATCTCCCAATTTTGACAAAGGAGACACCCATCCCACTTGCCAAGTCTCTTACCTCCCTAACCACATTGGTCAATCTCCAAGGTGGGCGTTTTGCACCTGAAGCCCATTTAAGAGCATTCGCTGAATCCCCCTCAATAATCAAGCTTCCTTGACCATAAACCTGCCAAATAAGAAGAGCTCTTCTAATACTGAGAATTTCTGCTTCATTTGCATCCTTCACTCCTATTGACTCATTGAACATGATGGATGTTTCACCCAAATTGTTTCTGAGTACTCCGCCAATCCCTGCAGGACCCGGATTTCCCCTACAAGCTCCATCAATGTTGAAATTTCCAAGTACCCAATTGAGGGGACTCCAGCTCTCCTTCCTCTTAACCTTCTTATCTTGACCTTTCAAGCAACCCTCCCAAGATAGCATGAGATCATTCTTTTAAGACCCTTAAAATTAGGATCCGCCAAAAGCCATGTAAAACCATCTCCATTTAGATTTTTGAAAAAGATCATTTTCCGATGAGGTTACACCTTCAAAAAGCCTTGCATTCCTTTCTTTCCATATAGACCAAAGGATGACTGATGGTAACAATTGCCACGCACATTTCAACTTACGTTTCAACCTTGACAAATTCCAAGCACCCAATGTTTGAACACATGAATTGGCAAAGACCCAAGGAATACCCAAAAAATCAAGGAAGTTGTCCATAATCCTTTGGCAACATCACATTTAACAAAAAGATGATCAATATCTTCCACATGAGAGTTGCATAAGATATAAGATAGGTTGTCCTCATCCCCCACCAAGGCTCTTCTCTTCAATTCAGCCTTTGTCAAGATCTTCTCCTTAAAAACACACCACACAAAAATTTGGACTCTTGGTGGGGCAGCATTCAACCAAGAAGATTTAATATCACTGTTGGAAAGTTGACTTTGCACAAGGTAAGTCAAAGCTTTCACTGAGAATAATCCAGAGGGATCTCCAACCCAAATCATTTCATCCGAAGCAGATAACAACAAGGGAAATTCTCTCAGCTGATTCGTAAGACTGTCATGGCTCTCCTCTTCAAAAGATCTTAAGATTCTCCGGAGGTCCAAATTCAACATGAATGATCCATTCTCCCATTTGATAACATCTTGAACCAAGACATTAGCATTCCTCGCTATTCTGAAGAGTCTTGGGTAAATCTCATTTAGGGGTCTCTCACCGAGCCACAAATCTTTCCAAAATAGGGTCTTATCGCCTTTTCCAACCAAGAATCTAATGTGTTGTCGGAACAAGGAACCCACCGAGCCTATTCCGGATCCCAATTTCCACCAAGCTTTAACAACTGGAGATCCAAGACGATCAACTTTTTCACTAAGGAACCAACCGCCGCCTGACTCAACATCATATCTGGCCGTTAAGACTTTGACCCATAAAGCATCCTTCTCTCTTCCAAATCTCCAAGCCCATTCACATAACAAAGCTTGATTCTTGAGATATAAGGGAACAATACCCAATCCACCTTTTGCTTTGGGCTTCACTACTTCTGGCCAAGCCACCAAATGGACCTTTCTTCTTGCCTCATTGTCTCCCCAAAGAAAGTTTCTGAAGAGTTGCTCAAGTTTTCTTTTCAATGCCCTTGGGGAGTTGGAACAAGGAGAGGTATGTTGGCAAATTAGGAGAACTGCTTTGATAAGTGTGACCCTGCCGCCCAAAGATAAATATCCTGCCCCATCCCGCCAATCTTTCTCCACCTTCAACAACAGGTGTCCAAAATCGCTTAAGTCTGGGATTCCCACCCACCGGCAAGCCAAGGTAGGTGAAAGGGAGTTTGCCGGAGCCACAACCAAGATCTTCTGCCAGCTCCCTAGTCCGGGCGTCATCCAACCCGATACCGATGAGGGAGCTCTTCCCTAAAATTATCCTGAGACCTGAGACTAATTCAAAGCATCTAAGGATAGCTTTGAACCCCAAGAGTTCCTGTCTATCATGATCACAGAAGAAGAGAGTATCATCGGCGAATTGTAAATGAGTAATAATTGGACCATCAGGATCCACCTTAAAGCCTTTCACAATTCCTAGCTCTTTAGCTTTTGCTACCAACTTATTCAAGCACTCCCACTAGAGTAAAGATGAAGGGGGATAAGGGATCGCCCTGTCTAAGGCCTCTATTTGCTTGAATAGGATTAGTGGGTGAGCCATTCACCAAAACAGAGTATGATGTATTTTCAATGCAAGCTTTCATCCAAGTACACCATTGGAACCGAAGCCCATCCTTTGAAACAGATATCCCACAAAAGACCAGTCCACAAAATAAGCTTTCTCCCAAATCAATTTTAAAAAGAAACCTGGCTTCTTGTCTTTGTATCTCATGTGAACCAGCTCATTAACCACAAGGACCCCGTCAAGAATTTGTCTGTCTGCCACAAAAGCGCTTTGGGTCTCACAAATAATTTCTGATAAAACTTTCTTCAACCTTTCTGCTAGAACTTTTGCGAGGAGCTTATAAACACTGCCAGAAGACTGATCGGACGATAATGTGATAAGCTAACCGGACTCTCTCTTTTGGGGATGAGAGTGATGAAAGAGTTTTTTAAGTTCTTGTTGATGAATCCATGATGGTAGAACTCCTTGAAGAACCTGGAAAAATCTGAGCTAACAACATCCCAACATGTCTTGAAGAATGAAAAATTAAAGCCATCTGGACCTGGTGCTTTATCGCCCGCCAAACCATTCAAAGCCTCCTTTATTTCTTCTAAGGTAAAATCCCTTTCCAACCAACTAGCATTTTCTGTACTGATCTGATTAAACTGAATTCCATCAAGAGTTGGTCTAGAATATCTTGTGTGAGATAATGACGCAGATGAAAGCCGCTCAAAAGAACTAGAAGCATTAGAAGCTTGATGAATCGGCTCCACAGAATCAGGGAACGACCAATGTAGCACACATGGGGCATGAGAGGGTATACCACTTACAGAGAAGGGATAGTGGAGATGGGAAAGAGGAGGGGAAAGGAGCGAGAGTACCCGGTCAATGCTGAAGAAGGGCAATGCACCAACTGGCTCAATGAAGATATGGTGAGTTGATTGATGAACGTTTAACATAGCCCCATTTGGATCCCAGGAGTCCTGCACCAGCCGCAGATGGGGGGTCCCCAACTCCAAAAGAGAAGGAAGAGCCACCTGATAAGAAGACTGCTGCCAAGAGAAAATGAAGAAAGCCGATAGCTGCCCCGAGGTTGAAAAGAAGATCCGCGAGAAAGGGGAGGTAGCAACATGGTGACCCCGCCCACGCCCAACATGGTGACATATAAATGTAAATGGTAAAACCTATAAAATAATAAATGAAATTTTCTTATTTGCTGTTATTTTTTTATTATAATTAAAAATGTATGACATTTGTGTGGTTATCAGTTCAAGTAATTAGGACCCCATTAGTTTCATTTTCTAATATTTTTCTACATTATTATGTAATTTTCAATCATTTTATTATTTATTTATTTTTATTTCTATAACTTCATAACTTAAAATAACACTCATTGACTAAGAAAATAAATTATGAAATTATTTCTACAACTTTTCCTCATTTATATCCTTTTCCTTGTAATTTTCACCATTTCATTACTATTTATATAATTTCCCGCTATCGTAACTTCAAAAATATATTAGAAGATGTAAATGTCCGATATTTTATGAAAAAAATTACATATTCAATAAGCTCATAATTATCTGCATTTACTATAAATTTTTTGGATTTTTTTTTTAAAAAAAAAAACGAGCAGGAGAGAGAAAAAGTTCGGCCGATATATCGGCCCGGCCGATTTTTCTACCCCTGGGCTGTGGACGACAGAGTTCATTAGATAAAGAATGTCATTTCAAATCAAATATGACGTAGCTATGTAATATTCTGACTTGTAATTAGACTAAAATGGTATATTTAGCATTGTTAAGTGTGCTTTGTGAACAATCAATTGTGTAAATCTTTTTGTGAGCTTTTCGAAAAGTCCAAGTTTGATCCAATTCGAATACGTTAGTTTAGTAATCTAACTCACTGAAATTGGAAGAAAAATTTAGTCATTTATTATATTTCATTTATTATTTTTTAAAGTAATGCTAAGTGACCTCAAATGTAAGCCATCCGAAGAAACATATTTACCTGGTGACACCCCCAATGGAAATCAAGTTTTTAAAGTTCAGTTAAAACCCTTTTAATAAAAAAAACCTATAGTTTTAAATATCTTCTGTAGCTAATAGCATTAGACCTCCATGGCTTCTCCCTCAGCCACGGCAGGCAACGCCCATTGTCCTTCATTTTTTTGATAAATACCCATGCCTTCCCACCAAATTTGAACAAACGAAGCTCTCACTCGCTGTCACACACACATACTCTCTCTCCCCAGTTCTGTTCTTCGTTTATTGTTCTTCTTCTTCCTTCTGTTTTTCTTCTTCTGTAAACTGACAGAAGCCAATAAGCTTGGAATCAAGAAAACTTTGTTGGAAGGTGCCTTTCCAACATATTTTCAACTCTAGAACATGATTTTAAAGTTAATAATCAAGATTAAAATCAACCGGGACTATTATAACTACTTTTGGACATAGGACCCCTTTTTCCCATTTCCTTAGGAGGGGTACCATCATAAAAAATTTAAAGCAAAAATTTAATACGAATTTTCCTTTGTTCCTTCCATCTGTAAAGTTATATTTTGGAGTTGGATTTGAAAGGCACTCCATTTTGAAATTCGAAAATATGTTTTTTCGCCTCTGCTGTAAATTTCCAGCGTTCTCGAGTAGTCCCGCGGGCTCGCGACATAGAGTAAACTGTTTCTTTCAGACAGTTTCAAACTCTTTGGTCCAAGGGCTCAGTAGAACCCCCGAGGGCTTGAGACAGAGAACAACCAGTTTTGAGTTCCCTGGTTCGAGGGTTCAGTGGACATCCTCGAGGGCTCGAGGAAGACAGGGACAAAAATGTCATTTTTGAAATTGTTGTAAAATTTCTAAAAATGGGTTTTTTTGAAATTATTTATGTTTTATTTCTTTTTTCTTTGCTTCTTTTTCTGTCTTGTCTAAGGTAACTTGCAGTACTCTTCTTATTCAGGGAGATCTTGATGCGTATAGTTCTAAAGACGATGGGAAAAAATGAAAAAAAAATCAATCCAAATATGATCAGTCGACCCATCAGTTGACTGATTCATCGACTGAAGACTGTGTGAAGCTCAGAAACAACTCACTGTTAGTACCAGTCGACTGGTACATCATCTCCTACCAGTCAATGTAAGAACAGATAGCTCTCAGATAGTACCAGTCGACTGGTACATAATCTAATACAAGTTTGTGAATAATAGTCGTTATTATAGCAGTTTTCGACAGTTCAGAGCAGTTTCTGCTTTTCCAATTCGTGCATATGATGGTTCTTTGTGGTTCCTTGCTGTTTTTGACAGTTGAAACCAACCCAGAGGGAGTTGTAACCAGACCAAGAGGTAGGTTTACAAAGGAGGAAGTTGTAGGAGATGAGAAAGGCCCACTCTTTCCATAGTGGCCCGGAGTTCTTGGAAGCAGATGCATACTAGAGAGACCACGTAGTCATGGTGGAATAGGCGCACTGATCATGGAGACAGATGCGGCCCAGAGAGCCCACGTATTTATGGTGGAGATGTGTGCACTGTGTTTGGGAGGAAATTTCCATCCGAGAAAGAGAGAGGATAGGAGTTGATTCTCTCTCTCTCAAGTTTGAAGACTTCTTCAGGTTGCAGAGACAACAGAAGGAGAATCAATGAGACGTCAGAAGGTTAGAAGAAGTTGGAGGATATCACTCCCTATTTCACTCTTGTGTTTTAGTGTATCCTAGATATAAGGAACACTTTGTAAGACTTCTCATTATAGTGGAATTTTTTGCCTAGATTGGCACGTGGAAGTTTCCCTCATTCGAAGGGTTTTGCTACGTTAAAAAAAAATATTGTCTCAATCTCTTACTTCCCATTTGTATGTGTGTGTTGCCAAAAGAAAATCCAGATCGGTTCCCACTCGTCCATCTAGTAAATGAGTATGGCCGATGAATTAATTACAAATCATCTGTGTTCCATAGGTGTTTTGTGTTATAGGTCCATTCTCAAGAAACTGAGGAATACACTCGGAAATTTCAGACTTCGGTTTGGAGTATTCTGAGGCCTCGCACCAAATACTTGTAGAACATCTCCATCTGCAAACCACCTTGTCTATATACCACCATAGTGAAGAACAGATTCTAGTACCTAATGTTCTGTTGGAAACTGATCCAAGGCTAGAAGAAAATTTTACTTTTTGCAATTTACGTTTCTGCAATTTACTCAGTTTTTTTTCTGCTTTACGTACCCCTTTGGCTAAAACTCTCAGATTTATTGGAGGCTCTGCCTAGGGATGATCCGAGAATAGACACTAAGTAGTTTGTTTAATTTACATCTTAAAACACCCCGCATTAGATCTTATTGTACTTTGTTTATTTTACGTTTACGCTTTCATTTGAAAAGGCCTTCTTTCTCGCAATTTATTTACGCGTGCATGTCTACATGTCTTGCTTTCTGTATTTATTTATACGGTCTTATTATTTTTAGTTTTCTTTAAAAACTAATCGGATCACGGTGAAGAGATTCAACAACACCTTTTTATTTGAAATGCATTGTTTACTGCATTTAAACAATATTGCAGGATTCATCATCTTCCAAATAGATTTTTCTGAGATTACTCTGCACATAATTATGTAGAAGATCCCTACTCAAAGTAGTGTGAAATGAGGCACCAGAATCTATCACCCAAGAATCATGACGAGTATCGAAAGACAAACTTAGGACATCAGAAATACCTTATTCAGAGAAGTTTACTGAGTTTTTACCTCTCTGGTTATTGTTTTCATGTTGTTTCTTTGGGGCTTTACGGTCCCATTGCATGTGCCTTTTTTTGCCGCAATTCCAACAACCTTCACGTTTTCCTTATGGAGGCCTGGACGATCTGTTCTTCCTCGATTTCGATCAACTATGATTCTTGCTTCCTTTATTTGATGTTCTTCCCCTCTTTTCAACATTCAGAGCATTCCCTGACGCTTCTCCCGATGATTTCCTCTGAGATTCCTCACTTAAGATGACGCCTATAACATCATCATATTTCAACTTCGTTGATTCGGAAGAATTGCTCACAACTATCACCAAACCATCCCAGCTTTCTCGCGGTACAGATAAAATCAAAAGACCTCTGATTTCATCCTCAAAATTGATTTATACAAACTTCAATTGGCTTGTGATTGTATTGAAATCATTCAAATACTCAACCACATTTCCACTATCAAACATCCTCACGTCGAACAACCTCTTCATCGGATGAACCTTGATGGAAGCAGAGGGTTTATCGTACATCCTTGATAGGGCCGCCATTAGATCTTTTGTAGTCTTCTCGATATTGAAGGCAACTGACTTTGCCAGAGAAAGTCGAATCGTTCCCATGGCCTTTCTATCAAGCACCTCGCACTCGCTACCCGTCATCTTCTCAGGTTTTTTCTCTTTTCCTTCAAGAGGAAGATAGAGATCCTTCTGATAGAGGTAATCTTCTATATGCATCTTCTAGAAACTGAAGTTCGAACCATCAAACCTTTTAATCCCCACTTTTCCTTCTTCTAACATTGCTCTCACTCGAACCAAAGCTCTTGATACCAGTTATTGGGAAGAAATGTCATTCCGTCCACATATAAACAACAATATCGGAAAAATAAAAAAGAGAAATCAACACAGAGATGCAAACCACAACACAAAGACTTTACGTGGTTCCCTTTCAATACGTCCATGAAGTTCAAAGCGATCCACCAGTATATCTCTAATAATCAGGCTCCATAGATTGTGTGATGAGAATGTAAATGATTTGTGAGGAGTTGGACCAAGTCGATCGCGGCTTAGCTTGTACAAATGAGAAATTTGTAAGGGTTGAACCGTTGAAAAATAGGAGGAGCTAGACTGAGTAAGCCCCTAAGATATGGACTTGGATCACCATGTTGGCATGAAGATGGTTAATGTGTGACTGGTTGTTTCACTCGCATTCCTTCATTATTATGAATAGAGATTGGAAGGCATGGAAGTGGAAATGAATCTCTTGATGCTCGATGTATTGTCGATTATTTGTGGATGTTGTTGAGTATTGTGAGAATGGGTATGGGTGTGTTGATTGCTTAGTGGATGTATGTGCTAATGGGAGAAGAGTGGTAGAAATGAATTTAATCATAGCCACCTTTGGGAATGCGTAAAAGGGCACGAGTGGTCATCATGACACTGTATTGCAAATGGACAGGTGGGGTGCATAGAATGGAACACTCTTATACTATGACACACATCCGCCGGTGTGGGAGTAGCGTAGAAGGGCATGACTGGTCATCGTGACACGCATTATTAGGTCTTGTGATATGTATTGGTTACCACATGTAGAAGTGCACGTAGAGATTCGTGAGACGCGATGGTGCGAATGAAAGTATGGATGTGACGGGATTCATGATGAAAGGGTACATGTGCGGGTGTTGATTGATTTGTAAATTAATCATATGAGATTTACTATGTATTGTGCTTTATATATATGTGGTGGTGTGTGTGAGTTTTATTATATTTTACCCTCATTGTGCTTTGTAGGCTCATCCCTTAAAAATTTCAAGATCTCTAACGAAGGCGGGGTCCATGAGAGCTCAACGTTTGACTTTGGAGGTACTTGGAAGGCCCCACCACTCATTCTGTGCTTGAAAATGATAAATGGTCCACATGTATTTTGGGTTGTGTCAAATGCCGGCTCGACACATGTTGAGGCGTAAGGCAAAAAATCTAAATGGGATATTCTTGGTATTTAATATATTATTATAAATAATAATTAATTTAATTTTAATTATATATAATAATAAAATTATCTAAAATCTATTTTTCTTACTTTTTGAGATGTAAAATTACTAATTAAATTTTTTGTATTCATGTTTTGCTAAAATATAATTACAAATATGGTTAATTCATTTAGTCTTTAAATTAATGAAAAATTAAAATGAACTAAATTGAAAGGTTAAAGAACAATAGAACATGACACTGTGAAAATAAGAGAATTGATGAATGGTTAAAATGTCCTCTATTATTCTACCAACTCACTAAAGATCTCTAAATTAAAAGTCATACCATGATTTGCAGAGAGGAAATATATGTTAAATAAAATTTTATAGGCACAAACTTAAACCAAAAGAAGCACAAAATAATCAAAAATCTCAGCCCTACAATTCACAAATCAACACCCACATAAAATGTAAACAATACCAGAAATGGCTAGGAGAATCCCTTGAAATATATTCCCCTCATCTAAAGTACTTTAATCAATTGGTTATTTTATAAACAGAAGAGGCCCCTCTTGCACTTATTAGATGAAAGATCCTTTAGGTCTAAAATCAAAATTGGAGATCTTCAGTTGAATGGTTGAGTATTTTCTAAAACTATGTCCTAACTCTCGATAAATACCTCTACTAAAACTAGTCTCATTTCAATTGTAGAGTATTTATTACCAAATATCTTATCATAATTCAAAAAAGAAAAGAAAAACTCTTTACAAATCCCTCAAAAATTGAATAGTTTGCATTTCCTCCATTGCAAATGGGTTTACCATTTTTCATCTAAGCCAAACATGCTTAGACATGTCCATTTTTCCACATGCTATGTCTCTCAATCCCATTCAGTCCACATGCAATCAAAATAGGAGTGGGGCCCTTTTTAAATGGGGGCGTAAGGCCCAGGTCTAACTTGCCTTATAGTTAGGCTGGACCTGAACATGTTTAGTCTTGTCCTATTTTCCACATGCTCTGTCTTTCAATCCCATTCAGTCCACCATGCAATCAAAATAGAAGTGGGACCCTTTTAAATGAAGAGGGACCTAAGGTCTAGGCCTAATTTGCCTTATAGTTAGGCTGGGCCTGATTGTGTCCAATGTCATTTCATGTTTACTTTGATTCGTATTGAAATGGACAAATGTGTGTAAAATTGATGTAACTAATGGTGTGAGACTTAAATCTTGTGGACTTGTGTACTATTAGTATGTTTATTGAAAAACTCGTGTGGACTGTGTTATGGACTGTCTTCGGGACTTTGAGTTGCCTAAATGGCAGAGTTTAATGGCAAGTGTTAGATGAGTTGAATAGAAAGGAAAGTCGAGTAGAATGACGATGACTGTGGTAGGAATGAATTGAAATGTGTATTTATCGATGGGAAAATGTCGTCACAACATTTAATTTTAGGGGAGATTCTATCGAAATTTTGAGAGAATTACCGAAATCCAAGGAGGCTTAGAACCCACAGAAATCTTAGATTATTAGACCCTTTAACCTCACGTTTGAGTGGTTGCACGTGTCGAATGGAGAGTTTTCAAAAAAAAAGATCACATGTCCCAAGGGTCGAAGCGTGACAATTACTAATTAGTAAGAATAGTTACAATTGTTATCATTATAATTATATTTTTTTTAAATAACGTTGTTATGATCATCTAGTTATTATAATAATTGATTGTCATATTATTTCACAACTATAGTATATCAAGTGCAATAATCAAGGGTGTAATTTGGGTAGCGAGGTCGGGTTGAGAGCAAAATTTTAACCTATTCATATTTAATTTGAGTCACCATTCTTCAACTCAATCTATTTTTAAAATCCTAACCTATTTTTAATTCAAGTCAACTAATTCATGTCAGGTTAAATCAGTTCATGTGTCAACCCACATAATTAAGTCTATATATGTCATATCAATATCCTTCAAGTGAACAGATATTCATAAAATCATGTCTTATCATTAAAATATAATCATTGTATCAGTTAATTCTAAAAATTTATCAAATAATTCTAAAAAACTTCATTAAAATTATTTTTTTTTTCGATGGAGAACTCTCGTTTTTTAACACGTCATGCTATTTTATTCTAACTAGATTGATAAAAATATATTTATAAAATGATAACCATCTCTAGCATTAAATTTAAATGAAAAATAATTTTATCATTTAATTATAATAGTAGGGACTAGGGAGTGTCTAAAAAATAGAAGGCCCATCAATCCTCGATTTTCTTGTAAGTTGAAGCCTCTTGGGTTTCATATCTCGACGATGTTGTTGTTGTTGTCATTTAAGGTACAATTATGATTAAAAGACGGCAGTTATCAAATTTGATGGAGAAAAGGCCAACAAAATGATGCTTAAAACCTTATTAATGTATAAGATTTTCACATATTTATCCACATATAATATTAGGATCAATCAATCTAACGTTTGAAAGAATCTGTAAGTAACTTTCAATGTCACCATCGAGTATGCGTCATCGAAACCATTTTTCTTATAAAAATCCAAATTCTATTCAAAGTTGATGTGGGGTTCTACTTTTCTAGCCAATTGTTGTAGATCTCATTGTCTTCGTACATTTTACCATATTAATTAAAAAAAATGCATGAGCCAATTCTCATTTAGTTCATGTCACGTGCGTCGAAGGAGTCCTCACTCGAGCTTTCGTCTTATCGTGACTTGTGAGGCACAACGCGGTTGGACTGACTGGATTACGTGAGTAGTCCGAAAACGACGAAACAGCCTCCACTCCATCACATGCCGAAACTCCATCAGAGGAAAAATCAACCATAAGCAATGGGAAGGTCTGGACACATCTCAAACTCACAACCTAATAATTAGCAGAAATAGAAAATTAATTTTTGATAATAAAACATATTAAACTAGTTTTTTATTTGTTTCTCATCACTTAAATAATGAAAAATACATTAATATCCTTTATTATAAAAAAAAATATGGACGCTTTTATTATTTTCCTAATAAGAAGATGATGCCTAGAAACAATAACCTCACAATTTGAAATGTGTAGGATTTGTTCAACTAATAAAACTACGTTGAGACTGAGATAAAGTAGCGTAATTATATTTTCAATTAGTTAATTCAAACCTATAAAATTATAGTAATAATAAAGTTATTGCATAATAAAATTGTCTACTCTCTGACTTTGAATTACATATCTAATAATGGTTAGGAGTGTTCATTTGTCTGAATCTCACATTGACTTAAATATAACCGTGTATTCTGGAGGAAAACTTAAAGACCTATCATATCAAAGTTTATCTCAAAACTTGATTTTTCACCCATTTGATTTTAATAGTCAAAACACCATGCACAAAATATTTTGAAGGATGTTCGCGACCTTCAACAGTTAAGATCAAGTGACTAAAAATTGAATTTAAACTAAAGTTTTAACTAGTGGTAGGCTCATAAATCTATTTTTAACCTATGTGATAGATTTAAATTAAAAATAAAATAGTGTCAAGTGCGACCTTGTAACAGTGTGACTAGTTACAAAATAAACAGACTTTAAACTGCGGGCTCGAGCATTGTTTTTAAATGTTTGATGGGGTTTGGACGAGCTCAAGTTTTTCTAGATATAAACATCTAGCTCAGACTTTTATTGGCAAAGCCCGAGCCAAGCCCAACCTGTGAACATTCCTAATAATGATAAATTAAAAAAAGTTATTGTATGGATTTTCAATGATGAGATAGTCTGGTACTATTTTTATTTTAAAAGATAAAAATGTCTTTCTAAACTTGTACTAAAATTTAATTTCATTCAAATTAAAATAAAGAGCATAATTGCAGACAATAGAAAATGATTTTCGCATTGCAATTATTTTTCATTGTTCTATGGAGAATCATTTTCATAAGACATGGTTTCCATGACTAGGTCATTTTCAACAAGAAATAGGAAATTAAATTCCTAGAGAGAGGTCGAAAAGAAATTTTCACAGTGGATTTCAATGCATATAACTCAATCCATGCACTAACCATAGACCAACCCAATCAATTATCCAATTAACCCGATTCATTTGAAAATCATGATACAATGAATCCAACTCATTTCGTACAGTCAATCTAACCCAAATAATAAACCAATCCCCAACTTAGAACATGGTCTATGGTTCATGGTCCGACATCAACAAGCATAGTACTATAATCTATTACTTAATCCATGATCAAACCAACTTTTATCCCTTGCCTGCCCACTACTCTATCCATTAATCAACCTAGTCCTATCTGGCTTATAAAATTTTGGACTAGTTTAAGACAATCACGTAAATATCTATACCAATTGTACTCCTTATTATATTGTTTATTATTTTTAGGTAAAATATAGATTGAATTAACTATACAATGTATATAATTCTTATTGTTGTTATTATATTGATTATTATGATCATTACCATCGTCATCATCTAGAATTAGAGACAACGATTTATAACATCTATCCCACCCAACTAACAATAAAATAATTTTCATAGACGAATTAATATGGAAACTTTTTATTGATCCTCATCATCATCAAGTAACCAATATCCCATCTCTCTGAGTTCAGCTTTGTAAGTTCTTCTTCTCCAATTGACCATATCATAAACTATACTTTAAGTCACTCTACAATCTACCATGTTATTTTTTTATTCATACCCTTCATGTTTTCAAAGGTTGCATTCTTCTCCTAGTTCCTTCGATCCTTAGCCTCTGAACTTTATGCAACGGGGTTGTATTTGGTCTTCTACTAATATGACCAAACCATTGCAAAGATGTTTCTCTCAATTTGTCATCCATCAAAGCTATCTTTAAATTATCTCTAATGTATTTGTCTCTAACACTATCCTTTAGGGTTAAACCACTCAACTCATCCAACGTAGCATGCACATCTCCATATTCCTAACTTTGTTTATTTGTTTTTGTTAATCACCCAACACTCTCCATATAGCACTGTAGGTCTAATAATTGTTTTATAACACCGTCCTTCTAGGCAAAGTGAGACTCCTTTGTCATATAAGATCACACTAGCTTGTCTACATTTTATCCACCTTGCTCTTATCCTATTGGTTCTATCTAAGTCAAAATCCCCTTAAGAATCTACAATAGAATCCAACTATCTAAACTTATCACAATGTGTAACTAAGTCGTTTCCTGTTTTTACTATATTACCCTTAATTAGGGCTGCAACTCGGGTCGAGTTTTGGCCCGACCCGCATGACCCGACTTGAGAAATCATGAGGGTCGGGTCGAGAATTTTGAGTCAGTGGATTGCGTTGGGCTAAGAAGATAAAAGCCTGCATGAAATTCAGGTCGGGTCGGGTTAAGGATTTTATAAGTTAATCTGACCCGACCCGGCTAAAATTACTCTAAAATGGGTTCAAAATGCAGGTTGGGTCAGAATTGGGTTGATTCGGGTCGGGTCAGGTCGGATTCCATATATATCAACTCGGTTTGGGTTGGGTTTTAAGGAACCCGACCCGCCCGACCCGAGTTGCAACCCTACCCTTAATGATCATCTAATCCACTAAAATTACATTTCATGTATTATGTTTTAGTTATACTAATTTTCAAACCGTTTGACTCCAACATCATCCTCCACAAATCAAGCCTCACAGTGAATTGTTGTTTTGTTTAACTAATTAATATTATATCATGTGCAAAAAATATGCACCATAACACCTCCTCTTGGATTTTTAATATTAAGTCGTCCATGATTAATAACAAAAAAGAAAAAAACTTTATTTCTAATAAAAAATGAGCCATTAAGTAAATCAAATTTTATAAAAATAATTGCTCTCACAAGAATACCTAAAGTATCTCCCTCGTTCAGAAGCTTTGACTCCTCATTGGTATTAGAATCTATTATGGAGCTCTTTTCATTCCACATCTCTTAGCCAATTCAGTCGTTATTTAATTTAGCTCAATTTCTAAATAAAATAATTATTGAATTAAACTAAATTCTAATCTTATACATCTTTATAATTTTTGAAATTACATTAAAATAATTTATTCAAATTGATTTTCTTTAGTTTTGTGACGCCCCGACCCAGTTGTGGGTCCGAAACGTGACTAGTTTTTTAAAATAATCTCTAATCACCTAACATCATAACTACGCTGGATCTTCAAGTTTACCAAAAAGTCTATCATAGAAAATGTCACACATGCTCTTCACATGTGGACTCAAACATATACCATATATCCCCATATACAAACCCATATCACACAATGAATATTTTCATTTATCTCATCAGAGTTACGAATGAAACATAGCAGTTTACACATGCTTAGATTTACAGTACCACATGAGGTACTAAAATAACAAGACATCATTTGCATGGAAATAAATATAATAAACATATTCCCATCATCGAGAAATACAATTTACTGTAAAGGCTCCATCATCTTCCTCCTCCTCAGGTGTTAACCCTGCAATGTAAGGGACATGAGCAACAGCCCAGTTGGGAGAGCTCACCATAACATTCAACATAAATAATATATAAAACAATAAACAGTGTATGTTCCATGAATGCAATACGGTTAATCCACTTAGCCCGTTTTCACCATAACATCCAACATAAATAATACATGAAACAAAAACAGTGCATGTTCCATGAATGCAATGCGGTTAATCCACTTAACTCATTTTCACCATAACATCCAACATAAATAATACATGAAACAGTAAACAGTGCATGTTCCATGAATGCAATGCGGTTAATCCACTTAACCCATTTTCACCCTACGATTCACTTTTGAAGGTGTTTTATCAATTTTTACTGGGGTCAGCCCCCATTAGCAACTTGTAAGTGCATAAGGTCTCCACGACCTGGTTTACTAGTACATCCAACCCAATGGTTCACAAACGGCGTTCGGCCTAACATCACAAGGTCTTTACGACCCGGTTTACTAGCCCATCCAACACCATCGGTTGATGGTGGTCGACCATAGCCTACTAATACATCCAACCCAATGGTTCTCACACAGTGCTCGGCTAATCTCAGCAATTATAGCCCAACGGCCAATATCAAATTTTCCAAAGTTATTATCTTTCACAGATTTAACTTTTAATCATAATTCTCACATGCAAATGTCAAATGCATGATAATGCATGATTTCCAGTGCCCTCTTTACACAGGGACTTATTCTGAGAGAATCACCAAATTACAGTCTTACCTTTCGATGCATCCAACATCAATATACAATAATAAATAAAAATCAATATTCACACTCCATGGGTCCATACTGCATTAGATGATATAAGTCCTCGATTCCCCAACAACAGTTTTAACGCCTGTGTTCTAAACAATTAGAACATTTACATCCCTTACATGTAAGCAGTGTTAGGTCTCGTATTTGGACCTATATAACATTTTCCATCTTTAAATGACCATTGGTCCCATTTCAGTCTTGTGTTAGTGGGTTTAACATATAATACAATATAAGTATTGATTCGAGTCTCCTCACCTTCTCCCGTTGAGTTTGTCACAGAAATTTGTAAAATATGGAAACTATATAAATTTCAATTTAACGGAGTATTTACAACTACATCCCGTCCCCCGTACATTTTCCAACAAAAATGTGATAAATGGCAATGAGTATACAACTCTTTCTACTCCTTCAGATTAAGTCAGCAGTTAATTGTCAGACATCCAAAACATCACAATAAAATAAAAATATAAAGTACTCAGTGCCCGGTCTCATATTTCTCCAGCGCTTGGAGAGTATTGAGACTGAGCCCAGAGAGTACAGTGTAGGAAATTAAATAAAAGTACTCAGTGCCCAACCCCTTTTACCATCGAGCGATATTTCCGCTGTGCTACTGACGGTCATCAAATGACGTTTCCGCTGCGCTACTGATGAGGGACTTCGGCCCAGAGAGTACAAAGACAGTATTGTAAATAATAAACTCGGTGCCAAAATTCGTTTACCATCGGGCGACCAAGGCGGTCTCAGATGGCCACCGAGCGGCGCTTCCGTTGCGCTACATGTATAGATTTTCGGCCCAGAGAATATAATGCAAGTAATGTAAAAAGTATTCAGTGCCCCACTTCAAGACCACCGGGTGACTAAGCGTCTCCTCAGATGGTATCACTGAACTACTAAGTGCCACTACTGATGAACCGCCCGGTGACTAAGCGCCACCTCAAATGGTATCATCGAGCGACTAGCGCCACTACGGATGATAGTATGGCCCAGAGGTTACAATATTGGAATTTAAAGACACAATAGTAAGGTGTGATTAATCTTTTCTTCAATTTTACTTAAGGTCGAAAAACTGAGTTTTGAACGTAAATAAAAACTGATTTTAAGAATGTAAATTAAATTTTAAGAGGAAAGCTTATCTTTCCCTCTATTTGAAAAACCCATTTTAAAACCCAAAACTAACCCTTATCTACTAGTCATAATTCAAAATTCTACAAACAAATTAAAGGAAATAAACTCAACTAACTAGTTAAATAGATGACTTTGAATTACTATTAAGATTATAAAAAAAATCAAGAATTAACATAACTTTTCAAAATATAGGTGTTTATTTAGACTAACAACTCTAGTTAGTAACATAGCATTACTAAAAGAAATTAAAGAAATGAAAGCTCATTTCAAACTTTAAGTAAATAAAACATCTAATTAAATGAATAAAATAATATAGATCAAAACAAAATAAAATTTTACTCAAATTATTAAATCCAAATATTCTAAGATTAAAATAACCACTTAATCAAAATAAGTAACATTTTATTTCCAAACAGTAGTCTGTATATGTTTTTTGTTTTTTATAACATCAATCAGATGAGCAAAAAGGAGCATTGCATACAATGCTTTTATCAAAACCCATGAGAACTAAGATAAATTATAATTTATTTAACCCACAACAAGGTCAACAAGATATTTATATTATAAACTAACTTAAATGTATAAGTAAACTATTAATTCAAACTCAAACATGTTAAGTTTAATTAAAACAAACTAAGAGAGATTTAAATAATCCGATAGATTTCATAATAAGTAATACATTTAAACAAAAACCCAAATGATGGAATGGCCTTTATTATATACAGCAAAAATCTAAAGTATTAAATAGAAATCAAAAACTGAATTTAAAGCAAACATTAAAAACTTAAAACATAAAAATAAAACACACCTCAAAGAGGTGGCTGCAAAGCTGGAAGTGAAAACAAAGGAAGGAGGCTTCCTTTTGCAATGGTTGAAGAGAAGGAGATGGAAAGGGAGAGAGAAAGACCTTTGGAATGAGAGAGGTGGCTGCAAAGCTGGAAGTGAAAACAAAGAAAGGAGGCTTCCTTTTGCAATGGATGAAGAGAAGGAGATGGAAAGGCAGAGAGAAAGGCCTCTGGAATGAGAGGAACGATTGGATTGAAATGGGCGAGCTCCCTTTAATACAACTTATACAGCTCCAACGCTTGGAGGCCAAGCATTGATGGGAAACTTCGAGGAAATGGGGCCCACATGCTTTTAATTCCTCTCTTATGAAGTTGGAAACTTGGACCAAGGGGTTAATCACTTGAGAGAAATGAGTTTGAAACTTAGCCAACCTACTTTTATTTATTTTTTTAAAATGAAAGAACCTTGGAGCCCAAGCCATGGGATTTACATGAATCGGGAATAAAACAAAGATACATATGAGACAACAAAATACACAAGAGTTGGGGCCCACTTAAAGAGTTTAAAGCTTCTTAAACCATTTTCATGAATTTCAGGTGAGAATGAGATCCCATTAATCTGACAAGTTCGATAGGTTGAGAACTAACAGACTTTCTCTGAAGAGAAATCCGAATTAATAACCAACCGATTTAAATGAGAAAGGTGTTTCCAGTAAATTCACATAAATTTGAAATCTCCAAAAGAAAATCTGACTTCATCATTAGCTCGAAAAAATTTGTCTCATAAAGCATGGTATAGCTCAAAAGAGTTTTGACTATTTTAAATACTTAAAAATTAATTTTTTATAAAATAGAGACACCCCCGACAATTCAAAGTCCTCACTTCTAAAAGTCGGAATAACCAACAGTAAAATTCATTGAACTCAGAATTTAAAATTGAGTGACATTGAATAATTTAAAACTTTAAATATCTCAAATGAGGGTTATTTTCATATAAAATAACTTTGGAGTCTCACCTAGAGAATATTCAGATATTTACAACTTTGCTACTCACTCTTTAGCGAGTCGGATCACCTCTTCCGAACTTGGACTCTACACAAAGTCTACTCCGTAATCATCCTTATTAACAGAATACAAAACACTATTAATAGTTAAAAATCACAAAATTAATCACTAATTAAGGTCGGAATATTACAAGTTTTATGTTCAAAAAGTAGTCTTTAAGACGTTGCATAATTCAAAATAAGTCTTGCATTAAATACTCAATGACATTTGATTTAAAAGACCTTAATATAATGGGTCTCTTAGTGTTGAGAAAATATTTACAAAAGAATCTTGTGGTTTTCTTTAAAAAATTCTTACATACTTCTATATATATATATATATATATATATATATACTAATTTAGAAGAAAGTGAGTTTTTCTAATTTTTCAATTTGAAAAAAAAAAAAAAAAAAATCTTTCACATCAATATCCCCCAATCAACCCCCCCTCTGTCCATCGGTCCACCCCTCCATCGTTCTCTTCTACATTATCTCTGGGCATTTTTCAGAACCAACAATTCTCCTTCTTAGGTTTCCAGCTTTGGGATGCTTCTTCACAGATCACTGGCTCTTGTGCCTTTCCCACCTCTGTTTCGAGTGATATTATTTTCTCTCTTCTTACCTGCCAACGTATCCTTTGCTTTTGCTTGAGGAGCCACATCAATGTGGATCGGTTTCTCCTCTCTAATAGAGTGATTTTTGATGCAATATCATCACCCTCATCTTGCCATTGGAGGCTCAAGACCCAAGCTTGTGTTGTTTCTGATCTTCTTCACCACCTAGATGTTAATTACATGTACATTGCAAAAAAAAAATGACCCATATTTTTTTAATCTTAAAAACTGGACTAGTAACTTTGAGTACTCTCTTTCTATCTTTTTGTGGTTGGGGAAACTTTTTTGGCTTATAATTTTATCCCTTGAGCCCTTGTTGCTCTTTCTTTTGCCTGGCCCGGCTTGTGAGCTTTCTCCTTTCTTTGATGCTCATGGTTGATATCATTTTTGTATTTATATTTTTTGGAGATTTTCCCCACCTTTGAATGAATCTTATCCTCTCGTTAAAAAAAAAAAGGACACTACCCTCTAAATGATAATGCTTAGGAAAGACATTGTGACAACAAATTATATATATATACTCCATGAATAAAATATTATTCTGCTCATACATCCACAAATATAAAAAGGGAAAAAAATCATGTTATCTTTCCAAATCATGCTCCCTTGAACTTTCGGACCTCTTTCTCTTTGAAAATTATATTCCTCGTCAAAATTCAGTGACGCATTATTTCTACAAAGGTCAAAAAAAAGGGAAAGAGAAAAAAAAAATCTACTAATGTCAAAAAAAGGAAAAGAAGATGCCCACGTCTCTTCGATTGACCTACTTGAAGCAACAAGATACTAAGGCCAAGTAACTCGAGGCCACTCATTTCGTCACCACAAACGTCATTTTGCGATGTCCTGCGGGCTGCCTGGATCCGTCTATAAATTAAAGATCCACCACCCAACCAACCACCAATCCGACCTGAGCCCGAAAAAGAAAAGAAAAAAAATGGCACCACAGCCACACTTCCTCCTTGTCACCTTCCCAGCCCAAGGCCACATCAACCCATCCCTCCAATTTGTCAAACGCCTCGTACGTACCGGTGCCAATGTCACCTTTGCCACCAGCCTCGCCGCCAACCGTCGAATGATCAAATCCCCCGCCGTCGAAGGCCTATACTACGCCTCTTACTCCGACGGCTACGATGACGGTGTCAAGCCAACGGATCACGATCACTACATGGCTCAGCTCAAGCTCATTGGCTCACGCTCCCTCTCCGACCTAGTCCGCACCCAAGCCGACGAAGGCCGCCCCGTCACCTGCGTCGTCTACACCATCCTCCTTGAATGGGTGGCCGACGTTGCCCGCGAGTGGGACCTACCGTCCTTCTTACTGTGGATCCAACCCGCTACAGTCTTTTCCATTTACTACCGATACTTCAACGGCTACGATGAGATCATCAAGAGGGTTCATGAAGAGAAAGGAGCTTCTTTCAGCATACAATTTCCTGGACTGCCACTCCTCTCCTCTAATGACCTTCCCTCCTTCCTTCTCCCTTCAGACACGAACACCTTCATCCTCAAAGCATTTCAAGAGCAATTTCAAGCGCTGGGTCGACAAGAGAAGCCGAAAGTGTTGGTGAATACTTTCGACGCCTTGGAGCCTGACGCTCTTCAATCCGTTGATGAGGTGAATCTCATCGGCGTGGGCCCCATGATCCCGTCGGCATTCTTAGATGGGAAGGATGCGTCGGACAAGGGCTCTGACGGAGATTTGTTCAAGAAGAACGGCGAAGATTATGTTGAATGGTTGGATTCCAAACCCAATTCTTCTGCGGTTTATGTATCATTTGGAAGTCTGATTGCACCTACGAAGCAGCAGTTGGAAGAGATTTTGAATGGGTTGCTGGAGAGCGGCAGGCCTTTCTTGTGGGTCATCAGATTCCCTGAGAAGGATGCAAATATTGATGCCGAATTCGACGCTGAGCTGAGGAGGCGGATGGACGGTAGTGGAGAAGGACTGGTGGTGCCATGGTGTTCTCAGGTGGAGGTTCTGTCTCACCCTGCGGTGGGATGTTTCGTTACACACTGCGGGTGGAATTCGACGACAGAGAGTCTGAGTATGGGGATGCCGATGGTTTGTTGTCCAAAATGGACGGATCAAGGTACTAATGCAAAGCTGGTGGAGGATGTGTGGAAGACGGGTGTGCGGGCAAAGGCAAATGCGGAGGGAATCTTGGAAGGAGGGGAGCTGAAGAGATGCTTGGAAATGGCGATGGGAGGAGAGAGGGGAGAGGAGATGAGGAAGAGCGCCGCGAAATGGAGGAGTTTGGCCAGAGAAGCGGCTGGAGAAGGCGGCTCTTCCGACCGTAATATACGAGCGTTTGTGGAGGAAGTGAGGACAGCATAGAATGGAATTGTGCAGTAGTTGTAAATCTCTACTCTCTGTTTATTCCGCGTGTAAGAATCATTCCTTCTCTTCTGATCAATCTCTGGAATATAATTTAATTTTGAGATATTTTAGAATTTTGTATTTAATATAATATGCCCCATTTATACATATAATATTATGGGAAATAAATATTTTGTTATTTTACTCAAATAACAGATTTAAAAATAACTACTTAAATGTTTCTTTAGCATTTCACCCTTTTGGATTTTCAGACTATTCGATCTCACTATATTGAATATAGAATTTTAAAGTACTTCTAAACTAAAAATATCTATAAAAAAAATAATTGTTAGTCATCATATTGAGCTAAATTGAAAATGATAACCATTTTACTATTGATTTAATGAGTCCAAGTCTAAGGGAAGAAATGGCCATCAGTTCTAATTTTATGGTACCAAAAATTTCTAAATTTTTGACATGGATTGAAATATTTGACAAACGATTGGTTGAAATAAACTAATAATTTTTGACATTTCAACCGAAATATCTATGAGACACAGTAAATTCAACATTTTTGAAAATTAAAAAAAGCAAAGAAAATATTGTTGTTGTGTAAATTTAAAAAATAATAATATCAATACATATATTATATAGTCACTTAATTTAAATAAAACAAAATAGACAATTGAGATTTATTTATTTATATAAATTGAATGAATAAAAATTTGAAACAAAACTTTTTCCTTGTATTTAATAATCTAGAAATTTTATATTAATAGATAGAATTATATTTTTAATATTTACCGTCATAGTTATCTTCACATGAAATGTGGCCTAGGAAAGAACTAGGGGTGAAACTTGGGTCGGGTTTTAACCTGACCTAAATGACTCGATTTGAGAAATCAAGTGGTTGGCTTTTATATTTTTAAAGTTATGGTCAGATTGGGTTGACTAAAAAATCTGAATTAAATTCAGGTAAAGTTGGGTCAAGTTTTTTTAAAATTGACCCGACTCAAGTTTAATACTGACTCAATCTACTCAAGAATTTAATATAGTACAAAGATTTAGTCAAATCATAAATTTGAGGCAATACTCTTATTGAATAGTGTCAATAATATGGTTAGACCGAGTCAGATTCAATAATTTTTTATATAAATTAAATTAAATTTATTAAAATTCGACCCAACCTGTTCAAATTAAATTTCAGCCCTTGAAAGATCTACGACTACTATTGCAACGAGAACTGTATTCAGTCAACTTGTAGTTTTTTTCAACAGTGCCATGTGGCTCATTGGGATAGGCCTTCTCCCGTAGGAGGAGAAATGTCCTATCTTCCTAGGATTTTTCATTCAAATATGGCTGCTATCTGTTATCAGCTGAGCTATCAGTACAACCACCACCTTAATCAATATTTCCAATAATTAATTTAGGGATGAATCAACAAAGTGTTAATTGAGAATATATTAAGAACCCATCCTTTTCAGTGATTCAATCACATTTTAATCTGATCTTTATTTGATGGGATTCGGTTATCAAAACCCTTCTTCTTACGTGGGTTCTACTTCTTTTCTAGCAACTTGTTGTAGATAGGTTCGGTCTAACTATAAGGTAAGTTAGGCCTGGACTTTAGACCTCCATTTAAAAAGAGTCCCACTCTTATTTTTTATTGTATGGAGGATTGAATGGGATTGAGAGATAGAGTACATGGAAAAGGAGACAAGACTAAAGCATGTTAGGTCCAGCCTAACTATAAAGCAAGTTAGGCCTATGTCTTAGGCTCCCATTTGAAAAAGGTTCCACTCCTGCTTTGATTGCATGGTGGAGTAGATGGGATTGAGAGACACATTATTTGGAAAAAGGGACATGTCTAAGCCTGTTTGGCTTAGATGAAAAATGATAAAACCATTTACAATGGGAAGAAATGCAAAGTATTCAATTTTTAAGAGATTTGTCAAGAGTTTTTTTTTTTCTTTTTTTGAATTATGATAAGATATTTGGTAATAAATACTCTGTAATTGAAATGAAACTAGTCTTTAGAAAATATTCATCTCCAATTTTGATCATAAACCTAAAGGATCTTTCATCTAATAAGAGATATAAGGGCTATAAAGTTAGAAAAATTCAGTAATTTCAAGTACTGGAAAGTCAAGAGGGGTCTCTTCTGTTAATAAAATAAATAATTGATTAAAGTACATTAGACAAGGGGAATGTATTTTAAGGGATTCTCCTAGCCATTTCTGAGTTGTTTGCATTTTCTGTGGGTCTTGATTTGTGAATTTGTAGGGTTGGAATTTTGGATTATTTTGTGCTTCTTTTGGTTTAAATTTGCGCTTATAAAAATTTATTTAACAATATATTTTCTCTTTGCATGTCATACTGTGACTTTTAATTTAGAGATCTTTAATGAGTTGGTAGATAATAGAGGATATTGTAACCATTTATCAATTCTCTTATGTTCACAGTGTCATGTTCTATTATTCTTTAACCTTTCAATTTAGTTCATTTTAATTTATTAATTTAAAGACAAAATGAATTAACCATATTTGCAATTATATTTTAACAAAACATAAATACAAAAATTTAATTAGTAATTTTACATCTCAAAAAGTAAGAAAAAATAGATTTTAGATAATTTTATTATTATATATAATTAATTTTTTATTAATTATTACTTATAATAATATATTAAATACGAAGAAGGCCTCATTTAGATTTTTTGTCTTAAGCTCAACGTGTGTTGAGCCGCCCCCAAGTTGTAGATCGATTTTTTAAAAAATAAAAAATAAAAAACCAAGAGCAGCCTTCCATTTGAGTGAAAAAACGTTTGACATATTTCAAGAATGAGGATAGACTCGATTCTCCAAACTTCTGATTAGACTGATGAAGGAAAGAGAGGGCCCCATTTGTATGCCGTGTCCGCAATCACATGGGCGCCACTTTCAATTCCATGGTAGCATTAAATCCCATCCGCGTGGACCCATCAAAGACACCATCGTGCAAATCACTTCAAAAATGGTGGTTGAACCCGTGTGGGACAGGAGTGAAGGCCAGCACACTCCCCCTGCATGAAAACAAGTTTAGAAATAGGGAAAGGGTAGAGATCTTTCCATGGGTATTTTAAGTAATGAGGCAGATTTTAAGATATTATCTATTTTACCATTCTATTTTTATACGAAAGTATTTAAATAAAATTCATTAATTCGATTTCAGTGATTCAATTTATTATTCTATATAAAAAAATAATCTCATTTGAATAAATTTCAGTGAGCCGATTAAATTTATACTATAGTGGAAGGGTCAGTGATCCGGTGAACTGATCAGTGAACCAATTTATACCGTAGTGGAAGAATAAAATGGACAACACTCTAAATCTCGTATCGAATTACTCAAAACACCTGTGGCCGGCCCTGATTTTTCTTTAGAGTGGTTCTTTGAATTTCAATCTTAAAATCTGTAATTCGACCTAAAACAATGATTGAAACTTAACTGCATGTTTATACTGCGTCACAAACATCCAATTATACACATTTTAAAAATTCAAAATGGTTAGACCGGTGGCTAGAAAATATTATATTCTACCGTAGAACCTGTACAATGTAAAACATCATCTCTTCCTCATAAATTCTCTAATAATCCATGTGGAAACTGCCTTCTTTGCATTCAACAAAACCCTTCCTTATATCACATTTGCTCATCATCACCCTCGGTACATGTACAATTCTATCTACATGAACATTTTAAAGGAAATCAGTTTCTTATTGGGGAGGATAGAAAATTTGATTTTCGTGAAAATACAAAAAAGAAATAGAAATGCCAATATTTACATTCTAAATAGCCGAAGGAATTGAGATGGACACTTATGTTCTTTTATAATACTCTGTATGTCCTAGTTTAATTGTCTTTTATAGATTTTGAAATTGTCACAAAATAGTTATCTGATTTATATTGGAGTAACATAAACTGTGTTGAAAATAAATAAGATCACATGGAGTGTTAGCATTACGTAGAGAGTTTCTTAAAAAATACAAATATTTCAAATAAGACAACTAAAATGAGAGGGAGAAAATATAAAACATCAATTTTGTCCTTTTGTCCCACTCCTATATCTCTTATTATGCAAAATGAGATGTTCACCACTATACACACTTAGGTATGGAGTCCACAGATGAGATGGTAATTAACCTGTTGATTTGATTTTTTTAATATATTTTTCATCAAAAATCAAGGTTGATTATGTCATGCTTTTAAAAATTATAAATTTTAAAGATAAAAAATAATCTAAATAATAAAATTTTAAAACCTTTAAAAATATCGTTTGAACAACTTGATCAAAATAATTTTTAGTGGATTTTATTTTATACAAAGAATAGATGATTCTCATTAACACCTTTAAGTAGTGAATCTTTACCAGGGTAAACTGGTAAAGGGTTGGCCTTCAAAATGGCCAAAAGGGACTAATTAGCTTTTGAAATGTGATTTTTCATTTGCCAAAGTCCAAGGTTCCAATAAGGTCTTTAATTTGAATGACAAGTTTACCCTTTATCTCAATTATTAATTTTACCCATTCGTTTCGTATTTATCATGATTAGACGATTAGAGTATGGGAATTTAAACAATCTCGTGAATGTCGGGAAGACTGGCCGGAGCTGGATGCATCGGGGTCAATTAGGGTTGAATCGTGTTCCAGTGGAGTCGAGTCTACCTATAAATAACAATAGATTTTTTTGTTTGATTTGATTTAACTTTACTTGGATGCTTTAACTACTGATTTGATCTGTTCTCACTTGAATTTAATTTTATTCAACAAAATTTAATCCAATCCTAAAATTAAATTAAGAGAAAAATTATTTTTAATAAAAAAATGAAAGATAAAAATGCTTTCTCCTTCATAAAAGCACGTTATGATATGAGTAAACAAGAGAAATTATCAGGAAAAATTGAGGATCGAGATTAGGTTTTGTACCATGTAAAATATGACACAGATTTAATTGTGTCTTCCTTAATCAACAAATGGTCCATTGCTCTATTCTCCAACTTTATGGTATGATGTTTCAGGCTCATCATATAACAGACGGTCCGGACAATCCACGTATTAGACCATTGCACGCGCCCCTCTTTGTAACTTTTCGGATGAGCTGAATGGGACACTTATGTCCACGACTTCACCGACACTAACAGGGTGATATACATCAATTGTTTCATTATTATGTGTTAAGCATGGCTCACAACCGATCGATGACTCGGAAGCATGTACAGTTGGCTCATCTAAGAAGCCCACGTTATACATGTTGGGCACAACCGTTTCCAGTATGTATGTCCCTACAACAAAAAGAAATGTAGATAAAAAATAGAAATAGTCATCAACATTTATATATATATTTCTATAACTAATATGATTTATTTAAAAAGAAAATGTTCAAGTTGACTCTAAAATGTGATGAACTTGGACAACTTGTGTGTTTCGGGTTTCTGAGGACACTTATATTTCATGGGACAGATGTTGAATTATTTATTCGTACGTTTGTTGAGAAAATCGTCTTCATCTTCAATATCACTCAATACAAAACTTCGAGAGATATAGTATAAATATCTAATTCGTAGTTCAACTTCCTCCCCCATCCACTTTGTAATATACCAGACTTTTTTCTACAAGGTGAGTGTATGTGATGCATCGCTAGGGTCGAATCTGTGAAAATCTTCCAGTAGATTGCAATTTTAGTGTATGGTCTCTGAGGGACCGACACAACCGATCATAGTTCGTGAAAGAATTCTAGCTTGACTGGGGATTTGTTAAACAAAACCCAAATCGAAAGACAAAGTGTCCTGAGAATTCAATTAACCTTATGGAATTTAGATTAAACCTTGTTTTAAGTCAATTGATGAGACATTGCGGTATCAAGAATTAAAAAAGAAAACTATGGAATTCGATTATACAATTTAATTTATAAACCACAAAACAAAATTGAATTATGAGTCACCAGTATTTACTTGTAAGATAGAATTGGTCCCAGTCCAAGGACTTGACTTTTGTTGGAGGTGCAAAGCCCGGTGTGACAACACCCAACTCCAAGAGTCTTTTCTTCACCAAAAATTTCAATTTAATAATGAAATTCAAATTTACATGGATTTTCATAGGGAAAAACAAAGGAAAAGCCCAAAATATCCTTACCTTGGTCAACGACGCCAAGGAGGAAATATTCTTCTCTAAAAAATCCTAAAATAATCCAAAGATCACCTGCCTCTTGTGGAAGTGATCCATGTGTACATTTATTGTCCAATAATCACAAGCAACGTCTAGGATTTATTCTAAAGAAACACAAACTAAAAGAGAAAAATAGAAAAGGTAGGATGGAGATGAGCTACAGAGAGAAGTTCTCTCCAAATTTGGCCTCCATTGTGAAATTCGCCCATAAACTCTCCATGCCCCACATCATCTCTTGACTCTCTTTCTTTTTTCACTCTATGCATTCTCCACCGGACACCTGGGCTTGAATATGGATCAGGCCTGAATAAGGTATCGACTTGGACTTACAGACTGATCTGGCTTATTCGAGTTTATTGGGTCACAGAGCTTTGACTAACAAACTCGCTAGGATTATTAGACGGAGTCCAACGAGGGTTGTCTTGATCAAATCGGGTCATAGGAGCCACTCTAATTCTCTATGTGATCAAAGTCTGCTAGAAATCCACTGAATTAAAATCATCAGGTACATGCCCTCATCTGTATGTATCTTCACAGCTAATGTATAAAACTTTATTTTTACCACCGACCTAATTTGAATGTCCAGCTTCCATTGTCACTTGTCTTTGAAAGTAACAATAATACGAGAATCTTATCGCGCCACATCATCTTCAAAACACAATGTACCACAAAAATGAAATTATTAGCTACAAAAAGCAAGATTTACAGATTCATCTACTTAATAAAACCACAATAGTTTCATCAAATGCAAAAATATAAAACGTACACGTAATGCACTAATCAAAATGATAGAAAAAAGATAACTAATGTTAAAAGATGAAACTCTTTTACATATCATCCTTGAGTTTACACCTAATTGTAAAAAAAAAAATTGTCAAATATCTAAGACTCTTTGAAGATATTTCACAATATTGTGAGAGGGTGAAAAAGAAAATACTAAGATTAAGAAGGATCCGTCGTTGTTGTTAAGTAAAGAAATACCATTTTCAAAATCTATTTAATAATAGCTACAAATCTCAATTGTTAAAGATATTAGTATAGACATTCATAAAAACTATAGCAATCACATTGATATATCTCTACTCAATTCTATAATCACCCAATATTATCAAATTTAATTATTTTCATAAAAAAACTCATGATCGAGATTATCTTAGAGAAAAAGTTAAAAAAAATATTGTTAAAAAATAATTCAAAATGTTCAATTTTTAAGAGAAAAAGTTTGAAATTGATAAATATTTATCGCGTTTGACTAAATTACTTCTGAATTTTCTTAAAATCATATTCAATAGGATTAAACTTAAAAAATAGTCAAAATAGGTTTTTAAAATTTTTTAAAAAAAATTGAAAATGGCCACTGGGTGTCATTCCCAGAGACTCTTTGAATAGTAAGTGATGTCTAGTCTTATTCAATTATTTTATCTGTAACATAATTATTTTTAAATTTTATATTACAAATTATATAATTTTAAAAAAAGTCTTTTTTTTAATATATGAAAACATGCCGACCCTAGTTTGTGGTGATTATTGGTAAAATTCTAAATCTATAATACCACTTACAAGTTCCAACAATGGATGAAAACTAAATCTCCATAAAAAAATGAGAATAAAGAACCACTCAACGAGATAAAGTGATAATGGGAAAGATGACCGTATCAAGAAATGAAGAAGACTAGTTTCGTCGCCACAAACGTCACCTGGTATGGATCAAGATTCAAGGCTCACTAGTTAAGTAGTAAGCACTCAATCCACGCCTTAATAACCCCATCACCATCCAAAATACATATGACCATAGAAAATCCATTTGTAGGTAAGTAATTTGCAGGGAATTTGTAAAATGAAAAGTAAGTGAAGTGGTCTTATTCAATTATTTTAACTATAAGATAGTATATTTTATATTTTAAGATCTGATTACAAAACTAAATCAAATAAAAACAAAATGTTATCACATGATGTTGAGGTGGAACGAGGGTGAAAGATGAAGGTCTCAAAGATAACCAATGAACGGACTGACTGATTGTGTGTGTGTGGTGACAGAGATTGTCTTTTATTTTCTTCTTAATCATGAAAGCAACGACAAGACAATATTCGTCACCACAAACGTCACATATGGATCAAGATTCAAGGCTCAGAAGTACTCAGCAGCCTATCCACAACCTTTATAAAAACCATCATCATCCAAATTACATAACGACCATAGAAAATCCTTTTGTGGGTAATGTAATTTGCAGTGGAATTTCTAATTTCGAATGGCTAAAATGGCGAACTTTCTCGTTGTAGCCTTTCCCCTCCACAGCCATGTCAACCCAACCCTCGAGTTTGCGCGACGTCTTGTCAGAGCCGGTGCACTAGCCACGTTCGCCACCACCGTCTCCGCCCACCGGCGGATGGTAGAATCCCGCGCCCTAGAAGGCTTGTCCTTCGCCTCCTTCTCCGACGGCTTCGACGATGGATTCAAGTTCCCGTTCAACAGCAAGGCGCAAAAAATGACGGTCGATGGAAATCAGGACTTGCTCAACTTTATAGCGCAGTATAGACGGGCCGGCGCACAGATGATTAGAGACGTAGTGCGCACCCATGCAGACCAGGGCTGCCCCATTACGTGCATTGTCTACAGTATCAACCAAACGTGGGTTGCTGACGTGGCACGCGAGCTGCAGATCCCAGCCGTTGTTCTTTGGATCCAGCCATCTACGGTCATGGTCCTCTACTACCACTACTTCCACGGCTACGATGAGATCATCAAGGGCGGAAGCAATGACCCCTCTTTCGTAATAGAATTGCCGCGGTTGCCACCGTTGACCGTCTCTGACCTCCCGTCCTTTCTCCTCCCTTCCGATCCTAACTCCGCTATCCTCTCAGGATTCCGATCGCAGTTCGAAACCTTTGATAAGGAAGTCAAAGGTAGAAGGACACAAGTGCTGGTGAACACCTTCGAGGCTTTGGAGCCGGAGGCGCTTCGAGCCATTGATGAGTTCCATGTGTCCGGAATCGGGCCGTTGATTCCGTCATCTTTACTTGATGAGAAGGGCAGCGATTCCGATACGCTGATGAAGAAGAAAGCTGAGTACCTAGAATGGCTAGACTCAAAGCCAGTTTCTTCTGTGGTGTATATTTCCTTTGGCAGCATCATTTCTACTTTGAAGCGAGAATCGGAGGAGATATTAAATGGGTTGGTAGCAAGCGGCCGGCCGTTCCTGTGGGTATTGAGAGAATCCGAATCCAATTCAGATAGGACCATGGGTGCAACTGGAGAAGGGATGGTAGTGCCATGGTGTTCTCAGGTGGAGGTTCTTTCGCACCCTTCGACTGGGTGCTTCGTGACTCACTGCGGGTGGAATTCGACGACTGAGAGTTTGGCTAGCGGTGTTCCGATGGTGTGTTTTCCGCAGTGGACGGACCAGACGACGAATGCAAAGCTGGTGGAGGATGTATGGAAGACGGGTGTAAGGGTGAAGGTGAAGGAGGATGGGGTGTTGGAAGGTGGGGAGCTGAAGAGGTGCTTGGATGAGGTGATGGGAGGTGAGAAGGGAGAGGAGATAAGGAAGAATGCGGTGAAATGGAGGGATCTGGCCAGAGAGGCTGTAGCTGAAGGTGGATTATCGGATCGGAATATCAGAGCATTTGTGGAGGAGATGAGTAGAGCAGTTCCTTTGAGAAATAGTGAAGCAGACTGACGGTGGAGTAGAGTGGTGGTTTATTGTTGGGTTAGGTCTCTCTCAATTCAAAAGCGAATGGAAATAAAAAATAAAAATCTCCGTGGTTCCTTTTTTACTTTTATGTTTTAATCTAAGAGCTGATAAAATTTGAATCTTTTTCCTTCCCCTTTTCTTGAACGATCATCTTAAATGATATATATATTTCTAAATTATTAGAGTCACTGCTACATAAATCAAATAAAAAGTGTTTGATTAGAAATCGGAAATACTCACCAAACTTGGAGAGGCCCCGACAATTTAAGCTTCAAATTTTCTTCAACCCAATTGTATTTATAGGCCCAAACACAACTTAAAAACAGAAAAAAAAAAAAAAACAATATAAAAAGATCCAATCTAATCCCTTTGGTCCTGCTTGTTGGGTTTATTTCCATCTTAAACTCTATCCAATTGCGGCTGCCACTTGGATTTATTACATCAAATTTGCATTAAAAATAAAAAAAATTAGTTATTATTTACTGTAGATCCACTCCTTAACCAGTTTCAAATCTCAGCCCTTCATCTTGATTTCTTGCAATCAAAACACTTTCTAAAACCACACCTAAACTATGCCAAATTATCCCACGCCCAGCTGATAAACTTACTGATTCCTGCAGTGTTTTCAACCACAAGTTTGAAATTTCCTGCTGATTTTAACAGGCTAAAATCGTACACAATCTGGGCCCTGAATCTGCCGCACTCGCCCAGCCAGATTCTTGCTAATCTGGGCTTTCTATTTTGGGCTTCATGCAGTCCAACGCCCAAACTAGCTGATTTTGGAGAGATTCCAGCCCAAGTTGGTGTCCTAGGGGGATGGACGTGGCATCTGAGGTGTAATTCGAGTTGGCATTTTCAGGGCAGCAAATGAGTTTGTTATCATGGGCTTGGAGGCCCAAAACTGCTCCAAACAAGTGCAGGGGAAGAAAATTCAGCCGAATTTTCATATCGACCGAGATGTTTTCTTTCTCCTCAATTTTTTTTAAAAAGAATTTCGGTGGCTTTTCTTTTTTGAAAGAAAATCATTTAAAAAAATAAAAAATATTGTTTTTAAAAAAAATTAAAAATATAAATATCGGTCGATATCTAGGCCGATGTTCGCCCATATCGAACGGATATCAGTCGAGATATCGACCAGGCCCACTACCTATAATTTTTTTAAAAAATAAATAAACCTGCTGATATTCAGCCAATTTTTTTTTTTAACTGGCCGATACGATACATATCGACCGAATTTTATTCCCCTGAACAAGCGTTAGATCCCGTCTGAGACAAATGGGCTTCTGATGGCCACATCAATAGGATTAATAGATTTTTCTAAAGACAAAATGGCAATTTTATAAATAAGAATTATATGATTTCCAGATCTGGTTCACTTTTATGATATCCATGTCAAATTAGACCAAATTGAGGGCCACATAAGGCATGAAGGTGTGTCAAATCAACTTATCTGATGTCCAATTGAAGGGGCTTTCTAAGAAAATACTTATCTAATGTCAAAGCCATTGAACTTATTAACTTTTTTTTAGATTTAGATTAATTATTTATAATATTCATTTTATATATTTTTATTATCAAATTAATTATGATCAGTAAAAATATGATTTAAAGCGTCCTATATTTTAGGATTAGATAATCTTTATGATAATCTACCCATTCTAACAATTCCTTATTAAAAAAGAAGTATGGTTAGGTCTTTCCCTTCCTAACAAAGTAAAATTCTTAAAAAGTGAATTTATGTACGTGCACTTGTACCTAAAAATGAGCCTATCAATAAAAACTCACACACTACTATTTATGACCCACTTTTCAAAATAGAGTTAAAAAAATAGCTTTAACTGGATCAATCAATAGATGCTCTTTAGCTCTTTTAAATTTTGATGACTTTTTAAATAATTTTTTTATTTCTGAACTTTTATGGCTTTAAAAAGGAGAGCTATACAGACACCTGGATTTTCTTTTCCTACACACCCTTTTCCAAATTTTTGAGTGAAATGACTCTTTTGCCCTTCTACTTACTGTTGCACCAAAAATCCAACCGAAGGAACTTCCTTCGGACGAATGGATAGACTGAATATACATAACATAGGGGGAAAAAACAGGTGGGCCCCTCCGTTGATCGAAACCAAAGATCTTCTTTAGCCGTAGAGGGGGCCAGGGGAGAGCATGGTGGTGTCACTCCTAGGGTCAGAAGTGTAGGATTTACTTGGATTTAACAAAAAAAAATCCAAAAAATTGATTTTCAGACACCCCAAACAACAGCCGAAGAAACTGACCATAGGAGGGTCCCACCGTACCCAGATCAGAGATCTGATAGTACAGATGGATAAACCATAAAAAAATGGAATGGGTATGGTAGGTCCCGCCGGCAGAAACTTTCTTCATCACCTGATCTAAGGCCGAGAAGAAGATCTGGCGGTACCAAATCTACTGCCGCCAGATCTTTTTCTCAGCCTTAGATCAAGTGATGAAGAAAGTTTCTGCCGGCGGGACCCACCATACCCATTCCGTTTCTTTATGGTCTATCCATCTTTACCATCAGATCTCTGATCTGGGTATGGTGGGACCCTCCTATGGCCAGTTTCTTCGGCTGCTGTTTGAGGCGTCTGAAAATCAATTTTTTGGGTTTTTTTGTTAGATCCAAGTGGATCCTATACTTCTGACCCTAGGATTGACACCACTATTATCACCCCTAATCCACCTATCTACGGCTAAGGAAAACATTTGGTTTTGATCAACTGTGGGGCCCACCGATTTTTTTTCCCTATGTTATGTATATTCAGTCTATCCATTCGTCCGAAGGAAGTTCCTTCGACTGGATTTTCGGTGCAACAGTCAGTGGAAGGGCAAAAGGGTTATTTCACTCAAAATTTTGGAAAAGGGTGTATATTGAAAGAAAATCCGGATGTTTGTATAGCTCCCGTTTAAAAAGCATTTATACCATGAATCGTCTTTATTAGAGTGATTTATGATTCATATATAGGACTGATAAAAAATCATTGATTGGGATCAATTAAGCTATACTTTTGACGCCTCGTAGTTTTAGTCACATAAAATTATTCTATTTTTAAACTTCTGTGGCCTTAAAAACATGTATGTAGAGCTCACTAAAATCAACTTTAATAAAAGAGTCATGTTTAGAATGGGCCCATAAAAATCACAATGATTAATCACTACAAAATATTTTTTCTCTCTTATTCACAGTCTTGAAATCATGCTGTCCCCAAGAAAAAATCAACTCGATGAAATAGTTCTTTCCATAAATACACGGTCAGCCCCAAATTACCAAGCTCTCATCACTCAAACCTATTTTTAAGACCCAATTTTACACCACATTGAAATATTGAATTATTTTTTGTTTCACTGTTACCTTTGTAGAACATGTAGATGTAATAACAAATTATCTTGAAGAAAAGGTCTATTTTATTTTAATATGGAGCTAATAAAATTATTTAATTAAATTGACAACTACAAATCTATCTATATTATACAACTTTAATCAACCTGGGGCCAATGCCTGACTTGGATTTAACAGGTGTGATCACCAAGTCTACATTAGGAATAAAAAGTTCTGAAAAATATAAAGCCACACGCACTCTCAGGCTCAGCGTCCACGGCTTATCTTTAGTATGCTCTCTCTCTCAAAATACTTATCCTACTTTGATTTTTATTTTATTTTTTAAGAATCGTTTTGTATGGAGCATACCAAAAGCCTATTAATTGATTCTATGAGTGAATACAAACCTAATTAAAAAATAAATAAAAAGGGTCTCGACAATGTCACGTTGTGTACTTACTATTCAATAATGTTTTTTTTAACTATGAAGCAATGTATGATTGAATCAATGAGAGTTGAGGAAGAAATAATTACAAAATGTCGCATATGGACAAGTCAAACTTATAAAAGAAGGTCGTCTTCTCACCATATTAGAAAGTGATTTTTAGCTCATCGAAAAAGGCTAAAGCTTTGATTTAATATGAACATAAAAAAATAAGACAAGTGATTTGGGACAATTTCGAAATGCATATAGGACAAGTTAAATAATTTTCTTACACTATTTTGGACTTTCTTACAAAAATATCAACAGGTATTTTGGAAATTCAATAAAAGTATTTATTTTTTTTTGTTTTCATTTTGAGGTATAAATTTTCTTTTAGAGTTTGACTGGTTGGTTTTGGTCCATTCCATTGATTATGTTGGGTTGGATTCAAATCTTGTATTGATATGAAATCTACCTTTCAAAGTCAAACACACGAACCGTTGGTCATATCATAGCAACCCACAATTGATTAATTTGATTAGTGTACTGTCCCCAGTTCTTGGGCTTCATTGGGCCCACCTGATCTATTTTCTCCTACACACCACGTCTCATCTGGATTTTTTTACATATATTCATGGCTTAAGGCTTGATACAACCCTCATTCCAGATGTTAGAGGCACAACACAAAGCCCATAATTCACACCCAACCACGATGGGATCCACACTTCCTCCTTGTACCTTTTTAGCCCAAGGCCTTACCATATAAACCCGGCCCACCAATACCCGAAGTAGTTCATTCGCGCGTATCCCAGCCTATCAGTGGATGGGGAAGTCTGATGGCCCAGATGGATTATGGGTACGCCTCATTCTCAGATGGCTGCGATGAGAGACTAAACCTGACAGATGATCCAAGCCACTATATGTTTCAGCTCAAGAAAGTGGTCTCACGAACCATATTTGACCTTATTCATGCCCTTTAAGTAGGCTGTAACCTGCATCATCTACACCCTCCTCCTCCCGTGGGCCGCTAATGTTGCACGTCAAATGGGCCTCCCCGCTATCGTGCTCTGGATCCAGCCAGCATCAGTGATAGGCATCTACAACTACTTCAACGGCTACGATCTTGTGATAAGTGACAAATACAAGGACCCCTCTTTAATTATGGTTGGTTCTTTGTGTTAGTGGGTGTATAATCATGGTTCATTTAGATTTGTTTGTTGTATGTCTATTGGATCTTGAAAAACAAACCTTCGTCCGCTCGACACACCAGTTTGGTGTAACACAGTCACAATCGACTTAAGTTCACTTCGCTCTCCGGGTAGGGTTGGTCAACAGGCTGATTTTGGATGAGTTAAAGCTCTCTCTTGTTTCCATCAATCTTATCATAAAATTGAAACCAATTCTCCAATTTCATCCAATTGCTATTCAATTTCTTCATATAGATCAAATGGGCCATGGATGACCTCATCAAAATCCCGAAAACAATATTGATATCATAAACTTACGTGACATATGTTACAATGTTAAAGAATACTTAAAAAATGTAGGACCAAGTAAAAAAAAATGGGATAAGCCTCCAATAAGAACGGTGATGAAATGCATATAGGAGTCCTACAACGAACATTGTACAGGTTTTCTCTGAAGTACGGGACTCCTTGTGGGGCTCGCTAAGGAGGAATTAAGTCATGAGTGATCAATATGTATATAATTGTAATGACCTATTTTTTATGAGCACAAACAGGGAACGGCTTACCTACTTCTAACTGTCAAAGCGAGCCCTTGAATTCAAAATTTAAGATTTTAGAATTCATCAAATCTCCTCAAGTAGGATACGAACCTACGGCCATTTAGTTAATGCCAACCGCTCTACCGTTGAGCTACTGAGAAACAAGGAGAGATAAGATCTCATAGAGTTCAACTCTCATTCTCAATACATGACCAATATGAGCCCCAAGCTTCCTTTGTAACTCTCGAAACTTCTTCGTAGTGGCTCTGTTCCATGCCCCATTTAATAGAGAACCTCAAAGTGGCACTATTTCATTATATTCCATCCAAATCCCAATTCCATTCATTTAATATCCCTTTGGTGTCATTGACATAAGAGATGTCATTCAATCAAAAAAGAAGATTGCCATAAAAGATGTAATTTCTAGTTTATCTGTTTCTATATATAGAAAGTTACTTTAGAGTCGGATGGTATAAGAGCTGAGGATAGCTCTGCCCTGAGGGTGTGGGAGCCCATGTGTCGCGAATGAGGTTAAAGTCATGGGTGGCCAATGGGATTGAAAGTCCTACATTGCTTAGGTGGTTGTTTAGAGCCTAAAGTTCACGCCTAATTCTTCCGAGCACAATATGTTTTGGGAGTGTGTGTGCTGCACATGTACCAATTCTATGGGCACCCAAAGCAAACAATATTATATTGGGCGGAGGTGGGTTATTATAGATGGCATCAGAGTTGAAGACGACTCTGTCCTGAGGGTGTGGGAGCTCATGTGCTGCAAATGGAGTTGAAGCCCTGCATGGCAAATGGGATTGAAAGTCCCACACCGCTTAGGCGATTGTCCATAGCCCGGACTTAAGTAGACGCCTAACTCTTCTAAACACATGTTTTGGGTGTGAGTGTGATGTGCACATACCAATCCAAAGTCGTTCATGTTGATGGACACTCAAAGCAGACAATACTGTATTGAACGGAAGTGAGTCGTTACAATAATCTCATAAATATTTCAAAGACCAACCCTAGATTTGAATATCATGTCCCTAAATTTGATCACTAGTGGAGAAAGTATGTTCATCGTACATTAATGTTTTATTATGTAAAGGTAAAGTTGAAGTCTTAAAGTCTCGACAAGTAAAATTTAAGTTACAACATGTTAAATTCTTTTAATTCATCAAATTCAATCTTAAAATCAAAAGTAAAAAATGGTTAGGCGATATGAATCACTTATATAGTTTCTATCGCCTCTTTTTTGAATTTTTTTATCAAAAAATAAGTGAAAAAAACCTAGTTCGGGCATATTTTTGTTAAAAAAGTCTTTTTATGGAGTATTTTTACAATTTTAATGAAAAATATAAACTGAAATTTTAGAGAAGAATTTTATTAGAGTTGCCTTACTAATTGAAGAATTTATTGTCATTCATTTTGTAATTATTTTCCTGTAACCTATTTCCTTTTATACCTTTGTATTTTCTTTTATTAATACAATATATTTTTGATCTCTCCTCAGTTGAGGAAGACACAATCAAATCGGTGTTCACTTTCACATGGTATCAGAGCCTGACCTTGATCCTCTTTTCTTTTTTTCGGACGGTGATTTTTTTTCTTTCCCGTTTACTCCCGTCCGCTCATCGGTAGCTGTTTTGTGGAACCCATTGCAGGCCATCCCGGTTCGCCTCTGCTTGGTTGCCTCTTCGTTAGATCTGAGCCTCTATCGCTCAGTGATGACCGTGGGCGCCTTCCTCTGAAAGTTCCTTTCTTATTGCTTAACAAAGCCTTCAGGTCACTGCTGCTCTTCGCTCTCTCGCCTCTAGATCTGCACCCTTTGTTGCCGTTCTCAGGCCCTTCCTCCTCGAATCTGACAACCCTTCAGATCTTGATCACTCTCCTCTTTGCAAACCAGCGTCTGTTCTGGTTTTTTTTCCAGTCTGGACCTGATCCCTGTAGCGCCATCGTGCACCTGCACGACGCCACTCCCTCTCAGATCTGCCTCCCACAGCCCGACGATTGAAGTCCAGATCTCTCGATCTGCTGTCTGACTCAAACGGGTGTTCTGCAGAACTGTCGCTGGCCTCATCGCCCACCGTCTCCTTGACGTCGTTGCTCCCATCTCAGGCCTTGCAGTCGTCTTTGTCAAAGAGAACGGTGACCAGTAGATGCTTTGCACAGCCGCCCATTGCCTATCTTCTTCTCTTTGCACAAATCTGCATTGCATTCTTGCCAACAGATTGGGCGTCGCATACTGATCGGCATCTGCATTCCGTCACACAAGGACAGTCAAACGGGCAGCGCGCCATAGCAGGGGACCTCTATTCTTTTGCCTAAACGACATTGTCCAACCACAAGCAACCGTTTGGCCTTTTGCTGCGCAGCTCAGATCTGTGTCTGCCATTCCTTCAGCAGTTCATCTCAGATCTGCAAACCAGATCCAGCCGTTGGGTTCTGAGATCCACCGCTGGTTTCTCGCCGTTGTTCTCAGTTCTCCAATGCATCGCTGATTGCAGGACTTCTACATCGCTATAAAAAAAAAAAAAACTTCTTTGTTCTTCTTCAGAGACGTGCACGTCTCACTTCAAGCATAGACATATCTGCACATTTCAGATTTTACACTGCAGATCTGTCCAAGTTTATTGAAGGCCTGAGCACAAAAGAGTGTTTTCTTTCTGCTGTTGGTTCTTCTACGGTCTTCTCTGCCTTACTTCTAAAGGGGTATCCGTCACTTGCAACTATCTCACATGGCTATGCTCTCTTCAGGTAGTACCACTTCTCATGTTGGACTCGCAGGTATTGCACTCACTGTCCCTTCTAATTCAGTGTGGATTATTGATACCGGTGCTAGTAATCATATGTGTTCCACTTTATCTTTATTTTCCTCCTATCACTTTTGTTCGTCTCCATCCTCTGTTCAACTTCCGGATGGCTCACATGCACCTATCACACACGTTGGTACTGTTCATCTTTCATCATCTCTTATGCTTGAGAATGTTTTCTTTGTTCCCTCATTCAAATTCAATCTTTTATCGGTAAGTCATCTTACCAAGTCTACTTCTTGTTTAGTGACATTTTCTTCCACCCACTGCTTTTTTCAGGATCCGTCAACGAAGAAGACGATTGGACAGGGTTGTAACGACCCGTCCCGCTACGGCACGTTAAAACTAATACGAACTTCTAAAACCAATCCAATTCAATTTCGGATACTTTTTTTTTTTTACCCACACTAACCATAGCGATCCGCCAATAAGTCAAAAACCGTAAGCATCGATCAGGATTACAAATTATAGCATCATCACATTATTACATTCATCCAACTTAGTGAAATGTACACATATCTCAATTACAAGATGGGACCCTTACAAATTAGAAAACTGCAACTCTATGCCCAACGCCCAACTGAGAGTCCCGCCGACCTTCCCTCTATGAAGAACCTGTGAGGCAAGGGGGGTGAGCTCTACATGCCCAGTGAGGGTAACACATGCATAATAAGTCATCAAGCATACACAGCACATAATCACATGGACATATCAATGTCTACGATGTCTACATGCATAACCATACAAATGTATGCCCTACCCCTAGCACATAGGCCCACGTCAACCGGGCCTCTAGGACATCCTCTGACCAACCGAACGCAACTCCCTTATGTGCCCAGCCGCAACAGTCCACCTACCCTCGGTTACGCAGACTGATCCTCAGTCAGATCAGGGTCTCTGGTCCTCAACCAGACCTATGACCCTCTCATGACAACCAGCACACATACCACGATCAACTCAGGAATCGGACTCACTAGAGTCCCAAGTTGATTTCCACACGGGGGTAACCACCTCACCAATCATCAACGAACTGCCAACCAAACTCATCTATGGTCTCGTCAACCAAGCACCAGAGTCTCGATAGTCAAACCCATCGCCTTGGACCCTATATGCTGGTCTCCACAAAACTGATGTATCCACCTCTCACTGAATTCTATAGGTCTTATACCGAGTGAGTCAGCCGAACTCACTCGCTAGGCGCCCATCAACTCCTAGTGAGCCAACACCGACAACACTAGTCTCAACAATGAACCCCAACACCATCACCGCGGGTGAACACTCTACCACATCGCACCAACCCTTGACCAATGAGCGGGCGAGCACATCCTCAGCCTACTCGGTCATTTTGGGAATCACAAATCATACCAGCGGGAGCTGTCCCTCACCGCATCGTCCCTCGACCTAGGCGAGCACCTCCTCAGCTAACTCGGTTATCCAGGGAATTACAAACCATACCAGCGGGAGCCGTCCCTCACCGCATCGTCCCTCGACCTAGGCGAGCACCTCCTCAGCCTACTCGGTCATCCAGGGAATCGCAAACCATACCAGCGGGAGCCGTCTCTCACCGCATTGTCCCTCGACCTAGGCGAACACCTCCTCAGCCTACTCGGTCATCCAGGGAATCGCAAACCATACCAGCGGCAGCTGTCCCTCACCGCATCGTCCCTCGACCTAGGCGAGCACCTCCTCAGCCTACTCGGTCATCCAGGGAATCGCAAACCATACCAGCGGCAGCTGTCCCTCACCGCATCGTCCCTCGACCTAGGCGAGCACCTCCTCAGCCTACTCGGTCATCCAGGGAATCGCAAACCATACCAGCGGGAGCCGTCCCTCACCGCATCGTCCCTCGACCTAAGCGAGTACCTCCTCAGCCTACTAGGTCATCCAGGGAATCGCAAACCATACCAGCGGGAGCTGTCCCTCACCGCATCGTCCCTCGACCTAGGCGAGCACCTCCTCAGCCTACTCGGTCATCTAGGATCACCTCACCGTCACACATTCGGGTATCGGAACCGCAAGGGACTTCTAAGGTTACCTTAGGTGAACCAACCTTCAGCCTGATGACCTATCTAGGGTTAACATAATTACTTCCTCATTTGTCCCTATCTGAGACTCCAAGGCACCTTGTTTTCTAAATCAGATTACGTCTCTTTTATAGGTACGTCCGGGAAATATAAGACGGACCGACCATTTGAGCCATGCAGGGGTTACGACTACCCATTTCTAACCACAAGGGAGTCTGAATCCCAATCACGCGTCCACTGTAGTCCCACATAACATCCGCACCCTAACTACCCAAGCTAGGGGAGTCTCTAGATCCTGATGTGACCTAGTACCCATGCCCCACCGGCATCCCACATATGCTAGCTACATGCATGCACAGGTACCGCTACACTTACTATTAACATAGTTCATTGTATAATAATCAAATGCATATATATCATTATCCATCACAAGTTGACATGTTAACCTCCAAGCAGGTTACAATGTCTAGCAGTCCGAACTAATCATCATTAGTCATATGGCATTTTATCATCAGATTACATCACACCATGATCAAACATATGTCACCACACATCACATATTCACATGCTGACATCTGAACATATCATCAAACAAAATGGACTCTGATCATATCGCCACACAATCAATCAATTATGACATCGATTAATTAATTCATATATGCCTCCACGGGCATCGGATACGAATACATCCGGATGGGGGTCCGCCACATAATGGTATCAACAGTTCCCTTGCCGAGTGGCTCATAACACCGATGACCCCCATTCGCCGTGTTCTGTACCCGCACATTTGATAGAAAAGTAAGATGTATAGATGCATGCTAAAAGCGATGATGAGTTCCCTCACCGGTGTGTGTCTTTGAAATCCAATGCGAGAAAACGAGTCCGCTGGGTTGAAGGACGTTCGATCTGTTGAAACACAGCACAAGGATAAGTAACCGGGTAAAAAGAGTCAAACTAAGTCTGGATCACAAACGGGCCCGAAAGCGAGTCGGGCCCAAACCGAACTGAAGTGGGCCCGAGACTGAAAATTGGGTCCAAAATTGGACCGAGCTCAAAACTGAGCCCGAAACTGGAAAATTTGGTTTGAAATCGGGTCGGGCCCGAAACTGGGTTGAAACGGGCCGGGCCGAACTGGGTCGGGCATGAAATCGGGTCGGGTCGGGCCGAAGGCTGGGCCGAACTGGGTCGGGCATGAAATCGGGTCGGGTCGGGCCGAAGGCTGGGCCGAACTGGGCCAATAAAGGCCCGAAAGGGAGCCGAGCTGGGCTGGGTTACCAAAGCCCAGATACGAACCCAGCCGAGTCAACTCAGTGACTCGACTGAGTTGGCTCGGCGCCCAGTCAAGGAAAACTGGGAAAAGAAGAAGGAAAAGAAGGGAAAACCAGAGGAAATGGGGAAAAGGAGAAAGGGAAGATGAGAGGGTACCTCGGCCCAACGGGATCCATGCCGGACGGCGGCGATGAGCAAATCCGAACAGCGAGAAGGGGCGAGTCGAGGTGGAGCGGCGACGGGAGAGAAAGAGATCGAAGAGATGGTGGCGGCGACTTAGGGTTAAGAAAGAGAAGAAAGAAAAAGGAAGAAGAAGAAGAAGTCGAGGTCGAGAGGGGAGAGATATGCAAGAGAGGAAGAAGAGAGGGGGTCGAGAGAGAGAAAGGAGTGGCGGCGGCGACGGGGGTTTTAGGGTTAGGGTTTGCTAAGAAGAAGATGAAAGAAAGGGGAAGAAGAGAGGGAAAACGGGAGGGATTTGGGGGCGGCGGCACTGTAGCAAATGTGCTACAGTGCTGCGGGAAAGGGGGGAAAAACATAGGCTAGGGTTTAACTATTTAAATTTTTTTTTTTTTTCCAAAAAATTTAAATCTCAAGCTTTTGAAAACAATTTAAAATCCGATATAAATCAAGCGACAAACATCGGAGAGAAAACGTGTGATTTTAAAATATTTTTCTTTGACAAGGTACACAATAATGTGAAATTACCAAAATGTCCCGAGTCTCCGAACTCGAGATCGAGCAAACCAAGGCCCACTGCGGGACCTACACTCCTCCAACTGCCACCGAAACTCTAAAATCCCGAAAAATCGGGTCGGGTTATTACAAGGGTGATGTTCATGAGGGACTTTACTACTTCCATACGGCCTCGGCAATGGCAGTCATCCAACCTCCCTCTCTTGATCTTTGGCATTTGCGGCTTGGCCACTTGAATCGTCACATTCTTCAGCATTTAGCTAAGGACATTCCCTCTATTTCTTGTTCCAAAAATATAATTTGTGAAATTTGTCCACAAGCCAAACACACGCGCTTGCCATTTCCTTCTAGCTCCATCACCACTAGTAGACCATTTTCTTTGATTCACTGTGATATATGGGGTCCTTTTTCTCAACCATCCTTCAATGGTTCACGTTATTTTTTAACCATTGTCGATGATTTCACCAGATGTACCTGGCTTTATCTTATGCATGTCAAATCTCAAACACAAACCATTTTAAAATCTTTTTTTGCGATGGTCCACACTCAGTTTCATTCTCGCATTCACTCTCTTCATTCGGGTACCGGTGGTGCACTCTTTCCCCTTATCCAACAAGTTCGTTCGGATAATGGTACCGAGTTTCTTTCAACTTCTCTACAGCATTTCTTTTCTACTCATGGGGTCATTCATCAACGGAGTTGCGTTGCAACTCCGCAGCAAAATGGCATTGTCGAGCGAAAGCACCGTCATCTTCTTGAGGTTGCTCGTGCACTTCGATTTCAGGCACACTTACCCTTACAATTTTGGGGTGAGTGTGTCCTCACAGCCGCCTATCTCATCAATAAAATGCCCACTCCTCTTTTATCAGGCAAATCCCCGCATGAAACTTTGTTTCACTCCAAACCCGACTATTCTCGCTTGCGTATCTTTGGCAGTTTATGTTTTGGTCACAACCATGCCATCAAACATAAATTTGACCAACGAGCTAAACCAGGTATCTTTGTTGGCTATCCCTATGCATAAAAAGGTTATCGCATTTTTGACATAGCCACTAAAACAATTTACACATCTCGTAATGTCTCCTTTTACGAAGGCACCTTCCCTTATCGTGTTTTGTCTACCCCACCATCCTCTCTTGTTACACCATTGCCCATATCTGATGACTCAGCCTTTGATTTTCCTTTTTCCTTCGCCTGCTACTACTTCTCCACCACAAGTCCCACCACCAGTTCCTCCATCTCCTTCTCTTGATTCAAGTCACCCCAGCGGTGCTTTGTCTCCCATCACATCTCCTGTTGCTCCGACACCAGCCATTCGACCTAGTCGCATTCGGCGCCCACCTCCTCATCTGGTTGATTATCATTGCTCCACTGCCACTCATGAGCATCTACCCTCTTCTTCTACTTCCGAGTTGACAGGTACACCTTACCCTCTTTCTCATTATCTTCATACTGGTAATCTATCTGTTGCACATAGAGCATTTCTTTCCACTGTTTGTTCCACAGATGAGCCACGTACCTTCTCTCAAGCTATTAAGTCTCCACATTGGAAAGACGCTATGGAAAAAGAAATTGAAGCCCTTAAGAAAAATACCACTTGGAGCCTCACTTCTCTTCCCGCCAACAAGAAACCCATTGGATGCAAATGGGTTTACAAGATTAAGTACCGGTCAGATGGTTCTATTGAGCGTTATAAAGCTCGTCTGGTTGCCAAGGGTTTCACTCAAGTTGAAGGGTTGGATTATCATGATACTTTCGCTCCCGTTGCTAAATTGGTCACAGTCCGTGCCCTTCTCTCCATTGCCGCTGTTAAGCACTGGTCTCTCCATCAGCTTGATGTTAACAACGCCTTTTTGCAAGGTGATCTTGATGAAGAAGTCTACATGACACTTCCGCCCGGTTTTGCACGACAGGGGGAGCAACGGGTTTGTAAATTGAACAAATCCATTTATGGGTTGAAACAGGCTTCTCGACAATGGTTTGCCAAATTTTCGTCTACACTTCTTCAAGCTGGCTTTTCTCAGTCTAAGTCTGATTACTCTTTGTTTACACATCACACAAGCAGCTCTTCGACCTTTGTTTTGGTCTATGTAGATGATATTATCATCACTGGTACTGATGTTTTGGCCATTCAAAGCCTCAAACACCTTCTTGAAGAGAAATTTTATATTAAAGATTTGGGCCGTCTAAAATATTTTCTTGGCATTGAAGTTGCACGTTCTAAACAGGGTATTTTCCTCTCTCAACGAAAATACATTTTAGACATTCTTCAAGATACAGGGTTTATTGGCGGACGTATCTCGGACTTTCCAATGGAACAAAAGCTGCGATTATCACCTGATGATGGGACCTTACTTTCTGATCCCACCATATATCGCCGCCTCGTGGGACGCCTTATCTATCTCACTGTTACCAGGCCAGATCTTACTTACGCAGTACATATTCTCAGCCAGTTTATGCACTCTCCTCGTAGTGCACATTTGGACGCTGCGCACCGTGTGATTCGCTATTTGAAGGGTTCCATCAATAAAGGGATTCTTCTATCTTCATCAAGCACCCTTCATCTAAAGGGATATTGTGATTCCGATTGGGCTGGTTGTCCAACTACTCGACGGTCCACCACTGGTTATTGCACCTTCCTCGGTTCCAACCTCATTTCATGGAAGACCAAGAAGCAGCATACGATTTCTCGCTCCTCTGCTGAGGCCGATATCGTGCCATGGCTACTCTGACCTGTGAACTTCAATGGTTGAAGTACTTGCTAACTGATCTTGGTGTTCCTCATCCTTCTCCCATCACCTTATTTTGTGACAATCAAGTTGCCTTACACATTGCCAATAATCCCGTTTTTCATGAACGGACGAAGCACATTGAGCTAGATTGTCACTTTGTTCGCGAGAAACTCCAGTCTGGGCTGTTTATTCCTCGACACATTCCTTCTTCTCATCAACTTGCTGATATCTTCACCAAGCCATTAGGCAAAGATTCTTTCCATGACCTGATTCACAAGTTGGGCGTTATTCACATACACGCTCCACCTTGAGGGGGAGTATTAGAGTTGCCTTACTAATTGAAGAATTTATTGTCATTCCTTTTGTAATTATTTTCCTGTAACCTATTTCCTTTTATACCTTTGTATTTTCTTTTATTAATACAATATATTTTTGATATCTTCTCAGTTGAGGAAGACACAATCAAATCGGTGTTCACTTTCACAAATTTAAGCTGAAATTTCAAAAATTTCAGTCTCAAGTTAAAAATTTCAGTCTCAAGTTAAAAATTTCAGTATAGCTCATCAAATTTCATCTTAAATCTCTTTTTTTTTCTATTTTGGTTATTTTTGAAAGAACTTCTTCTTGTTACTACTAGTAGAAAATATAAAAGTGGCTATATTGCCTTTCTCACTATCATCCGTGTAAATAGATTACAAGCCTCTCAAAGAGGATAAAGATAAATAAATTACAATTCCTTAATTTAAGAAAATTGTTAAATACAGAAAGTCAACACTTTTCATTAATACAATTAATATAATTATAATATGTTAAATATTTCAAACGTACCAAGTCAATTCTTAAAATTTCCTTTTTTATATATTTTTTGTCATTTCAATGGAGTTTTCTTTTCATATTAATATTAAAATTAATAATTATTTACTAAAAAGTAAAAAAATTACTCACATCACTCTAGTCTATTTCTTATATTAAAATAGAATAACAAAGTAACATATATTAGATTTACTTGTATATTTACATCTCTTAGATTTGATATGAAAGTATATTAATTTAATAATATAATATCAATATCATAGCATCATTCAAATGTGAGTTGGTAGTGTGTAAATGACTATAATATGTGTAGTAGTGGTGCGTTCCAACTAAGTGACGCCTGTACACCTAAAAACCGCAATTAATGGCTATTATTCTCCATCTGACTGCCATGTCAGCCCATGGATTCGGCGCTTAGATTCTACACTTAAAATAAATAGAAAAAGATAAAAATATTAATTTTATAAAATTTGAATTTCATTTGATTATATTAGCTTGTAATTTTAAATTTTGAAAATTTGATTATTACAAAATAATTGACTTTTCATGTCTCACTTATAAAGTTGCTATGATGAAATGAAAGATTTTTTTTTAGATTATTTCATTTACGAAATCTTCAAACCATTTCATCCAACTGGATTATTCTATAACAAATATACAATCTTTTCTATTTAAAATAAATATTTAATAATAACTTTTCTTTACACGTATTTTGTTTTAAGATCGATAAATTATATTTATTAAATATAAAAAAATAATAATTATTGTAACCTTTTGTATAAAACTCAAAATATGAATGCTTGATTTCAAAATAGCTATTTTTAATCATTTATTTTTGTTGTTTTATATTAAAATAAATAAAACATAAATTAAAAGAAAAAACTGTATTTATAAATAGATCTAATAAAACTGGCCTCTTATGACCTAAATTAAAATAAATAAAAATGATTTATAGATAGTCGATCTAAAATCTTTATAAATTTTATAGAGTGATGGACCTCAATCATAAAGTATTTTATGTAAATCTTAATTGTAAATATTATTATAAAATAAATGAGATAGTTTATCTTAATTATAGGATGATGGTAGTGATAATACTAAGAAAAATAATGAATCATGTTAGAGCTTAAATTTCATTTGATACTTAAATAGTCTAAGAGAATACAAAGTAAATTTGCATTTCACATTTGTTATTTAAATTTTCTTATATTAATTTAAATCTTTAAAGAGTATAAGAAAATTGTTCATATGTTGTGAAATATGAATTGCGCTATTATTTTTACTATAAAAAATTGGGTGGTCATCTTAATACGGGAAGATTTTTTTAGAAGACATGGGTTTTCTGGATTTCCGACTTTACTACCATCTATTCATAAGATTTTAGTAAACTTTCAGAAATCGGTTCATTAAATCGGTGTACTGGACAAGTGCATTGACCGAATCACTTTGAAATGGAAATTTGAGGAGAGTGATCCAGTCGGTGCACCGATTTGGGCTCTTTCACATCTCAAGAAAATGGTGCACCGACCGGATCACTCTCCTCAAATTTTCATTTCCAAGTGATTCAGTTGGTGCACCAATTTCTTGAGACGTGAAAGAGTCCAAATCGGTGCACCGACCAGATCACTTTCCTCAAATTTTCATTTCCAAGTGATTCGGTCGGTGCACCAATCCTATGCACCGATTCAGTGAATCGATTTCTGAAAGTCCACTAAAATCCGTACGAATAGATAGGGACAAAGTGGGAAGTTCACTAAAACCCGTTTTCTTTAAAAGAGTATGCCCGTTTTAGGATGGGCACTCTAAAAAATCATATTATTTCACATTTATGCAATAAGCAAGTGTTATATAGATGAAAAAAATGATATGATATTATGATGTTGATAAATGAAATGATTATTAAAATGCAAATTTTCTAAATCCAATATTATATTTATTTAAATAAAATATTAAAAATTGTATCATTAGAGAAGTGAATCTGCTGGTGTACAACGAATTCAACCAGGCCAAAATGTGGTAATCCTATTTTCACTGAAGGAGGTTATTTATTGAGTCTAGGTCTGTCCTAATTAATAGCAACTTTAATATGATTCCAAAGGATTTTAATTATCCCACTTATTACTTTGGTCTAATAAATAAAACTAATAATTTGTTTCAACTTAGTGTTCATATGGATAGAATTTTTTGTTTTACTCAACATAAAATTTATGGGGATGGATTCAGTCAGTGAGGTTATATTTTAATATTTACAGAAATTGTAATGCTATTTTATGTGTGATAATTTATGTAAAATAAGGTTTTATATTTATGTTATTTTATTTTATTTGTCATTAGATTGGACTAAGATTAGATTAAAGGGGAAAAGAACTAATTAGAGAGGGATGGATTAGATATAAAAGCACCGTTTCAGAAAGGAAAATACAGAAAGAAGGCGTTTTGAGTTTGGACAGCACAACAAGAAAGATATTGAATAAGGAATTGGACAGACAATAAATCAAAGCCCCCAACCCTACTTTTACTGTCACCGTTCCCTTCGTCTTCCTTCCAACCTTACAGAAAAAAAACCATTCCCTACCTTCTCTTTCTCTCTTCTTCTTCTTCGCTGGATGCGCCTTCTACTTTCTGCTCTTCATTCGTCCTCTCTTCGCCAACTCCTCCCACCCATGAGAGGAGAAGGAACACCTTCTCTGCATTTTCGGCTTCTTCTCATCTGCGTCTGTTTCACCTTCCTTGAAGGGGCAGCACAAGATGATGCCTCCGTCATGAAGAAGATGGCAGAGTCTCTCTCCCCAACCCCTTCTGGTTGGACGGGATCCGACCCATGCAAATGGACCGGCGTGAATTGTGATTCGGACCGGGTGGTAGCCATCAACCTGGCTTCCAAGTCACTCGCTGGATCTCTCCCATCCGACTTCAACCAGCTTTCTTCCCTCAAAACTGTCTCTCTCCAAAACAACCTCCTCTCTGGGGCTCTGCCCAATTTCGCCAACCTTGCAAATCTCCAGGAGGTTTATTTGGATGACAACAAATTCACCTCCATTCCCGTGGATTTCTTCTCCGGCCTCACCAGTCTTATTACCATCACCCTCAGTGGTAACCCCTTTTCACCATGGACGATTTCTGAAGATCTTGCCCAGTCCACCGGCCTTTCCACCTTTTATGCCAGCAATGCCAGTATAACGGGTGCCATCCCGGAGTTCTTTGGCACATTGGCAAGTTTGCAGTCTCTCAGACTGTCCTACAACAATTTGACAGGCAGCCTCCCAAGGTCTTTCGCTGGATCCAGCATCAAGAACCTGTGGCTCAACAATCAGGCCTCCAGCGACAAGCTCTCCGGCCCCATCGAAGTGCTTGGCTCCATGGCACAGCTATCACAGGTATGGCTCCAAACAAATGCCTTCTCGGGCCCCATACCCGATCTTTCAAAATGCGTTTCGCTATTTGATCTGCAACTCCGCGACAATCGCCTCACTGGGGTGCTGCCTCCCTCAATTTACAATCTTCCTAACCTCGCCAATGTATCGTTGGGGAATAACTTACTTCAAGGGCCGTTCCCAAGCTTCAGTTCGGGGGTTCTGGTTGATTACAATAAAGCTACAACCACCAACAATTGGTGCAACACCAAGCCTGGGCCTTGCGACCCTAGGGTGACGGTGCTTCTTGCGGTAGAGGAAGGATTTGGGTATCCTGACAATTTAGCAGGAACGTGGACGGGGAATAATCCCTGTAATGGGTGGTCTTTTGTGGCCTGTGATTCACAGGGGAATGTTACTGTTATCACCCTTGGCAAACAGAATTTGGTGGGTGTGATTTCACCCGCCATTGCAAATCTCACATCACTCCGGACATTGGTCTTGAGCAACAATAATCTGACTGGTTCAGTTCCAGATGCCTTGACGGGTTTGTCCAAGCTGCAGACTTTCGATGCATCCAACAACAACCTTACAGGAAAAATACCTGCCTTTAGCAACACCGTGAAGGTGAATTTGTCTGGCAATCCTTTTATTGGAACTGATACTCCATCTGGAGGAGGCAGTTCAGGTTCGGGTGGGTCTAGTTCATCTCCCAATAGTGGAAGTGGAGCTGTAAAATCACCATCTTCGTTCCCCGTTCAATACATTGTGTTGTTAGCTGTTTTGGTTTTTGCCATTATAATTGGTGTTTCTGTTTTGCTCTGGTATTTCTTGAAGAAGAGAGCTAAGAAGCGTGGGACTTCATTGAGCTCTCTAAATGGGCTAGAAATGGGGAAGTTTAAAGGGACTTCTCCCAGTGCCAATGATGGGTTGATGAATAAAATGCAGAGCAACTGCAGCAGTGGGCGCAGTGATTTTCAGGTGTTTGAAGCTGGAAGCATGGTTGTTTCAATCCAGGTCCTCCGACAGGTCACTAACAATTTCAGTGAAGAAAATATTATAGGTAGGGGTGGATTTGGTGTTGTCTATAAGGGGGTGCTTGATGATGGTACGCCCATTGCAGTGAAGAGGATGGAATCTGCTGTTGTCAGTTCGAAAGGGATGAGTGAGTTCCAGGCAGAGATTGCAGTTCTCACAAAGGTCAAGCATCGACATTTGGTCGGCCTTATGGGGTATTGCAGCGATGGGAACGAGAAGCTTCTGGTTTATGAGTATATGCCACAGGGGACCTTAGGGCAGCACCTTTTTGATTGGAAGGATAATGGGCACAATCCCCTTAATTGGAAACAGAGGCTTACAATAGCATTGGATGTTGCTAGAGGCATCGAGTACCTGCACAGCTTAGCTCACAAGAGCTTTATACATAGGGATCTGAAACCTTCAAATACTATTGGGTGATGACATGAGAGCCAAAGTTTCAGATTTTGGGTTGGTTAAGCTAGCTCCAGAAGGAAAATACTCTGTAGAGACACGGCTAGCGGGAACTTTTGGATATCTTGCACCTGAATATGCTGGTAGGCATAGCCTTTTCTTCACTGGTTTCATTGTCTTCTATTCATGCTTCATATAAATCAAACAGACCCTTGCTTTGGTTTCTTTTTAGGTATCAGATGATAATGAGCTGATGATTTGAATTTCAAAACCGTAGTTTGAATTGCAAAAAAATGGTTTGAATTTCTTTGCCATCTCTTTACTACATAACTCTTGTGCAGCCTGCTAACGTAAAAAACATGTTACATCTTTGCACATTGCATATCTTGGCTTAAAAGTTTTGAACTCAGTAAACTTAAGAATCTTTCAGTTCTAAACGGTTTGTTTTGAGTATTTTGACCCGGCCTGTGGTATTAGGAACTTCACTGAACCTGTTAGGATCAGGGGAGACAGAATGCTCCAAATACTTTTTAGGTGACTGATCCACTAATGTGCATGTTGATCACCCAGTAGATGGGAGTGATGAACATCCATGAAGTTGTGACTTGTGAACAAGCTATGCAAAGTTACTAACTGACAAAATCAGTCTTTGAATGGTAATTTATAATTAACCTGTTAAATTCTCATTTCAGATTCACCACTTCAGTTTGTTTTTCCTAGTGTGGTTGACACAGATCACGAGATCTGAATGCATTATTCTGCATTCACAAGTCATGTCGGTACTGCATGATTCTGCTTTGTTGTGAGAGCAATTGAGTTGTTTTTCATCCAGTGGCTGTTTTTGTTCTGAGATCTTATTCTTGGGGTAGTCATCCAGGCTAAGTATGTGCTTCACCATTGCTCCATATATCTTCCTGGCTGTTAGAATATACTGGCTTTGACCTTGGATGTGGTTGCTTCTGTTCTTGTTTTCTTTATGTTTGATTTTGCATTTGTGTTGGTCACATAACTGGAAAGTCCATGTTCCAATTCTTTTTTTTCTTTTTTTGTGTGTCATGATCAAAATTAATACAGTTCCCTCCTTTTTTGATGGATTAATTTCTCTGTTTTAAAAAAAAAAATTATGCACTAGTTGCTCTTGATCCTTGAGGTTGCTGTTAATCCATACAATTTGGTTGGCAATCTGTACTTCAATTTTATTTGTTAAATCCAGTATCTCATTTTCTGTACAGCTACTGGAAGAGTAACCACCAAGGTTGATGTCTACTCTTTTGGAGTGGTCCTGATGGAGCTGATCACAGCCAGAAAAGTTCTAGATGAATCCCTGCCCGAAGAAAGAGCTCATCTTGTCCCATGGTTCCGCAGAATTCTTATCAACAAGGATAACATCAGGAAGGTTGTGGACGCTGTTCTTGATCCTGATGAGGAAACCTTCAGTAGCATCTTGAAGGTTGCAGAGCTGGCTGGCCACTGCACAGCTCGGGAGCCTTATCAGAGACCGGACATGGGCCACACAGTAAACATCTTGTCTCCCTTGGTAGAACAGTGGAGACCTATGAGTCAGGATGAAGATGATTATCTCCCGATGAGCCTACCTCATTTACTAGAGCACTGGCAAGCCAATGACGGCACATCAATGACTGGAACATCCAGCATGGGCGGTTCTCTCTATGGTCACATTAGAGGCTCTGGGAACACTGAAACCAGCTTACCCACAAAACCTGCTGGATTTGCAGATTCCTTAGGTTCTTCAGATTGCAGATGAGGGTAAAACGCATTTCTTTGTCTAAATCTATTTCATAGAAAAACCTCTACAGGTGAAACAAAAGAAGGGAAAAAGGTTTCCTCAACATCCACTGTGGGTCTCCCGATGATGGTTGAGGAAAACAACTTCCTCGGCATAGGCGTATCATAGACTTTCTCTATTTTGTCCACGATTTTGTGCTTGAAACATGAAAGAAGGCTGTATGTATGTCTGTGTCGGTTTGTATTCTTTTATTGCAATTCTAACAAATTGTTTCAGTGATGATCAGGACAGATGATGGTGATAGATATGTAGTGAGCATGAAGAAACTGTATTTGTATGATACATTTAGTGGTTGACAGATATTTATACTTACCATTCTTTTAACGTCACCTACCATTTTAAGATTTACCCTGTTTTCTTTCTTTGCTTTTTTAACGAGGTTAATTAGATTCAATCAACACTCTTGTCAGGCTCGCTGATGGCTCTCTTTTTAAATACATATATCAAAGAAATACTTTACTTTCTTTGCATTAGGTATCTTCAATAATATTGAAGAGCGTGGTAAGTGGGATTCTTTCCTTCTACGTTCACCAGATTTAGCTTGCAAAAGTTTGAAATGTTGAATGATGATGATGATAATGATGGGGATGTGGGCTGGCAGAGAGAAATTGAGCTGTTGCTTTGGTGGAGGGTTGAAAAGGTAAGCAGCAGGTCACATGGGAGGAATGAAATGCTTGAGGGCTAGATTTTTGTTCTTTTGGAAAGTTCCTTTGAGAAGTTCAGATGTTGAATATATTTCTTTTTATGATTTTGTAGATTGTGTTGCCAAGTGCTGCACATGTTGTGAAGCTCTTTCTCTTTTACTGGGTCCCCTCATGTTTGGTAGCTTCTCAGAATAAATGTTCCCATCACATTGACTCTGTTGTGAACGCGTTTTCAATTGGGCGAAAATGATGGTGACATTCATATGACATGGTGATTCTGTGTTGAAGCAGAAATTCAATCAAAGAATCACCCATCTTAGGTAGAAATGCAGGGAGTTTTTTTTTAATAACATGGGTATATTCCCATGAGTGAAGAAGACTAATCGCATGAGTATGTATAAATCTCTCAATCCTCACACACACACCAGTTAAATTTAGAGTGACCCTTTGGAATTGAACTCAAGATCTATTTCATGAGGTGGGTTTCTTCACGGTCAGGAGTTTTTGACACTTGATTCAATTACAAAACAGGTCAATTCATTCATTCTTTCTTTCTTTGAACTTTTTAGTATTTTGTCCATTCCAAACACATTTGAACAATTGAGATGAAGAGAAGATGTTCACGTTGCAGAAATGACCTTTGGAGAGAGGATCAATTGGTGGCTTTGGCTGTTACTACCATGTGATGATGACTTAGACTGACTTGCATCTATTAATTAATCTGAATGCACAGTGAACGGTCATAATCTATTAAACGTAGCAATGTCATGTGATTATTTTGCTGTTACCTCAATGAGTCAGAGCCGTGTGATCTTTGATCTTCATATTAGAATGATAATCATCTTTCATAGGGTTGGAAACCATTCCATGTTTTCCTCTTGTCTATTTTGAGTGGGGAGCACTTACACATACTCGGAAATCCTGCCTTTACACAACCGAAATCAGATTTTCGGATGAAATTACGATTTTACCCCCACATTTCCTTCGAATGAGTCATTCGAATGAATGGCTGAATAGGAACACGGAATATTGCTCAGCCCCATTCATTCGAATGAATAGTAATAAAATGACCACCATTCTTTTCATTCATTCGAACGAAACGATCATTCATTCGAATGAACACGGATCGTTCATTCTTTCCATTCATTCGAATGAAACGATCATTCATTCGAATGAACACAGATCGTTCATTCGAGTGAAACGCTAAATAGTAGTCAGTTAAATAATAAAATTTATTTTAAAATTTTAAACTTATTTTTTAAGCACTGTGTATTTTCAAAATTTCTTAAATTGAATATCTAAACTAATTACGATAATCTGATAAAAATACTTTAAGACTTTAAGGTTTTTTGACACTCCTAAATATTTAAAACACAGTATTTTGCAAATAAGAGTATCTCTAGGGTGTGCCGAAAACACATTTAGGAGTGTCAAAAGACCTTTAAATCTTAAAGTATTTTTATCAGGTTATCGTAATTAGTCCGGATATTCAATTTGAGAAATTTTGAAAATACACTGTGCTTAAAAAATAACTTTAAAGTTTTAAATGAGATTTTATTATTTAATACACTATGCACATTATTTTTTAAGCACTGTGTATTTACAAAATTTCTCAAATTGAATATCCGGACTAATTAAAATAACGTGATAAAAATACTTTAAGATTTCAAGGTCTTTTGACACTCTTAAATGTGTTTTCGGCACACCCTAGGGATACCCTTATTTACAAAATACTGTGTTTTAAATATTTAGGAGTGTCAAAAGATCTTTAAGTCTTAAAGTATTTTTATCAGATTATCGTAATTAGTCTAGATATTGAATTTGAGAAATTTTGAAAATACACAGTGCTTAAAAAATAAGTTTAAAATTTTAAAATAAATTTTATTATTTAACTGACTACTGAACGTTCATTTGAATCATTCGAATGAACGAATGACGATCTGTGTTCATTCGTTCATTCGAATGAATGGAAGGAATGGTGGTCATTTTATTACTATTTCATTCGAATGAATGGGGTTGAGCAGTATTCCGTGTTTCTTTTCAGCCCATTCATTTGAATGAATGCCAAAATGAACTGGGCATTCATTCGAATGATTGGAAATGCGGGGGTAAAATGGTAATTTGCCAGGAAATTTCATATTCGGGTGTGTAGAGGCAGAATTTCTGGGTGTGTGTAGGGGCTCCGTGATGCTAACATCATTGATTTTCCATATAAATTCCATTATTTAGACAAGTGGGAGTGAACCTAAGATACCACCTGACCATATATATACAACCATATAAAACCATTGATTGTTAACCAGGTTGCCATTGTCAAATGCCCAAAGGTCCCCATTTAGGTAACTCAATTGAGCTGTGAAAATCATAAAGGTAATTTGTATGTAACTTGAAAATATTATATTAATGTGCTATTTTAATAAATGTTTGGGTAAAAATGAGAAACGTAAGCTATACAGGTTACATTATATCAAACAAGGTCCAAATTATGTATTTTAAAATTGCATCGACTTGAGGTAATCTTACGAATTTCATCATGTCAACCCAGTTCAATATTACAATTATGTGCTAAGTTTAGATTGTTGGGATTAATGATTATGATAGATGATAGTAACAATGAAAATAAGAATGATTAAATTTACATTATCTCATATTTATTAGATGTTTAAATATAGGTAATATTCTTAGATAAGAAGATATTGGATTTAGAGCTAATTTTGAGATATCTCCAAAATCCGATTTATTAAGCCTTTAATAGGATGAAATCTTTTGTTGATTTTTCGCCCCATTTTAAGCCCAATTTATTAAAAAATATTTGAAAAATGAAATTTAGAATAACCTATTTATTAATATAGTTTCTGAAATATAATTAAGAACTATATTTGTTTTTGAATATTGGATTAGTATGTGATTCAAAAGAAGAGTCTAAAGGACTAAATGGGCAAGACAAAAAACATCCGTCAATGGCGGTTAAAAGAATAAAGGACCATAGTCCATAGCACCAAAGAGAAAAGGCCCACAGGAGGCCAAATCAAATATCCCAAAATAAGCCCATACAGCAAACTAGAAAGGGCCAGAAAGAAGATCTTAGAATTGCCAGTGAAAGCTAACGAGTTTCAAAATATCATGTCTCCAATTGGAGCTATCTTTGGGCAATCAAAGGCCGAAATTAGATAGAAGTTATTCAGAACTATATTGTCAACATATAAATAAAGTTATTTATTTATCACACTCATCTCATTTAATTTATTGGACAATCTAATAATTTTACAAAATTTAAAAATATAGTATAGGTAATAATATCGAAATTTAAAGGGCCGATATATATCAGCCATACAGATAAGATATCGGCGATATCATGGCCGATATCTATAATATCAGATTTTTTTTCTAAAAATGGCTGATATCAGCCCAAAAATTGGATATTTTAATTAAAAAAATGATTAAAGAAAGGGAAGAAGAAGATTTGGAATAAATCTTGACCAAGTTAATCAACAAACGGCTTGATGATACTGCTGTTCAAAACGTGTGATATGGCAGAATGGAGAAGATGAACAAAGAAAGTCCAGAAGGACTGAAGAAATCTTGTTGGGTTTTTGGCCTGGCTAATCTTAAGCCTCTCTGTAAATACAGAAGATAAGAAAGGAAGAGAACAAGGTTGACCGAGCCTGCCTAATTTGGTATTTAATTTTTTTGTTATTTTATTTTTTTTGGATTTTATGTTATTTTATTCATTGTATTAGATATGCATGCTTTAAGTTACCAAAAAATTATGAGTGAATGACTAGTCGGGTGCGACGTCTGGACACTTCCGAACCCTAAAAAAAAAAAAATTTGTATTATTTCAATTACCAAAAATTGATGAGAGAATGGGTGAAACTTCTCATCTCTCTCTCTCTCCTTCTATAGTGGAATAAAGGTAGCTGTTTGCCAATGGGCAATCCAAATAATCAATACAAGCGCCCAAAATTTTATTTGGTTGATCCAAAATTGGAAAACTCACAAATTAAATGAAACTTCAGCTAATGTTTCCGAAATTTTATCCCAATTTTGAATTCAAAAGCATAAAAAAAATGATTAACAATTTAATGATCACTTTAAAATTTTATTACAATTTTTTTAATTTTTCATTATTTTTAAAAACATTTAAAATTCTCAAGTTTGTAACTTAAAAACAATATTTGAACATGTAAGGGACCTGTTCAAATAGGGGAAGCTAGAGGAATATATCTATTTAAGACATTTTGCGTATTTGAAAAGACATTTTGGATACTTTTTTAAGTGTCCAAAGGTTGCCTTATGACTATTTTATTATTATTTCCATATTTTTTGTTGGTTTCGTAGAAAGTTCAATCATAGGCATTGAAAGTATTCCTTATAAGCTACAAATAGACTAAATTTCAACTGTTCAAAATATTTTTTAGCCACTTAATTTTTTTTAATGATCAAGATCACTAGGCATCTTAAAAAAAAAAAAAAAAATCCAAGGACATCTCGTGATCTAGATTCTAGACCATTAACATTGAGAGGCTAAAAATTGAGTTTGAAGTCCAACATTGGTTATATGGTAGCTCAAGTGCGCCTTTATTCATATGGTTGAATTTTTGTTCTTAACATTTAAAAAAAAAAAAAATGGACCAAGTGCGATCTATGTGATTAGTTGCACTAGATCTAGTCTCATCAAATCAATATTGACAATTTATTAAATGATTGACCCGCTTTTATCCAATGTGACGAGTCAATCTCCAACATCTTTAACGGACTTTTATCTAAGTGTGGTAAGTCATCTCCAAAATCTTTAATTGAATATGGAACCATAAAAAAATCATCACAATTCAATTGTAGAATCCTAACTTTTTTAATCTATCTCAGAATGATCATATTGTTAGTTACATAAAGTTTAAATAAGTTTGTGTGTGGGTCCAATTTTCATAAACACAAAATTTGGATATCATTTTGGGATGGGAAACTGCCTCTGTGACATTCAGCCCAGGATTGATTCTATTTCAATTGAATCTAATCAAAGCCTAATGTTAGTCATGAACTTAAACTTGGCACAAACTCGATACAAAACCGGCCTAAAAGGACAAGATTGATATATATATATATATATTTATGATTTATGGAGTGGAATCGAGCTCATATTTTAACCCATTAACCAAATAGACAGGCTTCGGATTTAGGTGAAAGGCCTGTAAGGCCCATTGGGCTTTATAGCCCATTTTGCATATTCTATAGAATTCATTGCTTCCATTTTCTTCTCACGAGTCTTAGCCTATACTATATGATCTCGCCTATGTTGATTTTTTTTCTTAATCTGTCGTGGTTATGTGTCAATAAGGACAATGTTTATTATCTTATTAATATATAAAATAAGGGTAATTTACAAATACCCCTTTATCCCATGGTTCCAATAATCGTAAAAGCTTATCTTATCTTTTGCATTCAATTATGAATACTCAAAATACTTTTTTTGGATTAAAAAGTTTTAATAACAAAATACCTTTAACGAGAAATATTTTCTACACGCCTTATCAAAATAGATAGGATAGTATGATTGCATGAAATATATGGAAGATCACATTGATGAGTGGTTGGTGTTGTTTCACATGCATCTACATCCAATCATGTTAACTATGTGATTTTGGTTGTTGAAAAATTGACTTAATAAGTCCCTCTGTCCCAATTTAGTTATTTTATATGGATTTTGAAATTGTCCCAAAATAGTTGTCTCATTTATATTGAAGTAGTATAAAGTGTGTTGAAAATTGATAAGATCACGTGGAGTGCTAGCTTTATATAGAGAGTTCTTTAAAATATAAAATTTTCAAGTGAGACAACTAAAATATGACGGAGAAAGTATGTTTTTATAGCCCTTCTCATAGAGATTCAACAACACGATTGGAGTAAAATTTTACTCATCTTGCATCAATATAATTTTTACAAATTTAATGCAGTTTTATGGACTTGGATACTTTTAATAAGTTATCATGGCAATTACTTTGCTAAAATATTTTATTATTGTTCTTTTAGAATGGTAAATATTTTATTATTATAGTAGCTCTTTGAATATTGAAAGGCATTTTGCACAAATAAGATGCTAGAGAGAGGGGTTAAGAGGGGGTTTTGCAATTGATGCAAACAATAGAAGAATTGATATATATATATATAGTTTTTGCAATTATTGAAATAATAAAAGTAGCTTTTATAATTAAGACAAAAAATAGATGGTCTTTGCAAATTACCCATAAACCAAAAAACAAATATTACATGAAATTTAAAGTTGGGTTTAAAGGCCTTGCACTTTAAATCCATCTGAATGTACTATTTTTTATGTTTGGGCTTCAATAGGTGAGCTTAGGATTTCAAAGCAAGCTTGTAGTTGGAGTCTTGGACAAAGAGTAGCTAGGTCTAAACCTGGCCCAAACCAGAGCTTCAATTACAATGAGTTTCACTCGAGAGGTTGACCATTTAATATGGGTTAGACTTTACATCGTTGGATGAAATGTGCATAAAACATAAAAAGCTCTGATGAAACTCCTCCATCGTATCATAATATTTTATAAAATGACCCATAAAAAATTCAATAATCAGTCAAATTTTCTTATAAAAAATCCGAAAAAGTAAAATAATCAAATAGAGGTGAAACTATAGACACCTATCTAGGTCATTGTTTATACGTCTCTCACCAAACATGTCTTGCATAGTAAAAAAAATAATGAATTCTCTCTCTAATAGAAGCTTTTTTAATTAATGTAAACTCTCAGTCATTTCAAATTGGGTTTGGGCCTTTAAAGATAATCCATTTTAATAGGACTGACATTTCTCCTCCTGTTTATTTCCTACCTTTGGTACCACAGACTAATATAGTCGTCATCATCTTTCATCTAGCCACTTATCCTTATTAGAAAAAAAAAAAAAATAATCTTATATTTAAAAAAAAGATATTTCAGGTTAACATCGGTTGGAAAAATATATGTTTAAAAGTACAGTACATCAAAAATCATTTTCATTGCTCAATTGGTAATCTCCCGCCTCATGAAGCAAGAGGTGTTCAAGTTTGAGTCCCTTGGCCTCACTTGGTATGCCCTAAAGACTGGGTATCACCCGTGAGGTTTTATTCAGGGTTACCAGCAGTTTTCCACACGTAAATTCAAAAAAAAAATTAATTTGATTTGATCAAATTTTAGAAAAAATTAAAGATTTTTTAAAATAATCTAATCAATATCTTATAGTCCAATATAGCCATTCCAATAGACTCACCATTCGTGGTTCCCACTTCTAAATGTAGACATGCCGTCCACCCACAAACATGGGTGTGCAGGGTCCATATTTCTCTGCTTTAAATATGGCATTTAATATGTAGGACAATGCTGAGCTGACACAGGTGGGTCGCAAGATTTATTGATACTTGGTTTGAAATTTAAATGATACTACAAGTTAATAATACGAAAATCTAAAAAGATAATTTTTATACGAATTTAAACTAAATAATTAAAACAGAACTTCCTATAAACAATTAAAACATCAGTATCAGTGGACAAATATAGCAACTTGATTTAAACTAAATAAAATAAAATAAAATGAAGTGGAGCTTTCCATTAGAGATCAATTTTGATTTATTTTAAAATTAAATATATAAAAAATATAAATAAAGTTCTTTTATAATCTAGATATTGAGAATTTATATCTTAGTTTGATAAGGTCAACAAATATAATAAAACAATATTATTTACTAGAATCAATCCAGATTAGGGTTTGCAATAAACCTTATCTTTTGAACCGTCAAGATTTCGAAAAAGGGTTTCAACTTGGTTTCCCACACTATCTCTCCACGTCCAAAGATGTAAAAAGGCAAAAGCCCTGTGGGGAAAGGGGAAAGCGGCGATACACATAAAAGGTACAAAACTAGCCGTTGATCCATTCTTCAGATTCCTGAAAATATAGCCGTTGAAATTTATCCTACTACAGCCTACAAATGTGAAGAAATCCTGCGGAGTGCCATGTGGACTATCTATGGTGGGACATACTTAGTTGAATAGCCCATGCCAAAAATAATTAAAAAAGTCGGTGTCAGATTTGAGACCATAGATAGTCTCAACTGGTATGCTATAAAAGCAGTGGATATTACCTGTGGAGTTTTACATTAGATTTTGCACCAGTAAAGTAAAAGAAAAAAAATTTGAATTAATGTCCAAGAGATTTTCCTTTTCCATTTCCATTTCTCCTTCAGTTGCAATGATTTATTTATAACAATAAAAAATAACCCAACATCATTGATCCAACGAATGGAGCCAGCCCAATATAGAAACTCATAAATCATAATGAAGTAAGTAATGATCAGAAGAAAAAAGAGGAAAGGTCAAGGACAGGTTTCCTCTATCTAATTAAAGCTAAATGAGAGAAAAAAGACAAACTCATTTCCTTCATTTCCAAATGGATAATCATCTCCATTTAGATTTGCTACAGGTATTTGCATGATCCATAACCTGCACAACAAGAAACCATAAGTTAAATTAAGTGTATGTGTAGATCACAAAGTTTTTTTTTAAATAATTTTTAAATCATCTCTATTTAATACAATTTAAACTAATATAAAGTCGATAAATTTATCAAGAGGGTTGGCTTGACGGCTTCAATTTATGAATTTTCCAGATTACTCCTCATAGAATTATTCTCCATTGATTAAATCATTAATTATAAATTTAAAAATTTACATATGCCCGTCGAAAATTAGATTTTGAAATTTAAAATTTTAATTTTGCCCATTGAATTTGAAACTATATCTTCACAGCCAACAAATGAGATAAGTCTAAACAGTGTAGGCACTTACTTGGGTTATGGTTAGTCTGGACTGCGAGACCATCGAAATAGCAGGTCCCACCAATGCTCCGAAACTGCTGCCAGTAGGAATTGAAAGCGTAGCTTGCATGAGAAATCAGATCATTGGGCAGATAACATGGCCCACCAGCTTGGATGGCATCGCACGTGTGATTCCCCTGCCCACACGCGTACGACAGAGCCATCCCCAGCTTTGTTCCGTTCACCTTCCCACCTCCCACTCCTACTGCTGAGGCAACGCACCATATCTTCCCCTTGTACGGCTCGTTATTCGTAGGAGGAGGCAACGGCTTGTACCGGTCATCCGGTTCCCTTCCCATCAAGTCCGCTTCGTACACCCGAGTACCGTTGGGGTAAAACAGCCCCCAGTTCCGTTCCGTTCCCGGGCCCGGCTTCTGATTCTCATTGAAAAGCGAAAACACAAATGTCGGAATTGCCCTTCCCGGTCGAGCAGGTGTTCCCACCGGTGGTTTTGTCGTCATTTTCCTTGCAAGGTTGCGATTGTAAGTGGCAGCATTGTAAATATTCGCTCCAATCTGGTCGATGTCCCCAGCAGATGGCCAACCCGTTTCGGCAATCACGATCCGAACGTCAGCGTAACCGAGCCGACTCATCGCAGTGTAGACGGAGTCCAGCAGCTGGTCCAGCAGGTTGGTGTAGGTTAAGCCACTACACGGGTCGGTATATGTTAGCTTCGTCGCTTCAGCAACGCATAATCCAGGTCTATTTTGTCCGGATTCGCCGCCCAAGCAAAGTAAGTGTACACATCCACAAAATAGAAGGACTTGGTTTTGGAAAGAAACTCAAGTAGCGGTTTCACGACTTGGTACGATATATCGGCCCGAAACGTGCTGTTTGACGGAGGGAACGTGGTCTGGAGGGCGTCCATGGCCAGTGGGGTTCCCACTTTGATGTTTCTGATTTTGTGGGTTTTGAGAGATTGTTTGATTCTCTTCATGGCAGGGACGAGACCGTACCAGAGTTGCTTGTTGCTGTAGTCGGACAAGATCTCGTTGCCGACAAGTAGGAATCTGATTCGGGTAGATGGGTAGAAAGGCAGGAGGTTGGACTGACCCATTCGTCGGCTGCATATTGGGAAGAAGAGATATTGGGGATAAGCTCGTTAGGAACCATGATGGAGACTTGGAGGTTGGTTTTGGAGAGGGCTGTGAGGATTTTAGGGTTGGCATCGTATATCTTGACCCGCGCAGCTTTCAGAGATTGGATGAGGAGAACGGATCGGGCGGGGGAAGGGAGGTTGTTGCCCAGCTGCCCGTAGTTGACTCCAAGCTTTGTAGAGATACCTGCATCTGGGTATGACAGCAGAGTAGGTTAGAAAGGGATAAGAATGTTAAAAACGAAGAATTCATGTCATATTGCGATTAAATACTTACTGGAGAAAGCTACGAGGGAGAAAATAAGCAGAGGAAGAAGACCCATGTGGAATACTCTGCTTGGAGAGCTGCAGAGAAAGTGAAAATTAAAAGAGGATTCCAAGGTTAGAGATTTCATGTGGGGTTTCTTGGAAATTGATTGTTACGAGATTGAAGTGGAGATGGTTGGGTACGGGGGGTTTTAGCTTCTAAATGAAGGAAATTCGGAGAAAGAAGGCAGCAGCAGGAGACGCGAGACAGAACTCTCGTATTTATACAAGTAATTCACTAATTTTAATTTTTTATGAAGTTCTGGAAACTTTTTTTTTTTATGCTCGTAAAGAAACAGTTTGGTATAAATTATAAATTAAAACTAACAAAAATTTCTACATAAAAGATAAAACATGGAAAATAAATTTTTCAAAGAAGGGAAATAGTGTATTGATGAAATGTCAGACTAATTTTGTTGATAAGGTGGATTATTTCAGAGCAAAGCATCGTTTTTTTACCGAAATGTGGAAAGGATTCTCAGTTTCTAGGAAAATGTAGAGATGCCATGCGACAGAGAAAAAAAAGTAAAGAAAGAAAGAGGCCAACTTGGGGTCGTTTTCCATTTAAGCAACTAATTATGCTTTTTACAAGAGAGAGAATGGCAGCATTTGTGAGCTTCGTTGGAACCCTGTATTTGTCTGAGGAATTGAAGGCTTTAATGAATACGACAGATTGCCGAACTGGATCATTTCGTAAAAATAAAATAAAAATTAAAAATCTTGACCGTCATACTTCAATGGAGAACTAAGAAGAAGTAAATTAAGTTGATGTAATTAATTTTTATTCAATTTGAATTATATTTTATTTTATTGATAATATAAAGTTAGTAATTTTATGAAGTCAAAGAAATAATCACTGATATAAAAGTTTAATACAAAATAATCTAATAAAATGTATCCTTTAATTTAATCTGAGTTGAGATAGACAGCTGAAGAAGCAGATTTTATGGTCCAATATCCATTTTATTTACTTGAATCGAATAGGTAAATATATTTAAAAATAATTATTTTTTATATTCAGTATATCAACACTTTAATTTTTGTTAGATTTCAAGAAGTTGATAATTAATATATAAATTGAAAATAAATTTGAGTTGCAACTCATAATAGTATGATGGAAATTTCCCGGAAGAATTTGGTCAGAGAAAATATGGCCGTATGTGGGCCAGACTCAGAATTATATGTGTCGGTCCAAAAGCTCAAACCTAGTTATATAAGAACTTCTAAGCCTATAAGGTTATAAAAATACTTTTAGATTTATTTTTTCCTTTTATATGAAATTTATTTTTGAGAGCTACGAAGCTTGGATTCAAACTTCACTAGTTCACTTAATAACTTATATTACAATAAATTTCATTTGAAAATCATTTGATTTTAGTGATTAAAATCAATCTACGTTATTAATGTTTATTAATTTTGATCACTAAAATTATGTAACTTTAATTTGATTTTTGAATTACACATTAAAAAACATTTAATTATCTTTTAATTCATCAAGTTGGATTTTCACTATTCTTTCAGAAATATGAAAAAAAAATATATGATTTGAACTTATTATATAATATACTTTAATTAATAGTTATTTTATAATTAAAAAACTTATACTTCATAGAAAATGCAATTTTAGTGTTTTTTAGCTAAATAATTCATATAAAATGCTCATATCTGAGCTTTAACCAAGTTTATTGGGTTTTATTGGGCTCAAACTAAGCTCAGTTATTCAACTTATATTGAGTTAGATCTTTTCACTTGATAACTGAGCTCAATCTCAATGCAACTTAACTCCGCTAAAGTCTATTACTATAAACTAGGGAAACAAATTTAAGCCGATACGATATGTATAGCTGAGATTTAAGATATCAATAAATAAAAGTGATTTTAAAAAAAAATAGAGAGAAAAATTTCTCAAAAAAATAAAATAGAATGCAAAAGAAAAAGTATTTTGAAATTACGGATGAGTGCTTGGTCACATGGTCATGACAAGTAGAAAGAAACATTTTGCTTTATTTTTTTTGCATTAGTTAACATAATAAAGAATCTAATTACAGAACACTTGTTGGTTAATATTGTCTACTCTCTTTTAATTTATTATTTATTGAATTTCACATCAAAACCTATTTATTTTAAATTAGTTGTTAAATGTTAGTAGTTTATTAATATAAAATATTATTATATCTTAATATTACAGACTAAGAGGTATAGTGTTAAAATCAAATTTTATACTCATTCTGTCTTAATTTAGTTTTCTGAGACGCATTTTGGGACTGCCTTAAAATAGTTGTCTCATATGTTATTTTGATTCTCTTTCTGTCTATCTACTTATTGAGAGAAATTTATAAGCCTTTTGAGAGTCTTTTTTTTTTTTTAAATTCAAAATTTTAAATGAAATAACTAAAATAAGTATGAAAGAAATACAAAATCTTATTCACTGCAGCACGTAATTCAAAATTAAGTTGTCACGGCTCACGGGTAAGGATCAAATCCAATTCCAACGTGAGCTTAATCTAATAAGTTAATAAATAGACATGTTAAATAGTTCATAGGATTGAAATTTGGTTACATTTTAAACCCAATATTCTTAATGGGTCAGACCCTAGTCAAGGGCGTCTAACCCACTTAACTCATTATCCTCAACTCCAAAATCTGATTCATGAATCATATAAGAAGAAAAAAATGATAATAAGACATTTAATTATGGGGAGTGATTTTACACCGGGAGTTTTTACTAATCGCACACTTTAGAGAATGCAGACACGTTTAATGGGAGGTAGTCCTTTGGCTCATCTATTTCTTCAACGGTGGGGTCCATCTGTTTTACATACATTAACGGATGGGAAAAAAAGAGATCAATGACGTGTCAATTCAAACAAGACTCCATTGTTGAAGTTAACGATCGATTTTTATGTCATTATGTTTTAATTATTATAATTTTTAAATTAATTATAGTAAAGTTAATAATTAATATTTCCATCACCATCTCCATAATTTGACCGACACTATAAAATTCGATGCTGTGCTGAGGTGTGAAAAGAGCAAATCTAAGTAAGAATGAGTTTAAGATGAATAAGACTCTAAGAAATTATCATTAAAGCATATAATTGGTAGATATGTGTAAAAGAAAACATGAATAAAAGTACTTCCTCCATCCTATTTTAGTTGTCTCATTTAAATATTTGTATATTTTAAGGAACTCTCTATATAAGACACTCATTTGATCTCATTGATTTTCAACACATTTTATATTATTCAAATACAAATGAGACAACTATTTTGGGACAATTAAAAAATCCATATAAGACAACTAATTTGGGAAAGAGAGAGTATAATTTTATACGTATTCTATTGTTGTGATCTTGTATACATTTTATCCAATCATTTAAGTCTCTAATCAAATCTTTAAGATCATTCTCTTTATCTCATTCTCCTTAACTCAACATTTTTATTGTCTGCACTTAAATTTTTATTTTCATTGAAAATGAATGAATATTGTCTCGATGAATGATGAAAGCTTCTCTATTTTTTTTTTATTAAATTTGATCTTTTATGTGAAATAGATTTCTTGAAAAAGAGAAAAATATTCCAATTTTTTTTTTTTTTTTGTGTTATTAGCAAAGAGTCCATATCCCATAAAAGAAGAGAGAATGTCTCACTTTCCTAATTGTTCATTTTAACAATTAAAAAGTGACAAACAACCCTCGACATGTTTGTATGTTTCTACATATTAGAAAGTGGTAAATAAAAATAAACTTTTCTACCTTCTCCCAGTAAAAAAATTCTTTGAAATTGACCCTTTTAAGTAGGAAGATTTACTTTTTGCACATGTATCATGCACATTTTCATTAAAAATCCTCACTTCTACCAAACATAAGAAAATAAAAAGTTAGTTTAAAAATCAATTTGTTTTTTTAATTATATCGATTTCTATGAAAAAGTTAATTTTTATTGAAAATCTTATTTTCAATGAAAAACACAAATATGCAAAGAAAAAATAATAATAAGAGAGGATGATAGAAAATTAAAAAAAAAAACCCGACTTTCCATCTTATAAAAAGTGTGCGTGGCAAGATAAATTCCCGGTTAACATGGTCAATTCTTCAAATGATAATTCGGCCTTGGATCAGGTGATGGAGACTGTTTCTGCCCGTGGATCCCACCATACCTATTTCGTTTTTTGATGGTCTATCCATCTGTGCCATCAGATCTCTGATCGGAGTATGGTGGGACCATCCTCTGGTCAGTTTCTTCAACTGCTGTTTTGGACATCTGAAATCCAATTTTGTGAATTTTTTTCTTACATCCAAATCTATCATTCACTTCTCCACCTAAGATCGACACCACCATGATCACCGCTGGCCCACCTACTACGGCTAAGGATGACCATGGGTTTCGATTAACGGTGGCGCCCATCAGGTTTTTTCCCTTACTCGGTCGATCGTTCGTTCGTCCAAAGAAACAACAGACTCAGTGGAAGTGAAAGTGGAAGGGCAAAATGATTATTTCACCCAAAATTTTAAAATCGAGGCATTGGGATAGAATTTCCAAATGTGTATATGTGCTGCCTTCTTCAAATGATAATTTCCTGTTAATATGATTAATTAATTGATGGAAAAGGAATCATGGATAGAAAGAAAAGTCACCAAAAAGCTTCTTTTCCCACCGTCAAAAGCCATCTTTTTCTCCATAAGCATCCATTGAAGCTCAGAAAAAGGAAGGGCGAGTGAAAGTGCCATCCCTTCTTCACAAATAATCTTCAGATAAGCGATATATTGATTTTTTGAACTTTTATATATCAACTTATATCTGATAAATATCTTGATATCAGTCAATATTTAAGATTTTAATTAAAAAAAAATTAGGTGAGAGAAATTTTTAATACCAACATTTGAACTCGTGCTTCAGATACTTCAAGTAGGATAGCTGCATATTAACAATTTGAACCAATTTTTTTGTGAAAAAGAAATTTACATTCCATTTTTCCTTTGTTAAAATAATGTGGTGTCTTTCTTAGTAAAATAATGTGAAAATAATGTAGGATAGTTAGTTCCATCGTCGTTCTTAATCTCATTCAGCCTAAGTCCAAAATCTAAACATTTAATAAAGATGATTATTTGTGTTGAAAGGTATATTGCTTTGATTAGATCAATGTAAATATGTTTTTAAGTTTTTAAATTTTAATCATTTTAAATTATTTTTAATATTTAATTGTTGCAACTCTTTTAAGTCATGACTCAAAATAAATTTGATTATCAAAACATTTGATTATTCAATATACAAAACATGGTTATCCTTGATAAGCTTTACTCCTAATTGTGATTATAAGATAAAAAGTGTGTACGACATCATTCCTTCACATTCACGTCAAGAAAAGTATGATTTAATAACTCATTATTGCTTATTTGTTGATTGCCACTGGATTCAAATATTTGTTGAAACAAATATCTATTGATGGTTAATGTATCATTTTTAAGTTATTGGATATTAATATTTATTGTATATAGTTGATTTAATCACTGATATATTGTTGATATGATATACTTTATTTTTTAATTTTAATTATTTAAATCGATATAGTCACGTATAACCCATGTGTCATTGATACAATACACATATTCAATATACAAAGCCATATTAATTTTAGATTGATATTTGGACCCCTAATTGTCACTTCTAACAATTTAAATGAGAAGTTTGTGTTTCTACAACAGTAGGTTCCAACTTCCAACAATGAGCTAAGACAAGAAAAATAATGGTTAAATATGAAACTAATTTTCAATCATCAAAAGACCCCTTTGAGTAGAGGTGAAACTTGAGTCGGGTTTTAATCTGACCCGTATGACCGACTCGATAAATCAATGGGTTTGGGTTATATTTTTGTATATCTCGAGTCTAGTCCAGTTGGAAAAAAATAAACTAGCATGAAATTCGGATAGGATCGGATCAGATCGGAGAAATTTAAAAGTTGTGAGTACAAGAAGGGGTAGACTATTAAAAATGTAGAAGAAATGAATAAAGAGAAACGATGTATATAGTGGAATAATTGATGATACCATTGATTTATGATAGTGTCAAATGGAGAAATAAAATTAAAAAACTAATCTCACATGAATAAGATTGGAGCTAAGATGATGATGTGTGGTTTTTTACCAAATCTATAACTTAATTCATTCAACGAAAGTGGTTTTTAGTGAGCTTCATAATAAAAAGTAATTTTTATGTGTTTTGTACTTTTGTGTATGAAATTTCACAATTAATAGTTATTTATATAATGTATTTAAATTTTTATTATTTATTTATTAATTAAAATGTTTATGGATTCATGTTCATCTCATGAGTTTTGATCGAATTTACTCAAGGTTCTATCTGACTCAACCTTCTTATAAAACAATTTTATCCACAGATTAGTTTTTATAACAATGGCAATGGTAAAATCTTTAACATTAAGAATGTATATATAATATATTTCACAATTTTGTACTACCTTTGTCTCAAAATAGTTGTCCTATATGTATTTTGAAATTGTCCCAAATTACTGGTCCTATTTCTTTATTTTCACATTAAATCAAATCTTTAACATTTTTTATGAGCTCCAAAGCACCTTTTAATGTGATGGGAATACGACTTTCTTTTATAAGCTTTGAGTTGTCCATATGCGATATTTTTTAATTATTTTCACCTCCGATTCTTATTGTCTAGAATTATGCATTGATGCATAGTTAGAAAAGCCTCACTAAGTATAAAATTAAAATCATTGAGAGTTATGGATAATCTTACTACCTCAAAATCGTTCACATCATATTCGTATTGACTTACAGATTCTATTAATAAGTTTTTAGTGTGTCCACGCAAAAACAATCTTTAAAAAATAAAAATAAATAAAAATAGGATAAATATTTTGGGATAGAGAGAGTATTAAATTAATATAAAGTTGTGCTGAATCATATCTAAGCTAAATTATAAATTTAGACTTGACCATCTGACATATTACATGAAATTCCAATTCTTGAACTCAATCAATCATCCAATCTAATCAAATGCAACACACATCAATAATTTGTAGCCCTAGGATGGGGTCATACACTCACCTCTAAAAGGGCGCGCTTTTTTCTCTTCATTACCAAATCTCTAACTATATTACCCTCTCTCTCTCATATTCATCTCGTTTGGGTTCAAGACATCTTTCCTCTCATCTGGTGATTTGATCAGGTCACAAATCTGAAGGAGAAGAAGAAGAAGCAGCAGCAGCAGCAGCCTGAGGTATCATCTATCGTTGATGCTGCTACTGATAGTCTTGCAAATCCCCCCCCTATCTCCTGTTTGAATGTTGCTTGGTTGATTTTGTAGGCAAACAGAAAATCATTTTTATCGCAAAATACTAGAACTTCAAATTTTATGCTGCAATCATTGTTTCATTTGACAAGAAGGGGATTTATTTTTTTTTTTTTCATTTTTTTTATGAGAGGAGGAACCTCGAGGACAATCCTACTAAACCTTCCCTTCGGGTGACGTCCCACACTCCCATAGGATAGCCACCGGATTATGTCATGGGAACTTGAACTCACACCATCCTGCTTGCTTCCTGAAGCAGAATGTACCAGCTGAGCTACCCCATGAATGCATTTCTTTTCTTTTTTGTGAGAACGCCCTGCATCCTTTCTATTTGGCATAGTCACATGAAGGTTGTCGCTGTGGCCCAATGTCGATTGGTACAAACCATTGGATCTTAAGGCTTTCCTATAAATTCTGCAATGGAAATCTATTAATGCTGATCCAAGTTCAAATGTATCCAAGTCATTCAACCTGGAACAAGCCAATTATCCAAGATACCTGGGTTAGAATTAGATTAATTGGATGATTTATTCAATTATCTACGGATGAACAAAAGTTTGTATTTTTTTTTTCAAATTTAAGAAGTTATCACTTATTTTCTATTTTTTTAGAGCAAGGTGTCAAGGCATCTACCTGACTAATCCTTGGGAAATGTGTAAACCTTCCATTAGCCAATTGATCCATTTGTGTTCAATGCTTAAGGGTGACTATCCATCCACTAGGAGAACATATAAAATGGTCATTAGTAGACACCAATTTAAAACATTAGAATCAAATAGCCTAAATTAAAACCAGTTCATGTGAATTTCATCTGCCTTCTAGATGCAGGATTTGAATCTGAATTTGACTAGAATCCAATTATTCTAACCTTCCATATCCAAATACTAGCATCTGAATCATATTTGCATCCGGTTTTTACTAGTTTAAATTTCATTGCCCACAATGTTCATTGAAAACAAACTTAATTTCCAAAGTAACTTGAAATTCACAGTTAATAACTAAGACAGGAATAGATGCTGCTTAGGAAGATTTCAGTGTGGATGTGTATTTGCCTCACATCTCAACTGTGTCTTGCAAGAGTTACAATGAATTCTGATACATAAAGATAAATTACTTCCTAAATATTTGCTTGTTAATATTTTACAGAAAGCTAGAAACAGGGAATCCAAGGACAATATGAAAGCCATTATTCTTGTTGGTGGAATGGGAACTCGTCTCCGGCCTTTGACACTTACTGTCCCAAAACCCCTTGTAGACTTCGCCAATAAGCCCTTCATTCTGCACCAGGTACTGCAGAAGCAACTTGGATCAACTCTAGAAATCTGTTTATAGAAACCAAAGTTGATGATTTAATTTGAAATCATTGATCTCAATCTTTGGGCCTCTATTGATTGCAAGATGGATGAGTTGTTTTCTGTGTGCCAGATTGAAGCACTGAAAGCAACTGGAGTCACTGAAGTTGTCCTAGCCATTAACTACCAGGCAGAGGTAAGCTGGTGAGACTTATAAACTTCAGAAGTTCATGTTTCTACTGTATTTGTTCATAAGAGATGCATACTTGCAGGTGATGCTGAATTTCCTGAGGAACATTGAAGATGAGGTTGGTGTCAAGATTAGCTGTTCCCAAGAGACTGAGCCATTGGGTACGGGTGGTCCTCTGGCACTTGCGAGGAACAAACTCGTTAGCGAGACCAGGGAGCCATTCTTTGTTCTCAATAGCGATGTTATTTGTGAATTTCCATTGAAAGACTTGATAGCATTCCACAAGCTTCATGGTGGAGAGGCATCAATGATGGTTGCAAAGGTAATGAAAGTAATTCATTTCTTGAATTCTTTCTTCTCTCTGTAATATTAACGTGCAGGAACAGGGTGAGTGTATCAGTTGTTCTTTTTTGTTTTCCGAGAATACCCATTTTTCTGGACTGTTTATTTGGTCTTACATCAGTCACGAAAGAAAGAAATTCATCGATTTGCAATGCCAACTATCCAAACAGTTCTTTACAAATAAGAGAATAGAATGGTCCAAGTCTCGAAAATCAATGGGTAAAGGCGCAATATCGATGAGACTCACTGAATCGACCAGCCCATAGACCACAGTCCTATCTTGTTTAGTTCAATGAGCCAGGGCTGACAAACTTCAGAGTAGTGTGCTCAGGTTGAATATATACTTGACATGTTTGGCAACTGCATTTGGTCTTTGTTCCAACATTAAATTGCTCATATGCAAAATCTACCTCCATTAAATGCAGGGTGTGTGTGTATCATTCTATCAAATAGTTTGAATTTATATGTTTAAACTTGATTTTTATATCCTGCAGAGAGAATTTTTTTGATGCATAGAACATTAATCATTTGTCATCACAGGTTGAAGACCCATCAAAGTATGGTGTGGTGTTGATGGACAAGAAGACAGGAAAGGTAGAGAAATTCATAGAGAAACCAAAAACATTTGTAGGTGACAAAATCAATGCGGGTATATATATCTTCAATCCCTCTGTTCTTGATCAAATGGAGTTGAAACCAACCTTACTTGAGAATGAGGTCTTTCCCAAGATGGCAGGAGAGGGGAAGCTGTATGCCATGGCCTTGTCAGGATTTTGGATGGATATTGACCAACCCAAGGATTACATAAGGGGCCAGTCATTGTACTTAGATTTTCTGCGACGCGCATGCCATTCTAAATTATCAACTAAAGGTAACTTAATTGGAAATGTTCTGATTGATCACAGTGCCTCAATCGGGGAAGGTTGTTCAATTGGCCCAGATGTGGTCATTGGCGCCAATTGTGTGATCGAATCTAATGTGGACCTCTCACATTGCACATTGATGAAGGGGGTACACATAAAAGAAGGGGCCAAGATTTGGAATGCTATAGTCGGTTGGAGATCAACCATTGGCCGTTCTACTCGCATGTATGGCTTGACAATCGTTGGTGCAGGTGTAAATGTGAGAGATGGAACTGAAATTGAAGGAGCATTTATTCTCCCTAACACTGAGGTTAAATCTAGCATCAGAACTAAGTAATTTCTTGTTCATCTTATAGAACACATTGATTGTTGTTTGATTATGTAAAGCAAGGAAACCTAAGTTTCAATCAGTTGCCCTTTCTCTGTGCTTTTTGGAATACATTTGAAGTGATGAACCAAAACAAGGTAAACCAATGGCAAGACAGGAGATAAGAGTTCAGAAGCTTGTTGCGTAGATGGGTTTAAGTGATTTTGCTGGGTTTGAAATGAACTATCATTTGACTGACCAATTGGAGAAATGATCCTCTCAAGAGTTTTAAAATCAGATTCTATTGAGCACTTTCTTGTATGAATATTGGGTGGCTAGAAAAAGTATAAACTTGGATCATGGGCCTACCAAAAAGATTTTATGGTGCCATGCATTGTTATTTAATATCATGATTGGATGAGAATGGTTCTCATTCTGAATGGAAACAATGGTGTTCTTGTTTTTTCTTACTAAGAAATATATTTCTCGTTTCAAGATAATATTTCATTTATTTTCAATGAAAATAAAGATTTAAAACTAACAACTAAAATATCAGTTTTTCATAACCTAACAAGAGAGAGTCAGATTTCACAACATTTACAGATAATACAAACAAAACTCTAATATAATTTTTCTATGAAATTACTTTTCTTGATGAATTAGACAAATAACCTCTTAAACTTCTTATATATTTCATGTTCATAATTCTATAACGATATTTTATAGGAACAAAATCAATCTCCACGAGATCTCAACTCCTTCCTTAAAAAACGATCAAACTTGCATCAGTCTAATATTTGACCAATGATCGTTCAGCTATGCTCAGCAGTTTATCATTTTATGCTTTTAAAATTTAGAGTTAAGGTTTTCATTGTAGCCGATTTGCAGAGCCAAAAGCCATAAGAGTATCAGGAAAAGTAGAAATATGAAGTTAGAATTTATCAGAAAAAGTAGAAATATGAAGTTAAAATGTATCAGGAAAAGTAGAAATATAAAATTAAAAACATTAAAAGATTTGAAACATTGACTGAGCCAGGGTTCGAAACGGGGACAAGTAAAAAAAAATATATGAAGTTAAAATATATCAGGAAAAGTAGAAATATGAAGTTAAAAAAATAAAAAATTTTGAAACATTGTCTGAGCCCGGGTTCGAACCGGGGACCTCTAGTGTGTGAGACTAGCGTGATGACCGACTACACCACCCAGACATTGACGTGCAAAATGCACCCATTTAGCTTTAGTATCTAAATATTTTTAATTTAGGCCACTGGTTTTAATATTTTCAAAGTGTTTTTTTTAATAAAAGGATACGTTATTTTATTCCTTTTTAACATATATCACTATTAAAAAATATTTTTAAATACTAAATATATTTTCATATAAAAAATAAGAAAACCTTAATCGCAACTGGAAAATCATTATCCAATCAAATTCCCAACTAATGACTGATACTCTGATACAAAGTTCGAGAGCTTTTTTAAAATATTATTAAATATGACAGTCTCTCATAATATTGAGTTTAAATTTATGTGATAGATAATTATCCTTTCACATGTTAAATTGTATGGTCACCTAGATACGAGAGAAATTTAGAAATAAAACACGTTACATCAATTCTCAAATTGATGTGTTGCATGTAGAGGGGTAATTGGGTAAAAAAACGGTCATGAGTTTTTTGGGAAAAATTGGTGGTTTAAAATTGAATTGGTTGATATTGGCGAGATCTCGGCCATATCAGCCGCTATCTCACCTGTATAGCCGATATGCACCGTATCAACTGAGATTTGTATCCCTCATTAAATTGAAATCGGGCGCTAACCAAGTCAACTTGAAGAAAATGCCCTTAAACTAATCTGTTTTCCAATTATGAATACAAAGATTGCTGACACCAGAAAAAAATGATCATGTCTTACTTAGAAATTAGAATATTTCTATTGTTCATATTTTTGATAAATTTTAATTGATTTTAAATTTTCAAAATATCAAATTTATTCAATAGTTTTTGGTCTTGAGCCTGATTAAAATCGGTCCATACAAATTTATTCAATAGTTCATTCATTGTATATTTAATAGTATTAAATCTGGTGGGTAAATACCTTACATATTTTAAAGTTTGGAATTGAATTAACATTTAACTATTTAAGAATACTCCCCTCCTCCAATGGTAAGCTGTAATTTATTTTTTAGATTCAGAATTTTAAGTAGAATCATGGATTTGGGTAAAGAAATCCAAAATTGTGGTTCTTGGGATTAAGTACGATCTAAACTTGACGAACTTTCTTGTAAAATAATTTGCACGTGGAATCCAATTTTAACTAGATAATGGAAAATGCATTAGTGAAAACTTAAATTCAACATTCAATTAAGATAATTTCAATTACTCTAATAAAATCAACTCAACACAAATAACACAAATTAAACTCAAAGGCATCAACTCACCGAACTCGAGAGAGGGAAAAAGCATCCAGCTTTTTTTAAGTCTTATTTTAATTTATACGGTTAAATTTTTATTTTATAAAATTAGAATTAAAAACATGTAAAAAATAAGCAACCCGAGTCTAGCCAATCAAACAAAAATATTTATCCAAATCCATTTATTTAGGTGAGGCTCAAATCGAATTTGTACAAATGAACACCCTATTAATTATGCATATAAAATTCAAGTGAAAGATGTGGCAACCAACTGTTGCTACTCTTGGCCATTGTATGGCGTAATTGTAGACACTGATAATGATCAAGGAAAAATATCTCGGTCGAAAAATTTCTCTCCTATTTTTTTTTAATTAAAATCATCGATATCGACGATATATATCGAACATCGGCCGATATATAAAGGTTTTAAAAACCGATATTTGAACTCCCGCGATGATGATATATGAGATGATGGAGTATAATATGTTAAATGAGGAATCAAAAGATCAAATTAACATATTATGTTAAATCAGACAGCATCACTTTCTCTTAAATCAGACAACCAGGAATTACCATATACAATTTCATTGTCTAAATGAATTTTTAAATGGTTAAATTTGTAATAATGATAAGAGTTCATTTTCAATAGAATAAAAGTTCTTTGTTAAAACTTATAACTAAAAGAAATATGTCATTTTTCTCTCTCATAGAAAATTTATTGAAGAAGTAATAAATATATTTCTTGGTCGTTAAGATAATACTTCATTTATTTCCAATGAAAGTAAAGATTTTAAACTAATAACTAAAATATCAGTTTTCCATAACTTAACAAGAGAGCCAGATTTCATAATACTTACGGATATTAAAAACAAAATCCTAATATAATTTTTCTATGGGATTACTTTTCTTGATTCTTGATGAATTAAGACAGACAACCTCTTAAACTTCTTATATATCTCATGTTCATAATTCTATCAACTGAAAGTAAAAAGAAATTAAATTTTTGTCTGAGCCCGGGTTCGCACCGGGGACCTCTAGTGTGTGAGACTAGCGTGATGACCAACTACACCACCCAGACATTGCTCTGCAGTATCACCATTTGTATTTTAGTATAATAAGTACGTTAATTTAGGCTTCCAAATCCTTTTTTTTTTTAATAAAAGGATTCATTCTTTTATTCCTTTTTAACATATGTCACTATTGAAAACTATTTTTAAATATTAAAACCATAAAATATATTTTCATATAAAAAATAAGAAAACGTTAATTGTAACAAAAAATCATTATCCAATCAAATTCCCACTAATGTTTGATACAAAGTTCCAGTGCTTTTAAAATTGTATTAAACATGACAGCCTTTCATAATATTGAGTTTAAATTTATTTGCTACATAATTATCCTTTCGCATGTTATATTGTATGGTCACCTAGATACGAGATAAATTTAGAAATAAAACAATGTTCTTGACATGGCATATAAGAAAGTGATATCTGGAGGATTTTTCTAATTTTTTTTTAATTTGCAAATTCAATTTTTTTTCTATATACTGAAGTAAGTTCTAATATTTTTCAAATTGTTTTGAAAAAAAAAAATTATCCCATTTTAACATGTCATACATATTACATAGATTTTAATGCAGAAGTTTATCATTTTTCAATTTGATGTGTTGCATGTAGAAGTGCAACTTGGGTAGCTTGACTGCGCCTTGTAAGCCCAACATCAGAAAAAAAAAAAAAAAAACTTAAATTAAAGTTGACTACTTGTCTAGGGCCCGATTTCAATTCAATCTAAAGAAAAAGGCCCTTCAACTAATCTGTTTTCACTGGTGATTTTCAAGTGAAAGTTGTCTCATAATTTAAGAGCTTTTTAGCTCATCGATATTTTGCTTTAAAAATGTTCCTAATTAGCTTGACTGCTTGAGAATGACATTGATACGTCTGATACACTCTCTTTTCAGGTTGTTTGAATAGGATCCAGGAAGCGTTTGGAAGTGACTTCCAAAGATCTTGCGATCAAGTTCCCGTGTTGATTTGCAAGCTGACCCCTGGTCTAGACCTACTTGCTCCGAGCTTCAATTTTGAGGATGATGATCAGCTTGCAACTCATTTCAACTTGAGTGTCAGATTGCATTCTAATACAGATGATGAAGTTATACAAATGTCTAGGGCACCGTATACAAATACAGTGGAATGTCTTATTTATGCCATTGTTTTTACTCGGCAATATATTGCTCAAGCAATTGGTGTAGTAAACAAATATATGGCGAATCGAGGAAAAAAACATTGGAATGCAGTAAAGTGGATTCTGAAGTATTTGAAGGGCACCAAAGACTTGGGAATAGTGTTTGAAAGAAAACAGGGGTCAAAAACCGTAGTAGGGTTTGTAGATAGTGATTATGCAAGGGATTTAGATAAGAGAAGATCTACTACAAGTTATGTCTACACACTTGCTAGTGGATCCATCAGTTGGCGGTCAGTACTTCAGTCTACTACGGCTTTATCCACTACAGATGCAGGGTATATGGCAGTAACATGGACTTCTAAGGAAATAGTGTGGTGTAGAGGTTTTATGAATGAATTGGGAATCCAACAGGAATCAGTCTCTTTATATTGTAACAGTCAAAGTGATATTTATTTGTCAAAGAATCAAGTAGCAGTTATGTATCACAGGGTTCGAGACTGGGTTGTTACAGGTGAAATCTTTATTAAAAAGATTCACACAAATGAAAATATAGCTGACATGCTTACCAGACTAGTTACTACAAAAAAGTCAAAGCATTGCTTGGACTTGATCTCTCTTCTGGCTAGAAATTGGATATACACCTTTAAGGTGCAAGTTTGGTGGGAGTGAGCTCTCATCAGGTGGAGGTTTATAAATAAAGTACAACATTCTTCAAAGGGTCGGACATTTTTTTGCTAAGGTGGAAATTGTTGGGTTTGACTCAAAAGGTTTAAGTGGAGCCCAATAGGTCCAAGTCTGTTTATGTAAGGCCCAGTATATATAAGCGCTATAATCTCTCCCAGGGTTTAAATTTTGAGGACTTTTTGAAAGTGGAGAAGAAAAAAAAAACAGAGAGAAGAATGAGAGGACATAAGGTTAGAGGGATTGAGAATCATTGTAACAAGTTGTCCATAATCTTTTCATAATGCAATCGAGCAGTATTAACTTCGTGGACGTAGCCTTTGTAGTGAACTACGTAAAATCTCTTGTCTTGTGGTTTTAATTGATATGTGTATTTTGTGATTTCATTCTTTACAAGGGATAGTGTAGTTTAAGTTTACAACCATTACAGTGGGATTCATGGCAAAAACTCAGTCTATTTTTTTATCTATTCAGGACAACAGTATCAATGGTCCTTGTGATCAATTTATTAAAACAATAAAAATGAACATAGATTGTGTTTTCTGTGTGAGTAGTTGCTTCATTGGCCTATCTTCTGTTTGGTAGTCAATTCTTGATCTTGTTAGCGCTATAGGTATATATGATTGTGAACAAGGTAGGGCCATAGTTACTATTGGCGAACAAACCTTTTGAGTGTATTAAAGAAAGCAAAACATGTTGCTGCCAGAGCTGCTTTGAAATCATTATCAGCAGGAGATCTGCTGGGAGGCAAGCATTCCCAATGTTTTGATACTCATTAGCTACTTTGTAGTTTAAATTTCAATGGAAAAAATATGATTGGTTCATGTCTATGAATAGCAGGATTATTGTGGTGTATTCAAGAGTTTTCTACAAGAATTTGTTCAGAGAGAAAGCTTTTCATTGCTTGGATCTAACACAATCAGATTTCTAATTCTTGAGACGGGCGTCTTGACTATCAGACCAATCTTTTGTTGTTTTCTCGTTCTTTTATATGGTTGTTACATACTTACATGTTCGATGAACATTGTGTTTTCTTCAAAATGAACGGGAGCATTTCTAAAAGTACAATCTTGCTTTCTTTTTGGGGAAAAAAATAAAATAAAATGGTGTTTTTAGTATCTTGCCTGATGGAGGGATTGGTTGATGGTTGGTATCTTGTTTAGAGAATTCTCCATTGTGAACTGTTTCAGGATGATTCCTTTGTGAAATTTCAAAGATGAATTTTTAAATTGAATTACTTTGGAATTCAAAATTCATCTTTTTTCTCATCCAAAAGCATTGGTTGAAAGTTGACACCATTTTTTTTATGAACAAGTTCCTAATAGATAATTTCTCTTCTAAATTGAATTCTATATTTTTTTTCATCTTCCATGATGTCACCGTCAGGTTTCTAAATATATAATTTTTTTCTTGACAATGCAATCGAAATTATTTTAGAAATCAAAATTAATAATAAAATCTTATTGATATTTTTAGGAGGTAATCTATTAAATCTAAATTATACTCAATACAAGGGCAATATCATATATAGAGTTCTATATTTTTTTATAAAATTAAAAAAACTGACTAAAAATGACTTGAAAACTCTAGTTTTTTGTACTTATTTATAACAATTTCTGATGAGTCTAAATGTTACATTGATCATAAAAAACCAATCCCTTTCTTTATTAAGCTGCGATAAAAGAAGATAAGTGTTTTCAAGTTAACACTCCCCAGCAATTCCACCACAGATTCGAGCCCTTTGTTGTCTTAGCCTATCGATCTCCGCTTCAACACTCGCCTTTTCTTCTTCTCCGGTCGTCGCACCTAAGCTTTGTTGCAGGCACCGGATATTCCTATCTATACTCTTTATCTGTCATTCATTCTCAAGGGGCACCGGGAAACACAAAATCAGATCATCATCTATATATATATAAGAGTCAATGTATGCATTCACATAATTGATTTGTACACTTCTACTTTATCTTTAATAAATTAATAAGTTAAAAAGATCAAATTCAACGTTAAATTGGTGCAAATGAAAATGATAATTAAGAGCACTATAAACTCTCTCTTAGTATTATAGTCCTAAAATTTTATTTATTAATAATAAAAAAAAAAAAAAAAAAACCTTTGAAAACAAAGGATATGAAGGCTGGTTTATTGGTCAAGAACTCATTTGAAATACGAGAGATCTTAGATTCAAGTCACAGATTTTTACATGCTCTATGTCCTAAGGCGAGGTGTTAAAAAGTCCTGAATTTTTTTTTTTTTTTAAAAAGGGAAGAGATAGAGAGAGAGTGAGAGAGACCTTTCTGTAAGGCCACCTTTTCAACCCATTTTCCTGCATATCTTCTTGAGAACTGTGGAGCATATGGACAATCTCTTCGATGCCGTTTGTATGGGAAGGTGGAAATAGTGGATCAAGTCCACCAGCTTCAATTTTCCCGTTCTCTCCCTCTGATGGAACACCAATTCACCAAATATAAGCTTCCTAATATAAACGTAAACCATCTTTGAATCATGTTTTATTATTATTATTTAGGGTTTAACCTGTGCTGCAATGTGCTTCTGTGAGGTCTACCTGGGCTTCTTTCCACGATTACCGGCACCACCACCTCACCTGTTTCCACTCCAAACAGTAATACAAGTGATAATGTGATTCAAATCGTATGATTTATGCACACACTTTAGAAAAATGACATGAATGCACTTACATGTATGCCGATGAATTCTATTTAGTGTTTTTTATAATAAGGAAGGCTGTGTATTTATTCTTGTCCATGATTTCAATTAATGAAAAAGTAAATAAATGTCTCCTATTATATAAAAACACAAATGTTTCTACCATTTCTCATTTTAACACCAAATCATAAATCATATTACTTTAGTCATAATTATTTAAGTCAAACCAGCTCAACATGGTTGGACCATGATATCAAATTAATTAAAAATAAAAAAGAAACTTGAAGTTCCCAACATTTTATAAAACAGTAGTGAATCTAATAATCAAAAGCTTTGATATGATATAAAAACATGCAAATAAGTTACCTGCCTGAAGTATGGAGCTTCTTTGCAGATTGAATGGTGGAGGATTCGGTTCTATTTCTAGGATACTATGGTTTTAACCCTTTTATCTAAAAACAACAAAATTGTCCTGGAATTTATTTGGAAAACTAATCCTAAACGTAAAAAATTATTGCACAGACAAAATAAAAAATATCCATCAAATTATGTTAAGAGTAACAAAAAAAAATCAAATACATAGAATGAGAATCCACGGTACCTGCTTGCAGGTTTGCTGCTCCCATTTCCAATAGACCTAAACAAAACAATGGAAAAAAGGAATTACAATAAAATGCTTTAACTCTCCATTAATTTGAACTAGTCCTTGTAACTAGAATTGAAGTGCAATTTTCCATCCATCAATTTTTTTTTGTATAGATCAAATGAAATTCTAAATTCTAAATTGTGGAAATCTCTTTCTTCTATCAAACCCCACATTGACTCAATCAAAATTTGGTAATATTTAATAATTGAGATCAAGTGTTGGGTGTTGGTTTTTTTGCTCAAAAGGCGTAGGCTTAGTGGGTCCAATGAGCTCAGTTTGTGTAACTAAAGCCTATATATATATATATAGTCTTTTTCTATGTTTTAGGGCAACTGTAGCAACTGCAGAAAACCTTTGGGTGAGAGGAAAAACCAGATAGGAAGGAGAGTGAGAGAATGTGGAGAGGGAAGGAAATCCTTGTAACCTTTCTTCATAGTGAAATCTTTGTTGCACACTCCGTGGAAGTAAGCGGTTTTGTCAAACCACGTACATCTCTGTATTGTTCTTTCTTGTATGTGTTTTGATTTTATGATTGTGTGTGGGTTAATTGCACAACAACTGGTATCATAGACGAATGTTCGGATTTGAGTCGGGATAATCATAGATCACAGTCATGCAATAAATTGGAATTAGATCTGGTTCTCTCGGATTTGGGTTTCCAAGATCTAGGAACGTCTGCAAGAGGAAGAAGACATACATCAAATCAGTTTGCAGAGTGTGTATTCTCTCTCGATTTATGAGAGGAGGCAAGTGCAGATCGGCATAACAAGGAGAGCAGTTGCAGTTGCAATACTCAAGTAGTCTCTGAGGTTGGTGGAATTTTTGCCAAGGTGGAGATTGTTGAGGACGGTGGGTCAAATTCCACTGAGATTCTCTTTCCTAAATTCAGGGGAGTCCAACGTGTATGATATGCATGGGATAGCACTATGTGTTGCGGTGGAGAGAAACTTTTGGGCAATTACACGGCAATACAAGGGTGTGCACGACATTGTGAGAGACGTGTATTACATGTGGGCACACGTCATTGAGTAGAGAAAATCTCTCACTAGTGTACACAACAATAGAGAGAAAATTAGGAATGCCCATGTGCATGGTGGAAGTGTTGTATAACGTTGGAAGGCTTCATGAAAGAGTGCCTTTGGCCGAACACCACATAGAGATGTAGGCACACACACGGCATTGTGTGCATGCAAGGGAAGAAGCAGTGAGAACCGAAAGAAAAAAGTTAAGAGAGATGAAAAACTTAAAGAACTGGAGAAGCATGAATACATAGAGTTCTTGTGTTTGACTTTGTTCTCGACTAGAGAGGAGGATTCTCATGACAAGGGACTATCAAAGGAGGAAGACAAGGGAGAGTAATCGGGTTTGCTTTGCGGGATTTGTCTATAGCTCTCTGAACAGAAAATGAGTTTGGCTTTAAACTCATTGATTATCTCTTTTTGTAATAAGTGCTTTTATTTTTCTCTCTGAATAAAAGTACACGCTCCATGGACATAGATAAATATTTGACGAACTACATAAATATCGTGTGTCTTGTGGTGTGATTTATTTATTGTGTTGTGATTGATCCGTTGAATTTATTTCCACATATTATTCCTAACAAGTGGAGTAGTAGGTGAACAGATTACAATACGATGGATCTCAGCGGTCAAGTTCGAGGTGGAGCCTTTTGAACAAGGGTTGATCAGTCGTTCTCTCTGAAGACTATTGGATTATTCTAGGGTGTGGGGAAAGATGTTATTCTAGGGTGTGGGGAAGGACATCTTACAAGATGCCAAGCTGCAGATGTAGGGCATGACTTTATCTCAAGTTGTCTCCAAGATTAGTGGAGTTCACACTAGGTGGGGAGAGTTATTTACATAGTGCAACATTCTTCAAAGGGTTGGCATTTTTCTCTAAGGTAGAGATTTATTGATTTTTTTGCTCAAAAAGCACAGGCCCAGTGAGCCCAGTTTGTTTAACTAAAGCCCATGGATATATATATATATTCTCTTTTTATGTTTTAGGGCAATTGCAGCAGCGGCAAAAAAATCCCTTGGGTGAGAGAGGAGAGGAGAGAGGGAAAATCAGAAAGGAATGAGAGTGACTCTGAAGAGGGAAGAGAATCCTTGTAACCTTTCTTCATAATGGAATCTTTGTTGTACACTCTGTGGATATATGCGGTTTTGCAGAGCCACGTACATCTCTGTGTTGTTCTTTCTTGTGCGTGTATTGATTCTGTGATTGTGTGGTTACTTGCACAACATTAGGTTGGGTTCATTTCCTTTCCTCTCCCCCTCTTCCTTTGGGAAAAAAGGAAAAAGAAAAGAAAGAAATTCTTTAGTTCCAGGACCCAGGCCTGTTCCAGTCCGAAAATTGACTGGCAAACTCAATTCGACACAAAACTTGCACCCAGAGAAAATCCTTCCCCTGGATCACCTAAATGACATACATTTTACATGTTTTCAAGAGATTGCACAAGTAGTCACTACCTGATTGCTCGATGGGTTGGATCGATCCACTGGAGGGATTAGAGGAAGCTTCTCCACCACTGGTTCCGGCACTGTATCCCCACATCCCTCTGTCGATTGCATCGCCACCACCGCCGTCGATTTGAACACACAGGCAATCGTAGAAAGCTGAAAGAGAGTCCTGAATGACAGTATACCCTTCTCGGGCCCGAACCTGCCCATACTGTATCAGGTATTGCTTCACTTGCTCGATGCTATACTTGCTGAAACTGCTCATCATAGTTTAAATAAATTTTAAGTTATTTCTTTTGGCATATGAGTTCCTTTGTAAGTATTCCATTATTTTTTATATACACTTCTACCCATTCATCTATAGTAATTTATAATTAAATCAATTTAGATGACTAATAATATTTTGCAGAGTTGGTATCATTGATGAAAAAAAGGAAAAAAAGTCTAGAATGGCAGAAATTCTTACTCTACTAGTTGCTCTCTATGTTGACTACACTTCCATTGACCTCACATTGAATTGTTTCAATAATTGCATGATACAAAAAACCCACAGTTCCATGAATCTCAATCTTTTCTATATCCATGCCTAACAAGAGCAAACAATGACCATTTAGAAGACAAAAAAATAAAAAAAATACACTGATGTTCCTATTAAGTAATAGAATTGGGTGTTTGTGTCATTATCTGCATTTTTTTAATTAACTAGTTTCAAATTGATTGGTGACATACCATTACTATGAGTTACTTCCCTCAATACTTGGCAATGAACACAATTAAATTGTTCATTGGGCGCTTCAATTAATGATAGGTCCATAACCTCTTTGCCCGGCGTTGTATTTATAAGATTTTCATCCCTTGTAGCCAGTTCTTCATTGAAGAAACTCTGATTAACATGTCTGTCTTCTTCAAGTACTAATTTGGTACATAAATCCAAGGAAAAGTGGTCATTGTATCCAACTGTGGGCCCAAAAGTTCCAAAAGAGGAATCTGTAGATGATGATAGAGGGTGCGGATGTTCAAGTGGTCTGGTTGATGGTGATGGGTCTAGCAGCGGGTAGGCGAGGGCAAAATCAGGAATCGGGTCTTCCCAAAATCTAAGCACATCATCGGATGCGCTATCGATGGAGTCTCGGTTTGAAAGATTGGGATCCATTCATCAACGGCGGCGAAGGGGCTGTCGTTGATGAATTCTTCTTTGTCCTATTTACCATTCATTTGCAGCGGTGCCGGGTAAGACAACGATGACCCGAGCACCGCTACAGAGGCAGACTCACGGTGGTGGTTCCAAGCACCAGAGAGGGTACTTGGAAGAGAGAGAGAGAAAAAAATGGAAGGAGATGAAAGAAAGGGAGAAGAAAGAGTTACTAGGATTCAAAAGGAATGAAATGGCGGGCGTGATTCGGTTGGAGAAGGGCAGTTACCGACCGTTAGCTTGAAAGGGTACGTTGGATTTCAAAAGTCACAACGTTCTTTTGTACTTAGGGTTCAGTGGAATGGCACCCACATAAGGGGACGTTTCGTATATTGTGGGGCCTACTGTTTAACATAGCAAATTGAGGGCTCTGATTGGTAGATAAATATTAAAATACTGTGATCGGATTCAATTAACTATTTGATCAAAAGGATTAATTATAGACCGTCATTGTAATTATCGCTTGGATGAGATGGCTATTTTTGTCAAAAACGGTTGTGAGTTTTGGTGTTAAAAAATCCATTAATTTTTAGTTTTATTTTTGCTAAATTTTTATAATATTTCATTTTGTTTTACTTTAGTTTTATTTTTGCTAAATTTTTATAATATTTCATTTTGTTTTACTTTATCTTCATTACACATTTTTCTCCCTAATACACTATTCTATGTCATTGTAAGGAGTGAAATTATGTGAACTTTCAATAAGAATCTCTAGATGAGGAAATATTATAGTAATTTAATTCAAAAATTGTAATTGAAAGATTAAACTAATTCCTTGTGAATTGATTCACAGTGAATAATTCCACTGGTTTCTATTGATTCAATGTAAGTCCATTTAATTGACACTTGGAATTGCAAAATCACCCAATTTGTACGACCATCTTGAGTTTATAGTATTAGTATAGGCTAAAATACATGTTGAAAATTTAGTAATGAATTTAAAAAATAAGAAGGATTATCACACTACCTTTTATCTTGAACGATCAATTTAATCTCATATATTTAGACAATTAAATTATCATATAATTTAATTTGACACTGATCAAATTTATATTACTATTGAATTTAGAGTCTTTAGATTAATTAAAATTTAGAATATTAAACTATAGATTAATATTTTCGTGAGCACTTTTCTATCAATTCCCTTCTTATGCATGGTACACCTAATTAAGCTCCTTCACTTAAATTTAGACTCTTTAGACTAATTAAATTTTAGAATAGTAAACTATAGATCAATATATTTGTGAACACTTTTCTATCCATTTCCTTCTCAATGCATGGTACACCTAATTAAGCTCCTTAATAGTTTACCTCCCACCTTTTACAAAATTTTAAAATAAATTACAGGATGAAGAATGATCAGATGTTATCCTCCTAATTGTAAATGTATGAGAATTAAGAGAACAAAGAGTGTTCAAGTGTCCTAACTAAAGTGTTTAAAAGATGTATTGGGTTCAAAGGTTTTCTTTTTTCAATCCCTTCAAAGTACTTAGAGGCGGGGATCAAAAAAACGCCCATATCGGCATTTTCTCTCCTCCAGTATCGACATTTCTCTCTCCTCCGGTATTCAAAACTTGAAAAAACAGCAAAAAACCGTGAAGAACCGCAAAAAACCGTGGAAACTGTATCGGAAGAATCGTGAAGAACCATTAAGAACCGTGAAAAACCGTAAAAAACCGTGGAAAACCGTGAAAAATCGTATTGATTTTTTAAAAATAAAAAAATTTTAAATACCGATATTTATGCATATTGGCCGATATGGTGACCGATATTTCGGATCAAATATCGGCTGATAATTGTTTTATATGGCTGATACATATTTATCGACGATATCGTTCGGTCTTAAAAAACTGATACACATCGGCCGATACGATATATATCGGCTGATATTTTGACCCCTACTTAGAGGTGTAAATGGACCCAGATCCAGCCCAATCCTGAAACCATGTTCTAAATTTCTTATCCCAGTTCTAACAACTGTGCCATTCACACCCATGTCTCGTCTATTAGACATCTTCTGCTCAAGCTTCGATCCACTATATCAAAAGCCTCGTCCCTCATTTGGATCTGCTAAACAACTGGGCTCGGGCAAGCCTTCTCATGACACTAGCAGCTATGGCATTTTTTATTCTTTTGTGTAATTGTCGTCGTCCGGGCTGTGGGCTTGTAACTTTTGTTTTTTTTTCTTTTGCCTGTCTAGTGTTTGACCTTTGCCGCGGGCTTTATCTGATTGTAATTGGTTGGCATTTGAATGATATTAACCTGTTTGTTAAAAAAAAATTATATGAATAATGAATTTAAGATCTTTAACCCTTTAATTGAATGACGGACTCAATTCAAAGTTTCAAACTCTTCACCCAAGCTTTTCTCGAGTAACAAGAGAGTAGAAAAATTTATAAACAATTAGAGGAATTGCAAGGCACTGGACTCAAGTACATGAGAAGAGTACTAAAATGACCCTAACACGAGATATCTCTCGTCGTGTTAACTTTATTTTACTAATTTATTAGTTTATAAAATAATTTCAATGAAATAAATTAAAAATTATCAGAAAATGAAACATGTCAAAAAATTAGCAAAAACTTATCAGAAAATTTTCTCATTTTTGATATTTTTACATTAATTTTTAACAATAGTTTGAATTATCAATTTGGTAAGATTCAAAAGAAATATTTAAATCTCTAAATCAGGGATGCAAAAAACGCCCCCTCCGCATTATCGGCCAATATGATTCTCTCTCCTTTTTTTTTTTTAAATATCGGTATTATTTTATTATTTTATTTTTTTAATATCGGCCGATATTTACATCCCGAGCCCATCACCGTTTTATTTTTTTATTTTTTAAATACCTATATGATTCATTGAGATATCGGCTATATCGGCCGATATGACTGCTGTACGGCCGATACAATACGTTTCGGGCGTTTTTGTTCGGCAGTTAAAAGCCGAATATATCCCTGCTCTAAATAACCATGACCTAATGATACAATTACATTTTTTTGAAGTTCAATTTTTTTTATTTTTTATAAAATTTTCAGAATTTAAAAAAAAAAAAATGATTAAAAGCAGATAGTAAAATATATATAAAATGCGAAAAACAACGAACAGTAAAAATAGTTATGCATAGTTATTGATAATAGGTTTTCAAATCCAATCAAAATTCAAAATCGAAGGGGAAAAAAAATCAAAAAGAAAACTGAAGCGGGTAATTTGATGGCTTCTTTGGAATCGGCGAAGAAATGCTCAATCCTGGACAAGTCCTTTCCCTCCTCCAGACCTCTGCAAAACACCAGCCACCCTCCAAAGCCAAGCAACTCCACTCCTACATCATCAAATCCGGCCTCGATCGTTGCTCGCCCTTCCCCAACTGCCTCCTCCGCTCCTACGGCAAATGCGGCCTGCTTCAAGATGCACTCCACCTGTTCGACGAGATGCCCCACCGAGATGTCGCCTCATGGGACTCCATCCTAACCGCCCACACCCATTCCAAGAGCCCCCTCCAAGCCCTATCCATCTTCCCAAACATGACTACCGTCGACCGCATCCTGCCAGATGATTACATCTTCGCCACCCTCATCAAGGCCTGTGCGAGCTTAGCCGATGCCAAGCGCGGCAAACAAGTTCATGCCCGCTTCCTTTCTTCTCCGTTTGCAGACGACAGAGTCGTGAAGTCCGCCCTTGTCGACATGTACGCAAAATGTGGGTTACCCAACGATGCGCGGCTGGTGTTTGACTCCATGCCGGTAAAGAATAATGTCTGTTGGACTGCAATGGTTTCTGGATATGCTCGCAATGGGCGGAACTCAGATGCTCTGGAACTATTCTGGAGAATGCAAGTCAAGGATCTGTTTTGTTGGACGGCGTTGATTTCTGGGTTTGTGCATAGTGGCGATGGTGTTACTGCATTGAAGTTGTTTGTAGAAATGCGGAGTGAAGGAGTTGAAATCGATGACCCTTTTATTCTTTCCAGTGTTATTGGGTCTGCTTCTAATTTGGCAGCGTCAACGCTGGGAAAGCAGCTTCACTGCCTTGTCTTGGCGCTTGGGTATGAATCAAGTATGGTCGTTGGCAATGCTCTTGTTGACATGTATGCTAAATGTAGTGACATTTCAGCTGCAAAACAAGTGTTTGAAAATCTTCCCCATAGAGACGTAGTTTCTTGGACGACAATGATAGTTGGGGCAGCTCAGCATGGTCAAGCAGGAGATTCTTTTGATTTATTTAATGGGATGCTTCTAGCAGGGCTGAAACCGAATGAGGTAACCTTTGTTGGCTTGATTTATGCTTGTAGTCACGCTGGTTTAGTTGATAAAGGCCGTCAATTTTTTAATTCAATGATCAATGACTACATGATTTCTCCCTCTTTGCAACATTACACATGTTTGTTAGATCTTCTTAGCCGATCAGGTCTCCTCATTGAAGCTGAGGATCTCATCAGAACAATGCCATTTAAACCTGATGAAGCCACCTGGGGTGCTTTACTGAGTGCCTGTAAGCGACACAGTGATACCCAGATGGGAGTTAGAATTGCTAATCATCTTCTAACCTTAAAACTGCAAGACCCTTCAATCTATATATTGTTATCAAATACGTATGCCGCTGCTGGTATGTGGGAAAATGTGTCTAAAGTTAGGAGGTTGATGGTAGCTATGGCTGTTAAAAAAGAACCAGGTTATAGTTGGGTAGACTTGGGGAAGGAAAGCCATATGTTCTGTGCTGGGGAAGTATTGCATCCTATGAAAGATGAGATTCTTGGATTGTTGAGGAAATTGGATTTGGAGATGAAGAGGAGAGGGTATGTTCCTGATACCAGCTTTGTATTGCATGATTTAGAGCAACAAGAGAAGGAAGATCAACTACATTTGCACAGTGAGAGGTTGGCTGTTGCTTTAGGGCTTCTGAAGTCTGTTCCAGGGACAGCCATTCATGTGGTGAAGAACCTTAGAATATGTGGGGACTGTCATACTGTTTTGAAGCTGATCTGCAGCATTGTAGGGAGGGAGATTGTTGTGAGAGATGCAAATAGGTTTCACCATTTCAATGATGGGAAATGTTCTTGCGGTGATTTTTGGTGATGGTGATTGTAGAATTTGCTACTCTTTAAGCATTGTCACAAATATTTTCAGATATTATGCAATTGTTAGAGATTCATAGAAAACAGAAATCCAAGCAAATCTTCCAATTCTAAGGTTGCACAGGGACACCACAGACAAAGCAGAACCCATGCAGCTGTGGTGGTAAATTTATCAGGTGATTTCCAGGTTGCACAGAACCTATGATGCCTGGCCATACCATGGATGAGGGAAGAACAGGACATGGAGAAGGCAAGTAACATGGATGGTGCACATAAAAATGACGTATCACGTTCTCTACTTTGAAGTGCTAGGGTGTCACAGGATAGGGCAGGTTAGAAGAGATGGACATTGGTCTCTACTGGATTGCCTATGGATGAGCTGCTTGACCTAGGCAGTACAGGGTTTCCTATGCTCCTTGTTCTTACAATTTCTTTCCTGCCAAATGTGCCAGATTGACACAGCAAAGGAGATCTTAATAGTCCAAGCAACACTATCTGATGCAGGAAGCGATCAAGAGTCCATAAGCGGTACAAGGAGACGGTGTTTGGATTCAGGTGACACAAAAAAGTTCATATCCAAACTGAGAACGTGCAAGGAAAGAAGATATGGACGAAATATTAATCATCGTCATTACATAAAATTCATCTGTGATGGTTAACAGGAATTCTATTCATAAGGAGATCTTTGATCTTCAGTATGAGGAGATCTTTGATCCAATCCAAGTAGTCGAAGCAAACTTGGGGACAATGGAAAGCCCAATGCATGAAAAGTTATTGAAGAGAGACCATGTCATAAGACATGAAAAAGAAAGGAGACAATCCCTTGAGTGAGGGAAATGGAAGGTCGTCAAGTGGTTTGGTGTGCGCAAAACTACAACCCTTTACCATGGCTATGGATCTACGCTTCTCTCTTGAGGCTTAGATGATGGAATTTTTGTCTTAGTTGCAGTTTGTTTGGGATGTTGGTGCAATTTTTTGGTTCAAATTAAAATGCTTATATAGAGTTTATTTATAACTTCTTTAAATAAAGACAGTCTCATAATAAGTCGAGACTTTTGTATCAGTAGAAGGTTAATGATGGTGGTTTGAGGTACTTATATATGAATCCATGTATAATGATGAACCATGGAATGATTGTTGAAATTTATTTGACTCTCTCACTCAAGTGGGTTTCATCTTCTTCCTTCTCATCTCTTGTCTAGGGTATCATCTGTGTTCTATTCTTTCTCATGGTTTCTCTAGTATGGTTCATCTTTTCTATCTCATCTCACATAAGATGTATATCAATTGAGTTAGGCTAGTGAGACTTTACAAGCGAGATTCTCTAACGAGATATGTTAGATCATGGGTCTCACATGTTTAGATTTATTCGATAGGTAATTATATGGATATGAAGTATATAAAGTTTGATTTTCAATTGATAATCCAAAGTCATATAATGTGGCTGATATTCATAAATAAACTATTTATACGGTCTTCTTTAACTTGCATCCAAATATGTGTGCCCTGAGATTCAATTGACAGCATGTCTCATTAGTGTAGAAAACCTCATGAATATGATCATGAATCTATTCTAATGGTAAGATCCATGTTCTCTTCTCATATTTCGAGAGGACATCTCACGCTTTGACTTTGCCAAAGTTTTAACTTGTGTAAGGATTTGTTTGTCTTCGTCTTCAAAGAAATGTTTGGATTTGATCTATACTATTTAATAAATATTGTGAAATTTAATCTTACATTATAGTGTGAGAAATTTAATATTTTTATTGATTGCATTAAAATATTACTTTCATTAAAAAAATATATAAACTTTTTTTTATTGAAGAAGGAAAATATCTCAGTTTTTTATTAAATTTTTTATCCTTCTTATAAAAAATAGATTCATAAAACAAGAGGAAAAAGTTTTTTTATATGGATATTTTTACAACAATTCTTTACTCCAAGAAAGACGAGAGAATAGTCTCATTTACTATACTCATTATTTTTCATCAACTTTAAAAATGACAAACATCTTTTAAATTTAAAAATTTCTCTTATATGATCTGGAATCTATAAAGTTATTTTACTTTTTTTTTAATTTACATATGTGAAACTCTGGGAAACCAGAGAAAAACTCCCATTCGTGATATCTACTGCTCTTAGGACAATTAAAGTGAGGCTATGGGAACTCGAACCTGATACCTCACGCTTCTTGAAGTGCGAGATTAATAGTTGAACTGCACCTACATAGGCAAGTTAAGATTAATGAGTAGGATTAAAATTTATTTTAATAATTTTGGATGTTATGGATATGGGCGACCCACCTCCTAAGCTAGCAAGATGACGAAGTGGTTCTATTTTTTTTTTTTTTGAGCGGTTGGGAAAGGAAAAATAAAAGACAAAAAAGGGGCCTCAGAGCTACAAGCCACAAACAGAATACATTAAAAACCTATCCAATGAACTCCAAATAAACACTACAAAAGCAAAATCTGACAAACATTATCCTCTAAATGAATGAAAAGTGCTCTGAATACTTTTTTGAAAAGATCATATTTATTAATTTCCTATCTATTAGTTAGATTTGTGCTTGTGCAAATGATGTTATTTAAAAAATGATAGTAAATATTTTTTTTTACTTTACAAATTTTATTCAAATTTTTTATTGTTTTAGATATTAACATAAAAATATGTGTCGAATCTTTCCAACTTATTGCATTTATTCATAAAAAAAAATTCATATTTTTTGCATAAACCTTCCTATTTTTAGACAATAACATGATAAGATAGATTGCTCCAAAATTTTCTAATTCATCAAATCAAATTTGAAAACCTTTTTCCTATTTATATATTTTTTACACAAATTTCATATATTTTAAATATATAATTACTACATGTCAAATCCTTTAAACTTACCTAATCAAATATTAACCTTTTTTCTATTTTTAGTCATTTTGAACTGCTATTTTCTAATTTTTTTCTTTCCAATGTGAAAACAAGTCACAATTATCTATTGAAGATTGGTAAAATCTTTGAAACTCATCAAAATAAATTCTAAATTTTGTTTTTAACCATTTTTAATATTTTTTTTCCTTTTTTAATGATACAAGGCATTTTGATGAAAAATAGATGGGATGAGTTAATCCTTTTGCTATTTCATCGGCACTCTTTTCCATTCCTTTCTCTATTTCTAACCATGACAAGGTGCTTTCCATATATTAAATTAAATGAAAGTCGAGTCTAATCTTAATTCTGAATCATTGTATCAGATGTTAGAACAATTTATCACAGATTTTATAAATTATTAAAGTTTTATCAAAGTTGTAAGAAAAAATACAAAAAATTCAAGAAAGGAATATGGATTAAAGTATTTTAGAAATAGTTATAATGTACAATATCTAACGTGTATAGAATCTTTAGATAATTATACTCGGTATAATGATATTCTCATTTTAATTAATATTTAAATATTAGAAAACTTTATATTATAAAATACTAAAATAATATGAGATTATTAAAAATAGTATTTATTAAAAAAATTAACAAAAAATCAGAAATGCTCGTGACAGAGAATGTTAACAGCTCCACAAGTGACGCCTTTTGTTAATAAGTTATCTGCAGTGTTTTATTGACTATTCTTTTCTGAAATTAAAAAATGATTATCTTTTAGGAATTTAAACAAACTTTTTGTTTTCATTTTACATGAATTTCTCACGATTTCCCACCAATAAATTAAAAAAATAAACTAAAGAGATTTAAACTGACTTTTAAAAAAAAATATTTTTATTTTTAGACCACTGGAATGGATCCATCATGGCCTTAGCAGTTTCTTCTTTTCCACGTGTGAAAGCAACCAAACTTGATCCGATTTAATAATTTTCTAAAGTGAAAGTGATATTCCCTATCTTGTTCCAATCGACGGCACCAACTTAGTTATGGTCGCTACTGAATTAATATGGTTAGTAATGAATTAAGTTGGGTTACTAAGACAAGCTTAAGGACTTGTTTAATAGTCTAGAAGTTTTTATAAAAAAATTGAGATTATGTTTTATAGATGCCGAATATAAATCAGTAACATTGGAATTTTCAAAATTTAATATTAAAACTTGCCGATTTTAATGGACCCAACAATGAAATTTATTGATTGATTGGAAAAGTCTATGTTTAAATATGGCAAGTGGCAACAACCAAAAATCACTTTAATTATATTAATGAAGCAACAATTTTATTAATTTTAAACGTTTAAATATAAAATATAATTTATAATAATCAAATTGTGAATATACAAAGTAGATTTATTTGAATCCAATACCAACCCCTGACACCATAGTTGACAATAGGTTAAGTTAAGTCACATTATAGATATCTCTATTTTAGATGGAAGGTTAGACTAATTTCTCAATTTTTCTCATTATTTCTCAATTTCTCTCATTATTTACTCATTTATCAAAAGAATCCACTTTTAAATACATGTTTCTTTCAAAATAAATAGATTGAATCATTTAAATCCATTTATTCATTTCATTAAAGTGGTTGATCTTTTTTCTCAGTTCAAATCTAAATCCATTTAAATCTATTAATCAATTTATATTTAAGTAATCTAAAAATCACAAAAATAAAAAAATATCTATAAATCCAAAATTATATAAATATACCAAACAATAAATTCTCGCATCTTGACTAAATCAAAATTTGAACACAAAGATTTATAATATTAAACTAAGGGTGATCAAATAATTATTCATGTATTTAATTGCATGTATTAATATTTATGCAAACATAATTATTAATTGTGACTGTCGTGGAGAGCACATGCTTTAGCCAGTCTTTTAAATGATAAGGATAAGAATAAGTCATCAATGGTTACGTCGTCGATGTTTATTTAAATGAAATGAGATGTCAATGTCAAGTTTGTGACGCTGGAAAGGGTGGACCCACTCCATAGTCCTGAGTCCTGATTCCTGAGAGTGGACCCGCAATGTTCGTGAAAGAGGCATCCAATCGGAGGAACAATCTCTGGTATGGTCCATCGGGTTTCGGTAGTCCAGCGGCCACCATATAAGGAAGGGCTCGAGATCCCCGGCTCGGACAATTCATCCACAAAATCCGAACTGCCACCCTTGTCGCAGATTCTCATCCCTCGAAATCTGGACCACCACGTAGATTGTAACACGTGTTATGATCTGGACCGCCCATCTTCACTGCCCCTCTTGTTTCTTCCATACACCCCTCCTGGACACTTTCTCAAACCAACCCGTCTTGTCACGTGTGCGGCCTCGCTGAATCTTCTCTCCCTCTTATGTATAAAATTTTGTCTTCCCTTTCCTTTTCTCTCCATTTTCCAGAACCGTTTGTAAGACTTTCCCAAACCCCAAGTCATCGTGTTCGTGTATGTCTTTCTTGTTGGAAATTCTAAATTGTTCTTTCATTCAAGTGTAATTGCACTCAAGTTGTTTGTGAAAATTCCTTGGTTTTTGTGGTTTGCAGAGAAGAGACTTTCGACACTGGAAATGGCTTCTTCCGATGGGAACTGCAAGGTTGCTGCAAGCGGTTGCTGCAATAATCAAAAGGGTCCGGGCTACGCGACTCCACTCGACGCCATGTCGGGCCCTCGAGAGTCTCTGCTCTTTGTTACATGCGTCTATTCTGGTAATGATCGCTTTTCTACACTCTTAGTTTGTGTAGTATTGGAATTTTGTGATTTGGGTCACAAACGTTGGATGGTTAATCTGCTTGAGCAGTAGAACTATGATCCCTTTCCTTATGGGTTGTGTGAGCAGAGGCATTTACTTCAATTTGCAGGGGGTTGATAGGTATTAAAATAAAATTTGTTCATGGAGTGTAATTATTTGGTGACTGTCTGGGTAAGATTGCTAACAGGTGTGTTTGTGTGTGTAAATTATATGGCACATGAGTAAACCTGAAAAAAAAAAAAAAAAAAAAAGACGCTAGGTGGGTTCCCACCTGAGTACAGGGCCTATTGTTGAGGCTCCTGCACCGATCAATCAATTATTGTTTCCCTACCACTCTCCTCGTCCTTATCCTCTGGATCAAATATGAACAGAGTTTTAAGTCTTAAAATTAGCCTATGGCTTGAGTTACAAATTTCGATTGAAAATTAATTTTTTTTGGCTCCGACATGAATCAAAATATAAATTTCAGATCATTCATTTAAAGAAAACTGTTTTCGCCTATATTTATCAGATTTCTGCTGATTTATTTATCAAATTCAGAAATTTCAATCCTTTTTCAGAAATTTCAATTAAATTTGAAATTTTTGATTTTTTTTTTTTTGAATTTATGTGTGGATAATTTTAATTTTACTGTCAAGTGGATGGAGCTGTTGAGAGTGAGTGGTCGATTTTAGTATTTATTTAATTACCACTTTGTCTCTTATTTCTCTTGAATTTATAAGAGAAAAGGGCAAATATGTAAATTACTTGAAAAATATAATATTCATTTTTATCCTTTGTAATTTCTTTTAACTTTTTCCATGATTTCTACTTTTTTTATAATTATCATGATATTAGAATTATTAATTGATGGTGAGTACGCTTTGCAGTTTCTTATATATATATATATATATATCAATTAATTAAGACAAATAACTTATTTTGTATTTTACATTCTCCGATTCTAGTGGCAATATGTTAACGAAATAGGCCAACCCCAATCTATAGACCAGTGTACAAAAAATGAGTAGAGATTCTAAAAATTGTCTTTAGTTATAAAAGAATAAATTAGTTGTACACATTCGCTATACCAAGACTTGAAACCAGGCCAACCCCATGAAACCACCAACCATGGCCACACGGACGACGAGTGTGGGTGTTATGAAAGAATAAATACTATGCAAAGTTTAATGAATTCAAACCTAACAACTGCAGCTGGAGAAAATGCAACTTCTTATTTTCTCCTTTGATGATATGTTTAATCCAAATATAGATCAAATGAAAGTGGCTGGGGATATAACTATCAGCTTGCTAAACACACTAAAAAAAACTTAAACAACTCTTCCTTAGAGCATTGTTGGACATTTTCCACAAAGAGATTCACTCTTTCATGGGCAAGAGCGAGAGAGAGAGAGAGAGAGAGAGAGAGAGAGATCTACCATCATGATCCTCCTCATATTCTATAACTTATTCCTCACTTTTCTCGTCCTTCTGTTTCTTCTCATTTTTTTTTTTTCTCATCTTTGAGATAGAGAACCTCTACCATTATGACCTCCTCGTGTTATTTGATTTCTTCCTCGCTTTTCCCATCATTCTGTTTCTTCTCAGGGTTCCACCCCTCCAGCTTTGATAAAAATAAGGATGAAATTTGAGTATGAACTAAGAAAACATGATTTCTTGCTCATTTTCATATAATGGAGTGCTTTCATACAAACCCCCACCCACCCACAGTCGTGAACACATAAACATGCACACTTTTCTTCAATGTGAGCAACACAGTGGCTTATCATCATGGATCCTTCATTTAGCTATGTAACATGGACTTTCTATAACTCTTTATTGTCCAACATTCAGCTCCAAACAACAATACATTTGTAAATTTCTCCTCGTAAAGATGCCCTTAGATCGAAGTAGCACATGGAAATCTCTGCACAGCACCATCCCTATAGCCAATATTGTTATCGAGCGCCCATTTTGTTCTATAGTTTCTCATTGATATTGGAATAATGTCAATAACGTTGTTATGCTAATCAGTTCGTGAATTTGGAACAAAAACTCCTTCTTCATAACTGCTAATTTACTATATATTTTTGTCTTTGTTGCACTTTTTTTTTTTTTTCCAACATTCAGCTCAATTCGAAAGCTTTGCAGTTTCTACTTTATCAGTTACTTGTATTCATCTTTGATCATAACTTCATTGGAACTGCTGACCCTCAGAATAAGCTGAGTATATTTTTAGGAAATGCATTTTATAGGATTATAGTTCATATAGTCTTTAAATTTTAGTAGTTGCAGTGATTTTATCATGCTAGAAAGATAAAAGAAGCATCACAAACACTTTAATGGAACTAACAATTAAATTGGTAGATTGACCAAACACTTTATTTGAAAACAAGAAAAGGAAACAACTTACTTATTACAAATAAAATCTTCAGGTATGTGTCGTTGATTTTGAGGAGTCCATGTTATGATTTTCATTTTCAGAGGTTTCTTTGGAGTTTCATTTTGCCCCTCCTAACTGCCCCATCTTCTGAAGTTATTTTTCTATAAACATTTCGTTATACCTTATCAGTGTGATAGTGTATGAGCTGGATTTTAATTATTGAAAAAAAAAAATGCCAGTGCTTATCTTATGGTTATGTTTATTTTCTAACAGGAACAGGAAGAGAAAAGCCTGATTACCTGGCCACGGTTGATGTTGATCCGAATTCACCTACCTATTCGAAAGTGATTCATAGAACACCTGTGCCTTATATTGGAGATGAATTGCATCATTCTGGCTGGAATTCATGTAGCTCTTGCCATGGGGATCCATCGGCGGAAAGGCGTTTCCTGATTTTGCCATCATTGCTGTAAGTGACCACATTGCTTTTGACTTTAATAAATTTTCCATGGATAGGTCATTGAGCAGATCTTTTCTTATTTTATTTACACATTCAATATATGGTGAGGTGTTTGCAGATCCTGCAAGAGAAATATACAGGATTTTTTTTTCTACAAAATATAATCAGGAGACTGATCTTCCTCATTTAAAATGTCTCCTTGACTTTGTGGCTGTGGTTCCAATGAATAATAGCATGAGATCCGTAACAGTAGTGTCATGTTTTACACTCATACTTTTTCTGAAGAAAGGTTTGTATTCATAATTGTGGGTTTCTGCAACTAAATCCCTAAAGTAAATTTATATTCTTCTATGGTGCAAAATTAACTCTATCCATTTTCTTTTGAAAATTCTATCCTTATAATTGCTCGACAGTATAAGCAGAAGTCCTCTACTCATATGAATTCAAAATCACAGTATTTGCAACTGTATTTACCTGTTTGTTCATGTGATCACCAAGTCAGAGTGATGAATAATTGGTGGTATTGTTGTGGGTAATTCCCAATCCAGTCTTGGATTTTGTATGAAGCTAAAAACATAACATACTATTTTCATCAGAGACAATGTGCAACAGGCTATTACAAGGTGTTTAATTCCACATCACTTCGTGAGTTTCCTGCGTAATTGGTTCTGCGGTGTAATCTTATATTCTCTCCAATCTTAGAGGATGTTTCTCAGATTTTTATCTGCCTTTATGTTTTTGTAATATTAGAAAACACCTTAATAAAGGTTTTCTCAAATTCACATCACCTCGTAATTTCCTGCATACATAAATCTGTAGATTTAATATTACATTTTTTTTCTTTTCAACCATCGGAGGCATCTCTTAGACCTGTATTATGGTTTTGATCATTCATTTTTGTGCCTTTATCAGTTTAAATGCGTATGTTTCTGGCCTATCAATGCATATACTTATATCTTCTTTAACATCTTCGTAGTGCGTGTATTTAATAATTTCTCATGGTCTTGAGGCATGAGTGGTGACCCCTTGTATGTGATGAACTGACAGATAACAAGATTAGAATGGATGCTTGAGATGTTTCTTGGTCATTGGCCCATCTATAAGTGAGGGGTATGTTGTGGTAGCATCTAGTCCATTCAAATAGTAGGCTGAAATAAAGATCTGGGAGTTATCAGTGTCATTTATTGGATGGCTAGCAGTGTCCAGTGGCACTACTTCTGTTATATGGTGACCGTGAACCAGTCTTTACTGGTACAGTTTTTTCTTCAGAATCGTCCCGTTTTGAACCCGACCCGACTAGAACCCGAAACAAACTTGAACCAACTCAATTTGTTTAACAAGACCCAAAATACAGCTGAACCCGAATAGACCTGAATCAAATAAGACCTAACCTAAACCTGATTCGACCAGATCCATTTCCAGGGCTACCTTGAATGAGATTAAAAAAAAAAAGTTTATAATCCATGATTTTCCAATATTATAGATTTTTTAGATATTTTTTTAGATTTTTTTATGGGGTTTTGATATTTCACACCCGTTTGGACCAATTAGTCAGATATTTGAAAATATCGTCTGGTTCCTATAGTGGACCTTAGGGACCGATAACAACCACTGTTTCCAATTTTTTTTTTTTTTTTGGAACTATGATGCTAACCCATAAATCCATTTTCTGGTTAGCAAGTGGACCTCAATAAAACGTGTGGTTTCCACGTTTGTCATAATTATTTGTTCATCAGTTGCAAGGTTGTGGTTTATCTTTTTTATTTAAGTATTGAGTGCAAGAGAGGATAGCTGCTCCATATCCTTGTGCATATCTTTATCTTAGCTTCATAGATTCATAAAAAATGTTCTAATATCTTTTTTAACATACATATCCTCGACACTTTTATCTTTGCCCGAAAATTATCTTCACTTTTAGATTGGGGGAAATAAAACCAAACCTGATGATATGAATATCACTGTGATGAGGTAATGAATCAAGCATACCTCCAAAAATGAATTGAAAATTTGATCCAACAATTTGTCTACATACAAAGTGGGCCCTGGAGATATGCAACACATTCAATGCATAATTTGGTTTATTTGAATATGCGACCATTTTGCTTTTCTCATTTTTTCCTGGAAATCAGCACATCAATTTTGAGCTGTTGCAATTTCCAATCCTTTTTAGGTCAGGCCGAATTTATGTGGTTGACACACAAAAGAATCCTAGAGCTCCCTCTTTGCACAAAGTTGTTGAGCCTGCTGATATCGTGCAAAAGACTGGATTAGCATATCCACATACTTCCCACTGCCTTGCATCTGGGGATATTGTGGTGTCTTGCCTTGGAGACAAGGATGGAAATGCTGCGGGAAATGGCTTCCTTCTTCTAGATTCAGAGTTCAAAGTGAAAGGAAGGTATTTTTTCTCCCTCTCTTTTGATTCATGCATCAAAACATTTAGGCCTCTCCTATTACCATATGATCCGAATGCCATTCATTTAAAAGGTTGTTGCATTTGACTTCTGATTGGCACCTAATGTTATCCTTTTCTGAACATGTCACTCAACCAGAAGAATTTTATTTCATACTCTAACCTTCTTCCTTAGAACATTGTTTAAATATCAACACTCCATATAATCAATGATTACCTTTTTTGTGTATCCGGATTTACCTGATACACGAGGCTTGCGAGTGGTTTCGCGTATCTGTGGGATTAGTCTCAGCTCCACTGGAGGGGGATACCCATGTTATCCCCAAAAAGGAAAAAAAAAATGATCACCTTTTTCTATGGCATTCTTTTTCAAATCTATCTTAACACGGTACCTTATGAACATCTATTCTGTACCATATTGTGTTAGACATGATACCCTGAGCAAATACAGATATCTGTTTATCTAAGGTCAAATCCTTATTTCTTCTAGGTAATGTAATGAATGTACTTTCCTATATAGGTGGGAGAAACCAGGGCATAGTCCAACTTTTGGGTATGATTTCTGGTACCAACCTCGGCATAAGACCATGATTAGTTCATCGTGGGGAGCACCTGCAGCTTTCACCAAAGGCTTCAACCTTCAACATGTTTCAGATGGCCTTTATGGGAGGCATTTATATGTATATAGTTGGCCTGATGGTGAACTAAAGCAAACCTTGGACTTGGGTGATACAGGGCTCATACCGTTGGAGGTCAATATCTGATGCATTAAACACTTCTATGCTCTAACAATTTTAGCTAATATCTCGTTTTCATTAAAAAAAATTGTCACACTCAAATGGAATATTAATCCATAAGTTCATCTTGTCTGCAGATTAGATTTCTCCATGATCCTTCTAAAGACACAGGGTTTGTCGGATGTGCTTTATCCAGCAACATGGTGAGATTTTTCAAGACTTCTGATGGATCATGGAGCCATGAGGTGTGAAGTGTTAACGATGCATTTGGATTGTAGTGTTTATGTTCATACACAAGCGTTAAGGACCTGGGACACCTGACTCTGAGTTTGCTTGCAGGTTGCAATATCTGTCCAACCATTGAAAGTGAAAAACTGGATTGTTTCAGAAATGCCAGGGCTTATAACAGATTTTCTGATATCTCTTGATGATCGTTATCTTTACTTTGTAAACTGGTTGCATGGGGACGTTAGACAATATAATATCGAGGACCCAAAGAAGCCATTATTGACTGGTCAGGTTTGGGTGGGGGGATTAATTCAAAAGGGATGTGACATTGTGGTTGAGGCAGAAGATGGAAAAGAGTGGCAATCAGATGTTCCACATATTCAGGTTTGCACCTATATCTAAAAGTTTTAATATAGTCAGTGAAGTGAGTAATGGTCATTAAATCGTGAAAATTTTCTGTACTCGTGAAAATGATCATAAAGATCTGTACTGCAGGTAAATTCCATCCAAACCATCTTGTGGATACCCCAAATCCCCTATACCACCCATTTCACGCTCCTGCTGGATTTAAACCCCATGTATCTTTGCATACCTTTTGACTAATTTTTAGTCCATGGCTAAATGACTCGATCAACTTGCCTATTTGTGGGGATCCAAAGACCTTACAATTTGAAAAAGGCATAAACTGTCAATCAAACCCATCACAAAGGTCTACCATGGATCCTTAACTAGCCCATGCACATGGTTAATGCATGTTGGTTTTATTACCAAATATGAACATGAGGGCTACCAGTGCTCATATTTTTTTTTCTGGCTGGTTATTCTAACTTGAACCAAAGTGTCAGAGAAGCATTGCAATTGCACAAGAGCTGTTTACTAAAACATCCATTTCTCATAACTTGCACCGTGGTTGTGATTCAGACATTCTCAACCATAATGTGCCCAGTTCTTGAACGATCAATTTTGTTTTGGGTATTAGCTGAACAGATAGCTCAATATGCTTTACAATGTGACAGATTTGTAATGTGGCAGACAAGTTAGGCTTAACATAAAACCCGGAATTAGAAGCATTTTTCAGTGGGCTTTTGCCAGGGAACCATTTCGAATTTTGTTTTCATTCATGCATAATTGACATAGCCACTCTCAACTGTTTGTACATGCATGGAACTCATTGATGTGTAGATGCACTAGGATCATAAACAGAAATATACTCAATCAGGAAGAGAACAGTTTTTATAACATTTCAAAAATAAAGAAAACAGCTTTTTATGACCTTTATGGACCAAAAATAAGTATACAAAAGAAGTTGAAATTCCTTACCTTTCTGCAAATTGCAAGTTCTTGATAAAGCCCGACTCCAATAATTTTTCCATTGCTTCATGTATTAACCTGCTCGAGTAGAGGTCTTTTGTTAAAGATGTCATAACAAATTAGACAGTGGCTCTTTCTTTTTCTGAGATGCACTTCCAATTGGATAGTTCCATTCATGAATTTCGGAATTTAAGGTTTTCTCTTATTGCATTGCATGGATTTGGTGTTTGTTGGTTGTTTGGTGTACAATCATGAGCTTATTACAATTACCTACATGAGCAAGTAGAATAATTGCAGAACTATATGATTCAAATTCTCATATATTCCTCACAGGCTTAGACCTGTGTAGTTGACAATTTTCAACCATCATGGCTACATCTCAACAAATGAGTCTGGATCATCAGATCTCTTCATAGAAGGTTTTGAATACAATCTCCAACATTGTTTACACTAGTAGTCGTATGATTACCAGACCACAGCAATCTAAAGTCACAGCTGTTTCCAGCATCTTGTTTATTCTATATTTCTAACAGTAGCAGTATGGGTACATTTATTTTTTTTAGAAAAAGGAAAAACAAAAACATTTATTTCATGCATAGATTATTGCATTTGAAATCCTAACTGGACTAAGAAAAATTATGCAGGGCAATCGGCTGCGAGGTGGGCCACAGATGATCCAACTGAGCCTGGATGGGAAGAGGCTGTATGTCACCAATTCCTTGTTCAGTGCATGGGATCGACAATTCTATCCAGAACTCATGGAGAAAGGTTCCCACATGTTACAGATTGACGTCGACACAGAGAAGGGCGGACTGACAATAAACCCAGATTTCTTTGTGGACTTTGGATCTGAACCTGAAGGTCCTTCATTAGCTCATGAGATGAGATATCCAGGTGGTGACTGCACCTCGGATATATGGATTTAAGGGTCATCTAGTTTGATCATAAATAAATAAATGGTTTTTATATTTTAGTAGCAAGAAACAAGATGCTGCCAAATATTTTACTAGTTTGTTCCAAAGTTGTATTGCTTCTTGTAATGACTGACAGACTTAGATTGGGAAGCAAAACATAGTAGTGTACATTCTGCCTATGTCCCTTGCCTTTTTCAACCAAAACCATGGAGTAATCTGTGAAGCAAATTCAGTATTTAGTTTTCACGGGGAAACTACAAAATGCCTAATGATGCTTGGATGCCTTTTTGGCCTCGTACAAGAGTATCAGGTGGGACTCACTTATATTATTTAATATGTTAAATTCATTTTAATCTTAAAAATTCAAGGACTAATATGATTCAATGAATCTAATATTAATAGCATGACAGCTTTCATGATAATTTATCCGTTCTTATAATTCCAGTAAATTCTACTAATTTAAAATTAGCTAAAGATTCCAATATGATTCCATTTAATAATCTTAGTGAATCATGTTAAAGAAAGTATCGACGGTAAAGATCAAAATTATAATGGATCAAATTTGAGAGTTGGTGGGGTAATCTGTTCCTACACTTCTCAGCCCGCGGTTGCGAATAACACGAACCAACCCTTAAATGGTCACACTTTTTTAAAGTTATCTTGAGATCCAATGTTTAGAGTTAGCGGGTGACGTGTTTTTGTAGAAAAATCTTAATTTAAATATGTGATTTATCAATATTTAGTTATTTACTTTTATTTGATCAACTGAGTTAAATTTTAAGTTTGAATTAATTAATCACAAAAACTTTGTGATTCTTAAAAATGTAGCTTGATTTATATTAAAAAAAACGTGATTTATTTCCTACGTGTTATTATAGGTTGCCGATACGTATGGGTCTAAAGGTTATCTTATTGGTTGTATTGACCAATAATGTGACCGATACCATAAGCCAATGCTAGTTTTTTATTAAAAAAAATTTTTTAACAATTTTCAAGTTATTCTCATAATTCTCTTCAAATTTCAAAAGACTTAAAATGAAATTATTCAATGTTTGAGTTTTTTTCATCAATTTTTACCATTTTGAATAATTCTCATCATTTTTTTTTCAAATTTTTGCTCAAGATTATCCCAAATTTTTTTTTTGTAAAATAATTTAATGAAATAATGTTCAGTGCTTATAAAATTCAATGGAGATGTGTTAATGTCATTCACATAATTTTTAAGGTGTGTATGATTTTCTTAGATCTTTTTGACAATTTGAAAAAAAAAAAAACCGAGTTTCTTAAGATACTTTTCATTTTTAAGTTTCTTGTAAAAAAAGAAAGAATGAAATGATATACAAATGTTTATACAATTAAATAAAGATCCCTTAATGTGATTGATATAATTTTTAAGGTGTTTGTGTAATTTTTCTAACATTCAGACATTTTTATGCAACTTAGAAGTTTTCGTAATAAAAAACTTATAAACTGTAATACAAAATACATGTCAATAGGAGATATTTAAGAACATTAATTTCATATTAAGTATTTTCTCATATTGGTTTCATACTATATAAAATTGTAGACATTTTTCACAGTTTTAAGATATTTTTCAAAACACTTTATCTATATCGAAATTTCGACTTTGAAAAGTCTAAAATTCTATAACAATTGTCATTGTTCTTAAAAGAAAATGCTTACCTTAAGTTTCTCATCATATTTAAGAATATTTCAATCATATTTTAAAAAATTTACTTAAATTTCAGAGATTTTAATGATTTATCCATTTATAAAATTTATAGCTGAGATAGCCTATATATTTAAAATATCAGCAAAAATTTTACAATCCTTCTAAAATTGAAAATTAAACTTCGATTGTAATTTACACATAAGATGCATCCTCACAGTACAACGATCAGCTGATATCTCAATTTGTATTATGAATAATAAATGAATGAGGAGCAAAATAGTTAGCCACATCACCCAACATTCATTTATTTGTGCATTACTGCTGCTTTATTTTATACTCACGTCACATTTAAAACTTGGAAGGTCACCGCACAAAGAGAAGAATTGTGAGAGTGGTGCTAAGAAATGTTATAGATATGTGATAACCCTCCCCCTCCCTAAAAAAGTCCCACATCGGTGGGAATGAAAGGGAGGGGTGGATTTATTAAAGCCATCCAATTGAAAACTCAAGTAAGAGGTTTTTTGGGCCAGGCCACGTGGGCCTGGGCCTAAATGCAAAACCGTGCGGGTTTGAGCTGTGTGCGAGGCCCAAAGCAGACAATATCTTACTGATTCAAGTCCTAAGCCCTATAGTCGAGTCGGGTCGTTACAAGATATGAGTGTTATTTTTAAATTTATCATATTTTTATCGAGAAAACATAATTACTACAATGCATATTTATTGGTATTGTGGTAAATTTTCAATAAAATCGTGTTAAAAATAGGATAAATGATAATATTGTGATAATATCTCAATAAATTTTTATAAAATATCAATAAATTTTTTATTAAGATTTTATTATTTTTTAAATATTATATTTTTCACAAGATTTTTCATTATTTTTTAGATAAAATTTTAAAAATAATCCAATATTACCGAAAAAGATATTTTGAATATAAAATGTATTCGAGATATTTTGACCATTTAGAAGCTTTTAGATACCTACCGTGACCACTCACGACAAACGTGCTTCTAGAATCTAGATTACGGCTCACATTTTCCATCAACTTTTGGACCACCTAAAAATTATTTTCCAAGTTTTCATTGTGATGGATCAGAAGTTCGATATAATAGAGCATAATAATATTTAATTTGTTTATTGGTGCTGGTATTTTATATTATATTAAATACAAGACTTCGATTAGGGTTTTCAAGGGTCCTTTTCTAAGTTGAGGGTTTTGAAAGGGATAGATACAGTGTTGTCATGGATCTGGACTCCATGATATGACTAGTACCAACTACCAACCACCTACAAAGATTGTTTGATGTCAAAATTATGCACTAGGTACGGCCAAACTTAAAAAATAAAAGTCTTGGATGTAAACAAATTTTCAAAATGTTCTATATGGTTTAGAAAGTGCAAGTCTGAGCTAATCTGGTATACTTTAATTGTATGGGTATCGGAGGTTCTACATTGAGTTTCTCATGATATTTTACAAGTAAATTGAAAAACGAACCGAAGAAAACGAACGCAAAAATGTGAAATTGATTCTGTCGATCGATTGATAGCATGCTATCAACGATCGACAGAATACAGTAATTAAAAAAAAAAATTAAAGTTGTTTTTTAACCACTGTATATTTTCAAATTTTCTCAAATTGAATATCCGTACTAATAACGATAACCTGATAAAAATACTTTAAGACTTCAAGGTCTTTTGACACTTCCAAATGTTTAAAACAGAGTGTTTTACAAATAAGGGTATCCCTAGGGTGTGCCGAAAATATATTTAGGAGAGTTCCTAAATATGTTTTCGGCACACCCTAGGGATACCCTTATTTGTAAAACACTCTGTTTTAAACATTTGGGAGTGTCAAAAAACCTTAAAGTCTTAAAGTATTTTTATCCGGTTATCGTAATTAGTCCAGATATTTAATTTGAGAAATTTTGAAAATACACAGTGCTTAAAAAATAATGTTAAAGTTTTAAAGGAAAGATAAAACTTTAACATTATTTTTTAAGCACTTTGTATTTTCAAAATTTCTCAAATTAAATATCTGGACTAATTACGATAACCTGATAAAAATACTTTTAATACTTTAAGGTCTTTTAACACTCCTAAATGTGTTTTCGGCACACCCTAGGGATACCCTTATTTGTAAAACACTCTGTTTTAAACATTTGGGAGTGTCAAAAGACCTTAAAGTCTTAAAGTATTTTTATCAGGTGATCGTAATTAGTCCGGTTATTCAATTTGAGAAATTTTGAAAATATACAGTGGTTAAAAAACAACTTTAAAATTTTAATTTTTTTTTTTAATTACTGTATTCTGTCGATCGATTGATAGCATGCTATGAATCGATCGATTGATAGCATGCTATCAATCGATCGACACAATCAATTTCACATTTTTGCGTTCATTTTCTTCCGCTCGTGTAATCGATCGATCGATGCGAAAAGTGCACTGCACATTCGATCGATCGATTCTACGCGGAAGGGCAGCATGGTAATTTCCACTTAAAATCACAAAATCGGTGTCTGGTGACAGGATTATGCGGTGTCTATATGGCCAGCCAAATGTAAAATAGGTGCCTCATATAGACACCCGATTTTTCTACCTCTACACACGTGATTTCAAAAAATCTGGTGAAATTACCATTCTACCCCTCCGTGTTCTATCATCAGAACACAAACTATCAGTTCATTTTCAGTTCGTTCGGATGAATATACTCATCCGAACGAACTGTCAGTGTAATTTCTGTTCATTCGAAAGAATATACTTATCCGAACGAACAAATCAGTATAATTTCAGTTCGTTCGGATGAGTATACTCATCCGAACAAACAGAACAGTGCAATTTTAGTTCGTTTGGACGAATGAACTTATATATGTTCATTCGTTCGAATGATCAGTTTGGATATACCTAAAAAATAATATGTTTCTTTGATGAGTAAACAATGTGACATGGTAAATGTCAAAGAATGCTGGAGTAAATGTGGTATATAAGACACACAATGTGACATGGTAAATGTCAAAGAATGTTGGAGTAAATATGGTGCATAAGACACACAATAGAGATATTAAGTATCAGTCATCAATTCCTCAAAATAATTTTGACAACTCCTTCAGTATAGGTTTTTGGTGTGCTATTTCGGATTCTGTCTTGAAAAAGGAAAGCAGTGTCATGTTTACTGGCAGATCTCAAAACATGGGCCAAGTCTGAAGAGGTCAAACATGAGAAATATGGGGAGGCAGCCAAAATATAGGTCAAGTCTAAAGAGGACAAGCTTGAGGAATATGGAGATGCAGCCAAAATATGAGCCAAGTCTGAAGAGGACAAGCATGAGAAAGTGAATGAGAAGGCACATTCGTTCGAATGATCCTAAGTGATCATTCGAACGAATAAACATATATAAGTTCACTCGTCCGAACAAATGCGTCAGTGTATTTCAGTTCGTTTTGATGAATATACTCATCCGAACGAACTGAAATTACACTGATGTGTTCGTTCGGATGAGTATATTCATCCAAACGAACTGAAAATGAACTGATAGTTCATTTGGATGAATATACACTGAGGGGTAGAATAGTAATTTCACTCAATTTTTTGAAATCGGGTGTGTAGAGACAGATTTTTCGGGTGTCTATATAGGGTATCGTAAAATATTATGAAAATGTGTAGAGTCATATAATAGCATGTGGAAGATTCTAGAGTAGTGTAGACTTGTCTAGAGTGTTTAAAGTCAAAAAGTGTGTAGGAATGTAGAGATTCTATGAATGTTCTAGAAAGCTCATAAAGTGTAGGATAATGTCACTTGACAAAAACCCTAGCCATACATGCTCAAGGCCTCAAGTATGTAAAGAGGTGGAGAGCTCATTTGCAAACATACACCTCATAAGCTTGAGAAAGGATTCAAGATAGAGATTGGAAAGAGTTAAACTCCCCAAGTTGTGAAGCTTATTTGATAGCTTCAAGGTTTTATAAACTAGCGAATATTCTAGCAAAGTGTGAGTGAGAGCATGAGAGAGAGTCTTCAAGCCTTTGTACTCACTTTGTGTTCAAATCAAGTTAGTGTAATGTTGTTCAAATCTTAGTATTTCATCTTCTCTCAACCTTGTGTTCAAGTTGTGCGGTTTGGTGTTATTCCCTTGGTTTGAAAGAGTGATCAAATTGGTTGAAGGCTCACTCATTTGAGGACGAATTGTGAATGGACTTAACAAAATGAAGAGAAACTCTAATTTGTAAAATAAGAAAATTGTTCCCATTTCATTATTGATGTAAACACACTCTAAACAACGTAAATCTCATGAGCTTCTAGGAAATTGCTTGTGTGCTTTCTACATCGTAATTTGTTTGCTTTTCAATATTTATGATGTAAGTTTTTTTTTTTCTTTTTGATTTTTATGAGTTACTGAATAATTAAATGATGATGAGATAATAACATTAAACTACTTTTTCTCTCTTCTCAAAGATTTTGAAGTCAAATGCATTAATATTTTCAATTTTGAACAAAATTAAATTTCATTCAAAATTTAGATGAAAGCCACTTGATCCTAACAATTTAAATTAACAAACATAATTTTTCTTACTAAATATTTTATATAATATTAAAATCTATTTTCTTATTTAAAATATTTTATATTAAATATAGTAAATATGAAATGTAATTTTTAACGCTAAAGAAGAAGGTCGTGATCTTCACTTGTTAATTTTTTTTATGACTAAAATGTTCAGGCTATCTCATCTATAGAAAATTTTGTCCCACTAATTTTTAAAACAAGAGCAGCGTTCTCAATTTCACACACCCAATATTTAACTACGTAGGGTAACCTTTTGGTGTTAGGACTGTGAATTGTCACTTGTTTTTTTTTTTTTCCACCAATATAAGGATCTTGATACGACAAAAGAAGGGAAAAAAAACGAAAATTACGATTGTAAAAAGAAATAATATATTAATATCCACCGAAATCACTGTGGCCACTTTACCACTTATTGGAGAAAGAGAAGCTGGATGAAAAGAGGGAGGAGAGGATTGGAAGAGGCGTGCGAGAAAATTTCATGGTGGGTTGTTGGCTGTGCCTATTAAGCCAAAGGGGGACAGCATTTGGTGCAGCTGACCCACCACATTTAAAGCTCAAGCCTGCAATCCCAAAATTCCCTTTCCAAATCCCAACGAAGTTGAGAAGTGAGAAGATCCAATTTGGAGACCAAAAGGGCACCACCATGGTTTTCACTTCGAAGAAGAACCCCTTGGCATTGCTCTTGTTTGTCACCCATCTCCTCCTTTGCACCTCTACCCAAGTTCTGGAGCCCTATTCATCTTGGACAAGAAATGAAGTGGAGGTGAGGGTAAAGAGAGATTGTGCCGGCAATTTGAGAGGAGGATGCCTGTGGGAGGAGGAAATGGAGATGGATTCAGAGATAAGTAGGAGGATATTGGCCGCCCAAAAGAAGTATATAAGCTATGAGGCGTTGAAGAGGGATGAGGTGCCCTGTTCCAAACCTGGGGCTTCTTACTACAATTGCCAAGCACCTCCAAAGACCAATAATCCCTACTCAAGAGGGTGTACTGTCATTACAGGCTGCGCCAGGGACACTCACTACTAGAAAGAAGAAACACCTCTTTTCTCTCCTACTTTAAAACAGGTAATGCAAACCTTTATAATATTGTCTCTGTATTTTGTCCCTCACTCCGCAATAGTATTTTGTCTCTGAAATGTTTGGGGCATCAAACCTTTGAAATGGAGAAGCTTGGATATTTTTGCCTATTTTTCTACAGATGTAATGGAGGAGCTATTTTGCTTATAAACTTTCCATTTGCCTCTTCCATGTTGTTTTGCCTTAGGGTTCTCTCTGTTCAGTTCAAGGGGATTTTTTGTGAAATGAATGTGTCGGAAGGAATGCCCTACAGATGGAAACCCCCACCCTCTTCCATTTACACTCTCTCAACCATTTGTTCTTGTGTGGTGAAAAAGTAGTTTGATATTCCCTATTATAAAAAATACAAGGTTGTATCATTTCTCGGAAATTGATAGAGACACCAAACAAGAGATATTGGTATATCTTTTGATGCGGACATCACACCAAGGCTCAACTTGAGATCATGTGGATCTTGGTATGAGGAAGCCCACATCTTCACAACCAAAGTCCAACTTAAGATCGTGTAGATCAAGCTGAGGCCCGGTCTACGGTTCAAAGTAAGTACCATTGTTTTAATTTAATTTGTGTCTTATTGGTTTTAGATTAAGAAGTTCAAATTCGATTTTCATCGATTAGAAGAAACCTTAATCTAATTCCAATAGGCGCACTTAAATTTCTGAGAAACTTGTCGTTATGAGATTGATCTGTTCAAATATGTAGCAAGGCAGAAACCAATTGTAAATTTCGTTATTAGCTGTAAGGGCTCTGTAGACGGGAACGTCTTCGGATCCATTATCTTGACACGTTTGGGTAAAATTGTTGAAATTCGCCCTAGGCCTACATCACTTTCTACCACTTAGAGATCAAACCACAAGTATGATGTCCATTGTCATTTAAAATATCGACGCCCCTATCAATCAAGATCAACTTACTCTCCCATGTTTGCTGTAAACAAATCATCGTAGCATGGGGCATTTGCCATGAAATAGCTTTTTCATGGCCAGCCATTGGATGATTGGCGTTGACCAGTCAGCTTCCACACTGATGCTGGATCACAAGAAGACCGCTCAATTGAATGAATGAGACGTGTAAACAAAACAAAATTGGAAGGAACAAAGGATTTGGTCACCATTTATTGAGATTAGACTGTTTTTGGAGAATTTACCATTGTAGGTTCACAAAGCACAACTCTATTATGCTTATGCTGAAGCTCCACTCTTGAATCAAAAGGCTGATTACCGTACGATTTAAGATGGGTCCAACAATCAAATTTAATCAACTAAACAGAAATAGGAACTTGATGGTAGCAGTAGCGATTTACAATAGCAACTATGCCAGATTCAGAATGTTGATGTCCAAAACACTCACTCAATAGGCTGACCTCTGCTTCTCTTCCAAAACTAAGTGCAGTATAGAATTTGACTAAATCTCCTCCAAAATTGTCTGAACTGAAAATTAAGAGAATAGGTTCTTCTGGTGGTAGAATTGACCAAATCTCTACTAAAATTGTCTCAAGGTGGAAATTGAGGAGAACCTAGGTGTGTACGTGTGTAAATAGGCATGAAGTGTGCAGAAAAAGAGAGGAGGGGGAAGGAGTAATTTAATTATCTATTGTTTTCTTTTTAATCGTGAGAAATTATCTATTGTTAATCAGTTTTTTGTTTTTTTTAACATGGGTATCCCTACTCAATATTTGAGGAGAGATTTTCCAATCACATGGGTTAAGTCGATGGGGAGTAACCTCATGAGGAGTAGTCCGAAAGGATTGAACGCGAATCAAGCTTAAGATCTCACTTTATGAAATAGATGTCTTTAGTGTCAGACCAACCTTCCCCTCGGATGAGAAATTATCTATCGTTAATATGTTGAGAATGATTTAGTGTAGATTTTTAATGAAACTCTTTTGAATTAAATTATCATTAAATAAAAAAGTGAAAATTGACAATTTATTTAAATTAATTTTTGTGAATCAGTTTACAATGAATAATTTAGAGAGAGAAGGGAGGGGGAACAGAAACTCTTAATGGGCTCAGTCTCCCTTTCGGGCTGCTTGCAAGGGCATGACCTGACGTAGGCACAAGGTAAGCGTGACAGACGTTCAACTCAAATTTGAGCTGGGCCAAGCTTGGCTAGTCTTGGCCTCTAATCCAATGCCTCACCATTTGCAAGGAAGTGATGATCACATGTATAATGGTGTACAACGAATTATGTTGAGCATTTAGATATAGAGTCTATCAAATAGAGTGGTGATAGGTGTATTAGAAATACCACCGTTCTTTGAATATGTAATCCACTAAAAATCATCTTGATTGGATCAATCAAATCACGTTGTATTAAGGGAGACTTGATCTTAAGATATCCCACAAACGAAAGTGGGAATTAACCATAAAACCAGGGTCGAAATCTCGTAATCGGCAGATTTTTTTTCTCTTTTAATTTTTTTTTTTTAAAAAAAACCCACGAATTCAGCCGATATCAAAGATATACATCGAATATCGGTCGATATCTCGAGCCCTATAAAACTATCTCTTCAGGGTTTTCTCATGTCCATGTTTGACTGTAATATCATTCCGACGACCTTAGAACATTCGGTTAAGTGAAAAATTGGACCCAACTTGTATCCAAAATCCGAAATGATGACTTGAATGCTTTCACATTCCTTGTCCACATGTCGTCCACGGTATCGTTCCACGTTATTATATTGTTGGATCAAGTGCAAGTGGGCCCACTTTGTGAACTAACAAATCTAAAATGATTGACCCCATTTAGTAAAAAAGATTAGTGACTAGATTAGTGTAGCTTACTTCAAAGAGAGAAAAAAAAAAAAGTTCAGGCCATAAGATATGGGTTCGGTCAAAAACTGTAATCTGTGTAGTTAAAAATAATTTTTTTTTTACCTCTTTAGAAAATCAAAGTCTAAGGGAGAAAGAAATCGAAATCGATCACCTAACACTAATATCAATCCAACTAACTTTATACAGAGCTCTGGAAATTGATTAGAGGATCCAAAGATATAAACTTAACTGGAAAAATCCAAGATCCTAATCTCACATAAGTCATAAATTCTCATCGGAATTAATCGATAAAGGCTTCAATATTCAATTTGAAATTCGCACAAAAATTTGTTCAAAAATTAATGCAAGTTGTTGAAGTGAATTCAGAATGATAGCAGCAAACTCAATAATCAAACAGGCATTAGTTTAATTCAAAACACAAACTAGTTGCTTAAATTTCAAACCATATAGAAACTCAGCAACGTATGGGAGGATCCAAGCAATAAGCTCACTTTGTTTGCAATCCAATTCACTGGTGTCCTTTTACAAGTCTAGCCGAGCCCAATTTATAGACTCTACTCAACTAAATAAAGAAAGAAATCAACTCAGTAATGTTGGGCCTGCATGTCCAAAGATTGGGCCAAAACTGGGACGTATTCTATTTTGACTTGTTTACATAATAAAAGAGCATTAAAAAAGAAACAATTAACACCACATACTCTGCAATCTGCATATTTTTGGACGAATCTGGGTTTAAAAATCCAAGTTAAAACAAGATGAAACTTGGCCTTCCAATGCTCTAGACGAGAATCCAGGCCCATCAACATACCGATTTCAACCTGCTGAATTGTGCAGCATTTTCAGCCGTCCATCTCGGATCTTGTTGCTTGTTTTTTTAAACTCAGAGGCCGTCCATGGCTGCTCTAAAGTTATTCACATTCTGCTACAAATTCAAAGCCCACGAATTTGGAAAACTTATACATTCAAATGATAATTGAAAATCTCAAGCCCATACGTCCATTGTGTGTTATCCTTTGGGAAATCCCACCTATCTAGTGTCACATGTGGCCCCCACAGAGACATGGAGTTTGTGTCTGTGTCACTACTGAGTCGGCAGCGAACAGTCTTATTTTAATGGGCTTTTGAGGCCCAAAATTCTCACAAACGAGCCAAGGCTTCATTCATGATGCAAGTGGCTCCGTTAGGTTACATTAGAGTCTCTCTCTTTTTTTCATCAATTCCAAAAATAATTTGGAGAAAAAAATTATCAAATAAAGATTCAGGGGCCACATTCTTGTGTAATGGGCCTTTCATCGAGCTTTGGTTGGCAGCATCACTCACATATCAGTAAATGTATTTAGACCATTGGATCAAGTGTAAATTGGGTCACACCATATGATTGGATGTAGTCCACTTGTGCCTTGAGCGATTGGATCAAGTGTCAGTAGGGGTCTAGCGGATAATCATGATATATGAAATGAAGGGCTCGTTTATTATAATAAGTCCCATATAGGGTTTGTATGCTAGTGAGAGTGTCAGACAGTCCCGCTGGGCATTTTGTAGCTTTGCTCATCCATATGGAACCCACACATTATTCCATGTGTTGGATCAAGTGTAACATGGAGTGGGCCATTGTAATGATCCAGAAGTCATGGATGACGGTCCCCTTCACCAGTTTAATGGATTAGTCTCAGATGATCAAATGTGGACATGTAGCCTTTCATGTCTTGGACATATTTTGGAAAGTAGGTGGAAATACAATGAAATGGGTTAAATGTTTTGGACTTGGAGAGTTGATCCAACCTATTCCATTCTATTACACCTCACAAAATTTGATGAGATTCAATTATCTAAATTCAACTTGAGCATTTTAAATGGGTATGGATTTCAAATTTTTTTGAACTAAACTCGAAATAGAATCGAACCAACTAAATGTCTAATAAATAAGTAATGGGTTGATGGTCGTGGACCTAAATTTAAATAAAGTCAACCTAAAACTGATCTATTGTTAAGGCTACCTTGTACCAGTATGTATCATTCCTTTCATAAAGACTTCTTCATCCTTTGTTGTTTTCTCCTCATCGCCCGTACATGACCTCCCCGTCCTTATGAGCACTACCAATTTGTTGTCTCTACCCATCAACCCAACTTAAGTCATCACAATTTCAATTTTAATGAAAGTATAGTTGAAAAAAAAAGGTCTTAATCTCTACTTTCACCCCATATTCTGTTTGGTTGGTTGTTGCCGTCATCTGACCATCAGATTATTCTATTAAATAAATTCAACTCAAGTATTATACCACGTGAGTTTGAGGGGAGTGTTAGGATATATCTTAAGATCTATTGAGATTGATATAATGAGATTATACTTATTTTTTATTTATTCAGTTATAAATAATTTTTTCCATTGTATTTTGTGTTATTTAAATATTGTTTTGCATGTTTAATTTTTTTTTAAAAAAACTAATAAAGATGTGATTAAAAGACTTCTTTCATTTTTTTTTATGATCCCATTAGAATATGGTTCACATGTGAAACTTATCACTCATAAATATTTTAAGGCTCTTTTAGATATTAGATTTTTTTATTATTTCCATATGTGAATGTTTAGATATTTTATTATATTATTTTTTTAAGATGAGCTAAAAGTTTAAATGGGTAAATCAAAACGCGACTCGATCTGACCCAAATCGAAATTATACCCAAATTCCAAACCAACTATTCTCATTTAATAACAAACAATTGAACCGAATCTAAAATTAACTTGACTCAACATCTACATTCTATTTTCACTTATACTTGCAACCAAATTTAACCTAAGCCTCTAACATGAAACCCACGTGATCACCAACAAGTCTCAAACGATGGGCTTCTAAAATTTACAAGTGCCACAATTACCAAATAAGAGAAAATGTTTAAAGGCGCATGTTGGGATGGCAATTGAAGATGCTTCTATTGAACCAGTGAAAGTTGAGTTGGACTTGCCTTGGGAGGTCGGGTCGGCATTAGCTTCACCCCATAATATCCTTCAAAAACTTATGAAAAATAAAAAATAAAAAATGAAATACATGATTATGATTCTTTTTAGGTACTGTAGGTTGGTAGTTGGTAGTTGGTACTGGCTGTATGAACTTTTTGGTATCTTTAATCCAAAAGTGAAAAGTATAGAAAATGAGACACTTCTTTCTCTCATTAGATTAAATAAAATTCTTTTTTTATTTAAAATACAATTCGTAAAGAATGAATTTCTTAAATGTAAGAGAAAAGGTGTGTAAAATGGTAGAGGAGAAAGAAAAAGGATAGTAGCTATTAGAAATTAAAATAATATTTTATTCATTTTTACTAGATTTACATGTCTCTCCCTCACCTATCTCTGTAAAAGTTATTGATTTATACTTATTTTATTAAATATTTTTATAAATCTTTACTCTTATTAACTTTTTTTAAAATACTCTATGTAGATCCACTTACAGAGGATGTTTTGTAGTCATGGGTGTAAGAAAGAATTCGAGGTGGACTCCTCGGATGCTTTGTTCAGGGCCTGGCACTAGTCATGGAGATTGATAAAAGAAATGACTCTTCATGAGCTCGAATCAAGGAGATATTTTTTTTGTAACATGAATATTCTTATACTACATTAGAGGTGAGACTAATCAATGTAAACAAATTAGTTTAGTCGATAAAAAGTAACTCTACGAAGAGTGACTTGTTGAAATTGAACGTAAATCTAACTTAAGATCTTATTTTATAAGGTGAACATTAAACAGTCTGATCAACGCTCGCAGGTTTTAATGTATTTTAGAAGACACATAAATCCTTGGTGGATATCAAATTTTAGAAACAAAATCCTCCTCTACTGCTACAAACATTAGAAAATAGACTATTACAAATACAATTAAAACAAGTAGAAAATTTAACGTGCTAAAGAGACACATAAATATTCGGTGGATATCAAAATTTTCGGATTAAGATTCTCTGCTGCTATAGCATTAGAAAATATACTATTGGCAAATACGATTAAATTTAACATGCTCAAGAGACACATGAATCTTCAGCGGATATCAAATTTTCGAATCAAGATCCCTGTAGCACTGCTACAGATTAGAAAAATTTCGGCTGCAAATACGATCAAAACACGTGGAAATCTTAAACCATAGTCCAAAGTACTCTTTTAACCGTGGTTAGAAAACCACCGTTCTCTCTCTATAGTCTATAGTCTATACATTTCTTTAAGGGACTTATATTTAAGGAATGGATGTGATAAATATTTTTTTTAAATACCCTTTTATATTAATTGGCCTCACTTTGGTAAAACCAAAAGAGGCTACTATTAAGGTTTAGACATAGATGTAAGAGAAAAAGAATAATTTGATTAGATCAATAAAATTATATTTTTAAGCTATAATTTTTTTATGATCAAATTATTTTTTAGTTCTTAAACTTTTATATTTAATTAGAGTCATGTTACTTTAACGTAATGGGTTTATTAGAAAACTCTAATAATGACTCCGAGATTGAAAATGATTTATCTTTATTGAATTAATCAACCAACATTTTTAAGTTCTTCTAATTTTAATAAGTTTAAATTATTTTTCAATTATTAAATTTGATTAGATTAATGAAACCACATTAAAAAATATTTATTACGTTACAATTTTATTAAATTCCTACTATTCGATCCTTTGAATGAATTCTTAAAATCTTAGAGGTAAAAGTAATTATGAAACTGAATATCATTAATTTAACAATATATATAAATAACTTAATTTCAAATTTTGCCCTGGCTAATGATGCGAAAGATTTCAGTTAACTTAAATCCTTGGTTATGAAGACAATTAGGCATTGATTGAGAAGTTTATACCGATTCAATGATCAGGGTTGTTCAATAAATATATACATTGTATTATTTTTGGGGGGTATTTTTTGTTTTGATTAGAGATTAAAATTCAAAAATCATGTTCGACTTAAAATCTCACTGAATCGAGTAATTTTAATGCATTTTTTACTTGGGTTGTAAAAATTTGTTAAATTTCATTGATTTACTCGAATTGAAATTTAATAGAGTCAAATTAGCTCCCTATTCAATTTTTTTAATGGACTAAGCAAAATGAACCATTGAAAATACATTTTGGAAAAATATTTAATTGAGTGAGTTAAGTTATATTTGAAACCTTATAAGAATCTTAAGATTAGCATAATAATTTAGAATAATGAAAATTTAAAATTATTTAAATGACTTAGTAAAAATAATTTTTGATAAGTCATATATTTAATTATGTGTTTTAGAGATTTTCGTTTGACCAAATATTCTATTTAGTAAACTTAAAGCACATAGCCTCTTCACTTCATTGAAATTAACCTCTTTCTAAAATATCATATTCAAGCTCACATCTTCCCAACATACTCATTATATTAATCAAGCTGGGCATATATGGTGCAAACGTTTAAAAATTAAAAAATAATTTAAAATTATCGTAATGATATAAACCATGGACAAACTTAAGAAATAATTTTTTTAAACAATTATTATGATATAAATGCTGGCTGTGGGGTTCGAACCCACGCGCACTTAAGTGCAGAAGATCTTAAGTCTGATGTTATCTAAATTTAGAATTGAAATTTAATTTAAATTCATTAACAATATGAGAACTTGAAATTTTTACTTGATTAGCCAGATCATGATAAATCATTTTCACTGTCATATTCATGTTTAAATTTTTAAGATTTTTAGTTGATTGGTCAAATCATGGTAAATCATTTTCACTCTCACATTCATTTTTTATTTTTTTCAATGGACCCATCAGATTAGATTAATATGTTTCTAAATTAAAATTTTATTTATGATCATTAAAAATTAGAAGGTTTAAAAAATATAACTTTATTAATATGATGAGAATATTTTTTTTACTCTTATATTTATATTTAAATATTGTTAATATCCTCATTTCATTGGGACCAAAGTTAGCTACTAATTATAAAGAAAAAAAAGTGTCTCAAAAAACACGTATGACACTCATTCCTTAAATGGAAGTCTCTAAAAACAAATTCAACTGATTGCCTTCTATCTAAAGAAGTAGGAGATTGCAAATTCGAACTCCAATAACCTAACTTTGATGTGCATTAAGGGTAGTTGACTCATCCATGAGAATTTTCGCTGGATATCTTACAATTTTTCATATATAAATTCAAAAAATCGCTAAAAACAAATACAATTTACAGAGAGAACCATGGTTTTCTAACCACGGTTAAGAGTGGTTTGGAATATTGCTTACGACTTCCATTTGAAATCTGCGGCGTTAGTCTCAAGGATGTCTGTCCACTCTTCCCACATTATTTCTGAAAAGGTCTTCCAGACCATTCATTCTCTTCTGTTAGTGGGGACTGGGGAGAACTCTCTCTCCCTCACGTGCTCTGTAAGATGAAAGATGATGAAATACAAGAGACCAGTCATCTTTATCAATGAGAGTAGATACTCTTTTCCTTTTGCAGAAATCCACTTTCAAAGATTCCGAGGCTTGTATAAGAAAGTGAATTAAAAGGTTGGTTATATGAGATGAAGGATGGTCTTTTATGAATATCTATTTTTTAGAAGTCAATTTTTTATAGAATTTGAAAGAAAAAATTCATTTTTAGCCAACTGAAGTTGAAGATATTCTAAGAAGGCTTCAATCTCAACTTCAGGAAAACAAAAAAAACAATAAAATAAGAAACGACAAGTTCAATCAAAATTAGGATCTTCAGCCACGCACCCACGTGCCCAGAATTATGTATGCACAAATGATTTGTAGACAAGTTTCTTTCTCGGGGGAGAAACCAAGACTTTTACACGTGCCCACTTCACCTGTTGTATCTATGCTATGGGTGTAAGAATTTCCAGGTGGGCTCCTCAAATACTCATAAAGAAAAAGAATGCCCACGACTAGGAGAACTTGGAGGGTTCAGGTGTGAACATGTAATGGAGAATGAGGTTAAATTGAGGTTTTTTCTCGTGATTTTTTACTCGTCTTCTCATGATGGTATTATATACATCTAACCATTCCATCTTATATTCACATTTTTACCTATGAATTTTGAGGAATCCAATGTATTACTCAATACTTGAACCTATGAATTTTGAGTTATGTGAGTTCCTTGTCACCATAAAAATGGGAATGATAGGTAGGTTTGGGACAACGAAAAAGGACAAAAAAATGTCTCTGAACCCTCTTATAATTACCCAAATGCCACTAAGCATTACACATTACCACTTTGATGTGGAGAAGGGAAATATCCTGATGTTCTGAATTTCTGATGGATTGTTTTAGGGTGTGGATGTTATCCATGATAAAAAAAAAAATAACAGGATACATGAATGGATTGTTAGAGAGTTTTTAGAAAGTAGTTAAAAAAACAAAAAAAACAGGATTGATGAATGGATTGTTAGAGAGTTTTTGGAAAATAGTTAATCCTTCGTGGGTGAGATTTTTTTTACGTGTGGAAAATCACGAAAAATCCAGCATAAAATTTTCATAGGTAATAACCACTGTCCTTAGGATACAAAAAGTTACGCCATGGAGGCTCGAACTTATCACCTCCCACTTCCTATGACAGGAGGTTACTCAGTTGAGCTGCAGAGATTTTGGAAGTTGGAAAGATCTGGTTCATGATCATATTATTATCTAAAAATATAGAAAATTCATGTAAAATTTGACCAAAAATAGAAAAAGAGATTTTACGATTAAACTTGGTGAGTTTAATTGATATGGTCGAGATTTCTTATAGGCAAGTTATTCTAATACGGGCAAAAATTGTTAGGAGACACGTGATGGAGTGAAATTCTCATTTTACCTCTAACGATATACCGTTCATCAAATATATGTGTACCGATAACATGCCGCTCTACCTATATGTTATGCATATCGGTACACCAGTGTTTTATTAGCGGTACACTGGTAAGAGTAAAATGGGAATTTCACTCCATCTCATGTCTCCTAACAAATTTTGCTCGTGTTAAGATTGACGTCTTTTCTTATATTAATATCTTAAATAAAAAAGCATTGTATAAAATTATGTGAATTGAAGGAAGAGTTATTCGCTATAAATATTTTACCAATGTTACTTGTGCTAAGCGTGTGTCTCCTACTTAATAAAAGGTTTAGTCTAAATTTAAAAGGAAAAATAATGATTTTAACAATTGAAATTTATTGTAGAATAGGTCTTACGTGGAGCCTTCAAGTATGTAAAAAATGTCAAGACATTTTATAATTTTCCTATTTAGCATTGTAATTGAAAGAAATGAAACTTTTTCTCTGTGAAGCTAACTTAAGAATCCATTAAAGACATCTAAAATAGATTGAGTCGACAATTCTTATTTATGTAGTTCTTAATTCAAGATCAAGATTAGGACTCAATCAATCATGGGGTTTTGATCAATCAAGATATTCGGTGGTCAATTAGATGAATTAGATAATTATTTAGATATTTATTTTATGATTAGGACTTCAAATTTAACGATTACATTAATTAAATAGTTTATTGGACTCTAGGTTAGTATCATGATAGATGTATATTTGATTTAATAGAACTATTTTCTATGGAACATAGTTGTTAGACCCTAAAATATTATCCCACATGGTAGTTTATAAAGAATTCAACAAATATTAAGTAATGTTTGTAGAATTTTGGATTCAAAACACTGATTTGACTAACTCAATTATGAGCTTTAATGATTTAATTTTAATTCCAATAATATATCACTTTATTAGAGATACCAATATATAAAATTAAAATAGAGATGATTGATATTTCAACTATAAAAAGTAATTTTCTTTTAAACAACTTTATCCATTTGATTTAAACAGATAAAATCTATTAAAATATTAAGTAAAACATGCTATCAATCCATGTAAATAATAAAAATTATTTGTTAAAACAATTTATTTATTTAATAAAATGGATTCATATCAAATAAATTTCAAACTAAAATAAATCTTACTAATATTTTATTTAATAGAGTTATTATAAAAATAAATTTCAACCTAAGAACTTAAAATAAAACTCTGGCTATCACTTTGAACAAGGGGCACAAAATTTTATTAATCTATTTAAAAAATGTTAAGAGTTGGAAGGTATTAAGTTCGAGCACTCATGACTTAATTTGTTGTACTCTAAAGACAGTAAGTGTCACCCATGAAGGTTTTACGCAAGTTTCCTGCAGTTTTTTACACATAATTTTTTTTTTTAAATTAATATTATAGTATTTTTTGAAAATTTTCTTACATTGTTAATCGTATTACTCGACTTTTCAAAAGAAGAAAAAACTGACCCGAACTTATCGGACGTTTCAAACGGTAACTTACTGCAGACAATTTCCGAAAAGTTAAAAGTACATAACAGTATGACACCATTGCTTTACAAATTACAAGACAGTGTGGGTACAAGTAACGTGGAGATCCTCCCACCTCTTGGGAACGTCACGACAAAGACGTGGCTGGGTGGTTTGTAATTCTGTCTAAGATTAAGTAATACACACATCGCAAGGAATCAATAAACAAATAATATCAAGGGATTTACAACGTGACCCTGCAGATAGGCTAAGGGGTAGAAAGTGGCTTCGTGTGTTCTGGAACGAAACATTTTTAATTTTTTATATTTTGAATATTTATTTCAAAACACTAATATATTAATCCAGTTATTCAAATACTTTATGATTTTTTAGATTTTTTTTTTACACTTATAATATGTAACTTGTTTACAGCTAATTTCAACAATTTTCTTTTGAATAAAGTCAGTCATCTTATCTGTTTAGAAAGTCTTCTAAATTCATAAGATATAGTCTGAAATTTGACTTTGTTATCACTTGTTAGGATTTAAATATTCATTTAAGAAGACTAGTCCATTAGGTGATGTGATCTAAATTCTTTATAAATTTATAAATCTCCCTTGTTCCAATCAACCCTAACAACTTCGATCTTTAAAATAAAGAACCAAGGATAAGTATAGGCACAGGGAGAAGAAGAAGAGAGAGAAATAAAAGCCACATTAGAGAAGAAGGGATAGGTTTCGAATTTTGAGTCAAATGAATTAATAAATTTTATCAATTTCTTTTCTAATTGAATTGAAAACCTATCAGGATTATTTGATTGACTAAATTTTTAATCTAATTTAAATTTCAAAATTTATATGTAATTATATGCTACCATTAATGCATCTGCGTCAATGGCTTACTGTGTCCTTATGCATGTAGTATTTTAGTATTTTTGTTGTAACCTATAAAAGAGTAGATCTTACTTTTCAACTAATTAAAAGGGAACATACAGACTCATACACAATTATACAAGATTTTAATCACTTAGAAATATATTCTCTGTTTAAAAAACTCTGACTGACAGTATTATTATAGCTCGATTCGAGGGTCGGCCGTGAGATCCCCTAAAATCTCATGGGCCTAAACGAAGTGAGATTTCAGAGGCCCTTTGTGACTGTTATATTAAGGAGTTTAACTGTGTAAGAGCCCTTTCTATCTGGAGATCCTAGGCTGTGGTTTACGCCGTCTATATCTAAAACAGGCCCTGACTTTCGACCCTAACTTGAAACCATTGACATATTCGAGTCATTATTCTGACAGGCAATGGTGGTACAATCATTCAAAGGATAGTACTGCAAAGAATAATAGATTGTCAATGTTTGTAAGATATATTTAGTTAAATAAACTTAACAAAATAGCAATATTTGTAGAGGTTTCATTGTCCTATACGAAATAAAAGGCCAGATATGCAAAACATTCAAACAAGATGGAATGGCCTATTGTTAAGTTTATATTCTAAAGGCAAAATCTCCCAAAAATAATAAAACTTTTTAATCTCAAATTAGTCATTGTGTATTTGTGCACAGAGAAACAACTCTATTCCGGGTCATCAATTGGACTAATATGTGGATTAAAACTTATTTCTGTTTAACATAAAAAGGTTTAGCTAAAAGTGATTTGTATTTTGTACAAATTGAATAGCCCTAACTTTTTTTAAGAGACATGTCTGCGATGGATGCAGAAGTTGGTCTATAAAAATGATTTATTAATTTTAAATTAATGAGATAAATAACTTACATGATAATAATATTGAAAAAAGAGATCGAAAGCACTGCCGGAGAGAGGAGAACCCGTCGGTTTTCGTACTAAAGAGATGAAGAGGAAATGTGCCATATCAAAATATGCCTTAATCATGCTCTGAAATTTCTCTTAATGATAATTGACAAAAGAATACAAAGAATAAGTATATATAAAACCCTTATGACGAAAAGACTAAACTACCCTTATGAAAAATACAATAAAATAATACAAACTCTAAAAAAAATAACAAATACTGATTTCTCTAACTCACAGTTGATTAAATATGAAAAAGAGAAGGAAGAGAAGGAAGAGAGCTTATGATATAGGTTTAAGAAAAAATAGAAATTGGTCAGAAATTTACAATTAAAGATTTTCAAAGTCTATATAAGACAATTAAATTTGGATAGAAGAAGTAGCTTTTTTATGGATATTGTAAAAGTAAAAAAATAATTAAATAAACTTTTTTTTAAAAGGAAATTCAAATAGTAGATAGTGAGGTTGCCTTTTGCTCAGAAGACTCTGTGCACAAGCTTCCATTTCCAAACAGAGAAAGGAAATGGGCAGACAGACATATACGAAGGAGGACGGTGGATTGGTGCCCCCACCCCCAGACTTGAAATAGACGTGATTCCTTGCAACTTTCCAAATGGCGATTTTAATGCATTTTGGTTTCTCCTGCAGAATCTTTAATGTATTGATTCAAAACAAAATAAATGTAGGTGAGGGGTAAATTTTGAAAAGAAGGGTTTTTGGAAGTGGAAGGGAGAGGTAAAAGATTGATTTTTTACCATCCTCTTATAGTCACTAACTGGGGTATAAATCTCTCCTTTAGTTACTAAGTGGAGTATAAATCTTAGTCGATATTAACGCTAGTACAGTCGATACACATTTATACGGTTGAAATTTGTCAAAAAAAATTTAAGAGAGAGAAATCTTGGCCAAGATCCGAGATACCAAGATATCGGCCGAGACATCGATATCTTGATAAAAATGAATTTTGTACCGTCGTTACCAAACAAGAGTAATAAAGGGTAACTCTCCATTACCTTTACATCCCTCTCGTAGTCTCATCTAAATGCAATGTATTAGGGCTGCAACTCGGGTCGGGTTTTGGCCTGACCCGCATGACCCGACCCGAGAAATCATTTGGGTCGGATCAAGAATTTCGGGCCAGTGGGTCGGGTCGGGTTAAGAAAATAACAACCCACATGAGATTCGGGTAGGACCAGGTTGAAGATTTTACAAGTTAACTCGATACGACCCGACCCGACTAGGCTAAAATTAGACTAAAATGGGTTCATAATGCGGGTAGGGTCAAAATTTGGGTTGATTCAGGTTAGAATTTGAGTCGGGTCGGATTCTAGAGTTCGAGTTGAGAATTCGGGTCGAATTCCATATATATCAACTCAAGTCGAGTTGAGTTTTAAGAAACTCGATCCGCCCGACCCGAGCCCTATCATGTATAGCTCAAAGACAACAATCACCAAAGTGGATTTTTTTTCCTACATTGATTCAAAATAAAATAAATGAATAAGTGATGTGGATAGGGCCATGTCGGCTTTAAAGACCATTCACATGCAGTAAATGTGTATGAGAATGAGAGAATGTGAGTCTAAGACTTATTTATTTCTTATGGAAAAAAAAGAGTAAAATAGTCTTGTTCTTGGTATGATGGTGCAGAAATCATTATCTATACTAAATTGACATTCATTTATCTTTTTCCACTATCTTATGCATAATATCTATGCTTATTTTGAACTCATCTAGAGTCACTCTTATTATTGATTAAAAATATATTTAAAATTGACTATATTTTATTTTAAAAAAAATTATAACTTTTTAAATTCAATAGACTTAGTTTTTTTTTTTTTTAAATCTTCTCTCTTTAAAATATATTTCATAATCACTCATTCACAGGGCCAAAGGCTACTTATGCTCATGGGTAATTTTGTACAAATGAAAACAATTGATGGTGGAAAATTGTTAACGTGGAAAAAATTAATAATTTTATCATTTCTCTTATAATATTAGATCTAAAGACATATGTGTCTAATGGAATGCAAAAAAAAAAAAATTTAAAAAAAAGTAGAAAAAATTAGTTTGATGGATCAATACAATTATATATTGGTGGATTCAAAAGTTATGATAAATAATTAATAATATACATAGAGCTCGTATAATGCATAATAAATATGATAGATGGTGGGTACTTAAATAAAAAGTTAATAAAGTTTAATATATCATTTAAAACAAATTATTGCAGAAATCAATCATTCTCAAATATTAAAATTTCAAAAAAGATTAGTCTGTCGAGTCTAAAACCTCTTCACTGATGTATGAAGTCTCTCGTAATTGGCTTGAAAGTTGAAATCATTGCACTTTAAAGTTAAAATTAAGTGAGTTCTAATCTTGAAATAATTGAGTTGTAAGTTTCTTTAATTTCATTTTGGATGAGATAATATAGAGGAAATTATATAATTTAGAGATTACTGATTTTCTTTATCAAAACAAAAAGTCTTACTTAGACATAATTAGTAACTAAATTTAAGAGAAATAATAAGATGGACAATTGCAAAAAGTGAAACGAAGTCCTTAATTTTATTTTATTTTAATTAAGTGCCTATATATGCTTATTGGAATTAATTTTTAAACTCACAATAATTATTTATTTTAATTTATGTAAAATTAATTCTCGATATTACCATTTCATTCTCGTTCTCAATCTTAAGTGAGATTCATGTCAAGACATCGTGTATATCTTAAAATACCACCCTAATTATATCTATGACAATTTATGAAAGAAATTTGTAAGACTTTGATGAGATTTGCATGGAATTTGTGGAGGCAACTTTAAAACTAGGGGCAGAATTATCAAATATCAATTATTACTAATTATGAATACAAATATATAGGTGTGATGAAATCATGGGTGCAAATATTGGCCAATAGGTATTGTATCGACCATATAGGATATTTCTCGGCCGATATCCATAATATCAGTCATTTAAAAAAAAAAAAATCAAAACGGTGGTGAGCCCGAGTTGATATCTCAGCTGATATCGGCCGATATTTTCGTTTTCATTTTTTTTAACCTTTTGGATTATTTATTTATTTTTTAATTCAAAAAAATAAAATAATAAAAAATACCAATATTTACAAAAAAAAAAACACACACAAAAGAGGAGAGAGAATTTTATAGGCCGATATCTCAGAGTGGCCGAATTTTGCACCGTTGTGTGATGTGATGAATATGAATATATAAATAAATATTACTATCATTTCTAAATTCTAATATAATTTCTTGTAATTCAAAACTCATCTTTTATATATTTAGGCTTCGAATTTAAAATCAAATGCTCAAAGGGAAATCTTTTACTATTGAATATTGAATATGAATTATTTCTTGATTTTTTTTTTCAAATATGTTAAATTAGATCCCAAGAAAGTCTACATATATTTTTGTTAATTTAAATTTATAATTTTATATGAGAATTTCTGTGTATATACAACATCATAATGTTGTTTTAAAAAAAAAAAAATCATCTAATTCACTTTCTAGTTTCTACCATAATAAAACTTCAAAAAATTGAAAAACATGATAAACTATGGTATAAATTTCACAACAAGTTACCTAATTAACTCTATACCTTAATAAATGGGTGAAAAGAGTGAAGAATATTGTAAATCACTTTCATTTGAACCAAGCATGTTTCAACTAAAATTATACATACGAAATACGAGTACGAGAACTACATAACGAAACTTAGTACGAAAACTGAACCCAATTCGTTCTGTTTTCCCACTAGATCCATAATGTTCCTCAACTAAAGTTTACCAATTTATAATGCTACTAAACACTAATTATTAATATACCTTATATATAAGTAATTAATAACACTAAATTAAGATAGCGATCTTCATTCGACACTTTTGTGTAAACAAGTTCGGGAATTAGTGGATTTCTCACTTTACCTTTCACCCCTATCGTAAAGATAATTTAAAAAATGAATTACCGGCTAGCCATTCTGGTTTGTTAATCAACTGTGGATTTTTCCTGCGTTTGGCTCCGATTTTCAAACGAGGCCGTTTCTCAACCTATTTCTACAAACATGATATCAAAATTCATCGATTTTGAATTTTATGAACTCTAGAAGTGATTTTAAGTGAAAAATGATATAGATTTTGACTTAAAAAATCGTACCCAAAGAATTTAAGAAAAATGGACTTCCCTTTTAATTATTTGAGTATGATTTTTGAAGTAAAAAACTATACTCTTTTTACTTAAAATCACTCCTGGAGTTTAGAAAATTCAGAGTAAATAAGTTTTGATACCTTCTTTGAAAACCCAAGTCAAATGTGGGAAAAACCCACACTTAATAAATGAACAAGAACGGCTTGCCACTTTAGAGTGATCGGCTCGTTGATAAATACACTGATTTTTTACTATACGATAAAGTAGGGCTGAAACTCGGGTCGGACAGGACGGACTTTGATAAACTCAATCCTAACCCGAGTGTAAGCATATTCAACTCAACCCGACTCGACCCAAATTGTTAATCCAATTTAGTCAACCCAACCTGATCCGAATTTCTAAAACACTGAACGTGACATCCGACCCGACCCAAACTGTGTGTATTTCTGGCTTTCCTTCTTATTCAGGAAGCTAATCCACTTGAAATGCAGATACTGTATCAAAAGTATGACCTTGAAAATAACCCGGCAACGAAAAGAAAGAATGGATTCAATTAAGATCTAAAGTATATGAAAAATGTTATTTTTTTTTTAAAAAAAGTACAATAAATAAGCTAACAAAGCATATCTTTTGACTTTTGTAAAAGATGGAATAAGATAACAAGAAACAAAAATGGCTTCAAATTCACATCACCTGTGAGACCTGCAAAACAACAGAATGAGATATTAGAAAAGAAAATAGAAAATAAATAAAAACTCAAAACTGCCTAAACCTAAATGGAAAATAAAGATAAACAATAAATACGAAGAAGAAAAGGAGACGTGGATCTACAATCTTCACCTGAAAAATCCAAAATCCAAACTCCTTTAAATTACAACGGGAAAGAATGGGTGAATGGTCGAAAGGGGCGAACCGCGAAAGAAAGGGATGAAAAGAGGCTGCTGTCTCTAGGGTTAGAGACTCAGAGAAAATTGTTCACTTTTAGATTAGAAACTTAGAAAATTAATTTTATAGTTAAGAATTCGGGTCGGATTTTTTACGACAGATTTTTTTCGGATCGAGATGAAAAATTCATGGCCCAATCTAACTTGAATTTTATTCGAATTTTTTTTTTTCCTAACCCAACTCAATCCAATACCCTAATTTCTATAATCCCACCTACACTATTTTCGAACCGATTAAGTCGAATCAAGCCATAACCCACCCTACGTTTCAACCCTTATTATACATAGCGGTAAAATGGGAAATCCTAATTCGTTAAAAGCTGTTTTTCTTTTCGAGTGCAAGCTAGTAAGTACGAACAGTAGCTTTCGGCCACAACAATCAAGTGGTGACATGATTGATTGGCATATGACAATAATTTTGCCGCTTTTCAACGTATGCCACGATTCCGGTATCTTTTCCGTCCAATTATAATTTCCCTCACTCCTCTAATGTTCTTCGTGCTCTCGAGTGCACTTCTAAATGTATGCTCCCATCCATTCAAATATGGCGAATTACAAATCATTCAATTCAATTGTGATGCATATATGCGTCCAACCATGATTTTTTTGTCGTTGTTAAATCTCACTTCACCCTAATTTTTTTTTTTCAAAATCTTGATCTAATTCTGAATTAACTAATGGGCTTTTCAATTTTTTTATTTTGATTATAAAAAATAATAACATTTAAAAGACAATAGTTTAAAGTGTATGTGTGTAAATAATTGAGTTATTGACAAATTAGTTAAATCTCATTGTGAATATCAACTCTAGATAAATTGATAAATAAATTTAAAATAATATTCTGATAAAACTTTACTTTATTCATTCATTTCAATTTATAGATTTTTCTCTAAAAAATTTGGATCTTCATTTTCTATCATATTCAGTACATGAATGAATGTGATCCTTTTTTCTAAACAACATAAACTTTCTTATTTAAATAATTTGAAATTTTGAGAAGAGAAGTAAAATTCACAAAAAGGATTACACATTCCACATGGATAAAAATTGCTATAAAAATTCAATTTTATGGATAAAAAATTAGATTTACGGCTCCAACGTTGATGATCCATTCCACATTATTATAAATTATAAGAAAATTTGATTTGACCACTGTACTTTCTCTTGGAAAGAGATGGTGTGATCTAATTTTTATATTTTATATTTTGTCTTTTACTTTAAAAATAAATATAAAGGATAAAATAAAAAAATTTATAATAATATCACTACTTCTCGTTGAAAGCGAAAGTATAACTTATTTGCTGATCCACGTTCTCTCCAGTAATTGAGAGCTCCTTATTATTTTTTAATCCTAGAAACACTCGCTTGAATTGTCGTGTAACCATTTTGTACACGTTCAGTGTCTGCTCCTCTACCTTTCACGTTAAACTGAAAATAATAATAATAATAATATAATCAAATATTAATACATCAACGATTTGAAATATATTTATAATATATATAAATTATTTTTTAAGAAAAGATAAAAATATATTGTGTTGGTGATATGTTGTTGATAAGTATCATCTCTATAATATTTTGATTTAGTATTTTGATGACATGTGATTAAATTAGACATATAATACGAAAGGTATTAGAGAGTCAAAAATTATTAATTAGTTTGACTTGATTTCTATTAGAATATTTTAACTATCATCTTTATAAATTAAATTAAGTTATTATACAAATTTTTATTTTAAAATTTCAACTAACTTCAAAAATGAACCGATTCAATAAAATTCAGAAAATAATATTATATTTGAAGAGGTTTAAATTAATTATAAATAATAACAGGGGGCATTCATTTGAATAGGATATCTATGGAGCTTTCGGTGCATATGGGCTACTCTAGTCCTTCATTTCCATTAAATGATTTCACTGGATTGGTTTGATGATACAATGCAAACTCAAGGGTATTTTTATGAGAAAATTATGAGAATATTGATATTTTGTATAACACCGTATATTGGTATATCTTTTCATCATTTAAATTACGAAAAATAGATAAAGAATAAGTCCAATATCACTAGTTATCCTCACAAAACTAAGTTACCAGTACTCTTCAAAAGCTTTGTTTGGTCTAATTATGAAATCCATAAATAAAATCTTGTAGCTGTGAATTAAGTTTATTTCTGGCATTGGGTTTTGTTTCAACCCGTTTCAGATTATTCTGAGTCGGCTCTACATGTTCCACTCTACAGATTTCATATTTTTTATTTTTTTATGAATATCTAAAATTCATTAGCTATAATTGGGAAAAAAATAATCTAAAATTCAACTTATAATCACTTAATGTTATTAGTCAAAGTAATTAGACGGCCTTAATGCAAAGACCTTTTTTAACTTTGACAACTGAGTTCGAATAGAAATTGAATTTTGAACTGAAGTTTGGCCTAATTATAGTCTATGGAGTGTATATTCGATTCATATGATTTATTTTAAATTTATGTGATGAAAAGTAGGGAAAAAATGAAATAGAATCGGTCATCCATGTGTCTTGTATTTTGATCTTCGATTTTGAATAATATGATAATTCTAAGTTTAATTTTTATTAAAGCAAAATATGTATATTCTAGAATTAATATTTGATAACTAGACTATTATGAATTGACATTATAATTATAAATAATTATTAATTTTTAATTATGTTGATTAGTATAAAGTTATATAACCAATTAGTTTCAATACATTTATAAGTTTTTAGTAAAGAGTTAGGGTTCTGTCGGTTATGATTTCAAAACGCCTTATCCCAAAATTTCGAAAACTCAAACAATCGTAAACAGTAAACAGTAAAGAGTCCGATGGGCTCACGGACCGTCCGCGGCCCGTCTAAAAATAAATGGACAGTCCGAGTCCGAGTCCACGGACCTTAGGTCCGGCCTGTATACTCATTTGTCGGGCCGGGTCGGACGGTCCACGGGCCGAATCCAGGTCCGTTTACACCCTTAGTTTTTAGTATTTTCTTTATTTTATTATATTTTATTTTTTGAGGATTTTATATCATGGAGCACCTAATCAGTAATGACAGCTCTCGTGAGTTGTTTTATCATTTGTTTTGTGTAAAGCTATTCTCGTTCATTATTAGTAATTTACACTGGACCTTTGTTACGAAGGTGACAGTGGATGAACGGCCCAAATTGATCCACGTATTATTTTACTCTAAAAACTGAAGTTTATTTTGAATGATTGGTGACATATACTTACACATTTCAATTTAATAAAGTAGTAATATCATCAATGCCACTACCACTCTTTTCATCTGTGATCAATTTTTATAGAGGAAATCGTACTATTAAGAGTGACTGACATGAGGAATTTGTTAATTTTGAAATATAAATATATCTATTAATTTTAAATTATATGAAACTTATTAATTATAAATTAAATGAGAAAAGCGTAATAAATGTTTTTTTTTAATTATCTTTTTTCATTTGATCTATTCAACATTAAATTTAATAGTTTTACAGATTTTAGAAAAGAGAATTTCCTCTGCATCTTAGTTTATAATCTATTTTAACTATTTTAAACATTTATCAGGGTAATTGAAATTCAATAAACAATAAAACATATTGATGTGATATTTTTAAATATTCACAAAAAAAAAATCAGTCTATAATAAAAAGAACACATATATGTATATTTATATTAAAAATTAATAATCAATTTAAACTTTTAAAATGTGATCTTCCTAGGGCTGAAATCGGGCCGGGTCGAGTTTTTTAAAACTCAATCGGCCCGAGTTACTAATATATGGAATCCGACCTGACTTGATCCGAACTTTTGACCCGACCCGACCCAACCCGAATTATAACACCATTAAGCCTGAAACTCGACCGATATGTTGAATCTACTTTAGTCTACTTTTTATCAGATCATGCCGGATTGATCAGATCGGGTCGGATTAAGTTAAAAATCTCTCAACCAAACTCAACCAGAATTTAATGTGAGTTTTTGACTTCTCAACCCGACTTTCATAACTAGACATGCATAGTTTTCAGGTTAGATCGTGGGTTCGGATTAAAATCCGTCCCGAATTTCACTCCGAGATCTACCATATCTCAAATGTCACTGTTTATTATTATTTTTATGATAACGACAAGAATTTTGTATTAAAAATAACTTGTTTATAGGACCTGCAACAGACATTTTTAACATTTATCTAGATATTCAATGAGATATGAGCCAATGATTTAGATTTAATAATAAAGATGACTGCCACCTGTCACATTGTTTATAATTTAGTAGTGCCTCTAAACAGGTGATGCACAATGTGAAAATTATTTGATTTGACAAATGGTGGTGTTCTCTCTCTAAATAATTGGACAGTTTGTATTCCTTTTCCTTGATATGAGTGAATGTGAGGCCGAGGCTTTAGATAACAAAGAAGCAAGTTGCTTTTGAAGCGACGCGTGTTGGTTTTGGAATCTGTTCACCTCACAACCATGTGGACGGCAGTGCATCTACCCATTCCCTGCTTCTGCTGGCCGTCCGTTTGTTAGGTGGATAAATAACCTTGGCAGTTTTCACACCCCTTTTGCTACTTCTCCTGTTAAATTAAACCTTCATCTGCATTATTATGTCTATGGGTGAAATTTGGGTCGAATTTTAATTTTAAAAGTAAAATCTGACTTGAGAAAAAAACGGTATAAAATTTGATGAGACGTGAGTGCACTAACTTATAAAAAATAGTAATTATGTTTAAAACTAAGATCAAGTCGGGCCGAATAAATACTTGAGTTTAGTTGGATTGAATTTGAGTAATTCAAATTGAGTTGAATAAATTTCAATAAGTTTTGACATCGGTTGGCCTTGCTCTCGTCATTCAAGTCAGTATGTAAAAAAGGATGATAAAACTATATAAACACAATTGCATGATTGAGGGGCCATCAAAAGACCAACTCGCTCGACACCCCTTCTTATTTCTCCTCTTAAATTAAACCTTCATCTGCATTATAACTATGGGTGAAATTTAGGTAGAGTTTTAATTCTAACTATAAGATATGACTCAAAAACCAGTGAGTTTGGATTATGTATTAATGTATTTTGAGTTTTGCATGGTTGAAAAGATCATATGAAATTTAAGTCAGATTTAATTATTTCATGTAAAATTAATTTGATCTGATTTGACATTACTCGATTTAACTCGAGTATCTAGTTATAAAATAGTACCGATTAAAATTAAAACTCAGTTTAAATCAAGTCGGACAAACACTCCACTTTACTCCGGTCGAATTTGAATAATTCGAATCTAACAATTAGAATTGAGTCTAATCAGCTTCAATCAGTTTTGGCATTTGTTGACCCTGCTGTGAATGGCTCGTCATTCGGATCAGTAAATAAAAAATAACAAGAATAGTAAGTCTATATAAACACAATTGCATGATTGAGGGGCCATCGTGACAGCAACTAGGCCCCACACCCACACTCCTAGTGGCACAGCTTTGATTTACTTTATCTCCTCCACGTTGTGCATCACCACCTTCAAGGTCTCTATAGTCTATATAAACCCATCGTCTTCCCCTGTCTGTCTGTCATCCCATTCCCATTAACATTTTAATCTTTGCACCGCCACCTTCTCTCCTTCATTCATATTACGTAGATCTATATTATACCAGTGAGGACGGAGAGTCTGTCGTGCGTGTGCGTGTGGGCGTGCGATATATTTGTAAAATGGCGCCCAAGAGAGAATACAAGGTGAAGGACATTTCCCTGGCGGACTTTGGGCGGATGGAGCTGGAGCTGGCGGAGGTGGAGATGCCGGGTCTGATGGCATGTCGGGCCGAATTTGGCCCGTCTCAACCATTCAAAGGTGTCCGCACCACCGGCTGCCTCCACATGACGATCCAGACTGCTGTACTCATCGAAACACTCGTGGCCCGCGGTGCCGAAGTCCGCTGGTGCTCCTCCAACATTTTCTCCACCCAAGACCATGCCGCCGCCGCCCTCGCCCGCGACAGCGCCTCCATCTTCGCCTGGAAGGGCGAGACGCTGGAGGAGTACTGGTGGTGCCTAGACCGGTCCCTCGACTGGGGCCCTGGAGGTGGGCCAGACCTTATTGTCGACGACGGTGCAGACACCATTACGTACGTCACGGAGGGGCTGAAGGTTGAGGAAGAGTACGAGAAGACGGGAAAGATACCTGACCCGAATTCCACTGACAACCCCGACTTCAAGATCATTCTGTCAATGCTGAGGGACGGCCTGAAGGTGGATTCCAGGAGGTTCCACAAGATCAAGGAGAGATTGGTTGGTTTGTCGGAGGAGACAACAACCGGCGTCAAGAGGCTATATCAGCTGCAGCTCAGTGGCAAGCTTCTCTTCCCCGCCATTGCAATAAATGATTCAGTCACCAAGAGTAAGGTATAAATCCAACCTCTCCTCTTCCATCTTCACCGCTCATTTTTACAACTTCACACATGTCCTCACACCCTTCAGCTTCACGTGAAACTGCTCTCACTTTATAACATTCATGAAGTTGAACTTAAAGAACTAGTCATAAGAAAATATCATATAAAATTATTGATTTCACAAATCAAGCATAGTAATACTTTTTTTTCACATCACCTTTATTATAAATAGATACTGTCAGAGAATAAATCACACTGATTCAAATTTCTTCTAATTCAATGTTAATATAGGCACTTGTGTTTTTATAAGACAGGACACCAGATCAAGAGATTAAATTCTTACAGTTTTCTTTCAGTATCTTATGTTTTTATATTAGAATATCACTACTCAGGTGTTATATCAAAAGACCATTGCGTGCATCAGAACTCAAATTTCTTGTATAGTATTTTCTAAAGAATGTCACCAAACTGATAAACAAAAGAAGTTCAATTTGATAACAAGATGGTTCCCATGTAGGGCTGCAACTCGGGTCGGATTTTGGCCGGACTCGCATGATCCGACCTGAGAAATCATACAGATCGGGATGAGAATTTTGGGTCAGCAGGTCGGGTCGTGCTGAGAAAATAAAAACCCGCATAAAATTCGGGTCGAGTTGGGCTGAGGATTTTATAAGTTATACCGACTCAGCTAAAATTAATCTAAAATGGGTTCAAAATGGGAGTCGGGTTGTAAGATTCGGGTTGATAATTCCAGTCGGGTCGGATCGAATTTCGTATATATCAACTCGGATCAGATTGGATTTAAAGAATCCGACCCACCCGATGCGAGTTACAGCCCTAGTCCCATGATCCGACAAACTCATTGAAATGATTAGTAGAAAATCTAAGAGAATAAAATAATGAATAAACACCTCAAGTGTGTTTTCATCAATTTCCATTTTTTTTTAAATATAAAATATAAAGATATTTAAATGATATTTAATTGTATAATTATTATATTAATAATTTATCCTTTAATTTGATAAGTTTAGAATATTCAATGTTTTTTTACCAGGAATAATGGATACTTTTTATTTTTTTCTATTTTATTATTAATTAAGTGGTGATATGATATATGGGTTTCTCTTTTTATAAAAGTAAAATGATAAATAATTATTAAAATAAAATTATTTCATAAAACTCATGATGTTAGAATAGACGGAAACTGGTCACGTGTTGCCAACATCACACTTGTCCATACGCACCTGATCAGGTCTCCCACACATTTGGATTCTCCATGGAAGTACACTTTCAGAGGATGTGTTACCACCAGAGGTTAAAAATTCTGCCGATACGAATCCAAGTACACTTTTAGAGGATATGTTACCACCAGGGTTAAAAATTCAGACGAACGTATCGGACGAATTATGTCGGATTTTCAACCACCGATCTATATCGTCGATATGTATACTATCGGCTGCACACAAAAAAATTGGCTGATAGGACCGAATTTTTACCGATAATTCGGTCATGATATCGGCCGAATTTTAAAAATTCAGTTATTTATTATTTTTTTTAAAAAAGCCCTTTTTTTTTAGAAAAATCGGATGAGAAAGAATGGAAGAAGAACAAATAAAATATGGAAAAAAGATTGAAGAAAAAAATCGCTACACCTTTCACAGCTTTCTTTTCTCTTCTTTTTCTTCTTTTTTGATGGGAAAAATCCAGAGAGCAGCGGCGGCGGCTACGGTTTCATAGAGAGAGTGAAAGAGAAAAAAGGTATTAAAAGATGAGCATTAGGATTTTTAAATGAAAACACTTTTTTATGAAGAGATAAAGACCTCCTAAGGAAAGTCGCGTCTGCCTCTTACATTTTTATCATTTATCAAAAATTTAGTGGAAGTAATATTTTTTTTATTTGAAATATAATATTTACTTATACTAAAAATAAAAAGTATAATATTTTCTTTTATTTACCTTATTGTAATAATTTAATATTATATTTATCATCTAATATTTTTACCAATGTCATTATTATTAAAAGGTATTTTTTATTTTTATTATATCAATTTAACATAATTAACTATAGCTAATAATTTTTTCTAATAATTTTATTTATCTAATTACTATTAATGAAAAATAAACTCTATTTTCTCAAATGAAAGAAAACATTATATTATTATGTATGACATTTGTGTGGTTATCAGTTCAAGTGATTAGGACCCCATTAATTTCATTTTCTAATATTTTTCTACATTATTATGTAATTTTTAATCATTTAATTATTATTATTTTTTATTTCTATAATTCATAACTTAAAATAACACTCATTGACTAAGAAAATAAATTATGAAATTAAATCTACAAATTTTCTTCATTTATCTGCTTGTCCTTGTAATTTTCACCATTTTATTACTAATTATATAATTTCCCGATATCGTAACTTCAAAAATATATTAGAAGATGTTAATGTCCGATATTTTATAAAAAAAATTACATATTCAATAAGCCGATAATTATCTGCATTTACTGTAATTTTTTTGAATTTTTTTTTTAAAAAGAATGGCCAGAAGAGAGAAAAAATTCGGCCGATATATCACATTTGGGTGCTTTAAGGACAATATCCCGCTGTTTCTCATTTTATTATGGGCAAGTGTGATGTGACTCTATTTTAAAGTTTTAATATGTATTCGATTCTATTTTCAGTATAATCAAACTGTTTAATAAACAACTCAAGTTAAAATAAAAATATATATTTATTTTTTTACTTTTCAGAAATAAGATATTAAGGTGAGAGAATTTCTTTCTTTCAATTGAAGTAATGAAAATATAATGTTGTTTATTTTATTATAGATAAAAATATTCTATCAGAGAGTTGTAAAAAGAAAAATCAAGAGTCATTTTTAACTATCATAATTGACTACATCAAAATTAATAGAGAATGGTCATTAATTTTGATGCAATTTGATCTTAATTTTAATTTTTTTCTAACTTTTTGTAATTTTAATTTTTTATTTCACAAAATAATTGTTTCATTTATATTAGAGTAGTATAAACTGTGTTAAAAATATATAAGATCATATGAAGTAGTACCCTACATTGAGAGTTCCTTTAAGACAACTTAAATGGAGCAGAGAGAGAGTATTACTTTCAACTCCATATTTAATGCCATGGACCCATTGATTTACCACGTTCTTCGCATTGATCTTAAAATAGTCAATTTCAATGGTAAGTGGACCCTTCGATCAAATAGGACAAGCTTTTAGTCGATGTAGGCCTCTAAGTTGATTTATAGCATAAGATAAATATTGAATTAGCTTATGTATAAAGGAAAAAATTTAAGATTTTTTAGATTATTTCAATTAAGCTGACTTAATTAATAAATGCATTAGATCATGTATGGCTCAATCTTTTCATGAAAATATGAGCTAGATTTATATATAATCTTGGTCTAGTACTCTAATTATGTCAACTATTTAATAAATTTATTGAATTTCAAACAAGTCTAATTTTATCAATATTTAAATAAATAGAAGTGATTGAATTAGCCCTTTTAAGCATGGTACTTAGTTTGGGCAATTCATTTAATGACTTTTCCCGTTAAAAACTCGAGTTTATCGCGTCTGTCATTTTTAACTGTAAATTGAGAGATTTAGCCATTAAATTCTTTTTCAAATTTCCACCACATTATTTATTTTTATTATTTTTTAAATAATATATTTTTTGCTATATTTTCTCGTTAAATTCTCGATAAAAACTCGAGAATTTGAAAATATCTCGCTATTAACGGTCGTTAATGTCCCGAGAACGAGATTTGTGACAATGATGACAAGCAATGGTTGAATTCATTTATTTAAGTTAACTGGGATTGGGTTAACCCATTAGATACGTGGAAAAAATATAAATTAGGTTGGGTATCTCATTTAATAAATGACTTAAGATAGATGAGCATATTTAAAACTAGTTGGATTGGGTTAATGTGTTTAATAAATAAAGATGGTTTGATTAATTTATATAAGTTTTTCAAAATGTTTTGATGAGCCAATTTTTTGACCGTGAATATAATGTGAAAACAGTTCGATAACGTTTATGGATGCCGGCATTCCCTCCCAGACGGCCTGATGAGGGCCACAGACGTGATGATTGCCGGCAAGGTTGCGGTGGTGTGTGGGTATGGAGATGTTGGCAAGGGGTGTGCAGATGCCCTCAAGAGTGCCGGTGCCCGTGTAGTGGTGACAGAAATTGACCCCATCTGTGCCCTCCAAGCCCTCATGGACGGCATCCCTGTGTCGACAATGGAGGATGTGGCACCGGAGGGCGACATCTTTGTCACGACGACTGGAAACAGGGACATCATCATGGTGGAGCACTTGAGGAAGATGAAGAACAATGCCATTGTCTGCAACATTGGGCATTTTGACAATGAGATCAACATGGCAGGTCTAGAGGTATACCCAGGAATTAAACGCGTCACCGTCAAGCCGCAGACCGATCGATGGATCTTCCCCGACACCAACAGGGGAGTTATCATCCTCGCCGAGGGCCGCCTTATGAACCTCGGCTGCGCCACCGGCCACCCCAGTTTTGTCATGTCCTGCACCTTCACCAATCAGGTAAGTAAAAGACCTACATCCTTCCTCGATCTTAGATCAATTTCAACTGGAACAGAACATTTATTTTCTCTGATTAAAAACGTGTCCCAACTTGGCCATCAACCATGACTTGTGACTCAGTTTCTAACTCAGCCAAGGCAGTCGGGACAACTAATTTACAAAGCAACTCACTTGAGTTCGAGCTTACCCAAGTTGTCCAGGTAACTCATCTGGATGTCTTGCCGAGTCACTGAGTCGGTAAATCAGATGATGCCTAGTGAAAATATAACAGTGACCAACTGAGATCAACTGAAGACAATAAAGGAAAAGATAAAATAACAAGAAAATTGTAATAGTTTTTGAAAAATTGAACCGTCTTAAGAACCGATTCAAATCCAACTGAGATAAACTTCACGGTTCGATCCGGTTTTCAAAAGGAATCAGCAGAAAATCATTAAAAATCAAGTGGAATTGGCCGAGCGTCGACCAAATCAGCTCGGATCACCTCGACTGATTTTTTAAATCATGAAACCTATGAGTTGAACTAACAAGTGAAAGTGTGTCACATTGTGATCAGGTGCTTGCTCAGCTTGAGTTGTGGAAGGAAAGGGGCACAGGAAAATACCAACCAAAGGTACATGTGCTGCCCAAACATCTTGATGAGAAGGTCGCTGCTCTTCATTTGGGTAAACTTGGGGCTAAGCTCACCAAGCTCTCACCGGTTCAGGCCGAATACATTGGCGTTCCTGTTGAGGGACCTTTCAAGCCTCCCCACTATAGGTACTGAAAAACCAAAATTCGCATATGCCAGCGGCAGTGGTGGTGGCAACTGGGAATGCCTGGCTTTTCTTTCTTCTACTTTTTGTTTTCTTCTTCTTGGTCCTTTTCATGTTCGTGTGCTAGTTTTTTCCTTTCTCTTTTGAGGACAATAAGATGATTTGTAATAAGAAAGAGCTTAGAGATGAGCTCGTTTCTGATATGAGCCTGTGTTTTAGATGGAGTTGGCATTATTTGTGTATGGCTATTGATGCAGGGTAGGATAAGATGCCTACTCAATTGCTACCGGAAGCTCAAACACAATTCTAATACCTTGCACCGGGGGTCAAAAAATTCGATATCGGCCGATATATTGGCCAATACGATATATCGACCGATATATCAGCCGATATGATATATCGACTGATATTTTTCTCTTTTCTCCTTTTAAGGACCGATATCGGACGAGATATCGGCCGATATTGTGAATATTGGCCAAAACCATATCATATCTGCTAATACGATACGTATCGGTCGATATTTGGACCCCTGCCTTGTACCTTGGTCAAGACTCATGCGATTTAATGCAACTCATGACATTCACAAGTAAATCCAACTTACTTAAACCTAGACATTAATTGAATCAATTAATCTAAAAACACTCATGCTTGGGTTTTCAAAACAAATCTGATCAATTTTGTCAAAACCTTCCAACTTAAAATTCTAAATTTTTGAAACCAAGTTGTTTAGAAAAATTGGAAATTTAATTGGTTTTATCAAACAAAACCTGAATGGATTGTTTCCTACTTTGAAAAAAAAACCCAAATTAACTAACTGAAACTGATTGGTTTGGGAAAACACTTACTAACCTAGTACCCTTAATTGGGCCTCAAAAGGCTCGGCCTGAAGACTGAAAGGGATTCAGTCTATAAACGGTCCTGGTGTATTCATGCGGGCCTGATACAGCCGAGAACACTTCGGCCTGTTAAGCGAAGTCGGACATGGACTGTTTACAGTCCGCAGGTCAGGTTTGACTGTCTGAGTTCAACAGGCTAGGATTCGGACCTGGACCAATCTCAGAAAAGGCCTGACTAACAGGAATGGGCCATCGCCCAGCAGATGTTGCTGGCTCTTTATTGGGCCTGTCGGTAAGTCACCACAGATTCTTAATTCAGACCATGTAAATCAATCAAACAGGTTCAGAAAACGGGTTGAAACAGAAAATCAACACGTAATTTTATCTGAGTTAGTCCCCAAAACTGTTTGAAAAATAGGCAACCAAACCGAGTTTAATGTAAAATCTGGGCCTCCTACAGGAATCGAACGATTCAGTTAATCCAAACCTCAGTGGTCTCACTGAGTTGTTTAATTAACCGTCAGCTGATTAAATTAATCCCTAAAACTTAAACAAAGTTAAGGATTACCTGGGCTATGATGAACCGAACACCATTCCAAACTTTGCTGGCCTTGAGCGTGCAATCACTTGGATTCACAAGTGTTGGCCTGAGGAGATGGGCCTTGGCTTGCTTCCATGGGTTCGGCGTGAAGTGGCCTTTTGGATTGGATTGGATTGGTATTTGGGCCTGGTTTGTTTAGACATGGACTACGACCTTGGATTGCCCTGATTAGAAATGGGCTTGCACCTGAGCCTGGATCAAAATTATAACTTTGTACACCCTCCATGTGCCCGCATCACCTACGGTTCTTCAATGGATGTAGGGCCTCTATTGGTTAGATAAAAAACAAGTATAATTGTGGAGAAAAGCACTGAGTACTACTGGTTTAATATTTGAATTGACCATATGTACTATTATTTATATCATCACTCAACTAAATCTTTTATAAATTCTTTGAAAAAGTAAACCAGTGTACGTGAATTGAGACGTTTACAAATGTTTGTTAAAATAATCTCACCTCCAATATAAGGTGGGGATACCCATGTTGTTAAAAAAAGCCCTTTACGTCCCAATGCAACAAATGACCTACAATTTCACTATTTCATTTCAAATTTACTTTTGGACATAATTTTTAGCTCCACCCAAATATGAGAAACTAAAGTGGACATTTAGATAAGCTAAAATCTCAAAATTCAAACACTTATACAATTTTTACCCATCTAATATTATGGCTAGGAAATTACTAATTATAGTTGCAAAATTAGATGTCTAGAAATAGTATCTGCCTTTGATTTTTTTTTTTGGGGGGTAAATCTAGAGACTTAGTTTCATTTTTGTATGGTAAAATGGAGTCTTCAACTACAATTTCGGATTGTTGGGTAGAAATTCTGCACATTTTCTGTTTCCAGCCTGCTCTCTGACGGTTCGACCGACGGTCATCATCGGTCTCACCGATGTGTTGGTTGCACCAACAATCCAACATACTCTCAAATTTAATATTTAATTTATCCCCCCTTTCTCCTACAATTTCTACTTAGGTTTCTCCAAATCTGACTTTACGACATGTGCCCTATGAATGTGACCCCCACAGACTCTCCCTAATTCCCTGTACAACCGGTTAAACTCGAACACGCGTTAAGAGTTCAATTGTTTCAGGGGTTGCGTCATTACAGACTTATTGGACGGCAAGGGTCGATTTTTGAACAGTTAAAGCTTCTTCCAACGGGAATTTTTTGCATTTAATGCTACCCAACATTCTTATATTTGAAAATCTATAAATGCAAACATTAATGAACAGTAATAATTGTTCACAATCTAGAGAAATCTCACTCAAGCTCATATTTTCAATTTTACTTGCGAATTACTTCTCAGCCACACTTGTTCAAAGCCTTCAGTAACTCTTCGTGAGCTAAATTTGTACATCTTTGAGAGTTATTCTCGAGCCATAACTTGTAATTTTTTATTTTTCTTTGAGGGATCAAATTTGTAAAGGATTAATGTAACTCTAGCGGCGATAGGAGAGGATTCTTCTACTTCAACTCTAGATAGTGGTGTACTCCAGCTTTTAATGGGTTTCTTCTCCACCTTTAAAGGAGAAGTTTATTTAATTATCAAGTGAAGTACTTGATGCGAGGACTTAAATAAGAAAGTCGAATTTCGTTAAAATCCCAAGTTCATTCTATCATTCTCTTCTCATCTCCTCTATTTTATTCGTGCTTTTATTGCAAAATTACATTCTATTTTTCTAATTTGTGAAATCCAATAAATCCCAAAAGTTTTCATTAATCCAATTTGTGGGCAGCACCTTAGACGAAAAAATCATATTAAATTTTAAAAAAATATAGAAATACATTTGATCTAACATTTATACACTACATTAATATCCTAAATACTACATCAACCATTCCCCAAGACATTGCACCCAATTTAAACTTCTTCATCCATAGATTTAATTTCACCAAAATAAAAATTCATGAGAACTTTGCAAAGAAAGTTTTTCAAAAATGTAATACACAAAATCACACCTATATTACACTATGAATTGAATAATTAATTGAAAACAATAATTTATTTTCCAAAACCCCAAATTCTTTTAACCTTAGAGCAAAATTTGAATTAAATTAAAAAATTAGAAACAAATGCATGAGATCTAATATTTAAACGTCATATTTATCTCTTAAATACTCCATCCACCAGTCTCATACTTAAAAATCCAAAATTTTCACAACTTTATCCATGAATTTTGTTTTCCAACAACAACATGAAATGCAAGAAACATTCAACCTCTAATATGCTTTTGTAAAGCACAAATGAGAAAAAAAAAAGTTCCCTAGAAGTTAATATCTTGATAAATGAATCTCTTCTTTTAATGACGAGTAAGGTCAGCTTTAACGTCTACTTAGGCCGTCATGCTAAGATAAGTTTTAGATTTCTGCTTTTCGTCGAGATTAAGGATCTCAATGATAGAAACCTAAGATATCCAACCCGTAATTCTCTCAATAACTCTCAAGGAAAAAAAGAAAGATAACATTAATTTCAACAAGGTAATTTGTCCGAGTCAAAATTCACCAAAGAAATTTGGTGTGCAATCAAAAGCAAAGAGAACATGTACTTGTTATTCCGAATACAATAATTTAAACAATTAATTGAGATCCATAATTAAATGTCATGGAACAATTTATATGCATGCATGGAAATTATATCTGACACTACAATTTTATAAACATTGACCTTTTTAAATTCAATTTGGTTGATGAATTAGATTTCAATTAAGCAATTAGAATATGCAGGCCATGAACATTCAATTCATCATGCAACATAAAACCCACACTTTAAAGGAAATTTAATTCTAATACAAACACAAATCAAAATAAACAACCAAACTAGAACTTATCTCAACTTATGAGAGACTCTAAACTTTGCTCAAAGCAAAAATAAACTTCAGTTCAATCATGATGTGTGTATCTACAATGGTCGACCATGGCTGTATTTATAGTCATTTTAGCAACTAAAAAACAAGAAAAATATTATTAAAAAATAAACTTCTTGTCCTACGAAGCTTCACACGCCTAGGTCTTTCTAAATGGGCCTTATCCCATTATAGGTTCCAACCAATGGCTGAATGTCATTTGAAGAATATACATCATTAAATGACACTAAAATACATAAAATTATATAATAATCTGTTGAATACCTGATCAAAATTTTCCCTCAAATCTCAACCAGTAAAACAGGATTCTTGCCTTGCAAACAGCTTCTAAATCCAGGCCCAGATCTATCCCAGAATCATACACAGGCCCAGCTGATAAACTTACTGATTCAGCAGTGATTTTCAATCATTGATTTCAGATTATGCATGATTTCTATGCCTCAAATCAGCCCCATATCTGTTGTACACGTCCCAGCTAGCACTTGCTAAAATGGGGCCTTCCAATTTGGGCTCCAAACGATCCAACGTCCCAAAGCTTGTTGTTTTTTTCAGATTTCGGCCCATGTTCACATCCTAGGTGGAATCCACATTGGTATTGACGTGGCATCTGAGGTGTAATTCGAGTTGGCAGATTCAAGGCAACAAATTGACCTAAAGACATGGGCTTTGAGGCCCAAAACCTCTCCGAATAGACCCTGGCCCTTAAATTATTCAAATGGGCTTTAATTTTGTTACAAGTGGATCCATTAGGTTGTGTTTGAGGTCCCTGCTTCCCTCCGCCAATTCGTGCATAAATTCGGAGATACAATTCATCAATCTGATCTAATTGGGTCGGCTCGTCTTCGATCAGGCTTTTGTCTGGTTCAATGTCGACATCATCTTCAAAAATCCCATAAAAAATTGCAAGAATGATAGATCCAACTACTAACTCAAACTTAAACGGTGTAGATCTCACGAAATGGGTCGAAAGTCGCTTAAAATTGAGTTTGAAATAAAAAAAAAATAATTTTGGTGCTTAATGGGTTTCTTCCTCTCTCAAAACCAGGGGTCAAAATATCGGCCGATACTGTGCGTATCAGCCGATATAATTCGGATTTTTAGCCACCGAATTATATCGGCTGATACATATAGTATCGGTAGTAAAAAAAAAAAATTCGGCTGATATGACCGATTTTTTGACCGAATTATCAGTCATCATATCGGCCGAATTTTAAAAATTCGATTTTTTGCTTTTTTTTTTAAGAAAAAGCTTTTTTTATAATTAAATATCGGCCGAGATGACCAATATATCGGTCCAAATCTCGGCCGAATCTGGGCAGAATTTGGGCCAAAACGGCTGTTTTTTCCCCAAAAAACAGTAAAACTTGGGCCTGGGCCCAACTTAAGTCCAGCGATATTTTTTCGATATATCGGGCGAGATCTCGGACGAGATCTCACATGTCAACCAATTTCTCCCCGTCACATCTATTTGTACGGTGGACTGCAGGATTCGGCTGGTACGGCATGCGTGAATATTTTATTACTTTTTTTAAATCTGAAAAATCGACTCGGTCCAATTTTTTTCTATAAATACCATTCACCTACATCTCAAATTTCACACCTTATTTTCAAGGAGAAAACCAGATTTTAATATTTATCTTCCAAAAAAAATTTCACTCTTCATTACTTGATTTAACTAAGTTCTAAACGACCCAGATTTGTTTGAAACCGAACGATCCAGACTGTTTAAAGGTTTCTTCATTTATAGATCTACTGATCTTGTAAGTTTTGTAATTTATTTCGATTTATCTGTATTTTATTTTAATATTTTTAGCCAAAACAGACATAAAAAGTAATTTATAAAAAGTTAAAAAAATACTTGAAGTTAAATAAGATATGTAGTAAATAAAAGCTTTATATAGGTATTATAATTTTTTTCCATCTGAATGTATCTGTAGTTATTTTTTATGTACTTTGTTAGTTTTTTTTTTTTCATTTATTTATTCCTTTTTGTTAACTATTTCAACATAAAATCTCATAAATGAAAAAAAAAGTTAGAAAATGATAATACCTATAAAATAATAAATAAAATTTTTTCATTTGCTCTTAGTTACTGTTACTAACATGTCAAAATTTACAACAACATTTTTTACATTCACTTACTCTTTATTTTAATTATTTCATCATTAACTATGGATTATGACATATAAATGTTAGTAAATGGTAAAACCTATAAAATAATACATGAATTTTTTTTATTTGTTGTTATTTACTGTATACTAACTTCTTTTACAGGGATGTAATTTTTTCCTTTTATTTTCTTTTTTTTTTTTATTATTTCATTATTACCTATGGAGTATGACATATAAATGTTAGAAAATGGTAAAACCTATAAAATAAGACATGAAATTTTTTTATTTGCTGTTATTTAATATATACTAACGTCTTTCATAGGGATGAAATTTTTCCTTTTATTTACTTTCTTTTTGTAATTATTTCAATATTATTTATGGACTGTGACATATAAATGTTAGAAAATGGTAAAACCTATAAAATAATACATGAATTTTTTTTATTTGCTATTATTTAATGTATACTAACGTCTTTTAAAGGGATGCAATTTTTTACTTTTATTTTCTTTCTTTTTGTAATTATTTCATTATTAACTATGGATTATGACATATAAATGTTAAGTAAATGGTAACACCTATAAAATAATAAATGAAATTTTCTTATTTGCTGTTATTTTTTTATTATAATTAAAAATGTATGACGTTTTTGTGGTTATCAGTTCAAGTAATTAAGACTCCATTACTTTCATTTTCTAATATTTTTGTACATTATTATGTAATTTTCAATCATTTTATTATTTATTTATTTTTATTTCTATAATTTCATAACTTAAAATAACACTCATTGAATAAGAAAATAAATTATGACATTATTTTTACAAATTTTCCTCATTTATATCATTTTCCTTATAATTTTCACCATTTCATTACTATTTATATAATTTCCCACTATCGTAACTTCAAAAATATATTAGAATATGTAAATGTCCGATATTTTATGAAAAAATTACATATTCAATAAGCTCATAATTATCTGCATTTACTGTAATTTTTATGATTTTTTTTAAAAAAAAAATGGGCAGGAGAGAAAAAAAGTTCGGCTGATTTTTCTACCCCTGCTCAAAACTGAAGGGGCTTGTTGCTGCTCTATGAAGTGAAACTCGAAGGAAAGAGAAGAAGTTTCTCTCCCAATGGGGCCTCGTACACAAGGCCGGCCCTGAGATTTGAGGGGCCCTAGGAGAACTTTCAAGATGGGGCCCTTTACACGTAAAAAAAAAATCATACTTTTTTTAACAAAGTGTAAAACTTTCAAAATAAAATATCATAATCAAATTTATAACACAGTATTATGTAAAATTTATTCTTCTCGAGTTTTGAGATTCAAAATTACTAATTAAATTATTATATTTAAGTTGTTTTAACATATCTCTTTCAATAGATAAAATAGCTAATCCATTTAATCTTTCTTATGACATTCTAAATCGAAGATAAGATTTTATCAATTTCAACTTTGAAAAACTTCTTTCTGTAGATGCAACTGTTACTGGTATAGTCAACATTATTTTATAAGCAATCCATGCATTTGGATAACAACAATTCATTGTTTTTATATAATTTAGCACTTCAATTGATTCTTTTGGTATTCCATCTTTCAAAAATTTTAATTTTAAAAATAAATCACTTTCATCAATATCATAAATCATGTCATGTCTTAGAGAATCTTTAAGTTTATTAGAAGAACTCTTCAAACTATTTTCAACTAAAGAATTTAACTATTTCAAATCAAACAAAAATTCAAAAGTATCTTCATATATTTGAAATTGTTCAAATCTAATCTTAAGTGACATGAGAGCTTGATCAATTATATGTTAGAAGTAATTAACTATAAAAGACTCTTCAAGTGATTGTGTTATCTCGTTACTAGCATTCTCATCAAAATATCTTTTTCTACGAATAATAGGTTTTTCTTGGAATATAGGTTTAATTTCCATTTCTCTAGCAATTTCTTTAGCATCAATCATGGCAGATTTAAATCCACTTTCTCTTTAAGTTTCAAAAAAAGAAGTGAGGCCTTTTAAAGAATTTAAAGCACCTTCAATATTCATGTCTTTTGCTTATAAAATTTTACTAGTGGTATTAACTGCAAACAATATATTATACCAAATAACCATGCCAAATAAGAATTCAAAACTTTCAATTTTTAATGTTACTAAGTCTTCAACAGCACTCTTTGTCTTAGAATCTTCACAAGTGTTCGCTAAGTCAATTAAAGCATCTCTAATTTGTGGAGCTTGGAATTTAATTGCTTTTATACTTTAAATGCGACTTTCCCAACGTGTTTGTGATAATGGTTTAAGTGTGATACCTTTAACATAATTTTTAAAACCGTCCACCGCTTTATAGAAAATGAAAATACATTATATATACGTTTTACAATTCCAAAAAATATTTTACCTTGAGAATACGAATTTACCATATCACAAAGTGCTAATTTAATACTATGACAACCACAAGGTGTATAAAATGCTGTATGATTTATTTGTAGTACCCTATTTTGTACTCTTTTATGTTTTCCTTTCATATTAGAACCATTATCATATCCTTGTCCCCTCATATCATCAATATTAAGTTCAAGAGTTTTTACAAACATCTATAAGTTAATTAAAAAGCCCTTCTCCTGATGTATCGTCCACCTTTAAAAATCCTATGAAAAACTCGTCTACTTTTATTTGACTTGTTGAAATATCCAGACAACGTACCATGATAGACATTTGTTCTTCATGACTTATATCTGGAGTACAATCAAGTATGACTGAAAAATATTTTGATTCTTTGATTCTCTTAATTATTTCACTCTTTATCTCACCCGCTAATAAAAATATTAATTCATTTTGAATTTTATGACCAAGATAGTGATAATGAATTTCTTTATCTTGAATACGTCGAATGTGTTCTTGCATTATAGAGTCAAATTCGGCGATCATTTCAATAAAAGTTAAAAAATTTCCATTACTTTCTTCATAAATTTTTTCATTGTTTGCACGAAATGCCAAATTGTTTTTAACAAGAGCTTTTAAAACACTAATTATTCTTAATAGTACTTGTCTCCAATGTTCATTATCTTTATTAATTTGTTCTTCCTAATTTTATCAATTGTTTCATTTTTTTCAAATCTTATTTTCAATTCCATCCATCTTCTCATATTAGTAATATGGTCATTATTAGTTTCATGGCTCTTAAGTACTACAACTTACATTTTTCCAGTCATTAGTTCCTTCATTTGCCAATTGAGTTTTGATTCCATCTTAATTAAACAACTTACAGCAAAAACAAAATACTTTATCTAAAACAATTGAGTACACTAGGCATATTCTATCAAGTTTTTCTCAATTTGGTAAATATCGAATATATTGTGTAATAGAAAAATGTCTATTGGTTAAATCTTTAGGAAAGATAATATCATCATCTCTAATGGGACCTCTTTTTACCAATATATCTCTCAAATTTTAGTCAATATTTTTCCAATTACCCGGATCATAAATGTTTAAAGAAACATGTTCATTGAAATTTTCATCTTCTTCATTCTCATTCTTATTTTCATTATCACTCGCAGCTATAGGCTCTTCATTCACCAAGTTAATATCATTATGTTCGTTAATAATTTCTTCTTCATTATTATTTTCATCATTTATCAAATCTTCAATTAAACTTTCTGTTTGTTTATTTTTGCTAAAATATTTATTAAGAGATCCTGTTTGAGATTAAATCAACTATTGAACTTGTTTTTGTTTTTTCCTTTTTTCATATCCAGATGGATATTTTCTAGTAGACATAATGATAACGATAACCAATAAAAAATTAACTTCTAAATAATCAAAATGTTCAAATTAAGAGCTAAATAATCAAAATTAAAGAACAATAGAACTAGATTTGATTTGCGAATAAATCAGAACCAGTTGGAAATTGTCATATGCCCGCCGCCCCGCCCACACAAGATCAATTACAGTAACAAAATCAATTTCACTGCAAAATGTCAACATAAAACAATTTTTAAAAGAGAGAGAATAAGTGACATATTCAAGGTGCACAAAAAGCTTTGAATTCCTCAATAATATTTGGGTGTGATTGTATGGGAAATTGCTTGATGTTATAGGGAAGTTGAGGGTTGCTGAACTCTTGCTGATAGTTAGATCTTTGTATAATGTTTTACCTTAAATTAGTACTCAATAATAGTTTGGCAGCAATCTCTCAAAAAAATTATATTCTAAAAGTAGGTTTCATTATAGTCTAGCAGGTGGTTGTATGAAAGGAAAGATAAAATTGATTCAATATTCTAGAGAACAGTTTTGGAAGGTGCACAATGTTGTAGGTTGTATTACTGTAGTCAAGAGGATCATCGTTAGTTTTGACCTCTAATTTAGGAAATAAGTGTAAATACCATATGAATACAGTGTCTCTACCTCTATATAGAGACAGTTTTGTACTAAGAAGTGATGAATTGAATGAAATCATCCTTCTTTCCTTCAAATCTCTTTTTCTCTAGTTGAAATCTCCAATCAACAGCAACAACTAAGGTCAGTGATTTGAGTCATGTAAAGGAAAATTGTACGGTAGACATATTCTTCGTATTATAATATGCATGGAGCAAAATCATTTCCCAACATACGCCAAAAAAGTAGGCCCTCCCATTTGCACTTGTCCAGCATGAGTAAAGAGCACATAACCTTTTCTTTCAAAAAATGTAGACTGGTCTATGCCCCTTAACCCATTTCATGGCATTTTAGTATGCATGGAACAAAATCATTTCCCAAGTTGTGCCAATTATTTTCCATCCCATCATCTAGCATGAGTGAAGGACACATCACTCTTAAAAAATAGGCATTGAACCCATTTCCTGGCATTTCTAGAATCTCCTTCTGCGAGAAGGAAATGACAAACTGAACTGTGAAGACTGAAGACTTTCAGGGAGTTGCTGAATCACCAAAAGCTCTGGCTTGTTTTCTAACCTAAGCAGGAAACTTGTCATACTAATATTATTATCTATGGCAGCCACCTATTCCCATTGAACTTGGTTTTCCTTTGGCTGCTGCATCCACTTTAAAATTCTGCAACAATGAAGGGAACCTTCCATTATTCTGTACCTTCCTGACCTTGCCCATTCCATTGAAGCCTTCGAATTTGTCATGGAATCTACCAACTTATACCCTCCTTTAAACTCCTTTGGCTGAATCCATAATGCTTATCTGAACTTGGTTGCTCCAAAAATTCCTTTAGACAGAAAATTGCTATTGGAGACCCCATTCTTCTAATTAAAAAAATAAAAGATCCTATTCTTTGTCCTATTCTCATTTTCCAAAATGAGTAAAGAACGATTATGGAGATCACCTTCCACACCATGCTCCTTGCTTAAAGGAATCGACTCTCAACACACAATATTGTTTTGTATAGTCTTTGCAAATACCCATAGAATGCGACCGAGCTCTAGAAAATTATTCCAAAATGAACCAGCTCCTCCACACCTTTGGATGTGGGACACACCAATTCTCTGCTGATGCGAAATAGCTTGGTCACTCCACTGACCAATAATCCCCTTTTAACCTCAGTCATTTGTGGGCAGGGCCTAAAAACAAGCAAGTGCATGATAGACTTATTTTTAATGGAAAGTAAATAATATACTTCACCAAACATCAAAATGAGGGTTGGTGTTGTACGTACTTGGTACAATTGGTAATGCTTATCCATTGGTTTCCACCATGTGCTTGGAATTGTATAGGATGAGGATTTTGGTTTTTAATTTCTGCTGGATCTGTATCGGATTTGGTTTAAATGTTTATGTTGACACTACTTCCAAGTCCTACTCTGCCGCCGTTTGTGGCCTTTTAACTGGTTGGGCATTTATAGATGTCTATAAACTTAGCTCAATTAATTCAATTATTATAATTTATAGTATTCACATATTCAAACTTAAATATTTTCAATCAATCCATTAGAGTTTAGGTAAACAGTTATCATTTAATGAATATAAGGTTTATTTTTTTATCTGGATTCATTAAAAGAGGAGCATTTGTTTTGTAAAGCCCTATTTTCTGACTATTTTTTTCTAAATCTTTTACTTATTTATAATTTTTAAAATTTTATTATCTTTTGACAATAATCTAAAAAATCATCTTCATTATTGCTGAGTTATGATTAACCATTAGTTAGCACCTTGTGAACTTTGGAGCACCCCACAGGCCAAAATTCATTGTGTATTAGAACTTAATCCTTTTCAAAGGTATGATATTTGTAAGTGAAACTAAGGTTTTTTTTTCTTACAATCTTACTACTATGGATTTTTATCCTTTCACTTTCTCCGAAGGATCACAATCTTCTCTTAATATTTTTCAATGCAAATAAAGTTTTTGACCACTGGCCAATGAAAATAAAACTTTAGTCATTTTTAGAGTGATCAAAACTAGAGGCTTTTCTTTGATAAATTCAAAGATAGGAATTGGGAAAAAAATTTAAAGAAATAAAAAAATGTTCAAAATTTATAACCCAATAGTTGGTGGAAGGGATTAGGGATGAGCTCCATTAAATTGAAAAAAAAAAAGATAGGGAGAGAATCATAGAGCAGTAAGAGAAGAGGAAGAGGAAACGGTAATTTTGAGATTTTATTTGTATAGGGTTCTGCCGTTTGAAGAGGCCAACGGTAAAAATTGGGGAAGAAATTAGGGATTTCGTCTGAAATTGGGAAAACACCGAAATGACCGCTGCAGCAGGAGATATTTTCAATTCGGAGTCACGCGTGCGGAAAGAGGGTGCGGGACGCAGGAGAGACGCAGAATGGGAACGCGGGACGCAGGACGCGTGCGGAATGAGGACTCGTACGCAGGCGCGGGAAGCGTGCTCGGGCGCTGGTGCAGGACGCGGGCGGCAGCGCAGGATGCTGGCGGAACCGCTACGCGGGCGAGTGCAGGACGCGGGAGGCAGCGCAGGACGCTGGGCGGAACGGCTACGCGGGTGAGCGCAAGAAGTGGGCGGCAGGGCAGGACGCTGGGCGGAACAGCGTGACCGTACGCGGGACGCGGAACGCCTTCCGCGTTCGCGGCGTGTGTACGGTGCGCGTGTACGGGCGGAAAGAGGTGGATTTGGGCCCTTTTTGGAGATGGGCCTTAGAGGAGTTTAATGGATTGGGGGTCATGCCTATTTGGGGGTCCTAGGCGACCGCCTAGTTCGCCTATAGGCAGGGCCGGGCCTGAAGGCAACTAAAGCAACCGCTTAAGCCCCCCTAGACCCCAAATTTTTGTTTATTTTTTCATTTCTTTTTTCCTTTCTTTTTGATTGCTTGTGCCCCTATTGTCGGGTCTCATCTTCCATGCCCCTAATCCAACCAGCCCACCTGAGATTACCCATTTCTTCCCTCCATCACCTAAGCCAAACCTCTTCCCTTCTTCCAAGTCGATTTAGCCCATGTTCCAAAAACCACATTTTTTCTCTGTTTGAATGGGCATTGGACAACCTTCCTGTTACTAACCATCTCAATACTCATCCCCATCTTATCTCATTAATGCCTTATCTCCCAATTACAGATATCATTTTTTAAGTGCCGATTGATATCGGCCGATACGTATTGTATCGGCTGTACGAACGTCTTCTCGGCCGATATAGTCAATATATCAGCGATATATATCGGTCTGATATCGGCCGAGATGATTAATATCGGTATGTTTAAAAAAAAAAAATCAAAATGGTAGTGGGCCCGGTCGAAATATTGGCCGATATCGGACCAATATCGACCGATATTCAAAATATCGGCCGATATCAGCCGATATTTACGTTTTCAATTTTTTTTTTTTTAAAAAAAAAAAGTTTCCTTTTCGCTTTTTTATATTTTTTAATTCAGAAAAAATAGTAAAAAAATACATATATTTACCAAAAAAACAAAAGAAGAGAGAAATTTATACGCCAGGCTGAATTTTTCACCCCTGTTATCTCCTTTAATTTTATATTTATTTATTTCCCACCTATTCTTATTTAACCCCAATACATTAGTTCTACCCATTCCCTCCCCATACCAAGCTCAACCCCATTTAAATATCATTCATACCATTTTTTTTACCCCCATTTATCCCATTCATTAAATCCAATTAAATCAGCATATCCACACCATTTACCATAAGTTAGACCCATTAAATTCATTAGATCATTCCATTTAATCACATATCTCTATATTTAGCCCGACTTCTACCCACCTAATCCCATTACCGATCCTACTGCTGCTTCAAACAGAAATAATAACTCCAATTGAAATTCTGAATTATATTAAAAGACTAGATTTTTTTCCAAACACTTATATTGCATATCGAATATTATTGACAATATCTGTAACAGTTGTTTCTGCAGAAAGAAGTTTTGCAAAATTAAAATTGATAAAATCTTACCTATGATCAAATAATGTCAGAAGAAAGATTAAGTGAATTAACCATATTATCAATTGAAAATGATATTTTAACAAAACTTGAATACAAAAATTCAATTGATAATTTTGTATCGCAAAAAGCAAGAAAAATAAATTTTAGATAATTTTTTTATTATAAAAAATTAAAAATTTAATTAAATATTACTTATAATAATAAGTTAAATTTGCCTAGGGGTGTAAACGGACCTGGATCCGGCCCGCGGACCGTCCGGCCCAGCCCGATAAATAAGCAAACAGGCCGGATATTAAGGTCCATTTATATACACGGACTCGGACTCGGATAGTCCGTTTAAAATTGGACGGGCCACGGACGGTCTGCGGAGAGTCTGAGAGCCCGTCGAACTCTTAGAGTCTAAACTAGTAAACTCTAAACGACGTTGCATAAGTGGAATTTTGAAATGGAAACACTTTCGTCTTCCTGTTCTCGGAAACCCTAGCCCTCTTGTCTCTTCCCTTCTCTCGTTGCCGCAGCGATTCTCTCCTTCATCGGGTTTACTCTCTCTTTCACTCAATCTTCTCTCTCATTCTCTCAATCCTCTCCCTCAACCCTCTCCTCTGTCAGGATTTGCAGCGGCCAACGCCGTCGCTCTAGGCCCCTTTGCTGCCGCCTGGGTCACTCCTTGTCCCCGTCCTACCCATCCGTCACAGGTAACCTTTTTTCACGTAATTTATTTTATTTATTTGCTTTTATTGTTTGGGTTTTATCTATCATAGATGACCATGGCCTAAAACAAAATTTGAAAATGATGTAAAAAGTATTAACTTAAATACCAAGAAGGTCTTAATTTGTGTCGAGACGGCCCTGCTCCCAATTTTTTTTATTTCTAAAAGGGCCGATACATTGACAAAAGGGTGTAATGGAATTTGGATTTCTTTCCTTAAAACCTGCAATAGCTCATGCATTTGCACATCATCTTGCATCTTTGGTAATTCCATCTCAAAGAGAAGATCACCGGAATGCCAAGAACCCACTGTATTCATTAGGCGATTGTCTTATTTTAGTGATTTTTTTTTATCTATATTGTGTTTTTTTTATGGTGACTCCTCTTTCTTTCTTTCTTTCTTTTCAAATTAGTCACCAGTAAATCCCCTCACCACTGTCATACCTGATTTGATTTACTTTCATCATCATCCCATTTCTTTGCGGATAATCTTTTATTTTCAGGGCTTACAAGGTTACATTTGGTAAAAGGAATTTTCATTAGAATTTTAAATGCTTCAAATCTAAAAACTACAAATTCTAAAAAGTTTTGAAAGTAAAGAAATTCAATGATAATCTCTCTTTTGTTCTTTGTTACTGATAGAATTAGATAATAGAATTTATAGAATTCTAATAATTCTAGAATTTTGATTAAAAAAAGTGAGTCATAACTTGTTGAATTTACCTTTGTAATAATATGGAACATATTAATGTCTATGGCAAAAACAGTTCTACTCATCTTGGCTAACTCAACTGTTTCAAACCCTCACTTTGAATCTAATTATTAATTAATCCCTTATGAGTTAGATCAAACCCTTTTAGGTGATAGAGAATGATCACATACATTTATGTAAGTTTGTTATGCTTGGAAATGTGAACAATTGGCAATTTAAATAGTAAAAAATGGGTCAAATGAGTTGACTCATTGATGGTAAATGAACAGAGATTTTTCATTTTCTTTCTCTATTTATTTTAATTGGGTAGGATATGAGGGAGATAAACGTAATAACGTATACAATATTAAAATAATAATCAGATAAAGTCTCGTAGAGACGTGTGGAGACCTTCAATTATAAAAAAAAAAAAATTAGTAAAATAATAAATCATGAAGTTCAAATTGGGAGTTCAAATAAATGTATCAACTAGGATACACTTACCTAATCACAAATCTGACGCCGTTTAAATTCAAGTTTCTGGATATCATCTAAGTGTCAGATATATTTTAGAATTAGTAGTGGATTAGGAATCCCAGTTTGTATTAATCTTTGATTATAGATTTAGTTAGATTTAGAGTTATAGATTATTAGCGAAATAATCTACAGTCGGTTAGAAGCTATAAATAAAGATTTAATTAACATGGTTTGATATACTTGCATTCTTGTGAGAAGTTAGGCTGAGAGATGAATTCACTCCACACAGGACTACCCTCTTAAAGTCGATATTAATACTTTTTTTTAAAGAAAAAAATTAAGAAAGAGAAAAATATCGGCCAATAACGAGATATCAGTCGATATAATAGCCATGCTACGAAGAGGTGGTGGAAGGTTCAATTTAGCTACAAAGGATTATTAGAGTTGTTCTGAGATACGGGAGGTCTTGATTTTAAGTCATTTTCAATATAAAAGGATCACTCTCCACAATATTATCCAATATATGTGGATAAAAAAGTTTGTATATGTTCTAAGGATTAGTCAAATGCTTAAAGCCTTATCACGTTGGTCATTAAAAAAAATTATCATTCCGAATAAGTTAATTGACAGTAGACTTGTGATTGTTCTGGAAGATCCTTCACTTCCTTTCCTTCCATGTGTGCCATATCAGGGTAGGAAAAGCCAATTGAGCAGCAGCTTCACCATGGGATTATAATTGAATTGAATAAGGGTCTTGGCATCTTCAACAATTCCCCCATTGTCACTGTGATTTTCAAATATTTCCATAAGCAGCTGAACATAACTGCAATGAAGCCAATGGTCTTCTATCAATTTAGAAGCTGATTTGTTTCAAGTCCATTACAGAAGTAGAGCCAACAAAAACTCAGCAAATCATACTAAATTCACCCAATCAGGTTCATACAGACGTGTACATAATTTCATCATCAATGTCAACAAGTGCCGATAAATATGATGAACAAGTCCCTAAATCTCCAATAAATGACTACAAGTTGTCCACAATCAATAATTCACCCTTATTACAATGGAATTGCACTTCGTAGAAAATTCAAATTAAATTCCACCGCGTATTTCTCCAACTACCACCGCGACAGTTATTCCTCCATTTGAGATCTTCATAGCAAACCAATAAAAGGAAACGTGGAAGCTCTACTTGCCACACAACGACAATGATTATATATTTATTTCATTTGTCCTGTTATAATAAATATTTTATAACTAAAATTTTAAATAAAAAAAATTATATAAATATTTTCACAATCAACTTATTTTACTTTTCAAATCGTCTTGTAAAATTTTTTGAATCAGTTCTTCGAATCCTTCAATAAGAGTGATTCGAAAATTTTAACAAACTAATTTAAAAAACAAAATAATTGATAGAACAAAATTCGTATATAATCACATCCAATCTCTATCCAAAAATAATTACATAATGAATGCAAATCCTATAGTTAAAAATGACTTTTAATCTTAAGCATTAGTTTTAGAGTGCTTATGATCCGTTTTTTAAATAATAAGGTTGCTTAATTCATATAATGTTATAATATTATATTAAAAGAAATTGTCTTTTAGTTTTATACTAACGTGGAGAATTTGGATCCTCTGTTGTTTTGCTTTGAAAAAAAAATATAATTTTTTATAAAATATTAAAATAATTTATTTTTCATTAATTTGATCCACGTGATTCTGTTGGCAACAGAGGATACAGATTCTGTCTCTCCTGTGTGAGAAAATCATATCAAAATCCATTCTATCCCTCTCCAAGCAAAAACCAGATCAAAAGCCATCAATCTCTCTGTTTTGAAGAAGAAGAAGAAGAGGAGAGAAGTAGGAATGGCAAGCGACGGGAAGGAGAAGCTACACGTAGCCATGTTTCCTTATTTCGCGTTCGGTCACATAAGCCCATTTGTGCAGCTGTCGAATAAGCTCGCCCTCCATGGCATCAAAATTTCCTTCCTCTCCGTCCCCGGCAACATCCCTCGAATCAGATCCGCCCTCCATTCTTCGGACACCACCAAAATCATCCCTCACAAGATCCCAGCCGTAGATGGACTCCCACCTGGCATCGAGAGCACGGCCGAGATGACTCCCCAACAGGGAGAACTTCTCAAGAACGCCCTCGATGCCATGGCCCCCCAAATTGAGTCCCTCCTCGGCCAACTTCGCCCCCACATTGTCTTCTTCGACTTTGCCATGCAGTGGCTCCCCTCCATCGCTTCTCCCCTCAACATCAAGACCTTCTTCTTCTCCGTCTTCTCGGCCGTTTCTACTGCTTATATTACCATCCCATCTCGCCGCCCCACCGACCAAAACACCATCCCAGCAATCGAAGACCTCAAGCGCCCTCCGCCCGGCTTTCCACCCACCTCAGTCGCCTCCCTCGACACCTACGAGGCCCGAGACTTCTCCTACGTCTTCATGACCTTCACCGGCCCCAGCGTCTTCGACCGGGTCACCTCCTGCTTGAAATCCTGCTCCGCCATAGTAATCAAGTCCTGTTTGGAGATGGAAGCCCCATACATAGACTTCGTCAAGACCCAGTTCCAAAAACCGGTCCTGCTCGCCGGCCCGGTCGTCCCTTCCGCCCCAACCGGCGAGCTAGACCGATACTGGGCCGACTGGTTGAGCCGGTTCGAGGACAAGTCGGTCGTACTCTGCTCTTTCGGGAGCGAAACTTTCTTAAAAGACGAGCAGATAAGGGAGCTGGTTCTGGGGCTGGAGATGACGGGAGCGCCATTTCTAGTGGTCCTCAACTTCCCGAAGGGGGAGGACAGTAGCTCGAGACTGAAGTCAGCCCTACCGGAGGGATTTGAGGAGAGAGTGAAGGGCAGGAATTGTGCATGTGGGGTGGGTGCAGCAGCTTCACATCCTAGCGCATGTTAGCGTTGGGTGCTTTGTCTGTCACTCGGGGCTGAGTTCAGTCACGGAGGCTCTGGTGCATGACTGCCAGCTGGTGCTGCTGCCGCAGAAGGGTGACCAGTTCTTGAACTCGAAGCTGGTGAGTGGTGATTTGAAGACCGGAGTTCAGGTGAAAAGGGACGGCGAAAGTGGGGATTTCACTAAGGACGACCTCTGCCAGGCGGTGATTTCGGTGATGGGGAAAGGGGGCGGAGAACCAGGGAAATCGATCCGTGAGAATCACCGCAAGTGGAGGGAATTCCTGACGAACGACGAGATTCACGACAAATTCACTAGTGATATCGTGGCGAACATGAAGACGATGGTCTTCGGAAAATGACATATGAGTGTCCACGATCTGGTATCTCCCAGCGGAAAAAAAGGAGTAAAAACAAGCGGCTGAGGTCTCGCCATCAGATAGACTTTTGATTAGTTGTATTCGTCTTTTCAACTTTTCCTTTGAATAAAATGACATTAATGTTTGGATAATTCATGATTAAGTGTGTGCTAGTTAGGAAAAATGAAAGGATGAATTTAAAATTTGACCCATGTTTAATCGATTTTTAAATTTAAAATTTTCATAAATAGAAAATAACATTTAGTGAATTTAAGTGGGTTATTATAGGTTTGTGATTAGGCAAGTGTACTTTAGTTGAAATATTGAAATTTTTTTGAAAAACTCTTTTAAAAAAAAGAAGTAAAGATCAGATGATGGTTGCTGCACCGAAATTGATGAATCCTCTATGCATCCAGAGTAAACAAAGTAATCGATAAGGTCGTTGGAATTGTAGAAAATACATATCTGAAATTTCTATAGTAAAACATTTTGTGATACAGAAGATCAAATCGTGATGGCAGGTTCGGACTATCGCATTTTTGTTGTACTCAATTTCGGACCACTGGATCCTGTAAGTTTCAATAAAAAAAGTTTTTTTCTCCGGCCCATATTAGATCTCGCCGATTTCTCTTTTTCTTTAAAAGAAAAAAATGAATATCGATTGTCTTTTTTATTTTTTTCTAAATGATTTTTTTTTAAGAAAAGTCATTGAGATTTAAAAAAAAAAATTGAAGAGAGAACGACCCCTCAGTGAAATTGATAAAAGCTCATTAGATAAAAATGGGGCACATATGAATTTATTTATTATCCGAATTAAACCTAGAGTTGACGGAGTGGAAGAGAGGCCTGTAGAGCATTTTAATGGACCCATTTATACCAAATTTAAAGCACATTTAAGTCAGTTTGGGCCTAGGCCCTTTGAGACCTTTTGGGCTTATATGTGATTAGTGATTGCCCATGTGGACCCCACTCGAGTGCCAAATGGGCTGAGTATGGGCCTGGAATTTTCAGATTTTCAGACTGGATTCTTGGGGCAACTCAGCATCGTTTTTAATGGAGATTTTTTGGCCAAGACATGCATCCTGATTTTAGAAGAATTCAGGCATTCAAATCCTGCTAGAAGAGAGGAATAAACAGCCAAGAAAAATGCTTCAGAATCTGGTCTTGCAAACTGGGTTGGACTCAATCCCCTGATTTTCGGGTTCTGATTTAAGGCGGAAAAAACTCAGGCCGTGGGCAGTTTTCCCTTCCAAGTTTCGGTGAAGATTAGGATAAAATTGGTATTTGATTTTTTTTTCCTTTTTTTTTTTTTTACTTTTATTTATGTAAATAGTCCTAAGATAGGAACGGCTAACTCAACGAGCCGATGGTTGAAAAAAGAAGTCATGATGATAATAATTGTCACAAAGACTGGAGATTTTACCAGTGAACCAATAAATGAAGAGCAATTCTGTCTCAAATTTTAATCAAATTTTTTTATTTCAATTTAAGACCCTCAATATTTGAATTTTATTTAATCGTAAAAGTTCATCGAACTACACCATATATTTTGAACTTGATAAAACTTTGACTTAGTCAATCAAAATCAACTCGACAAAAATTCAAATCAATAAATTTTTTTTTTTTATTTTTTATTTTAAGAAAGGAAAACGAGTTTGAGCATTTGTAATCAACTATTTACCACACTTGTTCCGTGACATGAATCAAATTCAAATATATATATTTTTTTTTAAATTACTTTCTTTAAATATATAGACAAACAATCTCATAAAGGAAAAAATATTTTTCACGATCTAACTTATTTTTGTATTTCTCCAGATGAAATCAAGATAAATTTGAAATTAAGCCTCCAGATTATAAAATATAGCTATTAAGACATTAAAATTTATAAAACTATTGAGGTGATATCTTAGGACCTGATATAGGCATCACGTGATATACTGGAAATATTCAAGATACTCATATATTCAGCTAGATCAAGTCTTCAGCCACGATTTCAAAAGTTAGCTGAGATTTTGGTCAAAATTAAAATGAATATTTTTTAATACATTCTTTTATATTCCCATCAATTTAGAATTGACTTTTTTAATTAAATAAACAAAAAATTACAGAATGCAGTATCCATATAGGTTTCTATACATTTCATCTAACTATATACTTTAATAGTCCTGTGAGAGATATTCTCTTTTAACTTCTTATCCATTTAGGGACCTATTTAGAACCAAAGGTCTAACCACCCCTCTTAAATAAAATGTTAAAATAGAACATAGAAATTTTATTTAAAAAAAATAAAAAATCAACCATTTTAACACAGGACTTTTTCTATTAAGAGACGTGAGATTTGAAAAATTTACGTGAAAAAATCATTTTATCCTTCACCCATTTCTATTCCTTTAAATAATAAAGTCGAAACGGTGCACGTATGCGGTTCACTCTATAGCTGGGCACTCCGGCCAATCGTTTGTAAAATATGACATCATCTGATTCCTTGTATTTTGTAGTTATCCGAGGAATAGTCAACCATAAGTATCAGAAGATATCTTGTGCTCAACCACCGCTTTTGTGTGAACATTTAAAAGAAAAAAAATTATAAATTTTTTTAAAGTTCAAAAAATATGAAATTGTACCGTGGTCATTTGCAATTGTGAGTTTTTGACTTACAAAATTGATAATTTTAAATATTTATAAAAAAACAATGTACTCATTTGATTTCTCTAACTCACACAAAGCCAAATTTCATAGTATTTAACTATTTAATAGATGATATGAAGAGAACTAGACAATTAGCTCTCTCATTATTTTATTAATGTAGAGATTTAATTTGATACTCTTGATAAATCCCTACATTAATAAAATAATGAGATAGAGTTAAAATTGTCTTAAGTTCTTTTCATATCATATAATAAATAGTTAAATACTATAAATTTGGCTTTGTGTGAGTTAGAGAAATCAGATGAGTAAATTATTATTTTTGTACATATTTAAAATTATCAATTTTGTAATATCAGAAACTCACAATTGTAAATGACCATGGTACAATTACATATTTTTGAACTTTAAAATTTTCTATATAATTTCTTTAAAATGCCATAATATGATATCACACAAAAGTAGCTGTGGAGCACAAGATATCTCTGCTGATACTTACCGTTGACTATTCCTCCGGTAACAACAAAATACAAGAAATCAGATGATGTCCCATTTTACGTACTGCTTGCGGGAGTTCCCAGCTATGCGGTGAAATGCACACGTGAACCGTTCTGTTCACTTCATGGGTGCATGGCTCCGACTTTATTTTTTAAGGTGATACGCAAAGGTGAAAGGTAAAATAAGTTTTTTACTTTAATTTTTCAAATTTTGTGTCTTTTAAAAAAAAAAAAAGTTCTCTATTAAAATGGCTGGCCAAAAAAATAAAATCAGAGATACTAAACGTAAGTAACTTAGTACGTAAGATTTCTTTAACAACACCTTAATTCCCGGGCTTTTCTGAAATGAGCTCCATTCAATGAATTTATTTTAGAGAAGTTTTTAATTTTTTTTATAATTCAAAAAGATCATAACTTTTGAAATATTCTAAAAGTATCTCTTGACTGTTGTGGATCAATGTTCAGGTTTTATTTTTATATCAAAATATTCTAATTTAGAAGTAGCTATTATTTTAGTATTTTTTTTGATAAATTAATAGTATCTTAAAAATAATCTAAGCTCAAAATTTTAATGATAGAAATTATTAATAATAAGAAAATTCAATTCTAATCTAAAAGTTAGAGGCAAATAGCCAGCGATAATTCAAATGGTCAAAAGATTGAACACAATCGATTCTGTCAATGGGTCTTTAAAAGTATATTTATCAAATTTAGATGTTTTTTCTAAATAAGAAATTGGCCGCCAGGAACTTTTTAACAAAATAAGAACCCTTTTAAAACCCCTCTTCACTTCTCACTAGCTCCGTTCGCGCTCTCTCTCTCTCCTCGGATCCAAACAGCAGAAAACCCTAGAGGGAGAACGAGAGTCCCTTGTTTCTTGTTGAATCAGGTACGGATCTATGTCTTTCAGTCCATCTTTTTTCGTTTGAACTCCAATCTAGAAGTCTATGTACTGTTCTACACATCGGATCCGTTTACAGAACCGTGCTTGGATGCATTGAAAGTACTTTCCTGGAAAATAACTCTTTCCGACTAAAATAAATAGGCTCTAACTAACTTCGCTAATATTGGCCAGGTTCCAGGAAAATACTTTGATTTATTTGCATTCATTTGGTATCTAGGTTCTGGGATTTGGTTCTGCCTTTTTCTTTATAAGGCGTCTGCTTAGGTTTTTTTCTTTTTTGATTTATTTGTAGGAATGGCTTCACAGCAAGACACTGTTGGTACTTGCCCGACCGCCCAAGTGGTACGTACCTCCTTTTTTTTTTTTTTTGATTCATGGAAGGGAAAGTGATTCATGGCTATTTTTAACTGAATATAGAAATGGTTTTGACCATTTTTTGTTCAAAAAAGGTTATTTCCAGGAAATGGTTTGCCAGGGAGTTAGTCATTTTCCTTTTTGTTGTTGAAAGATTTGGGGATTTGAATTTGCAGGTTGGAAATATGTTGGATGCATGACAAGTGTGGTTTTCTTGGAAGTAACCATTTAAATGAAAACAGAGAATGATTTAATCCTTTTTTATTACTATTTTTTTTTAGCAAAGTGGAAGTATTTTCTGGGAAATAACCATTTCATAAAAAGGTTTGAACCTATTTATTTTCTTTTCAGTTATTTTCTTCAGAGAAGTTCAAAAGGCTGATTAGATTGTATGAGGTGAAAGGGAAATACAAAGAAACGACCTATGTTTTGAGTAAAAGTGAAGGAGCTATTATGCAACATAAATTAAACAAAAGCTAGAAAAGAAGATTCTCTAGCGCTAGTCGAGCAAGGATGTTGGCCTCTGCTTATGGATCATATGGACAACATAACCTCGAATAGAAATGACATCCCATATTTCATTGGTCAAATTTCAAGAAGCCAAGTAGGGGTGGCAACCTGAAAAAAAATTGGGTTTGGGTCATACATTTCTCAGAATGAATGTAATCAAGCCGACCTGATCCGAATTAGAAATGAAAAAAAATTATCTATTTTTTTCTTATGATTTTAGTCCATGTACCCCACCCAAGTTCAAAATTCCCAGTCTATGACCTCCATTTCATGTAGCCCAATGGCTCCATATCTAAAGGGAAGTCCATATCTTTGATTTAGCCAAATAAAGTAATTGAATTGGAGTAAAAGGACTAGAAACTTGCAAGCATGGTCATTGCATTCCTTCCATAAAGTCCATGAGAATGCAAAATCATCATATTTTCGTTAAATCCATTTATCCCATCTAGCTAGGGTTGGCCTTCATGATTGGATTGGACAAATGGCATTCCTTGGGCTGATGCTTATCTAATCCCATATAAATCAAACGTGCCACCTTTATGGTTGCAGCATTGAACACTAATTTAGAATAGATCAAGTGACTATTAACTTTTAATGAAATCATTTTCTTTTATATTCTGATATCAACAACTATTTCTTTAAATTTATAGGTTATTTGATCCTATTGCAATGCCACATATCATGTGATTCATAACCAAGTCACGAGAACTTATCGTATTTGACATGTGGCTTCTATTCCTTTATTTTTATCATATATTTTTCTACTTATAATTTAAGTTTAAAATTTGAATTCACACAGTTGTTGACGTAATTAAATGATCTTAATAAAATATAAAAAAAAAATTTAGAATGAAATTGTAATTTTTATTAAAATTTTGAAGTATCATAAAATTAATTAAGATGATTATTTCTATGTGTGTATGTATGTATGTATATGTATATATGCATATACATGTATATATATACAATGTGGGGTCCCTGTTTCCTAATTTTTTCTAAATTCTGAAAAATGGAGTGTTGTGTCTCTACTCTTTGTGCTCATATCTGGGCAACATAGACTTGACCTAATTAAATAAAGCTAATAAAGTAGACCATATATACCCTCATATTTATATACATATATATAATATATGTAATTATGTATATACATATACATATATACATACACACACACATATATACATATATATTATGTCCTTGCTATCCCCGTTTTCATGTCCTAAACATTATACCATGCCGTGTCTCGTGCACGCTCCTGCTTCCATTCTCGGGTATCACAGGTGAAGACCATTGGCTATTGAATTGTAAATGAGGATGGTGTGATGATGGCCTTGACTGCATATTCAGTATCCATAGGGATAAAATTCACAATCTTCAATGAAGGTTAAAACCAAAGAGTTGCATGCTCCAACAAAAAAAAAAAAATTGGTTGGCTTGCAGGGTTACAAAAAATCTTGACTATGGATAATTTGAGATTGTAGAAGATGATTATTGTTAACGCTTGTCCATTATGCTTATCTGTGGAGGAGATGGTGATGTAGTCTTAGACGAAACAGATTGTCGAAACCTGACTATTACGCGGAAGCCTTGAATAAGCTGGGTACAAAAATAAGAACCAAGTAAAATGATACGAACAATATCAATATTAACCCCACTAATATGGGCTTGCTGAATCAAAATCTGAAGAAGATAACCCAAATAAAAGGACTGATCTGTAAAAACCTGCTTCCGTTTTGATGAGTGGGGATAGGAAGATTTGAAAGTCTCAACTTCCCAACTAGCCTTAAATCTAACGATGACTTGGAAAATCCTCAACAATTCCATTATCGTGTCTGACAAGGGAATTGCAGATCAATGTCTACAATTGGCCGGAACAACAACAGTTTGCAAACTGTTGTTGCAATACTCTTATCACAAACCTCCTGCAGACAATCTACCAGATGGACAACAATCTGGTCCTCTGTAGTGGCTGCCAAACACCAGGAGTAGGCCTGGTTTAAGACGAAAACCTGCAATGTATTGCGGTGAATAAATCTTCACAAAACAACCCTGTTTTGCTGAAAGAAACTAATTTTTATTCATCAAGCTTCGGTGCCAAAATCTGGCTGAATACAACTATTAAATAGATAATTCCTACCGACTGATAACAAGGAAAGTAAAATCGATTATATTGTAAAAACAAGGAGCCGACCCTCCTTTGAATTCCCAAAATAACATGATTCTAAATGGAAACAACTACCTAATTGCAAAATAAAGCAAAATACTAATTACTGCCACCGAGTAACTCAAAAAATACTACTAACCGACCAAAACAGCTAAATCCCAATCTGATTAGGAATGTCTTTTATACCACCGAACATCTGGTCCTGCTTGGTCATTGGGCCTGCTATGCTGGGCTTGTTCTTGGGCTGGATTCCTTGGTCCATTTGATAGAATTCATTGCTATTGGACTTCCCATGGAACTTTTCATAAAAGTCCAACTCCATGGCCAAAATCTCATCTTCTTTATCACTGATGTCCTCATCAGATGGTGACTCATTTATATCTTCATTGTAGTTTCTCTTCTTGTATTTGGGTGCATTTCTTTCAACTTTTGGGTATTGCTTTTTTATTCCTAAAGCTTGGTGTGATCTATTTAATGAAGAAGTGGTGTTTTTTGGTACTTCTTTTCGTCGACAGCTGTGGAAAGTGACATATTTGAGTATCGTTTGGTCCATTTGGTTAGAAATAAATCAAAGGATTTTCGTGGAACTGTTGGCTCCTTTGATGGCTTTCTTGATAAAATTAAGTTGCGGGTTGCTTGGTGGCTGGTTGGGTTGATGAAGTTCCGCCAGTTTTCAGTTTCAGAGATGTGTAGGGATTGGGCTTTAGTGGATGTTTTTAGTGGCCATTTGGACTTTAGACCATCGATTCCTTGGTCTCCTCCCCCTACAGGGTCCTTGAAACTTAATTTTGATGGAAGCTGTATGCGGGAAGTGGGTCTTGCAAGTTATGGAGGGCTCATTTGTAATGATTTAGGAAATTCATTGATTTCTTTTCCTGGTCCTCTTCACAATGGGTTGGTCCTTTGTAATGGCCCAGGTCAACAAAATAGTTATGGGAATAAGAGAATATATGAATCGTACGATTTTACGATTTTCTATTCACGATTCACACCCCTAGACCAATTTTGATATGATTCGAGTTTTATAACATTGGGTAAAATTGGAGAATGCCATACACTTAGAGCATTGAGAATATTTGTAAAATTCCATGCTCACAAGTTGTGTGATAATATGTTTGAGTGAATGTTGCCTTGTGCCTATTCCAATGCATAGTTGGGTAAGGTTATGGTTTGACCTCTTTATACCTATGTGTGATTGATGTGAATATATATATATATATATATATATATATATGAGTTTCCCAAGTTCCCTATGATTAAATGTTTACTATAATTGAGAATTCATAGATTTGTGATGTGTTAAAGTATGATAGAATGTATGATAAATCAAGATTGCCCAAGATGTGTAATGTAAGGCCTTGATAACTTCCCCATACTTGTGTATGGTTATGAGTAATGTATGTATCAAATGAATTCTCATGATTATGATTGGAATTCTTAGATGGGTAACTCATATAATAAGTATGATAAATGTGTTTTAATGCCATGCTTGGATTATGTGATGATTTGTACATCGTTAGGGAGTACCTATGTTGATAATGATTGTGATGGATCAACCTAAGCATGTGTAGAACGAATTTTCATTTTTTGAAGAGGAACTTGGTAAATGGTTAGACTAAGTGATATGGGTGAGTTAGGGTCAAGTATCTTAGAACCCAAGGGGGGGTTAACTTGTGCTACAATGGGGATGGGCTAGCATGATTGAGAATGCATGGAATACAATGTAAATGCTAGGAAAACCTTATTTGATTTTCCCAAAGTAAAAAGTATGACCACTCTCCAATGTCAACCCAAATGTGAAAAAAATGAACTACGATTGATCTGATCCACTATGTGGTACGTAGGCAACTGAGAACATTGTGCCTCAGCTCGATCAAAAGATGCATTGTGTCATCCATTTATATAAGGATGATGTAAGATGTTGAGCAAATGTGAAGGGTAGAAAGGGATTGATGGGATATACCTTGCCTGATATAGACCCTAATGCTAGATGTTGGATCTCTCAAAGGCGGCCCGAAGAGGTTATGATGCCTTGGGAGTCCCGATATAATTAGACATATATGTGTGTTACTTGAGTAAAGCCTAAAGTGGCTAGAGAACTGTGAAAATTCTTAAGATGGACAGATGAAGACTTTGGCACTGAGATGTATGTGACTAGGTCACTTGATTATATTGAGACGTGGTATGGGTACGTCCCTCACGTGATGATTATATTGAGACGTGGTATGAGTGTGTCCCTCGCGTGATATTGACGATTGAGGCGTGGTATGGGTGCGTCCCTCACTTGATATGATTATATTGAGGCGTGGTATGGGTGCATCTCTCATGTGATATTGATAACGTTATGCCTCAGTCCATTGAAAAAGAAAACTATCCTATTAGTAGATCATTGTGTCTCACTTTTGTATAGTTAAAAGGTAGAGATAAGTATATAGATTCTATGAGTAAGGCCTAGAGTAGCCGTGAGACCGTGGGAGCCTCGATATGAACATACGGAGACTGTGGCATTGAGATGTATATGTGACTTGGTCACTGGATATTGAGACGTGGTATGGGTACGTCCCTCACGTGATTATGATGGTTGACTGACCATTCCAGAGAGGTATTCGGGACGGTGGGGTCGGCTATGGAGACTTGGTCCCGTAGGGTTGCCGTCGAGGAGTAGGTCCCTCACATGCTACGTATGGAGGGCGCTCTCACGGCTATTTAGCACACTTGATGTCCGTTGATGCGCAGAGCTAGATACTATTTTATCCCATGGGGGTGGTGATAGCTTCGTTAGACGCGATCCGACCGCCTTAGAACTTGACTGAATCACCCTTGAGGTGAAGGGATGCAGGGTGAGGTGGACTTGATCACGCTAGTCGTGGGTCTCTCGCTTAGTAAGCCATGGGCCCTAAGTCTTGCTAGGGATTGTGGTATATTTATGATATGATGATTTAATATAGTTGCCACAGTCACGTAGTGATTCATTCGAGTGTTGTTCATACGGATAGAAGATCTCATCGTAGATGATGTGCCCTTGGATTAGTTATGCCCATGGATGGATTATACCCATGGAGGGATTATATTCATGGATGGTTATTACCCATGGATATATGATACTCATTGATAGTGTGTTACTAGGGATGGATGTGTATACCCATGGATGATGGTTCCCATGGTGGTGCTTGGATGTTGGTCTTAGGGTAGACCTGTTGGTCCCATGGTAGACGTATTGGTCTTATGTCAGATATGTTGGTCCTATGGTAGACGTATTGGTATTATGGTGGACATGTTGGTCCCATGGTAGACGTACTGGTATTATGGTGGACATGTTGATCCCATAGTATACGTATTGGTCTTATGTTAGACCTGTTGGTCGTATGATAGAATATTGGTTCTACGAATGTATGAGTTATGCCCATGGATGGACTATACTATGGAGTGATTATATTCATGGATGATTTTTACCGATGGATAGGTGATACTCACTGATGGAGAGTTACCAGTAATGGATGATGAATCCCATGGATGCTGTTCCCATGGTAGACATATTGGATTCATGCATAGATATTGATTATATGGTGGGTATATTGACCCCATGATAGATATAGTGGTCCCATGGTAGACTTATTGGTCTCATGGTGGACGTGATGATTCTATAGATAGATATTATTTTCCCATGGATGGTTATTCTCATGGAGGGCTTTGTGACCGTGGATAAATATTCCCACAGCGGGCATTGATTTTCATAGAGGATTGGACCCATATTTAGAGTATTGTCCCCGAGGAGGGATGTATTTATGTTCGGGTATAGGTCCCATGGCTAAGGTTTATCCCATGTGTGATATTGACCCCAAGGTTGACGGTGTTCCCATGGTTGGTATAGACCCGTGATAGATGAGATCTATTCTATTGATGAGGCCCACGATAGGGTAATTAGGATGTCTTGATGATGTGACATCATGAATAGCACGGGGTTAGTGCCATGAAATAAATGAATTGAGAACTACGCAGGATCTGTTCTCCATTGGAGTACGTAGGCAACTGATAATTCAGTTCGATCAAATTAAAGGTCCAATAAGTCCTGTGATCCGTAAGAATCTCGCAACACGTATAGGTGTCACGTGTTTGGATTATGAGTTGTGTATGCTTCAATATATATATATATATTATTGTTGTTTCTCACGTGTCCGTTGGGTCGGGCCGTGACATCCTTGATGTGGAATTATTCGCTATGTGGAGAGGTATTTTGGAGTTGGAAGAGTTAAGGGTCCATGGGAGCTTTGTGGAGGGTGATTCAAAGGTAGTGGTGGGCTGAGTGTTGGGTTCTCTCTGCCCTTGCGCATATCTAGATGAAATTGAGAGGATTCATCATGCTATTTTTTCCTTTGATTTTAAGATTGCTTGGGTGCCGCGGGTCAGCTAAATCTGCGACTGATTCTTTGGCTAGAAAGGGTTTGTCTTTAGATGTGGAAATGGTAAACAGATTGATGTAATTTTGGTGGTTTTTCCTTTTGGAGGGTTGTCTTCGGTGCCCTCCCTCTTTGTATCATTTTGTTATTAATGAAGTTACCTCTCAAAAAAAAAAAAAATTGACTCAATACTGCATAGAACTTTTCAGCCAGATTTTTTGAAAAATTGTTTTGTAGCATTCACTAGTTTGGTTTCTTGAGAAGTGTATTGCAAAAAGTCTAATAGAAGAGAAAACACTTTATATAAATCATTTTTGTGGTAACGTTCATCTTTCGGACATTTCTTTATCTCCATGTTGTGACTTTGATTTAGCACTATGAAGGAACCCTCATTCTTTCATGTTCAATCCATCATAACCAACAATAGAAAGCACAGCATAAAGTGATGCAGGATGGCCTGCAAAATGTGGGGAAAACAGGTCCAAACAGCAAGCAACTTGGGTTTTTATGGGGGTTTATGTCAAGGATTAAGACTTAGAGGAGATCAGGAATGGTTGACAAATTAAGGACTATTTTTACTGGTCTATATGGATTGTTGTGGGTAAAATTGAAGACGAGAATGGGCCTAAGAATGGGATAGTAGGACATGGTGGTAGGACGATAGTGTTCCTAGGAGTCAGCATCTAGGCTTTCCTTGGAGTCATTACCAAGGACTAGAAGGAATTGACACCTTCTAATGAGGCTAGAGTCATCACGGGTCAAAGAGAGTTCAAAGCTTCAATTCAATTTCATTCCAACTATGCCAAGTTTGAGTACAACTGTACAAGTCATAAATATATAACTGGATACATTGACATTTATTTTGACTAATTAAAAGAAAAAGATTAAATGCACCATATTCAAACTAAAACTAATTAAACCATCTAATTGCACCATAATTTTAAATTTGAATTCAAAATTTATAGCATGGTATTTGAATTTAAATTTCACTGCACTAAATGTTTCTAAAGAACCAGATACAATGGTGGGTCCCAAGGTTGAGATGTGGGCCCCACATCAGTTTTAGATATCCTTTTTTATGAACTGTAGGCCATTCAAATCTGCATCATCAAGCTTTTGTTTGCATTACAAAATCCTCTTCAATTTCTTTAAGGCACACCAAAACAACCATGTTCCAGCCAACTTTTTGATAATCATGAATGCAGGGGTGAAACTACCCAACTCGAGAAATCATGCGAGTCGGGTCATGCGAGTAGGGTTAGCGGGTCGGATCAGGTTGAGAAGGCAGAAACCCGTATCGAATTCAGGTCGGGTCGGGTTGAGGTATTTTCAAGTTAACCCGGCCCGACCCGGCTAAAATTGGTTCAAAATGCGAATCGGGTCAGAATTCTGGTTGGGTCGGGTCGGGTCGGGTCGAGAATTTTGGGTCGGGTTCCGTATTTTATTGACTTAGGTTGGGTTGGGTTTTAAGAAACCCGACCCGATTTTAGCCCTACATGAAAGAATTTTAGAAAGTTGTTTTCCCTTCCCATAATGGGAAGTGAATGTCACACGTAATGTTTTTCGTGCCCAATTTTCATTTACAACATCCAAATTTAGAGGCTCAACATCTAAGATATCCTAGAGTTGTCTATCATGATGTCCATTTTGGGAGAATGTCTGAATTGCCATAGTCACGTGTAGTATAGGTCACCTTAGTTGTCTCTCTCTCTCTCTCTCTCTTAGAAAAAAGAGGGTTGTGTTACTGGCATCTTGTCCATTGTGAAGTCATTGTTGAAGAGATTTGATCACGAAGGGAGAAGGAGGCGCTGCCTGCAATTGAAGGGGTGCCTATCATATTTCTATGTGGATTGGTTTTTAGATGGTGTCTTGAATGGAAATAGAGCTAGGCCTAGTTGTAGTTTGTGGTACACAATCTCGAATATTGTTGTTTGATGTGGAGAACTTAGGAAAGGACTTTGTATAGAGTAAAGTTGTGTCTCTTCATTTCATGTCGTTAAAAGATTTGGGGATTTGCATGTCAAGACATGAGGGAATTGATTTCGCATGCATTGCAAAGAAAGTATTTTTCTTGGAAGACTAATCTTTACGAAGAAAACGGAAATGGTTTAGCCTTTTTTTATAAAAAAATAATTATTTTTGGTTAAGTACTTCCCATTACATGTTTGGTTTTGCTTGGCTATCATGTTAAGGAAGTACTTTCCTTGAAAATAACATTTTTACTAGAAAATGATTAAACCTATTTCTTTTTCAATTAAAAAGGTTATTTTCTATGAAAATACTTCATTTGAAATTAAGACCCTGATTGGTATTCAGAATTTGGAGATTGAATTTTGGACCAATTCTACTCAAAATCCATTGTCCATTTAAAATTTTGTAGATAGAAAAGTTTCAAATTCCAAAGTCACCAAAATTCAAAATCCGCACGAATTTGTATGTTTTTGAAGAAGTTGGGCCCGATCCATATGAAATCTCCCAATGGATGTAATATTGGTGTTGGAGCTACACTTTCATTCTCCTTGCACTGATTTTGTTAGGCCCACTCTTAAGTAAAGACCTGTCCACGTAGGTGTGCACATGAAGTGTGTAGGCTAAGTCTACATGGTGATACATTTTATATATGGTACTTATAAGATGTTCTGGGTGCATGGTGGTCTTGGGCTGTCTAGTGCATACCCCTATTTAGGGCTCACTAATAATGATTGGCATGGGTTCATTGGAAATGGTTATGCTTGAATACTAAGTTCATTTAATAATAACTTTGATTGGAACAATTAAGCCATGTTTTTTTTTTGAAAGGTAACTATATTATTCATAGAAAAGAGAAAAACTTTACAAAAATAGGAACACAAAATGGGGCACAAGAAGTCCGCCGTCCCACCAGCTCATACGTGAAACTATCACCCCCAAAAAATTACATCAACCTATTGGCAAGTTCTGAAGACATATTAAGACCTTGCTGCACCATTTCATTAGCTGTGTAGTTTGCAACTCTAGGGACCTAAGAGACCGAGATTTCGTAGGAGGCAATGGAGTGACAAATCCTTTCAACTTTGTCAAGATAGATCTAGGGGCAGAGAGAGCCAAGGTCTAGTTGACAATCACCTTGGAATCCCCTTCTTCAGTATCACCGACAGCCCGCAACTCTTCCGTTTGAATAGGTTGGGAGGGTTCATATGGGCTGTCTTGATAGTATTGGATGTGTCACATGGACTGGTTTTATTTCTTTGGGGGTTTGGCTCTATGTTTTGGGTTGATTTGTATTTTCTTTTCCCCTTCTCAGTGTTTACATCTGCTAAACTCTCTTGTTGTTTTTGTTGTTCTTACATACTCTTGTACTTACTTTTTTCATATTAATGCATTATCATCTTATTACCGCTCAAAAATAAAACTCTTTCATTTCAATAACACCCTCTCCACAGGGCATGACGGCTATAAAAGTTTACGACTAAAATAATTTAAAGTGATGGGAATGCGTAAAATAAAAGATATGGTATTGAATGAATCCCACTAATTCTTGTCTTGATGGTGGGTATTAATGTTTTGAATATTTTTGTTATTCTTAGAATTGTTTCTTTTCATAATTTATAGTTTTTTTTTACATGATGTTATTAGGTGGGCCTATAAGATGCCAATTTATGTATTTTTTTCCCTTAATTTACTGCTTATGTTTGTTAGTTAATTGTAAGTTAAATAAGTAATCTTTGAAAAAAATTGTAACTTAAATAAGTAATAAGAACTCTATGAGACCTACTTAATAATTTATTTTGATAGTATGGTAATCTGCAAGTCATTTGAACTTAATTGCTTAGGCCATGGATATGATATGAAGTGTTGCTAAATAAATTTTTGTGTTATTCATGATCTCAAATAAATCCAACATGGTTTTCAAAATTCTAGAATCATTGGAATTTTAAAATTCCAATCTCTAATTCCAAGATGAACCAAATAGAGAACTTTTATGGTGGACTTTCTCTCATTCTAGAATTTATCAAAATAAAAAGTTCTAAAGAATTCTACAAATCAAGCTGCAAAGTTGTCTTTTTCCCTTATGTGTTGCTTAATGCATTGGAGATTTATATTGGCAGGTTGGAAACGCATTTGCTCATCAGTACTACCATATCTTGCATCATTCCCCTGAGTACGTCCATCGGTTCTACCAGGATAGTAGTAAACTCAGCCGTCCAGAGGCCCATGGCATGATGAGTTCAATCACAACCATGCAAGTAAGCTCAATTGTTTGCCTGTATTCACTTTGATTGTGAATTCCTTGTTGCATTTTAATTGTAATTCAGATTGTCATGGTCAACAATCTTTTTAGAGTTATCCTTTAAAAAAAAAAAAAAAAACCTTTTTAGATTGGTAACAGTCAACATTTGATGGGTAGTTATGTTTTTGAGACATGATGGTTGATGTGCTATAATGTATTGATATGCCACTTATAGCACTGTGTTCCTTGGTAGAGGGACACTATGTATTGTCTCTTTTACAGCTATTGTCATTTGAATGGTAAAAAAAGGAGTCCCCTTTACCGTTATATACACTTGCCATCGGTAGGGTGTTGGAGTGACAGTTAGGATCCATTCAATCCAAACAATCTTTGGATGGACCATCTTGCCCATGCTCCCAGTAAATCAGTTTTGCGCATCCTTTTGAATGCATATAGGAGAGTTTGCTTAAGCCAATCCTGGATAGATGGAAAATTGACTATGATGATGGTGACGGAGATATTCAAATGATGATGATGATAGAGAGGAGCCATCTCATACAAATCAAGGTCATGAAATAATCTTATGTGTTTAGTGATTTTAGATGATGATTTCTTAAAACTAGTGACCTTTATGGCAGGGGCCTAGCTGGTAACTCCCCCCTTTTCCTTCAAAATTATAGAAATTTTACCTTACATGTTGCATGCTTGTTATTTTATATTTCATTGTGCAGGCTATAAATGAGAAGATACTCTCTCTCGACTACATTAAATTTAGAGCAGAGTTAAAGACAGTGGATGCCCAAGAGTCATTCAGTGGGGGAGTTATTGTCCTTGTGACTGGTTATCTGAGTGGGGAGGACAGTATAAAGAGAAGTTTCACTCAGACATTCTTCCTTGCTCCTCAGGAGAAGGGGTACTTTGTTTTGAATGATATGTTTAGATACATGGATGATGTTGAACACCATGGGGGTAACCAAGCGTTAGTTAATGGTGCGACTCCCCCTCAAACACCTGAGCAGGGTATGCTGGAAACCAACTGTGTTTGGGATCAATGCTGCTTGTTCTTATCTAATTATTTTTTTCCTTTTTCAATTCAAAGAGTCTGTTCCAGTTGAGGACCATCGGGTTTCAGAGCAAACAGTTTCATTGTTGGAGGAAGAAGTTAATGGTGATGAAGTGCATAATTCTTCTGACAACGATGATGGCTTTGTTGTGGTGGAAGTTGATGAAATTCAACATGACTCTCAGACGATGTACACAACTAGTTCCAATGTGCAAGACGTATCTAAGAAGTCATATGCTTCCATTGTAAGCCCTTCCTTATTATTAGTGTGGTCAATTTTCCACTTATTCATTCTTATGGACTGTGTGCCCTGCGCGTGTATGCCAGCCCTTGTGTGTGTGCCCATACTATTCAATTTTCCACTTATTCATTCTTATGGACTGTGTGTGCCCTGCGTGTGTATGCCAGCCCTTGTGTGTGTGCCCATACTATTCCAGAGAGAGAGAGAGAGAGAGAGATTAGCCCAAGGTTCATCTGTTATATTATTTGCCAATTCGAGGTCGAGAGAGAGAGATTAGCCCAAGGTTCATCTGTTATATTATTTGCCAATCTTCTGACATGACAGAAATAAACTAGCAAACATTAATACTGGGTCCTTTCTTTTGTATTGTTTTGGTCCTACCAGACGTCTTAGAAACATTTGTTGCATGTAGGTGAAAGTTATGAAAGAAAGTGCGTCGCCACTTTTGATTCCTGAAACTAATTTGATGCAAGCACCTTTAAATGTGGAAGGACCCTTTCCAGCCCCAGCCCTAGCATCTGAGATGTCCTCTTCCAGTTCGAAAGTCACTGAAAGTGATGGTACCCAAGAAGCAGCAGGTCCTACAGTTACATATCATGATCTATTTTGGTTCTAGGAATTTTTATACAAGAATTTGCCCCTTATTCTCTTTATGATTGTGATGTACTTTCTGGCAGCTGATGGTCACTCTATTTACATAAAGAATCTACCTCCGGATACCACAACTGCCCAACTTGAGGAAGAGTTCAAGAAGTTTGGTCCCATTAAAAGTGATGGTGTGCAAGTTAGAAGTGCTAAGGTTCTTCTCCATATAATGCCTTTTCTGATACCATTAGCAAAACTCATCAATCTAAGTGTACAAATTCTTATCCTTTTCTACTCTTTCTGAGGAATGCAGCAGCAAGAATTTTGTTTTGGCTTTGTGGAGTTTGAGGTGGCAAGTGCTGTCCAAGGTGCAATAGAGGTTTACATGGCAACCCCTCTCTCAATTTCCTTTGTTTTTTTTTATTGATTATGATTGGATGGGTTACTTACCATTCTACACCTGATGATGATGATGATTTTCCTATTGATTTTTTCTGTTAGAGAATTTTCAAAACGGTTTCAAGATAGGGATTTACCTAGTGTGTATTGTGTTAGCTTGTTCATTTGAATAATTTGTAGTTCAATTCACATAGTACTTGATAAAGGTTCATTCTAGTTTGCAAAATTGAACTAGTTTTGTCTCACTTGGAACTTCCCATAATTCTACATTTACTTGTACTGAATGAGACTTTCTGAATGCTGTATGCTAAATTACCTTTATTCATAAGCGTTTGTTTTGAGAAACCTGTTAACGAGTCAAATGCATAATGAATTATTTTGATCATTTCATCAACATAAAAGCTTTGACGAAGGTCATTTAGGGTTATATAATAATGGTACTGAAAGTGCAACCTGGGTGGGCAAGTTGGGTTGAGGAGCAACACTAGCCTGTCTTAAACTTAAAATTGGGACTTCCTGTATCTTGTATCTGAGGAAAACCTTTTGGGACATGATTGTCAAGTGCTTTGAAAAGAAGCTCTTCCTGGAAGGATAGGGACTTACCCTTGGCAGTTACATTTCACTGCCTAAAATAGTTCTTTCCAGCCTCATTTTACTACCTTTCATTGAAGTGAAAAGTGTCTGGAGAATATTAAAAGTATCCTTAGGCCATGGTTGCTCCAGACAGGAGTTCCCAAGTTACAATATATTTCTTCAAGGGAAATATGTTGGAAATGAAAGAGAATCACAATTCAATATATTGCGAGTATATATGACAAAACAAATATTTCTTCAAGGGAAATATGTTGGAAATGCAAGGCAACCACAATTCAATATATTGTGAGTTCATTCTTCTCCATGGCATACAAATAACAAATTCAATGCATTGCACAATCCTCATCTTAGTTGCTGCCTAAATGTCTCTAATGTGTTTCATGGTTCACACATGCTTGCGCACTCACACGTATGTGTTTGAATTATCATTATTCACTATAATTACCTAGCAAATGTTTCCATATGTTTCTTGTTCATCTCCCAACTTGTTTCCATATGTTTCATTTGATCCCTTCTCTGCTGCTTCGCATCATTTATTTGTTTCCTCCCTTGTTGTAAATTTGCAGCAAGCTTCTTTTAATCACCTGTTAAACATTTGGATATCTCGCAAATCTGCCACAAAGTTTACAATTCACGTACTGCATCTGTTAAACTAAATTGATTGATGAAAAGACATGGTAAAAAACAAAAAAACACATGCGACATTTAGCTTCTATGTAATAAAATTTAGAAAACTTGCTTACCATTTGAAAGAGAAAGGAGCCAGAAAAATGAATCTGAATAGATTCTATAGGAATCTGTGGCATTTCTGTGTTATGATTAGTGCATACTTTCAAGTCCACAATTTCTCCAATTTCTTCTTCTAGTTGACATGATTGATACTTATCTTCTTTCTTATTTCTATTTTCCTTGTACCCCTACGTCTTCATTTAGGGATGAAGTGGAAGTGGATCATTGCACATTTTTCAATCATATATATATTTTTTTTGATCACCGAAGGTGTCCAGGTGTCTCGCCCTACTAGTCCTTCGGGGCATGTCCACGCTTCCCTACACATACATGCCGGGTTTAGGGGGTGGGACCTTACTCTATACATATCCCACGGATAGTGGCCCTTCATAGGAGTTACTGGGGATTGAAACCAAGTCTTGATTTTTCAATCATATTTTGCTATTGGATTTGAGTCATGTCTCAAGAAGGGTAAAAAAATCACATTTTGCTATTCTCTTGAATGTTGAAAATGGCATATAACAATTTGATTACTAAGTCATTTTAGTTGGATTTCTAACTTGGAGCACCACTATTGTTGTTGGTAAAATCATATTGCAATCCACACACATGGGTATACCTTCTTCTTTTGTATTGACTATTAAGAGGAGCCGAGAAAGATAGCAGTGGTGAGGTCAATTTTATGGAAAATGCTTGCTTGACTTGGCAAGTCAGTGATCCAAGTTGACTTGCAAAATTAGAGAGGCATGTTAGTGGGTAGGGTTATTTCTAAGAAAAAGATGGTATTGGATATAGTCCACTGGCCACACTTAAGGCGAGCTTTGTGGATTATCCACACTTAATAGGTTGTAGTCTTAAGGATACATAGACAAAAGATTGGTGGATGAATCATGCAGTTTTTCCAAAGCATGATTGATGGATGGTATCTAAGTGATCCTGCTATAGAGGATCTTTTTGGTTATGGTGGTCACATGGTTGTTAGGCTTTACGTCCTTCTTTGTTTTCTCTCATAACAAAATGTTTCTAGCTATTTGATTTAAGGCAATAATATGAACTTTTAGAAGAAATATAAGAGATTTAGTTTCTTCTCTCTAAAAGGAAGGCAAAAAAAAAGAGTGCTTTTTCTTTCTTGGCCTTGGGTGATGTATAGTAGTGATTTGCGGTGTTGATATTTGGCATATGGTTAAATAAAATCCCACCTTGGCTCTGATGGGGCTGATGTACCCCTACAGCTACATTGCTGATGAGGACGTCATGGAACACCATCAAGGAAAGATGCGCCTAAATCTAGTTTTTATCTCAACATGGCTAGATGATGGTCTTTTGCACTTTCCTAATATATCAGACCATGGATAAAGATCGATCTGCCGATGGATAACCTAGATTGTGTATTGATCTAGCAACATAAGTTGGCGCATTTATCTTTGTCATGTTTTATTAGTGTTATATTACTTGGTTTATTTGTGGTTAAGATTGTTACAGACCTATTTTTATTTATTTGTGGTTAGTTTATTTGCAGTTAGATTGTTACAGACACATTTTTATTTATTTGTAGCTGTAGTAGTCCACATGTATGTCTTAAGTCACATGTGTCTAGGGGTTTCTTAAGAAATTCTTATTCTTTATAAATAGCCTTGTCGGAGACATTTGGATGAATGGTTGAGAACTTGGAGAAAACTTTGCAAACTTTGGTGAGGCCATCCATCTCTTGTGTGAGGCAAGTTACCCTTCTTCTCTCTCTTCGCCTTTATTCTCTGCCCCCTTCCCTACCACTTTTCCTTTTCCATCTCTTTTTCTTCCTTTCTTTTTCTCTATTTTCCCCATATTTACGAAACGTTTTCACCTCTTTTTCATCCAAACCCTAACCCAACCAAATTAGGGCCCAACTGCACCATTGGCCACCAAAACTTTGTTGTGAACCACCCATTTGTACGGACATCTGTACAGGTCCATATGGCCATATGGATAGATCTCTCTTTGCCTCATTTTGCCCATGCTCTGGCTCTATATATCCCTCTTGATAAGTGATATCTGGTACCTATTTCAAAACTGTGCTTGTTTATCCCTTTTTTAGCACCTAAAATCCTTGACTTTTACTAGTTTTCCCACATTAAGGGTGTTCAAAATCTAAGTTGGGATAGGGTTAGTTTTTGGGCTACAGTAAAACCCCTATAAAATAATACTCTTGGCTCTATATATCCCTCTTGATAAGTGATATCTGGTACCTATTTCAAAACTGTGCTTGTTTATCCCTTTTTTAGCACCTAAAATCCTTGACTTTTACTAGTTTTCCCACATTAAGGGTATTCAAAATCTAAGTTGGGATAGGGTTAGTTTTTGGGCTACAGTAAAACCCCTATAAAATAATACTCTTGGGACCAAGAGAAATTATTATTTTAGTGGGGTTATTGATTTATCGATAAATGAATAATTTATTAATTTATCGATAAATGAATATTTATTAATTTAGAGAAAGTATTATGTTTGCTATTTTTTTATGTATTTCATCAATTATTAATTTATATTTCGTTGGGCCCTTAAGGATTTCTAAAAAAAAATTATCTTATGCACTTAGCAAGGTTATTAATTTAGTACACTGACCCGAGTTGGGACAAGAAGATTTCATTATTTAAGCGAGGTTATTAATTTATCGAACATTTATTTATTGAGATTTTACTGTTTCTTGAATTATTTTGAAAGAAGCTTAATCTTGGGTTGCAACAAAAGGCCTTAGATTCACATCACGTCTTATTTTGGATGTTCAATTGCATATGAATGTGTTATTAGCTTTAATTCTTATTATTTATTGTTTCTTGATATATTCTTTTCTATTTTGGCATGTTTATAATGATTGAGATCTTGCGTTGCATATGGCTATTTAGGGTATTCCGTTGTCCTTGCAAGTAGGATTGTCTGATTTGATCAATCCTGCGTCAATTGCTCTAATGAGGTTTACTTGCACAAGTTTGGCTGGTGCTGCCCAAGTATCATTTGTTATCTTCTTCCTTGGTTTTTGTATGTGAGGATGATCACAGGTCAAGCTATGCTGCTTCTTCCCAAGTCAAAGACCTTTATATTATCAAAGCCAGAGCCCATTAGAAACCAATTGAGCTTTTTATGTAGTGCCTAAGTCCTGTTTAGGTAACTTAAAAGCCCAAGCCCTCATGCTTGGGCCATTTTCACCCCTACTATCTCGTAACCAGTGAAATTACAAAACAACCAAGATAAATGGCCTTGATGGGCTCTACCCTAAACACCAAGCCCAACTTACTGGTCTGTCTTTAAGCTTGTTTGTTAAGGTTAGGTCTAGGCTAGGATCGAGCTTTAAGTCGATTTCTTTATTTATTTGTATTTTACTCTTTTTTCTCTAAATAAAGATATCATTATTAAAACAAGAAAGGAAAAATAGCAACATTTCGATCTGAGAGATTTTAAAATGGAATAATATCCGTGGGAGTTCAATTATTTTTTTAATTTGTGCATTTTAAGTGAGCATTACTTTTACATGTTTTAATTGGCCAAAAAATTTGTTGGGATCAAATATCTAATTTTAGTAGCAATTACTCTATGAAACCTGTTCTTTGTAAAGGGAAAAAGAACTTGAGAATGTGTCTTATTATGTGTTTTATCTAAATTAAAGTTGCTCTATTATTATTTTGAACTTCAAAAATGAAATGAAGAGAGTTGGCATATTGGCATACTTTCTATTTTAGCTGTCTCGAAACTATAGTGGTTGATTGGAACCCTCTCTCACACATACACACAAATTAAGCAGACCCATTAGAAAAGGGGGAAAACTTAAAGAACATTTTATGCATATGATTCAAATGCAAGGTTTCTTTTTAATGATTTTTCGGTTGTGGCAAGCTTCATAAATTAAAAAATAAAATCATGAGAAAGCTGGCATATATGCTCAACTTCTATTTTTGCTGGAGCTATGAGCCTATGATTCTCTCTCTCTCTCTCTCTCTCTCCCCCTATCTGTCTCAATTTTGGTTATTTGTTGATTTTGCATGTTTCTTATTTCAGGCTTCACCTATTATGATTGGTGGTCGCCGAGCTTTTGTTGAGGAAAAGCGGTCTTCTGGATCACGAGGCTAGTTTGAATTTTATTTTATGTTATTTTTTGTGTGATCAAAGTAGTTTGAGATTTTTTGAATATGATGCAGAACTTTGATTCCTTTTTAGATGACAAGTTGCATGCATGCAAAATTTAAGGGGCATTTCAATAAGGGCTAGAACTTAGCTGGATGGGTCGGGCTTTAGGTCTATCTGCATCTGGTCCCAATTTGTGACTGTATGGCTCAAGTCTAGGGCTAGGCCAGATTGAATCAAAATGGTCGAGCATGGGGGGGCCAGGCCCAATTTTAAACTTTGAGTTGCATATTTGGGCTTCTCTTGAGCATAAGTGATGTGGAACATTGGACTAGATTGATTTATTTATTTATTATTTATCTCTTGATGTAATTATTTGTTTATTTTAGGGTATTTTAATCATTATTGTATTAGGGGTATTTTGGTCATTTTCATGGTGAGTTCATTATAAATACATTGTAAGCCTCATTAGGGCATCAGTTGATCAATGAATAAGAATAAGATTTATGCGTTGTTGCACATGCCTCTTCGCAAGTGATAGTGGAATCCATGGAACTTTGATGAGAAATCGAAGGATGGCGAGAAGCCAAAACGACATGCAAGAAGCCAAGGGAAAGGTGAGAAGCCTCTTCTTCCATATCCAGGTACTTCTATCTTCCTTTTCCCTCTCTTCTCACTCTCTCTTCTCGTTCTTTTTCCTTTTCTTTTCTTCTCCACTGCTGTCGCATCCCTCCAAACAACACATGTTGGCTGCCGTTATCACCCAAACCCCTTTCCCTTTGTCGCCTCTTCTCCAGATCCCCCATACGAAACCCATACCCACCCCTGCCTTGTTTCGCCACCATCTAAGATCCTATTAGTCCATCGCCTCCCATCTCGAACCCTTTTGGCCTTGTCGCCACCCCCAAATATTCTTTGCTAGCTTTCGTCACTTACCAGATTCCATCCCAGTTTTGTCGCCACCACCCCACCTGCCCCAGATCTTACTGCCGTCCCCTTCTTAGGCCCATCTTGTTGCCGCAGCCCTTCTCTGGGCTTCCTTGACTTTCGCCACGACATGGCCTTAACCAAAACCCATCTTTTTTCCCTATCCCAACAGCCCTAAATTTGTTCCTTATTAAAACCCACGTGCCAGAATAATATCCACCTTATTAGCCCATTTACCCGTGTGGCCACCCCTGGACTGTTTGACCCGATATTTGTCGGGATTGATTAGTTACTTAGTATTTGCATGATTATGTGTGGTAAATTTTATATTAAGTAATTGCAAATATTAATTGGAATTTAATTTCAGCCCATTTTAGATTTAGGATACATTATTTTCATTCCTTTTAATATTTTCATAACCACATTAGGTATTTAAGGTTACCCTATCCCCTGTCCTATATCAGTAAGTTATCAATTAAATGTTATAATTTTTTGAATATTTAAATATTATTAATTATATACCAATCAAATATTAGATAGCATTTAAAAACTACCAGGTGTATGTTAAGGATGGTACACTCCACCATGGAACCTACATGGATGTGTTGGAATCATGGGAGAGGGTGAAAATGAGAATCTAATGTGGTTAATGTCAATGCATAGCATTGAAGGTCCTAAGTTGTAAGCCTTGTGTTTAACTGTATCTAAGAGGAAATGTTTCTTTATGTCTCAATTGAAGGGTGTTTATGTTATTATATTTTATCTTTTTTGAAAATCTTAATCAAGGGGCGCATGACTGCCCAATGGGTGTCATATTTGAATGGATCATAATTCATGGGAGGACAACTGTGTTTGATGGTTTGGATCATGCATAAATGAGCCCTATGGTATTGAATAGAAACAGGGTAATCATGCACTCCCTTTTTTGGGGGTGTACTAGGATTTTACCTGTAAATGATGACTGATTTGAGGAATCAAATATGGGCAAAGTTGGGCTTCCAAGCTGCTAAAATTTGGGATCAAAATTAGGCTTTTGGTGCACTAGGTGGCCTCCTCCAACACTTTGTACCTATGTCAGATGTTAACATGAACACCCATATCCATGCAACTTATTTTGCCTGAATAGACAAGTAGTTCTATTGGTTTTTATTCTTGAGTTCTTACATGACGATGATTCTGCATTGGATCATGGTTACATAAAGGAAAAATATGCATAAAGAGCTGTTCTAGCCGTAACTTCTGCAACCTACAGTTATGTTATTAAGAAGGAAGCATGGTTGTGATGATGATGATTTAAAAAAGGGAAGTTGTCATAATCATGGTGGTCTGTTCATTTTTGCTTCAACTATTACTATTGTATTTTAGTTATGCCATGTAACTGTTACAAGGCGTGGTAATATAATATTTTGTACTGTTGCATTTTCCTCCTCTTTGCAGTTAACAATAGAGGTCGGTTTCCAGCAGGAAGGGTGGGGAATGGATTCAGAAATGATGGTGCAAGAGGACGTGGGAATCATGGCAATCCTCGGACTTATAGCAGGGGAGATTCCAGTAACAGGACTGATTATGTTAACAGGGGCACTGCTGGGGGAGAAGCTTCCAGTCGTAGTGGTTATCGAAGGGTGAATCACATAGAAAATGAGAGTGGTCGTATGAATCGTACTGGTGGATTGTCAGTCAATGCTGCAGCAAAAGCCATTGCAACCAGGGTCTCTGTGATTGCTTGAAGCAATATGTTCTTACAAGCTGTGGTGACAATTTCAGCAGTTATTTGAAGACACTATTTTCTCAAGCTGCTCAGATGGCATGTTGATGGGTGGATTGACTTGTTCTGTTCTCTTGGATGCGTCCTGAGATCTTTAAGGGTACTTAGTCATTCTTTGCTTTCTGTTTCCTCATTCAGCGCAAATGATGATAGAAATAGTTTAGTTGGTAGCTATGGCATGTAGTATATTGGTTCCATTGACTTCATTAGCCTGATCTCTCTCTCTTGGATCAACAAAATTTTGGTAATTGAAGTGGCAAACGCCTCTCCCATTTCAGGGCTTGAGTTGATTTTTCGTTATTCTGGGAGAAAGAAAACTTAATCCTTTGCTTGCTGTGCAGTGACAGTACCAATATCCACTAATCCTTGTATCCAGATACGGTTGCTGGATGACATCTCTTCTGATTTGTCCATACGAGAAACCAATTGTTGTGTGGATGAGTCAATATCTCGACATGAGCCAAGGGGCAGAGACCAGACTTTTTCTTGGTTGATCTGTAGATTAACTTTCTATTATCTGGATCATTCTTTTCTTTTACCTCTTTTTAAATCCTGTTGGGAAAGTGACTTCTATGAGATAATCTTTTGGAAAAACGAAATGTGTCTTTTATGAGATGTATCAATCCATCATGTGCATGTTACCTCAGTATTGAGGATATTTTGGAATTTGGATGTCAAGAGATAGAGGCAATTCATATAAAACTCTGGCCAAATTTAATTCAGTAATGCTACTGTAAGCGTTGGAAAGTGGATACATGGGATATGGGTTTTAATGATTGTGATAATGATCAATATGATGTTTTCTTTATTTATGGATAGAGTATAGACTTGGCAAAATATAGCCTGACTTGATTATCCGAATGGTACTTGAACATTTTAAATAGGGTTGAGAGTTTTTTTTTTGGTTGATTAGTTTTTTTATTCATTCCAAAGAATAGAGAAATCTCTCAAAGATACAATATAACCTCCAAATGAGGAAAAATACAAATAAACTGAACAAATCAGACAGAAAACTCCTTACATACTAAGAGAGGTCAGAAACAACACAGAAAAAAACATGTACATATTACAAAATTCAGGATTTGATTAATTCAGAAATTTCTTAAGATTTTGCATGGCCTTTTTATTGTTAGCATTTGTAAGGTTGATGTTCTAAACTTCTAACTTTGCAAGACAAGCTCGAGTTGTTGATTTGAATCTTGAATGTAAGCCAAAAATTGATGAAGTGATGTCTATTATACCATCAAATCATATTACACCAGTGGATTCGTCAATTGTAATGATCAACTTCATTAGACACCACTGATCTTTACACATGAAATGGACAGTTGCCTTAATTTCAAATGTTTTTTGGTTTGTTTTGAGTCGAATGAATATAAAAATATTTAATGAAGCTTATATTCTATACCTATCATAGTTATAATTATTATTGTTTGTGGGAGGAAACATGACTACATGAGAGAAGGTTCAACCCTGAGCGTGGTCCATTTGCAAGAGGCAGAGAGAAAAACGTTAGCATTGAACAAATCCTTCAAGAAGACAAGCAAAAACAAGCCTCACTTGCAGCCAAGTCGACAACTCTCCCAGCCCAGAGCCTCCCCGCCAGCTCTGGCCGCTCACTCCATACATGCAATTCATCGTGACCATTGGACTGTGAACCTCAAAAAGAGACCTCTCTTTCATCTTCGACACGGGTAGGGACCTCACTTGGATCAAATGTAAGCCTTGTGTAAGCTCTTGCTACTCTCAGCAAGACATGATTTTTGAACCATCTGCCTCTTCCACCTACCTCAACATCTCACGCAAGTCCCCCGACTGTTCCCAGCTCACTTCTGCCACCAGGAACCCAACTGGCTGCTCCTCCTCCACCTGCCCCTATGTCATTAGTTACGGTGACAAAGTCTTACTCAGTCTGATTCTTCGGCCACAAGACGCTTACCTTGATATCTACCGACGTCTCCCCCAATAATAAAATGGATCGACCGTTGAGGGAGTCGTGGGAGCCAGAGAGGAGAGAGAGGGATATAGAGAGGTAATGAGAGGGAGAGGTAAAGTGATTACATCTTGCAATAAAGATGATGTATTTTCGAGATGTCGCTACCAAACGGGAGAAAGGGGTGTAAACCTCTGATTTTCCTCCCGTTCACTGCATCGAAAAGCGACGTTAAATATGTTGTACCTCCACGTTTTTTGGAGCTTAATTTTTTAGTATTTACAACAAAGGAAAACTGTGTAACAACCCGGCCTTATTTTTTGTTATTTAAGATTATTTTTGAGAAATGTTGTGTCCGCAAGCGAGTAGAGTTTTCCCCAGGTCATTGTAGGCTCAATCTTTGTCTGGATCAAACCCTAGAGTCGAAAGTGAGCGGAGTAGAGTGAGAAAAGTCATAGATCGAATTTGGATTAGTGTCGGTTCGATCGATAGGTTAGTGTAATCGAGAAAACCCCAGAAGGATCAATAGACGAAATCAATTTATCCTCCTCCTCATCCAAACACATTTCTGTTTCACCTAGAAACCCCTTCAAGGAGTGAAGTTGGTCTATTTCAAATTCTTTTAAACCCCTCCTAAAAGCAATGGACCATTAAGTCCTACCATTTGTCTCATTCTAGTAATCCACAACTGAGGCATCCTTGTACATTGTTCCTCTAAGTAGCCTAGGGAATACATTTCACAGAGATCTCTCCCCCGCACAATTATCCTTCCACAATAAAACCCTACTTCTTTTACCCGCCAAGATTCTAAGACCTCCCTTGGATGCTGCACTAATTCCACCCTTCCCATTTCCTAACTCAACGAAGGCCCTAACTACGAATGAACCCTCCCTAGATGCTCCCCCCAAAGTAGTCCACCCCATATCTAGCAGTAACACTTTTCTCCACAGAGCTTCATTTTCTAATGCGAATCTCTATACCCATTTACATAAGAAGGCATGGGTCCCATCCCTAATTCTAAATATCCACAAGCCCCCTACCACCTGAAGGTTGGTGACCTCTTCTCATTTCACTAAGTAAATTCGCCTCTTTTCTGCTTTTCGTTCTCAAAGAAAATCTCTTTGTTGCTTTTCCAATTTTCTTGCTATAATACACTTAGGTATCTTGAACAAAGACATGAAACATGTGGGTAAGTTAACCAAGATAGATTTGATTAGGGTCAATCTTCCCTCCAAGGAGAGTTAATTCTTAGCTCAAGCATTCAATCTCTTGTCAACCCTTTCTTTTGATCTAGGATTACCATCGGTAGGTAAGCCCAAGTAGGAGAAAGGGATTTTACTAACATCACACCCCACCTCTCTTGCCAATGACTCCATCTCAACCTTCAAACCTATACCAATTAGGTTGTTTTTTCCTAGATTTACCCTCAAGCCAAATACTACTTCAAAGCATCTTATGATTGCTTTTACACTGAATAACTCCTCGCTAGATGTATCACAAAACAAGAGGGTCCTGCAAATTGAAGATGAGTTGCTGAATATTGCTTGTAATGACTTCTAGACTTTTAACTATACCCAACTCCCTAGCCTTTAGCATCAGACCACTAAAGGCTTTAGCTACCATAGTGAATAAGAATGGAGAGAGAGATTATGTCATCTTAGTCCTCTTGTGATAATAATTGGTTCAATTGGGAAACCATTAACCATAAATGAGTAGAATGAGCCCTGAGTAGAGAGATCCTCATCCTATCCTAACGCTTCCACTTGGGACCAAAGCCCTAAATAATATCTCATTTTCAAGGAAACCCAAAAGTGGAAAAAAAACCCAAATTGATAGACACTAATATTTTTTATAATAAATGGACATACCAACTTGTCCTTTTGTCTACTTGTTATCATTCGAGTAGTAAAAATGATATATCGGTATCCCTTGTTATAAAAGATACATGTCTCTCTATCAATTCTTAAAACAAAAATCGAAGTTATTTTTTATTATTTTTTCATAATAATTCTATCCACTAAAAACTCTAACTTTTCAAAAATATTTTTATTTTAAATAATTCTTTTGCCATTCTAGATACCAAACAAGAGCATGCTCCGATGAAGAAAAGGTCCAAATCACACTAACATTCTAATCCAATGTTTTAAATTTCGAATTGTCTATTTATGTAAAACTTCGGTTTAATTAAGTTAAGTAGGTGGATAGAACTGGTTGAACTGTTTTGAACCGTGACATTAACATAACACCATAATAATATAATATATTTTTATATTTAAAATAAATTACTAAGAATAAGAAAAATTAAAATCTCATTACAACCATGATACTATAATATAAATAATGAAAAATGATATTTTTATAAAAGAGAAGAAGATAAATTAAAATAAATAAAAATAATACCAGCTTTTGACTATTCAAGTTCACATGAGAGGCATCATCTATCATCCTCATCATCTAAGTCATTTATTATATAAATTTTGAGTTTTTATATCTAGATCTGGTAAGTTGTTTTCATGAATTGATTGTCTTTTATAGTTTTGTACACTCATGGAACTTGAAGGGACAAAACTTTTGGACCGTCACGTGGCGTCCACCTACTCGACTGGCTCCATTTGAATGTGTTACCCTCCTCACACCCTATCGTATCTAGTGAATTGAATCTTTATTCAATTTAAACTAATATTGAATTAATCTAACCATTAGATTGAAATCCAATCAAAACAGCCTTCACTTTTACCTTTGATTTTTTAAATTGCAAAAAAATTACTTTTAAAATTAAATAAACTTATTTTTTTGTAAAAATATTGTAAAAAAATACTTTTTGAATGGACCTAGTCCTCACTCACACACCCACTTACACTGTTACACAATATCACCCATGCACAAAGTCGCGAGTGAATCACACTCATTTTTAATGAACCGAACCCTCTTATAAGTTATAACACAGTACTACCGGTGCCGGTTTCATTCGATTTTCAAAAACTTGCTCTGAGCCTTGAGACATGATTCTCGTCAGAGCGGTTTCCATTTCATAAAAGGTTGCTTTCTTCTTCCCCAAGCACAGAGTGAGCGCCAGAGAGTGAGCAGGGTCGCGTACTCGCGCATGAAGCTCCAGCAATGTTTCTCTTCAAGTTTCCACCGCTTGCAAGCAAGATGCAAGTCTACGTTACTTACGGCTACGCCCAAATCTCTCCTCTCCCGGGGACCCAACATTGTAGAAGCTTCAAAGATACTTGATTTTACGGCAAATGTCGAAACGCCCACCTACACTCGCCTTCTTGAGTCTTGCATCCGTTCAAAATCATTGAACCAAGGCAAGAAAATCCATCGTCACATCCTTAAGACCAAAGCCCATATCAAGAACTCTATCTTACTTGAAAAGGTCGCCTCTATGTATATCGTATGTGGCGAAATGGAACTTGCGCGCCATGTGTTCCATGAAATTCCAAAACCCAACATTTTTCTATGGAATTCAATGATCAGAGGTTATGCTTGGGCTGGACAGTATGAGTCAGCTATTTGTTTGTACTATGATATGATAGATTCAGGTATACAGCCGAATAAGTTCACATTCCCTTTTGTTCTTAAAGCATGTTCAGGTCTACTGGCGCTAGAAGATGGCAAGGAGATCCATAGTCATGCTAGAAGGGTTGGGTTGGACTCAGATATATTCATTTGTACTGCACTGGTCGATTTTTATGCGAAATGTGGCTATCTGAGTGCTGCATATCAGCTATTTGATAAAATGCTAGAAAGAGACATCGTCGCTTGGAATGCCATGATTGCCGGGTCTGCTCTTCATGGGAATTATGAAGATGCTATTGGATTAGTTTTTGATATGCAAAAAGGAGAAACCAGTCCGAATTCATCTACTGTTGTTGCAGTTTTGCCTGTGGTTGGGCAAGCTAAGGCATTGCGTCAGGGGAAAAGTGCACATGGCTATTGCATTAGGAGGTGTTTTCACAATGATTTGGTGGTTGAGACTGCACTTCTAGACATGTATTCAAAATGTGAGTGCTTAGGTTACAGTAGGAGAGTTTTCAATCTCATGAGTGTTAGGAATGAGGTAACATGGAGTGCAATGATTGGAGGATATGTTCTCTGTGACCAAATGTTAGAGGCATTGGCAGTATTTCATCAGATGATGCTTGAGGAGGATCTTAAACCAACTTCAGCTACTTTAGGGAGTGTTCTACGGGCATGCGCGAGGTTAGCTGATTTGAATAAAGGAAAACAGATACATGGTTACTCAACTAAATCTGGGTTCATTTTAGATATGACAGTTGGGAATTCACTGCTTTCACTGTATGCTAAGGGTGGGCTTACAAATGATGCAATCAAGTTATTTAATGAGATGAGATTAAAAGATTTTGTTTCTTACAGTGCTATCATCTCTGGATGTGTTCAAAATGGTAATGCTGAGGACGCTTTCTTTATTTTCCGTAAGATGCAGCAATCTGGAATAGAGCCAGATCTTGCAACCATGTTGGGAGTAGTTCCTGCTTGTGCCCATCTATCTGCTCTGCTTCATGGACGGTGTAGCCATGGCTATGTGACCATTCGTGGATTTGCATCAGACATCTCAATTTGTAACGCACTTATTGACATGTACTCAAAATGTGGTAAAATTGATATGGCTAGAGAAATTTTTGATGGGATGCCAAAGCGGGATATTATCTCATGGAATGCCATGATTGCTGGCTATGGCATTCATGGGCTTGGTATGGAATCTTTGTCTCTGTTTCATGATTTGCTAAGTAATGGTTTGAAGCCGGATGACATCACTTTCATAAGTCTCTTATCTGCTTGTAGCCATTCAGGGCTTGTTACTGATGGAAAACATTGGTTCTCTAAGATGAATCAACATTTCAATATTGCTCCAAGAGTGGAACACTTTATATGCATGGTTGATCTTCTGGGCCGTGGTGGGCTTTTGAATGAGGCCCTTGATTTCATCCAAACAATGCCATTGGAACCTGATGTTCGTGTGTGGGGGGCCTTGCTTGGTGCTTGTAGAATTCATAAGAACATTGAATTGGGAGAGGAAGTGTCGAAGAAAATTCAAAGCGTAGGACCCGAAGGTACTGGGAACTTTGTCCTTCTGTCCAACATGTACAGTGCTGCAGGGAGATGGGATGATGCGGCAAATGTTAGAGTCATGCAGAAAGACCAGGGCTTTAGGAAAAGCCCAGGCTGTAGTTGGATTGAGATAGGTGGCACTCTACATGCCTTTATTGGTGGGGATCAATCTCATCCTCAATCAGAACTGATATATGGTAAATTGGAGGAACTATTAGGGGAGTTGAAAAAGTTGGGTTATCAGGCAGACACTAGTTTTGCACTGCAAGATGTGGAAGAGGAGGAGAAAGAGCGTATTCTTCTTTACCACAGTGAGAAATTGGCAATCGCATTTGGGATTCTCAATTTGAGCTTTGAAAAGCCCATTTTTGTTACAAAAAATCTCCGAGTTTGTGATGACTGTCACACTGTCATAAAATTCATCACCAGCATCACAAAAAGAGCGATCACTGTCAGGGATGTAACCCGATTTCATCATTTCAAAGATGGGATCTGCAGTTGTGGTAATTTCTGGTGAGGAAGCATGATTTAACCACATAAATGGATATAAATGGTGTCAAAACTGAGGACGACTCTAGTTTCCAGGTGGGGAATTGTGATAGAAATGCTAATTATGATGGGGTGCTAGATGGAGGAGGGGGAGAAACTCCATGCGCTAGATGGAGAGGGGGGTGGGGGATCGTCTGAAAAGAGTGTTTGGATTTTGAATATATGTGAATGCCCAATTTTCTCTCAGAATGAGGCCTTTTGTGCATGTGTGGGACACATATGTGTCAAAAACAAAGTCATGCCGGTGTATGGGCACCCAAAGTGGACAATATCATATTTGGTGGATCGGGTCGTGACATGGTCCTCCCTTGTTTTTCCAAGCTTTTGTCTCAAATTAGCAAGTAGGTGGAAGGAATCTCTTTTGCTTGTGCTTTCCCACATCTCCTCCTTGCAACGAGCAAATGGGCCCCTTATGCTGAATTGAGTTGAAATTCATGGGTTGAAGGCCTGACCCATTATACCAATCCATGAGCTAATTATTTGAATGATCTGGCCCCAATGGAAGCCATTTTGACCCCATTTTGTAACCATAGCTACAAATTTGACATTGTCTTCATTTCGTTGGCTCATTTTCTTATTGAATTTAATTTCATGTTGTTGCCATGTGTTGGTGGAGATGTCTTCCATCATACCCTCTGGCTTGTAAAAAACTCACCCTCGAGTTGGCATATAGGGTTACACCTTCTTGTTGTAAGCTTTATAAATTTATAGAATAAAAGTTTTTTTTAATAAAAGTTGGCATATAGGCTTAACTTCTATTTTTAGTGGAGCACTCTCTCTCTCCCTACCTACCTACCTACCCAGCTGTTTATCTATTTTGGTTATGATTTGATTTTTCATGTTTCTTATTTTAGGCCTAACTCATTATGATTGGTGGTCGTGTTGAGAGTTCATTTGTCAATTTCCTTGGGGAAAACAATTTCATAGAAAAACTTTATATTAGAGTTCTACTCATGTCATCCAACAAGTGCTTTAAAATCTGATTCTTGTTGGGTTATAAAGACCCAACATTTTAATTGTTTGTGTCAAAATATTTATTTTCATTTTGTCTTAGTAAAAGAGAAAAAATTCTTTATTTTTCTCAATAAATTTCTCTATCCCCCTCCTCTCCTATGAGAAATGGAAAACAAAGAACCTCTGAGAAAAAGTGGTTTTCTAGATCACATAAGGCTAAACTCAGACGAAGTTCTATTCCTTTTAGTGATCGAAGTAGGTTGAGATATTCTGAATACAATGGAGAAGTTGTATTCCTTTTAGTGATCGAAGTAGGTTGAGATATTCTGAATACAATGGAGAAGTTGTATTCCTTTTTAAATGGCTCATTACATGCATGCAGAATTTAAAGGTATTTCAAGCAGTCTACAACTTGGGCTTTGGGTCTATCTACACTTGGTTGGATCAAATTTGTGACAATGAGGCTCAAGTTTGGGGCTAGGCTAGGTTGGATCAAATTGGTCTAGCACGGTATTGGCCCAACTTATATTTATATGGCCAACGCCCAATTGTAAACTTATATGGCCTACGTCCAATTTTAAACTTAAATTGTATATTTGGCCCAATTTAAGTGATAATTTTTGAAATCTTAAATATTATGAATTATATAGCATTCAAATATTAGGTAGCACTTCAATACACCAGGTGTACATTAAAGATGGTACCCGCATGGATGTGTTGGAATAATGGGAAAGGGTTAGAATGGGAAGTTTAATGTGGATAATGTCAATGCAACCACTAAAGGTCCTAAGTTCTTATTTAAATAACCTTGTGTTCAAAAGTATTTGAAAGGATGTGTTTTTTAATGTCTTAATTCAAGGGTACTTTTTGTTTATCATAATTAGGGTGCATGACTGTCCAATTGGTGTCAAATTTCAATATACAACAATTCATAGGCAAATGTGTTCTACAGCTTGGATTAGCAATATAGTATTGAATTAAGACAACCTAATCATACACTCCTTTTTTTAAGGATGCACTAGACTACTAGAGTTTTACCCTTGAATACCAATGTTTTGAGAAAATCATATATATATAAAATTGGACTTCCAAATTGTTTAAATTTGAGATCAGAACTAGGCTTTTGGTGCACTAGGTGGCCTCAAAAATGCGCCTAGGTGCACTAGGCTGAACCAAAGTTGCATCCCTAATTTGGATGCTATTTTGGCAAGAGGCAGAGAGGGGGAAGAAAGCATTTATGTCAATGATTTTTTATTTTTTTGTCTCTTGTATTGCTATCTCAAATCAGGGCTTGAAATCTTAGATTTTCAAGATCTCGGCCGGTATGGCCATATCAGATATCAACCGAGATCTCTCTCCCCTCTTTTTTTAGAAAATATCGGGTATTTTTTTATATTTTATTTTTTCTAATTAAAAATAAATAAAAAATGATAGGAGGCCCGATTCTGAAAAAAATAAATTGAAATCGAAAATATTGGCCGATATTAACTCGATATATTGGCCGAGATATCAGCTTGGGCCCACTGTCGATATTTTATTTAAAAAAAAAATAGATAAAATCGAATATCAACTAATATTCCTATGGTACGGATAACACATATCGTATCAGTCGGAATATCTTGTGCTAAAAAATCCGAACAATGCCTAACGTCCAAAATTTGGATATCCTAAACTTTTAAAAACTAGAGGTGCAACATCGGTCAAGATCGACTTGAGCTCTATGGCTAGTAGTTAAAGGCACAATAGTTCTACACTCATTTTCTCTAAGGCAGACTCACCTTGATTTATACTGTTTTGCCAAGTTTGCATTCCATTTAATGCTATAAGAAAGGTACCTCCCACATTAATTTGCAAAAGAAACGAAAGGAGTGAGGAGGGGTGAGTGAACAGCTATGCCAATGATGTTGGTTTTTAGTCTTTCGTATTGCCCTTTTTAACCATTTTACAACATATTTTTGATTTGTTGACTATATGAAGCAATGTCGAAGTCTATAATTTTGATTGCTGAAGCTCGATTTTAGCACAGTGAATACCAGTCAAAGCCGTGCCTAAGATTTTAGACCTATTTTGTGTCGTGCCTCGCTTTAAGATGGGCTCACCTTAATTAAAACTATTTTTAATTCCATTTTTCAAGGGTTTGTAATAACGGATAAATACTAGTAAATATTATAGTTGTCACGAAGCAATTGATAATAATATTTAATTAGAAACTCTAACTAATACTCCTTCTATTCTAAATTAGTTGTCCTATATGGATTTTAGAATTATTTTAAAATATTTGTCTCATTTGTATTGAAATAGTATAAAGTATTTTGAAAATGGATGAGATCACATATACTACTAGCTATATATAGAGAGTTCCTTAAAAAATACAAATATTTCAAATGAAATAACTAAAATAGGATAGAGAGATTATGTAATATACTTACAAATCAATGGTAGTATACATATTTTTAAATTGGGTCGAGAACCAATCCATGGCAAGTAAGTGGGCGTGGGGTGAGGAAGGAGTGCAAAACTGCAAATAGGGTCCTATTTAAACATATTTTTATGGACTTGAGCTAAAGTTATTAATAAGTATTAGATTTCTTTTAATATGTAACTTCTACTTTTATAAGATTTTATAATATACTTTAGGATAATGTAGACTTTTTCTGTTAAAAGATCAAGTCTGGATAACCTTGAATTACATCTTAGGGTTCAAATTGGGCTTGAGCCTTGCAAATACAAATTGATCATGTCTCATTATTGACTAAACTAGGCCATTATTGTAATACCTGACCTAAAATTAAGACTAATTGTATGGTTTATGTTAATAATTGTGCTTTGCTATCAGTTAATCATGAAGATTACGGAATGAGCTTTTTGAAATATTCAGGATCGACCCAATCTGAGCTCGGTAGCTCGTGAATCCAACTCGTTAAATATTATGTATTAAATAACATTAATCTTCATTTATTTATAAAATATATTATTTAAATTAATTAGACTTTCAAATTCATACACCCTCAGTTATTTTTAATTATGAGTGTAAAGGATCTTTTAGTTTGTCTCTTTGGCTTTCAGAGATATAATTAAATTTGACCCTAAGAGGTCCCTATTTACAAAATATCAAAATTTGAAGTATTTATGAAAATCAAAATACTTTCAAACTTAAATTTTATTTATGAGGTGAATTTGACTAATCATAATATGAAGTCAGATTTTCTCCAAAAAGTATTTCAAAAGTGAGTAATTTGAAAAATACATCGTTTTTGCTTGAATGGACGGATTTTTGAAATGTATTTCACTCCAAATTTTTGTGGCAATCTTTGATTTTAAAACTCAACAATCTGGACTAATTGAATTATTTTAACAAGACCTCCTTTGTACCCTAATTTTGAAGATAGACTTAAATGAATAAAATATAATAAAACATCTTTTATAAGTTATCTTTTCTTACAACCATGTGTAAGTGAATCATCAAATGTAAAAGATGATTCATATAACCTATGTATAGTAGCATAGCCAAAGTGGAGGATTGATATCCACTGCATGGCTTTGGAATTTCCTATATATAGCATCAAAGATAATGAGAGATTTCATTAGTCCATTGCAAAAGAACCGATCCTTCACTCATTACTTATTTCTTTTTCCTGTCTTCTTCACCTCCTTCAGTACTTCATTTCTTCTGCAACTAGTTTTTAGCCAAAGTTTTTGAAGAGCCAAAGCTCTACCCAAGTTTCCCCAGTAAAGGTATACAATCCTTTTTTTTTAATGTGTTTTCAAGCTTTAGAATCTAAATAGAGTATTTTAGAGGAATAAAATGAAATGTAATTTTAATTATTATTTTGAAATTATTTGTTTTAAACTTAAAATGAGTTTTCTTATTGAATTAATTGTGAATTATTATTATGAATTGATTTATTTTAATTTGTTTATTTAACTTGAAATAAGTTTATAATTGTTTAAAGATGAGTATAATTTTATTTACAATCTAGATTTTTAATGTCTTTTATTGTATTACTTATTTAGAATTTGGTGAAGTTTTTACTTATAAATCTCGGTTGAATTATTTGGGTATTTTTAAAAGTGTTTTAAATTTTCTAAATATACTTAAATTTTTGAGTAATTTTAAGAAAAGATATGGTTAAGTTGGTTTTCTTATATATCTTAGAAAATCTGAAATATATATATATATATATATATATATCTTAGTTTTTGTTTAAATAGTAAATTGACAAATTCTAATTTAGTCTTGTTAATGAGTTAAAATTTAAATAACTTGGAGACTTAAATTATTTTTAAACCACTTAAATTAATTATTCATGTTAATACTTTTAATATGTGTAATTTTGAAATTTTTTTAGGATTAATAATTTGAGACTTGTGTTGATGATTGTCTAGAGACCTTTATTCTAAATTAAAAGTGATACTAACCCTTGGTTGTATTATTATATTATACATGTAGTATGTATTCACTTACAGGCCGATACTCTTTATCTGTGGCGCAGCGGAAACGCAGGCCGGTAGCTATCAATAGCTATGCGATTAACTTCGCCGCTCGGTAGAAAAGAAGGGTTCGGACATTGAGTGATCTCTAAGCCTAACTCGCTATATAAGTAGTGGCATGAGCATCTTATATCTCTAGGCCTAACTCGATACGTCTACATGGTCATTTCGAGAAGAAAATATGAGAAGTGGCCTGAGCACCTTATTATACTTCTTATTATTGTAAATTAAAATGGATAGTAACCTATATAGGAGACTCAGATCCATTTCCCTTTAGTTTTTCTGGAAAATAGGATAAGATTTGAAACACTATGAAAATGTGTTGTATTGTATATACATATCTGTGTATTATGTTTGATTAATGATTCATTGTATCTTTGCTTATGTGTTTGATAGATACTTCGATACTCACACTTTCGGTGAGGAGACTTAAAATTGCAGTAGGAGTAAATCAGGTTAAGATGATCTAGTGTAATGAGTGGTTTTAAGGATCACACTTAATGGCCCACTTATATGCCTAGACTGTTAGCGTTACGAGCGGAAACAAGAAAAATCGAACGGAAATAAACACATAGCACAATACAATATTTTAACGTGGTTCGACCCACCTGGCCTACGTCCACAGAACGACAGAATATTCACTATATGAGAAAGAATATACATGTACAATAATAATGACTCCCTTGAGTCAAGAGCCCAAACTCGAAGTCCCGAGCCCCTTTGTACACTCCTGTATACAACATATCGACGTCACCTCTCAGTTGATGTGAATCTCTCTCATACCCAGAATAGTGAACCCAACTTCTGTGTTCCTCCCTCTACGCTTCTTGCGTCCTACGAGCAATCCCGACATGCTTCTCAAACGCGAGCGTCTCCGATAATGGTGTGTCCCACACACACACAGATCTACACTTCTGCTCTGGCAATGGGGTTTCCTTTTTCCAGCCGCACTTCTGCTGGCTGCCACTCACAGATCTGAGAACTCAGATCTGCAGCGGTATTGCATTGTTGCTTACGCCCCTCTCCGGCCGTCGAGCTGTCCTCCAGACATCGTCAGATCTGCATACCGTTGAGATTCCACGCCGTCTTGCATGCGGCCACATATGGCCCTCTTCACATGCGGCTTAGAGGCCCAAGGCCAAAAGGCCTTCCTCAAGGATGTCCCTCTCTCTTCCTGGGATTCCACACCACATCTTTTTGCCGTGCAAGATACCCTCTTATATAGGGTTATGCAGTCGGTCTTTAAGTCTATGCATAGCAACTGCCATGCATATACTTTCCACGTTGAAAGTCCTTCCTAGATACAAGTATTCCCAAAGTAACCACTTCCAGTCGATTCTCTTGCACAATTGGGTCCCTTCTATTTAGACTTCCCTTACCATTCACGTAATACCATCATTGGAGAATTTGGAAACTGCCGAAATTGCTGAATACGAGCCACCGTGTCAACAATCTCCACCTTGACGAGAATTCACCAAACCTCTACAATCTGCCTTGCTGCCCATCTTCCAGCTAGCAGAACTCTGGGCTGAATCTGTGTTTGAGAACCTGTTGTTCTCCCTCTCCGGTCTCAGGTCTGCCCCTGAAACTTGACTGTTCTGGTCTGCAAACCTCCACCTCTTCAGCTGATCTAGCTGAAGAGTCTGTGTTGATCTGGTTGCTGCTGTCTCTGCCGTGTTCTTCTTTGTGCAGCAAGCGTCCAACGCTGGCTGTCTCAACCAGCTAACAGCGATCCTCAACCTCTGAGCCTTCCTGTCAGACCACGTCATGTGCTGCTAGGAACAGTGCACACCGACGGACTTTTCTTCTTGCTGATACTAGAAGTCCGCCTGCAACTTCAAGAAGTTGTTCTACTGAAAACACCAAACCAGCAATGAAGCTCCACCTTCTAATCCAGCCATGCATACATTAGAGTATCATCATGTTGGAGGCCCAATTCAATTTTTCAGTTTTACACGTCATTGAGAGACCATGTTTCAATGGGTCTTGAATATCCTATCTTTACCCAACTTTGCAAATCCCAATTGCCAGATTGAGATATAGCTGCTAAGCTGAGACGTGTGAAACTAATATGCTGGCACCAATGACCATCCAAAACAAAGCATATTTAGATGAGAAAATAACAGGTGCCCCACAAGCCATATCCATGCAAACTATGATGCATTCAAACGTTAAGACGTCAGAGAAACACCTCTCTGTTTTTTCTTCTAATGTCGTTGTCTATTTGTGCACCGCAGTATGCACCTCCAGATGCCACATGCATCTATCAAACAAGCCACTGAAAAACAAGGACCCTCTTGCTAGTTTTCCCAACTGAAAACCCAGCAACCTCTTCCTGAATTTGCTGTTGTTGATGACTCCACCTATCAGATCCAGACTGCAGATCATTAGATCTGCACTTTCTGTCTCGGCCGCAGTCCTCTAGCGCCCCTCAGCTGCTTTTTCTTCTGCAACGCCGTCTGTCCCGTCGAAGGGCTCCACCTCAAATTTGTGCTCGGCACTCCTCTCATGCCCATTGTGTTGTATTCCGATCACCCACGAGTCCCTGGCTCCAACCAAAGCTACTGATACCACTTGTTAGCGTTACGAGCGGAAACAAGAAAAATCGAACGGAAATAAACACATAGCACAATACAATATTTTAACGTGGTTCGACCCACCTGGCCTACGTCCACAGAACGACAGAATATTCACTATATGAGAAAGAATATACATGTACAATAATAATGACTCCCTTGAGTCAAGAGCCCAAACTCGAAGTCCCGAGCCCCTTTGTACACTCCTGTATACAACATATCGACGTCACCTCTCAGTTGATGTGAATCTCTCTCATACCCAGAATAGTGAACCCAACTTCTGTGTTCCTCCCTCTACGCTTCTTGCGTCCTACGAGCAATCCCGACATGCTTCTCAAACGCGAGCGTCTCCGATAATGGTGTGTCCCACACACACAGATCTACACTTCTGCTCTGGTAATGGGGTTTCCTTTTTCCAGCCGCACTTCTGCTGGCTGCCACTCACAGATCTGAGAACAGATCTGCAGCGGTATTGCATTGTTGCTTACGCCCCTCTCCGGCCGTCGAGCTGTCCTCCAGACATCGTCAGATCTGCATACCGTTGAGATTCCACGCCGTCTTGCATGCGGCCACATATGGCCCTCTTCACATGCGGCTTAGAGGCCCAAGGCCAAAAGGCCTTCCTCAAGGATGTCCCTCTCTCTTCCTGGGATTCCACACCACATCTTTTTGCCGTGCAAGATACCCTCTTATATAGGGTTATGCAGTCGGTCTTTAAGTCTATGCATAGCAACTGCCATGCATATACTTTCCACGTTGAAAGTCCTTCCTAGATACAAGTATTCCCAAAGTAACCACTTCCAGTCGATTCTCTTGCACAATTGGGTCCCTTCTATTTAGACTTCCCTTACCATTCACGTAATACCATCATTGGAGAATTTGGAAACTGCCGAAATTGTTGAATACGAGCCACCGTGTCAACATAGACATGATGCACTATTGTGAAAAGTGTTTATTGATACTAACGATGTTTATCGTATATTGCGATTATGATGATGAAATGCATATGAGCTATGATGATATTTATACTACTTCCACGTACCGTTAACTACTGGACTATTATCGACCCAGGTGTGTCGATTACTGACCCAGGTGTGTCAGTTGCTAGCCCAGGTGTGTCAGTACCGGCCCAAGTGTGTCGGAGATGTACTTATAAGATTCTGCATTTTGACCGTGTCGGGACTTAATGCTTATAATCAGTGTAGTGTGTAGGTGTTACGTTGGATGTCAGCAGTTATGAAATTATTTTCAAACATTGGCAAGAAAAATATTTTTGATGATAATGTTGAGTATTGTTATGTTCTTTTCACTGGGCTGCTTAGCTCACACCACTCACATTTCAGGAGATGTACCCGAGGAGGAGGAACCTCCATATCAAGCTTAGGATGGATAAGCTGTTGCGGTTTCTTTTGATTCCCACGGACGGAATTTCATTCTTATTTTGACTATTCGTTCCTTTGAACCATATTTTGTATAAAGTACCTCATGTGGTATTTATTATGTTAAAAACATGTATGAACCACTTTGTGACCGTTAGTAACTCTGATGAGAATGAAAGATATTTTATTTATGATAGAAATATTTGTTTGTATGATATGTGCTTGTAAATTGGTAGATATATGATATATGTTTTAGTCCACATGTAAAGAACATGTGTGACATTTATTTATGCACCTAACTTTTGATCCAGCCCAGTTAGGAGTTATTAAATGATAAAAAAAATTAATAGCATTCCGGACTCACCTCTGAGCCGAGGCGTTACCATTATGGTGATGTGCTAAGTTATTTAACTTTAAAATTTCAATCATAGTCACTTGCCACATAAATATGAAGGGTATATATTTTTTATTAGTTTTCATAGGAAAACAAAAAAACTAGATTTTCCGATGACACCTTTTCTTAATGTACATTTATTTGCAAACTTTTTAGTAAGAAACGGATTTACACGTGAAAAAGATGGTGAAGGCTAAGATCGAGATTAGTGTCAACCTAGTTCTTCAACATAAAATAGAATAGAATTTAACAAATCTGGCTCAAGTTCACAAGAATACCCAGTGGAGCCGAACTCAATAATTTTTGAAAATCTTGAGAAGTGTTTTGGATACTAGACTCCAATCGTGAATTTTCAATAATTTTTGAAAATCTTGAGAAGTTCCTAACATTTTCCTTGACCCCAATCGCCAATTGAAAATTCTCCCCACTTGTATGTGCAATTGGAACCTTACTTGGATAACCACAACTCCAATTGCTCACTGGAGAAAAGGATAAGGCCAATCACAAGGACAAGCGACATGATGTGTAATTCTCCAAGAGGATAAACTTATGGTGAAATAATTTGAAATTATGCAAAACTAAAATCAACAATTTAGATCTAAGTTTTAAAAAGCAAATTTAAACAATATGCTTCTATAAAATAAATTAATTCAACTCAAATAAAACTAGAATTCAGGGACTATTTCTTCACTTGAATTAAAGACAAACTAACTAGATACAAAAGATGATTACAATGGTCGTGCATGCCTCCATGATTGAAAAAAATATCAAGATTAACAAAAATACAAATTACCCTCACTCTCTGACACTTGATTACAAAACTGGTCATAACTTCGTCTATGTATATCGAAATTAAACAAATTTGGATTCGTTGGAAAGGTTATTTAATAATCTTTTCAATGAATCTAATTTTATAAAAATCTGATAGTGTTGGTATTATGTATAAGCCTACAAATTTATGCCACTTTTTTTTATCAATCCTGATTGACATGTGTCATATCCAAAATTTAAAAAAAATAACAATATTACATCATAATCCTAATTAAACATGGACAAATTTTGTTGGAGATCTTGTCTTTCCCTTAGACCTGTCTTTCCATCTTGGACTTTTTTACCAAGCTAATGCTCTTTCTTTTAGTTTGATAACCACTAATTGTACTCTTTTTCGTGGTAGGAATATTTGTTTAACGAGAGATGTTTTCAACAGTTTATATCCAATCAGTGCCGGCCTTGAGATGCATTGAAATCTCAGGGGCTAGGCAAACTCTTAAGATGGGCCCTACTCCAATTAGTATCTCTTTTTTATTTTCTAATTTTTGGGGTCCTTAGGCGGCAGCCTACTCTGCCTATAGCCAGGGCCGGCCTTGTATCCAATCTAAAAACTTATCACCAACTATACCTCTAGAACATTTTAAAATGCCAAGTTTGATGTGGAAGGTTCTATCATCTTCGCTGCGATGATTTTTGGTCTTATGTTTCCTACCATCATATCTATCATCATGTCGATCTCCTTGGTTGCGGTTGAATGATCTGTCTGTACCACTGTCTTTGGAGGATTAATCATGTGCATCTACTCCGGAGTGTTTATATCTAACAAATGGAGATCTCGTTTGTTGGATAATTGTCTGTTGAAGCTCTCATGTCGACTACTATAATTTTCTATGCATATTATGCATTTGTTTAGTAAGATGTGCAATAGTCACCCTTAAATTAGTTCTGTGTGGATTCATATGGCTTGCAATCAGGACCGGCCCTAAAATTTCAGGGGCCCTAGGCCCTAGGGAAAGTGTATGTGAGGGCCCTAGGCCATTGGTCAAATTGGAGGGCCCTAAGCGGTCGCCTATTTGGCCTTAAGTCAGGCCGGTCGTGCTTGCAATTCACCTCTAACAGCCTCAATTTGATCTTCCAATTGTGCATGTTGGGCATCTCATAGAATGTGATTCGGATCCAACTGCAAGTCTTCTAAGTTGTCGGTATTTCTTCTCGCCATTGACGTATGAGTTAGACTATAAGTTGCACTTCTAAAATGGAGAAACCTCGTAATGAAAGAAAGGAAAAACCATTATCTTCTAAGAAAATAAAATATTGCATATTTGGAAATAATAGTATTCACCCCTGATATATAGAATCTAAGCTCTAATCACCAATTGATGAGAGGAGGTTCGATTTCACTAAAGATTTGATAATCAAATGATGAAATTGAGATCCTAATATAACAACTAGTTCAAAAGAGTTTATCCAAAATAAAATCTGAAATATTCTCAACTGAAATTCTTAAAATCAAAGCATATGGACCCGAAGGCCCATTTAAGGTGATTGCATGCGACCCGAAGAAAAAAATTGGATCACTTCTTATTGGTCCATTGAGAATGATTCTGATCTGGTTCATAACCTCTTAGAAGTAGAAGCCGTTTTGTTAGTTTGATAATGATCAAATGGCATTATTTCTTTGTCCAAACTAAGGAATCCTTTAGATATGATGCAAAATGAATCATGTTCCATCGTTGATCAAAGATTTATAAGGAAAAATATGAATCACATTTTGAAGGAGAAAGAGAATGAGCCCTTGACCCGCAACAGATAGAGAATGATTTATTCAATCGCATAGTTTAGACTCCTAGAATCTCCTCTTATATAACCCTAAGCAGGAGAAAGAAAAGTTACAAGAAACTATATATGAATTCATTTTTGGTTATGAATATTAGTAAATTTGATTTGAAGGTTTCAGTTGATAATATTTCAGATTTTATTTTGGATACACTCTTTTCGACCATTTATTACATTGAGATCTCAATTTCATCACTTGAATATCAAATCTTTTGTAAGATTGGATATTCCTCTATCAAAAGAAGACAGCTTTTTTCACATTAATTTTCTCACTTCGTGCCCATGAAAATGTGTGAAATTGGAGAATATAAAATATGACCCTATTCGACTCAATGAGTCCAACTCGCTAACCCAACCAATAATCTATACTCAATCCCAGTAAAAACTCTAGAAATGATCTTGACCCAACTCAATTCGAATCCATTATTGTAATCTAATTAGACTCAAATTTGATTCATATCCAACCAATCCAAACCCAATTCATATTTCTCATCAATATCAGGGAAAAAATATCTGATATATATTGCTGATATTGTTTGATATCGATGGTTTTGATTTAATAAAATAAAAAAAATAAGAGAGATTTCTTGATATATCGGCCAAAATCGATATTTAAACCCCTGATCAATATATTTAAGTATGTAGACAATAAAAAGATAGCTTTTCATGAGGAAAAGGTCTCACCATTATTTTCAATTTTTTTTTATAAATTTTATGATTTCTTTTATTACCAAAAGATTAATAAAATACGTGAAAGTAACCAAAAATATAAAACTGTACCATCTCTCTCCTGTAGGTAGGGCTGCAACTCGGGTCGGGCGGGCCGAATTTTAATAAACCCAACCTAAATCCAACTCACACCACATTGAACCTGATCCGACCCGACTCGAATAAAAAACCCAATTTAATGAACCCGACCCGACCCGAGATTGTAATACCTTAACTCGACCCGAGTTGCAGCCCATTAAACCCGACCCGACTCACAACACGTCTTTCACTCATTTTTGTAGTTACTATGCTTCATTTATCCTTGGGTAAAAAAAATGAAAACAACAAATATCAGGTTCTCTCCATCGTTGATTAAACTCGTTGAATCAACGAGACTGCTGACAATTAATCACCCGAGACACATTGACTCGTTGTTGGAAACCCAGGAAACACATTGAGTCTGAATGTGTTTTTGAAACAGCGTTTTCTTAAACAAATTAAAGTTTTAAAATTATGTTTTGAACTGATTTTTCATCGAGGATTTCACCCAATTTTGAAACAGTTTTGAACGGATTAAAAGTGTTTGAAATCTAGTTTTATATACTATATATCCAGCTAAAGAGATACTCACCAAGGTCCAGCTGGGAAGAGATGTCGGTGAAGAAGAGGAAAAATGATCACTACGAGGAGCAATCTCAGATTCACAGGCGAGGAGGGAAGGGAGGAAAAAAGCTGCGGCTAGGGCTGGAATTGGAAAATGAAAGTTCTGATTAAGGTTTGAGGGTAAGAGGGTAACGCTTTTTATATTAAATTATGAAATTCGGGCTGGATCTTCTAGGGTCGGGTTGGGTCGGATTAAAATTTAAAGACCTCAGCCCAACTAGACCCGAATTTCGATCGGGTTTTTCTTTTCTCAACCCGACCCGACCCTATAGTCCGACCATTGTAACCCGACCCGCATGATTTCTCGAGTCGGGTCATGCGGGTCGGGCCAAAACCCGACCCGAGTTGCAGCCCTATTGCGAGTGGCGTAGGTACGAAAGGTTCAGACGGACGGAACCGTCAGTTTGTAACCTTCGGCTGCACATATGAAAATATAAAATTTAGACTGTATAGAGGCCCTCTCGAGATAAGGAAAAGAGGCCCAAATCACAGTTGCCCATAGTCCTTTACCACAAGATTCTCGTCCAGACAGCTAGAATCGATGCCGCCGATTAACCTTTGCTAGCTCATCAAAGGTTCGTTTCTTCTTCTTCTTTTCTCTAAATCGTCTCATCGTTGCCACAATCCATTCCTCCAATCCGTGCATAAAACCCTAGAACTAGAAATTGATCTGGTTCTGATCATTAGGATTTCTTTTGGAAACTTATTTCTATTTCTTGGGGTTTCAGTAGCTTTTTCATTGAAAAGTTTCCTTTTCTTGATTTTGTATCTGAATACTGAATAAAAATATTTTCTTCATGCCTCTTATTTCTTTTCCAATCGACGAAATACAGGGGATCGATATGGGTTTTGACAATTGAGTTTTATTTGCAAAAATTCTTTTTGATTTGTTTGGCCTTTTGAGGTGGGCTTTCATGGAAAGGTTTTCGTTTGTTTGATTTTGCATTGAAATACTGGAGAAACTCTTTCTGCCCTTTTCCTTAATCGATTGTCCAATCTCAGCATAAAATTCATCGAAATTGTTTTGGATTCTTGTCATTAAGGTTTCTGTGAGGGTTTCCTTCATTTGACTTCAGATAGTAGTACTGAAAAAGGTCTATTGTTTAGGCTTTCTAGGGTTAGAACTTCTAGGGTTAAGGTCGGAACAATTTCTCTTGAGGATGACAGATCGTGGAGCTGTTGTTGTCCGGCCAGTCTGGATGAAACAGGCAGAGGAGGCAAAGCTGAAGAGCGAGGCGGAGAAAGCTGCAGCTGCGAAGGCAGCATTTGAGGCCACATTCAAGGATGTGGAGAAAACCGGAGATAAGGAAGTTGTGTCTTCTGACAGTGATGCGGAGGAGTATGAGGACCTTGCAAACAGGCCAGTGGGGCCTGTTGATCCATCAAAATGCACAGCTGCCGGTGCGGGGATTGCAGGAGGTGCAGCCTGTGCCCCTTCATCATTTGTTGTTGTTACAAAAGATTCTGATGGGCGGAAGATCACATCGGGGGGTGCTGATCTGAAGGTTAGGGTTTCACCCGGTGTTGGTGTTGGTGGATCTGACCAGGATGGGATGGTGAAGGACATGGGCGATGGGACGTACACTGTGACCTATGCTGTCCCAAAGCGGGGTAATTACATGGTCTATGTTGAGTGCAATGGAAAGCCAATCATGGGCAGCCCATTTCCAGTGTTCTTCAGTGCCAGTACGACAACTGGGGTGTTGGGTATGCCACCATCGACCCCATACCCAAATCTTGTCAACCAGACCATGCCAAACATGCCAAACTATGCAGGTTCTGTTTCAGGGGCATTTCCAGGATTGCTCGGAATGATCCCTGGTGTTATCAATGGTGCTTCAGGAGGGGCAATCTTACCAGGCATGGGAGCATCTCTTGGCGAGGTTTGTCGGGAGTACTTGAATGGACGATGTGCAAAAACGGATTGCAAGTTTAACCACCCCCCTCATAATCTTCTGATGACTGCACTTGCTGCTACGACGACCATGGGGACCTTGAGTCAGGTGCCAATGGCACCTTCAGCAGCCGCCATGGCTGCTGCTCAAGCTATTGTAGCTGCACAAGCGCTTCAAGCTCATGCTGCTCAGGTGCAGGCGCAGGCCAAGTCTGTGGGAGATTCATCTGGTCTGGTTTCTTCTCTCTCATACTTAGCTTTTGATTGATAATTCCATGCAGTTGTGTTTCATTTTTGTTGGAACTTTCTCCCGCTTCATACCCTTCATCTTCTACATATGTTCATGGATTTTTGTGATATGTAAAATTGAAGAAACCACTTCATAGGTATGTCTATTTCCTTTTGTTAGGACACATTTTGTCTTTTTGGTGTAAATACTAAGGAGATGAAACTGCTGAAGTGAACTCGAGATTTCTATAAAAAGGGAAGTGAACTTGAGACTTAAATGCAAGAATGATATTTTAACTTTAAAGTTCTATAGGTATTTTTTAACTCTCTGTTGATGACACCTCATTAAGTTCTGTAAACATTTGCACAAAACTGGACCCTCTGTATCTCACCGTTGTTTAATAAATCTCAAATTGAACCTATCTGGACCCAAAGCTTTGTCCCGCACCATACTATCTTGAGCTTTGTCCCACTTCATAACTATCCATGCTCTTTGCTTCAAATTGTATCAAATTCTACCCTTTTTATGAGTGTTTTTTATGCGGACATCGGTGACAAAGACGATGAGATTTTGGCCTTGGCATTAGATTTTTATAAGAAGTTCCATAGGATGTCCAATAACAATGAATCCTATCAATTGGATCATGGAATTCAGCCCAAGAACAGGCCCAGCAGAGCAGGCCCAATGGCTAAAGAGGTGCAGACGGTTGTGAATTAGAATCCTAAATCAGCTAGGATTTTAATTAAATTAGGAAAGTTTCTTTGTGTTATTTTCATAATTGGAGGGTCGGCTCCTTGTTCCTTGTGAAGATAGGACTCTTTTTCCTTGTTAAGATAGAACTCTCTTTCCTTTTTAAGGTAGAACTCTCTTTTCTTGTTTCAGGTTAGGATTTCTTATAAATAAGCATTGTAATCAGCCCCTTGGGGGTACTGAGTTTTGGGAATAAAATTAGAGTTTTATTTTCCAGCAATTTGTAATTGCCGTGGAGTTTATCTGCTGCATTGGTCAGCATTTTCTGGTGGATTGTTCGACTCTGTTTGCAGCCCAGGCATAAACAGAGGTCTGTTTTGCTGTTCACTGCAAGTTGCAGAGTTTTTGGCTGAGAAATCCAGCCCTGTTACAGGTGTTGGCGCTGATTAGCACCACCTGTTTGGCAGCCAGTTGTTTGGTGTATTTGCTGCAATAGCTGTTCCCACGTTTCCAGGGTTTTGTCCTAGTGTTTGAAATCTCGTTTGACATCTGTTCAGCCAGGTGGTTGTGACCTGTAGCCGGCTAGAGTTTGCATGCAATACAGAGTAACAAGTATCGTCGAATACATCTAGACCCAACGACACCAGGTGGCTGTGGGAATTCTCCTTTGGAAGAGAACTTGCTGCTGTTCAAGACGATTTTTGTTGGCCAGCGAAACAAGGAGTTTCGCACCTGTTTGGAATCCAGGCATGCAACACAGAGCAGCCTGAAGGGAATTTCAAACCACGTTGGGCAAATCCTTGCAGATCAGATTTGTTGGAATCCTAGACCAGATTCGTCAGGTTCGTTTGTGTAGAACAGATCTGGTATATTTCTGGGTTCGCTCATACCTGCAGCCAGTGGAACCTTCTTGTTCCAGTTCAGACCATATACTTTTATGTGGTTCTTATATTGAATCCGGATTATTCAAATTGTTATTCAAGCTTCCGCAATATATTGGGGTTTGGTGTTTCAATCCTAACAAGCCTACCTCAGTTTTCTACCCTTGCAATCCAACATCACTATGTCTACTAGTGTATCCAAAAGATTAATGGAGCTGGAAACCCTCTCAGACCTGTCAAAACCTTCCCTTGACCTGCCCTGGCTCAATACTGACGGAGACTCAAAATGAACAATAGACAGGGATAAGGGGAGCTTAGAACCTGGATCCCGCATATCAGAAAGGGGAAAAATCCACTTGACAAACTGAGACAAGGTCAAGGAGAGGGTGGCTCCTTGACACCGCACATCATAAAGGGCAAAACCCACTTGACAAAGGGACTAGGCATTTTTGGCGCTCGGGCACAAGGGTCCCATGTGGGACCTACTTAATCTTAAAGTTTATCTGTTAAAATTATTTTTTCATTTTTGAATTTAGATCCGAGCTTTATAATTTTCATCTAGTGCATCTTTATCGTTGGATTAGACATAATAGGTCAAACTATTTATTCAATGGTTCATTTTAATATTAAAAAATTAAGGGCTTACATGATTCAATGGGTCCTATTTTTACAGAATGATAACCCTCGATAATCTATCAATCCATATAATTTTTTTATCATCAAATTAGGCTCGATATCTAACAAGGTCCGTCAAACATCCGGGCTTCTCTGCCCGGGTCTTCTGTCAGACCAACCTTTCAACAAACCGAGACAGGGGAGCATAAGAGATGTCAGGTGGTGTACTTGCAAACAGCCACACTCTCAATGTTTGATGCTTCCCCAGCGACAACTCTCACATCTTGAAAACATCCAGAGTTTGCTACATAATGTCCTTCACTATCGACCTGAACAGACTGAATACTGCTGGTGGAAGTGACCACACCACCTTACTGAGGACTTCTTTAATTATAGACTACTTGGGAACTTCTTTCAGAAAATACAGTAGATCCTTATTTAGAGAAAAAGAAAATAAGCAGTAGTAGCGGTGGCAGTGGCAGCAGCAGTAGCATTAGTTGTAGTCCTAGCAGTATAGGACCAGCAGCAGTATTATAATGTAATGAATCCAGTTTGGATCATCTACTAACGTAGTGGGGCCACTGTTAAAATTTGAGATGGGTATCATTTTGTATCTGGCATCAGATAATCTACCCACACTCAAGAATTTGGATGGTTCAATGTGTAATTTCTTTTAACAAGGGTGAGTTCCAGTTGTATGCTTCTGTTCCTTTCCTGAGTACTTTGTAGCTATTTTAGCTAAAACTTTTGAGCAACCTTGGCATGCAAGGGTGTTCTTTAGCTCTTTTTTTTTTTTTAAGAAAAAAACCTTGACATGCAATTGGGTTCTATTTGTTGCCCATTCTAGAGATCTTTTGCTATAGAAATCCGACATGGGTTTGTTCCTGTCTCTGGGGATTACTAACCTCTTGTGTTTTCATAGTTTCAGATTCACCAGACAAAGTGGCTGATGCCCTGAAGAAGACACTTCAAGTTAGTAATCTTACTCCACTACTTACAGTTGAACAGCTGAAGCAACTTTTTAGCTACTGTGGTACTGTTGTTGAATGTAGCATCACAGATTCTAAGCACTTTGCTTACATAGAATATTCAAAACCAGAAGAGGCCATGGCTGCTCTGGCATTGAACAACATGGATGTTGGAGGCCGTCCTTTGAATGTTGAGATGGCAAAATCCCTCCCTTCAAAGGCTGTTGGGAACTCTTCTCTGAATCAGTCTTCTTTGCCAATGGTAATGCAACAAGCAGTTGCCATGCAACAGATGCAGTTTCAGCAGGCTTTGCTTATGCAACAAACACTGGCCTCACAGCAGGCTGCTAGCCGAGCAGCAACAATGAAGTCTGCCACAGAGTTGGCATCAGCTAGAGCTGCTGAAATAAGTAAAAAGCTGAAAGCAGATGGATTGGGAAATGATGATAAGGAAGCAAGTCGAAAGTCCAGGTGATCAGACAAGTGATAGAATTCATATACTTTTTTCACCTATTTCTTTTCCTAAAACTGTCTTATCATTGTAAAATAGTCTGGTTCTATACATTTGATCAAATTTTTAGATGATTGTGTGTTCATGTTACCATTGGGAGAGATCAGGATTGAGAAACAGGCAGTGAAGTATTAATTATTGTTTGGCTTGAACCAATAACTTCAGGACCAAAGTATAAATTGTTTTATACTGAGACTAGTAATTTGGCTTAACTGTCTTCTAAACACAATAAATCCAATCAGATTATCAGTCTCATTCGGCAAACTGTGGGTCCTTCATGTGCAAGCTCCAGGCTGCAGATTTCAATGCATATCCTATGGTTGAGGATCACAGAATTACTTGGTGAAACTAATGGTGCTTACTTTGTAATAGGTGTTAATCTATTGTTATCCTACTTTTGAATACTTGAATTAGTCTTCTTTATGATAGGTTCTTGGGACTCTTAAATGTGTTTTTCTCCTTTATGCTGCTAATTTCTTTCTATAGAAGTGTTTTATTTTGTTTGGTAAGAGAAAAAGACACGTTAGTTTTCTAGTTTAGATTGTAATTCAGCATGACTAATAATTGGTTTGATATACAGGTCACCTTCTACTTCCCGTCATAGATCAAAGTCCAGGTCAAAATCACCAGTCAAGCATCGACGTAGCCGACGGTCTCGCTCTGCATCACCTTCTACTCGATATCTGAGAGATCGGAGGTCTAGGTCACCATTGAGATCTCGTCATTACACAAATCATGATTCTGAAAGGAGGTATAAGGATTCTCGAGACAGTTATAGCAGAGCTGGAAGACGAGAGCAAGACAGGTCACGTGACCACTACTCTTCAATTTCAAGGAGGAGAAAAAGTCGGAGTGTAAGCCCTCGTCCAAGAAGATCATCTCGGGTAGGTTCTGCATCGCCTAAACGTTCTAGAGAAAGTGCAAGTCCTAGAACAAGAAAATCATCTCGAGGGGGTTCAAGGTCACCAAGGCATCGCAGCGATAACAGATCACCTCCAAGACGCAAACATGAGGCGAGCTCTCATCGTAGTAGGCGCTCCAGATCTAAATCTGCAGATGGTAGACGTCGTTCTGATGATACAAAAGACACAAGGAAGTATGAAAAGTCAAAATCAGATTATGTAAAACCTGACAAAACTAAGGAGATCAATAAGGAGCATGATGTTGTGGCAAAGGATTCAAGAGACTTGGGGGAAGATAGAATTGCTGATTCTTCCAAATTGACCCAGAGAAAAGGCAACGCGTCAAAGGAGGAAGGAAACTTAAGAAAAGGGAAAGATCCATGTAAAAGTCAAAGTTCTAGACTGGGTGGTCGAAGCTCTGATGGAACAGAGGCTACTGCTAAGGATCAAAATATTGTTGAGAGTGACTTGATGGACATGGATGAAGATAAGAAGTCTGCAAATCCATCTATTCTGAAATCTCAGAAGACTAGCCGCGAATCCACAGATAAGAGAACCTATACCGTTAATGAGGATTTAAGCATGCCTGAAAAATTGTCTTCAGAGTATAAGAAACATGATAGAACTGATTCGGTCAGAACTGAACATGTTTTAAATAATCACGATTCCTACCACTCAAGGAATAATGACAGGAGGACTTCCGATTCCTCCAGGTCAAAGTCACACAAGAGAAGCTCGAGGCATTATGAAGAGAGATCTTCTCGGGAAACAAATGATCGAGAGAGACTGGGAGAATCAAAATTGGATTACAAAAAACGTGAGAAAGCTGATGTGGGTACAAAGGGTCATGATTATGATGACTATGTTTCATCAGATTTAAAGGAGGCCAAGAGTGAGAGTTCCCCAAAGATGAGGGCACGGAAGAGAAATTCACCTGCACTTGATGATGGAACTTCTAGGTACCAAAAAGATCCTAGTTGGTATAAAGAATCAAAATACAAGAGCAACAAATCTAAAAGAAATGAGTCTGATACCAAGAGAGATTGTATTGATGACAATGAATTCACAGGACCAAGGGAAGGAAGGGAGATGTCCAATAACCTAATGACCCAAGAAATATGCTCTGCGTCAAAGAAAGAGGAATCCATAATGGGAATAGAAGACCCAAGTAGGCATGGGAAGCTTGAGAAAACAAATTCTAACAAGAATTCAGATTATTATGGTCATGACTCCTTGAACTTGGAAGAGGAAAGTCAACCTGACAGAAATGATTGCATTGAGAATGATCCAGAGGGACCTAAGGAAGACGAGTATATTGCAAATTCTTTTAAGTTGGTAACTCATAGAAGTTCAAGGGCACAGGAGAACGATGATGATTCAACTGACATGAGGGTAGATAGGGAACCTGTTAAGGTTCACAAAAATTCAGTGTCAACTGGAGATGTGACTATTACAAATGCAGAAGACATCATGCAAGACGAAAATGCCTAAACTGGAATGCGGTTCCATCTCTGATGCATCCACTGGAAATGAAGATGAGTATGGTGTTCATAAGGAAAGCCTTCGTCAAGATTGAGTAGCTCAATGGGATTATTCTGAACCATCTTTCCAAGCTTGAGATTTTAAGACCGGAATCAGTGCTTTTAGTTGCAAGACTTATTTGTGGAATTTCCCTATCAGGCCTCCATTGTCCTGCAGTGCTTCCATAAATTGTTGTTTGCATTTTTTTGGGTGCAGGTCAATGAAGAACAAAGTACTTGATGCCATCACATTGGAATCGTGAAGAACCCCTATTATGGAATGTCTGTAATGAAATTCTCACTCCTGATGCCTTGTGCAAGACAGGAATGATTATCAATTCGATGATGAAATTGCTATTAGCTCACTTCATTAGGTAGTAATTTTTTTTGGGCCAAACTGGTTTGTTTCAGTGAGATTTGTTTCTTTGTTTTCATTTGTGAATGATTGCAGATTGTTGTGCATGTGTTAAACCTATATGGCCTTAATCTTATTTAGGACTAGGGAATTTTGATTGTGGAAACCATGCAGGGGCTGTCTGCTGTAACTAAGTTGCCACATTGATTGATTTTCGGAAGAGAGACAATCGGATCTTTGCCAAGGTGCATCACTTCTCTATATGGCTTATGTCTTTGAACCTAACATAAATAATATAAAAGCATGCCTTATATGTGGTGATTACTGTTAAGCCATTCCTTTGTTTACTTTTTTTTTCTTTTCCTTTTCTTTTTCTCCTTTTTGGCTTTGTTGGGTCACAGGATGCTGTTTGTGATAGAGATGTGAGTGAACGTGCTGCATGATATATTTTTTGTTCCTCTGAGCATTTACAACCTTCAAGGATTATGTCTGAGAAGGTTAACCTACGCCACTGGTTTGATTTCCAGAATATCAACAAGAGGATTTTTTTCCCTCTCCCAGTTATTTTTATCTTTTATTTAAACTTTAGCTTTTCTTTGAGAAGGTAAATTTTTGTTGTAACTGTATTTTAAACACATCCTGTTCCTTTCTTTTTCCCATTCTTTTTTCCCTTTTTTTTGAGCTTTCTTGGTTAGGGGTTGCATAAGCAGATCGTCCACATCAAAGCAGCAGGTTGACATGGCTATGCATGCGGTCTTACCATTTCAGAACTCTTGTATTTTTCCTATTGAAATGTTCTAACAGGTAAAATTTTGTGTAGAATGGCTTGTACTGATGCAAGTTTGATGTCTTTATTAGTTTTGCTGTTTCAAAGATCTGATAAGACAAAGTTTATGCCTTGTGTCGTGCTTTTGTTTGGTATTTGGATCATGGAAACTCTAGATTTTGGTGTTTCATCTTGGCATTTTAGATTTGGATTTAGAAAAAAAAAGTTCTATATGCCTACTGCCTATTTGATGCCCCCTTGGGACTTGAATCTATAACCTTCAGCTGTAACAGTGAGTCTTTACCAAACCATCTAACGAATGGTGAAAATAGTTTTGATGTTCTTGATATAGATGTGTGAAAGCTGTGATATAGATGTCACTCTCCTTAAATAGTGGGATGTTTATGTAAATTTGTTGTGAACCACATGTTAATAACCTAGACTGATTGGGAAACATTAGAAATAACAAATGCAATTTGGAATTAGAATTCACATGAGGCTCATGCGTTGCTAGCACCAAATAGATGAGAAAATTGCTTAGATGATGGCAATGATGGACTCGTTGCTTTTATGAACGTTGGCTATTGACTGACTTGTTGACATTATAAAGTAAGTTTTCAGTCTCTCGTCTTAAAACCTTCCCTTCCTTTTTGTTTCCATTTTTTCTTTTTCTTTCCCCACATTTCTTCCCTAGGCTTAAGCAAAAGGGATTACAGCCCAAAGATGAAGCCCTTTTCTGGTGTTGCTCTCAGGCTTTGAGTGCGTAGGTGTCCTAAGAAAATCGGTTAACAAAGGTAAGTGCTAATTGGCTTTTGATTTATTGACTCTCTTTCTCTTGTTAAGCTCTTGTTTGAAAATACAAGCTTAGGCATGATGGATCTTGTTATATCTGCTTGTACCCTCTGTTTTTACCCTCTATGGGCCACAGTCTACTTTTTTATCTGCACTGGTGTATTTGTTTTCAAAGTGAAGCTTCACCATTAATTTGCAATGCTATGTATAATGGTTCTTATTAAACAATTGAGTCGGTTCAGGTTGGGTTTGCCAATTTACTTGACTAAAGAGATTGTTTTAGCAAGACAGATACAAGTCTATCCCTTATACATGTATAGACCCTTAAACAGGTTTAGATTTTATCCAAATTGAAATTAGATTTAATGACTTACAAATACCAAATTTTAAGCTAAAATTTAATTACAACTATTTAATTTTAGTGGTCCTAAGTACTTTATGTTAAGAAAATTCAAGGGAAGGATGTCAAATGACTTTGACTACTAAAAGATCAAATTGTAAAAATTGAATTTTGAGATAAATTTAATCTGCTTGTAGTTTATCAATTTCACTTTCAACTTCTAAAGTTGATTTTATCATATGTATTTAAAATATGCTCTCTCTGTCCTATTTTAGTTATCTCATTTGAAATATTTGTGTTTTTTAAAAAACTCTCTGTGTAAGGCTAACACTCCATGTGATCTCATCCATTTTCAATACACTTTATACTATTCTAATATAAATGAAACAACTATTTTGAGACAATTTTATAATTCATATAGGACAACTGATTTGGGACAGAAGGAGTAATAATATACATAAAATATTTGGGTTTCTGACTTTGAACATGATATGTCAATACTTGAGTCTGATTATCAATCGGGCTATAAATGAATGCGGAAGCCTTATTTTTCTTTGATTAGGCTTCTCAGTGTTTTGGATTTTCAGGCCAAATTGTCATGGTGAGTGGAGCTTAGAAGAGCCTCAAAATAGGTTTGTTGCTTAGGAGATCTTAGTGTATATATATAACAATTCTCTTCTACGAATAGTTTTAATGAGATTTTTATATAAACTTTGGTTTGTGGAGTTTGTAGTAACACTAGTAAATCAAATCTCCTCTTTTTTTTTGCAACAGTATATCAAATCTCCTCCGTATACTCACTTAACCTACGATAAATTACACATGTACTTAATTTTATACTAATTTGACTTTCTAGTTCGAAAAATTTTCATAGTTAGATAAATGTGAAATTTTATGTATTTGAAAAAGATAATGATCTGTGCATCATGGGTTTTTATCATGGTGCATTATTTTTTAAAGGAAAAAACTATTTTGCTCTCTTTTTTAAAGAGGGAAAATTAATGGCAAAATGATATTTTCTTTAAAAAATGACTTCTCTTATCTAAATCAAGATGAAATTTTTTAAGTATCATGTATAAGTCAAGGCCGGTCAAAGCCACCTATACATGTGAGGCCAATTAGTACTCATTGGCCATTTGCACCAAACTTGTTGCAAACTCATCTCTTAGAGATAATAAGATTTTTAGTCTATTGATTTAACTTAGATGAATCTTTATCATTAGATAAGTATGTATTTATATGTATAACAAAGAAAGTTCAACGGGTTAACAAATTTGACTCTTAAAATATATATGAATTATCAATATTAGATGCGTGCAATTTTAAGTAATTTTGCAAAACCATCTATCTATGTGAGCTTAAATGGGACCATAGATTATTTGCACCAAACTTTGATATAAATTTGGTGCGAGAGTTCTCGTGATGAAACAAGGAAAATCGGATCCATTAGTTTTGTAATTTTTCATCCGCCATTGATCATGCTCTTTCTTTTGTTACTTTTTGGTACACTTTTACCATTATTTTATATTATATTTTAATTGAACTTCTTTCATATGAAAATTAGATTTTAGCATTTAGGCCATTATTCGTTGCACTCAGATGAAATACCTAAAAACATCGGTTCTTAATGTATTTTATGGATACTTTCTTTTAAATTGGTAATAAAATAGTTTAAAATTGGACCCACATAAGGCAGATTTGAAATGCAAGCTTGTTGCAATGTTGTCTTTCTAATCTTTTCAATTTTAAAAGCTGTTGTCAGTGTGTATTTATTATTTGCCGATCCAAAGTATGATGGTAGGGTACACTGACCTATTTGATTATTCTAGCATCTAATTTTGAGATGAAATTTCAATCATCCAATAATAAAAATGTTAAACCCATCAGTGCATATTCATGTTTTAAAGAATTGTCTTGGTAATTTTCAGGTATGTAAGAACTACGAAAGGTTGGAATTGACGAAGTTTAGATTCAACTTTGTTAAAATGTACAAAAGATGATTTTTTATTGGATAAAAATAAATTAAAAAGGAATTGGTGTACTCGCTTTTTTCATACAAAGATCCCATTACAGCAACTGATTTTTTTAGCAGAGACAAATGTAAAACTTATTAAACTAAGATAAGTACATGCATGATCTATGGTTTGTACAGGGGAGTTATGCAAACCGTTTCTATAAGAGAAAAAACATAGGAATATACAATAGTGTATCCTCCATCTCTTGAACCAATAACTTCCCATCAAGTAATGGGGTGAAAAAATTACATTGTGGGCACCAATTTATTGACCTCAACCTTGACAAGAAAAATCAGCAACACTATTGGGCAATTGTCTCACGTTTCTTTCTGAAGTTGATGACCTTTGTAGTTGTCAAGGACTTAATCTCTTTAAGGAGGCTTCTTTCTACCACTTCTCTAAGCTAAAGCACTAGCTGAATCACTTTCTAGTACTACGTTGTTGCTCTTACACGATGACCAAATTAGAATTGCCTTCTTAATCGCCAGTAGTTCTATCTCATTAGAATCAAATACTTTTATTGATTTTGAAAAGGCTATAATCGTTCTTTCTGTATCATCGTGAATAACTTCACTTATACTTGCTAGACTGGGTTTATCTCTAGCACGCCATCAATATTAACTTTATAATCTCTAGTGCACCATCAACATTAATGCAAGTCTTTATCAGACTCTTCCATTTAACTATAGAATGCTTCCTAATTTTTCACTTCTAAAACACCTCTCCCAAGAGAGAGAGAAGTCATCTGCAAAATAGTTGGTGAATTCTTTGTACAGCGACAGCCAACCAATCAAACCCTATTTTTATTTCTCAAAAACTTCTCTTCTCCCACGAGACTTACCTTCAAAATTTCTACAGTTTCTTTGTTTCCACTCATGCAAAAATAAAATTGTTGGAATTAACCTCCAAACTAAATTTGTAATCCCTAGCGCGCTTTCAACATTAAATTTGCAATTTTCTATTAGTCTAATTTGATGATTTTTTACATTAAATAAATGTAAAATATTGAAGGTTGTAAAAAACATGATGTCTCTTACCCAATCAAGATGAGACATTATAGGCATCATGCAAAGGCCAAGGTCTTTCAAACCTATTAATCTATGTGAGCTCAAATGGCATCTTTAAGAATAATTCTTAAGATATTCATGAGTACCACCAATGGGTGACACTTAGGCCCATATGGATGAGTGGGTTTGAAAGACATTCGCGTGTATCTGATGCCTTTAAAATTTTATCTTAATTAGATAAGAGAAGCTATGGCTTTTAAAACTCTGAAAATTTCAGATTTATCTATGAAAAAATTCATCGAATTAAATCAATGTAATTCAAAAGTTAAATTGTTGTCAAATTAGATACAGTGTAATCCAGAGGGGCTAGGTAAGTGTAAGTAGGGAACTGAATCTATTAGGTTTACAATAATTATGTTTTACCGGTAAAGAGTTATTTTTTATGGATGACTTTCACTTGAAGTATATCAATACAATATGTATAAATCAAACTATCTGTTTAAATATATGAGTTGACCAGTGACCCAATATAACCTGATTTAAATTGTTTGACATAATTTAAAAATGAATTGAGATTTAAAAAATAAATTAGATTATAGGCGACTTGAAAGTGACTAAAACATGAATTGAGTTGAAAAATTATTACTCCAAATTAAATATAAATATACTAAAATTTAACTCTTGAATCCTACTCATCTACCTGTGACGAGACATGAATCGTTCACGTCACATGCCTGAGATTATTTTCATTCGAAACATGCGCAACATTTGTTTCTGAAGTTTCAACAGGTTGAGAGACGGCCATTTGGATAGGATCCACTGGTTCAATCTCTACACATACTTCCTTATTTGTTAGTTGGCATTCAATACGCATTCCTTTCTTCTCATCTCATCACACCCCCCCCACACACACACACACACACACCCCCCCCCTACTTTATCTTTTCCATTTTCCATTGGCCCCCCTAACCCCCTAACAGAGGTTACTTTGGATATTATGAATAGCTCTTGTTTGAAAATAGATTTTAAAAATACGAAGAGAAGAGTAAAAAAATTGATTTTTTACTTCTACTCTTTACTTACCAAATAAAGGCAATAAGAGGTTATCTCTCATTGCCTCCAAGGCGGCCTCTATCTCCTAGGCTGCGTTTAGATGAGGCGTAATTTTTTTAGGGTGGGTTATGAGTTGTGGATAATCAATTATGAATACCTTTTGCAAGTTTTACCTTTATCTTTTTTTATAATTGTACTAGAAAAGTTAAAACTTACTATAAGGGTAAAAAATCTTATTTAGTAACTGTAAGTAGGGGAAACTTGATATATTAACAATTGTATAAGAATCAATAATTTTTAATAAATTCATATAAAATTAAAATTAAAATTAAAATTTTCTCTATAACATTTGAAAAAAAATTGATAGAAATTGCCATAAAAATTAACAATATATATCTTATAGTTGTATTATATGATTTTCTATAATTTTTTCTCATAATTATAATTTAAAATAAACACGTGTGTTCTAACCGTAAAAAAGTGAGATGAAGAAAAACATTTTTACATGTAATTTTTTAATCCTAATAAATTGTATCTATTTTTAAAAATTCTACTCATTTTCAATTCAACTCAACTAATTTAGGTCGGTTTAAATTGGGTCATAGTTTAACCTTTGTAATTAAGTGCATAATTAGATTTATAAATGTTATTTTGATATGGTTTAAGCAAAGAGACATTTATAAAGGCAAATCTCCACTTTTAAAATATATTTGTTATAAAGAAATAATTTTAAAAAATATCACATAGTGATATAAGAATAAAGAGTGTTTTATAAAGAATCATCCTATTTTAACTCAATTTTTTTTAAAAATATTATGGACCAACCCATATTTTAAATGGGTCGGATTAACCAACTAATATTTGACAGTGGAGTGAGTTGGATTTGAATTCACCTACTCAAGTTGCATGTAAAATATTTTATTTCTAAAAAGACACGCTAGGCTAATATAAGTGAGTTATTAAGGTCTTATATCTCAAATTGAATTGAATAATATTTGATAATGATATGAAATTTATTAATTTTATAAATTTAAAAAATTTATTAGTACTAGGATTTATATAAAATTAGTCTCGTAAAACACATAGAACCTTAAAATTTAAACAAATGAAAATAAATAATTGAGAAGAAGATTTTTATTCTCTATCAAATTTAATTATTTAAATCAAATAGATAAAATTTAAATAATTTTTTTATTTTATAATTATAATGTTGAAAATATTTTATTTATTTTAGTAAAATTATTTTTCTAATAAATTTAAAAAATAAAGATGTTAAATTGAAATTTGATTTGTATTGAATTCCATTCACAGCTATAAAGGGATGAAGCTATGAAGGGACGAAGGAAAGGAGAGGAAAGGATTTTATTAATACCATTAGAGAATAAAGGGTTTTCAAATTTGGTAAAAGAGAGGTCAAATCAATTTTTTATCTCTACTTTCTCGCCACAGGGAATCTGAGAATTACCTGTGCGAAAGCTTTCTCCAGTCTCTACCACAATATATACAAGAATAGTTTTCTGGTTTTTTTGACAAATAAAGCAGATGGACTTTAGATGACCAAGATTGGTGTTCATTACATGAATATTCACACTTGATTTAAGCATAAGTAAAAGTATTTATTCAATGATTTTATTTTAATTTTAATTTATCATTTATAATTTTAAATTATTTAAAAATTTTAGATGAGCATTTCTAGAGAGGCTTGGATACTCATTTTAAATGAGGAGACTCCACATTTATTGTGGGATGTGCTTCAAATGGTTGGATAGGATGTACATAGGACTTCACCAATGATATAAGGTAAGAAAAAACATTGTGAGATAGGCCATGAAAAGTCAATAGTTTTATATCAATCAATCTTGTATTTGGAGACAGTTTTATTTTATATTAATTTTATTATTTTCTTTTAAAATTCAAATAATAATTCATAAATCATGAGTTTTCACTATCGTGCATGATCCTTAAAAAAATCATTTTGTCTTTATTTTTTTCTCCAATTATTACCCTTAAAATTCTGGCCAGCTATATACACATCCGGTTTTTCTGCCTCTACATATCCGTTTCCGATTGCGGGTGGCTAATTACCATTTTATCCCTACATTTCCATTCGTTCGAGCGAATTCTCATTTCATTTCGACATTTGTTCAAACGAATGGACGCGTACCTCCTGCAATTTTGATTCGTTCGAACGAATCCCCGTATAAATTTAAGTCGTTCAAATGAATCGGGTGAACAGTAATGCGTGTTACTGTTCACTCAATTCATTCGAACGAACGGATAGAATAAATTGAGTGAACAGTAATGCCTGTTATTTTTCACTCAATTCATTCCAATGAATCAGTGGAATGAATTGATTTTCTTTAAAATTTTAAAGTTATTTTTTAAGCACTGTGTATTTTTAAAATTTCTCAAATGAAATATCAAGACTAATTACGATAATATGATAAAAATACTTTAAGACTTTAAGGTCTTTTGATACTCCTAAATATTTAAAACACAGTATTTTACAAATAAGGGTATCCCTAGGGTATGCCGAAAACACATTTAGGAGTGTCAAAAGACCTTTAAGTCTTAAAGTATTTTTATCAGGTTATCGTAATTAGTCAAGATATTCAATTTGAGAAATTTTGGAAATACACGGTGCTTAAAAAATAACTTTAAAGTATTAAAAGAGATTTTATTATTTAATACACTATGCACATTATTTTTAAGCACCATGTATTTTTAAAATTTCTCAAATTAAATATCCGGACTAATTACGATAACTTAATAAAAATACTTTAAGACTTTAAGGTCTTTTGACACTCCTAAATATTTAAAACACAGTATTTTATAAATAAGGGTATCCCTAGGCTGTACCGAAAATACATTTAGGAGTGTGTATAGAGCTTGAAGTATTAAAGTATTTTATCAAATTATCGTAATTAATCCGAATATTTAATTTGAGAAATTTTAAAAATAAACGGTACTTAAAAATAATGTGCATAGTGTATTAAATAATAAAATCTCCTTTAAAACTTTAAAGTTATTTTTTAAGCATTGTGTATTTTCAAAATTTCTCAAATTGAATATCCGAATTAATTACGATAACCTAATAAAAATACTTTAAGACTTTAAAGTCCTTTGACACTCCTAAATGTATTTTCGACACACCCTAAAGATACCTTTATTTGTAAAATACTGTATTTAAAATCTTAAAATATTTTTGTCATATTATCGTAATTAGTCTATATATTTAATTTAAAATTTTTTAAAAATATATAGTGCTTAAAAAATAACTTTAAAATTTTAAATAAAATCAATTCATTCGAATATTCATTAGAATCAATTGAGTGAATTGAATAACAGTTACTGTTTACCTAATTCAGTCAGACGGAAATTTGCTCGAATGAATCAATTTTTTTTCGAATGAATCAAAATTAAAGAGGTATACGTCTATCTCAAAATAGTAATTAGCTCGGAAACGAGTGACCGGTGTGTGTAACGAATGAATGTCAAAATGATAATTAGTTGCACGTAGAAAAAACCCCTCTCAAAAAAAAAATTGAATCACAAAAATAAGAAAACCTTTAGCACCATCCATCCCTCCCTTCCCGTTGTCCTTTTGCCATTTTTGTCTTATAGAAAAAAAAATCTAAAGCAGAGAGAGAGAGAGAGAGAGAGAGAGAGAGAGTTAGAGGCTTAGAGCTGCGCTGCAAAGTGAAGTAGTCTGGACATTGATCTGTAAGCTCATAATCGAAATCCATGGGCGAGCGATGCATTTGCTTTTGTTTGAACACTTTTCTTCCATCAACTCCCTCCACTGCTAATGCTAATTCTTCTGCAACCATTTTTTCCCGCCTTAGAAATACCACCGGCAGAAACTTCAGAGTGCAAGCTGGTGTGTCAGACCGTTTCGTCGCTTCAACAAGTCATGACGAAAGCTTCTACGACTTGTTGGGGATTTCCGAGAGCGTCAGTTTGTCTGAAATCAAGCAGGCCTACAAGCAGAAGGCACGCAAATACCACCCCGACGTCTCGCCCCCTGATCGGATCGAGGAGAACACCAAGAGGTTTATTCGCCTTCAGGAGGCCTACGAGACGCTCTCTGATCCAAGCCGGAGGGCCTTGTACGACGGGGATTTGGCTAGGGGCTTGCATCTTGCATTCTCTGCTCGGAGACGCTTCAACGAGGTCGGTTTTCTTCGATTTGGGGCAGGGCCTCCATTGGGCGAATCCAATCGGGTGTCTTTGAATTTTCTGCGTTGCCCTATCTTCTGATGGCTTTATAATTTTCAGAATTGGGTTATTTTGGATTTGATCGTTGAAGGATTTTACGAGGTTCAGTCGATGATGAACAGAATTGGGTTTCATTTAATCTTCAGAATTTTCCCTTGCCTTCTGATGGGTTTGGATCACATCACCTCATTTGGATTTTGGTTTTATATAGGATTTGGAGGTTTCAATGGGTGCAACCAATAAAAAATGGAATTGGCCTTTCTTGAATTTTCATAATTTCCCTATCTTCTGGTGGGTCTGGAATTTCGCCAGCCCATTTGGGTTTGAGTGTTGCAGGATTTTTGCCATCCATTTCAAGTTATCATCTGCTGCTATTCAAACTGAATTTCACAATTAGAGTCTGACTCGATTTACCGTCTTTTTTTTAACCTAAAGAGTATTGGTTGATTTTCCATTGTTGGATTTTGGAATTTCATCAGTCTAATTGTGTTTTGTTCGATTTGCTAATTTTCAACTAATCATCAGCTACAACAAAATGATTTTGGAAGTTCATTGGTTGATTTGGTTTCTTTGTGATGATAGCTTTGGTTGCTGAACAGTCATGAATTCATTTGTTTTGTGTGCCTAAGGGGCCCAACTTGGGGTATGGGCATGGAGTTAGACCAGCTTAGTATTTGGTTTAAGGGTTTGGATTATCCGCATTCAGTTCGAAATTTTTTGGCCTATTGGTCACGTATTTAGTATTTGGTAACAGAGTTGGTACTATGTCCCTGGTGTCAAAGTGAAGCAACTGCAAACGTGGAGATAGCTACCTCATCCCAAGTGAGAGCCGTCGTAAGGTAGGCCGTCGGAATGAACCCTCTGAAGTTTGGTGGTCCATTATGTTCCTAATAGGGCCCAACTGGGGCTAGGGCGTTACCTTGGGGCCAGTCTAGTATGGGATAAGTTAAGGGATTTGATTTTTCACACTTCATCAAAACTTTTGACATATTGGTCAAGTATCTGATAATTTGAGATTATAACTCATTGATGTTTGAGCAATAGTATGCAGCATAGTCCAAAGCTTCTCACTTAGTCACATTAAAGGTTATGGGTTCGACTCATATTACCATTTGAAGCCCGTAGAATCCGATTGTCCACTATTTCAATTGCATGTATTCATGCAGGATATGCTGAACTTCAGGTTTTATTTTCTCGTCGTCATCAGTTATATTGCATGAGTTCTATGAAAAGAGTGGCATACAACACCATGAGGGCTTTTCAAGTACCGTTTGACATTGTTTTCAAGACAAAACATCATCACACTTTTTACCTTTTAAAATACAACTAAAATGTTGAACTATTTATTATTCATTTGCTTGAAGTTTTCTATACCATTTTGCATCTCATTTTCATTTAAAACAAAAAAAAATTGTTTTAGTTTGTTCGAACATTATGTTTATGTACTCATGCGATGTAGATCATCAGCAAGTGACATTGATAGTTCCTTCCTACAGGGACTGGAGGACAAAAATCTATGGAGGAATCGGTGCCAGAGCCAAGTTGCAGAGTTGAAAAGGAGGAGTGAAAGTAAGGATTTTGGTGAGAACATGTCCTGGGGAGCTCGAATGCGTAGACAAAGAAATTCATCATCTAACGAATAAGTTCTTTTGATATATCCATTTGTATATACCTACTTAATCTTCAGCTCTTTTTTTTTTTAATGAAGGCATTGGAGGAGGAGAAATAATTTAAATGCAAATGTTTTTTTTTTCGTTCTTCTATCCAGCCATGGTACTTATACATGTGATGGGAAGCACATATTGTACATAAAATGTAGTAAATTTTGTTGGACCATATATGATATATCTTTTGGATGCTAAGGTATTTTATTGTCTCCCAGTGAGCACTGTCTTATTTGTTAAATAAAAATGTTGATACTTTCATTTTTTCCTGTCTGAATTTGATTGTCAGCATTATTGTTGATTTGGGAATAAAATTCATCTGTCTGAAGAGCATTAGCATCGCTTTGTTTATGAGGTCCTTCATGATTTCTTGCACTCTCTCTCTAATTTTGTTATTATCATCATTAATTGGAACATTTTCAGCACAATATGTTGTGAATGTAATTTGCTGCAGATGAGTTATTTATATTGATGTTCTTCAGTTCATCCGGTTGCTTTTGTTGATCATCAAATATTGGCCAAAATGTCAAATTTCTGACATCAGGTCATTTACATTATCATCATCATCATCATCATCATCATCATCGAAAGTCATTTTTCTCATCGAAGTCATATTTTTTAGTAATAATTTTCCAATCTACTCCATCAAGAATCGTACTCCCAGTTACTCGACCATCTATTGTGTCTTTTCTTACCGTCTCTGTCCAAACTTTTAATAATGGTGGCCTTTGGATTCTTCGTACTGGAGTTTTTTTAGCCTTTTGTTCTTTTTTTTTTAATGATAATTTTGTTTCTAGCCTTTTATTATCCAGTTATTTGATCTTGAGACTTCACAAGTATACAATTTTACTGGATTTCCCAATTCTGCATGTGTCGGCCCATGATTCCTTTTCCAGAGTTCGACGTTGTTAAATTGACACGCTTCAATGCATATGGCAAGGGCTCCAATGCATATGGCAAGGGTTTATTTAGACCAAGATCCTGTTCTTGCCCAACTCAGTTGGAATTAATCATGGGATCAGGGGATCAGTGTTGTTAAGGTCTAGAACTGGTTGCTACAGTGTGGAACTGGTAGATTGATTGATGAATGATGGGAGGAGTTTTGAGTGTTATGGTTTGTAATGAATTCAAACTTACTCATTAACTGAAGCATTTAAGTGCAAAGCTTAAATCGTTTTTTGAAATAGTGGGGAAAGCCTAAATCATGGATTCTTGTACATTTGGAGGAGTTCATAGACAAAGCAGAACCTCAAATAAATTCTGACCTTGGTCTCATGGATAATCCATAGACTGGAAGAAGAGATGATAATTGGAGAGGATGATAAAAGGAGAGGGGGTTGCATGCTTGGGCAGTCTGGGTAAAAGAAGGGGACAAGTGATTCTGCTTTTCTCATCGAATGGAAAATTTTAAGAGAATGCAAAACCAAGTTGTGAGTTAATGGGATCCCATCTGATAAATGAAATTCTAGATAGGTTGAAATAGTGCATTTCTTCAGAATATTTACTTCAAAGGAGGATCAGTTGAGACCACAATCAGATGGTACTTCTTTTGCATCCCTGCCCCCATGGCGGCGGTTAGAGACGCGGTTCTTGGGGAAAGAAAAGAAATGATTGAAGGTTCGCTTTTCTTTCACATTCTGCCAAGTTGAGTGGAAAATAATCAAAGAACATGCATGGAAAGTACTCTCGGAATTCTTCCAAGGAGAGCAGATTCACAGAAGGATGAATAGTGTTCGCCATACCAGTTCCAAAAGTTGGAAGGGGCAGTTAAAAGGTCACATTTTTTTCCCAAGAAGTTTGTTTGGCAGCCTCCAAAAGTAATTTAAAATGTATAATCGGCACATTGATAAGTGTATCAAGTAATCATCTCTACATGTTCCAGAAAAAGAAAATCTCTCCTTGAGTGTTTTCACCCACGGTAAGCTTTTTGGTGGACGAAATTTTGCCTCAAGTGAGAGGCATGAATCTGTGCGTGGTTTGCAAGATTGTTGTAGAAAAGCATATGATCTCATGGATTGATCCTTTTTGATGTATGTCATCTTCTCCTCTAGATCTTGTAATCTCATACAGTGGTCACACCTCTTCTTTCTATTTTCATTAGTTGCAGAAGGTCGAACCAGTTAATTTAGATGGAACCAAATTTGGTACGGGAGGTCTAAAGAAACCTGTGCATTGATACCCGAGTTGTCCTGGTTGTAGACACAGTGCTTATTGTCATGGACAAAAATTGTCCCACATTGGAAGAGCCTTGGGGGGTCTTGGGGTTTAAAGAGTGGGGTGGCCCCTCCCTTAATGGCTAGTAATTTTGGGAGAAAATTCACCCTCGTGACATTAGGCAGGGTATCCTGAAGTCAGGGTTTATGTGTGCCATAGAAACTGGACTCGATTTGCAAAGTTTTCTGGGAATAGGACCTGGTTTTGCGGAGAAATTTAGAGGGTCATTGCCATGCCAAAAGAAGTCTCGAGGAAGGCTGAAGACAGTGAACCAGTAATCCTTTGAATCAAAATATTGACTATATGAGAGGGGCAAAACTTCTAAGACAATGTTCACCGCTTAGTCTCAGATTCTTCTATTTATTTTTGTTATTATTTTTTCTTCTTTTTTATCTTTTAATTTTCTACAACAAATATTAATAAATGTTGATATTACTTTAGAAGAACAACTGATAAACTAAAGAAGAGTGCGCTTTTGCTGCAAACTGTGGATGGTGTGAGAGAGGCCAATTAGCGCTAGACCAGACAAGTTCCTCCGTCCATATTTAACTTTTTCAAGCCATTTTAAGCTCGGATTACTGAAAGTATCTGTCTAATTTTTGAAATATATGCAAGCCTCTCCGCCTCTTTAATCTTCACCTTTCAAATTCTGCTTTTACATTATATTTGTGCTAATAAATAAATAGCTCATTATTATTTTTTGAATAGCGATTTTTATACCATGAGTTTTTCTCATAGTGCATCAACATTAAATGAAATTCTAATTTTATCTTTATTTTCAGAAAAGAGAAAAATAAAATTAGAATTTCTTTTAAACGTTATGCACCATGAAAAAAAATTATGGTGCAAAAATCACTACCAAAAAATAATGGCCTTATAAATTGTTGTTGAGTGATGGCGCAACGTAAGAGTGATTTCAAACGACAGAAGTACATACCTTATCTTTCTACAGGATTGGCATTGGGTCATTATCCAATACCATGACACGATATTCTACATATTTATTATTTGTGGTTATCGTAAATATTCTTTCAATTTCATCACCACACATCTGTCCCTGGAAAATGATGGATCACTATCATTTTAGATGAATAAGATATTTCATTTGATTAAAAAAAATTACAGTCTATTTCTCCATCACATATACATATAGGATCAACTCGAGTCCACTAAATGAAATAGTGATGAGTTTATTGAAAAGGCCTTTATTTGAGTATGAAACTCACTAAAAGCTCAACTCAATCAATCGAGCCATCATTTTAGATCTTTAAAATTTAAAGAATAAAATAATTTAAACTGATTAAATTTTGATAATATCCCAGAATCACCAGATTGAGCTGACTGAATTGATATGTTTGGTTTATCTTTGTGACTCAGTGGCTTAGCCCTAAGAAATTGAATTTAGGCTCGGTTCAATCCAAGATTACTAAATGAACCAACCAAGTTGTTCATTAGATTAAATTGGTGAATTTAGTAATTGAGGCTTTGTTCCATCACAAACTTGAAAGATATAAGATTATTACAAACTGAATTTTTTATTGAAAAAAGGAAGACCCAACCTAGAATCACTTGGCCATATCAGATATTTATTACAAAATTAAATTTTAAGAAATAGAATAACAAAAAAGGATTATTAAAAGCGCCGTCTGTGGGAATCGAACCCACGACCACATGGTTAAAAGCCATGCGCTCTACCAGCTGAGCTAAGACGGCATTCGTACATTATTAGTTCTTTATTTATATTAATTTGAATGTGTCAATATCGATTATCGACCAAGTGCTGAACGAAAAGTTAACTACCTCCAATGTGGAGAAACTGTTCTTAAAAATCTTGTATACTCTCATTTTATGTTTCTCAGTATTTTAAAGGGAGTAAAGCTTGTAATTGTTAAAAAGTGGGATTAGGAAAAGAGTGCACTCCACCTTCTTTTGGCTGCTCTAATAGATGAAGACATTTTGTCTAAATTGATTTCACTTTTCAGCATTAAAAATAACTAATAGGTGTGATTAAGATTTTTCTAGTGATTTTTCCCATCCAAACAGCAGCAGAAAATCCATTTTGTGAGAGTGCTGTTGTTCTTCAGTCAATGTTCTAAAATTTAGATTAACCGGTTGATTATAGATACATGGGCATGGTCCCTCGCATAGATACATCTTTTTAATCAAGCAGAGAATAATGAGGTCGCCAATTGAAGGGGTTCCTTGGGTGGGCCCTATCAAATAAATGACACATAATTGTAAATAAATTTTTATTTTATTAATTTAGAGGGGATTGCCCTGACGGTCAAGAAATTCCTCTCATAATAAGAGGTCTTGAGTTCGATTCACACTCAAACCCCCTAGGCCAATGGTCAAGAAGCGGGAGGTTGTGAGTTCGAGCGTCCATGACCTAACCTTTATATGCCTTAAGGGTAGTGGGTTCATCCATGGGGATTTTAATACGGGACCGTATCTGAGTTTTCCACATGTTAATCCAAAAAAAAAAAAAATACATCTAAATGAAAAATTAAAGTATCAACAAATTTTTATACGTTGTCCACCACCTGTTAGTCTCGTATGGTAAACACATCAATCTCCGAGAGCCAAGCAAGATAATAAGACTTGAGCTTGACGATGAGATCCACCCAAAATTTTTAAGCCACCTTACTTTGACAACATTGATTCAAATTCATAAGATATGAACTCAAACGAAGTTAATTTCAGTGGCTTCAAGCCCTTTGGATCTACTTGGCCTAAATTTGGAAACAGTAATCTCATTGTTGAAGGTAACTCTACAAATGTTATCTCCTGAATAAGAATCTAAAAGCAATGTATCTTCAATGTTACGATCCCATATATTTAAGATTACTGAAAGACTATCATACATGATAATACAAATTCCGCATCATGGTAGGTAAGTGCTCAGTGTCACAATTAAATAGATTGAGTTCGAATCATATTTACCATTTTTCAATTCTCGAAACCCAATCAAGCCGTTCACACATGAGGCATTGAGTGGGGTAGACCTAAATTTAGGCCAACCCAGATCCTGGATGCACCTCTACATTTGAAAAAACAAAAATTTAGAAATATGATAGGTAAGGTAACATCAACATTATCATTACATTTAATCTTTTTTTCCATTCATACATCATCAATTTTTTTAATTCTACACTTTGGCTGCGATTGGATGGGGGTAAGGGGGTGACCCAGTAATTCAAAAATTACTCCAAGTGAGGATAAAAATTTAAAAAATCACCCCTCTCGTCACCTTTTTGAATATCCTATTGAAGCTTGAGGTATTCAAGGGTGACCCCAAGCTTAAAGGTGACTCCTGTAAAATTGCCCTTCATCCAAACGCAGCCTTTATCTATTCTATCAGCTGCCGCCGGCGGATTGAATCCTCACCAAATTACATTGTTTTATATTATTATACCTCAAAATCCAGTTTAATAGTGTTCAATGAAGCTGTTTCTTACTGAACTCAGTTCCACTTTTGAGGTCTTTTCAGTCCCCACCCATTCGACGTATTGCCATGCATCAAAATGGCTATATAGTTATTTAACTCATCGATTTGAAACTCAAAATTTTCAATTACAACATTGTGACTTAATCTGTCAATCCGACTTGAACCCGTTTAGGAAAATTTTGTATTTACTGTCTCTGTCAGTTGATAAGTTCAATAACCCATAAAGCTGAACTTCAATTGAGTATCTCAACCCAAAAACGAAAGGATGACTTGGACATAACCATCGCCACCACTAGTAGAAGTGTTTAATTTCTCATTACACTGAACATAAAAAAAAACTAAATGGTAATTAGCAACATTAAAAGAATGTTGAAAACAAGAACTCAAACTGGTACAATAAGGCAAATGGATTTTCGCCAACAATGTTTTAAGCAAGCAATCTCATAAACATTTAAGCGGGAATAAGCCCATAACAAAAACTTGAATAACATTTCATGGAGTAACCACAACGTTTTAACTTTTAACAGTTGAGCTTCATCAACAGGCTTATCTAAGTATGTAGGTGTTACGATGAAGCATGTAGAGAATGAGATAGTCAATGAATGTGTAAAATTCGAGTCTCATCCAATCATATTTACCTTGTCATTTTAGACTTTTACAAGTTAGTTGTTACAAAAATATTGAATTTTCATGGCTATCTCACAAAGTTATAATGATCAAATTGAAGAATTTTCCTTAAGTTATACCATGTATGAAGTCTTTTATCCATCCCACTCAACTATATCGAGCTCACAGCATGATAATTGTGCAATCCCAACTGAAAATAAGTGCCCGTCTCCCTAGAAATGCCCTATTTGCAACAGTGACGAACGAAAATTAAAATTTAAGATGAAGTTTTTTCATTACATGTTTGCAAATAATTTGGTTTTAGTTAGTGAAAAAAAGTCAAGGATAACAAATTAGAATTGAGGAAAAGAGGGGAAAAAAAAAATTGTTGCTACCACCTTGAATATAAACTCAAGGGCAGGTAGCAAAGTAGTAATTACTCGGAGGGTTCGAAGTCGAATCCACAGGGACCGAAGGTAATGCGAACATTAATTATCGAGTAAGAAATGACAATTTGCTTCCGCAGAGTCTAGAGTGAAGGTAATAAAAATGTTTTAGAGATCCATTTAATAATTCATAGGGTATTTCTCATCAACTTGTCTCAATTCGATTTGAATAATGATTCTATCAAACCAGAAGATTTAGCAATTAAATTGATAATAATTTCACAATGTTTGTTCGAATAATTGACGGTTAAAAATCGGTTGAGCACATCTCACATGCCAGAGGCATTCCTCAATAAATCAAGAGAAATATATAGACATGGAGTGATCATTGAGACTTATCACACAAATAAAAATAATTTTCCAAGCACCCAATGTATCCACAAATCACAGTGAATCAAGAAGAACAATCTCCAAGCATTCAATGTATTCGAACATCACAATGGGTCAAGCAAAATATATCGATTTCTGATGAAGATCTAAATTAAATTAAAGCAGTCAATTAATCAAAACTAGCATTCATACTTCGAATGTCGAATCAAAATAACCCCATAAGTAATTAAACATCACCCCTAACCTTAGTGGAAGATTAGCCAAACATCATGACAACAAATGCCAATAGATTAATTAAATTTTCCAAAGAAAAATAAACCGTGCTTAAAACAAGTTAAAACTTAAATGTTCACAAAATAACATGCCAACAAATTCTTTAATTAAATTCACAAAAGAAAATTAAACAAAGTTTAAGAAATTTAAAAGAAGATTCTCACAAGAAATTAAAAAAGAAAAAAGGAAAGAAGAATTTGACAAACACAAGAATGGAGGAGTGGCAGCTGTTGTCCCTCTCCGTGACAGTGAAAATCGATGCGAGTTCCCAAGCCTGTGTCTGGATGATGCAGCTGCTCTCTGTCTTCCTTGGCTGAACGAAACAGAGAATGAGAAGAACAAGTGCTCTTGCAGGTTGTCTCGACTCTCAGATCAGGGCGCTGGCTGCTGCCCAGGTCTCACTCGAACGAGCTCAGTCCAATGATTGCCCAACTGCTGCCTCTCGTCCCAACTATAGTCCTAAAGCCCCCTCCAATCCAATATCTGCTTGCCTGCGTCACCGGCGTGTCACTCGCTGGTGCAGTGCAGCCACTTGCTGTTGCTGCAAGGTTGTCCGCCTCTGCCTGCTGCCTTGTTTGGTTGTTGCAGATGCTTGCAGATGGCGTGTTACTCGCCACTTCATGTTGGCTGATATTTGCCTCTCTCAAATCTGCAAAACAAGAAAAAAGCAGAAGAAAAGAAAGAGAAGAAAAAGAGGAGGGAGGGTGTTCTCTCCATCACAGATAATCCCAACCCAGATCCAAAAATGAAGAAAGAAGATGGATGCTTGATGCTTGATGCTCTCCTCTCCAAGGGAGAAATGCCCCTTTTGCTAATCTGCCCAGTCCTTTTGTAATAGAAATCCCAGCGCATCAACGGCTAACTCTTCCCACGGTAAAATAAAAAATCCTTGAAATCTCTGCTGCCAGCTCTCCTTTTCTTTCTTCTGTTTAGTTTCTTCTCATGCCATGTGAATTCTATAAATATGCTGCCCACATATTTTCCTATTTCACACCAACGGCTCCTTCCCTTTCTATTTAGAATTTTAGAAGATGCCATGTGCTATGTGAAAATGACATCTTTCCCAACATTGCACTATTCAAATGCTCAAATTCTAGACTAGTATTTTACAACCACATATGTTCAATGTGATACTGAATGAATGGCCATAAACATAACTACTTGCAAATTATGGGAATGAAATACTGCAGCATTAGATATATTAAAAGGCCTGCATACGGGTTTTGACTAGATTTTATTAAATTGGTTGGTTTTGCATTTTTTTTTTTTAAATATGCATGATGAATTTTAAAAATAAAAATCGCATATTTATGTTAAAAATTGAGAAATGAACGCAAAATAAGTGCCACAATGCTCGGTAAAAACAGATATAAATGCATTTTTAAGCATTATCAAACCAACCCCTCCTCCCCTCCCCACCCCAAACTAGCATGTTGCTAGTCCTCGGAGCAACCAAAATTAAAACCAAAATCTCAACTTCGCCACTTTCGTTGGCACTCTCGGTTGTATTTAACATATGCAATAAGCCTTTAAACCCCTAGGTCACTCCTACTGGATAAGTTGTAGTCTCGTGAGGGTTTTCAGAGATGATACCCACAAACATCATTCTACTTCAAACATTTTCCAAAAACATTCAATTAAACTATAATTTTCTCAAAATAAAAAATTTCATCATTGTAGAGAAAATGTACTATTTAACCCAAAAAAATGACTCATCAATTTGAAAACCTATTAAAAACAAAATTTCCTTTTTTTTAACATTTTAAAAAAAAAAAACTATTTTTTCTTTCTTTTTTTCAAACAATTTTTTTTTTTTTAAGTTAACATTTTTTAAACACAATTTTTTAAACATCAAATACAATTTTTTTTAAAGCTTTAAGACCTAAATGTGACATTGTCCTCAATGTTGAAATGAAATGAATGCATAGAAAGTGAATATCGATAACAACACGAAAAAAAAGTATAATGAATGAAAAACAAGAAAAAGGGATAGAGGAACCTGAAATTGATGAGTGCACAAAATTGCTAAATTATTACTAAATATTATTAGAAAGAAAGAAAAAAAAAACAAGAAACAAAGAAAAATAAAAATAAAGAAAATGAAAGAATCTAAAAATTACTAATAAACACATTGTAGAGATCAAACCTAATAGACACGGTCCTCCAGACAGGTGAATTCTCCCTCTGACATATAGTAGCTTGTGATGTATTTTTCTAGAGGGTTTGGCATTGTCCTCCCAGTAAATTTTAGAGGTACAAACTACGGGACTAATTCCCTCAATGTTTGCAATGGTCCAATCAACTGTATCCAAGTGTTCTCTAAAATCATCAAATAATTTTTCTTTTTGGGTTTCATCTGTTTGTGAGTACATGGCCAAAGGAAGCAACTCTGTTGGACCTAATAATATATAGTTGAGTTCAACCGGTCGAGGTTTCAACTCAAGCATTGGCATTTGGGCACAAGATGAGAGGGAGAGAGATCACAAGGTGATAACTCTTCAAAACGTGCCCTCCACCTATTAGTATCTACTATTGACACAGAGTCTAATATAGATTTACAGACCTAATTGTAGAATCCTCGTTAAAATCATTAAAATGCGCCAAACAAGCCTCGAGAGGATCAGTGAAGACTACTAGAGGAGACTAATCTTGCATTATCTGATTTTTACTTTGCATGAATTTTTGAAGTGACTCCTCGAAAGTTTCCTTATGTGGAGGCAGATACGGAGTACAAGTGGAAGACCTTTGAGGGGAGTCATTTGCATTAGACTCATTTCTCCAATCGGGGTTATAAATATCAGATTGTGGAGAATAAGGCCTTTGATTGTGTAACACTTCTTTAAACGTTGGGATTGTAGGATTATCCTGAGTTTGATGTCCACTAGCCTCGCATATTCCACCAACTTCATCTACTTTTTGGTGGCCTTGACTAAGTGCACGTCCCTAAGTTCCATGACATTAGGCTTGGGCCTATCTGACTTATCAGATCTACCATTGTTGTTCCGAGATTTTCCATTTTCAGCCAAGTGATCAAAATAATCCCAAGCCTCTTCGGGATCTTTGTTTCGAAACTCACCATTGCACATCATTTCTATGAATTGACGCATTTGAAAATTTAGACCTTCATAGAACAAAGTGATGGTGCGCCAAGTTTCATAGCCATGATGTGGGCAAGTTAGCAATAATTTTTTAAATCTCTCCCAACATTGGAAATATGTTTCATTATCTTTTTGTGAGAAATTCATGATTTTTCTTCTATGTTTATAGGTCTCGTGGGTAGGGAAGATTTTTTTCAAGAATTCTTGTTTCATTTCCTGCCATGTGCATATGGATCTCGATCTTAAGGAATTAAGCCAAATTTTCCCTTTATCATTTAAAGAGGATCGAAAAAGTTTTAACCGTACCACATCACTATTGATATTTTGATTGTGCAAAGTTGCACAAACCTCTTCAAATTCTTTAAAATGTAGGAAGGGACTCTCCGAATCAAAACCATGAAACCTGGGAAGTGATTGAATTACTCCCAGTTTTAATTCAAAAGTATCCAAATTGGTAGGAAAATTAATACACGATGAAGAACTTGATCTAGTTGGTTGCAAATATTCACACAAAGTTCTCATCGGTGGGGAGCTATGTATTCAGATTAAATAAATTATCACACAAGTCTCCAACTACAAATTCATTTTTATCCCAAGCGACCAGTTTGGTTGAGTGTAACGAGGAAATTCAATAAAAAGAAATCTACAATTAACCTAAATAAAATTCTAAACTAAGTAAGAGAAAATAAAATAGATGAGGAATGAAAGTACCGGATGCGTACGAACTCAAAACAAAATAACCTAAAAACAAGAAGAAAACAAGAAAAGTTAGTAGCAAATAAAGCAAACAAATAATCTAATGAACTAACTAGTTCTTTTTAATTTTTAAAATTTCAATATTTTAAGTGTTCAAAAAACCATGACAATCCCCAGCAATGGCGCCAAAAATTTGCTACCACTTTGAAAGTGTAAACCCAAGCACAGGTAGCGAAGTAGTAATTACTCGGTGGTACGAGGTCGAATCCACAGAGATTGAAGGTAATGCGAACACTAATTATCAAGTGAGAAGTGACAATTTGTTTCCACACAGAGTATGGAGTGAAGGTAAAGGTGGAGAGTAAAAACAACAGTAATAAAAATGCACTAAGGTTTCGGAGATCCTTTCAAATAATTCATAGGGTATTTTTCATCTACTTGTCTCAATTCGATTTGAATAATGATTCTATCAAACCGGAAGATTTGGCAATTAAATCGATAATAATTTCACAATGTTTGTTCGATAATTGACGGTTAAAAATCGATTGAGCATCTCACATGCCAGAGGGATTCCTCAATAAATCAAGAGAAATATATAGACATGGAGTGATCATTGAGATTTATCACACAAATAAAAATGATTTTCCAAGCACCCAATGTATCCACAAATCACTCTGAATCAAGAACAACAATCTCCAAGCATTCAATGTGTTCGAACATCAAAATGGGTCAAGCAAAATATATCGATTTCTGATGAAGATCTAAATTAAATTAAAACATTCAATTAATCAAAACTAGCATTCATACTTCGAATGTCGAATCAAAATAACCCCATAAGTAATTAAACATCACCCCTAACCTTAGTGGAAGATTAGTCAAACATCATGACAACAAATGCCAATAAATTAATTAAATTTTCCAAAGAAAAATAAACCGTGTTTGAAACAAGTTAAAACTTAAATGTTCACAAAATAACATGCCAACAAATTCTTTAATTAAATTCACAAAAGAAAACTAAACAAAGTTTAAGAAATTTAAAAGAAGATTCTCACAAGAAATTAAAAAAAAAAAGGAAAGAAGAATTTGACAAACACAAGAATGGAGGAGTGGCAGCTGTTGTCTCTCTCTGCGACAGTGAAAATCGATGCGAGTTCCCAAGCCTCTGTCTGGATGATGCAGCTGCTCTCTGTCTTCCTTGGCTGAACGAAACAGAGAATGAGAAGAACAAGTGCTCCTGCAGGTTGCCTCGACTCTCAGATCCGGGCACTGGCTGCTGCCCAGGTCTCAATCGAACGAGCTCAGTCCAATGATTGCCCAACTGCTTGCCTGCATTGCCGGCGTGTCACTCGCCGGTGCAGTGCAGCCACTTGCTGTTGCTGCAAGGTTGTCCCCCTCTGCCTGCTGCCTTGTTTGGTTGCTGCAGATGCTTGCAGATGGCGTGTCACTCGCCACTTCATGTTGGCTGCTATCTGCCTCTCAAATCTGCAAAACAAGAAAAAGGCAGAAGAAAAGGAAGAGAAGAAAAAGAGGAGAGAGGGTGTTCTCTCCGTCACCAATAATCCCAACCCAGAAATAAAAATGAAAACAGAAAAGGAAAAAAGAAAATGGATGCTTGATGCTCTCCTCTCCAAAGGGAGACATGCCCTTTTTGCTAATCTGCCCAGTCCTTCTGTAATAGAAATCCCAGCCATAAATGGCTAACTCTTCCAACGGTAAAATAAAAATCCTTGAAATCTCTGCTGCCAGCTCTCCTTTTCTTTCTTTTGTCTAGTTTCTTCTCATGCCATTCATTAAAAGCTTTGGAATTCTATAAATATGCTGCCCACATATTTTCCTATTTCACACCAACGCCTCCTTCCCTTTCTATTTAGAATTTTAGAAGATGCCATGTGCTATGTGAAAATGCCATCTTTCCCAACATTGCACTATTCAAATGCTCAAATTCTAGACTAGTATTTTACAACCACATATGTTCAATGTGATACTGAATGAATGGCCATAAACATAACTACTTGCAAATTATGGGAATGAAATACTGCAGCATTAGATATATTAAAAGGCCTGCATATGGGTTTCGACTAGATTTTATTAAATTGGTTGGTTTTGCCTTTTTTTTTTTTTTAAATATGCATAATGAGTTTTAAAAATAAAAAACGCATATTTATGTTAAAATTTGAGAAATGAATGCAAAATAAGTGCGATAATGCTCGGTAAAATCAGATATAAATGCATTTTTAAGCATTTATCACTTGCCTACTAAACAAATGCTAAAAAAATAACAGAATAATGGCAAAATATATACTTTAGCAAGTGAATTTGTGAGTATAGATGATGAGTTGATTAAAATTGAAAATGACTCACTTTTAATAGATTTCCATACTAGAATTCAATATTGACTCCACTTTTAATAGATTTCCATACTAGAATTCAATTGTAAGGCAAAATTGAAGGGCATGGATATTGCAAGTATGATCAGTGCAATGTGGGCCAAGTGAAGAGAACCTAGTTGAATGCTGTGTGCCAGCCGGTGCCACATCACTTGAGGGAGCACATCTATAATAAAGCAGTTCAACCTACCGGCAATTCTATAATTAACCAAATGGAAAATGCACAAGAAAATAAGATTATGCACATGGCTGAGATGCTTTGGCATCTTTTGTCATTCATCGCTTGTTTAATTACCCTTGTACCTAAAAATGCTATGTAAGCTAGTCATTGCTTCTCTAGGAGATTAACTGGGCAGAAAACAAAAGCCAATGAACAGAAGCAATCATATTTGTTGATTGGATGAGTACAACTTTCAAGCCACACCAACTTCAGTTTTGAGCCAACTCCAATCCCAAACATGAATACGAAGGGCCAGCCAAAGACCTACACCACCTAGGTTGCGTTTGAATGGGGGTAAAGGAGGGTATTGGAGTGAAACCCCCCAACACCCCTGTCTGGTAATGAGAGGGTATTGGGGTAAGACCCCTCCTTACCCCCACTTTTTTCTCTTTTTTGTTGGAGATTGAATACCCTTTGCATGCAAAGGGTATTCAATCCCTCTGGATGGGGGGGTATTCAATGCACCACCACCCCGGCCCACCCCCCCCCCCCCCCCCCCCCCCCCTCCTCCTCCTCCTCCTCCTCCTCCTCCTCCTTTTTGTAATACCCCTCATCCAAACACAGCCCTAGTACTTCATGCAGTAGGACTGCTGGAGAATCGTTACATGGATATATGTGGTTAGTTGCCTGAAAAATGGGAGTTTATCCAAACACCAGGTTCAGATACATGGGCATATTCTACATGTAATAATCAAATCCTACATAAAAATTAATGAGCCCAGTATAGCTGCTAATTGAAACTAGATTGATAAGGCTTCTACAATGATGATAGTGATATATTGATTTCCCTTGTGTCATTTTGTCTTTTCAAAGCAACAGTGCTAAATACCAAAACAAAAATGCATGCCATCAACAACACTTTGCAAACAGTAGAAGAGGATCTAATATTCACAGGGCATATTAAAAGGAATGACAAGCATACATGGATAAATGAATTGTGTTGCCTCTACTTCTTTTCTTCTTCAATAACTATTGTACATTTCATGTTAATGACTCGTATGATACAAAACAAAATTGTGTGGTATAAGTGCAGGATGACCACTCAAGCTTTCTCTAATTAGAGATTCAAGGATTCAGACCAACGAAAGTCCCACAAGCTTTTATAGCTCCTTTCAATAGCTCTAGACTTAGAGGACCCGTTTCCTGTTCCTTAAACGAAAAAAATCTCTTTGTTCAGTTATAGAGGAGGGAACACGATTAATCCAAGCCCTGCAAGATGCACCAAATGCTAACTTACTACTACAGGTGAAACTTGTATGTGACAGAAAGAGAAAAATAACAAGAGAATGCAGTAAGATATCCTGATACCATCTCAAGATGGGCTCTGCCATACCTTCAATATGGGTACTTGAGAAATCAGCACTAACATGTGAAGGTAAGCGCTTCTGCCCACACTTGCCTTGTTTTGCTGACATCAACAAAATCTCAGTAAGGAATGACATACGGCAATGCAAAGACATCAGCAGAATCTATATGTTGCGCTTCTGCCCACACTCTTGGTGTTTTGCTGGCATCACATGCCGCGGCCTTTGGCTTCAACTTTAGTTGATTGCTGCTAAATAACCACTCTTGGTCATCAATATCAGACCACTCCTCCATCTTGGGCACAGAAAGTATTTGGTTCAGATACTTAGAATCCGGGTGTGAGTGCCTGGTAACTGCTGCTTCACCATTCTCACTAGCTTCTGCAGAGAGTGAAGGTATTGGGACAACTGAAGGTGGTTGTACTTCTACTGCACCATTGGCTTTATATACCTTATTGATTTTCCCCTTCTTGCTATCACTTGCTCCCTGCCTATCAAAAGCACAAGGGATAGCAATACTGCAAGACTCCAACTTTCTGCCATTCTCAGAGTGAGGATTGGAGGAATATGCAGGCCTAAGCAACTTATTGGGTCGCAAGTCACTCTCTGTAACCAAAAGGAAAAGCAAATCTATAGAGAGATTTTATAAAAAAAGAAAAAAAAAAACTTGGAAGCAAATCTTATAAAATACTAGCAAATTTATCTAAAGACGATAACATAATTGGAACTAGAGAAACTGTACAATTCTTGCCCAAAGAATATGCATAGTGTCCCCAGGGCCAAGTAGAATTTGGGAGCCACAGTTCCATGGTTCAGTTTGGTAGTTTGTAAATACATTGGGCCCAATGTGAAGGATCAAAGAAATTCTTTTTGGTGTTAAGAAGGCAGAGATATCATAAGAGACTCACCATGTATACAACCATTTGTCTTGGACTCCTTTCTCTTAAGATTTTCCTCAGCAGTGGCAATGTTTCCACTATCCTTGAGAGGGTATACATGCTTCAAAATGAGGGCATCATCCATTTGCTCTGTTCTACCACCTTCTTTTAATTTATCAGTTTCTTTATTATGTTTGTGGTTTCCATGCTCCTTTACTTTCTCCTTCTCATTTTTCTTCTCTTTATCTCTGACCTTGTCTTTTCTTTTCATTCTCTTCTCCTCATGTTCTCTGTCCTTGTGTTTCTCTCCTCTCCCATAATCACCATCTTTGCCTTTTGCATTCTTCTCTTTCCCTTCAATCCTCTTCTCAGCTTCCTTCTCTGCTGATTTATTTCCCTCAATTCTTCTCTGATCTGTAATGATGATATTCCTAACCATTTCGTTACCGATACCACTCCTTTCATCTCTTTGTTTTGCTAAGCCCCTATCATCTCCTTGTTTCTCCTTATTCTTGTCTTTCCCTTCAGCTCTTTTCTCCATCTGCCTCTCTGTGGTTCTGCCAAATCCCTCATTTCTTCTTTTGTCATCAACAATAAGGTCCGCAACCACTTGGTTTCCATTCCCTGTTGCTTCATCTCTAATCCTCCTTCCCAACTCCCCAACAAGTTTAGAGTCCGTGAGCCCCTCAGCCTGATGACTTCTTTCTCTGAGGTCTCCATTGCATCCGTCTGTTCCACCATTTCTTGTTTGGTCTGATATCTTGTTTTTATCCTTGTCTCGACCCTTGTCCTTTTTCTTATCTTTGTGTTTTTCCTTACGGTCTTTCTTTTCTCTGTGTTTATCCTTGTTCCTTTCTTTGTCCTTCTCTTTACCTTCTATTTTGTCCTTGTCTTTCTTCTTCTTTTTATGCTTTTTCTCTTTGTGCATCACCTGAAATTAAAAATTAAGCACAAACATCAATAAGAACCATATTAACACTAAAACAACATAACATAATAAATTATTTTTATCTATTTTCTTTTAAAAAAGATCTCAAACCATGCAGTAAAATCATAATTAGCAAGCACCATATTGTGGAAAGTAAGAACTTGGTGGCAGATGACTGGTAGCTTGCATGTTAAAACAAGTACACAAGAAACCACTAAAACACTTTGAGATCCAGGATAACCATACACTAATGGCTGAATGGGTGCTAGTCAAATACAATGTTTTATAATAACATAGGTGCCCTTCTACTTCTTCCTCCTGAGAAAGATGAGAAAATGAATTCCCTTCATTTTTTCAGTCTTTTTTTTGAAACAGTAACAATAAAGTTCCACTAGGACAGTAACTTGCCCTTTCAGGTATAAGTCATACACCAACAAATGTTTCAGTCCTTTTCAATTCCTAATAACTCTCAAACTGCTATTGATCTTCTTTGTTACAAACTTCAATCCATAAAATCTAAACCACCATTTCTAGAGAGAAAATTGATTATCCATTGAAGTAATAGAACTAAGCCCATATTTAAGCACTAATTTGAAACACTCTTGAAGGACCGATCATATGATCTCACTCTCCAATTTCAATTAAGTCCCTCCTCAGTTCCAGTTGTTCCTTACATATCAGAAATTCTACTCAAGGCTATCACCACTGATGATCATGTGTATGAGGTTCACAAAAAAAAAAAAATTGAATGGGATGAGGTGCACAAAAAGTTAGCAGTGCATGTCAAGCAAAACAGCTGAAAACATAGTGCTCATTTTAGTATGACAGTACAGCCCAAAGTCACGGTTACCATGAATGAATCCCAAAACTCTACATTTGTACCTCTTCTATTGACGATCTCAATGACTTACAACTGACATATAGACGTGACTTAGTTATTGTAGAACTGTGTTATTGTTGCGAAAGACCTATCAGAAAGTGAATTCGGATGGGTGGACATACTTCCTGTGAAACCAGTTCTGCACGAGAGAAATAAGGAGGGACAACAACAGCTAGGAAAGTAGTGCTATTCCTAGTAAAATGCACAGGTAGAAATGATTTATTCGGACAAGAATTGCAATAATAAATTGAAAAAATATCCTCATGTAGGGTATTCTACATGGGCAAAAGAGTTCTATTGAATATTAAATAGTGACGAAATCAACTAATTAAACATACCCGTGGTAGTCAACAGCACATTTAAATTGCACCTAAGCCCTCACTTAAAACTTTAAACCCATTTTGTGCCTAGGCCTTCACTTAGTTCTTTTAGACCTTTTTATTTCTGTAATAAACTTAGTTTTTAAAGTTTTTCTAATAGCTAGTAAATATCATAGTCAAGATGAAGCAATTGTTAGAATTCTAATTTTTTGAAATAAATATAGTCATGCATGTATTTAATGTGTTTACATAATGTGCGTGGAAGCATAGTTGTCAATATTTTTTTTTTTTGAATGATTATTATATTTTATTAATATTAATGAAATAAGGGCATAACCAGTATAAAAGAATACATGCCAAGAAAGATCCTAACAAAGATAGACCCAAAAGGAAAATATACATTCACACACTAAAAGAGGCTAGATTAAATAGATACACTTCTTCCAAGCTTTTGAGACGTCAAAGACAGAGAAATCCTTAAACTCCTTAGGGGTAGAAGCCCACACCACACACTTCGCCTTGACTCTTCGACAGACATCTAAGGAGTCGTCTTCTTTTGTTTCTAAAAACTCAGTTGTTTCACTCCCAGAAAGTCAATTACCCAACCCAGGAAAAATGAGCAAAATATTTTTTAGGTGTTACGTTTTAGTCAATTACCCAACCCAAGGGAAAAAAAGGATTGACTAAATCCTCAAGCAAAAAAAATGAAGCACCAGAACAGTCAAAATTCTCACTTTTCATGTCCGAATACTTTGAAGACGACCAATACAGAAGAACATCTTAATGCTAAAGGGCCAATACACTGAAATAAAGATCTTATGAAAAACAAGAGCAAAATCTAGGACTATGAACAATAGGTCTATATAGCGCTTCTCTAGAAGATGTACAAAATGTCAGGGCCAATGAATCTTGTGCAAGTCTGTAACTAATATAGCTCATGTTTCTCCTACACCCCATACCAAATTTTTGAGTGGTCAATAAATCCTAGAAAATCTAAACATTCTCTTTTTCAGCATCTATACTGTAAATTCGATGAATGGAACTTATCATAATATTCCAATACTTAAAATTTTATGTAAGTATTGGAACAAATCCTTAAAAACTCAACATTCTCTTGGATCAGAATCAACACTATCAATTTAATGCAAGGAACTTATCAAGGCATTCCAATACTTATATACCATCAAATCCGCAATATTATTGTCTTTCAAAAAATTCTGCAACATTATTATTCAACTGATCACCCCCCTCTCCTTCTTCCGAGGGGACAAAAAAAGGTTTCATAATTCTGAGTTTGAAAACACAAAGCTAGCAAGAATTCAGGTATTTCACCTATACTCAATGACTATCGATATTGAGTTGGGAAATACCAAAATACCATAAAAAATGCAAGTCCATTGATTAACAAAGACTCAAACCGAGAACAGCTCTAAAATTTAAATCATTTTTTGTGAAAATGAGATCCTAACAGAATCTGCAATGAAAACTGTTGTAGGCAGTTAACATGAAAAATCAAAGCCACCCCAACTGCACTAGAGTTATGGACGAGTGTAGATAATGGACTCTCTTTTTCCCTTTTTCCTTTTTTTCAGAGGTACGATCACTCAAAATTGCAGACTTTGTTACATAGCATTTAACACCTTCCAATTTGGGTTATGAATCATCAACTACAAGCATTCAATAGAGTAAAAAAAAAATGTAATAAATGAGCTAACAACATATTGATGAGAAAAGCATAATGAACCTTAGCTAGCAAATCTGCATCATCATCATTCCTGGCCTTCTTCTCATATCCTGGAGGTGGAAACGGAAAGCAGCGAGACATTGCACAGTAAATTTAGATCAGTGACACAATTCCTCTTTGTACATGCAAGTGCTTCACTTAATTTCCAGTAACACTGTTCCAATATGGAAACCTGCTGGTAACCATGCCCTTGTCCATGGACCATGTCCCCACAATCATTTCCAATTTCAAGAATGCCGTGTGATCATCAATTTTAAATGTCAGCAAGGAGCAACCCTACCCCCGCCACAATTGGAGTGTAAAATAAATTACTTGAATACAACATAAATCCAATCCAAACAACAGATAATAACCAAAACCCCAATAGTCAAATCCCTGTGACAACCGAAGCAGAACCAGCACCAATTGTAGTCAATGGTGAAGAGAGATCCCTCACAAACTATTCAATTCAAATGACATCATGAAAAACGACAGCATGTGGTAATTAAATTTCATGCTATCTGACAAGTTGAGCACCACCATCATTCACTCCTTATCAGTAAAACCCAATATCAGATTCAGCAAAACGAGCATCTTCTAGCAGCAAATCCAGAAAGAGAAATCAATTAAAACCCAAACACCCAAATCCAAATGGGCAGAAAATTCAAATTACTCCATAACCCAAATTCCACATGAATATCTTCAATAAAAATCATCTAACACAGCGAACACTTAAAGAAACTAAACACCAGAGCTACTGAATCCACGGCAGCGGCAACAGCAGCAGCAGCGGTGGTGGGTCACAAAAAGATCCGAACTGGCAACCGTTACAGGTTGCCGATCAGTTCGACCTGATCCAATAATCTGATACTCGAAACTCTGATCTTAACCCTAACAGCACAGACAAAGCGATTTCGACGGTTTTCAGGTACGATCTGGCCCAATAAAACGAAAAGAAAAAAAAATCAATAAAGAATTCTCGATACACGAGCAAATAAATCCTTATTAAGGGGGAGAAAATAATGTAGTGATTTTGGATAAGAGAGCCAATGGGGAAAGTATACTAAAACGAAAGATTGGAGAAACGGAGGAATAAGAAAAGAGGAAGGGATACTGGGAAAAAAAAAAACTGGTTTTTACCTTGTCCGCTACAAAGAATACATTTGTAGAAGGACAAGATGGTGTTTGGATTTCGGGGATTTGAGGAGAAAAAGACAATGAAGGTTGCGGAAATCAGCTTCTCCTGTTCGTCTTTGTGTATTTTTTTTGTTTTTCTTTCCTTTTTAGACCCTGCAATGGCCACGATGAATGTAGTTCAGGGGTTCTCTTTTCTGTTGTATGTTGCGGGAAACAGAACTGGAGCTGCCCTGTATTTCTCTCTCTCCCCTAAAAATCCCTGAAGACTCAAGACGGAGAGAAAATCACAAAATCGTGGAGAACGCGGTATTTATAGGCAGATGTGAGGGTAAAAGAGAGTATTTGTGTAAAAAAGTAAATATTCATGAGATGATAATTAAATATTTTGCCAAAGTTATTCACAATACCTAACATTCAAAAAAAATTTAACTCATAATTTATCTATCTTTTGCTTTGTTCAATTTTTCTTAAAAATGAGAAGAATGGGTTCGTATAAAAAATAAAAATTACATTTATCAATTTACAAACTAAATCACTTAGACAAAAATTCCTCCTAAATCCACAAAATTCACTATTGAAAAGGACCGCCTTTTAAATTTTGTTATGTGTGCTGTCAAAATTATTTAACCGACTTTACGAAGTAAATTTATGTTATACATGAATTTAGCTTGATTTAAAGAGTAGTTCAACTTTAGCTTTTAAAAAAAATTACAAGAAATAAAGTCAACTTTTTTAAGAGTTTGTTTGAGTAGGAAAGAAATCCAAGATCTATCTCAGAAGAAGTTGTGTTCGGATAAAAGTGAGTTAAAGTAGGAAATTCTTTAGGGTTATCTACATGTCGAAACCTCCTATCTTTGCTCTCTCCCGTTTAAAACACCTTATTTGATAAATTTAGAGTAGAAAATTAGACATTTTCTAGCAAAATTATGGAAATTTTAATATTTATTTAATAATGCATTGCTACTCATAATATACATACAAGTAAAAAAAAAAAGTGTGGTAAGGTTCATATCTCATTTGCAATCACTGTGTTCACATTAAACTTGTAGAAGAATTTAAGGATAGCGATCTCTACACGATACTTTTGTGTAACCAAACGCAGGAATTACTGGATTTCTCACTTTACCCTTCACTCATATCATACGAATAACTTAAAATATGAATTACCGGCGAGATGTGAAATTCAAGGAGCTCAACCATGCAAAATTCACACAAGGTCATGCGGAGGAGAGAGAAAGAGAATAATTAATAAATTTTGAATAACTTAGAAGGAATATTTTGACACAGCTTCAGTATTTTGCCCATAACGTTCCACTCTGATATTCATTGCTTTGATTATTTTTTAGTTATAAAGAAGACTTCAAGGGCTACAACTCTATAGTTTATGACATTTTATGATTTGAACATTAACTAGGTCAAAATTAAGCTTCAAGTGGTACATGTGTAAAAAACGAGATTTTTACACCCACTTTCCTTTGTGTTCACATCTTACACTAATTTTAGTGGTTTTTCCACCTCTTCAAGTCATTCCACGTTTAGTACAAACCATATCAGCCCTCCAAGTGTCACTTGCTTCGTTCACTCCACTCTTTCATTTATAGATACTATCCATCTCCCATTAAAAAAATTGAACTTCGAGCCTTGAGATTTTGGAGAGTTTAAGACTTTGGAGAAATAGAAGAATTTTGGGTTAAGGTTAGTATTTTTATTTATTTTATTTTCCATTTTTCTTTTGTAATTAGTTCTTTTAAGTTTAAATCCATATTCTTGTAATTTAGTTCAATTAATAATAGTAGAATTTCTTAATGTATTTTTCTCTTTATTTTCTTAAATTCAATGCTACTGTGTGATTAATTTCAATAATAAATTCAAAAATTCCATAAATCTTATTGTTTTAATTTTTCTTAAAACCAAAGTTCCAATGTATTGTAATTCTTAATTCCATTTTTTATTAATAATTGAAAGGCAGAAAAACCTTTAGAATTATGGTTTTTCAAATTTTGATTTTATTATGATGGTTTGAATCATTCTAGTTCTTGACTCCTCCCTTAATAATTAATTTGAACATATGAAATAGTTAGATCTTCGATTAACATTACTGTTCTAGTCTGGTTCTTTGGAACAAATGAAATAGTTAGATCGAAGAATTACATGATTAATCTAGATCTAAGGTTTGGATTAATTAAGGAACTAATTTGATAAAAGAATTGAATAAGATTAAAATTTTACGTGAGCTCTGTATTCTAGACCTTGATGTTATTTTTAAAATATGGAAAATAAAGTCTGTATAATTCTTTGATCCAGTTCCACTGTAAGGGGTGAGATTTTTCAAGGTTTTTTAATCTAGATGATTTTCTACAAAATCGGTCTCTAAAGAGGATGGTTGTGGTCGAACTCTTGTGTTTTAAAAACACCAATTTTGATATTTAAAAATTATAATGCCTTGGGCTATTGATTTTACATGGCTTATTTAACGGTGTGGGATGATTGGGTAAACATAAAATTACACTTTGAAACATTCCTCAAACTCATCAACACTTCATTTGATGTCAAAGAGTTAATATAATGAAATAGATCTCATCTAGTAGTTTGGTTACTAACTAAATTTGATTTAATAAAAGGGTAATGATTTTTGCATCCTCATTCTTTTCCATGGTGCATATCTTTTAAAGAAATTTCTAAATTTGTCTTTAATTCTCTCCTCTCCTTTTTTTTTCCCTAAAAGCAAGGGTAAATTTGAAAATCCATTTAAAAGGGTGCACCATGGGAGAAAACAAAAGTGCAAAAATCAATATCTTAATAAAAAAAGACAATTTTGCCTATTATTGGACTCATTTTACTCTTTTGTACATGTTAACCATTTTATTGAAAGAATTTGGCTGCGTTTGGATGAAGGATAATTTTACGGGAGTCACCCCTCACCTGAAGTCACCCTTAAGCTTGGGGTCACCCTAGAATACCTCAAACTTCAATGGAGTATTTAAAAAAGGTGATAAGAGCGGTGATTTTTGAACTTTTATCCTTACGTGGGATAATTTTTGAGTTACCAGATAAGGGTAAAGAGGGATGACAACTTTCTCCATCCAAATGCAACCTTAAATGACTTATATTGTCTTCTATGAGAGGACTTGTTTGTCTTTTTCTTTTGTAAGAGCTTATCTTATTTTTGTGAGAGAAGAAGATGCAAAAGATGGCCGTGTTTGCCTTTGTCTTTTATTTATTTTTTTCTCCTTTTTTTGTAGGTTTTTTGGTTTATACCAATCATTCAAAACATATATATAATAATTAAAATGACAATTTAATTATTTTATTTTATTTTAAAATAAAAATATTTTAATTTCATTTTATTTTGGATAATTAATTATTTAGTAATTCCATGATAATCTATCTAATTATACCATTTAATATAGCCAATCATTACATCCAACATTTTAAATTGAACGAATTACCAAATATGAAATGAAATATTATGGTCACATTACAAATTTTTGAGAAAATGTTATGTAATGATGAGTCCCGCTAGCACAATATTGTCCGCTTTGGGCCTACACACGAGCCCGCACGGCTTTGCTTTGACGAGTCAATCCACTTTTACTCCCAAAATGCCTTATGCTAGAAGGAGGAAGGTTATTACTTATATACCAGGGAATTTCCAATGCCACTAGCAATATGAGACTTTTTGGGGCAGGGTATATAATCTACCTCTCTTAAAGCCAGAGCTGTCTCCGGCTTTGCACACACAACAACCAAGCCCACACCCTCAGGCAGAGAGTTGAACCATGCTCTAATACCATTTGTAACGACCAGTACCGCTAGCACAATATTGTTCGCTTTGGGCCTATACACGAGCTGACATGGCTTTTCTTTGGCGAGTCAACCCACTGTTGATCCCAAAAGGCCTTATGCTAGAACGAGGAATGCTATTACTTATATACGAGGGAATTTCCAATGCCACTAACAATATGGGACTTTTTGTAGCAGGGTATTATAATATTGTAACACCCACTGCCCACCTCAAAGTCCCACATTGATTCTGAGGTGGGAGTTTATATGAGAGAAGTCCCCCCTCCCTTGTGTGAGGCCTTTTGGGCCAAAGCCCAAGAACAAAACCATGCGGGCCCACGTGGGGCCCAAAACGGACAATATCACACTTGGGAATGGTAGGGTCGGGTTGTTACAATTGGTATTAGAGCACGTTTTAACACTCGGACTGTGTAGGCCCTCTACCTTTGTGATGTGATAGAGTCGGGGATGGCTCTGGTCTTAAAGGGGTGGATTGTAACACTCACCACCCACCTCAAAGTCCCACATTGATTGTGAGGTGGGTGGGTGGGAGTTTATATGAAAAAAGTTCCCCCTCCCTTGTGTGAGGCCTTTTGGACTTGGCCATGTGGGCCAGGGCCCAAGAACAAAATCATGCGGGTCCACATGGGGCCCAAACCGGACGATATCACACTTGGAAATGGTAGGGTCGGGTCGTTACATGTTAAACTTAAACAAAAATGAATTTGGATTTAAATCTTAGATGTATAAGATGAAATATTTTTGTTGGACTGAATTTGGAACATAAAAATTGGATTACTAATTTTTGGTATTTTTAATTATTTTGTGAGAACAAGAATATTTTTTACGAAAATAATAGTCTTTTATTATGTGATTTGTATTTATATTTTATTATCTATTAATTTATTTCATACTTATTTAATAGTTAATAATTTGATATTATTTATAATATTATATTTTTTCTAAATTTACATGTGGGAAACCGTGGGATACCGGGCATAAAACCGACACGGGTGAGTCCACTACCCCTACGGCACATCAAGGTTAGGCCATCGAGGTTCGAACCCGCAACCTCCCGTTTCGTGAGATGGGAGGCAACCAGTTGAACTACACTCATGTGATTTGACCGATGACACAGGTTTGACTGATGACTACAGGTCAACCTAGTTAGAACCTTATTTAACCAAACTTTCTCTTGTGACGGTTCGATAGATAGTCCGATTTTGATAACATTGCTCTCTCAATCTTAATTTATTCTTCTATAGAAACTTTAATTTAAATTAACAAAAATATACATGATTATTTATTTCACAATTTTAAACTTATAAAATCTATACAACTATCATAATTGATATATAATAATTTATAAAATTCTGCTAGTAAAAATATAAATTATAATCATTCAATAAAAATATTAAAATTTATTTGAAAATATTTTAATTTTTTAAATATATAAATAAAATAGAGTAGAGAGATGCTCTCACAAAAACACAAAAGGCGCCGCTTTAATAACTTTTGGATTTTTTTTATTAGTTTTTTCACTGACGACTCGGAGTCACGACAATTTTCTTCACGACTCCACAACGAGTAATTTCTAGGTAAATCCGAAATCCGTATCGAGTACCTATAGAAATACTCGGTCGAGGACACTATGTAAATACCCAAACTTATCAGCTATAAAAGTGCAGAGATATTTTCATCGCAAGTCGGCGAGACAGACGTTCTTAAACCCTAGCGGCTCATAAACCCTAGCCGCTTCTTACCTCTTTCTCCTAAACCCTCTCCTCTCCATTTTCCTCTCAAAGGTAACACCTTTCATAAGCCTTTAGATTGTCCTTTTTTCTCTATTCCTTTTTCCGTTTTTAGTGTTCTTTAGAATGTGTGTTTTCATTTCTTGTTGTGTTTTTTAGGAATCCGATGCATTTCTATTGCCTTTGATTTTTTTTTTTTATAATTACGTTTCAATATGGATTTAGCATTTTCCATTTGCTGCTCGGTTTTTTTTGCTTGTTTCGACATTGCTAAGCATAAAATGCACTTCTGTTGCGTGGCATGTCTCCGTCATGCGGATTTACATGTTCTAGCCATATGACGATGTGGTCAGAAGTTGAATTGCCAGAATTGTTTTTACCGTTAATCGTTCATTTCATATATTTAGGATCAGATGACTGTAAACTTTAGTATGTAAATCCGTATGCGCTTCCCATTTTGGGGCAAAAGGTCTATCATTGCAGATGTCCCTATCCTTTACACCATTGTTCAAAGTGGACCCCCTATAAAGGTCTTTATGATAATATGGTGCGTGAGATCTTCCAGTAGTAGTAATGGAGGTGGTACTTCTGGTTGTGGTGGAAGCAGCAGTAGTAGTAATAGTAGCAATAATTTCAGGTAACTTTGTTCCAAGATGCACTATCACATCTTACTAATGGATAGTTTTCTTCTTTCTAGAGCACGAGATACATGAGCTCCATGTGGCTTTATTATAGAAGATAATGATAAAATTGTGAATCCCTTGGGTGCTTTTCCTGCAGCTTTCTAGAGGTACGACTATATGCCTCTTTGCCATAGTTTCCTGATTGGACTGAGTTCTTAGTCGACTCAATTCAATCATAAACTTGGTCACTTGGAAGGGTCAAACACTCTGGATCCGAGTTTTGAACTAGTTAGACGAAGTTATTGGTTGACTTGCTTAGTCGACCCTATCAAATCATATACGTTAGTCACTGGGTAGGGTTAAACTAGGTGGAATTGAGCTTTAATTTGACTGAGCCAAGTTTCTAGTCGACTTGACACCTAAGACTTTGAATTTTATTGAATGTTTTAGGGCTAGAGAAATGATGGATCTGACCTTATCAATTGCATCTCCACCATCCATAGTAAAAAGCTTTATATTTTAAAATTTGAAGTTTCACAAATGAATGGTGAAATGCAGGGGCTGCCCTTATTATGCTATGTTTTTTTGCACATGATCACTTCTCTTGGGTCTATTGTTATTATTTAGAATTTTTGAGTTGTGTGAGTGAACATTAATAATTTTGATTGATAATCATGGAATTATGGATGATGAAGCCCTCCTCATGAAGTGGGCCCTTGAGTTTGATTAACGTTCAACCTCAATGGGCCACTCCTTGTTGTGGGCCCGGTGTGTGTGGTATTGGGAGGACTGCACATGCCCCAAGGGTTAGTTAGGTTAAAAAATGTTCCCTGTTCCCAATACAGGACACCTTGGTCATTAAAAATTATGGATGATGTATGACTATATTTATTTTGGTAATCTAGTTAGAGGCTCAACAATTATTTATCAGCAATGACTTTACTTTGATACTTCATTAATTATATATCTTTAGTAATTTTTTTTTTATATTTGTTAGGTAACTATATATAAATTCAATAAAAGTAATCATATGAAATTGAGCCAAGTTATCAAGTTGACTTGTAGAGTCACCTGGATTAACCAACCAAGGAATTGGCTGAATCCTTGCCAAAAAAATTATTATTTTTTGACCCATTTTATTGACCCGACATAGTAATTGGACAAGTTATGGTCCTGGTTTCGAAATTGTGCTTTTTTGCACATAATGACATAATTCTTTGGGAAATCAATGCATGTTTAGAGCGCATGGTAAACTGAGAATATGTCGACCTTTTTAAAGTAATCACACGCATTAAAGCAAATATTTGCTTGACAGATGAGCTCTTTTGGTCTTATTTTCCCAAACCATCTATCATATATGGGTTCAAAATTTGGCATGCCTGTAGGAATCATTGAATTTTTAGCCTTAAGATTCAGAAAAATTGAGATATGCAAGTTTTAATGGATTTTGAGTTTGTGCATGAGGGTGATGGGTCTGTGATCTAGCTTATTGATCTTTTGGCTTATGGCTTGAAATATGATGTCTTGGAAAATTTCTTGACTTGATTTGATAACTAATATTTGAAACTTTGAGCCGTTTCCTGCAAATATACAGTAAAATACTTTTTTGTGCACTACCATTCATAAATCTGACATAAAAAAAAATGTTGGATCCTTATATTTTGGGCCCTATCTATTATCTATTCCAAGCACACTATTGCAAATCAGTATGGGTTTACATTTTTAATGTCAAGGACCAAGTGTACTGTTTGTTCTTTTTGTTAAGTGTATAATAGCTGTGGATGTATGCTTGTGTGAATACTATGGAATCTTACATGAATAGTGGATGTAGTTGGCACTTTTTATATCTTCTGCTTTGTTTGCCATTCCTACATATGTTTTATTGATATCCCATCCAGTTGCACTATCTTTTTTCATGATTTGTTGTAAACGTTTATTACTTATCTAAATGGCACAACTGTGTTTCAAATGCCATGGATGGCTATGCACATGTGAGGGAAATCAGTTGAGAAATCTGCAAATTTTTGAGTTCACAATGGATATTCAGGTATTAAAGTCATCTTCCTGTTGCAGGTTTTAAAAGATTGAATTCAGAAATATCAAAATGGCATTTTGCAGTCGAATCGGAAGCCTTGTTAGGCAGAGCAATCGTGCAGCTGCTGTATCAACTGGACCAGCTCCTTTGAATTCTATGCTCAATGCTATTCGTTGTGCATCAACTACAAAGCTTTTCGTTGGAGGTGTGCTTCTTTTCTGCACTACCAGGAGGCTTGCTTTTGGTTTATTGCTACACAGAACTTTGAGTTACATTGCTTCCGCTAATCATTAATATTCTTTTGAACTTTTCACTTAGGTCTTTCATTTCAAACTGATGACCAGACACTTAAAGATGCGTTCACCAGTTTCGGTGATGTAATTGAAGGTGAATTAGTCTTACCTTTGGGGAAGCTTAAATTGGTATTTTGAATGCGCTGTAGTACATGTCCTTAAAAATAGAAAGATGTCACTTACAAAATAGATGATTGAGCAGAAATCATCATCTTGGCAAATTTAAATGATGCTTGCCACCTACAAATATTGGAAGTTGGATTATTGTGGTGCAAAGCAAATGGATTGTTATTTGTTTTTGTTTGACTGATTTGGTTAATTTTCTGGAGGAAATCTACTTATGGTGGGACTCTCTCATACTTTTTCTTCATCAGTGATTGTTACTCATTTTTAATCTGACGAGAGAAAGCATGATAACAGAATCTTGTTGTATCCCTTACAAAATGTTGATATTTCCCAATTAGTGGCTGGATCAGTGAAGGTTTATCACATTTGCTTGTAGGACGAACATTAATGCCAAGACTCTAAAACATGCCTACCCTTTTAAAAGTTAAAAAAGAAGTCAGTAGAGGTTAGAGACTCCACATGCTCATAGATCAAAGTTCGATTTTTGTTTTTGTTTTTGCTTGTGATGTGCAGCAAGGGTCATCACTGACAGGGACACTGGGAAGTCAAGGGGTTTTGGATTTGTGAGTTTTGCTAATGATGAAGCTGCCAGCACTGCCATGTCCAGCATGAATGGTCAGGTTTGTAAGCTTCCTTTTATTGTAATGACATCAAAGTGGTTTAAATGGTTTGCTGCGATGGTTCTCAATTTTTAATGTTCACAAATCTCTGAATGTAATAGTTGGGTTGATGTTTGTGAAAATAATTTTGATTTATGTGCTCAGGATCTGCATGGGCGAAGCATACGTATCAACTATGCTAATGATAGACCAAGTGGTGGCTATGGCGGTGGTGGAGGCTATGGTGGTGGTGGCTATGGCGGCGGCGGTGGAAGCTATGGCGGTGGAGCAGCTGCAGGAGCTGGTGATTTTGGTGGTGATTCTGGCCGGGGTTACTAAAAGTTGCTTCAATTCTGTAGGTTTGCTATTTTGGTTATAGCTGGTTTTCCTTTGGTACATGTCAAAGTAATGTGCTCTATTTGAACTTAAATCATTTTCTGGATTCTCGATTTTATATTAATGCCTGATGGCAGCTGAAAATTGGTAAAAGATTTTTTTTTGGTAATTGTTTTGTTTCTTTGCTTGCAAATTATTAATTATTACTAATAGGGTCCTTACAGCTCTAATAAACGATATATAATGAAAATATGTAAATGGTCAGGCGAGTGAACACCTTGGAAAACCTGTCGGGGGTTGAGCCATTAGCGGAAAAGATGAAGGTTGCTTAAAATGATTTGGGTACGTAAAACATGGAAGAATGAAAAATTTGGGATGGTGTATGGTTTTAGTTTATTAAGGTGACCTTATTATGTTTGGAATGGTTTAAATGATGGTTAGAATTTAGTGTATTGTTTAAAATTGTATTTAATATTTTTAAACTGAATTTTAAGTAGAAGGTAAAATATTGTTTATTTTTATTAAGTTTTTTTGTGATGTGTTGTTATGTTTGAAATGGTTTAAATGATGCTTAGAATTTTACTGTATAGTTTAAAAATTATTAAATATTTTTTAAATTTTTTCATTTAAACTGAATTCTAAGTAGAAAGTAAAATATTGTTTAATTATATTTTTTGTTTGTGATATTTTTGTGTTATTCTTTTAAGTTTATGTAACATGCATTACAAAGTTATGTTTATTATCAGCACTTTCATTGAATAGATGTGATTTATTTTTATTTCGGTAAAGAGAAGGTAAAATTTGTCAAAATAGTTGAGAAAAATAAAAAAAGATTTTAAGTTGGATTTGAGGAGTTGGGAAGGTTTTAGTTAAATTTTGTTATACTACTATTTAAAAATTGAGAGTTTGTGAAAATGTCTAGAAAAATAAGAGGTTTTATAATTAAATTTGGTGATTTTGAAGGATATGATTAATTTTTTATTACTATTTAAAAACAGAAAATTTTGTACTAAAATTTGTGAACTAGTGAACTCTGTTGTAAATTTTTTTCTTTCATTTGCATGAAATGCGTCTCTCTTACTAGTTAATGAGGATGTGGCTTGGTTGAAGTAGGTGTTTAATATTAAATTGAAATTAATTATTAAATATTGGTGTATGAGTGATATATTATATTGGTAATTAATAGGTGATACATGACCCTATTAGCTCAATTAATATTTTAATAGAAAATAATAATACATTATATTAGTAATAATTAGTAATTGAGTTTTGAGTTCGAATTTTATCTTATCTTAAATGACCACTTTTCATAATTTTATCTGATACGTGGGTAAGGAAATTTACACACTCCGACGACGATTCAAATGGGATGGCACGTGATTATTTTTAATTATAAAATAAAGTGGTATCTGATATTCTACAAACAAGATATTGAGGTTTGTCTACTTTTTTTTTTTCAATCTCTAAGAAGATTGATTAAGCTATTGCTTTGATTTGCATTATGGAGATTGATGTGGTATTTTTTTTAAGGATAAGTTGGACTTCTTAAATAATTTCTTCAGGTTTATAGGGAAATGTACTAATAAGACTGGAGAAAATATTGTATCTTTATAATATGGGCCGTGAAAATTAATAGATTATTTGTCACATTTTCAGATTTTAAATTATAAAATTAAAGTTAAATATTAACTAGTTTGGTCAATATTACTTATTTACTTTCTAGTTCTACACATCTAACTCATAGGTGTGTCTATTACTTGAAAAATTATTAAACAATTACTGTGAGTATCCCAAACAAGGTAGCCTTGGACTTTGTTGAATTACAGGTTGAGGTTGTGGGTTCAAGTCTCTATGATCTAATTTTGGTGTGTCTTAAGGGCAGTGAGTTCTCCGTAGAGGTTTGATATTGGGTTTAAATTTGAAAAAATATATTTAAGGATGGTGTATGTTGGCCTTAATCTAAGTCAGTCTGGTGATATCCATGGGAGTGACAATTTGGTTTTGAAATTTGAAGAGGTTGACTACAATGGGGTTTCTACTTGTGGAGTTGGGTTCAAATTTTGTTCATTTATATTTATAATAATTGATATAAAAGAATTGATTTATACATCGCCATAATCTTTGTTTTTTTATGACAAAAAAATGCAAGACCTCTATTTCTCTCTAAGTACGAAGACATTAGGTAAAATTTGGGATGCACACAACTCTCTGTAATCCACGGGTATCAAGTGAGTACGGTACTTAAACTTGGGATCTCTGATTCTTTAGTCAAAGTAACTGCCAGTTGAGCCTCCTGCGAGGTGCATGCCGTGATAATCTTAAAGGTAAAATTTTGTTTTAGATCTTTTAGATAATTTCTATTGATTTTGAGGCAGAAAATGGCAAGGAATAAACATTGCATCGGTTTGGAAATTATTTATTGTAAATCGTTCTGTAGTGATCTGCTGTGAACTTTTAAGAACAAATTTTTAATTAAATTGAATTTAATAAATAAAATATGATCTCTCTATTCTTATTTAAAAACTTCGATCACACTAATTTTTATGAATTAATTTACTAACAGGTCATTTTTTGCATTGCCGTACTCTTTCTATCGGTAGCTCCATTAGTCCACATTGCCTTATTCTTTAACATGTTAGAAGTGTTAGAATTCCCTTCTTTCTAATTCTAAATGAACAATGAAAAAGAATAATAAAAGATGGCATATAAATTGACTTTTTATTAATAAGCTTAAAATGTTAGTAAAAATCATATACATGTACCAAATGGGATCAAAGCAAGCACTCACAAACAAAGCCGAGCTAAAATATAGACATCAGTTTAAAATTATTTTTAACTCTATAGGGTTAGTTTGATAGTTGTCCCTATCCTTGTTTGTGGAAAGTCTTGGGATTAACTACTCTCAACACAAAATGGCCACTTTTTTTAGTTCTGTATCCAGTATATGCAGATTGAGAGGTTTACACATGTCTCAAGAAAATTCAAGTAAAATACTTGAAAATCTTGACCTTAAAAGGAAAAAAGTTTAAAACCATTTTTATTCAGATTACAAACTTTTTAGGTATTCATTGCAAACAGTACTGGCCCTGAAATTTCAGGGGCCATAGGCACAATGCATTGATGGGGGTCCTAGACTCTAAGAGCAATGCTAGTGTTGGGGAGGTAGGGGGGAGGGAGGCAACAACTCATTAGTCACATTAGGAGGCCCTAAGCGGTGGCCTAGTTGGCTTAAAGCTAAGGCCAACCCTAATTGCAAATAGGATGAAAATAGTATACAGATTACTTGAATGCGATGTGTGACTCAAACATAGTTGTATCACTCTAAATTCTTTGTTTTAGTAGTCAAGAGTCAAGACATAAAGGCACAAAGATATTTCATATTATAAAAGCCACTGAAGACAGGCCGATGGCACGGCGAAGTGTAAGACTCCAAAGAAAATGAGTTAAAAGGAGAATAGAATAAGGAGAGTGCTCTTAAAAAAAATATCATTAGAGCATATAATTAGGTAAGCTAAGTAAATAAACACATAGATAAAATGTGGGTCTATTTTCACACTTATTGAATCATCCCACTTCAATGAGTCATATAAAATCAATAACTTATAATACAAATTTTTTAAAATCAATTTCATAAGGCTGAATGATCAAACAGAGATATAATTTTACAGTTCTTACTCATGTTATTCTCTATACATTTTATCTAATCATTTGACATTCTAATAACTTTTTAAATCTTCTAAATATTTTTAAATGTACTTGTAATATTTATTAGATTAAAACAATGAAATGTGCATTATAATATCGCCTCACACATGCTTCCATGCAGGACCGGGTGCCTACCTAATGAGGTTTGTCTACCTTGGGAGTCGACAACGCACCGAATAAACCAGATTTTAAGCATGTGCAGAAAATACTAAAGTATCATAAATGTAGTAAAATAATATACATTTATAAATGCAGGTCAATTAATTCTATGATTTAAATATAGGATTTTTTTTTATGACTAAGGTGTTTAATTCTCTTTCCTTTTAATTGTAACAAAGAGAAATATATTAAAAGAAGAGAAGTACAAAAACAAAAGAATGAGATCTAATCCTTAGACTGAAATTATAAAAAAAATAAATAGAAAATACATATACTACAAAAGTAGAAAAACTCCAAAGAAAAGGTCTTTGACTCTAAACTTAACAAAATAATCTGCCACTCCATTCGTTGTCCAGCCGATCTTGGTAAAGAATACATCCATCCCTAAAACTAACAACATAATCTCTCCAAGTACAATGATCAATTACCAAGACAATCTTCTTTGACCCTTTGTCCCCTTAATTGCATTTGTAAAATTCCCTTCAATAATGAGTTTTCTTTGATTATACAACTTCTAGATGTGCAAAGCTCTTATAATAGTAAGAATTTTCGCTTCATTTTAATCTTTAGTTCCATCTGACTCGTTGAAAACAATTGTTGTGGTTTTCATATGATTTCTAAGCACTCCAGCTATCCCCGCCGGCCCCGACTTCCTTCTAATCCTTAAAGCACTCAACTAATCTTTGAGGTGTGTATAAACCTCTCTACCCACACACACTAAGTAGCTCTGTAGAGAGACCCTTTGGGAGAAAATAGAAATCAAACTTAGAACTCTCGCTTCCTGAGGCAGGTTCTTTGAAATCAAAGCTTAAATTAAAAATTATTTTGTCATCATATTTTTAGAGTTGTGAAGTCATTGATTTTATAATTTATAATAGGTCAAATGCAAAAATAAAATTCAAAAAGTCAACCTTGTATAATGAAATTTTGACATTTGACGATGATAGATATTTATATCCATCAAATCAACAATAAAATAGTTATTAAATTCAATACACTTCAATTAAGTAACAGCCACTTTCAAGCTCAATTTTTTACTCAGATACTTATGATTATGTGTTTAATATAATGAGACCCACTGGTCAATTATATATCACATCTCAAGGACACTGATTCTGTTACCTTAGTTTACTCCACTCTTTTTTAACTAGTTTCGTCCCATCGATCCTCTTAAACTAGTTTCATTCTCACCTAGTGTTGAAATGGTGGATCAATAAAGAATCATGTGAACTAATAAACTATTAGACAACAAAAATGGACCTCTCAGATCATTCAAACGTTTGAATTTTGTTACTTAAAACATTGGATAAATATTTATATTCTAAATACTTAATCCAACCATGAACACGAATAAAATAGACATTGGTCCAAGCTGGGTCTGAATCAAAACTGCAGTTCCCCACATATAATTCTACAACGAAACATCATCATTTTCCTTTTTTCGGGTAATTAATGACAACTTGTGTAGCTCAAATATAGCTCATGATCATATTGGTCAATTGATCTCAAACATCATTTAAAAGAAAGAAAAGGGGAGAAAAAAAGAGAGGAAAAGGGGGGAGAGTTGATGTACAAAAAAAGGTAGAAAGGGGAAAAAAGTTGCCTAAATCGATGACGATGGATGAATCCCCATATAATATTTACTGAGGATTTAGGATGGCTGTAAGTAAAACTCGGGATAGATAGAATCTTCTCTTTTCATTTCTCCTCCAGCCGCTGCAACACTGACTCAGCAAAGCTCTGTTGCCTGGAAATGTAAACAAAATCTCAAATTAATACAAGAAATAGAAGTCCTCTATCAAATGCTTCAGAAATGAATCATCAATGCTTTCATATTGTCCATTCGCTAATTTACTACTGTGATCTTATGCTACAAACTCCCCAAGAAAGATAAATCCTCATCCTAGCATGGGTAAACGCCACCCAGCCACACACAACACACAAACTACTAATGGAGAAACTCGTCTAAAGCTAATATTAATTGTTCATGTCACAGACCAATATATATATGAGCTACAACTAGCCCGTTCCCGCAGAAAATAAAAAGAGAGGGCATCATTCACTCTAAATGTATCACTACAATAGAGTGACCTTCAGCCCTTTCAACTCACTGGGGATGTGTGAGATACATCAGTCTGCTGCCTTAAAAGTAAGTTCCAGGAGCATGTTTGGAAAGAAGTGTTTTCCCCTCACCATACAAATAAAATTGAATTTTAGGCCACTAATCAGATGGGTTGATGTGATTTAAATAGAGATGATATGTCACGCAACTACCATGCACATGATTCCATTCAGATTCCACCTGTCTTCTCAATTGGCAAACTTCCAGGCGAGCCCCAACAAACTTGCATATAAATGATCCTTTTATATCGGCAGTATCAGCATGTCGGCCCTGCCATCCATCAACCCAAACTCATGACAGATCTACACTTTTCCCCTTGGAACACTCCTAAATTCTAATACCAAAATTGGTGGGGCTCACTAATGGGGTATGGGAGAGTTGATCATGCCCCTTCCATCTGATTCATTCAAGGGGCATGAAATGTTGACAGGGATCATTCAATTCATAACTACAGGCATAATGTCTTGGTGTTTCCAAACCATGCAAGCATCTAGTGACAACATTTGCATCTATTGCTCTTTCTCCTAATTACTCAAGAGTTTGATCCACTAAACCCTTCATTAGGCACAAACCTAGAGGGTTTACTTGTTGGAGTTCAATTCCAAGGAACTCAACCTGCACCAGATGTACAGAAACCATGTGGCATTGTGGAAAGGAGGTGAGCAAAATTTCTCTACATTTAATCAACTTGGTTTTGTGAGCTTCCTATTGAAAATTTCCAACTTCACTACAACTGAGATTTCACTGGCCCAAATCATGAGTATAAGGTGATGGAGAATCTGCGATAGGTTTTGTCACAAGGAAAGGGACATCAGGTGAGGCTCGCTATACTAAAGATCTTCCCATTCCCAGCTATCCAAATGCCATGTAAGGATTTTCTGGAATCCATATTTTACATGTAGTGATAAAAACCATGGTCTATCAAGTGAAAAGATCATAAAACACAGATTTCAAATTAGCTGATTCAGATTCAAAGGTGGATGCATTTTTTTAATATTGTACTCTTCAAGTAAGATATTCCATAGCACAGGGGCAGCCTGGTCCAGTTTCACCCTCATTTTTTACTTTTATTCTTTTGGGGAAGAGATGTGGCTTAAGCCCTTTTTTTTTTTCTTCTTTTTTGAGAATTATGTGACTCGAACTCAAACCTTTGACCCAGCACAAGCGAGCACTTAATGTGCCACAAGGAGCCTTCTTAACAAGTAATAAAACACAAAAAATAATGGATTAATGAAGAGGGATATTCAACATACTTTCTTTCTGTATGCTTTGGGCTAGGACGAGAGTACTTCAGGTAGCCATCCCAAGGGACCTTCTTAAGGCCAGCTCGAACAGAAATGATGTCCCTGACCCTGCAAAGTGAGCAGTTTATTTTGGCTCCATTTTTTTTTTCTCTGAAAGATTTCTTTTGCTGTCATGTTAACTAAAAGTTCAACTGAGATTGACATTCTACTTTCCATATCTAATGCCAACTAAGGAAAACAGCTTAGCCAAAAGTCATGGGGCTTCCCTTGCAAAGAAAGAGAACCTTGGCCTTTTAATTAATTTGAGCCATTTTACCCTTGCCTCCAATTTATAGGAAATCCATCACATTATGACAAGTTGGCATTCTCTCCTTGAGAAATATAAATGCCTTTTCAAAAGAAAATTTTCATCTTTCTGAGATTCCAACAAATGATAAGGCTCAACCCAGAATGCCTAGGGGCCCCTCAGTATCATGCAATTACCATGACAATACAAAAGGAAACAATGACTTATCATGTTGTTATCACGGGCAGTAGAATATGTGTTAATGTGTTACCTCTCTGCAAATTCTATAGGGGTCTCTCCGGGTTTCAAGTTTTGAGGTTCCAGGTACCATACATCACAAACAACAGCCCATGATGTCATAAGCCGAAGTAAATGCATTGTGAAAGATTGCCTGCCATGTAAATAATTAGATACACACAACTGCAACACAAATATTTAGTATGTAGGCAAGTCAGCCCATGTAACTTCTCAAACTCAACTTAGGGGATCTTAGTTTATTTCTATTATTTGGTCATCCTTCCTCTCTTTTCTCTATGTCCTGGATCTTCCCCTCATATTTCAAGGTATTCCTTGCTCGATGGGGTTTGGGTCCCTTCCAAAAGAAAGGCCAGTTCTTATAGAAACTTAAACCTTTAGCCATTGCCTGGTTTGTTTGGATTGAGTACAATAAGAGTGTGTTGGAAGATAAAACTTCCACTAGGCCTTGCATCATTGAGGAAATCGAGCAGAACCATCACTTAGTGGTCAATGTCCGAAAGTCTCTTCATAGGTTGCTTGGTGGATCAATTCAATGGGAATTGGTCAAGGATCTTGTATTGTTAATGATGATAATGTTGCTTTTATGTTTTTGATCATGTACATTTTATTTCCTGTTTATGAGTCTCGTGTCCCAATTCCTCTTTGGGGCTAAACTAACTCATTTACATTTTTCTTCTTATTCTTTTTCTTCACAACGTCTCCTTTCTAGTTTCCTGGGAAAAAGAAAAAAATCAGGGGAGCTTGGTTACAATAAAAACCAGGCAAAGATCGACTACGGTGTTTCCACTAATCAAAACCTAGTTGTAGTGAGAAATAGTAAAGGACTGTTCAGATACAAATTTCAAGTGTGTATCCACAAATTTGAAATAATGGACATGTGGTGTACAATGATTCTTAGCACTAGACTAACGACTCCTCTATGGAAGACTGATCTCACACCTTTCTTTAAAAAGTACAAAGAAAGTGAGCACTTTGAATATTTTAGTGAGTATAATTCAAAGATACATAAAACAATATTGACAGTTCACAGTCCATTCACATGTTCCTTGTGGTATTCCCGTCGGTATTTTTAACCATTTGTTCTTCTTGTTGGAGATATTTGCAAAGTTCATATCAGATTTCCAAACCTATCAAGAAATAGATTTGAAGTGCATGTTCTAAGTCTGCCCAATTACAAACTCAAAGTGCAATTTCAAACTCCAATCTGCACATTACAGACTCAAAAGTATGTAATTCCAAACTCAAGACTGCATAGTTATAAGCTCAAAGTGTGTAATTTCAAACTCGAAACTTGAACAATTATAGAGTCGGTGTACAAATCTCAAAACTCTGGATCTGCTAGTTGCAGACTTGACGTGTGGGCCTCTCGAATTCTCTCTAAGTTTGCTAAAATGCCACAAGGATATACTCACTCCGAGAGAAAACCGTCCCTCTTACTCCAAAGGTCATAGGGTATTTATAGCCTCAATTATCTCCCCTCTAAATATCCTTCGGGCAAGGGGCTGCACCTCCTCAAAAATTGTGGAACTAACTGGTCCAATTCATGTGGCCAGACAAGTGGACATTTGGAAAAATGGGCAATATTTCAGAAATACTGGTGGATATTTACGAAAAATGCATATTTTCAAATTTGCTTCATATTTCGGAAAAAGTTTACTTCGTACCATTTGGGCCATACCCTTTATAATTTTCTTTTTTACTTAATTAATTTATTAAAATGGATCAACATGCACTTGCGGGAGCCCATTTTAGAGTTAGTGGGACCAGCCGGACCAATTTATTTGATAGATCCATTCAAGTTAATTGACTAGAACTCCTCTTTTTATCTCGATTGATTGTGGGGCTCACTCAAACACTAGTGGGGCTAATCAGATCCATTCACACTGTAGATTCAATCATTTTAATCACTAAAACTGTTTTTCTCATGCACCAAACAAGCTGGCTATGGCATTCCCTCCAGGTGATGCAAACATGCAATACAATGTAACGTATCTGCAATGAGAATTAAGCAAAGACACAATCACATGGGTAAAAAATACTAGCTCAAAAGTTGATGTTTGACACATTGAGAAGTGGGTACTTGAACAAGGAAGAGTTTAGCGTATGTATGTTCCACGAAGAGGAAGAAGATGACAATACAGTAAAGCCTCTGTAATGTATTACTCTATAAAATTATAACCTGTCTAAAATAATATTAGCAGCCGATCCCGACCTCAGACCCATATAAAATGTAATAAATATTTCTAATTCAGTATTCAATACATTTAGAATAAAAAATGTACTGCCCCAACCATTTTGTAAAGTAATATTCCACACATTCAGAATACAAAATTACTACAAAAGTGACTAAGGACCTCACAAACACTGTGAAAAACGACACTATGATGATGTGTTTCTAGATCTAGCCGAAGTGTAGGGTTTCTCACTGTCTTGAGAGTTGCACACGGAGAGGATCCAATGGCGGCAATGGGCGGCAGTCTGGTTTTCAGGCAGCAATGACCGATGAGGCAGAAAGAGAAGGAAGATCAAACGATTTCAACCGAAAGCACTTTTTACGATGGGTGAGAGTTTAAGGAGTTTTTTTTAAAGGAATACTGAACGTCAATTTGATAAACCCTCTAATTAGTAACCTCTCTAATGTAATATATGCACTAAGGTCCCATCCATATTACATTATAGAGATTTTACTCTAGCATGTTTATAGGAACTAAATGGAATTGTAAGAATGCTAGAACCCTTATAGATGATTTTAAGCTTTTCTATATAGGAAATAGTAACCCTACAAATGGAGTTTAAGGATTTAAAGAAGAAGCTAGTAGAAGTTGAAAGAAATAGTGATGAGAGTTAAAATAGTTGAGATTATACTATATTAAAAAAAAAACCTTAAAACATTATAAGCAACTATGCAGCTATATCTAGATTAAACAAAATTGAAAAAAAAAAGGATCAGCAAAAAAGGATCAAATAGGCCGTCTTAGAGAGCGGGACCCACCTTATGATAAACTTTTTTTACATGTTTGGATAGTACATCATGGAGACTGACAAACTATCCAATATGGGCCCTATTGGATCATTCTAGCCCCTAATTTTACATCGGGTAAATATTTTACCTATGAAGCTCAATCCAATGATGAGAATGCACCCAATGAATATCAAATAAGGTTGGATCTAAATCTAGAAGAGAAAGAAACAACATAAATTGTTTGGATTTATCATCAAATAGGCCCCACATGGGGTCCCATGCATGCAAGTAGAATCCTGCCTAGGCTTATCTTAGGTCTTGCCAAATTGGACATAGTTTATGTCATCGATTACAATTATTAATTAAGCACATGCTTATTATTAAAAGCGACCAGTACTATACATGCATGTAGACAAACATAAAGAAGTTACCCCCAAAAAAATGAAAATAAAAATAAAAACGCATACACGCACATACATGTTGTCATTGATGTTCTTGTTGCTGCCTTTTTTGTGTTTTTTTTTCCTTTTTTGAGGAGGGGAAAAAGGAACAAGAAAAACCTTTCAAAAAAAAAGGAAGAAGAAAAGGAAAAGATCGAGTTTCATTCTAGCCAAGCAGTTGTTTAACTTTGTGGAACCAATTTGGATGCATGTTTAGATAGGGGAAATAGTTCGTTGCTACTTAAATATACTATGTTTGATGTGTAAATCCAGTGACCAATACTGAACAACAATCAGATAGGTGTCAAGACTCATGATTGTAGGCTAGAGGTTATGGGTTCAAGTCCCATGAGCATTACAAAGGGCAATCAGTCCATGGAAAAAAATTGCTAAATCCAAATATGAAAGCCTACCCCAGATTGATGGGACAAATAGCTAGATGATGATGATGAATCAATAGGTGCCAAAGTAGGACATACTCCAATTCATTTGCGTGTATGGGTGGTGGGAGAGGGGGCCCACATGAAAACTAGTTCCCAGACCAACATAAAATATACATAATGCATAGATATGTCAGCGTTTGGTATTTCTAGGGTTAGTTTGTCAAGACAGACAATCTTTGTCCTATCTATCTGGGTCAATTTTCAAATTCTATTTTTCCAAAAACAAGTGTCATCTACCCATTTGTGAAAAGATGCTATGCACTTCCCTTGTGTCATATACGGATATTGAATAATACAATTTTTTTTTTCTTCTTTTGGGTGTGGGAGGAGGAATGCATAGTACATATGAGATACAAGATAAGAGCAAGAAATGATAGAAATGATTGATATAAACAAGTAGTTTCCATAGACATAAATGTAGGCATGTGCAGTTGATTTCACTTAAGGGAGATCTTACTTCTTACTATTCCAGAATGCATCCACAAAAATCTTGTTGTACTTGATTGCAATTGGACAAACGGTACACCCGAGTTCAAATGCACCCTGAAAATACCAGAAGAAAACAAATAACATGGGGATGTTTTAGTTAAACTTCAATAGTCGTTACAAAAATTGAAAATGAGACAACTGCATAATGAGAATGCATTGCTATCAACCTCTCATGGTCTAAGAATGAGATGTCAATCTTTGCGATGACAGATGAGAGGAGAATCATAGGACTGAAGATGGATAATTGGTCCAGTGTGTTCTCATCTCGTGCACGTAAAGTTACGATGCACATTTATACAGTTTATCTTTTATATAGTGTCAATCAATGAAAATTTATGTTACTAATCAAGAAAGAAAAGAATGCTATCTCAATCCAAACCAACCAAGAGTTGAAATTGGCATAGACCGATATAATGGAAACTGAGATAATATCTGATGTGATAAATATAACTGTTTTCTAAGTCATTAGTTAAACAATGAAATAATTATCTTTAAATCAGTTTATATAATATTACTTGCCTAGTATACTGATCATATCTGACAGTTCTCCAGTCATATATCAGCATTGGCCCACTGTACAGACATATAATTGTGACTGGAATAGATGCATATACCATTTTAGAGAACTAGAAATGATATATCATGGCAACTTAACGTTGGATTGGTGTACGCCACCGGTGGATCGATAAAAAAATGGGTCTCTTGTCTTCACCGAGACAGGGTAGAAGAAGAAGAAAAGAAAGAAAAGGAGGAAAAAAATGAGAACCCCCTGTGTCTCGACTGTAAATTGGAATTATATTTATCGAAAATTACATTCTCTCCCTTAAGGAAGGCTTATATAGTAAAAGATAAAAATAAATCAAGAAACCTAACCAAGAAAGGAAACCTACTTACATTAGGAAAGGAAAAAAAAAAAAAAGATAAAATAATAGAAAATTAAAATAAAATAAATGACACGTGTCCTACATCACAACTAGAAAGATGCGCTTTGAAATAGTAAGGTACTACTAGGCTCTTGGCAGAGAGAGAGAGACATCTTATGCCCATGTCCAACATCTCATGCCCATGTCGGACACTGATACTCATACATGGACTCATGCAACTTAGTTTAGATCTAGAAATTTGCTATCTTGTGGGATCTTGCTGCGTCCAGTGTTTGTTTTTTGAAGATGAGTACTCTAGGGTTGGCATTCTAGTTAGTAAAATCATTAAAGGCATGTTCTTTTACTTTCTCACAAATAAATCACAGATTTCATAGGTTTTCAAAAAAAAAAAAAAATCACAGATTTCATAGGAAAAGGTTTCATTGGACTGGTGGAGGGAAATATTTTCTTATGAAATATTATTATTATCATTATTTGTTTACACACCTAACATGTTCATTAGAAATCACTACTAAATCACAAAGAAAACATGAAAAAAATACCAAAAACCCACAAAGATATAGCTTATTTCCATTACCAGATTTAGAGGTAGGAGGTTCCACTAAACACCCATGAACTTGTTGGGTCACAACAAGTTTGCAGTAGGTCAAGTGACCTAATTATTTTATACCTATGACGATTTAAGTATGGTCAAATTAGGTAAACCATTTATTGAGTTGAATTCTATTTTTGTGAAGCCGGGTTTGGGTCAAGTTGGGTTGTGGGGAATCACAGGTTGGGTTGAAAGAGTCAAATTTGGGATTAGATTCGGGTCAGATTGGATATGGGTAGGGTTGTCATGGGTCAAGTTCAAGGTCATTTCGGTTTGGGTTGGGTCTAGATGACAGGTTGGAATTTGGTTAATTGGTGGGTATGGTTGAAAAGTGGAGTAGGTTCATGCTTCATATTCACCAATTTCACACATTTTCATAGGGTATGAGGTGAGGAAGAAAAAGAGTGAAGAAGAAGCTTCTTTTCTCACACTGAAACCATTTTTCTATGCAAATGCTTGCAAACAAATGTGAGCAGAGAGATAATTTTCATAGGAATCAATAAAAACAAGTGCAAATGAACATTCGCTGAAGCAATTTAAGGCTAAAGCCTTCTCTTGGGTTACTTCTCAAGGAGCTTGTAGGAATTTTGGAGATAAAACTTCTCTTCAGAGCATTTAACTGCGATTTGTGGCTTTAATAATAATGATGATGATGAGACCTTTTTTTTTTCGGAAAATGTCTCAATGGCTTTCATGACACGTGCATGCACACACACACACACACACAGAGACAAGAAGGAAAGCAAGAATTCTAGCGTAGCCTAAACCAAAGGTAAGGTGGGAGCTTCAGCAAGTCAAGTGGTGGGCTGTTTTCGCATGCCTCATTTGTGATGCTAGGCTTCTTTGCTTAGTAAGCTAACTGATGCGGATCATTCTCCAGATTCTTTAGATCTGGACTTTCCATTTACTTTGCTTTCCATTTTCATATTTTGGCTATTTTCGTTTTCTATTGTTATTTTTAGATAGGTGATGTTTATATAAGTTGTAGCCTCCATGAGGCAAGGACAGATTAAAAGGAATAAAGATTGAGATTTTCGCAAAAAATACCTTGTAAGGTGCGATTTTCAGATTTGGGAGTGATTCCTTAAGCGAGAGGCTTGGCATGAGGCTTGGTGTGAGGCCAGTCTTCTTCTTCAGGTACTTATCCTCTTCTATCTCTCCTCTCTTCTTCTTCTTAGCCTTGCCGTGAACCTACTTACCCCTGTTTTGAAGCCCCACTCTTTCACCACCTTCCATACTACAGCCACCTCCTTTCCCATGGCCTAAAACCACCTTCGAAGCCCTTCCTTAACTTTCCAAGCCGCCGCATCCCTTCCCTTGGCTTCTCCCACTTCCGCCTCCCACCTTCTTTCCTTCCCTTTGCTTTCTTCTTTCGTTTCTACCCAGCTCATTCGTATCCTCTTCTTTTCTTGCCCTAATACCCCACATGACTTAAACTCTTTAAGTTACCCCACACGTGCCTGTTTAGGCAAAAGCCATTTCAGCCCCTTTTTACTTATTTTATCTTAATGGGTTGATTACATTATATTTCAAGAACTTCCATGATTATCTTTGGCAAATTTTATATTAATTGATTGCATATTAATTTTATATTTTAATTTCAGCTCATGTTAATTTTAGGGTCCATTATTTTCATCCCCTTTTTAATTTTTAGGGAACTATTAGGCATTTAGGGTCACCCTATTAGTTGTCCTGCATCACTAACAAGGTGGAAGATTATGCCATGCTTCATGGCTGTAGCTTTAGCTGTACTTCAGGCATCATACGCTGCAGTGGAGGGAGACTCTTTTGCACTAATCGCCAGGCCCACCATGGGTGCTATTATTCTTTGAAATTAGCAGATTGGGTTGAGGAAATTCAAGATTTGTCATCACTTTGGAACTTGTCCTTCAATCAAACTCCATGTTCCACCAATTTACTTGCAGATTGATCAGCTAATGATTGCGTGCCCAACGTAGACATAACTGTCATTTTTTGTTTATGTACCCATCATGGACCACATATCTTGGAAATCCAGGTCTCCTGGAACACCAGATTCATCATTTTCGTTGTCACAGTCATCATCATGGCCACTAATTCAATCTATTTGGGTTCAGTTCAGCCATTAGAGGTCCACTCTTCCAGTCAATTCTACCGAATCGGCCAACATAAATGCCATGTGTGTTGGATAAGCTGTGGAAAGAACAGAGGAGGCCAGCCTCTTCATGTAGGAGTTACAAGCAATATTTCAGAAGTTACTAATTCTGTTTCCTGAAAGTTAACTAACTTCCAAGATATTGAAACTAATATAAAGCAACTAAAAAGAAAACAGATAAGTTTGAAAACTAATCCAATCCATGATAAGTCAGGGATGACAAGTTCATTGCTAGGAGGAGAATAAGAATACCCAGTAAAGGTGGGTTTCATTTTCCTTTTTAATGGTGATGCAGGGTTGGTAGTTGAGTGAAACCTATCAATGTTATTGCTTAAATCTTGTCACGTGACACCTTTTGACCTTATATTGGCTATTTGTCAGATGTACAATTTCAAATGATAACATAATACACACCTTCTTGAACATGACTGAGTATTGGTTGTTTACACATGTTCCCTCAGGGAATACAAGAAGAGGATTGTTGTCAGCCCCTTGAATGTGTTCACGCAACCTAAAGGAGAAAAGCCCAATAGAAAACATATGAAGTCCAGGTGCAAAAGTATAGCAATTTTGATGACAAGAAGTATGAAACTTACTTTCTAGCTACAATTTCTCGATCCTTAGCTTCTGATCTATTGAACCAAATACACCCAACGCTCTCCAAAATGGTGCTTTGTAGAAGCCCTACAACACAAACATTAAAAGAAATGATTAAAGACTAAAATTGTTAGCTGTTGTATGGTGCATACATGCTGGGTTCATGCTTTGGCCATTTGGCCCCATGAAAGAAGATTTCAAAATATCTCCTATTATTTTAAGATGCTAGCAAATCCATTTCTTGGCCTTTTTCCTGGAAAGGTGCTAATTCTAAATTTCTAAGCCTAACCATCCATTTGTAGACCAATATCTGGTAGGGCAAATGGAGAAGTAGAACCGGAAAACCCGACCCCAAATAGATGGGATTGCTGCTGCAATGATGATGAGAGAAAAGTTGAAAACCATAGAGAACAACTTTTCTTTCAGTCAGAGAACATATGAAAGGAAAAAAACCAAAGTCTTACCAACCCATCCAGGGTGCTTTTGCATAATAACAGCAAATGCAGTCATCTGCTCTAAAATAATGAAATCAATCATGGAAGTGTGGTTGGCTACAAATACCTGTTAAATTGAAGAAATAGAAAAACATGTGTGAATGACAAGATGGATGAGTTTGGGTAGGACTGGCTTCTTTTGAATGAAAAGAAACATGAATAAACATACAGACAGAAGATACTATGATGATGAGTTTTACCTGCTTAGGGCGCATGCTGGGCCGTGGGCCATGGTACTTTACCACCCCAGTCCACGAAGCAACAAACACACTACACACTAATTCAACAAGTACCCTCTGAAGAAAAACCCATGGTTAATAAAGATGCTATACGAGTTAAAGATCTGATTAAATACTCCAATAAGAGACAAAAGAAAAGACCAAATCATTAAAATAGCTGATAGAATCACACTCATACACGAAAAGTATTTTACCTATAAATAATTAGCTCAATGAGTATAAGATGCAGAATTTCAGCTGCTAAACTAATAGGGTATAAGAAAATTAGTTCATTTCTTCTTCTTCCTTTCGACATGAATTGTTGGTCTCAATTTCATAAATGGAATTTCCAAGTAGAGATATTTCAATATCTACCCCATTACAGATGGAAGATGATCCAACAATACCACAGATTGGATGACCATAGCCATGCACATCCATTCCTCTTGCCTCTTTGGATTAATGCCACTTTCCACTTTCCACATTTGGTAACTCTCCAAAAAAAATGTAATCAATTTTTAATTGTCCAATTACAGGCATTATAGCCATTCACATCCATTCCTCTTCCCTCTTTGGACTAATGTCACTTCCCACACTTGGTAACTCTCCAAAAAAAAAAATGTAATCAATTCTTAATTGTCCAACTAGAGGCATCAACGCTAAGGTTAGATTCTTCGAATCTGCTACTAGTAGGAATCCCCTGTCCATGCATGGAAGGCTCCCATCATGTCACTGAATGATGAATGTGGACGGCAGAAACCAGGCATATGGAACCAATCTGAACCCCAATTCAAGCCTGAACATGATTAAATATTAGGGGTTGTGTCCAATTATGGCTGGACCCGACCAAGCCGTAGCTGTTTTTAGCCCTAGTGTGGTTCCTCCAACACCCTCCCCAACCCAGCCCCCTATAAACACACCAACCCACACGCTGAAAAACCCCCCAAAACAAGAAAAAAGGTATTTTCATTTTCCTTCTTAATTGCATATTGTAATACATCGATGCAAGGGTTAGAATTTTCCAATCTAAATGTTCCTTTTAATTTATTTAGAAGATCCTCTTATCCATGATGGAGCTCATCATGTCAATGTAAATGTATTCATCACCATCATCAAAGCCTCTATCCCATTTATATTAGGTCAGCCTTTGAGTTATAATTTTCTAATCAACCCTATTGACAATCATGTTCTTTTTCACCCCATCTTCCATCATGTCTTACCTTTTTTTAAAGCAATTACAAAGGGATAAATATATTAAGAGTAAAGCATTACACATACACGGTTAGGGACTAAGAGTCTTAGACCGGAGAAAAATAAAGATACAAGTCAATCAAATAGAAATGCAAAAAGATAGGATCTCCCCTCAAATCAATAATCCCCTGCTCAAACATTGTTGCAAATAGAAGACACCCTGAAGCGTCGTGTCCACCCCCATCTTTGCAAAGAAGTCCACCACCCCATTGGCTAATCTCCTGACCTAAACACAACCCTTATCTCCTTGCCAACTGTGATCAGTTTCCAAGGTGGCCACTTTTGCCCCCGGCCCATTTAATCGTGTTTGCCAAATCCCCCTCATCTCATAGGGTTAAAGCTCTCGTAATAACTAGTAGTTCGGTCTCGTTTGAATCTCATTCTCCCTGTAAACTCCGTAAAGACCACAGATGAGGTCCCATTTGTATCCTAAGGACTCCCCCTATACTTGTTGTAGGAAGTGATAAGGAGAATAGTGGAGAATAGTCTCTTGTTTTAATTCACTAAATAGAAGTCATATGTAGAGAGTACAAAGGATAACCTCTCACAATATTTGAGGATCCTAATTCCCTAATCAAGAGATTACACAATCAATCTAATCTAATTAACCATAAATGGAAATACATCAATAAATCCCAATATATCTCAACACTTGCCGATCTTGACTTGCCCCTAGCTGCTCCATCTACATTAAACTTAAAGGTTCCCACAAGTGGTGGGTTCAAAATCGCACCTATTCTATTCTTGCAAGGGCCCCCACTCATACAACCCTCTCAGGAATTTTCGAAGTCCGACATTTTGTATCCCTTGAATTCTTTCCTTGTTAGGAGCTAAGCACGTAGCCTCCATTTAGCCTTTTGGAAAATGTTGCCTCACTCTCTTTGTTTTAAAAAATCCTAGAGTTCCTCTCTTTCTAGACAGACCATAATTTTGTCGTTAGGATGTTGTTCGAGGCTACCTTCCTTTTGTGCCCAAGATTTACAATTACCCATGAATCAATGACGCCATCGTATGTTCTCTCAAATAGATTAGTAAAACCAGTCCACAAGTGTCTTGCCAAAGGGCATTCCTTGAACAGGTGGTCAATGTTTTCTTCCTCGAACCTACCATGCGAGGCAGCGCAAGTCGTCATCGGATCCCAACATACTCCTACGGCTTAGCTGCTCTAGAGAGAATCTTCCCCTTCAGATTGCACCATACAAATAAGAAACTCCCCTAATAAGGTCTTCAACTCCACTAAAGTTTCTTGTTCGAATGTTCCTCAAGTTCTTTTGGAAATCAAGCTCCCAGGATATATTGCCCTCTTCCTCCCTATAGCAATCCTGTACTTTGGCATTTCTATTCCTGGCTATCCTGAAAAGTCTGGGATAAACCTCCTTGAGAGGTCTTTCCCTCATCCATAGGTCTGTCCAGAATAGTGTTGTCTCCTCTCCCCACGAGAATTCTTAGATTTCCTTTAAAAGCACTACTCACCTATCCTTTTCCCCATCCTATTCTCCACCAAGCCTTAATAAGCAGAGATCCGATATTTTCTACATTTCCCCCCAGATCCCACTCTCCTATGTTTTTAGCCTCGTACCTTGCGATCAAGACCTTTCTCCAAAGTGCATCTTTTTCTTTACCGAGTCTCCAGCTCCATTTGCAAACCAATGCTAGGTTTCTATCCACCAGTGGTACGATCCCTAACCACCCAAACAATTTTGGATTGGTCATTTCTGACCATGCCACTAAATGTAATCTCCTCCTCTCCTTATCTCCCAAAGAACAATCTTGAAAAACTGCTCTATTTTCCTAATGACCCCCTTAGGCATTTCGTAAATGGACATGTAATATAGGGGGAAATTTGTCAAAACCGACTTGATGAGGGTTAGCCTGCCTCCTAGAGACAGGTAGTAACTGCCCACCCTACAAGTCTCATTTCCACATTTTCCACCATAGGGCCCAAAATCTCTTGGATCTTGGGATCCCTCCCACCGGAAGACCTAAGTAGGTGAAGGGCATCTTTCCTATCCCACAACCTTTTCGTCTGCTAAACACATAAGACAATCGTCCTCCACCCCGATCCCAACTAAGATGTTGTTGCCTAAATTAATTCTAAGACCTGAGACCATTTCAAAGCACTTCAGAATGGCTTTAAGCCTAAAGCTTCATTCCTGTGTGGTTTGCAAAAGAATAGTGTCGTCTGTGAACTGCAGGTGAGTTACCACCAGGTTGTCGTTCAACAGAAAGAAGCCCCTCATGAAACCCATCTCCCTTGCTTTCTCCACCAATTTGTTCAGACCTTCCCCAACCAAAGTGAAGATGAAAAGGGACAGGGGGTCCCCTTGTCTAAGGCCTCTTGTGGCTTCAATGGGTTGGATTGGTGAACCATTCAACAAAACTGAATAAGTCATGTTTTCGACACGCTCCCATCCACCTTTTCCATCATTGGCCGAATCCAATTTTGTCAAACAAATATCCCACGAAGTCCCAATCCACATAATCGTAGGCTTTTTCCATATCAATTTTGAAAAGAAGCCCTGATTTCTTGTCCTTCTTGAGCATGGATCAATTCATTTGCGATGAGGACTCCATCGAGGATCTGTCTATCCTCCACAAAAGCCCCCAGCCCCAGGGCTCGCCTACAATTTCCGGTATGACCTCTTATAAACTTTCAGCAAGAACCTTAGCCAATAGTTTGTAGACACAACCTATTAAGCTAATGGGTCTATGATTCTTGGAAAACATTCCTCATCTTTTATCAATGACAATGTATGGATTGCCAAGTAATGAGCACGATGTTCCCAAAATTTGGCATGTAGAATATGCACGATTGAAGTCCCAAATCTTTTATGAAGATAATGCTTGGAAACTAAAGCATGTAAGCAATATTACCAAAATTAGATATACCAGTCTTATTATATGTCTTATTATATCTAGCATAAACCTTTACAACAATAAAAAATAAAAATGGTAATATTTGGAAATTCAATACAAAATTAAGCCAAATTACCTCTAACACCAATCTAAGCCTAACAAGAACCTGTTATAAAATTAAACAACTGAAAAACCAAAACATCCAAAAGGCAGCATCACAAGGAACCTTATTACAGCAAATATTAGGAGAGGCATGCATTACCAAGATAATATAACCAAATTCAATGCAGCTTACAGAGAGAGTACGAGGTTAACCTCTATTTTCCGCCTCCACTTATCATGCCCCTTCAATAGGAAATGCACAGGAATAAAGGAGGAAAGGAATATTATCCATCCTACTGCCAAGACTACAACCCTGCATATTTAAATAAATGCAAATCAACTGAGCAGATATGGATGGTTTTAAGTGAAAAACCAAACAAACATCATAGAACCATTGATACTTTTTATTTTTCTTTTAAAACAACCATTGGTACATTTTCTAAGAGGAGATTCCCCTTGAAACATGAAGAAAGCAAACAGCAAAGACGATAATTTAACACAATTTTTTTTGTAAGGGTGACTACTTTATTGCTAAAAGAGGGAGGAAAAAAAAGATAAAATGGCGCAACACAAACAATAGAAGAAATCTGACAAAACATTAATGTATTATAAACTAGCAGCAAGGCATTCCCAAAACTTTCAATGGCCAACACAAACAACAGATCAGCCTTGCTGTTAGCATCACTTAACTCGTCGTTAAAAGAGACCAAGGATGCTTGCAGCATGTCACAGATTTTCTCCATTAAATTAGCCAGCATTGCAGAGAGACAGCCAGTAGGGAGATGTCGGTCATCAAGGATGTGGGATATGGGTTTCTTGAGTTAGTGGATACCCGATGGCTGGAAGATACTCATATCCCGAACCAGTGCAGCTATAGTTGGATCACACTTATTAATGTAGCGGAAGCGGGGAAGAACTCAAAATTAAATCAATCCCGCGCAAATCGGGTGACACACTTAAGCCCTTCACACGTGTGAAGCTCTAACTTAAAGGGTTAAGTCTTGGCACGTGTGTTAAAGGAAATTAGAGCTGTATGTAGGGTGAAATACGAATAGGAAAGTGGAAAGAAAGGGAAACGAGAAGAGGCAGCGGCAACACACTGATAGCAGCGGAAGCAGTGGAGGAAAGAAAGGAGAAAAGGGAAAGTCTTCGAAGGGAAGAAGAAGATTAGGAGAAGAAGAGGTTTAGACTATGCACGGTACCTGGATAAGAAAGTCGAAACTGATTGTGGATTGAAGCAGGGGCGACTATGATGGAATCTGGCGATGATTCTGCAGATTGGAACAACATGTCTGTAACTGGGATTAAGCCCAACTTTCTATGATCGTTTCTTCTCTTAGGATTAAGCCCAAGAGTTGTTGATGATGATGCTGGAATCTGGCCAGCCAAGAACAGCCTGCAACATGGCAAAGAAACAGAGATAATAGTCTTCTTCAACTAACTCAAGATTTTCGAATAAAGAGGTGTGTTGTTCCTCTCTCTTGCATCTTATTTATAAGCAGTAAAAGAACATAAAAGGAAACTACTTATTACAAGGACTCTTGTAGCCGACTGTTACTTACGACTCCAACTTTGGAAAGCCACGAAAGTGGTTTCCAACTTACATACGACTTCTAACTTCTATCTAAAGACTCCAATGAAAGTGACCCAATAGGATTGGGTTTACATTACCGACACACATTATAGATCCCAAACTTAGGATCGAACAAAATAAAAGAATAAAAATAAAATAACTTCTTAAAAAAAAAATGGAAGTGAGCCCAGCTTGAGATTAAGCTCATGGTACATGCTTCGTGTTGACCCGCCGTGAATACTTCTTCAAGAATCAATCTGCAACCTGTTCTACATCATCCCCCCTCTCTTAAAAAGAACTCATCCCGAGTTAAAATCTAGTAGATTGACGGGATCACCATCATAGTATGGAAAGATGTCCTTCACATTGAAAGTAGGAGAAATATGCAAATCCGCAGGAAGGTCAACGATGTAAGAATTGTCACTGATTTTTTTGATAATACGCAAAGGACCAATCTTTTTCATATTGAGCTTGTTGTAAGTACCGACGGGGAAACACTCCTTGCATAGGAAGACCATAACAAAGTCACCTTCTTCAAAAGTTTGTACACACCGATACTTATTTGCATGTGCTTTGTATTTGTCATTAGATTCGGCAAGACACCTTTTGATGGTGTCATGAAGTTCTGCAACTGAATCAACCAACTCATTGGCTGCAATATTGGAGTCCGGCAGCGGTGGTAAGGCTACAAGACCTAAAGTGTGATTAGACACTTTAGAATACACAATCTTGAATGGAGGAAGTCCTGTGGACCTGTTAGGCAAACTCTGCTTGAGCAAGCGCAAGATCCCACTGGCGCGGTTTCTCACCCGAAAGACATCTTATAAGGTTGCCAAGAGTGTGGTTCACCACTTCAGTTTGGCCGTCTGTCTGCGGATGGGCGATGCTACTGAACTTTAATGATGTGTCAAGGCGTTTCCAAAGAGTTAGCCAAAAGTGACTAAGAAACTTTGGATCATGATCCGAAGTGATGGACTTAGGGACACCATGAAGGCGAAAGACTTCCCGAAAGAAGAGGTTGGTAATATTTACTGCATCCATAGTCTTCTTGCAAGGTATAAAATGTGCCATTTTGGAGTACCGATCAACGACCACGAATACAGAATCGTTGGCGCGCTGGGTACGAGGAAGACCTAAAACGAAGTCCATAGAGAGATCAATCCACGGGCCGTCATGCACAGGTAAAGGAGTATATAATCTAGTATCTTGAGAAAATCATTTTCCTTGCTGACAGATAAAACAACAACGAACATAGAAAGTAACATCACGTTTCAAAGAAGGCCAATAATAGTCGTCTTCAACAAGAGAGATGGTCTTATCACAACCCATATGACCACTGAGGCCACCTCCATGAAGTTCTCGAATAATATGATCACGAAGAGAACCCTGAGGGATACGTAGACGAGTCCCTTTAAAGAGGAAACCTTCATGGATCAATAAATCCTGTGTATCACCCTAGTTGATGGAACACTCAGTCCATATATCAACAAAATCGGAATCATCAGGGTAGAGCTCTTTCAAATAATCAAAATGCCACAATCTCATTGCGCACAGTGACAAGCAAAGAAGAACGGCGACCGAGTGCATCATCAAATTTGTTTTGTTGTCTGATTTATGTTTTAAAATGAATGTGAATTCTTGGAGAGTAGTGATCCAACGAGCATGCATACGATTGGAGGAAGAATTGCTTTGAATGAACTTCAATGCTTGATGATCTGAATAGAGAATAAACTCGAGTTGAATGAGATAATGTCTCCAATACTTTAAGGATTGGACAATTGCGTAAAGCTCCATCTCATAAGTAGTCCATTTGCGTTTGGCATCAGAGAGCTTTTCACTGTAATATGCAACAGGGCGGCCTTCTTAAGATAAGACAACACCAATACCCATAATAAAAGCATCACAATCAACTTGAAAAGGTTTGTCAAAATTGGGTAATGAAAGCACAAGGGCTATGGTTAGCTTTTCTTTCAAAAGGGTAAAACTCTTGTCAGCATCATCAGCTCATACAAACGGAGAATGCTTAAGGCAATCTGTCATAGGGGCTGCAATGGACCTGAAGTTACGAATAAAACACCTATAAAAGGAAGCAAGTCCATGAAAACTGCGTACTTCTTGAATAGAATGAGGTACGAGTCAATCACAGATTGCCTGAATTTTTGCACTGTCCACATGAATACCAGAAGCAGAAACAACATAGCCCAGAAAGAGAATCTTCGGAGTTATAAAGTGACACTTCTTAAGATTGAGGTACAATGTGTTTGCTTTAAGAACTTGAGAACTTCCCGCAGGTGGGACATGTGAGCATCCATACTGCGGCTATAGATGAGAATATCATCGAAATATACCACAACAAACTTGCCAATGAAAGGCTGCAGGATTTGATTCATCAGCCTCATAAAAGTACTAGGTGCATTGGAGAGACCAAAAGGCATAACAAGCCATTCATAGAGCCCATCTTTGGTCTTAAAGGCGGTTTTCCATTCGTCACCAGGCCGGATACGGATTTGATGATAACCACTCTTAAGATAAAGTTTGGAGAAGATAACTGAACCAGAAAGCATGTCATCTAAATGATGAATAGGAAAATGGTACCTGATAGTAATTTTGTTGACTGCTCGACTGTCAATGCACATACGCCATGGACCATCTTTCTTGGGCACAAGCAAAGCAGGGACTGCACAAGGGCTCATGCTATGGCAAATCAGACCTTTGGCTAAGAGGTCCTCAACTTGTTTCTGCAAAATGGCATGTTCCTTGGGGCTCAACTTGTAATGTGCAAGATTGGGAAGGCTAGCTCCATGAACGAAATCAATATGATGCTGAATATTGTGCATAGGACAACGAGAATCAGGGATTTCTGAAGGTAGAAGACATGAAAACTCATCCAATAATGATTGCATCTGAGGAGGAACATCATAAGTATCCTGTGGGGTAGGACGAACCACAAGTGCATAAATACGACCTGTTTCTTAGAATCTTTGATGATATCATTGGAGATAAGGCATGTGCATTGTTCACGTGACTGCTGTAAAGGATGCGTAGGAGAAGCCAATGCAATCTTCTGACCATTAGCCATAAAGGTATAAGTGTTGGCCTGTCCTCAATGGAAGGCGTCAACATCAAATTGCCAGGGGTGTCCAAGAATCAAGTGGCTGACATTCACTTTGAGCACGTCACATAGAACGTTATCACGATACTTACCAATGGAAAAGGGAACCTTGCATTGAGAAGTAACTTGGTGGCGACATGTATCATCAACCCAACCAACATAGTATGGATTAGGGTGTGGTTGTACAGGAAGTTGAAGCTTATCAACTAAAAATTGAGAGACCATATTGTCGCGACTACCACTGTCAATGATAAGAGAACAAATCTTGCCTTTAATGGTGCATCCAGTACGAAAGATGTGCTTGCGTTGTGGTTGATGCGGAACATGTGGAGCAAGCAAAAGTGGGCGAACCACTAGAGACCAATTGTGCTCTTCACCAAGATCACCAGTATATGGTTCATCATCATCTTGATAGTCTTCCATTATATCATTATCATAAGGTATCAATAGGATCTTGCTCAGGCGTCTTAGAGTCGATCAATGCTGAGCGACTGCGACACTCATGTGATCTATGGCCAACTTTGCCACACTTGAAGCACTTGTCCATGTTTGGGCGGGAATAAGGGTTGGAGGATGAGGATGAATGACCGGTTGAGTTTGTGAAGGATAGGTGGAGCGTTTGGGTGGTGGACGGTTATTATTGTAGGGGCGGGAATTATTGGATGATTGGGGTTTAGAGTATTGGGTGTTGGGGTTGGGAGGAGGTTGGGTATAAGTTGGTTGGTGGTTATTATTGCGATTCTGGGATTGGTTATAGGAGAAATGGGGCGGGATGAGGTAGGCCGGTTATTGGCTTAGTTCCGCGGAGGAGAGGTATCAGTGAATTCTTCCACGTTTAAAGTCGCACTGATAGCCGAGGTCAAAGCGAAGTAGCTATGAGAAGCAAGTGTTTTACGAATATCCCATCTCAGACCACGTAGAAAGCTGGCAATCTTTTGCTCTTTTGTCTCATGACGATCATTAAGAGAGAGAGGCGATAAAAGTCATCAACATATTCCTGAACAGAACATGTACCTTGGTAATAGTGTTGAAGTTTGTTGAATAAGACCTGAGAGTAATGAGGAGGTAGATACCGACTTGTCAAAAGTTGTTTCATGTGAAACCATGTACGAGCAAGAGCCAAATTTTGTCGAGATTTGTCCTGTTGAGTTTGCTCCCACCAAGAAGAAGCACCTCCCGTGAGTTTGAAAGCAACCAACAGAACTTGTTTGGCTTTAGGTACTCCCATGTATTCAAAGAAATGCTCGACCTTTGTGATCCATTCTATAAACTCTACAATGTGGAGAAGGCCATTGAAGAACGGAAGTTCAACCTTGGGTCGATAATCATTGTTGTCAGAAGATCGACGAGAATCTCTAGAATTCTATTGATTGGAATAGGGTGGGTGGGTGTTGAGAACTAGTTGCTCGACTTCCTCATCATCCCAATCTTCCCGATGTTTTATTTCTTGGCAGCGTCTCTGTCAGCTAGATCTACAAGCATGATTGCGCAGAATTCTGTGAGCAATTCTTTCATCTGAGTGTTGATCTCAGCTTTAAAAGCATCGAACTGAGAGGTGGTGACAAACTGATCGTTGTTGGATGCCATATGAATTTTCTCTCTTTTTTCTTTTTTTTTCAGATCACCGACAAGGAGCGGGGATCGTCACTGAATGCAGGTACCACTTAATGTAGCAGAAGCAGGGAAGGACTCAAAATTAAATCAATCCCAACGCAAATCGGGTCACACACTTAAGCCCCTTCACACGTGTGAAGCTCTAACTTAAAGGGTTAAGTCTTGGCATGTGTGTTAAAGGAAAATAGCCCAAGAGGAGTTGATGATGACGCTGGAATCTGGCCAGCCAAGAACAGCCTGCAACAAGGCAGAGAAACAAAGAGAAACAAAGATAATAGTGTTCTTCGACTAACTCAAGATTTTCGAATAAAGAGGTGTGTCGTTCCTCTGTCTTGCATCTTATTTATAAAAGAATAAAATAAAACAACAAGTTAATAAAAATGGAAGTGGGTCTAGCTCGAGATTAAGCTCATGGGCCATGCTTCGTGTCGACCCGCCGTGAATAGTTCTTCAAGAATCGATTTGCAACCTATTCTACATCACTTATGGTGACAGTACTACACATATAGTTTTTTGGTGACTTGTTAGCTTAATTAAGGAAATTTTATGGTATGGCATGGAAAGCCTTCTCTTGAATGGGCATGAAACCTTCTTCTTCAAGGGAGTGAAGCTTCTCTAAAATTGTGCCAATCCAATACTAGTAACAGATTAGCAAGTGGTTATACTTTTTTTCCTTAAATAACAATCTTATGCATTGATTTCAAGGTTGAAGAAAGAACCCGCAAACAAATCATGGTGTGATGTATTGGTGATTTGATGGCCCGGGCATTTTGTCAACCATGACAACCTTTAATATTGCCTCATAGATAATTAACACTAGATCTGTATTGAGGTGAAATCCATTCATTTATTCGACATGTAATCTATGACCCTTGACACTCAAAACACTCAGATCTCTAGTCATGGTTACAACTCTGAAACTAGTTGGGAGTGTAATGACCCGACCTGCATTTACGTTTTTCGAGGGATTTGCGAATCCCGAATTTGGGTGATTTGTGTGTGATTGTATAGAGTAGTGAGTGGGCTTTCCAACGATCCCAAGTTTGACCAAATTTGTGCTATGTAGCTCAAGTTATGGCCTTTGGAGTGAAGAGTGAAAAAACAGAGTGATAGGACGGTCCGATGGAATTCATCAGACGGACCAATCATTGGTCGGACCCCATCGGTCGACCAATGAATCGATCGTTTTTCAGAGATTGAAAATCCTGACAGTTGATTTCAATTTTTGATCGGTCGACCAACAAGAATCGTCGAACGACCGATGAACCCCATTGGATGATCCGAAGCTGGGACTCGGACAATCCGATTGCAATTGGTAATTTTTTATTTATTCAGCTATTTTCTGAAAATTTATGAAAAAACTTTATTTTGCACAAAGACTTAGATTTGAAGCCTTAAGCCCCCAAAATTTGCACATATCTTCCCCTAGCTTAGATACACTTGAAACAATTAGAAACCAGCACAAATTTGCACCGATGTTCACTCAAATTTATTTTCATCCCATCTCAGTCCTTCCCGAACTCAAAAATAAATATTTTAAAATTATATGAGTGTTTGTTTTCAACGAAGTTTTATTTGCAAACTGAAGTTCTCACAAAGAATTTATTAAAATTTTCAAACCTTTCAAAAGAGGTGATTTAGCAACCCAATTTTTAAAATCCCCAAAATTTTAAGCAGACCCAATCCATTTACCCATTGTTTCCCTATTTAAGCCTTAGAAACCCTAACCCTAACTCACTCCTTTCCATTTTCAGCCGATTTTCCCCTTCGGGCAAGCCGTCCCTCTCCTCTCACTCTCGACCCTTCGTTGTCGAGCTTCCTCTCTCTCTCTCTCTCCTCTCGATTGACTCTCCCTCTCAATCCTCTCTCAGCTCTCCATCTGCTGCTCAAGCTTCCCTCTCATGCTCGAACTCTGGTCGGGGCCTTCCCCTTTCTCGGTCGAATCTCTCCCTCTCTGCAGGTATCTCTCTTTTCCCTTTCTTCTCCTTCCTTCCTTCTCTCCCTTATTGTATCGAAAGAAGGGGGGCTACGATTTATTTCGGATGAAAGGAGGCCCCTATTGGCAATGGGCGGTGATGGTCAAGGGAGAGACTTGGAGCTCTCCTCCCCATCTGGGCCTGGGCGAATAGCTCTTCTTATTTGGATGGAGTCTGATTGTAATTTGGTCCAAAAAGAGATAAAGAAGTTGAATCTTATAGAGGGACATGATTCAAAGATGAAAAGGGACTGTCTAGATGACTTAGTTATGGGCTCAATTAATTTTGAAGGCATCAAGAAATGCGAGGAAGGTTCAAGAGAAATTAGAAAGAAAAAAAAAAAAGGAAACATCTATTGAAGATGTATCTAATTTGGTTGAATTGTTAAAAAGGGATAATGCAGAGATTGTCCTTCAGTGGCTTTTTAAAGGGCTTGGGACTCGAAAAAAAAGGGAAAAAAACGGAGGAGGTAGGAGTTAGTTATTGATTGTAGGACTTTTTGGAGTTTGAATTTACAAGGATGCTTTAAGTGTTATCCTTTAAGGGGGGAATTATAGTACTGTTTTTTTTTTTTTTTTTTTAATTTAAATAAAATTTCATAACCATCCCAAAAAAAAAAGCAGCTCATCAAATCAAGGAGAGAGGCCCCATTAGATGAGAGAGAAAAATGCATGCACTAATTCAAGAATATCAATATTAACAAGGAGAAATGTCTCATTCAAAGGTAAAAACTCTCCTCAGACAGCATTTGCCATGTATGTGGGTAATTTGACTTCAAAATATTTATGACAACAAAATACTTCTACCATTGATCAGCTTGCTAAAACTTTGAAAAAGATAATAAAAAAATCATGATTGGTATGTTGGATAAAGGAGTATTAACAAAAGAAACAAACTTGATAGCAGAAGAAAAGTACTGAACCAGTTGACATTACAAAATCACAGGCAAATTGTAAAATAAATCGCATGCAACTTAAGGATTAAAGATTATTTCCATACATTAAAAAATAAAGACAAAGTAACAAATTTAAAATGACAGATGCTTTCCTTTTTGTGGTCTCACCTCGCTGGAAAAAGAATCCCATATCTAACTACTACCCCCAAGCACCATAGAGGAAACAAATAGATATTCCAGTTCCAAGGTTCTGGGGAGTTTGATTTGAAACAACGAGTAAAAGTATCCTGCTCATAAATATGTACACTGTAAGACATAGCATAAGAAACCACTCAAGAAACGAGTCAGCATGTCAAAGTAAAAAACACATCCTCAAGAAAAAATGATTTCATGGTTAAGAAATTTGAAGAATAAAAATTAACAAGGGTGACAGTTTAAAAGAGCTCAAAGTCTCAAACAAAGGAATGCATAGGAAAACCAATGAATAACGCAAGGATAGACTAAAGCAGTAAACCACATGATATGAATAAAAGGGCCTATACGAAACAAGATGCCATATCAAAATAAAGAGTCACTCATATCAGATATGCTGCACCTATCCAGTTTTATGGACTTAATGAAGAGTTTTTCAACTTATGTAGCAGCATTGTCACAAAATACTGAAAATACCGCCAGTAAATTGGAATTTACCATAAATATATTAGTATTTTACCGTTACCGCGGTAATAACGGGATTTTACCACAACTCCCTTTTTACAGGTAAAGACATGATATTATCGCGGTATCATGATAAAACGTGTTATTGTTGCGTAAAAAACTCAGGTTTAGTTGAGTTTGTGCCAGTGTGCGACAAAGTAAGAGAGCGAGAGTCGAGACTCTCAAAATCGAGAGACCACTTTACCCTAAAACTACTCTCTCTCGATCTCTCCTTACCTTAGTCCCTATTCCTCTTTATTTTATTTTTTTGAATGGTGTCCCTATTCCTCTTTTTGCTTTCCTTTCTTCGGTTCTTCTTCCTCCTCGTCTCCTCTGTCAGTCAAAGCAAGTCAACGACTACCACTTCTTTTCTTCAGTTCTTCCTGCTCCTCTTCTCCTCTGCTTTTACCAACAAATGCTTCCTTTCTTTGGTTCTTCCTACTACTCTTCTCCTCTGTTTTCAGTCACAACGACTGCTGCCGCCCAACTCAATTTTTTTCTCTCTTCTTGGCCGGTTGATTTCCAATGCCTTGCATCTTCTATCTGACACTCAGATGTCATTCTTCCTCTCTCTGCTGGTATGTGTCTCTTCTCTTTTCTTTTCTTCTTTAATCCAAAATGCTAAATCCATCTTTTTATCCCACGATTTTTATATCTCATCTTCTCTTCTTCTTCTTTTTTTCAATCTAAAAAAGAAAACCCTAAACCTTTTTCCTTCTCTTCTCGAATCTCAACTTAGTATCTCAAAGAATTTTTCTCTTATTCACAACCTTCTTCTCTAATTTGTTACTGCATCCTAAAATAGGGTATTGATAGTGATAGGTTTATTGCCAGCGTGTGCCGCCCTCTGACTGACCTTGAGTTCTTGAAATTTCAAAATTTTAAAATATGTTTTTGAATTTTTTAACAATTTATTTTGAGAAATTGTCTGTTGTGAATAATATTTTTATTTATTTTATTTTTATGATTTTTAAATATGTATATTTTCTGTGAGATTTTCTTGTTAATTTCCCAATAAAAACTCGAGAATTTGAAAAATATCCCGATATTATCAGTACCCATTAAATCCCGAGAACGGTATTTGTATCATTGTCTAGCAACAAAGAAATCCAGTTCAAGCACATTTTAAGAGAAGCTAATGGTCAAGCAGACTCTTTAGAGAAAAGTCAAGCACATTTTACAAGCTCTCGTGTTTTTTTTTTTTGTTGCATTCCAACTACCAATAGTAAAGCTTATCGTCATGGGGTGCAATGACACGTGGATCAGCTCAGACAATCGATTTTAGTGCGAACAAGGTGCACAATGCATAGCCGAATTCAAAGAATTGAGGTTTTTGAGGCGGCGAGATTTTCGGAATGCTCAAGAATGGCTAAGAATATGGTATGAGAGCTCAGAACAATGTGGAAGGTTCTGAATAATTCAAGAAGACTCACCTTTCAAAAAAAAAAATCTAGAAGACTCTCCAAGTAGCTAGAGACATGTGGAGTCTATAAAGTAAGTAGAGTTATGTGGAGTGTTCTAGAATATACTTTGGAGTCTCGTATAATTTTAAAGAGTTGTGGAGAATGTTCTAAGTTTGTGCAGTGGTAGTTTGAGAAGATTGTTGTCAATGTTGTAGTAATTTCACATTTTACATGTGCATTTGACCTTTAGATTATATTGATTGTAAATCAATCTTCTTTTCTTTTTTTACTCGCCCTTTTAAAAAAGGATACATATTACGTGTATCATTTTTTATTAAATGCAAGAAATACAACGCAGAGAATTCATCTCTCTTTTCTTCCTTCTCTGCCATTATTTTCTTCCTTTTTTCCTATTTTTCTTCTAACAAAGGCTTCCTTGAAATGAAAAAAATAGGGTTGAGAAAAAGGACAACCCCAACACTGTGGAATGGAAGTGCTTCATCTGCGACCAAATTGGGCATCGAATGAAAGATTGTCCGAAGAGGGAATACCCTACAAAGCTTGTAGAGAGAGTGAACAAAGATGAAGACGACGAAACTGACAGTGAAGAGCATGCAAAAGAAGATGAAGTGCTCAATGCCATTAAAGCTCAAAAAGATGAGGCAAACCCAAATCAAGAAGAGAAAGACTTACCCATGGAAGAAAATGTGGATGTGTTGAAATGCATAGATGCTCGACACAACTTTGGGGCGGAAAAGAAAAGCTCAACAACCAAGTGAAGTTGCATTCAAGAACTAAGTGTTGCCAAAGGAAAAAGTATAAAAGTTGAAAAACACCCAAGGTAAAGGAGAAACCAAGGAGCAGTGTTGGAAAAAAGGAAGAATTGCAATGAGGGTGTCAACGATTTCCAATGAGGGAGAATGTCAAGCGGCAAGACTCCATGACATGTGGATTAGCTAAGACGACCAACTTTAGTGTGAATATGGTGCACAGAGTATGGCCAAATTCAAAGAATTGAGGTTTTGGAGGCATAAATATTTCAGGAATGGCCCGGAATATGGTAGAGGAGTAGGGAATAGTGTAGAAGGTTCCAGATGATTCAAGAAAGCTCTTCGAGAAACTAGAGACATGTGGAATTCTCTGGACTAACGTAGAGTTATGTGGAGCGTTCTAAAATATTTTGGAGTCTTGCAAAATACTAAATAGTTGTATAGAACATATGTGTAGAAGTCTTCAGGAAGTGTAGAAGAATCTAGAAGTTTGTGGAAGGTTGTAGTAGTGTAAAGATTCTCGAGTGTTCTAGAAAAGGGGTCTAGAAGTTCCATGTGTGATAAGATGATGAAATGTGCCATAGTCCTAGCCATCTATGGGACAATACCTCAACTATAAATAAAGGTGGAAAGGTCATTTGTGATGTAGGACACGGAATATGCAGCACACAGATTTCACTTCTATTTGTTTTTATTTATTTCTTTATTTATTTATTTCTTAATTAGCAAGTAGGATTTGTTATTTTCGTTTGGGATCTTAGCAGTCCAATTTTAGTTAGTTTCCTATTTGATTTAGGAGTCCTTTTCCTATTTGATTTAGGAGTCCTTTTCTATTTTGATTTAGGAGTCCTTTTCCTATTTGATTTAGGAGTCCTTTTCTATTTTGATTTAGGAGTTTTTTTCTATTTTGATTTCTTATTTTTTTCTTATAAATACAATGCATGTAAGAGAGGGACTCACCTCTTTCGAATATATGAATTGATATAGATTTACTATCTTATTTTCCTCTATCGTCTCTGCCGAGTTGCAGACCTTACCTTCATTGCTGGTTTTGTTCCGGCCATCGCTGATTATGGGCTTAATCCCAGAGGAGATACCTTGCTATCGCTGCCTTGAGCTTTATCCCAAGCTTATCTCAGTTACAAGTCTTCCGCCCCCTGCCTAGTTGCAGGTTGTTTTACATTAATTGGTTCAGAGCCGAGTTTCTCTGTATCTCTGTTATACAGAGACGTTCCTGTTCCGAGACAGGTTCCTGCGTTATCAGGGACGATAGTGGTCTCGATCCACGCCATCTTTGCCAAATCCTGGCATTATCCCAGGTACGAATCTACCATCCCAATCCCCATCCTCCACCCCTTTTCCCACAGACAACAAAAACACAACAAAAAAAAAACCAAATGCCCAGTTGACCAAGTTTGACTATTTGACAAGCTATGTGTCCACCTCACCCATCCATTAAACCTTTTCCCCACTCCAACCGTCATGTCTTGGATTATGTGACACCCCGATCTCATTCCCAGCATCATGTAGCCCCATTAGCATCCAACAAACATGATGCTCAATTTCTCCTCCAATCTAAGTTCAATGACTTTAAATCCGAGTTTATCTATGAGATGCGCTCTGACTTTCACAACCTTTTCCAAGAATTTAGAGAACTTTTTGTTAGGCCGAAACTACAGAGCCCCGATGAAGGTGAACAAAACTTCGAAATACGTGCCCGCTTCCTCGAGATGTGTGCCAACCACTCCAAAGACATCATCAGCGTTCGTGCATGCCGCCCCGGAGTCAGACTCAGAATTCATGCATCCTCCTCATGTAGTCGTGACCCCACAACCAATGCCCGTGTTGGAGACAGAGCGAGTTGTGTTGCCGGCACCACCGTCGATACAACCGACGAGTGTCGATCAACCGCCACCACCTCTACCTACACCTCCACCACCACCGAAAATTTCTCACCCATCTCCATTATCCAAACCTGATCCCATTACGGATACCAGGACTTCATCTATGATTATTCTTCCCTTATCATGTCAGCCTCTTGTCCTCCATCCGACAGATCATCAGGACTGTGTGATCACTCCAGTGCCCTATGAGGACCCCTTCGCCATCAGCTTGGTTCGTCCATGCTTGCGCCTGTTTGCGGTCTTTCAATTTTTCGCCCCACAGAAAGAATGTTCTCGTCGTCTGTGCCTTGAAGATTGTGCAGTTCAAAGCTTCATCATTCGCATCTTCGGACTTGGTCTTCATCTTTGTTTGGTGCCGTGTGCTTTTGCTGATTTCCACTCGAGGACGAGTTCTTTTCAAGACCGAGGGGCTGATGTAGGACACGGAAGATGCAGCACACGGATTTCACTTCTATTTATTTTTATTTATTTCTTAATTAGCAAGTAGGATTTGTTATTTTCGTTTGGGATCTTAACAGTCCAATTTTAGTTAGTTTCCTATTTGATTTAGGAGTCCTTTTCTATTTGATTTAAGAGTCCTTTTCCTATTTGATTTAGGAGTCCTTTTCTATTTTGATTTAGGAGTCCTTTTCCTATTTGATTTAAGAGTCCTTTTCTATTTTGATTTAGGAGTTCTTTTCTATTTTGATTTCTTATTTTTTTCTAATAAATACAATGCATGTAAGAGAGGGACTCACCTCTTTCGAATATATGAATTGATATAGATTTACTATCTTATTTTCCTCTATCGTCTCTGCCGAGTTGCAGACCTTACCTTCATTGCTGGTTTTGTTCCGGCCATCGCTGATTCTGGGCTTAATCCCAGAGGAGATACCCTGCTGTCGCTGCCTTGGGCTTTATCCTAAGCTTATCTCAGTTACAAATCTTCCGCCCCATGCCTAGTTGCAGGCTGTTCTACATTAATTTGCATATAAGCTTGAGAAACTTGATAGAGAGTCAAGCTAGAGAGAAGATTGGGAAAGAGTTAAACTCCCCAAGTTGGAGTGAAACTTGTTGGAAAGCTTCAAAGCTTGCAAGGAGTCAAGCTGGAGTAGGTGTGAGAGGTAGTGTTCAACTTGGTCCAAGGAGTGACCAAACCAGATTGAAGGCTTACTCACTTAACAATAAATTGTTCGAGTGCATGCTAGTTGACGAGAATTCCGGAAGGATTCGCCAAGTCCATGACATTATACAAGCATATTTTTCTTCCCATTTAACTAACAAGAAATTTAATTATTTAAAACTCAATGGAAATGATAGGATCTATTTATTTATTAATAACAAGATCTATGTTCGAGTCAGAGAAGAACCACATACAGTCTCTGTTCGGGTCAGAGAAAAACCACACAATTGCATTCATCACATATCCCTCCCATTCCCTCTCATTCTTCCATAAAAAAGAGACCAGTGGTGGTCAACCACCGCAATTCCCAGGTAGGTGGGTCTAATCATTCATCTCGATCCACTTGGATGCACTATGGTCCATGTCCTATGGGCTGTTGTCCCACAAGTCCCACCATCTGATGGAGGGCTGTAACAACTCCTCCCCCCTTTAGTTCGGCTTTGTCTTTAAGGCCGAAGTTTGGAAAAAATTTCTAATGCTAGGTTGCATCAAAACTCATTCCCACTGCAAACAAACCTTGTCCCCAAGGTTGAAGTTGGTAAAATTTTGTTCGAGTCGGTCCACCGCTTCCCACGTCGCTTCCTTAGTTGTTGTGATCATGAGAAATTGGGCCGGTAGGCACTTGTGGCCCGGCTGAAACTTTTCATCACAATAGAAACAAAGCCCTTTCTCTCTTCTTCTTTGCATTTCATTCCAAGATATTTTCTTGCCTGCAGACCTTGAACTAACGGTTGGTTGTCGACAAGCATCAGCAGAAGTCACCAGATTCTTTGGCTTCGCGTTTTTCCATTGTCGTTGGCGCTTTTCTTCTCTCATCTGGACAAGCTCAATAGCATGCCTCAACACTCGAGGCTTGAACATTCGAACTTCACCACCAAATGGAAAGAGGCTAGTGCCACCTTTTGTTCCATTGATGTCCCTTGATATTTGAAAAATTGCTCAACTTGGTTGAGGCACTCGTTGGTATAGCTCCAGAGTATCTCGAAAAACCCATCTTGATAAATTGGGGTAGAGCATGGTTCCTTGTCGACGAAATGTGCTCTCTATGGTGTATTGTCCTATTGTGAGTCGATGTTTCTGGATGCACTTGTAACTCCCTGATGACCTCGATTAAGGCTCACAGAGTTTCTTCAAGTTGTTGTAATCGGTCATTCGTCCATAGTGAGTTGCAGGCCGAACTGTAGGGGGGAGGATTGTTGCATCCCAAATGGACCAGGGTGAACCATTGGGACCCACCAATATGATTTGGGAGTAAACAACTGTAATACATTTCATCTGGAAGTTACCAACGGTTATACAGTTTTGGATAAGTGAGCAGTACCTGTAAGGCATCAAGGCAATCCGAGAATACAGCAAGGTTATCTAGGAGTTATGGTGGTTATGTAACCACCACTAAGATCTAGGACTTATAGAAGAACGAGATAGAGAGGAGGAAGGGGGGGTGAATGTGCACGTGGTTTTTCTCTGACCCAAACAGAGAATCACATATTCCTCCCATTCCCTCTCATTCTTTAATAAAAAAGAAACCAGTGGTGGTTTCTCAACCATCGTAACTCCTAGCTAAGAACAAAGACCTTAATATTAATACATAAATCGATCCTATCAATTGGTATCAAAGCCAGAAGATGGAATGTTGCAATGACGGATAGCATCTATCAGTTAGATACTGCAGTCCGCAACAATTCACCACGAATAAATGACCAGTTACAATAATTCAAAGAAACTCTACGAGCCTTAACCAAGGCCATCGGGGAGTTACAAGTGCATCTCGAAACATCGACTCACAACAGGACAATACACCATGGAGAGCACAGTTTGTCGAAGACGAACCATGCTCTACCCCAATTTATCAAGATGGATTTTTCAAGATACTCGGGAACTAAACCAACCAAGTGGTTCAACCAAGTTGAGCAATTTTTCAAATCAAGGGACGTCAATGGAACAAAAGGTGGCACTGGCCTCTTTCCATTTGGAAGGAGAGGCAAACCAATGGTACCAATGGATAGAACAAACCTATGGAGAAGTGACATGGGGCAAATTTGTGGATGAATTATGCACACGTTTCAGAGGTGGTTGAGACCACAGTAACTCCCAGGTAGGTGGGTCGGATCATTCATCGTGATTAACTTGGATGCACCATGGTCCATGTGGAGGTGTGAATGTGAATTCTATGGTCTTTCTCTGACCCGAACAGAGATTGTATGTGGTTTTTCTCTAACCTGAACAGAGACCACATTATTAATAAATAAATCGATCCTAACTCCCAGGTAGGTGGTTTCTCAACCACCTTAAAGAGACCCGTGGTGGTTTCTCAACCACCGTAACTCCCAAGTAGGTGGGTCCAATCATTCATCTTGATCCACTTGGATGCACCATAGTCCATGACCCATGGGCTGCTGTCCCGCAGGTCCCACCATTTGGTGGAGGGTCGTAACAGCAAATAAAGAAAATCTATGATGGGAAGTACATTACATCTGTTTACCTGACCCTTCAGCCTGGAATCAATCTCAAGCAGTCTAACTAAATCAGATTTGGCATATAAAATGCATGCAAAAAAAGATTCTGCATACTCTGGCTTCACAATTCGCCAGGGACTCAAAAACATAGCAGAATGGCTGAAAATTCAGAACCATGTGACTTTGCCCACGAAAACCCCACCCTCATGAACCAGTTTATTGAATCAATCAATCCCAAAACCTCAGATAATGGCAATTCAATTACAACTCTAAGACCCCACTTGACTGAATCAAGTTTAAATTAAAGAACAAACTGAAACTAACATAATACAAAGTCTACAACATTCAAGCTCCCCCTTATTAACCCATTTGCTCAATCATTACACCACAAACCTCAACGCAAGTGATATAGTTGCAGCTTTAAAATCCCCAACAGACCAAATGATATGTGTGTGTGTGTGTGTGTATATATATATATATATAGAAAGCCTAGAGAACGAAATTGAAGGGACTCACGTCGATTATAGCACCAGCCGCCTCAGTTAGTGTGGGAGATATATTAAGTAGATCCCGCCTGATCATAGAATCAAACCCATCAGCCTTTTTAAGAGAAGAAGAAGAAGAAGAAGAAGAAGAAGAAGAAGAAGAAGAGTGGAGAGTGGAGAATCATACAGAAGGAGCTTCTTGGGAGACGAGTCGTGTATTGACTCGGTTAGGTACTCTTCGATATTGGGTCGGTCCAAGTCCATCTCAGAACTTGATGAACGGAGCTTAGCCATTCTAGATTTCAGAGAGAGAGAGAGAGAGAGAGAGAGAGAGGAAATCAAGGGAAGGTTGAGAAGAGCCTCTGGAAACGATGGTTGGGGATTGGTGGGGCACAGCGACTTCTCTGTTTTACAAGCCAGTTGGATCGTAAATGGGTCGGGTAGAGATCCGATAACGGCTGAACTCCCATTTCATTTATTTTTAATTTTCCACTTAGATTTTGATAAACGAAAGAAGAGAAGCCTACGCTGACGTAAATGAGTCAGCAGTTTTCATAATCTAATTTAAATTATATAACATAATAAAGTGGAGTTTATTGACATTACAATACAAATTTGAAAAATGATTGATTTGAAACTTTAAAAGAAATTGTTTTCATCAAAACATGTATAGCCATGAAATTTAAATTTTAAGTAACATATGTCAACCATAAATTTTATTTATTCAAATAAAAAAATTGGGATATTTTAATAAAAATATCTCAAAAATTGAGAATTTGGGTCAGCACACCTACAAATTTTGAATTTGAATCAAAATGTCTTGTACGTCGAGTCAAATTTTTTTTTTGGACCAAATTACCTATGTTATTTTTTTGACCAAATTACCTTTGTTTTTTTTTTAAATCACAAGTGTAGCCATACAAATGACAAGGAAAAGCACACTAGTTTTACAAGTGCATACATACCCGCAAAAGCACTACTTTATCTAGCATTTTAATATAAAAGCACTACGCTGTATATAAGAAAACGTGAATTAAAAATATAAAAGTTATTATAACCCAGTGGTAAAGATGTTTATTTTTTTTTGAGGTCTTGGGTTCAAATTTTGTTTAACTATATATATATATATATATATATATATATATATATATATATATTTTAAATAAATAAAATCTAAGAAGTGTTCATTTTATCTAAGTTTGACTTAAATAAATGGTTATCGACAAATATTATTTGTTCCATAGGTCAGGCTGTTAGGCCTATTTATGTTTAAGTACGAGCTAAATAAGTCTCCGACTTTTAAGTAAAAATCTAAACCCACTGCCGACTAAAATAAACGAGTTTGGAGAAAGATTTTGGTTGCGTTTGGATGGAGGTACCCTTGTTTGATAATTAAATGGTAGGAATAAAAAATCAACTTTTTACTCCTTCTCTCTCACTTTTGAAAACCATTTTCAAATAAGGATATACATAATATCCAGAGTAATTCCTGATCAAAAGTAACTCTGAGTAACTCCTGTAAAATTTACCCCTCGTAGAAACGCAGCCATTTATCTTCGTTGAACTCGTACTTTAAAAATAAACAGTTCTGCTCACCAACCTGCAGTCCATTGTCCCATCGTTCCTCCTTTGCTTAATTTCTTCTTCACCCTCTGTTATCTTTTCCTTCCCGTTGAAGCGTTCTCTGATTTCCCAGATCCCCACTACCGCGTTTCCTTTCGTTTACGTTTTTTTTTCTTTTTCCTCTCGGTTTCCCTTATTGCATGACCCATTAAACTCATTTATTAGGACTTAAACTCATTGAATCAGTTTGATTTTAAATTTCTCAATTCTACTCAATCCAAATTTTATGTGGGTTTTTTTTAACCCAATCTGACATGAAAATACAAATATAAAACCTAAATCCACTGATCTCTTGAGTCTGAGTCATGAACCCAACCCAAATTTCACCCCTAATATTTTTCCATCTTGGTTCTTTCTTATTTCCATCTCATAGCCTTTTGCTGCCATGAAAAGACAGGTGAATCCGTTTGTTAGTAGACCATTTAGTGGGTCATTTTGAGTTTTGGTAGACAATTGGTGGGTCAACATGGATTTGAGACATTCGATTTGTCCATTTGAGTAAGATTATTTGTTGGGCCTATTAAAATTAGGGATATAAATAGACTAAATTTGGATTCAATCAAGCTAAGATCTGTGATGCGGACATCAAATCAAATTAGTCTGACAAAGACCCAGTCGAGGCCCAATTGGACAGGATCGACAAATTGATCAGTCAAATTTATGATCAGATTGATGGAGGGAAAAATGGGCCAATCCCGGGATTTATAAGGCCCAACTAGGCCCAAGCCATTGGGCCTCATTAGGCCCATTTTATATTGGAAGCCAGATGGACCAAATTTGACTTAAAAGTTAAATTTGGCAAGATGAGTCACACGCCAGCAGGAAGTCAGGAACAATCCTTCTCTCTCACTTCTCCTTTCCCTCTCTCCCTCATGTGGGTTAATGATTTATTATTTGATTAAAATTCGCTGACGCTCACTATTGCCTCTAATACATAAGTGAGTAAGTTTTAAATCAATTTAGTCTATTTTTTAATCAATAGTGATCACATAAAATTATACAAACTTGAACACAAGAATGAAATAAATAAAACTCAATATATAAACAAAAAATAACACAAATTATATTACTCGAAAAGAAATTATAAAATATTTTGTAAAACTCTCAAGCTCTCATACACACTTAATTACTAATCTCTTGATTATATTGAGACTAAATGAACTCTTCATACTTATTTTTATTTGAGGACAAGAATTATACCATGTAGCTTCAATCGAATGGCCATAAATGAAAATCTTTTATAGAATTTTACATTTAATCCTTTAATTATATCATTGATTTTTAGTTTTCTTTATTTGCATGAATTGAACTAAAATTATAATTTCGCATAAAGTCTCGCTTTTGCTCAATTAATTGAAATTAATTTCTTTTCCTTGTTTTTCACTTTATTCATTCAAGTGGAAATTGACTTTCATCGCACTTATTATTCCATCAAAGGTTGCCATTTGCAAAACCTTGATCGGTTACATTTTGAATGGAAGTCCAATTGAACCGTTGATTTATCAAAATTATGGACAAGGCCGATTTCTACACTATCTTGTCTACATCAATTTGCGCCTACATCTACTTTAGATTACTGAATTTTATTTGAATTTGTATTTGTCTTGGATTCTTAGATGTGAAATTCATGTTGCATCCCACTTCACATAGTTGGATTCATATTTGAATTCAAGCATTTTCTCAAAATTACAAAAATCTCAACATTCTACTTAAAAAAAAAAAAGGGAAAATTAGATTAATCAAATAATCAACTTTCAATAGTAAAAAAAGAGAAAATCCCTTAAAGGACATAACTGGTAAAAAATAAAAGAAAAAATAAAAAATAATTCCAAAGTTACTATAATACCCATCACTCAAAAAAAAAAAAAAAAGTTACTCTAATACCCAATAAAAAAGGAAGACAGGAGCAAAAGAAAACATATGTGAAAGTAGATAATAAAAATAGATTATTTAAATTCTGGAATCCAACTATACTTTACATGTGCTATATCTTAATTAAAAATTTGATTAAAAGTATAATAAAGTCATCCGAGTTTAAATGTTACAGTTTCTTCCTCACAATATAAAAATATAAACTGTAATAATATGTTACTGATTCCTTTCTTTTTGTCTAAACCGGATCCATGATTATAGCATTTGGCCCATTATTTCTTGGGCCCTGGATTGGAGCCAGATCTGGTGTATTGGATCTAAACTTGAACTTGCACCAAGTAGTATTCACTTTAGTCCAGCTCAGTATTGATTGGTCGATGGAAGCAATGGAGTTATTTCTCTCGTCATTAGGTAATTTAATTTAAAACAAAGTTGTAGTCATTTCAAAATATCCCTCTTTATTAGCATGAATAGTTAAGTTGGTCTAAGCTTCTAGGTTTAGATTAGAGTTTTGGATTCAACTCTTGTGAGAGTTACCTAATAGGCAAAGTTTGTGAGTGGTTTCATTTATTCGTGGGATTAGTCCCACCTCCAATGTAGAGTAGAGATACCCATGTTATCCAAAAAAAATCATTTTGGTGTTTTCACCATTCCAGTATTCTTATCTTGAAAAGACAATTGTCAAGATATAATAATAAATAAATAAACATATCTAATTTTTTATTGAAAAAAAAAGTGAAATTATTATTTTGCCCTTCCATTTTTTTTTTTTCAAACGAACGGACAATCCATTTTGTGAAGGTCTGAACGAACGATTCCATGTAAATGGAATTGTCGGAACGAATAGACTTGTAGAGAGAGATTTTCAAAAGAGATTGTTTCTCGACCGATTTTTACAAATATTTTATCAAAATTCATTTACTCTGAATTTTATGTACTCCGGAAGTAATTTTAAGTGAAAATGGTATAGTTTTTTCTTCAAAAATCGTACTCAAAGAATTAAGAAGGAATATTATTTTTCCTTAATTCTTTGGGTACGATTTTTTAAGTTCAAAACTATACCATTTTCACTTAAAAGCAGTCCTATAGTTTATAAATTTTAGAATAAATGAATTTTGATCGATCGAGAAACTATCTCTTTTGAAAATCTCTTTCTACAACAAATTTGTTCGGAAGATTCCCTGTAAAATGGCCGGCCTAAGATGATTAACCAATAAACTTTGACAAAGTGAGAAACATTCACAGAAGGGCCGCTTAAATTTGTAAAAAGAAATGAACGAGGTCGGGGAAGAGGAGCCAAACGAAATCTGTTCGTCCATTTAGAACAATTAATCATCAAACCTTTCACCTCATATATTTGTAGTTGGCTTTTCAACATTATTAGTAATCATATTGTAAATTTTATTGTCCCAAATCTTACCACTCAATCCACACCTCTATAGGTTTTCCCCTCTCCTCACATCTTCTACTTATAATTCTTTTGACTCTTCATATTAATATAATTTTCAATTTTCCCTTTCAATGTGGCAAAATCTCAAACCATCTTAATTCTCTTCTTTTATCAAATAAACTTTTTAGCTCTCTAATGCATTTATACCTATTCTATATTCTCCCCATATTAAACATCTATCTTGACATCCAAATCTCCATTTTCATTACTTCACCTTAGGGGTCGAAATCTCAAGATTTCCACAATCGAGATATTTCGGCCAATTTTTTTTTTTAAAAAAAATACAAATATCGACATGGACTCGGTAGATGAAATATCGGCCGAAATTTATATTTTTAATTTTTTTTAAAAAACAGCCTTTTTTTAAAATAATAATCTTAAACCTTTATGAATATTCACAATAAATAAACTTCTTAAAAGTGAATCAATACCAATTGAGAAGTCGTAAAAAGAGGTTTTTTTTAGATCTGGAGTTGTTCATGCCTCGATTTAACTACTCTCTCAGAGTGTGTGAAAAGTGAAAACTTTACTATCTACACACATCAAATAATTTAATTAAACCTTATTTTATACATATTTCTAAAAAAATTGACTTATAATTTAAATCCAAAATCTTCCTCTAAAAATCTTATTTCCTAAGTAACTTGAATAACCCCTTTTGATTAAATCACAGAGAGTTGGAGGAGTACGGAATGCACCGACGTCCCACCAAAGGGGGAGAAAGATGGTGGAATCATCTGTCTCCATCAATCTCTCTCACACGTCTTATTCTTGCACAACTATCCATCAACCACGTGTCGTGTCGCCTCCCAACTTTCCCCTGCCTACTCCTCCGACACTTCACTCTTAAAGTGTCGGTACTTGATAATGAGAAGGATGGTAAGTCGGTAACACCACTATTTTTTTAGATTGAACTTCACATGGGTTATAATCTTTTATGATTATACTTTTTTAACGAATGGTACACAATGTTTATGAGATTTGGTTCATAAGAAAAAACATATATTGAAGGGTTTGAAAGAAATCTTAAATAGCTGAGTTGAGTTTGGATAAATATATAAGATCTAATTAATTAATGAAGAATAAAAAATTGAATTCAAATAATACAATTTATATTAGGTTATTTGTCTATTTTTAAAAAAAATTATAGAGATATTATAATTTATTATTCAATAAATACTATGAAATCTGACTACTTCACATTTTTTTTGTTTCCATTAACATCTTTATTTATGTTGAAAATTAATAAACTGATATCTTCACGATGAAAAACATCTTCTTCTTTTCCTCATTAAATTCTCTTAAATTACTATAAAAAATATATTATTTGTAAGAAGAGAAAAATATTTTATTTTTTATATTCTTGACAAAAAAAAAATCTTATTCAACATACGAATATAAAAGAGAAGAAAATGACAAACATAAGTTAGATATAGTTTAACAAATCAAAAGTGTCACTAGATGCTAGAGTTTCATAGAAAGTACAGTAAACTTGTGCAGGTCACATATTTTTATCATTATCATTATCAAAAGGTTATTATTTGTGTTTAAAATCAATTTTATAATATTTTACTTTTTCACTCTAATTATATCAAAAACTATATTAATCTTTTCTTTCGTTTTCCATATTAAAACTGTCTTTCTTTCCTACTCTTACCTCACCATTGTCTTTATATTTTAAGGTCTAAAATCCCATAAATGAAAAAGTAAACTCGCACGAAATCTCTTTTGAGACACTTTATGACATCAAAGGAAAAATCTCAAATGTTTATTTCCCTCACTTGAGGTCTCAAGCCTCTCTTATATTAGACTTTGGACCTCCAAATTAGAGGGGAAAAGTCTATACAAAATCCTTAAAAAAATTATTATTTATTTAAGATAGAAAGGAAGAGAGAGTGAGATGAAAAATAATTATAATTGTCTGCCAATCTGAACCATCCATGCTTGTTGGTGCTTACCACGAGACATTCATAATCATCATCAAAATCATTATTTCATTAATTTGAACCTAACGTAATGTCTTTTTGTTATAATTTGTATTTAAATTTTATAATTTCTTTTTGCTATAACATGGGTTATTTTTTATATTGTAAAAAAATATAGGAGGAGGAACTCAAACTTAAAGATAACCCATCAGCTATGAGATCTACCCCATCAGCTATGAGATCTATATCCTAGCCAACTGTGCCACCGCCATGAAGTTTTTAATTTTTTATATTGACAACATTCTTTACTCAAAATTATAAATTCAACTCAACTGATGTCAAAATTTATTGAATCTGACTCAATCTGATCTAAATTGTTCACCCGAATTATTCAATCTGATCTAATATGAATTTCTGACCCAAGTTAATCCGAGTGTTATTTCATAACTCAGTGCATTCAGGTCAAGTTAGGTCTATTCAAATTAATTTTAATTTTCTCAACCCAATTCAATCTGAATTTTATAAAGATTTTTATTTTTCCAACTTGATCCGATTCAAAATATGCAAATACATAACTCAAATCCACTGATTTCTATCTTTAACTTAACCCAAGTTTCACCCCCACATGCCATGACAGACAACGAGGATGTTCCAATGATAGACTATTTTCAGACCACTTATCTTTTTTTTTTTTCTATTTTTTTTCAATTGTAGACCAGATTAATTCACGTGTCTAGATCACCTCCAAGAAAGAAGGCCCATACTCGAGACTCATAGATGATGTTACATCTGAATTGAATTTGTGGTTGTTTCTGGGGGCAAAATTGTAGGCACACGGTTGGTCGATTGATGGCCACAAGAGAGTAAGAGACTCAATGCTCTTAATCTATTATCCATTTAGTGGTGCCCTTCACAGCAGGGTTCTCCGAGTCTGACACAATTTTTATGAAATTTTCCAGTTGCATCGTACCCATGTAGGTCAACTCCCTACAATCTAGGTCCACACACGTCTTAATTAAAAAAAATAACTTATAAATATTAAAAATGCATATTTATAATTATTTAAGCAATAATAACTCTCAATGATTCAAAATAATTTTCACAAAAAACTACAAAAAAAAATCAGAAAAAGGGAAATTGGAAAACCTGATGTGAGTATATTTTAGTTAAAAGAAAGTTTCTTTTCTTAGAGTATTAAACTCATGAGAGTCCAAATTGCGATACAAATAATATATCTTTAATAATTGAGAATTGTCTAAAAATTTAGAAAATAAAAAACTAATATGAGGAAAGACCTAATATTGAATTTATGTTCTCTAGTGTGTAATGATCTATATCTTTTATTCTTGATTTTTTTTGTAAAAATCTTAATTTCATGAAAATGTTAAAAAATTAGAAAAATTACACAAAAACCATTGAAAATATACAAATCAAATTAAGGGCTCTTCATTTAATTTCATATATATATCAATTCATTAGTTTTTATAAAAAAAAACTCTAAAATGAGAATTATTTTTAGAAAATCCAAAGTTCATGAATTTTTTGAAAAAATTAGAAAAATCACACAATTTAAATAAAACACCCTACAAGCTATATCAATCACAATAAGAAATTTTCATCCAATTCCATAAACACTTAATATTATTTCATTAAACCATTTAAAAAGTCCAAGAATAGAATTATCTTAGAACAATTTTTTTTAAAAAAAATTGATAAAAATAACTCAAAATGAACAAATTTAAAGAAAAAAAAATTTCAAATAGACAAGTACGTATTTCATATTTGAAGAATTCACTTATAAACATTCTTAAAATCTACCCAATACAAGATTCTAACAAAAAATGTTTAAAATGACAATTTTTCAGAAAAAAAATATTTTCAAAATAAAATACAACACATCCACTTTATTAACACTTATTTTTAATAGAGAAAATTTAAATTTGAGCCCACTATTTTCAAAACTTAAATGTTCTTTTTGAAAAACTTTCATATTCATAATTTATTATGAAACACGCCATATCTCAACAGACAACAAGGTCCATTTATGAGTGAAGTGTCTAAGCTCCAACAATGATGATTATCTACTTGGTTTATAAAAAAAGGCTAAGATATAAATAGGCTCCATTTTTCCACACACCTTAATTATTAATGACCTATTTTAATATTTTAATTAAAATAGTTTTTTAATGAGGAAAAATATTTATTGGACTCATTTGTCTCCTTGCAGTACCGTGTGAAAGGATATGTTTTAGTCATGTTGTGGAAAGGATTGTCAAATCATGTGGTCTACATTTCTTGTACCGGCATTTATTATCATTCACACTCTAAAAATCTAAAATAATTCACCTCAAACTCTAATCATAACTAAAGAAAAGTGCCACCATTTCTTTACTCCTTTGGAAAAATAAAATAATAATTACCTAAGCTCCCTTCCAAAACTACAAGAAGATGAAGGAGAACATGGGTCTCTCCCAATTCTTCATCTATTTTATCTAAGATTCTAAGCTAAGTTTACATGATACAAGCTGGTCCATTTCACATACTATGTGATCTACAGAGAGTCATTTCATATACCCACAAATGCCAGTGTTATATATATATATTGATGGGGATATTAATTAAGAGATAGTGATCTTTCCACGTGAGGTTTGCGTAATCAGACACGAATTTTAATGTAATGTCAATTTTACCTTAAGAATGAACAGTAACATCGACTTACCAATCCTTCGTATGAACAGTAAAATCGACTCGTCAGAATTTACATGAACAATACTTTTGGCTAACCGAAATTCAAATGAACAGTACTTTCAGCTAGTCGAAATTCAATGAACAATACTTTCAGCTAACCGAAATTCATATGAACAATACTTTTGACTAGCTGAAATTCACATGAGCAGTAAATCGGCTCGTCAAAATTTTATTATTCATGCAGAAGATAAAATTGACTCACCGAAATTTCACATGAAAAGTAAAATCAGCTCGCCAAAATTTTACCCTTTACATGAACAGTAAAATTGACTCACCGAAATTCATTGTTTATGTGAAGGATAAGATTAATAATCTACTAAAACTTTTATCTGATTACACAAACCTACTGTAGGAGGACCGCTACCCCTACTTGAGTAATCCTATTTGAATATAGAAATCTAGAGAATCCACCAACTGGACCAAGGTTCAATGACCAATGGACAGAGTTCACATGTCAAATATCAATTAGGGAGACTGACTTGAATTATTATTTTTTAAACATTTCGGTAAGTGTTATTCAAAAGATGAGAGGGGAAAACACCCCCAATAAATGTGTTTGGCCCAACTGTATCTGAAAGTCTGAGTCTCTGAGAACTAAATTCCATTAATGTTTGAGCTATATTCAAGTTTTAAATATATGCAGTACAATTGAATTAGACCAATTGTATTATTTAATTGTGGAAGGGTTAGTCCATCACATAACAATGTTAATCACTAAAACATGTTTAACCGGTAGAGGAAGCTGGACCAGTGACAAAGATTATGTAAATGATTAAATAAAGTGAAGAAATTTTATAACACTATCTATAGATTTTTTTTTTTCTAATTTCATTCATCAACTTGATCATATCCTACAATTTGTATGGTCATTCTCCTTCACAAGCAAGAAGGAATGTTTTCTCCTATACAGATATAGCTTAAATATTGAGAATATTAGATAAAGAGGATCTTGTAGTTTTAATTATTTTAAAAGAATATTCTGTCAACTGTGCTTCCCATCGAGCCAATGGGCTTTTACATTAAACGGTTTGTGGTTTTTTTCCTCTAAAATCAAGGTATTTAGATCTCTTAGAACGTTCGACTAATTCTTAGAACGTGTGTAAACCTCTCTGTCCATACATACTGAGTAACCCTATCGAGAGTGACTCCAAACATGTTCTTGACTGTCAATCCAACCCTCACAAATTATATACTTTGCTCTCTTTGTCGTCATTTAAGTTTGTTCAAGAAATTAAAGATTGATATTTTTAGTCGGATCAAAAGATTTCAGTTTAAGGGATTTATAAATAATTAGTGAATTAGAAGTAAATATATGGAAATAAAAAAATTCTAAGATATGGGAAGACTCTATATAAGTAGATTTTCATCTTTTGAGTCAAAATAATTCATCAAATATTCCATCTAAATTTTATGTACTTTTTTACTCTAACAATGATTAGTCTCTTCATCTACAAAGCCTTACTCTGAACAGATTTTCTATTTTTCTCTACTAGATAGGATCTTTGAAATCCCACATTTCCTATGTGTATTGGTTCCAAATGGAACATCTAACAGAAGATTTTTTATTTTATTTTTAAAAAAAAGGCCCACATTCGAATGATTAATGAAGTCCTGAAAAGAAAAAGATGCTTTTGAACTTGTCGGAGGCCCGTCCGAATATTATCGAACTATAAGGTTTGACTCATGAGTGTAAAACAGACTCCAGGATCCAGTCTGTTTTGTTAACAATCAGGCCGGGCCGGACCTGGATCCGTTTACCGGCCTGGTTATTATGTGACCGTATATCTAATATTTATTTTATTAAAAGGAATAAATAGCATGTCCTAACTCCTAACTCTTATCAGCGTTCTGCATTTTGTGCTTTTCTTTTTTAAAATATGCTTTCATTTTAGTGAAATGAGATTTTTTTACGAAAATATTTCAAAACTGTAATTTCGAGAGACAATGCTCTCAAAAAATTCAATTTAGTATGAGTATCTCGTACACCTAATTAGACTTATTTCTTTCCACAGAAAAGCCTTTCATGCGCTTCTGCACATTTAAGTCTTGCTTTTAAGACTCCATCTACCCTGATATGCATGCATTCAGAGTTGTATATATTCCGATTTGACTTATTTAGTGGCGTTGCATAGTCCCATAACTAGCATAAGGCAATAACTCAAATCTGAGTACATTTTAACGTGTTAAGGAAAGAAATATCATTTCAAAATCTACTTAATAAAATCAAAACATATAAGACACAGTACCAAATATGACATGTGAAGTAAAGAAATGTTATTTCAAAATCTACTTAAAAAGATCTACAAATCAGGATGATTGGAGCTATTAAATGCAATCTTCACAATATGTGCTGGCATATAAGGCTAGAATCCAGTGCGACATTGGATGCTAGAACACACATCAATATGCGCTAGCACACAAGTCCAAGGACCAGCGCGTCAATATGCACTTTTGTAGAAGTCCATAAATTAGCAAGTTAATGTTCCCTGAGGATTGAAAATATGCACCAGCGCATAAATGTGCACTAGAACATGAGCCAATATGCACTAGCACAAAAATCCATAAACCGGCGCATCAATATGCGCTGGAACGCGCATAATTGTGCGTTACAGTATGAGATCGAATGCGCTACATATGGGACTGTACAGGCATAATTGTGCGTTACAGCAATGAGATCAAATGCGCTACATATGAGACTGTGCAGCACCGCAAGATAAGTCAAATCAGAGTATGCACAGCTATAAATACATACACATTTGGATAGATGAAGTCTTAAAATTGAATCTTCAGTGTACATTAGTGTATGGGGTTTTTTTGGTCAAAAAAGAAACTAAGCGTGAGACGCTCTGATTGAATAATTTTTTTTTAGACACTGCACCCTAACATTAGGGTTTTCGAGGTATTTTTGCAAAAATAATAATAATTAAATACTGTTGAAAGTACCAGACAATCGTCTGTAATCTGTATCTATAATTGCTTTATATTTAATAATATTTTTTTATCTTAATCAATGATATGGAAACACTTGATAGTTAGATACCGCCAGAAGTATCAGACTAATACTATTTTTATTTATTTTTGCATGTTCTACAAAAAAAAAAAATGGTATTAAAGTGTAGTTTTCCCACCAAGTCAGATAACAAAAATGATTGTTAATATAAAATTAGGTAAATTATAAAAATGTTTAAATAGTTCATCATAAGCTTCAACATATATAATTAAAATATTTTTCTAATTAATTTTAAGAAACTCAACATGCAAGGCAGGATCTTTAAATTAAATGTTTCCATGCAACTTGTTTTGGAAAACTCTAAAATACAACAAATTAATTAGAGTTTAATTAATTAGTGCAAATTGACTTTGGTGTCGCTTGGCAAAAATAGGACTAACTTGATAAATAATTTTTGTTATAAAGATAGAAATGTTTTTCAAATAAATTAGTATAATTTAATGAAGCTAAGATTAAAAACTGATATAACATCATAAATTATTAACTTGTTTGTAATAAAATATACATTAACTAAGTCTAAAACCTTTAAAATGCGTCTAAGTATGTAACAGTAAAAAGTATTGGAGTAATTCACACCTTACACTTTTTCCACAAATATTCGATTTTCTTTAATCATTGCTTCAGGCATTAGCTGGGCACCTTTATATATTACGGGGATTTAAAGCTTTAATACAAAAAGATGTAAAAGAACAACTAAATAAAAAAAGGAAAATTAATATGTAAACTAGTAATTTTTTCAAAAAGACAGCAATATTGTCAATTTTATAATAATAAATTGAAGGAAGAAATAGTTCTGATGACTATTTTTGTCAAAATAGCAATAATAAAATAATTTTAAATAAAAAATAGAGACATAAGAATTAAGAAGATCCATCACATTATCATTTATCATCAATGTCAAGAAGTGAGTCACCCAATTTACCAAAAAAAATATAACTCAATTATACATATTACAATTGAAATTCCTCATCTTTATTAATTAACAAAGGATCTGTATCCTCTCTTGATCCATTTTCTGTCTTGCTATTCGATATCTACTATGGAACATCGATTTATAAATAAAGAAAAATTAAGAAAATAATTGATGCAATGCGCTTATTCTCATGCTATCCCCTCCTAATTATTTTTAAATTTTCTTTCCATGGAGTCACTATGTTTCAAATTCAAATTGCTCTTATATGTTTTAAATTCCATGTGGATGAATTGTCAATGATATAAATTTCACTTCCGTTGAATTTGAATGTATCAATTAAATTGATAATTTATAGTTGCGTCCATTGGGAATGATTTTCATGATCGATTCAACAAGGAATACAACTCAGAAGGAAGTGAAGTACCGAGTTGATGACGATTCATTCAGGAGAATTTGAAGTACAAATTGAATTTAAAACCAGTAAACTCCAAGGAAAAAAAATAAAGAAAGAAATTGTGTGGAAGAATAGCATGAGAATTGCAGCATTTATCAATTATCGACAGGACAGAAAATTAGAAAGAGAGAGAGAATTTAAATTATGAAGATGAAGAAGAAGAGGAAGAGTCAACGTCACCATCACCGACAGAATCACCGTCGGCACGGAAATCAGTTTCCTTATCTACCCTCGTCTTGATGCCGTAATAGCGGACGTACCACTTGACGAACTTCCGTAGGCCGGTGGCCAGATCGGTGGTGGGCCTGTAGCCGAAATCGTGCGCGGCGAGGCTGACGTTGGCATGAGTGAAGGGGACGTCCCCATTCCTGGGCATCTTGATCACGTGCTTTTTCGCCTTAATCCCAAGTAGCGATTCCAAAATCCCCACCAATTTCGCCACAGGAACGGGCGACGTGTTGCCGAGGTTGTACACTCTGAGCTGGGCTGGGCCCCGCTTCTTCCCCCGACTTCCGGTGCTCTTTTCCGCGGAATCCAACGCACCCAAACACCCCTTCACCACATCGTCGATGAAAGTGAAATCCCTGGAAACCTCTTTTCCGTCCTGGGTCTTGAAAACGGAGATGGGCTTCCCCTGGAGAATGTCCTTGGTGAAGGAGAAATACGCCATGTCGGGTCGGCCCCAAGGCCCGTACACAGTGAAGAATCGGAGCCCCGTCAAGGAAAGTCCGTAGATGTGGTTGTAAGTGTGGGCAATTTCTTCGCCTGCTTTCTTCGTCGCCGCGTAGAGGCTGGCGGGTTGGTCCGTCCGGTGGGTCTCAGAAAACGGGTTTTGGGTATTTAATCCGTAGACGGAGCTGGACGAGGCCCACACAATGGCCGGCTGGGGATCGGCAGATTTGACCACCTCAAGGAGGGTCACAAAACCTGCAAAATCCATTTCATATCCACTTTAATAATTCATTCCTTTTATATTATCAGCTTTTCTAGCAGTGCAATTGGAAATAGAAATTAAATATCGTTCTATGAAATATGAACACATTTTCAATTTCTAAGAAATAAAAAGTTAAAAATGTGAATACATACCACATAATTATATACATTTCAAAACATTTATTATTATAATGATAAAAATCATAACTTCGAGAGATTAATTTAATGGTCAATTTTGAGAAGTTTTAGAATCAAGCTCTCCTCTATAAAAAAAAAAAATCACTCTTCTTAATTTTAAAGTCGACGTGTGATGATTGAGAAGTTTACACATATCTCAAAATTAATCGAATTAATCAGATGATACATCTGAATACTTTGATCAGAAAAAAAATCATAAAAATCATATCTTAATTTTTATTTCTTATTTTATTTATAAATACACTTTATCTAGAATAAAAAACGAAGCACATTTAATTATATAAAGATAAAATTCTCTTCAATTGTTAATATTCTCAATGAAAAATATATTTGAAAATAAAAGGTACAAAATCTTTCTATAAATAGTTTTGTATTACGAACGTTGTATAGAATGGTTAATCAAAATACATTAGAAGATGTAAATTTTGAGAGTAAATTTTATATTTTTTAATTCCAAAATATGGAAATAAAAGTGATACGTAGAAGGAAGAAAAAGAGATTCGAAATTTCAATCTCGAACGTTAGACTCTGTTTGGTTTGCGGTGGACATTTGACAGATTGCATAGTGTCCCAACATGAGCTGGAAGCACCGACAGAATACTCATTGGAATCTCAAGACTTTCATATAATGGGAGTCAAATGTTTGATCTTATAATCAATATTTTAAATTATATTCAATGTAGTATTTGCAGTGAAAGTCATGTACAGATAATTATCAGAATTAATTAAACAATAATAATTTAATTTTAAAAAAATTTAGTGGGGAGAATGATGAAGAATAAAAAAGAAAAAAGAAAAATACCTGCGATATTAGATCTGACGTAGGAGAGGGGATTCTGAAGAGCATAGCGGACGCCGGCTTGAGCAGCAAGATGAAGGACGTGGGTAAAGGGGACGATGTCAAATAACTTTGATAGAACGGGAGCATCGTTGAGATCCGCTTCTACGATGAAGATTCCATGCTTGCGGAGCAGGTCTTGGCGGGCCCGTTTGAGAGACGGGTCGTAGTACGAGTTGAAGTTGTCGAGGCCCAAGACGCCGTCTCCCCGCCGTTTGAGAGCAAGAGAGCAGTGGGAACCCACGAAGCCGGCCGCGCCCGTTACGAGGACGGAGAAGCCGTGGGGGCGGCGCGGGGTGGAGGACTGGCGGACTTGCTTCTCCCAGGCTTGATCCGTCGATCCCAAGGAGAGAAGGTAGCGGGGATGGTGGGTGGAGGAGGAAGAGGAGGAGTAGGAGGAGGAGGAGGAGAGGGAGAAGAAGAGGAGGAGGAGAAGGGTGATGAAGAGGGCAGAGCGGAAGAGGATGGTGGAGGAAGCAGCGAGGAGTTTGGAGGTGTTGTAGCGTCGGACGTATGAGTTGTATCGATCCAACTTGGTGGTCTTGCTAGTGTCCGGAGACAGAGAAGGAGCCATTAAGAAGAAGAGGAGGGAATGAGAAATGGGAAGAGAAGAGGGGGTGTTAGACTGGCTCCTGACTGGAGAGGAGATAGGAGATAGGAGAGGAGATATAAAGGAGAAGATTGAAGGAGGTGGAAAGCAAAGGAGAGATGGTGGGCCAGTGTGCCCACTCTCTGTGGGTCCCTCCATAACTCTTAAGTCATGAATACGGAGGGATGTACATGCAGCTATATGTGAGTGTGAGGGTGTCAACTCTTAAATGCCACTCATTCATCCTGTCATGTCGTTTTCTTTTCTTTTATTACAATAACATCTTCAATTTTTGCCCTTAATTCTTCTTTATTTTTCTATGAAGAGCTTTATTAATTGTATGGGTTTTGAAATTAAGTTACCAATACTGTAGAACAGGGGTAAAAAAAATGCCCCAGCTGATATTTCGGTCGATATATAAATATCGGCTAAAATATCGATCAATAAATTTCTCTCTCCTTCGATATTGGCATTTCTCTCTCCTCCAATATTCAAAACCTTTCAAAATCGTGAAGAACCATATAAAACCGTGAAAAACTGTATCGATTTTTTTTAAAAAAAAAAAATAAATAAATTTTAAATACCGATATTTATGCATATCGGCCGATATGGTGACCGATATTGCGGACCGAATATCGGCCGATAATTGTTTTGTACGACCGATACATATCGTATCGGCCAATATCGTTCGATCTTAAAAAATCGATACATATTGGCCAATACGATATGTATCAGCCGATACTTCGACCCCTGCTTTAGACTACTTTGATATAAGCATTTGGTAGAAATTTTTTGACGGTAAAATAATAATTTTTTTTATAATCAAGATGTCCAATTTTTTTTTTTAATACTGGTTAGTATATCATTCAAAGAAGAAAAAATCTAGAAAGAAAATATACAGTATAGCCCACAGTCCGGACAAGATACAAATGAATCAATGAGTCAAAATACGTCCAAACTGTGACCCAGATACTAGACAAATCAAAGCAAACACTAAAAAACAAAGAGAGTTTAAGTGCTATCGTTAAGGAACAACCCACTGGCAATGGGAAAAGCTTGTTGCACATGGACAAGGATTGTATCATCAGCAAAGGAGTGCAGATCAGAAGGAGTTACCTCAATTAGATTAAAGTCGCGGTACAAATCCTTTAAGAGCAAATGAATGGAGTTGGAGTGAATCAAGAGGCTCGCGGTGTCCAATCTTTAATCATTGAGATATGTCCTTTTTATCCACATATATTGGATAATTCTAAAAAAGTTGAGTCTTTAGAATATAATGAGAATTAAACTCAAAACTCTAATTTCTAAATCGAGTTCTTGAGTTTAACCATCTAACTCTGAGTCTGTGGAGCATTAATATTAACGGCTAAAAGGAGATCAACAGAAGTTGATTTCACAGTTCTAATCTAACTTTTCATTTAAATATTTGTGATCGACTATTTGTTCATCTCGCTTTAAACAGTGTTGGCCCTTTAGCCCACCAAGTGCAACGTCTAATAAAAAACAATTACGAGAGAGATGAAAATCAAAAGATGGAGAGAGGATAAGTCTTCTATTATGGAAGTGGTAGATGTTTCACTCAATCTAAGAGTTTCGACAATTTTCTCTTGCTTCCATTAATGCCTTAGTTTCGTATACACAAAGAAATAACACATTTAAGTTGGCATTGTTCAAGGGAATTAGTATATGGGCCCTCTCTATGAAATAATTGCATATGAACACAAGTTTTTCATTAGTTGATTTTCTTGTTTCAGTACACTAGTGTGGTCATTTTGATACAGTAGATTTATGATTTTAAATAAATATAGGTTGGTGGAGAGTTCGTAGCACTAGTCATACTTATACATTTGTTATGAAGGAGTCATCAATATATCAAAAACTTTAAAGTTGATAAATACAAAAATATTATTTCTTTTATCATATCTTATATAAAATTGACTCAACTCAATGACTATAATCTGAGTCTTCGCGGGATCTCAGCAAATGCATGACGCGTCATAAATGAATCTCAATATTTAATGAAAGTATTGAATTATTCATTTTAACCAAAATGGGTCTGAATGCTTTGTTTTGACAGGAGTTCAAAGTGAAATACCTCTTTAAAAATTTTTGAACTTTGTTCCGATCCATTCCGGTCTATTTCAATCTCCTTTAGTCAATTTTGATCAAAATAGACTAAACACGTGCAGTTCAGTAAAAAAAATATTATGTTTTGATATGAAAAATATACATTATTTTATTTCTTATGATCCAATTTAATCACATCTTCTTCTTAACTCATTAGTACATATTAATTTATTTTCTACTTCTAAGATTTACCATAATCTACTATTTTATTATTCTTTTTCTATTTCTAATTACTATTTTTGTATTTCCATTTTTCATGATTTTAGTATAAGTTACTATTTTATTGTTTTCTATTTCTAATCATTATTTATCAATTTATGATATTTTAGTTTTTATTTATAATTTTTCAAAATTTTAAATTTTCCATAACGTCTTTTTTGAAATGAAACACCAAAATAGTCGAAACATTCCAAACCGAACAGCCTCCCAAATGGAATGGACAACCATGCATTTATTAGATCAAGTTTTGATTTAGTTAAAATTCTAAAAAAAAAAAATTTATTATGTATCTCATGAGGAGATTGATGATTTGTAAAATGTAGTTTTAGCCAAACTCACAGTATTATAATGATTAATGAATAAACATAAAATCTTTGCACATTTTATTTAATCATATAGTTCTCTAAAATTCTAAATATCTCGATTGTGTTAGTACGTTGAAACTGACCTAAGTAGATCTCACAAAATTACAGTTCTATTATTTGGAGAAAAAAAAAAAATGTACTCATGCATAACATGGTAGGCAGGGGTGCAAATCTCGGCAAGACCGAGATATCGGCCGATAAAATTCTCTCTTCTCTTTTGTATTTTTTTTTAAAATATCGGTAGTTTTTATTATTTTATTTTTTCAAAATTAAAAAATAAATAAATAAATTCAAAAGGAAGCTTTTTAAAATAAAATAAAAAATTGAAAATGAAAATATCGGCCGAGATATCAACTCAGGCCCACCAACGTTTGTTTTGTTTTTTTTTTAAATACCGATATTATAGATATCGGACCAATATATATAACCGATATATCGACCATATCGGATGAAATATCCTTTACGGCCGATATAATACGTATCAAGCGATATGATAAGGGATTGAAAACCGTATCACATGGACGACACGTTTCGTATCGGCCGATATCTTTAGCCATGATGGTAGGTACTTAATTATAATTGATATTTAAATATTAAAGATAAAACACCATCATTTTGTTAACAGAGTTAACTCAGCTCAATTTGACATCAACTCAGGTAAGTCACTGAATTTTACTTCACCTAATAGAAAATTCAGCCCTTATTACATTTAAGATAAAAAATAAGCCAAAATTTTAAACACCGTTTTGTGTGCCGATACTGTTGGCCAGAATCACATGAGGAAAAATTCCAGGAATCCTTCTTAAATCCATAGATCCAAACAGCGAGAATTACGAGCCTGAGACTGAAAGTTCCATGGAGATCCGAGAAAACACATGAATTATTCCTCATTTATTTCCCTATGTTTGCATGGTTTCAAGGTTCAGACTTTAGACAATTTGTTCACAAACAAATGAAAATTTAAAGAAAAATCATATTTTTCGAAATAATGAGTTGGAATTTGGTGTAAATGTACCTCAAATCCTTCATCATCCAATCATGACCTGCCACTTGGCCAGTTACCATGGCCCCCATTTAAGGAGCTTCTGTTAATTCGGAGCAAATGTGAAGGAGAAGCCGTCCCTTTCCAGATTAACAAAACCACGTGGTTAGGGACCTTTTAGTCAATCTCTCACATGTGGGAATGGGACCATATAATATGTGGGCCCGATGGTCCACTTGTTGGACCATGTCTCTGACAGATAGATATCAACCTTTACTTTGTACAACAATACAGTAACAAGTTCATCAGCAGCACTTGTAAACAACAACAGATCCCCACTTTTGTTTTCATCGATGATTAACAAGTTATATCCAACGGCTGAGACTGTTAGAGCATCAAAACTTTTGAGAGATGGGCCACCTGAAAATGTGTTCCAACCACCTTTCACGCCTTGGGTAAGACAAAGAGCACACCACCAAGTGGGCAGTCCAGCTGCCTACCGAACTTTAATTCGTGGCACACATTTAAATCATCCTTTATCATCAGAAAACTAATTCTTTTAACATTGATATTTCCAATAAAATAGAGGTAAAATTAATTTCTCGTTTACAAGTAATTACCCACAAATCTCATACATTAAATTAGTTTGAAAGGAGTAGAACATGAAACCTCTAACCTAATCTTAAAAGTTTAAACTAACTGATCTATCTATAAATTTAGAAATGTGATTTTTCATAAATCACTTATTAAATGAAGGGCATTTTCAATTGAATATCTTGTATGAAAAGTCCGATGATGAAATGTGAGATTTTTCTTGTTTTACCCTTTAATTTTGGTCTTAATGAATTAAAATGTGAACGAGCAAAATGAGAAAATATTTGTTCACAAATTAATTTTCTTTTCAACAATGTATCAGTAAATCTCATGAGTGTAGTTCAACTGGTTTACTTCCGCTTTAGAAATGAAAGTTACGAATTCGAACCCCTATGGCCTAACCTTGGTATACCATAGGGGTAGTGAATTCATCTGTAAAGATTTTATGCTAAATATCCTGCATTTTTAGTTTTTCACACGATAATTAAAAAAAAAATTCATCAGTAAACCCCATATTTCAGTGGGAAATACACCAGAAACGGAGTGCAGGCAATCATCATTTTTCAATTTTGGCTGTATAAAACTACAGCTGGACCCAAGAATAAGACAACAATTTTGGCTACTCTGGAATCGGAATTAGGTGACTTGTTTCTGTTTGGCATTGTGGAAAGCTGCGAATCTAGTGACAAAGGATATTTATTCAAGGCGCCGGTGTCTCTATCAGCATCTGGAAGTCAAAAAATAATTTTCCATGAGAAATTTTTTCTCAGAATTTGTACTTTCACTCCTTTCCCTCTCATATAAATTATCATTCAGTCGACTGAATTTTGTTGTATTTGAAATTATCTTTAAGCTGTCCTCGTTAAACTTTTATTTTCTTTAGAGAATTGATTCAAGTACCAATGATTTTATTGACACTAGGTATCGTCTTGCAATAAAATTAAATTTTTCTATTTATATCCTTCATTTCAAATTATCGAAGGATTTCTCTTTCTTTTAAAATCATATGTAGAGTGATTTTTTAGGCTGATTTACTATTCGGAAAGCGGCGGGCACTGATGGCATAAGACCATTATCGAAAATAAAATCATTCAAAATGATCCGATAAAATTTAATGAAGGGTAGGATTTGGTTTAACGCTTACATATACCTCTATAATAAAAAAAAAAGAAAATAAGGAATTTGGCAAGATCCATCTCAAACCTGATATAGATTTAAGAAAACCCAAATTCAAAGAATCCTGATGTCTAAGAAGATTCTCGGATCAATTTCGACGGAATGAGACATCTCGATAACTCATCCAGATTTACGCGAAACATAGCTTCTAAGAGGATGAGCTAAAATCATCCAGTAGAATAATGGAGAAAGACCGAAACTTCCTTAAACAAAATTTGACACCGTACAAATTCAACAAAAAAAAGTAAGAAATTCTAGAATTTTAGAATTGGTTTCTTGAATTAATTGTTAAATTAATTGCAAAATTCACCCAATTGGAAAAACTTGTACTAGACCTAGAAGCTAAGAATCAACTAAAACTAAATTAGAAAAACCCAAACACTCAATAGAGAAAACTAGCTCGAGAGAGAGAATTGCACTAATCAAAAGAATTTTGATGCTTACTTTTATGTCTTTCTAAAATGACCGAAGGCCTCTATTTATATACGAATCTTGAAAAATATTGCAATGATTGACATCCATCCTGGACGTACATTGCAACTACTTACATAAAATCTAATCTTAGCCATATATTATTCCTTGTCAAAAACAAGCTTGGTTGACTTTCCATGGCTACTTTACAATAGAAGAAAATTTATTAACAGAGGATGAAAGTAAAATAACCTTAACCCTCAATGAAATGGGGGAGGTGGTGAAGATGCCTATAAAGTCCCTTCTCTTGTTCTGCTTCTCTCTTTTACACACCAAACTTAAAAAATGATAGTCTTCTAAAATGCAAATTACTAAAATACCCTTGAGGCAATACTAAAAAACACCCCTCAATTGATGAATTCCAAAATTGTCTCATATGACCCACAATTAGATGGCCCATTGACTCACCAAACTAATCCTAAACATAAAAGTCCCCTCCAAAGTATGACTAGAACGATTAGAAGTAAGAAGTGAGAAATCATACTTCGCAGAATAAAAAAGAGAGATGAGTAGGTTAGCAGTGTGATGAAGGGAGCTCGAATTAGTGAAGAATAGATAAAATGACTCAAATTTTTGAATCACATAGGATACTATCACCATAGTGAAGGATGGATAAAATAACTCAAATCTTTGGATCACATAGGATACTATTGCCATCATGAGTGAAAATTGAAAATAGCAAAGATCTCCATCAATCATGGTAACGACACATGTCAATTGCTGAGAAGCTATGAAGAAGAATAAAATGAGATGACCCATATCACTGAAGAGAGAAAAATGGTGTTTGTATATCACAACAAATCTAGAGTTGAGCATCATGACCGTTTAAAGAATGTTCAATCTTCATATCTTATTACATCAACATCCTCAATCCATCCAATCTCCATGCATGCAAAGACAAAACCTCCTTCCAAGGTGCAACTCAAACTCCTAAAAATAAGTTAAAATCAAACAAAAATCATCACATCCATAAAACGAAAAAGCCACCAATGGAAATGAATGGGCCATTCGAGCATGATCATGAGAAAAGTGAGTGGTGCATGATGTAGCGTGAAGTGTAGCTCCGTCTCCAAAGAGCCTCAGCCTAGGCCAGCATCAAATGCAAGAAAATATGTGCACAATGAGTGGCACAACATGGCAAACAATCCAATGAATATGGACATGCCCGTGGGTGGGTTCGGGTTTAAAATTGGGGTTCAAAGGTTATTTCAAACCAAACTGAGTCTCATAATGATAGCTTAATAGTTGGGGTTTCTGCTGCAAGATCCAAATTGGAACCCTACAAAAATGGGTTTCTATTGCAATACCATTGTCAACAAGAGAGTCTTTGTCCAACACCTTCACAAAGAAACTTTCTGATACGGCAACATATCTATCATTTCACCGTTCTTCAGATCTCTTAGACAACCAACTAATTCTTAAGACATGTGTAAGTAAAGGAGAGTGATTATTTAGAGTGGAGTGTAAATTCTACTAGTGTCTCTAACATTGTAGCATAAGAGTGCTAAAAATTAACTTTTCATAAATTATCTTCTTATTGTACATAAATATACTTTAAGTTACACTAGTTAGTCATAGATTAAATTCAAATTCTATCAATTATTAAAATTTTGTCACCTTTAAGTTTTAAAATATTTTTTAGTTGAATACTTTAATAAACTTTTATGTAAAAATACTTTTTTTTCCTCTCATGTAGTACCTCATCTTATTGGTGGATGTGGGTCTACTACTCTACTCTAAATTCTGAAAGAAAGAAACGATTTCATTTCAAAGATTCGACTCACACCTCAAAGAAGAAAGCAAGGCAGGTAGGTGTTGGTCGTAAGGTGTGTACTATGCTTTGTCTGCCATGCATAAGATATGAGAATTTATTTGAGGAAAGGACGAAATTCCAAGTTTTAATCACTCAATCAATCATACTTTGGCAGAGAATTTAGAGAGATACCCTACTCACATTTGACGGCTACTCTGTCACGATCCAAATCTCACCAACTTTGGGCCCCCACCACTGATCACACCATCTCATAGCCTTTTTAGTCTAATAAGAAAATATAATGCACATAATTTAACCTATTCTGTTAAAAATATTATAAAATACATATTTATTTTTGACAAGTGAATTTATCCATGCTTAAAAGCCGTTAAAAAAAATGATAAAAGAACATCGGAGGCCTTTTTAAACATGAATACTTTCTCTTGATGTTAAGACTAATCTCATATATATATATATATAAAAATAACTTTCAAATTTCGTGCATCAGTGCAGATTTTTATAAGAAAAAATTAGATCTCTCATTACTATCAAGTTGTCATCTTTTTAGTGGAAAAGTTAAACATTGATATTTATTATAATAATAAAAAACACTAATATTTTTTCATTTCAAAAAATTTAAAAGACTAGAGGAACACAATAGCTCATATTTAAGGATATAAATTGAGTTATTTCTGGTATGAAAATATGTGAAGAAGTTTCATCCAATATCAAAATGGGTTTAAATGGTTTGAGACTATTTTTTTTTAATTTACTGGTAGGAAAACGTGGGATACCAGTATAAAACTCCACGGGTGAGTCAACTACCTCTAAGACACACTAACGTTAGACTATAGGAGATCGAACCTGCAACCTCTCACTTTTTAAGACGAAATACAACTAGTTGAACTACACCTATGTAAATGATGATTTAGATTTCAGAAGCACAAATTCAGATGTGGGCCTACTATTGTGCTAGCAATAGCATCACGGGGATTTATGATCATCGTTACTCTAATCTATTAAGCTCATCAAGTTTCGAAGGTACCATGATTTTTAAAGAAGTGATGAAAATAATATAATTATGATCATCATTAATCATTGTTATTTATCTAGAGTTAAATTAGATTACCTAGATAACTCGCACTTCAAAATAATCCTACAAACATAGTTAAATACTATAAATATTATCTATTAATAATATAACTACAAAATAGATTTTGCAAATAGAACTATTAAAGTCAAAAGGCTTATGCAAATAGATTTTTCTCTTCTATTTTTTCTAAAAATCATCATCTTTATCGATCAATATATCGGATATCCAGCATCATATTGGTTTGACCCACTAATAAATTGGTCTGGTAAACAAGTCCATGCAATGATTTTATTAATATTTAGTTTAAAATTAAAAAAAGCTAGATTCAAAAGCACTCTGAATGGAGGCAACTTAACTGTGTTGCATGACCTTACCGACAAAGTTCAGTAAAGTCAACTTAACACAGCCGTGTCAAGTTTTATTCATTTTAAATAAGATATTCTCTGCGCACTGAGTTGAATGGTATTACGTTATAGTTCAATATTTTCTAAAATTTCAATTTTTAATTTATATTAATAAATTTGAGCTGGATTAAATCAGATTACATATAAACTCAAATAATTAACTAGATAATTAAGTATGCACACATTATATTAATATATTTTAAACAAAGAAGTATAAAAATACCTTTCATCATAAAATATAATCACTGTAATGAGTTAATTTTAAAAAATTGTCAGATAATAATAAAAATAAAGAGTTTATATAAATATATATCATTTAGATAATTCAAACAAACTAAATTATACATAATATAACTCAAATTTAATCAATTAAAAACAAGTCAAAATTTTCATTTACAACACAAAAATTAGATTGTAAATAAATTGAGTGAACCCACTTATCAATAAAATAAAAACAAAAGGAAATAAAAAAAACAAAAAAAAAGGAGGAAAATAGGTAATGTTCTCCACATTTTGTGTGAAATAAATAAATAATTGTGGATGTGATGAAGACGTGCTTTCTGGTGTTGTTTTCACAAGAGTCGTGACCTGGCCTTTGTCCTTTTCCGTCTTTTTCCTGCTCTCCACTCTCCACCACCCAACATTCATATTGTGACGGTGAAGAGACCTTTGGCCATCTCCACACAAATGTCTGTGTAAATCACATGCTATGTCACTCCACCAATCCATTCATGTGTAAAGTTGTCACCCAATTATTAAAATCCTACTTAATAATTATAAGAGAATGGAGAATTAGTCATTTAATGTGTTTATCGTAAATAAAATAAATTCATCTTAATTACTTTGATCAGTTGATTAACTATAGTTTTTTTATGACCTAGGTGTAGAGACTTCTTAGAATATCTCATTAATCCTTAAAGTATGTACAAGTCTCCCTACTCAATAATGTACTCACACATACCGAGTAACTCCAAGGAGAGTGATTCTTTTGAGTGGAGTAGATATTGAACTTAGAGTTCTTATTTCATAAGATAGGTTCGTGACTATCACTCCAATATTTTTAAGTTAATTAATTACATATTTGTATCCTGTGAGGAAGTCTTACTAAATATAATTTTAAAAGTTATAAACATTTAATATTTTTAAATTATTTAAACTTTATCCAACAACTATAGTACAATAGGATGAGATCAAACTAGATCCATACCCAAGTTTGGGATATAATGAATGTGTCACCGTCGAGAAAAAGTAAGTACAAGTATGAAAATAAGTCGATCGTTTAACAAAAAGTGTAATATAAAAAAAAGTTTCAGAGAAGTTTCTCTCTGTACAGGCACCCTTTTCTATTCACACGTATAAGAATAAAATGACTTAAAAATGTACAAAGTAGTAGAGCATTTGATCCTTGCACTGGAAATTTGTTTAATTTTAAATTTTATGAGACTTTTTTTCTTTTTTTTAAACTGTAGATAATTATTATATTTCTTCTATTCTAATTTAGTTGTCTCATATGTATTTTGAAACTGTTCTAAAATAGTTGTCTCATATATATTTAGGAAAAAATTATAGGATGTTGGAAAGAAATTTATAAAATTTTTGAAAATCTTTCTTTAAAAAATTTTAAATTTTAAAATAAAACAACTAAAATAGAAGAGAAAAAGTAAATAAAATATAATACGAGCTCAATAGGATGAATCAGAAGACCTCACTGAGGATACCTTTCCCTGTCTTTAACATTGTTGGGAGCAACTTCAGTAGGTCGACTGGTTGAGGACTTGGGCCTCTTTTCACAATTCTAACTGGTGGCAGGTGGGCCCGACCAGGCTACAAGGTTCTGATCCAGCACTTTTTTTTTTTTTATGACTGAATTTTGTAAGGGTATTTAAGAGAATCTTATAATTCTCAGAATATATATAAATCTCTTGTCCATACATTAAGTAAAATTACAGTAAATGACAATTTGAACGGGATCATCTTTGAGACGAGTTTTAGATCAACACATCAACCCTTTAAGGTTGGGTTTGATCCCGCTTAAGAATTGGAAAATCAATTTTGATGCCTATGTATGTATTCTTCTCCCTTTAAATACAACTGATAATATATTTCGATCATAGATTATTAAAATACAAATATCTAAGAATTTTATGTAATAAAAAGTGGAGCTCATGAAAATTTAGAGTTACCCTATCATATAAGCCATCCTTAATGCCTATTTTTCATAATTCTTGTTTTCATTATTCTTGCGCATGATTTTAAAAACCACAATAAACTAATCCAAAAATATTGGAGTGATGGTTAAGAAGCAGAAGCTCTGAATTTGATTCTCATTTCATCTTAAAGGGCGACCCTCTATAAAATTATCTGGTTGTGTGGATAGGGAAGCTTGTACACCTTAATCATAAAAAGAAAAACCCACACTGTAATACGAGAGTGTTGGACTTAACCAAACTAGGCACAAACATTTTGAAGTTTATTTTAAAAAGGAGAACTAACTTTTTGCATGAATTACTTTGAGATCATTTGATTTGAGAGGGATTTTAATTAAAATATAGAATAAAGTATTTTCTGATATTATGAAAAAGTTATTTACAGTGATTTTAGTCAAAAAGTTATTTCTTTTTCTAATCTGGACAGTTAATTTAATTTTAAAATTATTATTTTTAAATGAAAAGTGAGACATGTTAACAATGCACATATAATAACTAAACGGGCCAAAAAATTCAACGCGCTTTCATGAGCTTCTTGCAAAAGTCTAAGACCGACAAACCCATCCCTATGGGTTGGCATATATGTTCAAACCCAATTGTTTACAATGGATTCAGGTGAATTTCGAGAAAAGGAACAACCCTAGTTATAAGCAATAAATTAATATTTTAGTTAACAATACATTAAGAAATTATTTTAAACCTTTTATGATAATTGGCACTTTGATTAAAATAGATAATGTAGTCTTTTAAAATACATAAATGAATAAAATATCATCTTATTTTGAAGTCCAAAATTACCTAACGAAAGGCCAAAAAAATATTGAATAAGACAATTTGGTTGACTATTCAAACTAGAAACTCTAATTCATTGACATAATTATTAATTTAAATTTAAACGAAAATCATGTTCAATCAGCACTGTATAAGTTTTATTTAACTATTTAAACAGTAAAATTAAAATAAAACTAACACAATTCAAATTAAACATTAATTGTGGTATAACTTAGTAGAACTTGCTCGTTTCTCTTCTCCTTCTTGTTACTGCAACACGTTCAAGATAGTAGGAGACTCAACTCTCTCTGGTTCAAGAAAGTAGGAGACTCTCTTCTTTCTATTTCGGATGACTTTTCTTTCGATGGAAGATGTAGAAAACTAGAAATTATAAGAATATTAACTTCGTAACATTTAAGTCCATTTAATTATATTGACAATCTAATTTAAAATAACGAGTTATTTTACAAAGTTATAATGATTGGATCAAAAAGTTATAATGAAATCTTCTCTCTCTTATTCAACCATATAAACACATCTCATAATAAGTTGAAAATTAATATATTAGTCTCCCTAAAGTTACCCCCACTTTAATCCGTTTGAGCCTCCATAGATTAACTTTGGTGTGCCTTACGAGTAGTGAAATTATCTGTGAAGATTTTAGTAGCACTGTGTCTGAATTTTCCACACGTTAATCTAAAAAAATAATAATTACTCCTACTTATTTTTTATAAACCGTAGTTGTCTTTGCTCCTTACAATCATCCAATCAAGAAGATATTAAATCAGCCCACATCCAAATTGGTGCTCATTATATTGAAACGACATATCATCTGAATTGGATGGAAATTTGGCACCACACTTGATTAAAAGCCCAAGATGGAATACTTCCTCTAAAATAGGGAAAGCTAAATTGATTATATGATGGTTTTTGCCCCCTTTTTTTTCCATCTAAAGTGGGTCCCTAGATTTGGATGGATTGGATATCGTTGACGTCCATCAATGCTGTGAGCAGTACCACCACAAATTGCAAGGCTCCCTTCAGACCTTGCCGACAATATGTGTGTGACAGAGAGAGAGAGAGAGCATGTCTCTCTCCATCTGCATTCATTTAATTGTCAATGGGGGTCAAAATATGATTAATAAGATATGTATCAGTCAATACATATCATTTTCTAACTCTTTAATATATTTTGATAGATGTGTATATGGCCGATTTTTTCTAACTCTTTAATATATTTTGATAGATATGTATATGGCCGATTTGACCACATGCCGCGGATACTAGTCAAAGGTATTGCTAAAACAATGCATACTAGTTGATATATGGCGGATACAATTTATTTTTTATTAAAAAATACTTTTGAGTTGATATAGTCGCATATTGCTGATATATCATTGATACGATATATATGACTGATATAACGATATTTAACTGTATCAATTCTAGACTGCATCCCGTTATTCTTTTGATTTTGGCTGAAATCAAAAGGCCTAAGTTTTAAAGCTACTGGATTTAAATTTAACCATCAACATTCAAGCAAGATTAATATTTCCTCTGACTTATTTTAGTTGTCTCATTTTAAAATTTTGAATTTTAAAGAAAACTATCAAAAGGCTTATAAACTTCTCTCAAATATCCTTTTAAGCCCTTCCAAAATACATATAAGACAATTAAATTGAGACAGAGAGAGTATGATGTTTTGTTTGGATTGGAATGACAAAAATTCTAAGACAATCATAGAACAATGACACTGGCCTTTGTATTTCAGGACGGGTAACAGCATGTTTTATCTAAAGAGTTTTCTCCCCATGACTCTCTTCATTGTTTGATCAAGTTTTAAGAAAAAATTGTCACATCAAGAGACATGCTAACTCGACCCGTCTCAGCCAATTAGGTGTCAACTGAATAATAAAAAAAAACCATAATTACATATTAAGATGATGAAAGTTTAATAACGTTAGAGAGGCCACTAAATTCCATCTATTTGAAGTTAGCTTTAAGAGTTACTTTTTTTTATTCTATTATATAAAAAATCATATCCTCCGTTATCAAGGGTGAGTATATTTCTTTTTAAATAATAGTCATTTTTTTGGAAATTTTTACCCTTGAAAGTCAAGATTTCGATACATTCTAAAACTTTGAAAAATGTCTAAAAATTTTATAAAAAGGGAAATCAACATGAGAAAATAACTAATATGAACTTCATGCTCTCAATTATCCCTGGTGACATGTATCTTTTATTACAATTCATAATTTTTTTATTGTAAGAATTTATGGATTTCATAAAAATGTCGAAATATTAGAAAAATTACAAAAACATTCTAAAACTCTATCAATTGCATTAAGGGCTCTTCAATTAATTGTAGAAACATTTGCATATCATTTCATTCTTTTTTTGGACAAGAAACTTGAAATAGAAAGTAACTTAAAAAACACAGGTTTTATCAAAATTTAAAAGGAAAATTTGAAAAAACACACAAACACCCTTCAAACTATGTGAATGATAATTAACACATCTCCATTGAATTTCATAAGCACCAAATATTATTTCAATAAATTAGTTTCACAAAAAAAAAAACCCCAAAATTTTTTTTGAGCAGTCATAAAGAGAGAAAAAAATACAATGATAAAATGAGGGTCTAAAAGGGATAGACCCACAGAAAAACAAAAAGAAAGACAGAATACCAAAAAAATACAAGAAAAATATAAGCAAATAGAATCACTGTAATAAAAAAACTCCATCCCAAAGGTTATCAACTCCTAATTTTGCGAAATAATCCGCCACCCCATTGGCCGATCTTCCAACCTTAGAAAAGGATACTTCCATTCCTTTAACCAAGTCTCTTACCTCCCTAACCACACTTGACAATCTCCAAGGTGGGCGCCGTAAACCCGATGTCCATTTGAAAGCATTTGCTGAATCCCCTTCAATAACCAGATGACTTGACAAAAAATCTTCCAAATGACTAAAGCTCTCCTGATACTAAGAATTTCTGCTTCATTAGATTCCTTCAACCCTACCGACTCAGAGAACATTATGGTTGACACTCCCCTGTGATTTTAAGCACTCCTCCGATCCCCGCTGGACCCTGTTTTCCTCTTGATGATCCATCAATATTAAACTTCCAAGTTCCTAGATGGGGAGGCTCTCATTTGTCCTGTTTCCTAACTTTCCAATTCTGAAACCTCATGCAACCCTCCCAAGAAACCAAAAGGTCATTGATTTTAAGCCCTTTGAAAAGCAGATCAACTACCAACTAAGAAAACCAAAGCCACTTAGCTCTATGAAAAAGGTCGGAAACAGTGGACGAAATACCCTCAAAAATTCCTTTCCTTCCATAAAGACCAAACAATCACTGCTGGTAGGGATTGCCACGCACATTTCAATCTAGGTTTCAGCATGGAATGTTCCAAGCTCCTAATAACTGAGATAAGGAGTTTGAAAAACCCAAGGAATCCCCAAGAATTTAATGAAGTTCACCCAAAGACCTTTGGCCAAACCACAATTAAGAAACAAGTGATTAACATCTTCCATAGAAGATTCACATAGAACGCAATTTAGAACACCATCACCCCTAAGTAGGCCTCTCCGATTCAATTCTACCCTAGTCAGGATCTTCTCCTTAAGGGTACACCAAAGAAAAATCTGTACCCTCGGTGCAATTGTACTCTCCCAAATTGATTTCGAGATCTTCTCATCATTAAGTAACTGACATTGAGCCAATTGAGTCAAGGCCTTCACTGACAACATACTAGAGGAGTCAGCTGACCAAATTGTTTCATCATCCTCCGACGGTGAGAAAGGAAATCCTTCCAAAAGTGACATGAGCTCGGAGCGACTCTCCTCTTCAAAAGACCTTAAACTTCTACGAAATTCCACTTGCCAATCAACCACCCCATTGTTCCATCTAACCATATCTTGAACCAAAGCATTTGCATTCCTCGATATTCTAAAAAGTCTTGGAAACAAGCTTTAAAGGCCTCTCTCCTAACCATAAATCTTTCCAAAACAATGTTTTATTACCTTTTCCAACCAAGAATCTGATGTTTTGTCTAAAAAGATTACCCACCACACCCTCACCGAACCCAATCTCCAAGCTCTAACAACCGAGGAACCTAGACTTTCTATTTTCTCATCAAGAAACCATTCACCAGCTCTACAACCCCATATCTAGCTGATAAGACCCTAACCCAAAGAGCATCCTTCTCCCTACCAAACCTCTAAGCCCATTTACAGAGCAAAGCTTGATTCTTAAGATTTATAGGCACTAGACCCAACCCCCCCTTGATTTTGGGTTTCACAGCTTCAGACCAAGCCACTAAATGAACTTTCCTCTTTGCCTCCTTACTTCCCCATAAAAACTTCCGAAATAGCTGCTCAAGTTTACATTCAACACCCTTAGGAAGCAGGAACAATGATAAATAATAAATTGGCAAGTTAAGGAGAACAACTTTGATTAGGGTTACCCTCCACCTGACGATATGAACTTTCTACCCCAATTGACAATCTTTTTTCTACTCTTTCTATAACTGGGTTCAAAACCTCTTAAGCCTGGGGTTCCCACCAACCGGTAAACCAAGATAACTAAAAGGCAATTTTCCAACACCACAACCAATGTTTTGAGCAATTTCCTAAAGACAATCCTCCTCCAAATTTATTCCTATGATAGAACTTTTTCCTAAATTAATCTTGAGACCCGAGATTAATTCAAAACATCGAAGGATAGCTTTAAACCCCAAGAGCTCGTGTCTGGTAGGTTCACAGAAGAACAGTGTGTCGTCGGCAAACTGTAAGTGTGTGATTCTAGGTCCATTGGCTGCCACCTCAAAACCTTTCACAATTCCCAACTCCCTCGCTTTCTTCACCAAATTATCCAAACACTCCCCCACTAAGGTGAAAATGAAGGGAGACAAAGGATCTCCCTGCCTTAACCCTCTATTTGCATGTATTGGGGTAGTAGGGGAACCATTCACTAGAATGGAATAAGATGTGTCTTCTATGAATTTGATATAATTTTAGAGCAAAAACTCAAATTTTTTTTTTTTTTTGAAAATAACTCAAAATGATGATAATTGATGAAAATAACTCAAGTTTACACAAAAAATGAGTAACTTATTTCTAAAACTTTTTAAAATCACACCCACGTGAAATTCAACATAAAGATATAGTCGATACAGAGACAGTATGGCCGCAACACTACGTATCACGAGCTTGTATAGTGATATGTCATAGCTCATATTAATACCTATGTCTTAGACAACTTTCCCTCAAATTTTCATCTATTAGGATCCTCTGAAGATTTCTCTAATATATTTATTTCTAATTCTGTCTTTTAAAATAACCCTTATCCATCTTAAATTACATACTTCTATTTGTAAGGTCTATGTTAGGTCTATGTTGCTTAATTTTAGGAAGGCTATGGCCAAGATGTAAATTGGAGTGAGTTTGAAGTTTCTCCCAAATCTTAAAAAAAATTACATACTTCTATTACAATTACCTTGCGCTTTTGTTTTTCTTCATTATCCAACACTTGACTCCATCAAGCACTGCGGGCCTAATTGTTGTTTTATAGACCTTCCCTTTGTATTACAAGTACAAGTATTGCTGGCCTAATTGTTCACTTCAATAACACCCTGCCCATCGCTAAGGCCAAACGGAGCATTACTCAAGTCAAAGTAGAGGACTTAGAGAGAGAAAATATGTTTCTAGCAGCACTTTGAAAGAGCAGTATTAAGGAAATTGGAATATTAAACCAATAAACCATCAAGAAAATTACAATTTAGAATAAGCAATGTACTACCATCCAGGAACTACAAGCAACAATGTGCTACCAAGAAACCAGCAACAGCAATGTAACATTGCTTCTTTTATGTGATATTAAGACATTGTCATCCTTTATATCTTTTTTTTTCAATAACGTAGGTATTCTCATTCTATATTAGAAGCGAAACTAATCCTATAAATACACAAAACCGTCTACAAACTTTGTATATCACATGAGTCTAATAAAATCAAAGCTGAAAACTCTAATCTATTTCTATAACCTATAATCTTTTATGTTACATTATGTATAACGTATCACGTAAAAAGAGACAAAACCACAAGAGTGGATTACGAGTCCAGATTAGGTTGCCTAATATTGAGTCCACTTTCTATTTCTGACGTAAAGATTGAAAATTTGGAGTAAAACCAAAATATTCCATCGACTTGTACATTGTTTTTTATCCTATACTGTCATGTCTCACCCAACTTATTTTGAGTTTCCTTAATTCAAAAGTTATATAATCATTTTTTAATATATTAAAAAAAGACTTTAAAGTGCCTCTCTTTTTATTTATATTCCATATTTTTAACATTTGAGCCATCAAAGCCATTTTATTTTGTACACAAGGACGTAAAACAATAGAAATATTATTTTCAACAATGTTAAGAAGCCACGCAATGGTTTTCACCTGGGCAACCACCACCTAGGGCCAGCAAATCCATCTGGGCTCAGACCCTAATACACAGGGATGGGTGCAATGGAAAATTATCTGGATGGTGTTATACATATAAAATCAAGTCCATTTCATTTGAAAAGTGATAGACTTTTAAAGATTCAAAAAAAAAAAAAAATTTAAAGAATAGGATCAAGTTAGGTATATGTGTACGGAAGCAGTGTTTGTGGGGCCCAGTATTTTTTTCCATGGATCACAAAGCTCGAGAAAATTAGTACACCCCAATTTTTTTTATGATGACCGAAGGTGTCCTAACGTCTCACTCGTTCAAGTAATGGGGAGTAACTCCACATAGAGTGGTTGAAGAGATTGAACGTGACTCGAACTCAAACAAGCGTCTTGAGTCTTGACCCAGGCCGATCGATCCAGTTAGTACGCACCAATTTGCTTTTTTTATTTTTAATTTGCCAATCTTTTTTCTAAAAAATAAAGCCAAAATAAATAAAACTCCTAAATATTCCAATATACAAGCAAAATAAAATAATTATCAAAATGAAATAGATAACAATTGTCCATGACAATTTTTTTTTAAAAAGGTCAAAATAGTCAATCTCATTTTTCTCTTTCATTTTTAATTCTGAGGTGTATTAGCTGAAACACCTTGTCTACATTTTTATGGACCATATCAGGCTACATTTTTATCAATTAGGCATAACAAAAACAATCTAAGTTATGATTATGGATACTAGATCTAAACCACACAAAATGAGTGGGCCATTATGAAACGACTGATCGATCTAAAACAAGTTTTTGAAAAGTGCCTTTAACCAACCCAGCCCATAATGGCATTTGTTGTTAATTTCTTATTTGACCAGACAAACCAATCCAGGTTCTACTGTTTTAACACAACCTGTGCATCTAGCCTGCAATAGCAACAAATATACCATGGTTTCACCTTTGTCATAAACTACAACTATCTATTCACCATAGAAGTAAACTATATAAGAACATTTTCACCAGGAATTTTTTACCATTAAAAGTAAACTGTAAGGGAAAAATGCCAACTTATATTATTCAATTTCAATTTCACAAAATTTTTTCCAACACTGAACATTGATGATATGTTTATGGCTAATTTATTTTAAATGATTTTAACACTTCTGCCTTAATGGACCTCACTACCTTCATATAATGTTACATGTAGGAAGACGCTAAAAATTTGAATGAACTAAAAGATGGTATGAAGATGAAACAGAAACCTAGTTACTCCGCTGCCTTGGTGGCCTTGTATGTGTTAACCAGTTGCATTTGTACATCCTGAGAAACTGGTAAATGTTCTTTGTATTCCATGGTAAATTCGCCTTTTCCCTGCCAAACAAGAATCATAATCAACACCAAAGCAAAATATATACAAGGGTTTTATCTATTTATTCGATGATTGTTTTGAAACGTAGGAAAGAACTTGATTTGTCTCCCATGCAAATACTTCATAGGCTTAAAAAGCTGTAAAGACTACAGCAGATGTAACAAGTATGAGGAAGGACGAGATGTGTAATTAACCATCACCTGTGTCATTGAACGAAGGGCAGTGGAGTATCCAAACATGTTGTTCAAAGGAACCTGACGCCCACAAAAAGTAATTTCATGAGACCATGTCCATATCACTGATGCAAGGGAATCCAAAAATAGCAGCAAATAATATGTTGTAGCTATCAGAATAATTACAAGGAAAATAAAAAAGAACACAAAAATAATTGATTTCTATATATACACCAATTTATTGCTTAGAGACAGACAAATAACAAAATGATACACAGTTGCACACAAAGACACTAAGCATTTAGACCCCTGTGAAATGTACAGGATTGTAAAATAAAAAATAAATGTGATGTAAAATTTACATTAGGACAAAAATGTTGAAAATATGGTAAATAATATTCAAGAGTTAACTGATAGATATCAATAGTTGTAATTGATTATTCTTTTGTTCTTTGTCGCCGTAAATGGCTCCTTCTAATCTATATATTCATGTGTACCTCTCGTTCTTTAATACGGGAAATGCATACAAAGAATTAGTCTCTCAGTTTTTGTCTCTTCTTTTCAGTGGTTTCTTCCCTCTTTACATTTTTCTTATCAACATGGTATTAGTTTGATTTCTCCGCCGCAACATTTTTTTTTTACAGCGTCTCATCATTCCAAAAGATCCCTTCTCGAGTTTTTTTCCTGCAATTTTTTTTGTTGTGCGGGGGGGGGGGGGGGGGGGGGGGGATGTGTCTATTTGTGCCCCCTTCTATCCGGAGGCTTTCTTTGGATTTGAACCTCAAATCCCACAAATCTAATGTCGGTTTTTGCCTTGCATCAAATTTGTACAACGCAATTTTGGGATTGAATGCTTGTGGCACCCTTCAAACCGATTTGGTTTTGATAAAAACAGGACCAAAACAAAACAAAACAAAAAAAACCTAGTTCTGCATAAGTTCCAATTTCGTTCCAGGAGGTGGAACACCATTCTGCCCTCTGAAAGATCTGTTTCACTGGAGCTCTGATCCTGATGACACTTTGACACTATCTTCGCCCCTATCCCTACTGTCTTCGCCTACGGTTGACATAGGGTTTAGGTCGGAGGTTGGGTCCTTTTTATTGGTTTTCATTTCGTTCTCAGTAGGCGGCACTTACCTCAGTTTCCTGCAAGTTTGGCTTCTATCTGCTCCACCAGAGATCGGATCTTGTTGCAACCTTACCCTTGTGATCTCCCCTAGCCCACCCTCTCTCCATCTGGTTGACCAAGGGTTTTGGTCAATGGTGGGGCCATTTGCAGTTTTTTTTTCTAAAACTGCTGTAGGACGTCAACAAGGTCCCTTTTTGCATTTTCTACTTCAATCGAGCTTGTATTGTTGTCTTTTCATCCAACCAGCATAGCGGTGGTCTCCCTTGGATTGATCCGGGTTTCGGATTGTGTGGGGCCCACCGTTGGCTCTCCTTTCTTGCTACCTTTGGGATGTCCGGTTATCCTTCGTTCTCAACTTTTGCTTAGATTTGGAAGATTCGCTCTCGGATTCACCAACATCCACCTGCCGTCTCAGGTCTTGTTTATTTCAGTTTTTGCAACTGCCGTCTCAGGTCTTGTTTATTTTAGATTTATTTTTTTTGCACGATGGCATCTTCTAATTCTTCACCTAGCCATTTCAAAAAAAAAAAATCTTCACCAGATGGATCGTATCTCTTCTAATTCTCATCATATTGGAAATATTACCACTTTCCAATGGTATCATTCGGAAAAAATGTTCCTTGATGCCAAGTAGAAATCTAATTACATTGATGGTACTACTACAGAACCTGCTAAAGATAGTCCCACATATAGGGAATGGAAAGCCAACAATTCCTTGGTTCAATCAGGGCTCCTACACTCTATGGACGAGCATGTTCACAGCCTAGTATTTATGAGCTCTATCACGAGGCTGCTCATCTTCGACAGGGAGAGATGTCTCTTATTCAGTATTATTCCAAAATCTGGAGTTGCTGGCTAGAACTTGATTAGTTGGAGACCATCAAATTTGAGCATCCTGCAGAAAATTTATTACACAGGCAATATGTTGAGAAACGACGGACATTTGATTTACTGGCAGGACTTCATCTCAATTTTGAGCCTATTCAAGCCCAGATTTTGAGCAAATGACCTCTTCCACGCCTGAATGAGGTCTGTTCTACATTACTTTGGGATGAAAGGCGTTGCTTGGTTATGTCCTCTACTTCTGTGTTTGCTGACCGATCCGCTCTTGCCTCTACGAGGCCTTCCTCTCTCAAAGGGAAGGAACTGGTGAGTGATATCTGGCGGGAAAACAAAGAGCAAAAGAAAAAGGTACCCGATTTTGCACGTACTGCAAGATGAATAGTCACTATGTGGATTCATGCTATAAGCTACATGGTAGACCTTCCCCTAAGCAGGCTAATCACACCGATACCTCTTCCGCTGCCGCTGATAATAACACCATTCGTGTGTCCAAACAAAAGTATACTTCCTTACAACAACAGTTGAAGCATTTTCAATCCTCTAGGGTCTCTCATGTTGTCACAGAGCAATCAGGTACAGTGGCCAGCTCACCATGCTTCTACACATTTCCTGGATTATCGATTTTGGAGTTACCAATTATATAGCTGGTATGTCTTCGATCCTCAAGTTGACAACCAATCTGAAGCATGTTCGACCTCCTCTTCTCAGGATGTGTGGCTTTGCACTAGCTTTTAAGGCACCCATCTGATCATGTTTTGAAGCACCTAATTCCTTTTTTGTCATTTAATAAGTTTGAGCAAAAAAGTTGCCAATATGGAAAAAATATCATAGACCTGTATTTCCTTCGTCACTTAATAAACGTAATTCAACTTTTTGTTCTCTTATTCATTTTGATGTTTGGATGTCTCATCATGTTTCACATACTGGTTTTCGTTATTTTGTTATGTTCATTGATGATTATTCTCGTATAACTTGGACGTACATGATGAAACATAGATCTAAGATTTTTTATCACTTCCGCACATTTGAATGTTATATTAAAATTTTGCAAAGTAATAATAAGGGGAATATTTGTCACATTCTTTTTTGCAATTTTAGCAAAACCATGGTATTGAATCTCAACTCTCTTGCCCTTACAAAATGATGTTGCTGAAAGAAAAAAACCTTATCTTCTTCAGGTAGCCCGTTCATTACTATTTACTATGCATGTACCCAAGTCCTATTGGCCGGAAGTTTTTTCAACTTCATGTTATCTTGTTAATTGCATGTCACCACAAGTATTACAAAACAAATCACCTATTGATATTGTGTCTTTGTATAAACAGGTTCCCACCCATTCCGTTGAATGTCTTTCGATGTGTTTGTTTTGTTCATTTGTTTTCTAGTGATAAACTATCTCCCCTTCTATGAAATGATTATTTTTGGGATATTTATCATTCCATAAAGGATATAAGTGTCTTGATCCTATCAAAGGATATAAGTGTCTTGATCCTATCACTGGTGAGACACGTCACCATGGACAATACCTTTTTTAATGTGTTCCCATTTTGATCATCCGAAATCTGATTTTTCACCTCCATCATTAGTTCATCCTCTTCTCACAACAGATGTTGATACTTCCACCAATTTCAAGCCTACTATTGTATATCAACGAAGGAAGCATAAGCCCACAGCTCAACATGACACCACACAACCATTCACCAGTGGCTCAGATCCTTCTCCTACTGAACCTGGACCTCATATTGCACTCTGCGAAGGTAAACGTGCATGTACTGACCATCCCATTGATTGTTTTGTATCCTATCATTCTGTTTTACCATCATACCGCAACTTCCTCGCTGCTCTTGACAACACAGAGATTCCAAAGAGGATCGATATAGCTCTTTGATACCCCACATGGAAGAATAATTGACAGCAGTGGAAAAAAAAAATTATACATGAGAGATAGTTTATCATCCTCCAGAAAAGACTCATGCTGGTTGCAAAATGGGTTTTTACTCTCAAGCACAATCCCGATGGTTCCATTGCTCGATATGAAACCAGATTAGTTGCAAAAGGCTTCACACAGACATATGGGATTGATTATCAAGAGACATTTTCTCCTACGGCCAAAATCACATCAGTTTGGGTCTTGATATCCATTGCTACCACATATCAATCGCCTCTTCAACAGTTGAATGTCAAAAAATGTCTTTCTTCATGGTGATTTAAAGGAAGTATACATGCTTTCACCTCCTAGGTTTGTGAAACAAGGGGGAGCAAGGATTGGTCTGCAAACTCAAAAAGGCTATCTATGGTCTCAACTCTCAAGCAATCTCCACGGGTATGGTTTGATAAATTCAGTAATGCTTTATTGCAGTATGGGTTTTCTCAGTGTCAGGCAAATCACTCTATGTTTGTCTAACGTGTCAACTCTGTAGTGATGCTTCTTGTTGTTTATGCCAATGACATTGTTCTTAGTGGAAATGATCCTCCAGCTATTGCTGCATTTAAAGATTATTTACTGCGTTGATTTGATAATAAAAATCTGGGGTCACTCCGTTATTTTCTAGGGATTGAGGTTGCTCGTTCTTCATAAGGGTTTTCTCTTTCTCAAAAGAAAATATGCTTTAGACCTCTTACAGGATGCAGGATATTCTAGATCTAAGCCCACAAATACTCCTCTAGATGTCAATACTACATTGCCCGCTTTAGATGGAACTCTACTCGATGAACCCATTTTTTATCAGAGTAGTGGGGAAACTTATTTATCTCACCATCACTTGGCTAGATTTATCCTATGCTTCGTATGATGCCCATCTTCAAGCTATTTTTCAAATCATTCGTTATCTTAAGGCTCATCCTGGAAAAGGATTATTCTATACACATCAATCAGATACTGATTGAGCTGGCTCTCTAGACGACTGACGCTCGACCACAGGATATTGTGTTTTTCAGGGATCTCATCTGGTCTCTTGGCAAAGCAAGAAACAAAATGTTGTTGCTCAATCTAGTGCAGAGGCAGAATATCTTGCCATGGCCAATACTGCCTCTGAGTTACTTTGGTTTCGACAACTTTTCACCGAGTTAGGATTTGCCTCCTCTGAACCATTACTGATGTTCTGTGATAATCAGATCGCCATCAACATTGCATCCATCCCTATGTTTCATGAATGAACAAAGCATATTGAGGTTGATTGTCACTTTCTTCATCATCATATCTCAGCAAGACAGATCCTCACTCCTTACCTGCAATCAGGATCAACTTGCTAACATGCTCGAAAAGGTAATTTCCCAATCACAACTTGATAATGTTTTAGGCAAGTTAGACTTCATCAATATCTTCGCACTAGCTTGAGGGGGAGTGTTGTAAATAAGTAAATATGGTAAATAATATTCAAGAATTGACCGACTGATTGTACGAGTTGACCGACAAATATCAATGGTTGTAATTGATTTGTGATTTGATTATTCTTTCTTTTTTTGTTGTCTTGATTGGCTCCTTATAATTTATATATTCATGTGTACTCTCTTTCTTTAATACGAGAAATACATACAAAGAATTAATCTCTCTCAGTTTCCATCCCTTCTTTTCATTATTTTCTTCCCTCTTTACATCTTTCCTATCAACAAAAAATACACATGACTGACTAAAAATATAAATTTATTTTATCCCATTGAAAATTGTTGAAGATTAAATCCGCACAAGTGTAGGTCAATTGGTTAAACTTTTAGAAATAGACTAGAGGTCTTGGCTTCCACTCTCCTAGAGTTACTTAATACATGAGGCTTATAGGTGGTTTCGTGTCTCCATGTGAATAGTCACCTCCAATGAGGGGTGAAGATACTCATGATATAAAAAAATGTTGAGAAATAAAAAATATTTGACTAAAATAACCATGCGAAAGGATTGAGAGAAAAAAAAAACACCTTTCTAGATGTTTAGAACCTTAAAATATAGTATTAAAAGTACAAAAAGAATTATATAACAAATAAACGGAAGGTCTGGTACCAAGATTATCTCCTTTATAAAATTGATGCAATCAATCATTAGACGAGTGAATAGGAGGAAAAGGAAATAAGAAAATCAAAAGTCATTAACTTTTTTATCAGAACCACAGTGTGTCAATACTTTAATATCTAAAGTAATTACCTTTTTTTAAAAGAACCATAGAGTGTCAATACTTTAATGACTAAAGTAAAACTGGATTAATTGAAAATTGATACCTTTCAAAAAAAAATTAATTGAAAATCCATACCTTACAAAAAAAAATGCTAAGAATTTTCCCAACTAAGGTTAAAAAATTAAAAACTAAAATAGTATAATATAATGGCCAATGAAAGAGTGTTAAAAGACAAAATGGCTCAAATAATCGGTGTTGTCAAAACCGTACGAGTCACGAGTCAACTCGTACATTCAACTCGACTCGGAAGCCTAGCGATTCAAATCGTGTTTTGCCCAAAATCGTGCGATTTGTGAGTTGACTTGCAAATCATGCCAGTCAACCACATGAATCATAGAATTGTCTGAGATGTTCGAAGAAGGAAAACATGACGCAAAGACAAGAGTATACCTGGTTACTTCCTCAACTTTCTTCTTCTTCGTTTCCGCCCTAGGAGCTTTCAACTTCTCTCTTTCTTTTGTTTTGTTTTTTGTCGCGACACGAGCAATACTTTACTCTTTCAATTTCTTTTGTTTGAATCCTCTTTTTGTTTTTGTTCGACAGTCCCCACACGAGGACACGATCCTCTATTTTACTTTCTTTCTTTCAACAATCCTCGCACAAGGGTTGTCTCGTGAGGAAGCCCTTTTAACTTGAATTTCGAGAGTCCTTGTGTGAGCGAAGACGCTCTTTCGAGAATCCTCGTGAGCAGGCCCTTTATTTTTTAAGACACTGTTTTTATATTTTTAAATTTTTACCATCGCTTTTACGTTTTGGTTGAAAAACATCTTTTATTTTATTTTCAATCTTTCGAATCTATTTTTTAAAAAAAAAAATCTAAAAAAAATATTTATTTTTAATTATTTGATGAATGATAATAACATTTATTTAAATGTCTTTGATTCAATTGTTGATTTTTTAAATTTACCAGTACCTAATATTTAGATTTTAATATCGTATTAATATATTTCTTTTTTATTGAATTTTTTGGGTTTTGGATAATAAAAATTTATGAATTATGATGTAATTTGGAATGTGAGAATTTGACTTCTAGTTTATTTTGATTCTATTTTGCATTGGTGCATTTTGTCATATACTCATGTTTTTGCATATTTGCTTATATATTATGAAGAATTGAGAAATCATCTTATTATTCTAATTATTCTATGTTATGTACTCATGTTATATATATTTATATTTTATATGATAATTAAAAAAAACATTATGAATCTTACGATTCTACGATTTCATATTCTTGATTCATGATTCACAATTCACATCCTTAGACTAATTTCTGATACGATTCGAGTTTGACAACATTACAAATAATATTAAAAATAATATTGAATTTTAAAAAATCTATGGGAACCCTACCCATTTGTACTTGAAACCTATCCAACAGTTACATACCCTTAGATTACGTAAAAAATATAGAGGTTGGATGAGACATACTAGTGTAAGAGTCCTTATTTTATCAAATCAATTATGTAGAAATGACTAACAACTAAAAATTAGGAAAAATCGTCTAAAATTGGTTAAAAATTAGAAAATCGGGTTGGAGGGTGAAATTTGATGATTTGGAAGGATTTGGACTCTCCTATTGAATAGGGTTTCCTTTTTCTCAAAGAAGAGTGTGCCAAGAGTCAACCCGTCATCACTCTTCAAGCACCCATTCCCTTGTATAAGATATAGGTTTCAATGACTTGTGAATCTTCAAAAAAATTGCAAATTCCAATAACTATTTAAACATGTGGTAACTCAATTTTTTATTGTCAGTTTAGGGAAGCATCCAGCAAACACTAAAACTATTCCTTTTACCCAATAAATATCAGGAGCTTTGACATTCGAGGGTCTACCACAAAATATTGAATTGTTGCACATGGGTGCACAAATCTGGTAAAAATTTCTTATTTTCAGAATTTTTTTCTCTATACATGATAGCTAAATGCTATTAATAGCTACTTAATAGAAGAACAACCAATCAATTTCAAGTAGGCAAAGAGGATCATACTATACATACATGTGCAGTAATCACGGAATCATCTCCATCCTGATCATTTCCAACAATAACCCCTTTTCTCCTATCATTTAGTAAAAGTTAAAGTGCTTCAGTTTCGAACATTTGTTAGAAGATACCAATGAAATGCATTTGAAAAAAAAAAACCCCTCAAAGCACTCACTTGTTGATGTCACCAGTAACAGTACCCTGGAATTCAGTTGGTACTTTTAACTCCACCACCATTGTAGGTTCCAATATGACGGGCTTTGCTGGTGCATAGCACTGTTCCATGAAGAGGATGTTAAAATTAGAAGATTTAGTGGGTTCCCAACATTAACTCTATAGAAGTATGGTGTATCTGCAAGTTGAGAGATTTTGCAGCAATTACTGAAAGAGTAACCATATGCTCCTAATCTCCTGATTCTTCAGTACGCATGTTGTCCATTCATGGGTCAGATCCGATGTAAGCAGATCTCATAATCAACTCATCCAGTTTGTTGACCTGGAGAAAGACTGAGTAGATGACCAGGATTTTCAACATATAGTTTGGGAATATCCTTTACCCTGGGGCCCATTAGATCATACCAAGGGCTTCACTTGCACAAAATGTGCACACAAGAATTCTATAACAAGAAAGTATGCACTATCCATCACAGTTTACAAGAAACACTATGCGAAAGTGGACGAACCTGTCTAAATGCATATATTGCTGCTAGTTTAAAAGCAAGTTCACTGGAATCCACAGCATGAGATGCACCATCCGTCAAAACAATACGAATATTTTCAACAGGATGTCCTATTAATGACCCTCTGCAGGAACAGTGGAACATGAGGATCAAGAATATACAACAGCAAATAAATGTGTCCAACACCATCTATAAGAAACTACAATGTTGGTATATCCTCTTTTTTAGAATGACCAAGAAACTATTGTATCAATTGTGAGGATTAAGAACATACAAGAGCAATAAATGTGCCTGAAACCCTCTAGAGGAAACTCCTATCCCCCTTTTTTCCTTTTGCATGACAAAGAAACTAATAAATCACTTACGAATTGCATGCTTCTTTAAAGCCCTTCTCAATTGCCGGTAGAAGTTTGAAGGTATAGCCTGCCCTATAATCAGGTTCTCAAATTCAAACTTCGTAGATGATGCCATTGGAAGTGGCTCAATATATCTGTTGAAAAAAAAGAAAACAAAATAAATTCACAAAACAGATTCCAATCACAAGTCGACTCACATTATACGCTATTACCAGCTACATAGTTAACAGAATTTATATCCCAAAACCCAGCCTAAGAGTTCTCCACTTAATTAATGTGTTAAAAAATGGAGGCAGATAAAGCAACTAGCTAATCAGCTAGTTTCACGACATGTATTATACAAAATTATAAACATCTTGCATGCATTCATGTGGAAGAAACCATCAGAGCCATAAAAGCTCGTTGACTGCCAATTGAACAGCAATATGTACTGTTTCATATGTCACTGAACCTTAATGTTGTTCCTGCACTAGCCAATAGAAGAAAAGAAAAAAGATATTCTTAACATGTGTTAAGTTCATAAGTCAGTAATGTAGCATATCCTCCAAATCTATGACAGAAAAAAAGATGGATTACATTTTGCTGTAGAAAATTAAGGCACATCCAACAGAATTTTTATTTTTTTTGAAAATTCACATCCAACAGAATATTATTAACTTATGAGCCAAAAAAATGACATTGTACTCTTATGAATAAGTAAAATTCCATACATGAGGAGGCTTCTTGTATCCATGGGAATAGTCTCACTTCCACGTGGGGTGGGGGATACTCATGCTATTCAAAAACAATAATAAGTAAAATTCCAAATAAGATTCAAAAATCAATACCAATGATTTTACAAACATAATTGCAGAAGGAAGAATAGTTAGAGCATACATCCAAGTACACTAAATAGATTCCAAAACCCAAGTTCTATGTCTATATCATAGTCAGCCACAAACTATACAAAACTATACAAAATGTAAATATATAATAAGGTCTTTAATGTGCATGAAATTCAAATGTGAAATGAATAAATTATATGAATTTCTTAATAAATGTCATAACCATATTAAATCCTAGTTGCAAACAGTGATAAATTTATCTTTTAACATAAAATGGACTACCAGCAAACCTAATAAAGGAACACTTCTTCAAACTATTGTTAAGAAAACAATATGAATAGTAAACTGCAGAACTAGTTGGTAAATATCATGGAAAATCCAATTTGATAAGTTCCATATTTTTTTTCAGAGGTTAAATTAACTTAAGATGACTGGTAAGAGTTTACCTAGAATTTCACCTGAGAGTAAAATGCCATAAAAAAAATGCCCAAAAAATTACTGTACTGAAAGATAATAAGGCTAGGGTTACTTACCCACAGACCCTTCCATATTGACCTTGACCTCCACTTTGCTTCTTATGCAAATAATCAAATTCTGCACGCTGAGTGACAGTCTCCCTGAAGTTAACACGTGGCTTTCCAACAGCTGCATCAACCTTTAACAAGGAACCACCAAATAATATTCATTAACACAAGGGGTAAAGGTCTCCAATTTTGGTACCAACCAACCAAATGAAACACTTCATTGGATAAGGCAGAATGTGTTTGCACCTTATACTCCCTTCGGATTCGCTCACATAAATGTCCAAATGCAGCTCTCCCATCCCAGATATTATTGTCTGTTCATAACATATATATTGTTTGGTTATGAGATGGTTTTTTTTTTGTTAAATATCAGGAAATGTAATTTTATGTCAATGTCAAAGTCTTTCCATGGAAATATATTATCTAAATAGACCTGTCCACTCTCAGCATCCAAACCAACACGAAAAGTTGGATCCTCCCTCTGAAAGCGGTTTAATGCCTTCGAGAACTGCACAGAAAGAGATTGAGCACCACTAAAACCAAAGCTCTAAGTCATATAACAAAATAACAGAGCTACGTACTTGTCCACCAGAATCTTTAGATACTGGTGAAACAGCCAAAGACATCACTGGTTCAGGAACATTCATTGAAGTCATGGTGTATCGAACTGAACCATCGGTGAAGGTATCACCTGATAAAACAAAAAATAAAGGTGATGTTCAGAACACAGAAAAGCAGGAAGGAAGAACCCCATTTCATGCTAGGATGCACGGTAACCATGTACTAATAAGATTTGTTCCCCCCCCGGAAAAAGGAGTATGTTCCTTTCAATGTAATCAAAAACAAACCCATGATCATTGCCAAAAAATTAAATCATTGAAGAAACCACATGTAGAGGCTAGTATTTACTGCCCTAGAAAATCGGCACCAAATCAGTACCAAGTAGCATCAGCTATGCAATTTGTGGATTCTGTAACCATTAAAAGAGATGCAATTTGTGAATGCATCCAAATGCACCCTCAAGAAAGCATTGAACATGGGAGGTTACCTGATGCACAATCTACACCAAATACAGCAACAATTTGCCCAGCATGTGCCTCTTGAATGTCCTGCAGTACACAATATTTTAAAAATAATAATAATGATAGTAAAAAGACTGAAACTAAGAGGGCAAAAGTGATAATGAGCAAACAGGAAGAACAAGGATGGAACCATAAATTTTCTTGTGAGGTGGCCAATGTATATAGACTACAGGGGTTGGTGGTAGTTCCACCCCTTTAGAAGAACTCTGAAACATAAGGGCAATACAAGAGGAAAAACACTGGCTACGCTTAAATGGAAAATCAAAAACATAAATTTGTTCAGAAGATCCATCTGTCTATTGCATTTCAGAAAGAAGGAAAAAGGACACTCAGATAGTGTGCATTCAATTTTTTACCACAATATAAGAGAGGCTCAGCACTTGAACTAAGAAAAATTGGGAAAAAATAAACTAACCTCCATTTCATCTGAATGCATCCGAACCAAGCGAGGAACCTAAATGAAAATGAAGACAACCACAGTAAACATATTGGAGGCAAAAGAAGATTTGAATCCATAAACTCGGGCAGAACTTACAAAAGCTACAATTATCCATTGATCACAAAAGAACCAATGGATGTAAAGCAATGCAATTCAATCTATGATTATGCCTTTTCTTGATAAGAAACTATTTCATCCATGTTTAAACAAGGTCCTGTGCAAGCAGTCAACTTTTGAACGAACATTACATCACATGCTAAAGAAGAAAAGAAAAGAAAAAGTGAATTGATCATAGATTAAATGCAAAAATGTGTACAATCATGAGAATTGACCATGTGAGGAACTAATGATCGATGAGAAATGATGTTTTGACTATATCATTTGCTCAAAAAGTCGAAGTAAAAGAAAATAAACATTCACATTAACCATTACAACAAAATTAGAAAATATCTTACTTTGATCTTCTTGCCAGTGTTTACGTTGATGATAAAGTCACCTTTCCGAATGAGACCTTCATAGATTCTGCAAAAATAAGTAACCAATATTTATCATAATAATTCTTCTGACTGAACGGCATAATTACAACAATTCTATTGAGATATATTTAGCAGTTTCTTTAATTTATCAGTTACTATTATTGTATTTTTTCAATTTAGTCTTTTCCTTAATTGGTGCTTACCAACTTTAGGGTTTTCCTCTTTTCTTTCATATTCGATATTTGTATTCATTTTTTCTCTATAAATATAAATGATAGGGTCTCTCCTTAATTAAGGAAGACAAAACATATTTTCAGTGTGTTATTCTACATTGTATGCAGAACAAGGTTCGATCGTTGGTTATGACTCAGATTAGGCAGAGGGAGGAGCCATACATTCAGTCCACCACCACCTTCTTTTGTTTGCTTCACAAAAAACAAAAAAAAAAAAAGAGGAAAAAAATCTTCCGCTGCTCTCCTCTCTATTTTCTACTGCTGTTGTCTCTCCTTCTCAGCCTGCTTTCGCCGGTGGGACCCTACCAAACCCCTGCCATTTTTGGCAAGGTTATCCATCCAACAACTTGGATCTGCCATATGAGGCCTTTGGCCTGCATTGTTTGGGCCCCCATTTGCCAACGACATTACCATTCAAAAACCCAGTTTTCTAGATTTTTTCCTTCGATCCACAAGGATCCTGCACTTCTGCACCTAGGATCAACACCACCATGGTCGACCCCTGCCTACCTTCCTACGCCCTTGGTTGACCTAGGGTTTTGGTCAACAGTGGAGCCCATTTTACCGTTCTTCATCACTGCTGCCAGGACGCCCCAAAATCCAGTTTTGGGGATATTTCTGCCAAATCTGATGGCTCTTGGTTTGTATCTCCTTCAAACCAACACCTCTATTGTCGCCCTTGCCTTGGTTTCCATCTCACCTAGTGCCCCCCCCCCTCCATCAACGGTGGGCCCCCCTTTTCCATCCTTTCTTGTTGCTGCCTGGGACTTTCATCAGTTTTTTTTGTATGTTTTTTTCTTGAAACGCTTTGTTGTTCTTCACAGAAGACAACCTTCCTCCCCATCTCTCTAGTGTCGCCCATCTTTACCCTTTGGATTCCTCGCGGTGATTCACTCCACATCCCTAGCGGGCGCCCTCAGATCTGTTGCTATTTGGGTTGTTGTTTGTACGGCAGACACTGTTGCAGTTTTTTTCTCCCCAGATCCTCTTATGAATAAATAAACTCCTCACTCCCTTCCTTTTGTTTGCCAAACAATCTCCAATTTGCCTCCAAGATCTGATTCTCTAGCCCTTTGACCTCTCATTTTTAGAGAGTTTTTTTTCCTGCATTTTGTGGGTGGTTCATAGGGAAATCTTTATTTGTTCCCTTAGATTTGTAGTCTTTCTTCATATTTGAACCAATAATCCCACAACTGTACAGTCGTTTTTGGCCCTAAATCACATCTGTATGGCGCGATTTTGAGTTTGAATGGCAGTGGAACCCTGTAAGATCTATTCTTTGGTCTTGTTGATGGAGGCTTACATTTTTATCCGTTTTACTGTTCCTGCCCATATTATTGTTCCTCACCGGACTTCGGCATCTTCTTCGGATTAGTTTCTCTTTGTGGTAGACTTCTGTAGCGGATTCTCAATACTTCCCAGTCTTCTGAAGCATTCCCAGCTTTCTTCCCTTTGCAGCCAGCACTTTCCGGCATCAAATCAGGCCACCGGAACATTTTTTGCCGGTGCCATGCTATTTTTGGGAGAACTACGATGGTGTTGCAATCTTGTTGTTTCAAGAACTAAGTTTCCACTGTTCCTTCTCCAGTACTTATTCCGGTACATGCTGTTGCAGGTCGTTAGTTGGTTCTAGGCTTCGACCAGGCTCGATTTTTGGAGATTCTTGTTGATCTGCATTCGCTCCATCAAATGGCATCACCATTGGATCGTTAAGTTGAATGTGTTCAAACTCAAGTAGGACCCGCTTGAGGTTGTGTTTTTTTTTTTTTTGTGGTAGTGGGGGGGATTGAGATATATTTAGCAGTTTCTTTAATTTATCAGTTACTATTATTGTATTTTTCAATTTAGCTTTTCCTTAATTGGTGCTTACCAATATTGTACTTACCAACTTTACGGTTTTCCTCTTTTATTTAATCTTCCATATTTGTATTCCCATTTCTCTATAAATATAAATGGGTCTCTCCTTGATTAAAGAAGACACACCATATTCTCAGTGTGTTATTCCATCTATTGTTAATAAAGGTTAAGTTACTTCTTCTTTTTCTTTTTTGAAGAGAGACAAATAGAAAATATTTATTAAGACAAAGTAATACAAGAGAAAGGACAATATAAAAGACTTGTATAGAACCAAAGCAAACTACATCAAAACCGATCACACAAAATTAAATGAAACAAACTCGCATCACAATTCCTAACAATAAAAACCCACCCCGTATACTCCACAAAGATTACAACCACTTGGCAAATGGAACATTCCTTTCAACTCCTACTTTCGCCAAAATATCAGCTACACAGTTTGTCGATCTCCTGACATGTCAAAAGTGGATTAATCTGCCTCTAGATAGCCTCCTAATGTCCCTAACAATATGAATCAGACTCCAAGGAGGGTCATTTTTCCCACTAGCCCAAGCTACAGCATTTGTAGCATTCCCCATCAGCAATCAATTTGTCCAACCTTGAACACAAAATAGAATACGTACATTTCTAATACCTAGCAACTAAGCTTGTAATGACCCGACCCGCATTTGCGTGATTTGAGGAGATCTGCAGACCTCTGATTCTGTTGAATGTCGTTTCGTAGCGTAGATCTGAACGTGGGCTTTCCAACGAGCCCAAGTTTGCATAGATCCAACTGGTAACTTGAAAGTGTATTTTGGTAATTTTGGTTTTATTAGTCGCTCTTATTTCTCGTCCAATGGAAGTAAGTCGTTAATGTTTCAAAAAAAAAGGTCCCCGATATTCGCAGACACCTTCCCCTAGCTTAGTTGAGGGATTCGAGCACCTCCTCATTGTTAGTTTTTTTCAAAAACTATAGGTGTGAAGATTCCAATGAAACGGAGATGTTAGCAATTAGAGAGCCCTGATTATGTGGTCATGGTTAGTTAACGATTGAATGGGATACTGTGAATGCCATCAAATGGGCAAGGGGTTTGAAACAACCTCCTAGGAAACTTGTAACAGTAGCTAGGGCAAATAGTGTTTTGTGTGCTGGGCGGGTAGGTTTCTTTTTCTCTGGTTAAAAGATTGGCAAATGGAGTCATTGACTTTCTAGCCACATGGGGAATAGACATACTAGATGGCAAGGCTCTTTCTTGGGATTTAAGGATTTAGTGGTTTTGTCTTCTTATTGTTGTAACTTACTCGGTTTATTGTTCTTCTGTTTCTTCTTTCTTGTATATTGCTACATGTATTTTGCTAGGGTTTAATCATTGTAGACCCTATTGTACATTCTTTTTTTATTAATACAATTCCCATTTGTTACTGTTCAAAAAAATATATATATGCTCTTTCATAATCCGAAGTTGGACTATATGCATTCGTAATCAAGACTTCCACATCAACTTCAAAAAATATACCTTTCATTAATAATGATCTCCCATTGATACGATGCAAGAACACTTGAAAAATCTTTGGTCTCCACATTGTTAACAAACCACTTGATGACCCATCTTACGATTTAAACCTCCATTCCACATCGAACACCCAGCTCCTTAATATCATTCAGATAAAACTCCTCTTCCTTTGTTTCCTAAATGGGGACCATATCAGCATTGGATTTCCTTATTAGCCTATGAATTGCTCCCTTTTTCCTTTTCAGGCAAAACTCCTTCATAGGGAATTCTGATTACACTCTAGCCTCCTTTTCAACTCCTAGAATAACAAAATGTATAGAAACTAGAGGCTTCCCGTAGCACATGAGTGGCAGGAAGATGATGTATCCCATTCTTCCATTCTGTAGAGTTTAGTAAAAGAAGCCTCCTTGTCTTGAAAATGAATCCCCAATCGTCCACCCAGCTTAGTATTTTCCTTGCAGCACCTCAAATGCAAGTTAAAATTATAAGCATCCTGTCTCACAGCAGTCGTTGAAAGTTGAAACCACCCCACCCACTCCTCGTCTAAATATCTTTGATGACTACTCAAAAGAAGAACCAAATGAATTGCAGGATTGAAATAACTAGAAGCCAAATTGATTAGCCATACCTTAAATAAGTTAACTGACCAAAACGCCCCTCTTCCAATTTGAAAGCAAGCGCAACAAGTGGCCCAGTTGGAATTCCACTCAACAAAACCTAGAGTGGCAACTCAAGGAGGAAACTTTTAGTATCTTGACATGGATTTCTAAATAAAATGAACACAAAAAGGCACCCAACTCACATACATTGTATACATGTAATATAATTATTTTTACCTTTTCTTCATTCTTGTTTTGATCAAGAGCATAGTTACTAACTTCAGTAGGGCATGGCAAATAGTCAAGCACCCCATTCAGAAGAGGTTGTACACCCTGTATACAAGAAAATATCCGAATCCTTAGAGAGAACAACAGAAAATTGACAAATTAGCTCAAAAGCATTTGATAGTTGAAAACTTGACCTCAATGTTTTAAAAACTGAACCCTTGATCAAACCATTATTTATTATAGTTCGGCCTAATTAGGTTCAACCATTGAGTCCAATGGCTTGAATCCTGGTTTAGCATAACGTCAAAAAGACATTATAATTTATTAGAGTTAAAATTAAAAGGCCAAAAATTATGAAATATGTAAAATCACATTACATCTATGATACAATAATAATAATAATAATAGTGGAAATGACATTCTAAGAAAAAGAAGAGAAAAAATACAATGAATAAAAATTATTGAATCTTAGAGACCAACTCAAGTTGAACTAGGTTGAACCACACGACTCAGTTTTTAAAACATTGGTTGAAATAAAGAAAATTAATAATCATATCTTTCAAAAAAAAGTAATCATCATCCACAGACTAGCTAACAAACATCAAACACTACTAGAAAATTAGGCACTCAAGACGTCTAATGACAAAGCAAGTCATGACAGTGTCTTTTAAAATGTAAAGAACATTATAGCACTAGGAAAAGGGGAAAGAAAAACTTGAATGCCATGTCCTTTTCTATGATAGCTGCTAAAACTTTATTAGTTCATTGCTATAGACAAGAACAAAATATGGAAAATGAAGGGTTCTTTTTCTGTAATAAAAATGGATGGTCAATCAATTGAAAATTCAACAATAAAAATTACATCATGGTTCATGGACTTGTTTTACCCAATCATTTTATGATACAAGGATAACACATATTTAGCGAAATGAATCCCAGACATGATGCCAGTGTAAAAGCATTAGGAAGGAAAAGGAGCAACATCCAAAAACGATGAAGGTGAGAGCAGTATTCTAATTCCAAATATAATTCTTCTAGGCAAAGACAATATAAGTTGCTTTTCAAACAAGTCATAGATTAAACCATTCCATGAGGCAAAGACAAGGACAAGGCGCAAGATCGTAACTAAATTGCAGAGTCTAAGAATTGACATTTACTTGGGTTCAGATGCATTTTTTAAAATGGAAAATATGTTAATTGAGTAGCTATTCTATGTGATTAAAACTAAAAAAGGTTTATTTTGCTGCAAAAAAAATATGAAAACATGTAGAAGGCTTCATGTTATTAGTGATGAGGCTCACTCAAAAGTGAGAGTTTCTAGGTGTTGGTGAGGAATTTGTATCTCATACTAAAAAGTGACTCAACTTTTAAGGTTTATTTTTCATACATTAAGTGTAATTACTCCCCCCTCTCTCTCTCTCTCTCTCTCTCTCTCTCTCTCTCTCTCAAACACCCTGCACGAGAGAGAGAAAAAGAACCACATTTTTTTAGAGAGAGAGAGGTAATGAAACATTTTATTGATATCAAAGAAAAGTAGAGTACAAGTGAGTGATTGAACCCTTAGTTAAACATAAAGCAGATTACATAAACATAATCTATGAAATAGAACCCCAACTGCCTTGGAATATCTCCAAAGGAGAGCCACAGAAAAAGTCCAAAGCCAATACCCATTTAATGATATTCAAGTTGAACTTGTGCAATACGGTAGCCCTTGACGATGCTTTATCCTCAAAGATCCTTTTTTTTTGCACTCTGACCACACAAACCAAATGATGGCCAAGGGAACCATCTTCCACAAAAATTGGTCTATCTGTGGAAAGGAACCCGCACCACATTCCATTATGAGAGCCTTAAAAGAGGACTAGAAAAGAGGGGTAGTACCATCGATATATGAAGAAAGTTGCCTCGCAGTGAGGAACATCATTGCCGAATGGGACCATTCAAAGTAATTGATCTCATTCAGTAACACCGTTGTGATCCATCCGATCTGTGGAGAGCTAGACGAGGCCATATCTGGAGAAGTAGATGTAGAAGATGATGTCATAAGGATGAAGCAGTAACTATAGAGCACAGAAAGTGTCCCAAGGAGACGATTCCGCAGCAATTCGGAGAAGAAGAGGTTGTCGGGGGGCCCACACAGCAAAATCGAAGGCACAAACCGCACTGAGACAATATAGAGGCAGTGGGGACAGTAGAGGAGAAGAAACCAGATGTGTACATGTCGAGTCTGACCAGATCCAGTAAAAAAACTCAAATCTGGGTACCGAAATGCCTCAGGCAGCAAGAGGAAAGCCCAAAAAGTGGGGCCCACCGCGGATGGATGGTAGGAAGCCAAGTGTGATGACACCACAAGATGGAAGCATTCGAACCCAAAAAATAAATAAATAATGAATTTGGGCATCTCTAGCAGCAGTAGAAGACTGGGGAAAGAGGGGCCCACAGTGTACCTAAAACCTAGGTCCACCTTAGGTGGAGATAGGTAGGCCAGAGGTGAAGCTAATGGTGTGTAGCCAAGTCGCGGAGGGTGTGGATCCTGTTGGATCGAAAGAGAACACCGAAACTGCAGCAGGAAAAAAATGGCAAAGCTGCCCAGGAAGAAGGGAGGCAGAGGGCAAGGCTTGTTTGTCCACAGCAAAAATCTAACCCAATGGATAGAAAGGGTTGGCAAAGACGGTAGGGTAGAGGGGTCCGAAAAGGTAAAACCTTCGCCGGAAAGAGAGATCTTCGCTTGCTGCTGCAGAGAGGAAGATTAGGGAGCAGAGAAACCTTCCCTGGTTGATACCATGTAGAATTTAATAATAAAAGAAAGGGAAAATAAGAAGATATGAAGAATAATTTTCTCTGAATTGTATTGATATGTTTTCCTCTTAGAGGATACAATGTTTATATAGAAAAGAGATACAATTCAAGAACCAAAAAAGGAAATACACCTAGGTGTCTAATCAATTACAATCAGTTACAAATCTACTGTGTTGACTTTCAATGTACACTGTATCTAGACATATATGTGGGTCCCACTCCAGACTATGGGTCCCACAACAAACCCAACAAACCGAAAAAGAAGAAGAAATAGGACCACAAAGGGGCAATGAAAAAAAAATATGATCAATAGATTCCTCATTCCTCCAGCAAAGGTAACAAATATTTGAGTGGAGAAATTCCTAGATTTAAGATTGTCAAAGGTTAAAATATTATACAAGAAACTATTCAACAAAAACATTTGATTTTAGAAGGAGCCAAAGATTTCCAAATGTGGATAAAGTGAAATGAGGACAAAGAAATGGATGTCGATAAGGAGGAGAAAGATTTGCCAGAAAAGATCCCACTGGACTACTTTTTCCACAATCTTCTATCCACTTCATGTATATTAGGAGATAACCAGTTCAACAAATAAAGTAAAATTTCAAAATCTAGAATTTCTTAGCCCATAAAATTGCTTTCTAGAAGTAATGGTCCAAACTATCCCCCCACCACCACCACACACACACACACACACACACACCTTTCTTTGTCCTCATTTCCCTTCCAAACACATTTGGAAATCTTTGTCCAATCGATACGCCATAGCAAACGACCACTCTCACTGGCCATGAGCACCATTATCCGTCTTAGCTCGCTCGCAACATCTGGTTGTGGGATCATCTCCCTCGGCTCCATGTACCCTTTTTTCTCCCCCTTTTCCTTTACACTCTCCCTGCTCCTCCCTCTTCTTCCTTCTCTTCTTTTTCTGATTATTTCTACCTTGGCCATTTTCTCTCTTTCTTCTCCCTCCCTCTTTCACCAATTTCCACCACACCCCCTTTTCACTCTTCATCTCCCTCTGCTTCTTCTTTCACTCCCTCCCCTGTTTCTGCATTTGCCTGTATTTCTCTCTCTTCCCTCTTCCCTTCCCTCTCTCCTTCACCTTCTTTCCATTGCAGCAGCAGCCACAGCCATCGTCATTATTGGTGATACTGCTACTTTTATTCTTTACTCTGCACCTTTGTAAATATTATTATTATTAGTATTTATTATTTATTTTTATTATTACCCCATATCTAGATTTTTATTTTTTATTTTTTTACACTTTCTTATTAGTATTTCTTTTTATCTACCATCTTATTTAAGACTTTTTATATCTATCCCTATTTATTACTATACATATATGTCTATAAGTATGTATATAACATATTTTAATCTCAGATTTTTACTTTAATAAGTGTGTTTTTCTTTTTATTTCCTCCTCACAAGGGTGGGATGCTAGTCTGTATCTTCACCTACTTGTCGAATTCTTCTTAGAGTTCTTTCTCTTTTTTTTGCCCCCTTAACTTGATACTTAGGTCACTTTACAACTCTAAGAGCCTATAAATAGGGCTAAAGCAACCTCAAAATTACAACTAGCATCTTGGAATTTAGAGACACTAACAAAGAAGAGTCTAGAGTTAGTAGAAGTTGTGAAAAGAAGAACATAGACATAGACTGCTTGCAAGAAACCAAGTGGAAAGGTAGCAAAGCTAGAGATTTAGGTGAGGGATTCAAGCTATTCTATGTAGGAGAGCATAATTCTAGGAACAGTGTAGGCATAGTGGTTAGTGGCACTATTACAGAGAAACTTGTAGAAGTTCTTTGAATAACCAAGAGGATTATCAAGATCAAAGTGATTCTAGATCGTGAAATCCTGAATATTATTAGTGCATATGCACCTCAATCCAGGTTAGGAGAGATTGTGAGAGATGATTTTTGGCGATCTATGAATGACCTAGTGCGAAGGATACCTTTGGATGAGAGCATCATAATTGCATGAGACCTTAATGGACATGTAGGAAGTACTAATGATGGGTATAGAACCATTCATGGAGGCCATGGGTTCAGAGAAAGAAATGACTTGGGGGAATCAATTTTGGATTTCGTAGCCGCCTGTGATTTAATTGTAGATAATACATTATTCCAAAAGAAAGAACATCTTATTACATATAGGAGTGCAAAGTCCATGTCTCAAATAGACTTCATTCTACTTAGGCATAGAGAAGTGACCCGTTATAGGGATTGTAAAGTCATCATAGGTGAAAGCCTCACAACACAACATAGACTTTTAATTCTGGAATTGTTTGTTAAGAACATATCACAAAAAATAGCAACAAAGGAGCATCCCAAAATTAGACGGTGGAATTTGAGAGGGGAAAAAGCAAAAATCATGAAGAACAAGGTGCTTAGTAATGGAAAGTGGGATAATGATTCGAAGCCTAACGAGATGTGGGGTAGGATGTCTAGACTTATTAAAGATATAGTGAAAGAAGTTTTTGGTGAAACTAACGGAACTAGAATAGGTTTGCGGAAAAACACATGGTGGTGGAACACTAAGGTAGAAAGAGCTATACATGAGAAGAAAAATCAATTTAAGATAAATTTTCAAAAAAAAAAAAAATCAATTTAAGATATGGCAAAAATCAAGAAATGTGGTTGATTGGAAAATTTACAAGATAGTGGAAAAGACCGCTAACAAAATTGTTAATAAAGCCAAATATGAAGCCTTTGATGATATGTATGCCAAATTGGAAACGAATGGATGGAAGAAAAGAATTTATAAGCTCACCAAGATGCGAGAGAGGAGAAGTAGAGATCTTGACCATGTGAGGTGCATTAAGGATAATAAAGCAAAGGGTATTAGTGAAAGACAGAAATTAGGGAATGGTGAGAAACCTAATCTCGAGACTTGTTGAATACTCAATTTGAAGATAGAGGTAGTATAGAAGAAGAGTCAAATGAGGGGATGGTGAACAAAATAACAAAAACTGAACTAAATCAAGCCTTGAAGAACATGAAGAAGAATAAAGTGCTAGGACCAAATGGTAACCTAATCGAAGTTTAGTCTCTTTTGGCGAAAAGGGAGTGTGTTGGTTGACATGATTATTTAATAAGATCTTAGCTTTTAAAGCTATGCTTGAAGAGTGGAGCAAGAGCACAGTAGTCTCTTTTCATAAAAATAAAAGAGATTCAAAATTGTGCCAACTACCAAGCAATCAAACTCATGAGTCACACAATGAAATGTTAGGAAAGGGCTATAGAGGATCACATAAGAGAAGAATCAAATATATCAAAAAACTAATCTGGGTTTAGGCCGGGTAGGTCAACCACAAAAGTGATTTCTATTCTAGTACAATTGATGGAGAAATTGAGGGAAAAAGAGGAAGAACCAAGGAAACTAATTTGGAGAACCCTAAGAAATAAATACATTCCCAACAATTGTGTAGAGATTATTGAAGATATGTATGAGGGAGCAGCTACTAACGTTAGAACCATTTGTGGTGAGACAATAGAATTCCCTATTGGAGTAGGACTCCATCGAGGATCCACTTTAAGCCTATACATATTTGCGCTAATCATGGACGACTTAACATCAGAAATCCAAGATGAAATGCCACGGTGTTTGCTTTTTGCGGATGATATAGCATTAACTAGTGCAATGAAACAACAACTCAACAGTAAGCTAGATTTGTGGAGAACATTGGAGTCAAATGGTTTGAAAAATAGCAGAACTAAAACAGATTACATGGAATGTAACTTTAGTAGATTAGACTATAGTGCAGATAACTCAATAATAATAGGAAACGACGTAGCAACACTCTGTGATAAGTCTAGATACTTGAGCTTTATGGTAGAATCTCATGGAGGTTTCGACTTAGATATAACGAATAGGATAAGATCGGGGTGGGCAAAATGTAGACAAGCTAGTGGAATCTTGTGCGATAAAAGCAATGTTGTCAAAATCGTACGAGTCACGAGTCGACTCATACGATTCGGCTTGACTCGGTAGTTTAAACAATACAAATCGCATGTAAAATCGAAAATGGGTAAAAAACGTGAGTCAGTGAGTCGACTCGCACGATTTGTCCATCGCTGAATCGGTAGCTCGTGCGATTCTAAAAAAAGGAAGACAGACCAGGAAAATAGGAAAGAACGACCTGGAAGAAGAGGAAGATGAGGAAAATTGAAACATACCTGATTTTTCTTCTTTTCTTTCTTCGTGTCTCCTTTTCCCTTCCGTTTCTGTCATTTCTCCTTTTCTCTCAAGTTTCCGCCTTTCTTCGTGTTTCCTCTCGCTCGCAGAAAGGTGTGCTCGTGTTTTACTATTTCGTCTTAGGGTTTTATGAAACTAGCGAGGACTTCTCTTTTGACGCAAGGACTTTTCCGTGAGTCCTTTTTTTTTAGTTCAAGACGTCTTTCTAACTCTACTTTCCATTATGCCAGGGCCTTCTTGGTTTCAACTTTCAAGTGTTGTGAACTTTTTTTACAATGTTTTTATATTTTTTAAATTTTAAAATCATTTTTTACTTTAACTAAAAACATTTCTTTTATATTTTAATCTTTTGTATCTATTTTAAAAAATTAAAACTCTAATTTTTTTATTTTTTAAATTATTTGATGAATGCTAATAAAGTTTCTTTAAATGACTTTGATTTATTTGTTGATTTTTTAAATTTATCCGTACTTAATATTATATTTTAATCTCATATTAATATATTTCATTTTTTATTGAAATTTTTTGGAGATTTTAGAATCTGAATAATAAAATTTTATGAATTATGATGATTTGGATTTTGAAGTGTAAAAACTTGACTTCTCATGTCATGTGTTTACATATTTACTTATATATTATGAGAAATTGAAAAAATATAGTACAAATAATAATTTTATAAAAAAATGTTATGAATCTTATGATTCCACGATTTCCGATTTACGATTCACACCCCTAGACTGATTCACGTTACGCTTCAAGTTTGACAACGTTGGATAAAAGAGTCACCCTTCGCCTAAAATGACAATTTTATAAAATAGTAATTAGATTTGCAATGCTCTACGGAGTTGGCCAATGAAGAAAAGACAAAAAAACAAAGTTAAAACAACAGAGATGTGTATGCTATGTTGAATAAGTGGTTTAACCCTTGAAGATAGAGTTAGAAACAAACGCATTAAGGATAGTTTAAAGATAGCTCCGATTAATGACAAACTAAAAGAAACTCGTGTGAGGTGGTTTGGTCATGTTAGTATAAGACAAAGCACAGTACCAATGCGTCAAGTGGAGAAGCTACGGATCAAAGGCACTAGGAGGAGAGGATGACCTTTGAAAACATGAAGGGAAGGGATAAAAAAGGACATGTTAGACTATGGAGTGACGGATGATATGGTATATGATAGGGTTAAATGGAGAAGAACTCATAAAAGTGGCCCTAGATAGATGGGATTATCGATTGTTGCAGATGATGATGATGATTCTTTTGATTTGAGATAGAAAACAATCTCGGAAATGAAAGCATTAGAGGCTCCTCTCAATCCACTTATCCTCTCAAAAAAAATTAATTTTGACCCATTTCCCAAAACAAATTCTGCTTCATTTCTTAAAATGTGACCCACCCTATGGAATGAAAAGCCAAGTTTTGAGATTTCCTTCCACATTGAAATTCCACCTCTACAAGTAACAACTATTGAGATCCATCTTCTTTCAGTTTCACCATATTTCAATATAATAAATTCCCTTCTATTATAAACGGATCGGTCTGGGTCAGGTAATGGGGTCGGGTGAAATTTTGCCACGTCTGTCATTGAACACTCAACAACACAACATAAAAACAGTCATGAAAATAAACATATCTGAAATTGTTTTAAGCATAAAATGGGTATTAACAGCTATTAATCCATAGATGAAACTTTAGTATATTCATTCAATTAGTTCAGATGTTCTTGATACATGCCCTACCACCAAATTAACTGCTACAATTACATTCAGAGAATGCCCAAGCAACAAACCATAGTTCTAAGAAACCGAAAATACAAAGCAAAACAAAGTTTCTCTAATTACCTTGTTTTTGAATGCACTTCCCATGAACACAGGTACAAATTTACGAGCAATTGTAGCCCTGCGAATAGCCATCTGATAGAAGGAACTTGGATAAATCTCAAATTGAGAATAATCACATGATGAGCACAGCACACTAATTTTTAGAAAAAAACAAAAAAGGATTACATCAAGGAAACTATTGCTGAAAGAGATCGTTCCCAAAAAAACTATGCTGAAAGAAAATTCATTCAAGTGAAAAACAAAGCAAATTGACAATTTTCTAGAACAAGGAGTTTATCACTTCCTCTGTTACAAAAAAGAAGAAGTTTATCACTTCCTTTCATTTTGCTTGCTTGTATACAATGTGATCACCAGCATATCAACAAGTGTCTACTAGTGCAAAATGCTGTGCAATGAAAAAAACTAAAAGCGCCAAATTAGCCAAATCATAAAGCAAGCAAGCATTTCCATGCATACCTCAAGGTCAGAGGGTGATATGGGCTCATCATTGACAAAAGCTTCAGCAAGTTGATCATCCACTTCAGATACAACTTCGATAAGTTCACGCCTCTTTTCTGCAGCTAACCCCTCCAAATTGGCCGGAACATCAGCAGTGACAATTTTCTCACTGAAACGGGAGAAGAAAAAGTTAAGAAGTTTTTTGGAGAACAATTGCCTTTAATGAAATAATGAGATCAATCAGCATAATAGAACAAACCCATTGGAACCATGAAAGTAATAAGACTTCATACGCACAAGGTCTACAAGACCCTGAAATTCTTCTTCCAGCCCAATTGGAAGTTGCACTGCAGCACTATGATGTCGGAGTTTTGACCTTGCCTACAAAATAAATATCCAATTTCATGAGGTAAATGTTTCCAAATTCAATATATATATCTATTATAACTTGAAGAAACCCCAAAAAGTCAAAAGGCAATTTCAATGAAGATTAAAATGTGACTACAGATGAGAATTCTCGAAACTGTATCAATGGGCAATATACATTGACATTTAATGGAACAGTTTGCATCAAGAGATATTTAGTTCCCAATTAGGCAATACACCATCGCTGAAGTAGGAAATGTAACTAGCACGCATTTCAAAAACAGCAACAATAGACAACATATATTGACATTTAATCGCATAGTTAGCATCTGGAGATGTGATTAACCACCATTCTCTTTCTTCACTCTCAACTACTCACCCATAAACATGCTTTGGATCTGAGTCCTACAAATTGAATCTAGGTTCATCTGTGTGCATGGCGTGCATTCAAAAGGTTAAGAACAAAAATGGAAAGTTGACCTAAAAGAACTGCAATTAAACCATAGGCCAAATTTCCCAATAGCAGGTGATAGATTTCAGATATACATTTTAATAACATCAAGGTACTACCCGTCTTGAACAGTACAGGAATAATTTCGGTTAGAACGTCCCAGAGTATAAGGGTTTCAAAAGCCAAGACAATTCAAGGCAGAGAAGCCAACAAAGCAACAATATGCACAAGATGGTTCTAGAAGATGCCGGGTGAATATGTCAGGTTTTCCCTTTCTGGTGATGGTGAGAGGTAGTAATGTTTATATGACAAGGTAAAATGTCTTGCCTAAACTTTCTAATTGAATACCACTTTTCAATAGTGCATTTGTCGCCATGGTTTACTTTGAAAATAAGGAGAGGAATGAGCTTAAGAATGGAAGTTTAACCCTCACCCAAAAAATAAGACATCGACAATTATAACCCAAATGTCAGGTATCATGGCAAAAGCCAAGTTCTTATTCATATGGCTTTTCGACAAGAGAATGCTTACCTAGAATTCAACATCAAAACAAGAATGAATTCTAGGTAAATATGCGATTGTTATGACATGCAATAAGAAAAGCTTGGTTTTATGCCCCACCTTGGCATCTAAAATTGGGTTATAAATGTGAATCAAATCCAGGATAATCCCAAGGATCTAGTTGCAGATTACATGAAAGGAACCAATCAGCAAGGGACATGGGCTCTTAGTGGGTACTTCATGGAACTGAAGTGGAACTGTGTCAGCTAATTTTCAGAAGGGATTCTTAATGGGTATCTGCGGATTTTCATTTTAAAGAGAGAATTTGGTTTAGATGTGCCTCTAGTAAATCAAAGCAGAGCAAGCATGTAATTCCTTGGAATCCTCCTTTGTTGGGTCACCTAAAACTAAATTGTGATGGTAGATATATAATGTCAGAGGATATGGCAAGATACGGAGGAGTAATCAGACACAAATGGTAAGGAACTTATTTCTTTTGTTGCCCCTCTTAGAGAAAGTCGTGCAATCAGAGTTGAACTGCATGTTGCCTGTGTAGGTTCCAAAGAACTTAGTAAGATAAGATTGGCAGCGGACTTTATTGATGGAGATTCAAACTCTGTTGTTCAATGGATGAGAAGTGGAATGTGTCCTTGGCAATATCTTGATATCATAGGGGAAATTACAGAATTATCAGCAAATGTAAGTTAGAAATACTTCAGACCCCCAAATCTGCTAATGAAAGAGCTGACACACTGGCAAAGGACGGTGTGACTCTTCAGCAAGCCAGACTTGTTGAATAGTTGTAGTTAGCTGACAAAAGAAGGTGTTTGACGTGATATTTTCTTTGTCGGGCTGCTTCCCCTTACTTCTTAGTGGTTCTATTCATTTCAATCTATCCAATAAAATTGTATTATCATCAAACAAAAAAAATCTAGCATTGGGTTATACCCTGGTGAACTCTCTTTTGGAGTTGAAGTTGAACCGACCTTTTTGAGCAATTCATCGTTTCAAAGTTATCCATGGAGACAAATACATGAAATCATAGAAGGGTATAAAAAAAGTAGGTAAGATATTTACCAAGCCTTACTAATTGCTCCTCACCACCACCCACACAAACACACCAAAAAAGGGAAATATCATGTTTAGCTGGCATTTTCTAGAAGCATATGTGGATATGTTGCTTCATTGCCATCTTTGTAATATGTGCATTGGATGTCAATTATCAACATGGAGTTTGCAAGCTTCTTGACCGTGGTAAAGACATAAAACCAAGGTTTCCTATTCGTATGGTTCTTTTTTCATAACAATAGAATGCTTACCTGATTGAGAACTTTCCACGGATCAGCTCCCATTCGATCAAGCTTGTTGATAAAGGCTAGTCTTGGAACCTCATATCTTCTCATTTGACGATCAACAGTGATTGATTGACTTTGCACACCACCAACACTGCAGAGGACAAGTATGGCTCCATCAAGAACTCGTAGAGCTCTCTCGACTTCAATAGTGAAATCCACATGTCCTGGGGTATCAATTATATTAACCTGTAATAGGTTGGTGATTGATCTATTAGACTTCATTAACACTAATTTACAAACCTTGAATCAAGCATGTAGTGGTATTTACAACAAAGATCAAAGCATGGATAAAAGGAGGGGGGTGCGGAGTGAAGACATTTCATTAACTTCCAATTGGTTTTAGGTAAGCTTAGATACAAAAGTTTCTTTTTCACTCTTTATTGCAAAAGATTGTGGATTGGATAGGCACAAGTGCGCAAATTATATGGGTTGCTCTTTTTGAAACAGTAAAAATGAAAATTTCATTAATGTAAAAAATAAATTATACAAGATAAACCATATAGGAGAGAAATATTGAGAAACATGTACAAGTATAACCAATTATAAAAAAGCAAGAAAGAGATCAAACCTATCCACACACAAATCATTGTCGTCAACATCATCATCATCAAAGCCAAATCTCATCTATTTGGGGCCAGCTTTTCAAGTTTTACTTGTTCATTTGATCCAATCATATTCTACTATCTACCATGTCTTTCTTCTTGCCTTCCCTTCGTGTTTCAGTGGTCTATCTCTCTCCTCAAACTTGCAACTTGTGACCTCTCAACTCTACAAACTGGGTCTGTTTGGTCTCCATGCCCAAACCACCTCGAATGACTCTCTCTCAATTTGTCATCTATCGGGGTTATTTTAAAAATTTTCCTGATGCAATCGTTTCTCACTCTATCCTTTGGAGTTAAGCCTCACCTTAACTTTGTTTATTTGTCTTTTCTTCATTGTAAATGCTTTGCTCCATAGATCTATCCTCAGCCACCACCTCAGCCAAAAATTCTGCAATAATGAACTACGATTTTTCTTTTCATCGTGAAAACCATAGCACATCAAGTACCATTTCCAATTGCATACACAAAAAAATTCAGAATATATAGTCAACTGGGCCAGCACGGCTAACAGTGCTGAGCAACGGGAGATAAACCACCAATACACACGCTGACCGCTAATCTACAGTAACTATGGCAACAAGAGTTTCTAGTTACTATAGTTGAGAATTATTAAAATTCAAATGTGCACTCAAATGAGGCAGTTTTCTGCAGCATTGCAAAGAGTGCCAACTGAGAGGATGGGCAATTGGCAGAGTAGGATTTATCATACCTGATAGCCGTTCCAAGTGCAGTAAGTGGCTGCTGATTGGATGGTGATTCCTTTCTCTCGCTCGAGATCCATGGAATCCATCTTGGCACCAACACCATCTCTGCCGCGGACCTCGTGAATCTCGTGGATCCGACCCGTGTAGAAGAGGACCCGCTCGGTTAGGGTGGTCTTTCCCGAATCGATGTGGGCAGAGATACCAATGTTGCGGAGCTTCTCCATGGACTCCTTCCAGCACTCCTCCTTGTCTTGCTTGGCTCGCGCCAAATTCCCCGAAGAGAAGAGTCGTTGCGTGGCATTTCTGAGGAGGAGGGAGTAGTACGAGGCTGGAGCGGCCGAGAACGGATTCTCTGAGCGGAGTGCATAGAGAAGACGAGCTGCTGAAGATCTCGTCGCCATCTGCTTTCACTTCTCTTCACCAGGCCCTCTTCTGCTAAAGCCCAAGGCTAAAACCCTCGTCAAATCTCTTAGGCTACGTTTGACAACGGTAAGCGAGAGAAATATGATATATTATTAATTTTATAAAAAAAAATTATAAAAAATGTGAGTATATTTTAGTTGAATTGTTTTTTTTAAAAAAAAAAAGAATTTTTAAACTTAATATTTTAAATTATAGCAAATTTTATAATTAGAGTATGAATGTTAAATTTGTTTATTTAATTCTTTTTTGAAATGTGAAATTTAAAATTTGTAAAACTTCAATAATTATATATTTTAAAATATATAATTAACACACAAATCTCTTACTACAATTCTATTGATTAGCATTATAAATATAATTTTGTTTGAATACTCATTTTTTAAATGAAAGGAACACTATTTTTTAAAATACAAGGCAATATAATTTTAAACCACTTTGCTATTGTTTGTTGATCTTAATGTAGCTTTATTGATCATTTTAATACACTACAATTCTATTGATTAGTAAATTGTTTTTCTGAATTGATACAGTAAGAAGTGAATTTAATTTAGCTTTTCCCATTCCAGCTTATTGCCAAACGGCAGAAATGAGGAGAAACCCCTCGTTATCCTTTCCGTCCTTTCATCCAGGCGCAGTCTTTATTTAATGGGTAAGCACTTAAGACCATTATATTTTTATACAAGGAGAAATGGTTGTATATTTTTTAAAATTATTGTTCATTAATCTTTTTAAAATAAGATGTATATGTCTTAATATTTGTAAAACTACTAAATTAATTGTTGGATAAATTAAATGTAATGTATTTAACTACAAAATCAAAATCTATAAAGTTTTCATATCTTTCTCATTTGATTCATCTCTAATTGTTTCAACGAGTCTAAAAGATAAAGATCTAAAAACAAATATCTTAAGAAGTCGTATTTATTAGTTTTAATATGATGAATTTGAATGATTTAATCTATTCTTATCATATTCATATTATAAAAATAGCAAGAGTTTGTATAAAAATATTAAAATCTTAAAATAAAATTTAAGATTAGATTTGGTTACTCATAATGATTTGATTAATTGTTGTCATGTATTTGATTTGGCAGGTCTCAAGAATTCAACTTAAATTTTTATTATTTATTTAGACCGGTCATATAGAGATCACACTTTTATGTCGAGAGATACTGCTTTTCGTTTTTATATGTGAAATTGTCATTTTACCTTTCATATAAAATGAATTTTTTGATCGATTTTATAAACAATGCATCAAAATTCATTTATTCTGAATTTTATGAATTTCGTAACTGATTTTAAGTGAAAATAGTATAGTCGGACGATTTTTTCATATTTTTAGACTATAGGTCTAAGTGAATCTTTTAAGATCAAATTCAAGCTTTTTGTGACAAGCTAATCATCCATGATTAGGCCCTTACTGGGTAAAAAGTTAGTAAACAAATCTCATTTTTTAAATACATATTTTTATCAGTAGATACCTCGTACAAATAGTCGTATGGGGAAATTTCCCAAATTTTGAGTTATTTTTATTTTGTTTGATATTGCAAAATGTGTTTTATTTTTTGAGCCCTATTATTGGGTCCAGTAAAAATGTAGTAACCACTCGTGATCTCGTAACTTCTAGACTTACAACTCAATCTGCATTAGAAAAACGGAAAAAAAAAAAATATATAATAAATCAAACCGTCTAAGATGAATTTCATGTTTCATGATCGACTTCAAATATACAAGATTCATTTAGCAACAAATCAGGTGTGTAGAAGTACAATAGTACTTGATCTGGCCTACTTTAAGAAAAGTATTGCAAGTGACCCATATTTTTCATTATAAAGTCATATTAAAAAAGTCAAAAATCGATATATGTCAAATTATAGTTGTCTAACTCTTATATCATCAACATGTACCAACATAAAAATCACAGTGCCATTTGAGTAGCACATAAATTATGAAAAAAACCTCTTTGACATCCAACAAAGTCCAACTTACATAGGTAAGACTTCATACAATGATAATTGGTGTATATTGTCTTGTGGTGTTTACAACATGAGATGAATAGAGTTACATGTTTTGATTGTAATGTTGGTCGGATTAAACAAAACAATATTTGATATTAACTTGTTTTTAAAATCATTTAAATTGTCGTTTCATCTAATTTAAAAGATCTAAAAAGATAGTTAAACTAGAACCTATTAGTTTAGTATTTAATTTTTTATTTTATAATATAAATGAGCTGAATTTTAATATTGAGCCATTGTAAGTATATCATACATCCAAATATCCAATTATAAAATTCAACAATACATTTGTGAGATGGGAATAGAAAGTTAAAATTTAACTTGTGACACCCCCACAACATTTTTTTTTTTTCATAATTTCATTCCAATTGTACACATTCATAAGCTTCAATCGAAGAAGGTAATTTCATCTTTAAATATATTTTAGAATGTAGATAAACTTTAGATTACCTCTAATATATTATGGTAAGTAAATTAAGTATTATATTATACTTAAATTATTTTTAAATAACACCTGAACTAACTATGTTGAATTTGATCATTCAGAAGCATAAAGGCCTAAACTCTATAGTAGTTTAGGCTATACTCTAGAGTAGCTTAGTCTGTCTTTGTCTAGCTGGTTTAAGTGATTTTTGTTTTATCTTGTTGACAAGTATGTATTATAATTGTTTTTATAAATTTAAATAAAATTATATTTTAATATTCCATTTAAAAAAAAAATAATATATATTTTAATATTATGTTATAATTATAAACACAAGTTCTCATTATCATCATCAGCAAACATTTCAGTTATCTGGAATTGATTTCATGAGTTATTCTATTCATATATAATTTTTTTAATATATAAGTTAATTTGATGAAAGTATAATATCTTTATTAATATTATTTTACATATTTTACTTAACACACACTCCCTAGTCCCTAGTCTAGGAGGCGAGTAGAAACTTCAATTACAATTAAGAGATGTTTGTGTATTGTTATGTAAAATCTGGAGAACAAATTTATGATTTTTATAAGGAAATGCTTTATTTTTAAGTAGAAAGATTAAAGTATTTTTAAAATTATTTTAATTTGTTATTTTATTGGAAATCTCGATCAATCAAACGAGAAAAAACAAGGGAGAACCCAAGAGACGAGTCACCCCGAAGCAGCAAATAGGCTGTTCACTATTCAGTATACCTGAGAAGCTCAGCTCGCCTACCCGCCATTTTCATGGGGGTTTAAGTCTTTAGGGTTTAGACTCCTCCATCGAAGAAGAAGAAGCAGCAGGACAAAGAGAACAAGATGAGTACGGTCGATAAGATGTTGATAAAGGGCATCCGGAGCTTTGATCCAGAGAACAAGCACGTCATTACATTCTTCAAACCCCTCACCCTCATAGTTGGCCCCAATGGCGCTGGCAAAACTGTAGTTCTCTTCTCCCTTTTCTTACCCCCTCTTCCGTTGATCATCATGTTTATCATCTTGGCCATTATCGTTTTCTCTTGAAGGGATATTTTATATAGACCCGAGGATTGTACCTTTTCTTCTTGGTCTGATGCGGCAAGTTGCAATTGGTTGGTTTCTTAAGAGTACAAGTGCTGCCAATTGTTTGAGATGCCAATAAGCACCATAACCCATTTTTCCCCTCTTCTCTGAATTCCCTTTTACTTCTTTGGCAGACAATTATTGAATGCTTGAAGCACGCCTGCACTGGAGAATTGCCTCCCAATGCAAGATCAGGACACTGTTTCATCCACGACCCCAAGGTCCCATTCAACTCTCTGCATTTTCTATTTCTCCACTCTTTCCCTTATCCCAATTTCTGTGACATTTATGCTCTTCTGTCAGTTGCATTAGCCATATTTTTTGTTGATGCAGGTTGCAGGGGAGACGGAGACAAAAGGGCAGATAAAGCTCCGATTCAAGACAGCAGCGGGCAAAGACGTCGTCTGCATACGATCATTTCAGCTTACACAGAAGGCATCCAAGATGGAGTACAAGGCAATTGAGAGTGTCCTGCAGACGATTAACCCCCACACTGGAGAGGTAACAAATGTTTCTGGCGAATTCTTGCTTGGTTTCTCTTTGTTGCTTCCTGTCTTTTTTTTTTTTTTCCCCAAACACAGATGCTCCCTTTTTGGAAAATGCTGAAATTAAAGTGATGGGCTCTTTACAAGGAGGGAAGGAGCCTGTGGTTTTATGATCCAGCGTACTGAATTCATTGATCCCATCCTGGTCTTGGGTTCAAGTAAAACTACTATTTGAGAAAACAAAAAGATCCCATTCAAAGTGTGTGTTTGGTAGCCTCTAATTTTCAGAGATTAAAAGCTGCAATCTCTTATTAGTAGTAAATTTTAATATATCTGTTTCGTAGAGAGCATATAAAAAGCTAATATCCTTTAATCTCTCCAAACATAGGAGATCAAAAGTTTTAGACTGTCCCTTTAACCGTCAATCTACTAAATTACGTAGAACATGATTTCTTCCTTTCCATCCCTTGTGCCGACGATTTAGTTGTTATTCATCCATAATTAAACCGACTCAATTTTGGAGATTATCATAAATTGGTTTCATCTATGGCCAGGGCCCACAAGATGAGTGGTTCCTATGACTACAACCTTGTGGATGTGACTTATTCTCCAATAGCAAGTGGTTTGGTCAAACTTTGGCTTTTCTATTTGTGTTAGAAACACAACCCAATAGCAATTGATTGGCATCTAGGAGCCCTTAAAAATAAAAAAATACCGATTAGTGGGAAAAAGGTTGATTATATTCACATGTAGATATGGGCCAATTAATAGAGTGATGATGAGTTTTTTGGAAAAGTCTTTGTTCGAGTATGAGCCCACCGAAAATTATCTTGATAGGATTTATTGAGCAATGTTTTTTAGGCACAATTTAAAGATTAAAAATAAATTAAATTGATTAAAATTTGGAGAGATTAAAAATGTGATTTAATTAATGCAACTAAATAGTTTTCTGGTTGCCATATATTTAAAAAAGACCTTTAAAATGAACCCACCACTACTTCATTTAGTGGGCTCCATGCCAAAGTATGAGAGATAATATTGCGCGCACTAGTGTGTGAATGATCATTTCACGTAGAAGAATTCCCACAATAAGGTGTCTGTCCATTGGGGTTGATTTTGGTGGGCCTTAATATTTGTCTTATTGTGCATGATTAAAAGTTTTAATATAGTAGAATCTTTAAATCTTCAACATTTTGGTCAAACACCAAAATTTCAATCTATCAAAGCTTGACAAGAAACTGATAATAGTAGCCAAACATCAAAATTTTAATCTATCAACATTCTATCAATTTTTTTCCCCACTCTCTCAATTTTAAGATCGTTTAAATTATAATCTCTTGATTGCCAAACACACTCTAAGACAACAATATTTTGAAATTTATGGCATCTATCCCATCAATCTGGGGTTGCCATTTGGAATTTATATTTAACTTGGGAAATTGTTATCCATGGGCCACTGCCATCTTGTGCCCACGGGACTTGAGCCCACAACTTTTTGTCTACGACAATGAGCCCTTACCAGTTGTGAGATACACACACACACACACACACACACTTCATCATCGTTATCACCACTATCATCATCATCACCATCAAGCCATTTATGCCATCAATCCGAGGTTGACATTTATATTTCGACTTAGCAAATTTTTATCCATAGGCTGACTGGCACCCATGGGACTGTGTGTGTCATGGGACTCGAACTAACAACCTTTAGGCTACAACAATGAGCCCTTGTATATATATTTAGATAGTTTTAGTGTGTGTGTGTGTGGACCATTTATACTGCTTGCTTTCTCATCTTACCACTACTGATTTCATGAGATCATGGCAAGAATGTTGTGATATCTGTTTGTAATTTTCTTTGGCAATCATGGCATTATGCTGATTTCATGAGATCATGGCAGGAAAATTCTGATATCTATTTGTAATTTTCTTTGGCAATCGGTGTCTTAGTCATGCAAGGCATGTGTATGTGTGATATCTGTTTGTAATATTCTTTGACAATCACTATCTTCTCTAGTCATGCAAGGCGTGCGTGCTTGTTTGTGAAATGACCATTTATGCTTGTCTGGTTTCTCATCTTACTACTGCTGGTTTCATGAGATCACAGCAAGAATGTTATGATATCTGTTTGTAATTTTCTTTGGCAATCAGTATCTTCTTTAGTCATGCAAGGCTGGTCACTTTTTTTTTTTGTTGATGACGGAGGGGGGGAACCTCGAGCACAACCCTACTAAACCCCCCTTCGGGTGACGTCCCACACCCCCACAAGATACCACCGGGTTATGCCACGGGGACTCGAACTCGCACCATCCCGCTTCCTGAGGTGGAATGTTACCAGCTGAGCTACCCCTTGTGGGGTAAGGTGGAATGTTGTGGGCATATGCTGCCTAGCTCCTGTGATGCATTCTTCCGTCTACCTCAGAATTATAGGCGTTTCCCTTTTCATAAAAAAAAGGACATATAGAGTACTAGAGTAGGGATGAAGGCTGGTACAACAATCTGTGAATTTTTGGGAGAGTAATTTCTGGTATTTCGTCATGTTTTGATTAGCTTCCATCTCCCACAAGAGGTTGAGTAGGCTGTACTGTATGTTATGGTGCAACATTTTCCCTAACAAGCAGATTTCCATGCTGATTTATGTAATGAGAGAAAAGTTCTATCCTATTAGATTCCTTTTTTTTTTTTTCAACAAAACGTTTTTCTAGTGAGTTCTCGTGAAACAGTTCATTTATGCAGTTGTCTGTGATCTCTATGTCAGAATTTGTTGCTTTAGTCGTTCCTATTCCATTTTTTTGGCGATAATAGAGTTTGTCTTTAGTGGAGCACTATTCTTATTTGGATATAAATGCCTTATTCACCCTTTTTAATCTTTGTCTTTCTATGGTTGAAGTGCAGAAGGTTTGCCTCAGCTATCGATGTGCTGACATGGACAGGGAAATTCCTGCCCTAATGGGTGTCTCAAAGGCCATTTTGGAGAATGTTATATTTGTCCACCAGGATGATGCCAATTGGCCATTGCAAGAGTCTTCGACGTTGAAAAAGAAATTTGATGATATCTTCTCTGCAACCCGGTTTGTGTTAACAAATTTCAATGCCAATAACTTTATGTTTCCCATACCTATAGTAGTAAAAAGTGTGCCTTAATTGTGCTTAAGCCCTTGCTTGGGCTCCAAACCCATTTTGTGCCTCGCCTATAATATTTTGTGCCTAGCCCATCACCCAGTTCTTTTAGAATTTTTTCCTATAATAAGCCTAATTTTTAAAGTATTCTTGCAATATTTGGTAAATATTATAGTTAAAATGAAGTAATTATTAGTAATATTTAATAATAATTCTAATTATTTGAGAATATACTTGTGCCTGTATATAACACATGCTCATATAATGTGCTAGGAAGTTCAATTGCCTATCCAATTTTTTGGATGATCATTATTATATTTTGTTCATATTGATGCCATAATGATGCGGAAGCATGCTATTTCCGTCCCTGTTTATTTTCATCCCATCTTATTACCACCATCATACTATTTTCGTTTTTTTTACATAGTGGGTTTTGTTTTAGTTTCTTTATTTATTTAAGACCAATTTAGTCATGTGTATTTTGTAACCATATAAAAAAACCCTTCTTGTATTCGAACGGAAGATGATGAATAAGAATTTTGAGAATTTTCGCAAATACCTGTGCATGGTGTGACGGTGACTACTTGGAGAGAATCCGAGACTTTTGGTGGAATCCAAAGAAGGCGTGAAGCCAACTCTCTCTTTTCAGGCACTCTTCTATCTTTCTGTTCTCTCTCTTTTCTTTGTTTTCTTCTTCCCTCCCCTAGCCTTTTGCCTCTTTCCTTTATCCAAACCCTTTTTTCTGCCATTACCTGACCCATACCTCTTGCTGCTGTGACCCACAACCCACCCCTCTGTGATTTCTCTGACCCCTAAATCCACCCATTGCCGTCGTTACCACCCTAACTCCCAATTTGAACAGTCGCCACCTCCAAACAACCCTCCCAACTACTGTCGTTCCCTCCTAAACCCCTCCCTCTGCTGCCGTTTCCCTCCAGAGCACTTCTCCTTGCTGCCATGTCCTTCATAACTCACCCCTGCTTACTTTGACCTCTTAAAACCTTTAAACCCTTGTCGCCTACCCACTCTAATCCCATATCTTAATCCCTTTTAGTGATAGATTTATATGTTGGTGGGAATTGACAAGCCTCTTTGTTTTGAGGGATCCCGCCGCGTTTGGTAACTTGGCCTGGATCATGATATAATTGTTTACATTGAATTTCTGAGACTCCCGTGATTGTTTGTAGTTGTTTTTATTATTTAATTGCTTAATATTAATTTTAGGTCTTTGATCGCAGCTTCATATAATTAATTCATGTATATTTGATCACATCCCATTGCATTATACATTTAGGGTCTCCCTTAGTAGTGTCCTACATCACATAAGGAGACAACTCCATAAATGTAGACATTTTAAAGTATCTAAATAGGTGTGCTTGGCAAAATTAGGCTCGTGCCTAGACATGTGCTTTGTGCCTTCCAAGACCTTGGCACATTGATTGTGTCTTGCACTTTGACTACTATGCCCATACGAGGTGGTTCCTAACGCTTTTGATGCAGTTGTTATTTATTCCCCTGAAGTCGTAAACCATGTTTGTGCCAGTACGAGTGGGTATTATACCATGAAGGATCACACCACATTATTCATTATCACCAGTGTTGTGATGGCAAAACATGCAATGATGCAAACAAGCTTGGAAGGGTAGAATTTTTAGTCACTTGATCTTGGTGGATAAAATCAACTAAGTCTCCTTTTTTTTTTTTTAAATTTAGTACTACTGGTGAGTTTAATGATTCAGATCAAGTGGGTAGAAATTGAATTTTAGGCTAACATTTTGTACACCTCTAGTTTAATAAGTCTAATTTCAATTTGTATAGTTGGATTTTTAAAAATTAAAAAATTGAAAACATTAGAGGGAACAACTCTGAAACATGCTGTTCCGACTTCTTGAGGTCGAAATAGACCAAAACGGGTTCGGGATGGGCTGGAGTAGAACTTGGTACCAACATTTAAGTGTCTGTTCCGACTACAAAGATCATCACAATCCCTACTTTCTCTGTTCTTGGAAAATTCTCCCACATCATCAACCTAGCTACGAGTTCCGTTAGTCATTCCTTTCATGCCAGGTACAAACATTCTCTCATATGCAACCAACTTCCCTCTCTTCTCTGCAACAACCCTTGTGGTTCTCATCCCAACCAAACCACTCGTATTCTGGTTTCTTGTAAACTGAGCTGGTTGCACCTTCAATCTTCATCCTTCCAACAAACCGCCGTTAAGACTTGCAAGCGCCTTTTCACATTGAGTCCCATCCCAACTGAACCACTCGTATTCTGGTTTCTTGTAAACTGAGCTGGTTGCACCTTCAATCTTCATCCTTCCAACAAACCGCCCTTAAGGTTTGCAAGTGCCTTTTCACCTTGAGGCCCATTTGCCATCCTTAGAAAGCAAAGGTCCTTCCCATTGAATCCTTCTTGCGAGGGATAAAAACATCCCTAACCAGTTCCATCTTTTGAATAAAGCCTACAACCAACGAGGCCGGGAAGATTGGCCATGGAAAGTGTGATTTGTCCCAATCTTCAGCCTTCCAACAAACCGCCCTTAAGGCTTGCAAGTGCCTTTTCACCTTGAGTCCCATTTGCCATCCTTCTGAAAGCAAAGGTCCTTCCCATTGAATCCTTCTTGCGAGTGATAAAAACATCCCTAACCACTTCCCATATTTTGAATAAAGCCTACAACCAACTCCTTCTTGTGAGGTCGGGAAGATTGGCCATGGAAAGCGTGATTTGTCCCCTATTCACTGGAAGCTTCTGCCTTCTGTCAGTGACTCGCTGCCAATTGCTGTTCGTCCCGTTGTTTCAATCTTCCTTGCCTGAGCCCTGACTGTTGCCTACGCCTCCCAGGTTCACTTCTTCTCTCATCTCTCTTTCTTCCCCTTCTTGCAACCCAGTGAATCATGTTTTTCTTATGCTATTTTCAAATCATTTGATTTGAATGCCATTCTCCAAAGTTTTGCCTTGTCATTTGCTGATGATACTTTCACCAATCATCCATGTGTAGTTGTTTCATGTATCATAGTGTAATGGGTCTGTTGTGTACTAACTTATGCACTATTGATGTAATACTCTATGTGGTACTAGGACGACATTTTGTTTTTTACCTTGAACTGTTTGGAGAAACTTGAGAGATCCAATAGGACCTTTGGTTGAACTTTATCTAATTGAGCTCATGATTATTAAAAAATCCTTAAAAAGTTGTATATTATCTTCGTGTTCTCTCTCTCTCTCTCTAAATTTAATAAGTGGCACTATTGGTTAATATATGGATCTTAACGCTTCTAGCTATTTTGAGATAGACTGTACTTTTTGGGTCATTGTTTGATTTCAGAGACTATCTACTCACGAATTAATTTGCCTTTTTATTTTTTACTGAGAACGAGAGTATTGACATTTCCACGTCATTAGATATCTAAAAGTTTTTGGTTTAGAAGTTGTTTTGTCATTTTAATAGTTCAAGATTGTGGACTCATTGTTTCCTAGGAGTTGTAATGATACTTAAATATGGAGTAAGATAACATATCAATGACATATTTTGTCTTTGGCATACTATGACTTCTCTCTTCCCTTGGAGGAATATTGCCTTAGATCAAACCATATCATCAATTTCTAGAAAATAAGAGAAAGAAGATTCCTTCTAACCAGAACACTTGGGTTTTGATGATTGTATGGTATTCTTAGGTTGTGGAACCTTAATTGAGGATTTTTATTCCTAGGAAGTGTAAAACTAGGTGGTTTTAGGGCACTTTTTCCTTCCTTTTTTTGGGGATAGTCTTCTATCAGTTTTAGCACCTCTTTAGAGTTTCCCTGTTTCTCTAGATTCATTGTTTTACTTTAGAATGGAGGAGCAGTGCTGTCAAAGTTGATTTTATTAACTAGGGTTGCATTTGGTGGGTATTGTACCAGTATCTGTGGAGATTTTCAAGAGTTTGGGGATATTTTTTCTCTTTGGTTAAAGCTATTTGGATTGTGTTTCATTTTCCATTTCACGTGTAGTTGTAAAAGAGAGCATGTTAGTTGTCAATTGCATCCAATTATGGTCAGAATGGACGGAAAGTCCTAGTTTTGACCAAAAAGGGAATGGGACAACTTAAATTTTGGTATTGGGTTCCGTTTTGACTTGTTATGGACTGTTTTGGTTTCTTCCAATTGGAACAAGCCCGATCCGGGTGAAGCATGCTAGAATGACCCATTTTGGCTTTACCATTCTACTCGATTGATTTTTTTTTTTCTTTTTTAATTTTTTTGCATATCCATATAAAAGTCAACTATGTGGATTAAAAATAGACTTGAGGAACTTCAAGTAGGTCAAATTTCAACCCAAAATTCAATTTTTAGCCACTTGATCTTAGTGGCTGAAGTCACTACACGCATTTCCAATTGACCACTAAGGTCAAGTGGCTAGAAATTGAATTTGGGGTTGAAATTTGATTGACTTGTAGTTCATCAAGTCTATTTTGAATTTATATGATTGGTATTTATTGGATGTGACAAAAATTGAAAAAAAATGAAATCGACCTAGTACACCAATGTGTTTTAAGTTTTGACCTTTGATTTTTAATAAAAGAAGAATTCAATATTTTTTGGTTATTTCTTGGTTTTTTGGGTCTAATTGGATTTTTATTTGGTTTCTATTAGACTCAAAGTCAAACCCTCTTTAATTAGTATGCGATAATTGCGCTATTATGACTTGAGATTACAACATGAATATGTATTTAATGATAATTTTGTTTTTGTTTGTGTAGGACTACTCTTTAATGATGAAAATCATTAATTGCAATATTTTTATAAGTTTGATTTTCTTCATATTTTTTTAATTTTTTATGCCATCTTTTCTGAAATGAAACGTTGAAACAGTCGGAATGCCGAAACAGTCTGCTATGAAGACAAAATCGGAGCAGGTTTCATAATGGTTCTGACAACTATAGAGAGTATGGAGGGCTTTGACTAACTGGAGAGTTTATGGGCAAGGTCCACTTGTCATAGAAGGGTATTCGACAAATGCAATTAAATGGGCTAAGGGACTTAAGCATCCTCCATGGAAGTTGATTACCTTAGCTAGGGAAATTAGGGGTTTAGACGTGGGAATGGAGGGCTCTTTTGTTTAAGTGAGTCGCACAGCAAATGGGGTTGCGGATTTCTTCTCCAAATTTGGAGTCAACGACTCAGACTCCGGGGTCTTCCTACCTTGAGCTTGGGGAGTTTTGTATAGAGTTCTTATTTTGTTGTTGTTTGGGGTTTCTCTCTTTTGTTTTTGTTTTGTCTCTTTGGGGTTGGTCTAAGACTCTTAGACCTCTCTCATGATGTATCTAGCTTCTTTGTACTTGGTTTTATTTAATGATTTTTTTTTATACTGCTCAAAAAAAAGAAAAAGAAAAGAAACTATGGAGAGTATGAATGCACTTCCTATATGCACATGTAGATGCTCATATGTATGTATTTATATGGAAAGTGTGACAATTTTGTAGCATAGTCCTGTAATTTATATGGTTGTGATTTAGTCACTCTTATTTTGATACAATGAGGCATTTTGTGCTTTCTCCATTTAAATGGTGATATAGGTGCGGACAAAGGGTATACCTGCTTATGCCAGAAAGGGACTACCTGATTCACTATATATGTAAAAGGATTATTTGTTAATTTGATATCTGTATGGAATGATTTTGTTGGATTTAAACCGGGTAAAATTATGAGGAATCCATTGGTTCTCTCTAAAGATGTGCCTCTTGGTTAAATTTTTGTTTTCTTTATCTTTTTTTTTTTTTTAATCCTTTTTGATTTTATCTTATTTTTATATCTTTCTTTTTTCTAAATATTTTTTCTTGAGAATGAAAAATACTGGTATTGGCTTCATTAAAAGAACAAAAAAAATACTGGTATGCAAGTGAAATTTGACAGTAATATGAGGTTCACAAATTTGACCAAAAACTGTTGAACTTGTCATACCTAAAAACAAAGTTCACAAATTTGAATTAATTAAATAATAAAATTTGTAAGTAAAAGAAGTTCTGAAATTTGACTTAATAATAAAGGGTTATTTTCTTAGCTCTTTTATTAATCCATACAATCCTACATGATTGGTTTTTTTAGTTCATCAAATTATCATTGGTAGCTATTATTGTGATAGCTTTCTTATTTTTGTGATTGGGAACTTACACCATGGGATGGTTGGTTGCAAATTAAACTAGAGGGAAACATATTTTACTATTGAAACATCCCTAGTTCTACAAAATGTAACTTTTTTTGTGAGAAAAAAACAAATTTTACCTTTCAACTACAAAATATACACCAAAAGGATGTAGGGAAAAAATTCACTTGCGGGGTTTGAATTGAACCCTCTCTTCTCACACCATCTATCCTATGTGAATTGTATCCGTACCCAATTTGGATCCATTTTGAGTTGATCTCACCGTTGGATTAAAAATTCATCATCCAAAATTAACCTCATTTTGACCATTGATCTTTGGGTTCTTGAAAATCCTGGCTTTTCAAATCCATTGGATCTGATTTTTTTATCGGAAGGATCATCCTGAAACTACATTTCAAACTCACTCATTCCATCCCACCCCACCCTTGTGGGCCCCACAGGGCCTAGCGGCGACTATTGATTATGGGCTACGTTGCCCAGGGTAAACTGATTCGGAATACAGAGCCCAAATGTTTTGTGAAGAATTTGTGTCACCATACTTATGTCAATTTGAAAGTTATTGTTCTAAGAATTTGTGGGTACGTGGTTTACAGTGTTGTTGCCAGTGGTGCTTGATTAATTCCAAGGATACTTATCCATTGCTAACTGGAACCAAAGGATATAAACTATTCATATTCCTGGGTGCATCACATCAACATCCACTCCTAAGGGACCTTAATCTGTATCTGCGTTGAATTTAAAATTCAAAGTAAGATTTGGATCTGTAATTGTAGATGGGTTGAGAATTTGTATTCAAGCTTGTTTATTTTGTGACAGATGTTTCAATTTATTGGATTGTCAAAGGTTCCATCTACATCTCTAGCTTGAGATAGGAGTTATTGGGGTTTGGCAATCTCGGGGCTTATAAAGTGTGCAATATTGAATGCTTTTTGAGAGATCAGCAACATTAAATTTCTTATGATGTAATGTATATTTAATAATGTTAAATATCCTATGGTATAATATGTACACATTTAGCATCATTTATATTTAAGATCAGGCCATTCAGATTAACAGATTTGGATATGGCTTGATCTGTATCTGCACTTGCATCTGTGTTCTCATCCATATCCACATTAGACATAAAAGTCATACTCGAATTTGCATGATTTGGGTTATTGGATTTTGGAGGTCCATTTACGTCCTTACTAGTGCTTGTGGTTCCATTGAAGGTTATGGTTTCGACCACAGGGTTGTAGGTTCTGTGGCCCCTACCTCCTTCAGTTTTGTTGAATTCAGAATCTATATATTGTTTGATCATTTTGTTCCTTGAATTATCTTTTAAGTTACTGATCATCTAATTTTTCACAAGTTTCTACATTGTGATTTTTTTTTGAAACCAGATACACTAAAGCTTTGGAGGTTATAAAAAAACTTCACAAGGATCAGGCTCAGGAGATAAAAACCTACAAGCTGAAGTTGGAGAATCTACAAACTTTAAAAGATGCTGCATTTAAGGTCTCACGCCTATATCTTTACTTTTTAGTGCCACATGGTCATGTCTTTACATTTTTGTTCCTCAATCTATGATAATCTGTGGCATGTTGGCAAGACAAGGTAGTGACTGATGAGGGACACTTCAAGTCTACTGCCGTATGAAGTGCTTGATTGAGCTGCCAATTTGTGTGCTTTTAACCTCTAGGGGCTTAGGCAAGGGGTGATGCTGGAGTATTTTCTATATTTAGTATTTTAATTATTATTGGCATTATTGTATTTTTTTTTAGTTATTTTATTCCAGTGTTAGTCTAGTAATTTTGGGTTATTTCAGGTATTATGGGAATTTCCATGTAATAGGGGTATTTTTGTCCTTTTCTTTCCATGCAAATTATATAAGCAATGTAAGCCCCATTAGGACCACTCAATGATGGAATGAAATGAAAGAAAGCTTGAAGCCTTAGCCTCCATGATGTGTATGATGATGATTTCCCCTTGAGGGTTTGGTGTGAAGTCAACTGAATCAATTCTCCTATCTTCTCCTCCTCCTCCTTTTCACATCTTCTTCAGGTATTTCTCGTCTCTTCTTCTTCCTCTCTTCTTCTTCTACTAAACTCTCTTCCTTTCCCCTTTTTTCCTTTTGTTTTCACAAATCCGAAACCCCTCCATTACTGCCGTGTCCTCTCTAATCCATCCCTACCTGCCGTCACTGTTCACAAGTCCAAATCGCTTTGCCCGCAACCCCTAAGCTTTCGCCCAGGTCCAATCTTTTCGCCTGAACTCAGATCCAGTTCCAGATCTGCTAAACGGATCTAGCACAACCCCTTTTTGGACTTCCCTATTTTCGCTCACCTCCCTTGCCTCACCTGCTACTGCTTTCGTTGGCATCTTGTCACCTCTCTGTTGCGATCCAATCATTCAAATAGCAGCCCAGAACCATTGCCCCACCTAGACTGTCCTCTTTCTGCAACCATAAGCCCTCTTATAGATATTTCCCCAAGCCCATACAGCCATCACCAACCCTTGTAGAGTCTTCCCACCTTTTCGCCACTTCCAAATCTCCTTCCCCTTGTTGTCGCCCTTTCCTCTAGACCCTCCCACTGCTGTCGCCTCCCCTAAATCTCCCACCCAGATCTGCCTCAGCCATATGAGAACCTTGTAGCCCTTTCTGCGATCCCTTCCTTCTTCATGTTCCTTCTTCATGTAAGTCCCTTAAGCCATCGCAAGTTCTCCCTTGGTCCAAAACAGTTGCTGTAAACCCCTTTTGTGTCTACCCATCGCCCTTTCTTTATTTTCCGTAAATCATTAGTAATTAAGCCCGTATGCTATCTCATTTAAGTCCATGTATGCATATTTCATTCAAAATCATGGCACCTTTCTATTAAATCTTTCACTTATTTGTTTACATCAGATTCTGGGAATATTTTGCATGGTTATTTGTGTCAAATTTATATTATTCTCTGCTTATGTTAATTGATTAATTAATTTCAGCCCATTTTAGGTTTAGGAAGCATTGTTTTCACCCCCCTTTTAATTTTTCGGGAACCAAATTAGGCCTTTAGGGTTACCCAATCCCCATTCCCTGCATCAAGGGGACCCACTATCTTCATTCCTTTACACTCTAGTTGCGAAGGCTTCAACTAACTAATACTGAAAGCTAGAGAAAACAATCTAATTATAGGTTTTGAGGTGGGTAGGGATGGTTTGATGGTGTCTCATTTACAATTTGTAGATGACACACTTCTATTTTGTAAAGCTGATGCAGAGGAAACTTAGGCAGTTAAAAGAATTCTTGGATTCTTTGAGTTGGTGTTGGGGTTGAAGACGATTTGGCCAAGAGCTCCATGGTTGGAATTACCATGTTTGATGATAGGGTGTCTTATTTTGATTCAATTATGGGTTGTGCAGTGGGTAAGCTTCCCATGAAATATTTGGGCCTTCCTATTGGACCAAAACCCAAGGGTACATTCTCTATGGGACCTAGTGGTGGAGAACTTTGAATGGAAGCTATCTATCAATTGGAGGAACGCTGTCCTTGATAAAGTCCTCGCTTTCTAACCTCCCACTTTACCATATGTCCCTTTTCCAAATTCTGCTAAAATACTTGAGAAGATTGTAAGGGATTTCCTTTAGCAAGGTTGTGGTGACAAAAAGAAGATCATTTGGTTAGATGGGAGGATGTTCGAAACAAGAAGTTGGGTGGTTTGGGGATTACTAAGCGTGGAGATAAAATGGTGCTCTTCTATGCATATGATGGCCATGGAGATATGGGATGGAGGTTAATGCCCTTTGTAGAAACATTTTTTTGTTCTTTGTATGGGGAGGGTTTAGGGGGTTGGGAGTTAAGTAAGTCAAAGTTAAAAGAGGGTCTTGGGTGGTCAGAGGGGCTTTTAAAATGGGTAATGAGGAGCCTTCCATTGGGAGAGTTTTTAGGAAAGGTTTAAGGTTTGTGGTTGGTAAAGGGGATAGAGTGTTTTTTTAGGAAGGATATTTGGGTGGCTGAGTCCTTTTTGCAGAGAGTTTTTCTCTTGTTTGTATAGAGTCTGTTGATTTTAGGATGCTTTGGTCTATGATTGTTGTAAGTTCTGGGGGGCTTTCAAAGTGAGAGTAGGAAGAGTATATCAATCTTCTATCTTAATGATATTTTCATTTGTAAGATGAGGATGACTTAAGGGTGTGGACGGGTCACCCATTCGGCGAATTTAAAATTTCACCCCTTGTTGGCTGTCTAGATCCACTTGGCCACCCCCCTCATTGTAGCTTCGCAGCATGGCAACACCCCATCCAAGGTTGAGATGCTTTGTTGGGCCATTCTGAGGAGTAAAGCTCTAGTAGATGCCTGAGGTAGAGAATAATCCACTGACTCCCACACCCTACAAACATCTGAGATGTTAATACGACGAAACCTTCTAGTTCCCACAAGCCACCAAGCAACTCTGCACTATATAACTTTAATAAGGTGCCTGACAGAGGACTCTTTACCCTTAAAGACTCTAGAGTTTCTTTCCAACCAAATTGACCACACAATACTTCAAATGACAGTTGCTCAAAAAGCCCTTCTAAAAAGAACTACCAACCAACAAAACTTCTTCATTAAACATACCCAACCAAGCTTTCGGCAGGCAGAACGCCATCCCTAACAACTGAAAGAAATGACACAAATCTGATAATCAAAACGACAATGAAGGAGGAGGTCATTCACTTTCTCTCATCAGCCAAACGAAACGGACAAGCATTGACAATAAACATACGACGTAATTGCAAATTATCAATCGTCAATATCTTCTTCAATCTTGCCACCCATCCGCAGACCTTGACCTTGAAAGGAGTAACACCCTTCCAAATTTTCAAATTCATCCGTGGCACATCACCATCACATATCAGTTTAAAACAAAAAGATTTAACTGAAAAAAACCAATGAGGATTAGGATCCCAGATTGCATATCATCACCACTCCTCACAACGAAAACATCACTCAACTGGGCCATTAAAGAAAGCCACTCCTCCAGCATCGAATCCTCCAAAGATCTTCTGAACAAGGGACACCAAACAACCTTACCTTGATGGAGATCAAAACATGCCCTAACCTTAGCTTCTTTATCAGCAACAAAGGAAAAGAGAATAGGAAACTTTGAAGCCAATGGAACATCACCCAACCATCTATCCTTCCAGAATAAAATATCATTCCCTGAGTAAGCACGATACCTGATACAAGAGTTATAAAGCAGAGAAATTGATCAAACTCCCTTCCATAAACCTATTACCCTTCTGGTAGTGGCAGTAACCCGCCAACCCAAGCTATGTAACCTATACTTTCGTAAAACAATATGCTTCCATAAACCATTTGAAGCATTTCCCAATCTCCACAACCACTTCCCTAGAAGAGTAGATTGAATAGCCGAATAGGCCTAATACCAAGACCACCTTCCTTCACTGATTTGCAAACTTGGGACCAGGAAGCCAAATGAAACTTTCTTTTATCTCTATCATCCTGCCACAAGAACTTTTTCTGAATACTCTCCATCTTATTAACCACAACAAATGACATTTAAACACACTTTTTTTTAAAAAAAATGAACATTTAAAAACACTAAAAAAATAAATAGGGAGACTAGAAAGGATGTACTTCAAGTAGAATAATTCTACCACCAATTGACAAATACTTTCCTTTCCATAAAGATAACCTCCTCTCCATTTTCTCAATCACCTTATCCCAGCAACACTTACTTGGTTTACCCTTACACAGGGGAAGACCAAGATAAGATGGAAAAGAAGCAACTTTGCAGCCCAACAATAGCACAAATCCACACACAAACTATGATCCACATTAACCCCCATCAATTCACTCTTATGAAAATTAATCTTCAACCCTGAACACATCTGAAACCATAAAAGGATAACTCCAACCGTCCTCAACCCCTCTGCATTAGCCTTAAGGAATAAAATAGTAGAAGATGAGTAAGATCAAACTCCTTATGCTCAACATGAAACCCATGAATCAACCCCTGTGTAGATGCGGCATGAAGCATGAGATGGAGAGCTTCTGCAACTATAACATAGAGATAATGAGATAGAGGATCCCCTTGTCTGATTCCCTTCTCCATTCTGAAGAAACCTTTAGGACTTCCATACAGATCTTGGGCTTAATCCCAAGTGAAGAGACCATCTACAGAACATCTGGGCATTATCCCAGTGCTACACACATCGCCCCTTGTTTCCGCCCCCCTCGTCGTCGTCGCCACTGCTTCTACTTGATTCCTCTCTGTTCTCGCAACAGATTCGCCTCTCCCCTTCATCAAACCCCAGGTACAAGCCATCTTCTTGTCCTCCTCTTCCTTCGTCTTTTCTTCCTCCCTCTTCTTCCTCTTTCTACTTCCGCCGCCACTACCCCTTTCTTTCTTTCCCCTCTTTCGATTCTATCCCATTCGTATTCAGCAACCCTCATCTTACCCTAATCCCTTTTACATCCCACGTGCCTAAAGCCCTTCACTTAAGTCAGATCCCACACGTGTGACAACTCACGTGTGTGACCTGATAATCGTCGGGACTGATAAGTTATTTATTTTCTTCCCCGCTTCCACTACATCACTTATTTTCCACAACCACCCCATCAACTATGATGGAATGGATATAGTTCTTACGTCTTCTAGCACTTGCCATTTGATGACATTTTTATTTTTATTTTGTGTATTTTTATCTCCGTCCTACAACCAACGCACTCTAGACCATTGTTTTCGGTTTAATTTCATCCTGAATAGCCTGCTTTTTGAGACACTCCTTTAACTCAGTTCACCTAATAAGCTGATCCAGAGAAAGGGGACCCACCTCCTCTAAGCTACTCAGAGACTGCAATTCATCCAACCACAAAGACTCCTGACGGGTGGACTCTTCACAACGAGCTGTATCCCATACCCTCATCTTACCCCTCAAGTATTTAAGTTTCTGTAAGAGACAATAACCTTTCCACCCAATAGGATTAATTTCTCTCCACCAAAGGTCAACTAACTCATGAAAACTTTCTTCCTTGAGCCAAGCAATTTCAAATCAAAATGGAGAAGGGGCCCAAGAGTCTAAACATGAATCTAGAAGAACGGGAGTATGATCAAAATCATGAGAAGAACTGCTTGCTGCATTTGATGAAATCTTTCCAACCACCCCGCATCTACAAAATATCTGTCCAACCGTGCTAGACTAGGATCATCTTCCATACTGGACTAAGTAAATTAGCACCCCAAACGCTAATCCATCTAGAAGAATGGAGTATGATCAAACTCCATTTGTTCAATCCAGTTATTAAACCTCTGCATGGGACTGAAATTCTCCGACACCCTTTCCATTCTGACATTCAATGAACCACATTAAAATCTCCAACCACACACATGGAAAAGAAGAAAAACCCCTTGCTGCAGATAACTCATCCCAAAATACATTTCTATCGGCGTCTAAATTTGGTCCATACACTAGTAAATAAAAACTCCCTCCCTACAGTAATGTCCTCCAATACCATAGTAACAGTGAAAGATCTCAACTCAGCTGAAACTAGATGCCATTTATTAGAGTTCCACCACACTCCACATACCACCCAACGCACCCTTGGAAGCTTTAGCCACCCACCCCATATTACCACTACCCCATACAGATCTAATAAAACTGCCCTCCGGATCTCGACACTTAGTTTCCTGAAGAAAAAGAATATCCGTCTTCTAAAGGAGCACTAACTTCACCATCACCCGCTTTTCGACTGCACCAACCCCGGAACATTCCACGAAAGAATTTTCATGAAGATAATACCATCTCCCCTGAAGTGTCTACCACCACTAAGGATCGATCATAGTTCACCGAAGATTGTAGATTTCTCAATTCCCTCTCATGCTACATGTTTCTTTTCATCTTTTGCTCTTCTTCTTGTTCTTGCAGCTCAACTTTCCAGAACTCTTTCAAAGTGTCCTTCAGCTGTAAGGATCGATGCTTTGACGAGATGCCGAGCAGATTTCCAACCATTGATAATTTCTCCTCATCAATACCCTGTACAATAGTAGGAGGGTTCAACAAATCCTCACCATCAGCGGCTTCAGACCACCTCACAGACCTCCCATCGCTCCCTGCCTTTTCACCGACAGTCGTTTCCACCCTCTGTCCTGAAATCTCTTCTTCCGCCTGAGAAGAAGCCTCTAGAAATTGAACATTATGCCCATCACGAATGAGTTGCAACGGCACCGGTGAAGAAAAAGTCCTTGGAGAAGTGGCGGAAACCTGCATCCCAATTTCTAACATTGTTGCAGCACCGTGAGCTTGGAAAGCAAATCTAGTTCTGTCTTCTTAAACTTTGCATGTATTATAATTCTATTTGCCTGCACATGTTTTATGTTGGCTATGCTCTGCTCTTTATGGTGCAGCAACTCATTTCTTCAGTCATTTGAGCTATAGTTAGATTTCTGTAATGACTTGTATTTTATTAATTTCCTAACAAAGATACTGACAATCTATTAGGTTTTAATATAAAGTGGAGCTGTTCTTGAAACTTTTCTTCTGATTTGCTGGATTTGTTTTGTTACAGCTACGTGAAAGTATTGCTCAGGATCAAGAGAAAACTGAGTCTTTTAAAGCTCAAATTCAGGAGCTAGAAAGGAACATTCAATTATTGGATAACAAGATCCTGCATACTGAAACGACTTTAGAGGATTTGAGGAAGTTACAAACCCAGATATCAACCAATAATACTAAAAGGAGCACTTTATTTTCACTTCAACAGGCACAATATGCTGCTCTTGCTGAGGAAAATGAAGGTTATTGAATTGTTACTGCTCAAAAAAAAAAAAAAAAAAAAATGAAGGTTATTGAAGGCATATGTAGAACTTAATCATGCTTGCTTTCTCATAGGTTCATATATTTTCAGGGAGGACTGGCTTTTAGTGTAGGCACAAGTTTTTATATTACTAATAATTTGGAGGGAGGAATGGTAGGGTCCTCATGCTAATAAGGAATAGAAGCTCTTTGTCGTGCTAAGAAATCAGCCTCTCCATTGTCAGATGGAGGAATGTGTCTGATACACATGTGGCCCTTCATTCAGTGAATGTTTATGAATGTGATATGCACCAAAAACATTTCAAGATTGGAAGATGCTAGCTGTTGTAAATTTTGTGTTCATCTAGATGTTCATTGAAAAATGTACAACATATTTTAACCCAATCTGGATCATTTTTGAGTCAGCATTTATGCATAGTAAGATGTTTCAGGCAGTGGTATGGATAACCAAGGTGGGCCCACGTGTATGGACTGTGGAATCAGCATGTTTGGAGACTGGACATCCATTTTACCTTGGTTTCGCTTGTAGCAATTATCATGCACAATTTGTGACATTTGATTAGCTTGTCTTATTCAACATGTTTGTTTATTAATGTAAGCATGTTTCTGCAGATACTGATGAGGAATTAAAGGAATGGCAATCCAAATTTGAAGAAAGGATTGCAATATTAAAATCTAAAATTAGTAAGCTCGAGAGGGACATGGATGACATGGAAAAAAAGAGTTCCTTCCTTTTGAAGACCATAAATGAATCTATCCTGGAGATTGGCAAGCTTCAGGCTGAAGCTGATGTAATATGCCATAAGATTTTGAATCTAGTTTTTATGAACATGCCATATAGAACTTACCATCTTGTGTTTTTGCATCAGGCTTATATGTCCTTGAGGCTTGAACGAGATTCAGCCATCCAAAATCTGTTTTCAAAGCATAATTTAGGGTCACTTCCTAGTACATCTCTTAGCAATGAGGTGGCAATCAACCTTACAACTCGAGCGGAAACAAGGCTGATGGATCTTGAAAATGATTTGCAGGATAAAAAGGTGATTTTTAGTATTTTTTTTCTTAGACCTTAGGGTTTACACTTAGAAATGTTTTGTTTTGCAATTATCTTTTTCTTTTGCAAGTGTTGTGGGACCCACACGTCTGGTGATGTGGGCCCCGATTATATGTCAAGATTCAATGTATATTGAAAGTCAATACAGTAGATTGTAATTGATTAGACACTTAGTGTATTTCCTTTTTAGGTCCCTTGATTGTCTTTTTTTTTTTCCATTTACTACTCTATCCTCTAAGAGGAAAATACAATTAATACAATACTCAGAGAATTTCTTCTCTAATTTCTATTTTTTTACATGATATTAGCCAAGGACTGTTTTTGTGCTCCCTGAATATTTTCTTTTCTATTTTTGGGCATCACCTTTGCAGCAATTTTGTTTTCCGGCGAAGATCACATTTTTAGGCGAAAGTTTTGCCGGCGGGGAACCATCCACCACTGTCGTTTTTGCCAACCCTTTCCATCCGAAGGGTTGGATTTTTGTTTCGAAGGATTGAGCCCTGTCTTCTGCCTCCTTCTTCCTAGAGCAGATCTGTCGCTCCTTCTTGCAGCTGCCACTGGTTGTTTCCTTCGATCTTCACAGATTCTCTTCCTTTGCACCTTGGATCCACACTACTCTGCCCCAAGTGGACCCCAGATTTCAGACAACTATGGGCCCCTCTTTTTCCATCAAGATTGCCGCTGCCAGACTCGCCCAAAACCCAGTTTTTTGGGTTTGACTGCTTTGATCTACTTCATATTGCGGAGTTCAGCCTTCAAACCAAGCCTCCTAGGGTCGCCCCTAACCAATGCTTGCATCGTACTTGGTTTCCCACCTTCCATCCACGTTGGGACCCACTTTTTTGGGTTTCTTCCCTCTTGTTGCCAGCTTCTTCTGGGTACACAGTTTTGTGATTTCTTTTGCTGTCTTTGGGAGAATTAGGCAAATCAGCATCTGGCTCTTCTTCTCCGTTCCGCTGTCTCCTTGGGTCAATCTTTGTGACCTATATTTGCGGATACCACCTCAGCCTCATGGCATCATCTTCTACCACCCTTCTTGCTCCAGATATGACCTCTTCTGGCTCTCCACAGATTGGACAGATCACGATGGTGTTACTTAATGAGACCAATTACTTTGAGTGATCCCATTCTGCAACGATGTTCTTAACTAAAATGCAACTTTCTTCCTATATCGATGGTACTGCCCCCAAACTGGCCAAGACTGATTCTACATTCTCCACCTGGATTGCCAATAACTTCCTGGTCTAGGCCTGGCATCTTCACTCCATGGAAGCTCATGTACGGCGTCTAGTTATACTCTTCCAACCACTAAAGCTGTTTGGGACACTGTGAAGACTCTGTACTCTGATGGGGATAACTTCGCCCATATATATGAATTATCTCAGACCGCTGGTACTCTCAGACAAAGGGAGTTGTCCCTTATCTAGTACTATTTGACTATGCAGTCTTGTTGGTTGGAGTTGGATCAGCTTCAATCCCTTACTTTTAAAGATCCTACTTATACTCTGAAGTTTCACAAGTATGTTGAACAACAACGGATTTTTGCATTTTTCTTAACTCTGAGTTCGAGCCGACACGGCCCAAATTCTAGGGCTATGACCTCTCCCCTCTCTAGATGAGGTCTATTTTGCCTTACTCCGTGATGATAGGCGTCGTCTTGTTATAACTCCTATGCCGGCTGAACGTTCTACCCTGGTCACCACCCATTATTCAGCTCCTTCTCCTGTTCATGGGCCTCCAGCTTCTCATGGCAAGGATCCTTCTTTTGATCATCGAAAAGTCACCAAAGGCTCACAAAAAAAAAGGGGACCCAGTTCTGCACCTATTGCAAGATGAATAACCACAACATTGAATCTTGCTACAAGTTACATGGGCGACCTAAGCAAGCCTATCTCTCATACTGTTCTACCTTCCTCTGATGTGGCTTATGATAATGCCCCTGTGACTCGACATGACCTCAACTTAATATTGCAACGACGAGAGCGCTTTCAACCCTCTGAGGTTTCCAATGCTGTCTCCTCTACTTCAGGTACTGAATCATCTGCCCATCATGCTTCTCATCATTCTTGGATTGCCGATTCTGGTGCTACTGAGCATATGGCTGGTATGTCCACCCTCTTCTCTTCCCTTTCTCCTGTTTCTTATGGTAACGTTAAATTAGCCAATGGCTCATACACTGATATTGTTGGGAAATGAACTGTTCCAGTTTCTCCTCATTTGGACCTTCCCTCTGTTTTGCATGTTTCAAATCTCTCTCGCAATTTGTTATCTGTTAGTGCCTTGACTGAACATATGAATTGCTCAGTCACATTCTTTCCTTCTCACTTTGTTTTCTAGGATTTGACCATGAAGTAGGTGTTGGGTGGTGGTCGTGAAGCAGGTGGTCTCCACCTCCTTGACTCTCCCCTTGGAAGCTCCGAAGCCTGTTTGACCTCTTCTTCTTCAAATGTGTGGCTATGACATTGACGTTTAGGACATCTTGCCTACTCTGTTCTTAAACAACTTGTTTCTAGTTTGTCTTTTGCTTTTTGAATGTGAACTTTGCCAATATGGCAAGCATGTTAGAAACCATTTTCCCCCATCTATGAATAAAAATTCATCTACTTTGTTTTCACTCATTCACTCTAATGTTTGGAAATCTCCAGCTGTATCTCGTACTAGTTTTCATTATTTTGTTAATTTTTTTGATTATTTCTCTCGCATGACATGGATATATTTAATGAAACAAAAATCTGAGGTTTTTGATCACTTCCAAACTTTTAACCAGTGGGTTAACACTCAATTTGGGTGTAAAATTCAAGTTTTACAGAGTGACAACAGGGGAGAATATTTGTCATACTCCTTTCTCACTTTTTTGCAAAAACATGGTATCGACTTTCAGTTCTCTTGTCCTTCTACATCTCAACAGAATGGTGTAGCTGAACGAAAGAACCGTCACCTTCTCTCATTTTACAAAATCAGTCCTCTATAGATCGTCTGTCCTTACATAAACCCATTCCTCAAATTCCCTTACATGTCTTTGGGTGTATTTGTTTTGTTCACAACTTCTTTGGCCATAAACTTTCTCATCGGCTGTGCGATGTGTGTTTTTATGTTACACATCTTTTCACAAAGACTATAAGTGCCTCAATCTTATCATTGGGAAAACATACATATCCATGGATGTCACGTCTTTTTAGCGAGACCCCTGTTTCTCAGCCCCCTCTACTTCTTCTCCTTCTCCTGTTCTTCCCCTTGTCCTTGCAGATCTTCCTTCCTCGAGTCCCCCCTAAGCCTCTTCTGGTGTACCAACGCCGCTAGTCTCGAGTGCCATCTGTGGCTGACTCCACACATCCATCTGCTAGTGATTCAGATCCACTGGTCTCTCACTCGTTTGATCTTCCCATTGCGCTTCGCAAAGGCAAGCGTTCTTGTACTAGCCACCCTGCTCGTTTTGTCTCATATCATACCGTTTCACCCACCTATCATAGTTTTCTTATAGCGTTGGACAACACTAAGTTACCCAAGAGGATCGACACGGCCTTGAAAAATCCCTCTTGGAAAGCAGCCATGGATGACGAGTTAGCTACCCTTGAGAAGAACAACACATGGGAGATAGTTTCTCTTCCCTAGGTAAGACTTCAGTTGGGTGCAAATGGGCTTTTTCCTTGAAGCATAATCCAAATGGAACTATTGCACAGTATAAGGCACGCCTAGTAGCCAAAGGCTTCACGCAGACTTATGGAGTTGACTACTAGAACACTTTTCACCTGTCGCCAAGATTAACTATGTGTGCATTTTGCTTTCCTTTGCAACTACTTATACTTGGCCCCTGCACCAGTTAGATGTGAAGAATGCTTTTCTCTATGGTGATCTTCAGGAAGAAGTCTATATGCTTCCTCTTCCGTGGTTTGTCAAGGGGGGGGGGGGGGGGGGGGGGGGGGGGCGGGCGCTCATTCTGTCTGTAGACTCAAGAAGGCTCTCTATGGTCTTAAGCAGTCTCCCCGTGCCTGATTTGAGAAGTTTAGCAGTATCTTGCCACCTTATGGTTTCACCCGATGTCAGTCGGATCACTCAGTCTCCATCTACAGTCTCCACTCCGTTGTGATGATTTTGGTGGTCTATGTTGATGATATTGTATTCATTGGTAACAACGCTGAAGCCATTTCTTCCTTCAAACAGTATCTTCACCGCACTTTTGAACTTCATCTCTCTCAATGAAGCTGTGGGACCCACATGTCTAGTGATGTGGGCCCCGATTATATGTCCAGATTCAATGTATATTGAAAGTCAACATAGTAGATTGTAATTGATTAGACTTTATTTCCTTTTTAGGTTCCTTCACTGTCTCTTTTTTTTTCTATTCAATACTGTATCCTCTAAGAGGAATGTACAATCATTACAATACTCAAGAGAATTTCTTCTCTAATTTCTATTTCTTCAGTCTTATTTCTACAACAAGTTCTTTACATCCATCTCTGTGATCTCAAACACAAACAATTAGCACAGTGGAAGATTAGTCATAATTGCTTTGCCAAAATCATGTTGTACTCTAGCAACAAATATCCTGTCTTTCACACACTCATTTCTCTTCAAATATTTCGACTATGGGATCCCATAGCTTTTGCTATTGGGCTTGCACTCGTTGGTCACCGGATTTCCAAATGTGAGATAGTTAACCATCCCATCTTGCATACCACAATAATGAAAGATCCATCGATTTTCACCCTCATCATCATGCTTTTCTCATTATAACTTGTGGCATCTGAGAACTTTGGAACTACTTTTATAACTTTGATAGTGGATAGTGAAACTTCACAAAACAATAGTATGTCATCTATGAACTATAGGGACCTCTATTAACTTTTATCATTGTTTAATTGTCTATGTCAAAATGTGCCCTTTACAAAATCTTGCTTAAATATCTTGTAATTAATAAATGAGCAAAAATGGATAGTGGATCCCCTCCCGTAAACCCTTTGCAGTATAAAACGTTAGGGTTGGAGAGATGTTCACTAGCACTGACAAGATTTTGAAAATATTGGCCGATATGTCAGCTGATATTTTGATATATCTGTCGGTACTTTCAAAGCTACTGTGATATTTTATATAACTCAGATCTTTTCAAATATCGGTAACGGTATCCACCGGTTTTCGGTTTAGACCGGCCAATACAATACATCACAGCTGATATTTTAAACCATGACACCCACAAGTAGCACCAGTCACACGCCTGTGCACCCTCTCTATTTGTTTAATCATTTTTCTTAGAATTAGTAGCCTCTCATGTATGGAGCTGTGCTGCATTTGACAACTGCCAACAATTTCAGAAGTCAAATGAAATGGAGCTTAAGGTTGTATGGGATCGCTATGTGGCTGTAAATGCTCGCTTTAGTGAAGTTGAAGGCCAGAAGCAAGCTAAAATACAGGCTAAGGTAAGTTATTGCTGATACATACATACATCTATACATGCATATATACATATGTATCCTCAGCTTCTCCTCATACCTGTTTCTTGTTGTTGCATCTCAGATTGACATTCTAAAGCGAATAGAAGAGGCAGAGAATGAGCGGAGTGAGGCAGAACTTCAACTTTCAAAATATAATTTATCACACCTTGATGAAAGGGATAAGAACCTGGTGATTGCCCTTTTCATTACCCTTCACATTTCTTAGTGTGGTTCGGCAAGCCTAACATGGCAATATTTAACATCCATATAATTCAAATTGTTGTGTTGGAGTCCCATCCAAAAATGAAGGCATAAATATTGCATTGTACCACAATCTAGCACATTCATGTCTAAGCTCTATTCTAGGCAAAAATTTGGCAGAAGTTAGAAATCTTGCCATATTATTAGCCAAAAAGCCTGAATACTACCTGAATACTCTATTGTCAACTCTTCACATTGTTTTATTTATCATAGCAAATGGAGATTGAGAGGAAGACGCTCCAGCTTGGGAAAAGGGAGTTTGATTCAAATATAGATCAGAAACGGACTCAGAGGTTTAGCTTGGAACAAAAAATCAAAGCTCTTTCGCGAGAGAGAGATATCATGGCCAACGATTCTGCAGATAGAGCAAAACTAGATATGAAGAAGGAGGAACTGGAAAACTGCAAGCGAAAGCGAAAGAAGATGCAAGTCTTTTATTTTTGTTGCATATTCTTTTTTTTTTCCAAAGATTTTCCTCTTATCATGCCCTTTTTCAGACGCTGATATGTCTAGTTTCATTTTTCAGAATGGACGAATGCAAAGACAGAATCAGGGGTGTGCTGAAAGGGAGGCTTCCTTCTGACAAGGATGTGAAAAAGGAGATCACTCAAGCCCTGGGGTTGTCCCATATCTTTACTTTATCTTTCTACAGTCAATTGAAATAAGATCTGACACATGGTTCCAGGTTGACATGGTTGGGAAAAAAAAGAATCTTATAACCTGAAATTTATTTTCTATAATTGTTAAGTCTTTCAGATAGGAAAAGTCCAGCATACTCTCTCTCTCTGTCTTTTTTATCCCCACCTTGTGAAGGGAAAGTCCACCTTAGCTTCCTTTACAATCCAATTGTATTAATTTGTCTCATTCCTGTTAATAATGCCTCCCATTGTCAGTTCTGTGCAATGCCATGGTGTCTGAAACAATGCTTTGAATCTTGAATTCTGATGTGTATGATGCTGAACCACTCTAGAGTCTAGATAGATGATTCCATCTTTTGTTCTTCATGCATGATGGTGCGTTTATACATTTTGCTCTAAGCTCAAGCTCATCTAGTGTGGTTTACAGGTCAAGCTGAGCGTCTTGATGGGATTTAAAAAAAACTTGAGGTTGGCTTGTGGTGGAGCTTGAGGAGAAATGAAACTGAGCTTGAGTGTACTTGAGCTCAGCTTGACAAAATCTTATGCGGTCATTTTATATCCATAAAGGCCCTGTGGTGTATTAAGCTGCACACCAGTGTATGAGCACGTGGCTGGGTTACAAGAGGTGGGGCTAGGCGGGTTGGAAAGATCTGTGCTTGAATTTTCTTTCCACAAAATAACCAGGTTGATAAAATTAGTACAGATGCAGTTTTTATGACCCCAATGATTTTGACGGTAGATAGGGATAGTTCTTGTGGGGCTTCCCTGGATGGATTTCAATCCATGAATCTGGGTGGGTTATAAACAATTATGCTCAAATTAGGGGGGCACCAAAAATCAAGTTGATTGGATCACTCTAGGTATGGTTTTGAACGGAACCAAAAATCAACTGTTTAAAATAGTCCAGACTTTGGGTCCTTGAAAGATAGTGGCTTGGGTTGTCGAATCAAGGTGATTTTTGGTAGGGTTATATTCAAGCATGAACCTTTCGAACTATCTTAGTGGGTCACCACAAAAAGTTTGTGCAAGGGTTTGTTGTTTCATCATATATAAATTAATCCAAGTATATAATGTTATATAAAACTTTGTCTTATTTTTTTTATATACTATTAACATAATATCATGAGCTAAGCTGTTCCACCTTGATGCATTGGCAACCATAGTTACAAGCCTACAGTTGTTTTCGTTACAGTTTAGAATGTTTATTTGTTTGTAGTTGTCTATGTAAGTAAAAGATCTCTCTCTCTCTCTCTCTCTCTCATGCACACGTACACACTAATTGATTTGTGTTCTCATCTATTCATCTGTATGTTTATCATGCTAATAGTGAGATGTTCCTGATGCAGGGCTTTTATAAAATAGCATGATGATTTTGAGTTCTAAATCCCTTAATGCACGCTTGTGTGCACACACTAATTCATTTATGTTGTCAATTTATTCTTCTGTGTGTAATATTATTCTAAGAATGAGATATTCCTGATGCAGGGCTATTAGAAAAGAGTATGATGATTTGAGTTCTAAATCTCTTGAAGCAGAAAAGGAGGTGAAATTAGTGCAGATGAAAATACAAGATGTAACTAATAACTTGTCCAAATTTCGGAAAGATGTGGATGGTAAGTTGTAAACGTTGCTTTTGCTTACCTAGAGTTATGGAACTTCTTTGTTCCTTTTACACTAGAATCATCTCACTTTTTTTTGAAAGGTTAGAATGGAAATTCATTCGATGGAAAAACAATTGCAAGGAGAAATAAGTGGCCATGATGTACACAATATACATATAGAAAGGAAAAAGACTAAAAACCTGAACAATCTAAAACATATCCAATCTAGTTACACCATGCTTAGCTAGGAAATCAGTTATTCCATTGGTAGATCTGGGAATGTGCACAAAGGAAATAGTTGAAGAGCAAATGTGTTTGATTTCTCTAAGCAGAGGGATAAATCTCCATGGTGGATTCGTTTCCCTGAGGCCCAGCTCACAACATTACCGGAATCACTTTCCAAGATAAAACTCCCTTGGAAGTGATCTTGGAAAACCTCATTGCTTCACTAGTTGCTAATAATTTTGTTTCATTGGAATCTTTCACACCGATTGGGCTTGAAAAGAAGGATAAGACCTTCTTTTTGGAGTCATGTAAGATGACTCCAATGCCTTCCGGACTTGATTTTCCTCTAGCTACTCCATCAACATTAAACTTGATAAAACCTAGATCTGGACACTTCCACTTAGCCTTTGCCTTAAATATCCTCCGTCTGTCATGTAATACTGAAGTCCAATTTTTAAAAATAGACGACGAAAATGTTCCTTGATGCTAATCAAAAGACTGAATATATTGATTGTACTATCATGGAGCCTGCGAAGGATGATCCAAAATGCAAGGAATGGAAAACCAATAATTCCTTGGTTCAAAACTAGCTCTTACACTCTGTGGAAGAGCATGTTCGAGTAACTGATGTATACACTACCTATTACAAAAAATGTATGGGAAACAATCCAAACTTTATATTCGGATGATAACTCTGCTCGCATCTATTAGCTCTACCAGGATGCTGCCAATCTTCGATAGGGGGGAGTATCTTTCATTCAATACTACTCAAAACTGAAGAGTTATTGGTTGGAACTTGATCATCTTGAGAATCTTCAATTTGAGAAACCTGTTGATACTCTATTGCACAAAAAATATATATTGAAAAACGATGCATATTTGACTTACTAGTTGGCTTGAATCTTGACTTTGAGCCTATTCGTGCACAATTCTGATTAAGCGACCTCTTCCACCCTCGGCTGAAGTATATTCTACATCGCTTCATGATGAGAGGCGTTGTCTGGTTATGTCCTTTGCCATTGTGCCTGCTGATTGATCGATGCTGATCCTAAGGGGCCTTCTTCTCTTAAAAGGGAAGACCCTGTGTTTGATGCCAACGGGATACCATAGGACCAAAGAAGAAGGGTACCTAGTTTTGTAAATACTGCAAAGTGACCAATCACTATGTTGATTTTTAATATAAGCTTCATGGTCGACCCCCATCTAAGAAGGATCATCATGCTGAAACCCCTTCTTCTTCTACTAAAGATGACGTCATTTGAGTATCTAAACGTGAAGATGCATGCTTGCAGCAAGATCGGTTGCAATATTAAGTTAAGTTCATTCCCTACTACTTACTATGCATGTACCTAAGTCATATTGGTGAGAAGCTGTTTTAACTTCATGCTATCTAGTTAATCGCATGCCCTCACATGTATTGCATAACAAAGCTTCGATTGATATTGCGTCTATTGACAAACATGTTTCCACTATTCCTTTACATGTCTTTGGATGTGTTTGCTTTATTCATTTGTTTCCTAGCGGTAAACTCTTCGAGCATTCTGTAAAATGTCTATTTTTGGAACTCTCTCCATTGTATAAAGGGTATAAGTGTCTTGATTCCGTCACTGATGACGTATGTTTCCATGGACGTCACATTTTTTTAACACGTTCCCTATTTTGATCAAACTAGTTTTGACTCTTCATTTCCTTCGGTTCCTATTCTTGCAGACGATGTTTCTACTCCTGAAAAATCCAAGCCCATTCTTGTGTATCAACGAAGAAAGCATATACGTTTGTCTCAATATGATGCTGCACAACCATCTACTAGTGGCTCAGATCCCTCTCCTATTGAACCAGAACTTTCTATTACTCTTTGAAAAGGTAAGCGTGCCTGTACCGACCATCCTATTGATCAATTTGTGTCTTATCACTTTGTCGTTTCTTACCGTAGCTTCCTAACTGCTTTTGACAACACTTATATTCTTGCTCTTTAACCACTGTGTTTCCCCATTTTTTCCATTGTTTGCTTTCCATTTCCACAGTTCTATGTTGGATTACGGAGTTTGGATAACTGGCAGCATGACACTTTCACTGTTAAATCCTTCTTTGATCACCAAAACCCTAACAATCCCATAGTCCCCTCTCCAAAGGATTATGAGTGTCTCAATCTCCCTTTTGGTCCTTTGTTGGATGAAGGCTCTAGACAAAAAACTCACCATCGATCTTATATTAAAAAACACCTTACTGTTGATCATCTGCAAAGTTGATAGTATGTTGCCTGGGCTGTCTCTCAATTCTTTCAAGGGAATGAAGATTCATTCATTGTCTGTTTGCTTTTTGGGGTTCAATAGATCCATAATGTTATTCTCTTTTAGCTATTACTCTTGGTTTTATAAATGAGGAAGTGGCAAATTCATGACAGTTCAGAATTCAGTGCTGCCCCAAGTACTTTGCTCTACTAGGGGTGAGAGGAAGAAACAGCTCCTCTACAGTTTCCAGAACTGTTGAACAGCTGATGGATTTAACAATTTCAGAGCTGCATCTTTGGTGGCCAGCACAAGGGATTCCTTGGGGATTGCCATAACTGATTGCTGTTGTGACTGGCAAGTTATCTCTGTGCTGAAGTATGTCTGTGGGCTGAATGTATGATCCATGCTGCCTGTTTCCTGTTGTCCTCTGTTCTGATTGTTCCCTTGGATTGTGGTTTTCGTATGTTTTATCTCTTTTCCTTTCGTAACCTCGTCTTGGATCACTGTGCAGTTTCTTCCAACTAATAAATTGCCATTTCGGAAAAAAAAAAAGAACAACCCATAGCAGTGGTCCCAACATCCTGAGTGGTGAAAGTTTTACATTCCTTCATTAATCCTTTATGATACTCCGTGGTACTGTTCTTTTCACAATTGATTCTTTACTTCTTTATTTTTTTTCTGCAATTTATGATGTCTGTGTTGATTTAGTGTAGAACAACTATGAATGTGTTTAAAAATTAACTTTTTTCTTTGAAAAGTTCACACTTATATTGAAGAAACAAAAGGTACAGTGTAGGAGGTATAACTGATCCTCTACAAGAAGGCGAGAATCAATAATCAAAAGGAGCCCCAAAAACAAAATACAAAAGTATTACCCCAACCTTTACAAAATACACTTTGGATAATTTGTGTGATCCATATGGTCATTTATTTTTTAGTTTCCTTAATGTGGCAACTTGTTTCTTATTATGCAGCAAAGAGAAGATTTATTGTGTCAAAAATCCACTCTTTGGTTCAACCATTGTTTGATATTGACTCCTTCCCTAAAGTTTTGCTTGAGGCTATGGAGAAAAGAGATGTAGAAAGAAGGTTTCCTTCTACATTCATCTGGTCATTAAATATGATAATCTTTTGCATTTTGGATCTAGATTTTTCCAACTTTGTAATCTTCATCTATTAAAAATACATGCAGCAAATACAACCTTGCAGATGGCATGCGACAAATGTTTGATCCATTTGAAAAGGTTGCACGCGCGCATCATATTTGCCCATGCTGTGAGCGCCCATTCTCTCCTGAAGAGGAAGATGAATTTGTTAAAAAGGTACTCTTGCTTTCATTTTGCTTAGGATTTTTATTGGCTTGTAGGGCACTGATTTTGATTTCTTCTGGTATGTATGTCTCACTATATTGCAGCAAAGAGTGAAAAGTGCAAGTTCTGCAGAACATATGAAACTCTTAGCTTTGGAGTCCTCGAATGCTGATTCCGGTTTCCAACAGTTGGACAAACTTCGTATGGTTTACGAGGAATATGTCAAACTTAAAAAGGAAACTATTCCTTTGGCAGAGAAAAATTTGAAGGAACTGACAGAAGATCTAAATAAAAATTCTCAGGCATTTGATGATGTAAGCAGACTTATTTATGGGAAAAGTATCTTAGAAGTCCCTCTCAATGCTTGTGTTATTTTTTGTGACATGCTATGGAGGATTGCAATCTATCCTGATACTTGTTTCGTCTTATTTGTTGATGGTGGTTCTTTGATAGGGCATTGATACAACATTGTTGCATTCAGCTTGTAGGTGTCTTGGCTCATGTGAAGGCTGAAAAGGATTCAGTTGAGACCCTACTCCAACCAGTGGAAAATGCTGATAGGCTTTTACTCGAGATGCAAACTTTGCAAGAGCAAGTTGAGGATTTGGAATATAAGCTTGATGCTCATGGACAAGGTGTTAAATCCATGGAGGAGATCCTATCGGAGCTAAATGCTCTACAGAGCCAATGGTACACTGTTTTAATTTCATGCATCATAGAAAGACGACTTCCGTACCTATTCCTTTTTTTTTTTGAGTTCTTGCTTTATATTGAAGTTCTGCCCTTTCTGTAGTTCCTGGAGTTCAGATTCTAGAGATATGTTACTTGATCTAATGTACATCGCGTCACTGATATGCTTCTTCAATTTTTTTTTTTTCGGCAACCAGGGATAGTGTGAATATGGATTTGGAGAAGCTAATAGAAGATCAAAGCTATATGAAAAGTGATATATCAAATGTACAGGGGCGCTGGCATTCTGTAAGAGAGCAGAAAATGGAAGCACAAAATAAGCTGATCAGATTCAAGAAAGCAGAAGAGGATTTAGATCGTCTGGTAGAGGAAAAGAGTCAACTGGAGCTTGATGAAAAGGTAATATTGTGGTTTGTTTTCTTTTATGTATATATATTTTAAATATTTAGGGCATGATTGTGCACAATATTTTCCGTGGAAATGGAAAATGATTGCCATGTTGAAATTGTTTTCCATTGTTCCATTTGAACTTTTTAAGTGGAAAATGGTTTCTATGACTCAGTCGTCTTCCACAAGAACTGTGGAAAATGAATTGCTAGGGGAAGGGACCGAAAAACAATTTCCACGACATGGACCTATGACCTGAAGTCCCAAACCATGGGCTAACCATAGCCCAACCCATGACTCGAGATCCAATCCAACGATGATCCATGACCCATGACAACCTGATCTATGACCCATTTAACCTATTGACCCGATCCGTTACCCAATCCATCACCCAACTTGTTGTAGAATAAAGAGACGGAAAGGAAATGAAAAAGAAGAAGAGAAGGGAAGAAATGGAGGAAATTTCTATTTAATATTGTGTATTCTGCTATAGGGATTACATCCATTTATATGTATTGAAATACAATAGAAAAAGGGAAAAAACACCACAAAAGGAAGTCAACTGGTATAATGATCCTAGAGACTATGAGAAATAAAATCATAGTTACTAAAAATACAATATCCTACAAGACTCTCCCTCAAGCTTGTGCATAGATATTTATCAAGCCTAACTTGTCTAATATGTTAGCAAGGCGAGAACCAGATACAACTTTGGTGAGTATGTCAGTTAATTGATCTTTAGATTTTAGATATGGAGTGACAATATGGCTCGATGAAACATTGTGGCAAATAAAATGGCAGTTGACTTCGATGTGCTTAGTGCGCTCATGAAACATAGAGTTGGTGGCGATATGAATAACAACTTGATTGTCGCAGAACTAGTCATAGGCCTAGATATAGGAAAACCCAATTAAAAAAGTTCTTTCAACCAAAGTAACTTGTTAGCAGTGTTAAACATGACCTTGTATTCAACTTCAACACTAGATTGAGCCACCACACTGTGCTTCTTGCTGCACCAGGAAATAAGGTGGGAGGAAAGATGCAATAACTAGAAGTTGAGCGGCTATCATCTTTGGAGCCTGCCCAATTAGTATTAGAATAACCTTTTGATAAAGCGCTCATTGTTAGACGTGTAGAAGAGACCACGACCAAGATGAGCCTTGAGGAAGTGTAAAATGCGAAATACAACCTGAAGATGAGTATCTCTTGGGGAGTGTAGAAATTGCTTGATGACCCCAACAACATGAGACAAACCGCTCTTGTTGTGGTCAAATATATGAGCTTGCCAACTAGCTTCTAGTATAAACAAGGATCAGGGAGAGGCTCACCATCATCACTGTCGTGTTTAGAGTTCACATCAAAAGGTGTGTTTGCAGGTTTTCAACTAGAATACCCAACTTCTTGAAGTAGATCCAAGACATTTTTTTTAGAGAGGAAAATACCCTTAGATAAGCGAACAACTTTGATACCAAGAAAGTACTGGATAGGGCCTAAGTTTTTACATTGAAGACCTGATACAAATGTTGGTTGAGAGCTTGAATGGCTGATTTCGTATTACCAGTCAATACTATATTCCACATAGACCACAAAAAGCATTATATCAAAACCATGTCGAAACACAAATACAAAATGATTAGATTGACATCATTTGAAGCCATAGGCAAGCAAAGCATCATTGAATTTATCAAACCAAGCCCTCGGAGACTGCTTGCAGCCATAATGGCCCTTTTTTTTTTAATTTGCAAACTTTACCTTGCTCCCCTTGTCGATAATACTAGGCGGTGGTAACATATATACCTCTTCTTTGAGATCACCATGTAGAAATGATAGGTAGCCGCCAGAGAAATTAATGTAAGTTTAGCAACAAGGGGGAATGTCTCATCTATATTTTCGTTGTGACGTTTTGACCATGGAAGAACACACAATGTTTTTATGTCCATTTCCACACTTTCTGCTTACTGATTCACAGCTATATTTTCATTGTCACATTTTTAAGTAATTATTGGAAAAATAATTGAAGAATGTTATTTAAGGTGATGGATTCTTTTTGAGTAATATATACATTTTGATGCATTAGATTTCCTGTAACATTTCAGCATTTGGCGGCGGCTCTAGTCCCTCTATCCAAGGAGAAGGAGAAGTTATTACAGGACCATGAGGATTTGAAATTGAAACTTGATCAGGAATATGATGAGCAGCTTGAAATTAAAAGAAGTTATCAGAAGGAGGTTGATGCACTGTTATCATTAGCTTCTAGAATTAGGGAGTATGTTTCTTCAGCTGAGACACTCATTTCTATTTAGCTTCTAGAATTGGGAAGCATATTCCTTGGACTGTGACACTGATTTTTATTTGTATTTCATAACTTGATGATTATTACATTCAGAAAGGGAAAAAGGAAGTCGATGACGATAATGCCAACTTGACTATTGCATGTTTCCCTTTTGTTAGTTATCTTGATTCAAAGAAAGGAGAAAAGCTAAAGGAACTTCAAGAAAAGAAATCATTATTTGAATCTCAGCTTCAGGCATGTATGATTAGGAAGCAGGAAATTTCAGCTGAGTTGAATAAATCTAAAGAATTGTTGCGGAATCAAGACCAATTAAAAAGAAATATTGATGATAATTTGAACTATAGAAGAACAAAGGCTGAAGTTGATGAGCTTGCATGCGAGATTGAGTCATTGGAAGATAAAATATTGAAGATGGGTGGTGTTTCCTCTTTCGAAGCTGAACTTAAAAAGCACCAACAAGAAAGAGAAAGGCTTCTGTCTGAGGTAAGTCAAGAATTTATCGCTAAAAAATTGGTTAGTCAAGATTTAATTCTTGCATTAGTTTTCTCTCCAACTGATATTGGAATCAGCTAAAAAAAAAAAACCCATGCTGCTTGTATTTTACTGATGGCCTTAAGTCCTTGGTAATTATTGTATACGAATGTAGTAATATAATTTTGATAAAAAATAGGCTTGTCATAAACTACACCATTTTATGTTGAGTTATCGTACAAGTTGGGTTTGGTTGTATTTGCACTTTAGTATTAGAGATGGTGGTGTTCTTCTAGTTGTTGCCCTCATGGTTGATAGTAATGTAGACGAGGGTTGAATGGATATATATATTTAAAATACTGAAATGGGTTAAATGGACCAAATTGATCGAAAGAGTGATGGTTTCTTAGAATGGTATATGAAAATTAGAAAAGTGGATAACTTGGATTGAGAGTGCCAATCAAAGCTTTGATTCTATTCATAGGAAGCGAAACAACATGTATAGTATCATTGACATCGTGGCTTCTGCATGGTACCTGACTAGGAAATCCAGTGAAAAATGTATCTAAATCCAGAATCCAAGATAACACATTTTATTTTCACAAAAAAGAAGACAGATCAAATGGTTGACATGAAGTCAAGGATAATTCTTTATAAATATCCTTAATTATTTTTTATTATGTAGATACAATTTTTTTTTTTTTTTTAATTTAGGGGAATGGGAATTTGATGTTGACAAAAATTAGAAACAGATGCTATGAAAGCTGAATCATTTATTGCCTGTCATCAGTTACAATAATTAGAGGTTGACAACGTTAATCAGGTTACTTCAAATTTACTGTATGATGATCTACCAGGTTTTGTGGGACTGGTATGGGTATGGAACTTTTTAGATTTATAATTTTTATGGGATTTTAGATTTTCTTTATTTCATTTATGAAGGTTTTTTAGAAGGTGTTCTGTGGTTCAGTTTTGCTTTTTGAATGAATGACTCTAAAAATAGAGTTTAGAAATGATTCCTTTAGAAGAATCTTTTGAAGTAGCTCCAGTACATGAGAAAATAAGAGAAGGCTGATTAAGATTGTTTGGGTGTGTATGTACACTTCTAGAAACAGGCCTATATGAATGATTGAAAGGCCACAGGTGCTATGGGCTAGAAGAAGGGGGAGTCCTTAAAGATTTGGATCATGGATAAAGGACTTGATTGTGTGGGGTAACAGGGAGTTTGGTTTTTGATAGGGTAGAAAGGAAATCTTGAACACGAAAAGTTGGCCCTAGGTATATGGGAAAATGGTTATGATGATGGAAGTTTTGCCAAAAAAACCTATTGTGGGAGCAAGTGTATCTCAATTGGAGAATATGCTATATTACACAAGAGCATAATGATGTGAGAAATATATAGAAGCCCCTCTACAAATATTAGTGAGGGTACAGTAGAAATCATATATGGACAACATAGAAGAAAGTATATATAGGCAACATAGAATATAGTATGATGGCAAATGTAGTGTGACATGTGCGGACACTTAATGTGCCTCTTATGGTAGGTCACAAAAGTAAAAAGATTAAAAAAAATGATTTCAGGTGTCCTCTCCTAGCCCTTCCATTTTTTGATTCTATGCTAGAGAGTTCATGAATGACTGCTTCAGTATTAGGTCTTATGTCTTTGACAGTGGAACCTTAAGAACCAACACTAAAGTAGAAGAAATGGGCCTCAGTCCCTATCTCCATGGCCATTTATCAAAAGATATGGCATCATAACCAGCATCTAAGACTCCACGCATAAACAATGTGCCTCATTACCATATCTTCATAGCCATTTACAAAGAAAAGCATCATTTAAAACCTGCAATCTGTCAAGATCCATACCTTCTCTTTTTTACTTCGGTACCTCTTCCAACTTAATCAATTGGATTCTCTTCTTCTCCCCCATTCTATCCCACATAAAATTTCTTTGTATTTGTTCCCAATGTCCGTGGATTTGTTTGGATAAAATTGAAAGGATTCGGCATATTATTTCTTCCTTTCAGTTTAAGGTTGCTTGGGTTCCTCGATCGGCAAATTAAGCAGCTGATGAAATGGCTCAACTTGGGGTGTCTCTTGATTTGGAAGTTGTAAATAATTTCTTGTAATCTGGTGTGGGCTTTTATTTTTGTTTTGGTAGGCTGCTTCTGGCTTATTTTCTATTTTTATGTATATTATCTTTTCCTTTTAATGAAGTTAACTTTAAAAAAAAAACTCCTTTAGGCATCTTAAAGAGATGTATAATAGATCGACAAGTTGGAGAAAGTGGCTTTGATCAATGTAATTCTGTCACCCAAAGAGGAAAAGGGTCCCATGAAAAAAAAATGGACAATATAATGGATCAAGGGTTCTGAAAAAGCGCAGTTTCTGAGTTTTTTTAGGGTTCTAAGAGGAAAAGGGGATTTTCAGTAACCTTTGTGTGCCAAAAATTCCCAAAAAATACCAAAATCTTCACGAAAAAGGGAGAATTTGATGACATATGGCTTGATAGGAGATCTGATATGGGGGGGCCACCAATAAAAGCAGTTACTGTATAATAGAAATCAATACTCAAACATAGGTAATCTTGGCGACAGGAGAGAAGTGTTCCTGATAAACAACCTCATATGTCTGCGTAAAGCTTTTGGCAACCAAACGAGTCTTATATCTAGCAGTAGACCCGTCACGATGATGCTTCAAAGCAAAGACCCATTTTCACCCAACTGGAGTCTTTCCTTGAGGAAGAGGAACCATCTCCTAGCTATTATTTTTCTCAAGGGCTTTCCAGGAGGGATCATGAAGAGCAGTATTAATCTTCTTTGGAATCTTAATGTTGTCTGGGATTGTAAGAAAACTGTGATAGGAAGGAGAAACAGGATGATAGGACACTAAACGTTCAAAGGGATGATTGGTACAAGCACGCTTACCTTTCCAAAGCGCAATGGGAGGATCAAGGTTAGTGGTTGACTGATTTGGGCCACTGGCAGATGATTGAATGGGGTCAATTGAGTTGAAGATGAATCTAAACAAAAGTATAGGACTCTCTCAAAAAAGGAAACATCCATGGATACATATGTCTTATCAGTGAGGGGATCAAGACACTAATAGCCTTTATGAAAGGGAGAGTATCCCAAAAATGCACATCTCATGGCCCAGGGGGAGAGTTTATCATCAGAAAACTAGTGAACAAAACAAACATACCCGAAGACATGCAATGGAATAATAAGGACTGGTTTGTGCAAGGAGATAAGGTCAAGAGGAGATATGTTCTGTAGAACTCGGGATGACATGCAGTTAATAATGCAATAGGAGGTTAAAACAACTTCAAGCTAATAGGACTTGGGGAAATGCATGGTAAAAAGAAGGGAATTGACAACTTCAAGGACTTGACGATTTTTCCATTCAACAACGCCATTTTGTTGAGGTGTAGAAGGACATGAAAATTGAGACTCTATACCAAGAAAATTGGACAAATGAGTGCGACAAATATTCTCCTCCATTATCACTACACGAAATTCGGATCTTACAAGAAAATTGGTTTTGAACCCAGTGTTAAAAGGTGCAAAAATGATCAAAGACTTCCGACTTGTTTTTATCATATATGTCTATGTCATATGAGAATAATTGTTATAAACGTGACAAAATAATGGAAACCAGTGCGGGAAACAGAAGGAGATTGCCAGACATCAGAATGTATAATAGAAAATAATGTAGAAGTATGGTTATGGAGAGATGGTGGAAAAGCATGTCTACTGTGTTTGGCATATTGGCAATGTTCACAATTAAATTTAGAGAAAGACAAAAATGTAACAAGTTGCTTCAAAATAGAATCAGAGGGATGCCCTAGGCGACAATGCCAAAGCCACACATTGTCTGAGGAGGTTGCACAAGCTTCAGATGATGTGGTGGTACGAGAGTCCAGGAAGTATAAGACGTCAATTGCACGGCCCCCACCAATTATCTGCTTCGTGAACAGATCCTGGAAGACACAATGAGAAGGAAAGAAGGTGACTGAGCAATTCAATGTTTTAGTAAGGACACTAACAGATAATAAATTTCGTGAGAGATTGGGAACATGCAAAATTGAGGATAGTGTCAAAGTAGAAGAAACATGGATTGTGCCAATACTAGTAACATCAGTAAATGGCCCATTAGCTAGTTTGACCTTACTGTATGAGACTGGAGAAAGGGAAGAGAAAATGTTAAGAGATACGAGCCATATGATGAGTGGCCCTAGAATCAATAATCCAAGAATGGGTTGAGGCATGGTGGGCGAGGGGCTTAGTACTTGATTGCGAGGAGACAACAGTAGAGACCTTGGAGGATTGAAGGCGCTCCAGTCGTTGCACTAATAAGTGGAAATCTCGTCTAGTCATTGGGGCACAGTCACTAGCCATATCAAAGGAAAGAGCAACATGCTCTTGAGGGCAGCAGAGAGATTAGCTTGCTGTGGTCGTCCATGAAACTTGTAACATGAGTCAACATAATGATTCGACATCTTGCAGTATGTGCAAAAACGGGTACCCTTCTTCCGTGAGCCTCTGGTGTCGAGTGTCAGAATAAGCCATCTTAGGAAGAGGAAATGCAGAAGAAGATGCCATGATGCTGAAGTAGTAATCGAAAAAAAAACTTTGGTGCTAAAATAACAACAAAAATTTGTCTGAAAAGAGAAGGGAGCAAAGGCAATGACAACCACAAACGTTGGAGATGTGAATGGAGACTGTGGCGGCACCTGAGAGGCCTATTGGAGTGAAGTCCAAGTAGAAAAAGAGCAGATCTAGCAGAATCCCAGGAAAAATAGGGTAGCAGGCATCCTAGGCAATCAATGGAAGAGAAACAGTAGAAAGGAGGGTCCCACCGTTGATAGAAGAGGGAGAAACCCGGTGTGGTGGACACCCATGCAATGGGCAAAATCACTAGGCTTGGTTGCAAGCCAAAACTTTCAAAAAGCACTGAGATCTAAACAAGAAAGTCCAAAAAATAGGTTTCTTGCGTCCCAGTCTGCAGCGGAAGAAACTGGCTTGAAGCTGGTCCCACACAGTCCAAAGAGGAGATCGCCCAAACGACTGGAGTATGGTAGGGTCCTACCGACAGAATCTTCGTTGGAGAAAAGTTGTACGACCGAGACGAAAAACTGTTGCAGGAAAGGCCAATGACAGAGGAATTGACGCAGGACAAAAGATAGGGTGGTTCTAAATACCTAAATGTGGTTCCCTAGAGATTAAAAGGGATGAAAATAATGCATCCTAAAGCTAAAATGGAGCTGAAATTAAATATCAATTAATCTATACAATTAATTAATATAAGATTTATCACAAATAATCATGCAAAAACATCCCAAAATCTGATGTAAATAAATACATGAAAAATTAAGTAAAAGGGTGGAATGATTTTTACTGAAATGGGTCACACATGATTTTTAATTAAAATGGATTATAGTCTTAAATAAGCACACAGTTTAAATAAGGAAATAAAGGAAGAAAGAAGGGACGATGAGTAGCCAAAGGATATGAAACACGAAGGGTGCTAGAGAGAATGGCGGAAAGGCGGAGAATGGAAGATGGGTTACGGCAGCAAGGAAGGGATCTTGGAGGGAACGAACTAGATGGGTGGGTCTGCAAGAGGCTTCGGCTAAAGGGGAAGGGTCTGTGAAGGCTTTTTGGCAGCAAGGAAAAGGTAAGGGGATGGATTTGGGCTGTACGAAAACAGCAGGTGGCTGTATGGGTTAGGAAAAGGTCATGGCAGCACTGTATGGGTCTGGTATTGGCTTAAGAACAGGTAGCGGCAACAAGGGAAGGGACTTTGGGAGTTCATGGCAAGTATGGAGATGGGTATTGTGGGTTACGGCAACAGTAGAATGGGTTTTGGGGTTTCAAAAGGTTAAAAAGAAAAGAAAGGGAAAGAAGTGGAGAAGAAGAAGAAGAGAAGATAGAAGAGGAGTACTTGGCTTCACGCCCTTGGTTTCTCACCAATACATGCTCGGCATAGAGGTATACTCGAAATCTCAAACTCTTATTTCATCAATCGTTGGAATCAGCTTACAAGAGAGAGGTGTTATATAATACTATCTTATCCCCAAATAAGAAAATCAGAATTACATTAATATCCTCTTCTAAAAATAAACTAAAATACCTACTAAAAAAAATAACATGGAAATAACAATAGCAAGGAACAAAAATAACGTAGATGGAGATGTGCTGGGGATGTGTTGGGATGCGCCGCATCAGGAATCCTCAGGAACTCTCAAAACTGTTGTAAAACTTGGAGTTAAGGCCTGAGACTGAAGAAGGAAGAATACAGGAGACGTTCCACTACATATATCCTCAGAGATCGGGGCCGAAGGTGACGCCGGAATCCGGTCAGGAACAATAAAATTAAAAAAAACTTCGTAAAGCATTCAGAAGATCGTTCTGATTGATACCATGTTATAAAATAATAATGGAGAAAGGAAAATAACAATGAAAAGAGAAGGAAGTATTAGAGGAGAGGAATTTCTCTCTTGACTGTATTGTATTGCTATAATCAAAGGAGAGTACGTGTATAAATAGATTATAAGGAGTCAATTACGATGGCTAAAAAGGAAAGAAAATAAAAGAATAATCAGTTACACTAAATTATGTAGCTTGCAATATTTTCTAAGTCAACTTTCCAAACTGGGATGATTCTGGTCAACTATGTCTAAAGGTGGTCCCACATAGTCAATTGTGTTGTGTAATGGGTCCCACAACATACAACCCCCCCATAAGCTATGGGCATCGGGTCATTGCAGAACTTGAATATGAGACTTCTGGCTGTTGAGTCAAAGTGTCTACCAGTTGAGTTACCGCTTTCAAGGTTAATTATTAGATATATACTTGAACATCTGTACAATAAGTGGTAATATAATTTGTTTGGAAGGTGAGTTGCCAAATGTTTTTTTGCTTTGGATGACTAGTATTGGTATTTTTTTTATAACATTGATAGAATAAGGACACGAATCCATGAACTTGTACATATTTTTTTTTTTTTGGATGACCAGAACCTGCACATATTTTCGAGTGTCTAAATAAGCGCCCCTGGCATAATTAAGCTCATGTCTAGACATGCGCCTTCCACCTTAAGTTCTGGGACCCCTTCATGCCTTTATTGCAACTTGTGCGTTGACTAGTATGTCTTTCAAAGAGCTAAGTTACCTTAAGACACCTCTTTATTGGGGGAAACTAATTATTGAAGGGGTCTTGACAAACACGATCAAGTGGGCAACGGGGTTAAAAATGCCTCCTTGAAAAATGATCACAATTGTAAGGGAGATTGGGGCGCTGTGCTCGGGTCGCGAGATCTCTTTTGCCTTAGGAGATCAGCCAACGTAGTAGCTGACTTCTTCGCAAAGAACGGGTTGGATTCCAGGAATACTAGCGTATTCTACCTTTAGAGCTGCTTCAGGTGTGGGGAGAAATCCATATCACATTATATTAAAATATATGTATAGATGTACTTTTGTTTTGCCGGCGGTCTTTGGGTTTAAACCTTTTAGACTCGTTATTGTTTTTGTACCTACTCGTTTTACATTAATATATATTTTATCTTTGTTACCGCTCAAAAAAAAAATGTTACCCATCTTGAATGGAATACTACACATCAAGAAAATATTCTTTTTACAATTTGACAACTAAAAGGAATTATCATCATTTCACCATAGTGCCACTGGTTAGGTTTATCAAATTGTGGTTGCAATCATTCTGGAGATCTAGAGTCTTTCTTGTGTAATAGCAAATGGATGAGGCTGAAGGGAAATCTATTGTACACCTTGATGAACTTGGCTTGTGGAGCTAAGAGCCTAATTTAGTTCTAATTCTTCAAAGATGGTTGTAAGCAAGCTATGTCTATGATATCATGGAGCTATTCTCTAAAAGTATCTATTGAAGCCTCTATATTATTTTGATAATACGAGCAATTAGAGTTCCATTGTCGCTATTCTAGGAAAGTGATTTGCCTAACCTCTCTATATGACCCTAACCCCATGTAGAGGCTGTTGGTCTGGTAATATAAACACATCTTCTTGCTTCTTACCTGGATTTTCTAGTCTTGTTTGCTTACCTTGTTATTTCTTGATTCTCTTTTTGCTTCTCTTCTTTCTTAGTACTCAAGAGGTTTATTTTCCATTTTCTAGTGAAGTCGTTCCTCTCAAGTTCAATCAATAATTGGGCAATTAGCCTTAGATTTTCTCTCGAGTTCCTTAGTTGAGCTTCTACAATGAAATATTGGTTGGGCCACTATATGTGTAAATATGAAATTGTATATGTTGAATGCATGTAACACTAAAAATCATAGAAGGATTGATGAGGGTTCAACTATGAGATGAATTATAGGGAGGGACTTGGTTATATGACTGGAATATGAGAAATATTTTGTGGGAGAAAATCAGCCTTGTACAGCCTTATCAGAATTTTATTATCTAGTAATGCATAGATTTAAATACCGTCATTTTACGTCATATGTCTGACAGGTTTTTCTACTTGTGGTTTACGGGAAGAGAGGGGCTATGTGGGCGCTTGGTTGTATTGGATGTGTTTCTTGACTTATTTGTATTTTTTGGTTTTTCAGGCTTGTTTCCTTGGGTTGGTTTGTTTTTTGTATTTTTTCTTCTTGTTGTTGGGGTTTATGTCTCTTAAACCCTTTTGTTTTTTCCTTTTTCTTGTACTCACTTTTTCTTATTAATGAATTATTCTCTTTTTACCTCTCAAAAAAAAAAAAGGTTTTTCTCTACTCTTTACTCATGTCCTTTACAAGCCTAGCTTGTCAACAAGAAGCTCAAATGATCACCATCATTGTAGCCACTGTTGTCATTGTTGTCATTGTCATCATGATCATTATCCCATCTATTTGGGGTCAGCATTCATAAAAGCTAGAGGTTTTTGCCTTAAAAAGGGAAAAAAAGAAAAAAAAAACTTTTTAAAAGGTATCTTCTTGTGATTTGGTAAACAATAATTGATTTGATATGCTTAGTCTGATCATCAGAAACGACATTTCATTGCTACTTTTGATATCGGTCACTTGCAGTATTTTCGTACTTTATTGCGACAAAATATTCTTCGTCCAAGTTTTGTCAGTACAGGTAGAGAAGATTCCTTAACATTGGATTTGTCGGTGCCACATAATATATGAATGCATTTAAATAAACAGTTATTTAGAAATGAAAATGAAGTGTCAAAATAACATGAAGACAACAATAGACAAGTTCTATTAGAAGCAATGACACAACAAGCATTTCCTTGTTTTAGTTAGATTTCAAAAGAAGAAAAGTTTTGTTGGTACTCAGTTGTCATCGAAAACAATGTTAATGGGGTACTAGAGAGATCAAACACGAATCCGTTTCAAAGAATCCAATATGGTATAGTTCTTCATGGAATATGTTAATCATAGGCCTAATGGTATTGATTCCTCAATTGTATTTACCGTTTATGAGAAAGGGAATTGATATGCTCATTTTTACAGCTGAACAGGTGCCATGGAACATTATCAGTCTATCAGAGTAATATTTCCAAGAACAAACTTGACCTCAAACAGGCACAATACAAGGACATTGACAAGCGGTTCTTTAACCAACTGATTCAGCTAAAGGTTATTAACTTCTCTATCTGCATTCTTTCCTCCAATTTTCTATTTCAACATTATTCCTAACTAATTACCTTGTTCCAGACTACTGAAATGGCAAATAAGGACCTTGACAGATACTACAATGCTCTTGATAAGTAAGTACCTTTACTTTTTTGCCATGTCTTTTGTCTAACATGGAGCAACTATTTGTTGACCATGCTAGAATTGTCTTCATTTTCTGATTCTGTACATTGATCTGTAAATTTTAGTTGATGCATGGATTGTGTGTTCATTTTGATGCATGCTAACCTTTCCATCTCTCTAGAGGTCCTCTAGCATTTTATTCCATTCAAGATGTGTAGTAAAACATTTCAAAAAATTTCTTGTACATATTCTATCTATTCCTTTATCTGATTTCTGAGCTATGCTGAGCTATGCCTGTCTGTAGAGCACTGATGCGTTTCCATACCATGAAGATGGAGGAAATAAATAAGATTATAAGGGAATTGTGGCAGCAAACTTACAGGGGACAGGATATAGATTACATATGCATTCACTCAGATTCTGAAGGTGCTGGCACAAGATCCTATAGCTACAAGGTGAGTGGTTAAAATCCCACTTTGCTTCACTAATTCTTCTAGCACTCATTGATTGTATTTCTCATGCTGTATCTTACAGGTTCTCATGCAGACTGGTGATGCTGAAATTGAGATGAGAGGAAGGTGTAGTGCCGGTCAGAAGGTGAGTGAATATTGATCTACTTAGATTTGAAAGGCACATAAAGGAAATGAGATCTAAATGGATGTGTTTTCTCTGTTGTCAGTACTTGGAGGGCAAGGGAGTCTTTTCTTTTGAAGCACAAATTTGCAAAATAGAGATGTGGGTGCAACACAGGAAAATTAAGCTAGACCTAAATATAGGTGCCTTTTGGATGTGTTGAGAGGGATTCCATGGAAACTAAACAAATTCTATGGAAAGTTAATATTTTTATGATGTTTGGCTCTTAGCTTTCTAGCAGAGAACATTCTAAACTCTTGCTAAGTGGGCTGTGCAAAGTGGATTTGAACAAATGGCCATTTCAGCAAAGATTTTGAACAAACTAATTGCTTGGTCATGTCAAATGGGCCAGTGAGGCCTAGGTTGGCCTTGGGATTGCTCACAAAGGTGGAGTTTCAACAACAAAACCTTATTTGCTTGAAAATCAAAAGGCTGCTCATCAAACAACATTTGAATATCGAGGGAGAGGAAACTATCTCAGAAGAGGCTCCTCTTCCATTGCCAACTATCTCAGAAACTAAGCATTTACCCAGACAAAATTTTCATTCATCCAAATAGAGATTGAATGAATTATACTTCGCATGAACAAATGTTGGGCATGGAACTTCATATTTTCCCCATTATTTCCCTACTGTTGACCCTCTTGCTCTTGTTCTTCATTTTTAAGGACCCTGGCTTTCAAAATGTGCTTGGGGGTTGTTTCAGTCTATGGAGTTCCATAGAATTCAAGGAACAGAGCTAGATTTCTAGAAAATATAAAGTGTGTTTGGCTCATATTTTTAACAGAATTGCAGTTTTCGCTTAGCAGTTCTCTTAGCGGTACATCTGGTTGCATTTGTCAAAAATTCATTTCACTGTTTTTCCATTGTAAGGGGCTTGTGATATAGGAGGAATTAGTGCATTTATGTACATAGCTGAGGGAAGATGGGAAACTTGTGTTGAATAATACACTGAGAATATGGTGTATCTTCCTTAATCAAGGAGAGACCCTATCATTTATATTTATAGAGAAAAAGGGAATACAAATATGGAAGATAAAATAAAAGAGGAAAACCCTAAAGTTAGTAAGTACAATATTGGTAAGCACCAATTAAGGAAAAGATTAAATTGGAAAATGCAATAGTAGTTACTGATAAATTAAAGAAACTGCTAAATATATTTCAACCCCACACCAGACTCAAGGGGGTCCCACTTGAGTTTGAACACATTCAACTTGACGATCCAATAGTGATGCTATTTGATCGAGCGAAGAATCTAAAAAAACCGAGTTTGATCGAAGCCTGGAACCAACTGACGTCCCGCAACATGTACCGGAGCAAATATTGGAGAAGGAACGGTGGAAATTCAATTCTTGAAACAGCAAGGCCGTAACTCCACTGTATAGATATATAGGTCTCCAAAAAATGGCATGGCGCTGGCAAAAAATGTTTCGATGGCCGGATCTGATTTCGGAAAGTGCTGGCTGCAAAGGGCAGAAATGTTGGGAATGCTTCAGAAGACCGGGAAGTAATAAGAATCCGCTACAGAAGTCCGCCACAAAGAGAAACTGATCTGAAGAAGATGCCGAAATTCAGTGAGGAACAATAATATGGGCAGGAACAATGGATAAACGTAAACCTCTATTCAACAAGACCAAAAAATAGGACTTTGAGGGTTTCACTGGCATTTAAACTCAAAATTGCGCTATACAAATGTGATTCAGGGCAAAAAACGACTATAGAGTTGGGGGATTATTGTTTCAAATCTGAAAAAAGACTACAGATCTAAGGGAACAAACAAAGATGGCCCTATGAACCACCCACAAAATGCAGGAAAAAAGTCTCTAATAGGAGAAGTCAAAAGGGCTGGAGAATCAGATCTGGGAGGCAAAAGGGGATCTTTGGCAAACAAAAGGAATGGAGAGGAGTTTATTTATTCAGACGAGGATCTGGGAGGAAGAAAATCTGTGTCAGTGGGTCCCATGAATCACATAATGGAGCGGGAGCCAGGCAGATGCAAGATAGAAGGATGGTTGACAGTGGTGGTTCAAATCCCAATTAGCTGACATTATGTGGGTGGCTTCACAGTATGAAGGGCAGTCACCACCAAACTTTTTATTGTTCAACACATCTTCTGCAACACTTAAAAATTTATGTTCCTCGTATTTGACTGTATATTCTTGTTGTATGCTGGACTCTATTGCTTTTCATTTATTTTTTTGTGACTTTCCATTTCTTTCCAATATTTTATTTTTCATCCTTAAGTTTGCCATATGGACTTCAATGACAAGTCTTGATTTAGTCTGTGAAGTGATGTTTTCTATGAATTCTGAAGGGAAGAAAAGGGTTTTTGCTGTCTCAGTTGTCTCATCAGCTTGTATTTATCCTCATCCATGAACTACTAAATAGAAAGGCGGCGTGAACTTTAGGTGGAAGATGCTACATCAACCATGCCAGGGTATTTGCTATTTCACATGTGGAAAAAGGAGAATTGTTTCAAACAATGAAATCTTGTGGTGCTGATGATGTGAATTTTGTTTATAGTTCATGTGGTTTCTCCACAAACAAGTTCACAGATGATTATTTAGACTCATGTATAAGCTTGTTTTAGGTTGTGGTGGTCTTGAGAGGCGTTTACTGACTGCTTGTTCAAGCTCTGACTTGGAACAAAGAAGTCATTTTTGTAGTGGAAACTGCATTTGGGTATCCTCAAATTAGAATCACTTCACATATTCTCTACAGAATTAAATCTCCCTTTTTGCTATTAAATCTCAGTAGGGACACTGAGTTGACATGCTTTTAACCAGTTTTTGACTCATACTTTCTTCCCAAACCTGGGTTGGTTCATGGAATACAATTTGTTGAACTCTTGAAAATGTTTATTGGAAGTGAAACTTGTCTTTTGACTAAGATAATGCAATATATGACTGTTATTTTTTGCCTTCTTCAGGTACTTGCTTCACTTATTATACGGCTGGCATTGGCTGAAACATTCTGCCTCAGTTGTGGAATATTAGCACTGGATGAACCAACCACAAACTTGGATGGTCCAAATGCTGAAAGCCTTGCTACAGCTCTCCTTAGGTACAGCTTCAGAAAGCAGCTTCTTCAAATGATGATTATATAACCCATCGTTGCCGCCTTATGCACCTTACTTTTTCATTAATACAATTTATTCTCTTTGTTACCGCTCAAAAGAATGATGAATATAATGGGACATCACTGCAGCAAACATTATTTGTTCAATAGGATGGTCAATTTCAAGGATTCATACACTTCTCCCTATCCCTATTGCGTCAGGTTGTTCATGGGCTTAAATGTGGCCGAAGCTTTGTCAATGCATTCAATCAAAAGTATTCCCATGATATCAAATGCATGGATAGTGGTTTGTTTGAGTGAGCTGTCCCGGAGAAAAAACAATTTTTTGAGTCAATACACAGCTTCTTCCACAGACACTACTAAGAGCCCGGGTTACGATCTCGAAAGATAGTTCCCTCACTATCTTCCTTACAACTATGGGAACTGACATGGAAGTGCAAATATGATCCACAAGCTAAGGCTCGAGCTCATTTTTTTAGTATATTTAGCAAATGGCTAGGCTTGGGCTTTAAGGTAAAAGCCTCTGAAGCCCGACAAGGTTTCTTGACCCATTTAGCCTACTATGTGAACCTCTTTGTCACGCCCTTACCCAAAACATAGGCACGTGGCGCGGATAAATTTTTCTTTTCCAAATATCACACGTGGGAAACACACGTGTGCTCACATCTCAAACATAAAGCCATCAATAATCTCGAACCACCATTAATATCTCAAAGGGTAATAACTCCTCAACATAAATATCAACATGTCTTCTGGAAATTATTACATGCCACTCTTCAATAAATGAAATGGTAAAACTAACAACATATCAACTCAAATCAATTAAATAAAATAATCAATTTAAATATGTAGGGCGTCTAAAGCAGCATAATAACTAAGCTCTTCCTCGGGGTCCCTCGGACCCATCTGGTACAACATTACTTGAAATTGCAAGGATGTGAGTATAAACAATACTCAGTGAGGAAATATGCATGCGAAACACACACCCACATAATAATAATGTACGAAATGGAATATAAACAATGCTATGCAACACTGCCATGCTATCAATCTCATCAATGTAGAGACAATGTCCACCCAAGGACACCTTTATGGAACGGGCTGTCAAAACATCATGATCCCTTGAGAGACATAGGCCTTTACTTACAAGTGGGAGATCTCCAAACAACTTATATAATCTACCTAACTCCGCGTCCCTTCACCACACTGGTGATTAAGTCAGCTCTAAGGTGATCAATTTACAACTTACCAAGTTCGTACAGTCCTAGTAGGGCTCACAAGTATCTAACCCTACGCAATACGTCTTACCAAGTTAGTACCACCCTCGTAGGGCTCACAAGTATCTAACCCTGCGTAATACTACACACCAAGTGTACAAAATAGCCGTGAGAGCGACCTACAGCAAGAAACATGTGAGGGGTTATACTCCTTAACCACAACAGTCGTGAGAGCGTCCTACAGTGCGAAGCATGTGAGGGGCTATACTCCTCAATGACAACTATAACAGCCGTAAGAGCATCCTACAGCGCGAAGCATATGAGGGGCTATACTCCTCGACGGCAACCCTAAAGGGACCAAGTCCCGTAGCCGACGCCACCGTTCCATTAGGGTTCCTTAAATCTAAATCATCATCTTGTCACACCAATCACCTGTAAGGAGTGGGGACTACTATTAATGGGGCCCAAACAGGAGAAAGGTACATCATCAAGTCCTATATACTTTTCGGGTCTCATCCCAACACTAGAATCTCTCGATATCATCATGCCCATTAACAGAACATCCCATACTCACCTCCTAGATAAACTCTTAGGCACCTCAGTGAGTAATGCAAAAGGGATCATATTCACAATTACATGGGCAACATATATGTCATAATCACATCATGACCATAATTTCACAATGATAGTAGCATAGCACATTCCATTACGTTTCATACATTCAACATAATTATCACATTGAGTTATTTTAGGGATATGGACTACACACCAACTTTGAAATACACACGTCGGGTTTATTTACACATATTCTTAGTCCTTGCAATTTATTCAATCCGTCTCATGGTGGTTTTACATTCTAAGTCCAATCACTCCCTTTTCACTGCATAAATCTAATTAAATTCATTAATAAATAATCTGTCATTCACAAGGGTCTCCAACAAATATCACAATTTTCTATCATCATAATAAGATAATAGACATGCTACAAATCACGTAATAGGGAATTTATAACATTTCATGCATAGATAGGGCACATTCATCCTATTTATCATGCATTAAACACATCAATAACACAATATATTCTCTAAATCAATGTAATAGCATACAAGCATTCATACAATATGTGTGTAGCAATCCTTACCTCAAAAGTTATGATGCTTCGGGTTCATCTTCGGGTCGTACCTCAATAGGTTCGGGGTTCGAAGGCTCTAATCATGCCAAAAAAACATAATATACCATAATTAGTTCATGGATTAGGCCTAAACACAGTTTAGAAACAAAGCCTCCAAATTTAGACCCAAGATTTACCCCTAATTTGGTTTAATCCCTTCAATCCAGCAAAATCCCCAATTAAAATCTATAATCCCTCTAAAAAATCAATCATATTCCCTTTTTCCCAATTTCTTCCCTCCCTAAGGTTTCTAAAATCCAAAACCAAAATAGATCCACTTCATACACAGCCCAAACACCAATATCCCCAAATTAGTTCCATGGATCTCCCTCCAATCGAGGTCTATTGGCTATCTAAAGCCCTATTCTCGCCAAATCCCATTAAATCCAAACAACAAAAGGAAAGGGAGTGAGAGAAAACCATCTTCTTACCTTTTGGAGGAGAAGGAACCATTCAAAACGACGCTTTAGGGGTGCTTGATCCATGAATCACGCAAGCATGGGGCAAAAATAGGTGGAGGAAGGGAGGAGAAGACTAAGGTTGGCTGGTAGGGGAGAGAGATGCTGCTGGGAGAGGAAGGGGATGAAAATAACCTAATTTTGTGCAAACACGACCTTAAATACGGACTTTAAGTTCCGTCGTCGGTCCGACCAGCACTATTCACTTTTTTTTTTAAGGGCCGGGCCATTACACTCTTTGTTTATTCTCCTCTAATAAATCTTAGCCTATTTAATAGAACCTTGGTCGTGTTCGGGTTTCTTTACTATTTTGTATGGTTCCTGCTGCAAATATAGTTTTGTTTTGGGTTCAAATCGCTTTGGGCATCAAATAAGTAGTTGACTCTTGGAAAAATTAACACGGAAGTGCAAATGTGACTCACAAGCTGGGCTCAAAAATAATTTTTGAGTATGTTTAACAAACAGCTGGGCATGAAGCCCTACAAGGTTTCTTGACCCATTTAGCCCACTATATGAACTCCTTAGTTCCATGCTCCTCTTGTTAATCTTAGCCTATTAGCCTATTTTTTAGAATCTTGTTCGTGTTTGAATTTTTTAAGTGCCAAATCCAATTTTAAGTGCCAAACCCAGGTTGATTCACCTTTTATTGATTGTTATCATCTTGGAAAACAATGTTACCAATAGTAATGAGAATTATGTTAAGAAAAAAAACTAGTACATATTTATGGAATGAGAATTCTACATCGGGAACATGTACAATATGTCCTTGCCCTTTGGAAAAAAAACAACAAAACAAAACACACGCAAACACACTCTAACACCCACCCTTAGTCTCTTTGCCACTCATGTAGGGCCCAACCAAGGTTGTCAAAAACGAATCGTAACGTGAATCGGTGTAGGGGTCTGAACCGTGAATCGTGAATCGTAGAATCGTAAGATTCATAACATTTTGTTCAATTCTCATAATATATAAGTAAATATACACACACATAAATATATGACAAAATATACCAACTCAAAATGATTTTAAATGCATTAAAAGTGAAGTTTTTACATTCCAATACAAAACATCTAATATTCTAAAGAATGTCATTGTCATCAATCATCAGTGTCATCAATATCATCTAAAACATCTAAGTTAGATGAAGATAAATTGTCTTTTCCATCTTCCACATCTCCCTCACTAATTTCTTCAACGCTTTCCTCCTCTCCTTCAACTCTCTTTCTTTTTCTTGAATAAATCCCTGTTAATAGAAAAATCAAATATTTTATAAATTTTGTATTCTAAAAATCTAACTATAATATACCTATCTTCAAGAGTTTAAAAGGCTTACTCATTTCTTCATTAAACATTTCGTCGGCTTGCAACCAAGACTTGTCTTCTGGAAGAGCTGGATCTTCTTTTTCAGTTATTCATTCATCATCAAATTTCACATCCGATAGGCAAATAGAATCATAATCTTTCTTTGAATCTCTTAAAGTTTGTCTCACTTGTAATTGTAAATTGTATTTTACAAATACAAGGGCATTTATCCTTTTTGCCTCTAACCTATTCCTCCTCTTTGTATGAATCTAAAAAACAATCAAAGTATCAACATGCAAGATTATTATCTCCACTTCTTAGACAAATGTTAAAAATTTGTATTTATTTAATTAAAGCTAGAAATAAAACATACTTGGTCAAACACACTCCAGTTCCGCTCACACCCAGTTGCACTGCAAGTTAAACTCAAAATCCTTATCGCAACAGGTTGCAATTCTTTATTTTCATCACCATAATCATCTCACCAAATGGCTATAAAATATGAGATAAAAAATCAAATTCCAAATTTAAATAATAAATGAGTAAATAGTAAATACTAAATACCAAATATCTGGTTGTTTTCTCTTCCTTGTTGCTATGGCCATCCTATCCCCAAACAATCCTTTTCCAGTTTTGAAATTATGCAATTGTTCATCAATCTTAATCCTCTCATCCATGTCTATAGCCAACTTATCAAGGCATTGATACAACCCCTTTTAATTTCAACATCTGGGCTAAATGATTCATCGTAGTGGAAAAAAGGATTCAAATAATAAGCAGCTGCATGCAATGGGTGGTGGAGTTGTTGATTCCAACGAGCATCTATCAAGGCCCAGCATGGCTTGTATTTCTTTTCATCATTGTTCAATCTCTTTGCAATCTTCACCTTGTCTCGATCCATGCCCTCATATATATATATATATATATATCCCATTGCCGGTTTTTCATCTCCATCAACTAATCGAAGCAATTTTACAAGAGGCATTTCAACCTTGGTGCAAAATTTAACACGATTCCAAAACTTACTATAAAAAATCAAATCATTCACCTTTTTTCCCCCTTCAGTCTTGGACAGAGGCATTAAATCCCATTCATCCGAGCTAAACATTTTTCGTAGGCCAGATTTGCATTTTAGTATGCTCTTCAATGTAAGATAGCTTGTTGCAAATCTTTTATTGCTGACTTAACTAACTCACACGATTCTTCGTGAAATGCCTCATTAAATTTAGTACCAAACCATGACCATAAATGAATTTTGCAATTGAGTTTGCATCAGAAATAGTAGAAGACTCCAACTTCCGCTTCCCTATATTTTCTAGCATAAGATCAATGCAATGTGCTGCACATGAAGCCCAAAATAATTGTTTCCTTCTGTCCATCAAAATTTCACCGGCCCTTACATATGGTGCTGCATTATCGGTGACAAGTTGCATAACATTTTCCTCGCCTACCTCTTCTATGACTAAATCTATGAGGTTGGATAAGTTCTCTGCATTCTTGGAAATTGAGGAGGTGTCAACACTTCTCAAAAATACGCTCCGCATTGAACTATTGACAAGGAAATTAGTAATGGACCGATTCTTCCCATCAGCCCAACCATCCATCATAATTGTGCACCTTTTTTTTTCTCATTCCTTTCTATGATTTTCCAACATTTTCTCTACATTTTCAACTTCAATTTTGAGATAAGTATTTCTTATCTCATGATATGTTGGGGGTTTCAAACCCTTTCCAAAGCTCCTAATTGATTCACACATGGGTTCAAAAAATGGACTCTTTACCAAATTGAAGGGGAGGGCATTTGCATAGAAGAACCGACAAATATTAAGGCAAGCATTTGTTCTATCTTCTTTTTTCCAAACTCTATTAAGAGTTGTATGCTTCTTGTTATCCTCCAAATTCACAAAGTTTTACATCGGTCCTTTCTCTTTTGTTGTGTCCTTATCATCAAAGTAAAATTCAGGTCTTCCAGCCTTCATTTGAGCCTCTCTTTTTCTCCTTTTTGTGTCCACATTGTGCCCCATCAACTCAAGACATTTTTGGGTCACCGATTCTGAACATTTGTCACATACCGATACGTCCTTCTTTGTTTTTCCTAAATGGTTTTTCATCCGATATATACCACCATACATTTTTTTTTTTTACAAAAATTGCATTGCACATGCAAGTGATTGCCCGATTCCACCCTAGTACAAAACTGTCATGTTTCATCTTATCCGTCATTCCCACTGCCACTTCGTTGACCTTGGACCATTTTAACGGTTTTTACTTTTTAGTCTCTACAAATTTGTAAAGCCACATCCAAAACAATATCACAAAAAAAAAAGGCATAAAAATATGTTAATATGATATTAAAATATATTTACAACATTATGTAAATACTAAATAATAAAACACAAATATAAAACAGCAATTATAAAACAATAATAAAACAGCAATTATAAAACAGTAATAAAACACACATATAAAACAGCAATTATAAAACAATAATAAAACACAAATATAAAACATAAATTATAAAATAATAATAAAACACAAATATAAAACAGCAACTATAAAACACAGAAAAAGAAAGAACGTAAAACAGAAAAGAGGAAAAAGAAAAAGAAGAGGAAGACAAAAAGATGAAGAGACAAAAACAGAAGAAGTAGAAGACGAAGAGAAGAAGAAGAAACCATGCAGAAGAAGAAGAAGCATGTAGCAGCAGCAACGAAAAAAAAAAAGAACAAAGGAAGAAGAAGAAGAGAAGAAAGAAGAAAAGAGGAAGAAGAAAGAACGAAAAACAGAGGAAGAAGAAGAAGAGAAGAAAGAAGAAAAGAGGAAGAAGAAAGAACGAAAAACAGAGGAAGAAGAAGAAGAGAAGAAAGAAGAAAAGCGGAAGAGAAGAAGATGAAGAGAAGCAATGGAACAACATCGACAAAAATAACGAAAAACAGAGGAAGAAGAAGAAGAGAAGAAAGAAGAAAAGAGGAAGAAGAAAGAACGAAAAACAGAGGAAGAAGAAGATGACGAAGAGAAGATGAGGAGAAAAACGAAAATCAGAGCAAGAAGAAGAAGAGAAAAACGAAAATCAGAGAAAGAAGAAGAAGAGAAAAACGAAAATCAGAGGAAGAAGAAGGAAGAAAAAGAAAAGAAAAACGAAAAAAGGAGGAAGAATAAGAAGTAAAAGAAGAAGAAGAAGTACCTTGCACCTGCGAAGGGTTGCAGAAGGAAGTCGAGTTTTCGTTTCGGAAAGCTTGGAGATCCAACAAACCAGGGACGAGCGCAGAGGAGGGAAGGAAGCAGTGATTGCAGAGGAAGCAAACCAGCGAAAATGAGAGTTTTCTCGTTTCGTGTAGTGTAGCCGAAGACATGCAGAGGGAGGGGGTAGGTGAAAGGTCTTTTCTAAACCATTTAAATATTATAATATTTCGAATTTTTTTTTTAAAAAAAAAACAGAACCCCATTTCCACGAATCGCATGATTTTGCGATTTGTGCGAGACGACTCGCACGATTCGCTATTCGTGTATAAACCTTGATTTTTTTATTTATTTCTGATTTTCTACCAATTCGAACTGCACGATTTTGACAACCTTGGGCCCAACCACATTATTGGTTGCGTTTTTAGTGATAATGATAGTCACATGTCACCATGGCTTATTAAATCTTGGAGCACACAAGTTTGACTCACTCCTCTCTCTCTCTCTCTATATATATATATATATATTCATCCGAGCGACATTGCCTACGAACAACTAAATTTTTGGACCCCATGTGGGTCCCACCTAGGTTCTATGTGAACCCCTTACATGCCTAACACCCTACCCTACACAATTTGAACTAATTTTGAGTTGGTCTTACCGTTGGATTGAAACCCATGCAAAACTGCCTCTATTTTTAACGTTGATTTTTTGCCCCATAAAAATTGTGGCTTTTGAAATCCAATAGACATACATATATATATGATCCCCTGCAAATTCTTCAATGACCCTACATAGGCCAACATGGATGGGCGAATTTGAAAGGCCTATGCTTGTACATGTTGCCTATAAAATTTCATCTTTATTGGATAAGAAAAACCACGTTTTTTAATACCTCTTCAAATGACCCCACTTAGACCCACATGGATGGGTGAGTTTGAAAGGCCTTGGCTTGTATATGTTGCCTAAAAAGAACGCATCTTGATTATATAAGAGAAGTACGTTTTTTAAGACCCTCAAAATTTCATATTTGTCTAATGGGTGGAAATTCATCAGGTCATATAAATAAGCTTTAAGAGTCAAATTAGTTACAGGTGCTATTCACAAGGGGTAGGCGATTGTGAGGGTGGGTGAGTGTGTGTGTAGGTGGGTGGGTGTTTTGTGGGGGGGGTGGTAAACCCATTGGGTCCATTGCAGGGCCCACGACCCAAAGTTTGCAACAAAGTTACGTGCAAACTCATCTATGGGTTATTCTTGTTTATATATGTATATATATTGAAAATGGTTAGCCTCACACCTCATAAAGTGCTCCTACAATGGGAGCTCCTTGTGGAGCCCACCTATGTTTATGGGATTGAGTGGGTTGCAAAGATTCTGTGTGTATAAATAAACTTGATTGAAAGATTTTAGCCATGAAATTGAACTTGATGAAATTGCACTCCTAAATCATTGTTGATTTTTGGGCACTTTAAAACTATGGCTGAAGTTGTTTAATTAAAATTAATTTTTTGTAGGCATTTAATATAGATCTTTCAAGCCATCCGTCCCATGATCATAGTTGCACCCACCTACCCCTGTGAAATGCACCTCCTGTACCAAGTTGACACCAATTTGACTTTTAAAGTCTATTGATATAACCCAACGAATTGCAATTGTAAGATAAATGTGAAATTTTAAGGGTCTTAGAAATTGTCCAATTAAAAAGAAATTTTATTAGCATCGTATATAAGCTAAGGCCTTTCAAACCCACCCAACCATGTGGCCCAAATAGTGCCCATTGGTTGTTTGCATCAAGTTTGGTGAAACACATTCTTACTCTCTGTGTGCATATATATAGAGAGAGAGAGATGATTAGGTGTGACCGATTAGAAGGTTGCACCTAACACTATTTTTTTTTTTTGTTTCTTTACTTGAAAATCTAACCATACAACCTGAAAGTATACTACGACCTACCACCAATTAAAATTATAGTCCAAAATCAACTTCAAGCCACTTGATTTTAACGGTCAAAATTACCATGCATCTTTGAATTTTTTCAAAGGTGTCTGCTTACTTTGACCGTTAGATCAAGTGATTAGTAATAGCTTTTTTGGCTGAAATTTTAAATGGTCCGTATAGTTATATTTTTACGTGAATAATGAAAAAAAGTTAAAAAAATTGTGCCAGGTACAACCTTGTCACTTGTTTCATCGTCTTACTTTGTATGTATGCATACTTGTAATGAGGATCCCCTAAGAACAATTGTCATAAGAACTTTGGTTTGTGAATGGATAGATAGATAATGGTAAGAATTGAATGTAAATTCATGTAATTGTTTATATATGATTACATAAAGGTACTTTTTGTATGTGTATAACAATTTTCCCTTAAAAATTGTTCTCATGAGACTTTCTTACAAACTTTGATTTGTGGAGCCCACAATAGACTCAATGGATCAAATTTTTTCTCACACCCACCTATCCCTCGTGAATTGGACATGTATCCAATTTGACACCAATTTGATTTTTAAAGCCCATTGTTCTAACCCGATATCTATAGATAAATGTGAAATTTTCAGAGCCTTAAAAATATGACTTTTCTTATCTAATCAAGATAAGATGTTATAGACACCATATATAAACCAGGGCTTTTCAAACCCATTCATTCGTGTGCATGTGCGTGTCCGTTTGGTAATCACAGACTAGATTCAATTCTGATGTGTAATAAATGAAGTATCATTTACACTGACACTTGGATGAGACGAGACATCTACGAATGAATTATGAGCTCACAAAGAATATCATATTATGTCAAACTGAATACAATTATTTAGATCCATTCTAAACTGCATATCAATTTAAAGTGCTCTACCTTTGGCAGGATCATGGAGGACAGGAAAGGCCAGGAAAACTTTCAGCTGATAGTAATAACTCATGATGAACGGTTTGCTCAGCTTATAGGTCAACGTCAGCATGCTGAGAGATATTATCGGGTCACAAAAGATGAACAGTGAGTATAGTAAATATTATTCCTTGCTTTCTGTTTTATGTTTTTCTTGCACTCTTTATGTCTAAGTTGGGTCCAGCTGTCTGCTTACCACTTGCTGCACTTGTCATTTGAACGTCTTGTGTATGTGCCATGGCCCAGAAATCACCTAGTGCTGCTCATTAATTGGCAATTTACAAAGTAGATGGACAATTTTTGTGTGTGTGTGTGTGTGTCAGAGACAGAGAGAGAGAGAGAGAGAGTTGCCAAGAAATTACCTAGTTCTGCTCATCTATTGGCAATTTACAAAGTGGATGGATAATGTATGTGCGTGTGTGTGTGTGAGAGAGAGAGACCAAAGGTCCAAATTCAATGTACATTTAGGCTTGGCGAGTTCTGGGCCAGATTGTCTTCATGTCAGGGTCTACCTTTTGTAGCTTTGGCATGTTCGACTGGCTCTATGTAGGGCCAAATGTGAACTACTGTATTTGTGTATTTTAAGACATGACAAAACCAACACAAGCTTAGTAGGTATCTTGCTCCATTTTGGATGCTAACATGAACTTCTGATAAAGATGCTAACATGATTTGCTTGGCAGCCAACATAGCATAATTGAAGCCCAAGAAATATTTGATTGATGATCTCCGGGAGAGGAATAATTCATAGAGTAGGACTCTAGACTCTGCAGACGAGCAACTTAGCACTCTAGATTATGTGAAGCCCTGATTCTGATATGAAAGTGGTGCATTTTCGACAACCAACGAAACAATTTGAGGGCACGAGGGAGTCAAGGCATGCCTGCATTTTTTGTTAAGCCTTCGAATTGGACATCCTGAATGCATAAGAAGAAGTTAGAAAGGGGATTGAGGAGTTTAGACATTAATGTAGCAGGCATGAATGGGTAGAGGTGTGAGGGAGGTCATAACAGGGTTCATTTTGGGTTATCTGGGATATCTTGTAAATGAGCTTAGCGTTCTTATAATGTATTTCTCCTTGTACTTTTGATGTTAATGTATTCTTGTAATTGTCCCAAAAAAAAAAAAAATCGGGGTGGTTGACTGTTGCATCTGTTATTGCTTGTTTGGCTCCATGGATCTAAAATCTAAATAGATTATGGAATCTTGGATTTCTGGATATTCGAATTCTAATTCTGCCTGAAACCTGGAATCCATCCTAACAAATATTATTTGGATATATGCTGTTTTTTTGGTAACATTCTTGGACTTTCTAGATGATGATTTTGACTTGAACCACTTGTGGATTTTTTAATGAATGGTTCCTCTATTGTAAGTCCACGGATATCCAAATTAGATGTTTGAAATCAGGTATTCTAGAGATTCAAGGATTGATGAAATCCATGTTAGGAATCTAAGCATCTGAACCCATAGTTTTTAGATATGTTTGAAATTTGATCCAGTTATGTCTCTATAATGGAATGATCGGGTTCTCCATTAGGAAAAGGTGTCATAAATTTTTTTAAAAAGTAAAAATATAATAAAATAGGAAGATAATAATTGAAATTTATAAATAGATTAATTATTTTCATCATTTTACATTAATTTATATAAGTAAAAACATAAATTATAATTAAATAAGTACTTATTTTTGTAATTTCAATTCCTAATTGTGTAATTATCAAATGCTAATTTAAGAATGTATGAATTTTACTCTAATAAGAATAAAATACAGATTGAATTAGACAAAAATATACAAGAAATAAAGTCAAATTTTCATTTTATACAAAATTAAAGTTCAAAACTTAAAACGTGTAGGCACATTGGGTTAATTTGATTTTTTTCTCAAAAAAATTCATAGAAAATAAAAGTAAACTTTGTCAATTGAAAATATACTAAATAAACTATAGCTAGATTAAATTATAAACGTCTTATAACTTTGACTATTAAAATCAAATAGTTGTAAATTGAATTTTAGATTAAAAAAATTTCAATTGTATCTTGTGAAGTGTAGTTTTTAGTTTTAAGGTTGGATTCCAGCCCGTTTACTTCAGATGAAACTCGTTTCGGCCAATCCAATAGGAACAGACTGGAACAAGTCAGAAGGAAATTCGATACTATATCACCCTCGGGATATTAACAGTGATTGTTAATATCGAGATATTTTCAAATTCTTAAGTTTTTATCGAGAAATTAATATTAAAAATAATAAATGAAAATATTAATAAAATAAAAATCTTAATAAGGAATTTATTGGTAATTTACTTAGAATTTATCGGGTATTGAAATATTATCTTTATATTACCATTTCTTGTGTTTTTAATGTGATTTTATTAGAAATTCACCGTAATATCTATAAATATGCATTATTAATGCGGCAATGATATTTTGACGATAAAAATGTTATAAATTTGAAAATATTGTCAATATTTGTGATATTGATTTCAACCAGAAATTTCTCCTATTGAAGATGTGATGGCTTGCACTAGATGGAGGGGGGTGGGAAACTCCATGTGCGTGGATTGATAGAGAGGAATTCACCAATGGAAAGAGAAGGAAAACTCCAGTGGGCGTGGATGAGAAGAAATAATTTCGCCAGTGTTGGGGATGTGAATAAATCTCACATCGCTTGTGATAGAGGTCTTGATCCTGAATATAAGTAACACTCTTCCTTCTCTCAGCATGAGACCATATTTTAACAACTTGTTAAAATATTGTTTAATTCATGTTATAAAAACTTGACCTGTTTTTAATTTGTGTTGGGCTACGGTCAAACTTTGCTTAACCCAATCTGCCAGAATTACATTAATTATATAAATATATAACTCATTTTCTATTTATTTAGTTGTTGAAATTTTGAGATTGAACTCTTTAAAGTGATTATGTTTCGATGATGTAGACTTATTTCATAGATTTTTTTCAACAAGCCAACACAATATACACTATAGATAGATTCAATTGTTTACTTAATTACACATATTTACTCATGACTTAACTTTACCTGAACCAAATTAATGGGCCTGTATAAAAAATGAATTAAATAAGAGACAGGTCAAAAGAGAACTTGCATATAGGTTGGGTCAAAATGCGAGAAGTCTCTCAACCCAACCTACTAAATTGCACACCAAGTTTGCTTTTCCAAAACTAAGGCTGCAACTCGGGTCGGGTATTGGCCCGACCCGCATGACCCGACCCGAGAAATCATGCGGGTCGGGTCAAGAATTTCTGACCAGCGGGTTGGGTCGGATTGAGAAGATAAATACCCGCATGAAATTCAAGTCGGGCCGGGTTGAGGATTTTATAAGTAAACCCGACCCGACCTAATCCAACCCGACCTGGCTAAAATTAGGCTAAAATGAGTTCAGAATGCGGGTCAGGTCAGAATTCGTGTTGATTTGGGTTAGAATTCGAGTAGGGTCGGGTTCTAGAGTTCGGGTTGAGAATTTAGGTCAGTCGGGTTGGGTCGAGCTCCATATGTATCAACTCGGGTCGGGTTGAGTTTTAAGAAATCCGACCCGCCCGACCCGAGTTGCAACCCTAGCCAAAAGTATACTCTCATCTCTTCTTGGGTATCACTTCAGAAGTTCAGATGTTGGCTCTTCTCCCTTCAGTGCATTCTAAAACTACTGCCCTCTCTTGAGCCGAGCCCATCTTTTGTCCTCTCCCAAGTCCAAATTTGCAAGATGTGTAATTCTGACCTTGGAATCCAACTTTTGGGTTCAATATTATCAAATCTATGCCCTCCCCGAAGTAGTCACAATCCTCCTACGTATATATTTACAACAATTACTCTAGCGAAGCTATTATATGACCATCTGCCGCCTGAGCCGCCAATTTGAGTCTCTTAAGAGTTTAGTTCATTATCAAATGAAGGAAAACATGACTAAGTAAAGAAAGCAAAGTATTTGTTATCTATAGGCCCTACAAGTTATTTAAGTTTTTTTTTTATTACGAAGGTGTTCAGATCTCTTAAAGCATTTGACTAATCTTGATCGACATGTGTAAACTTTGCTACTCACACACATTAGGTAACTTTATAAGAAGTTGTCTTTTGTAGAAAAGTGAGAATCGAACTTAGAACTCTCACTTCTTCAAATACATTTCTGACCATCACTCCTACTCCTTTAAGTTATAAGTTATTCAAGTATCCAATTCTTATTTTTTAATGATCTCATTTGAGCATACAATTCTTACTATTGATTATGTTAAATTAATAGATATATAATGATTCAATTTTAAGTCAAGTGGAGCTTGATTTGTAGACGGCGCTCCAATACATTGTAACTAGTAGCCCAATCATATACTTGTAGAGTATGTGATCCACAATTAAAAGGTCGTCTTGATGAGTAGGTCTTGCTCATGGGGGATATTGCTTTTGATGACTAGGGTTACAAATTTGCTTGGTCGAGCCCGGCCACTTTAGACAAGATTGGCTGTTGTCTTTTAGCTGGTACATAGATTCAGTTTGATACTTTGGTCTGTCAGATTAGACTTTAGATGTATATGTTCTTAAAAGCCCAACTTTTGCCCAATCTTATAATTTAGGGAATTTTTAAAAGATCTTTATTTTCTAAATCTATTTGAAAGAAGTTCTTTATATTTTTCATATTTTAAAAAAGACCTTTTAACTTTTGATAAAATTCAAAGTCATTTGACAATGCTATTAAAAGTCAGCTTCTTTTAAAAATTTATTTGAACGTGTCATGACCAGTTTAGACAATTAGAAGTGTCGTTTAAAACTATATGAGACTATCTTCTCACCCATCTTCCTCTTTGTACTCAATATATGCACTTGAAAAGATACAATTTGATAATAATTGAAGTTACTCTCGTGATTGGGTTGAGATAGAGCTTTCTTGTCATCAATGACATTTTAAATTTAATGAAAAAATATTCAATAGGTTAAATTAGTTTATTTTTCAGCACTTCTTGTTACAGTCTGAACCCCGGTACACATGACTACTTTTTTTTATATTTAGGATTTGAAAATTCGATTAAAATTTCGACAGAGTTTCTTCTAAAAATAGAACTATCTTGACGTTTAATTTCACTTGTAGACTCATAATTTTCCTCATAGATCAACAACTTCATTGCATTTATTCATTCCCACCGGTTCATATAGATCTAAATATACAACTAAATCCATGGCCCGACTAGATTCTTAATTACATTCCATGCATTATTTATATACAAACTCAAAAGTACTAATTACAACATTCTGATCATTTACATTCAAAATTTATCCCAACATCTAAGAGCTAGCATAGGACATTCTTCAAAATACAAAATAAGTAAAGGTTTTCAAGTCATTCATTAGTCCCGTTCTTGGGGGCCTATGGACCCCACCTCTGCAAAATATCCTACATCTTCATGGGGTGAGCACCAAAATTTTAAAAGTAATAAGAATGCAATTATACATACACACTCTTATATCCCATTTTCTCAGTGGCTCACTGGATTCGGCCGCCTGGGCCTCTGGATTAAGATGTTACAAAGGGTTTACGCATGCCTAAGAATTAGTAAAGTGAGACGTCTGAATACCTTGGTCTAAAAGAAATTGTTTGATCATAATTTAATTAAATCAAGTAGTTTGACAAGAACAAAATTTGTTTGGAAAAAGATGTCTCACAAATTTTTAATCTAACATAATTGGTAAGCTGCATTCGTTTAGAGTTGAATGTTTTTTGAGTTTTAACATCTGTTGGATAAAACTGTAACTCAAATTGAGTTGTGTCATGAAGTGTTGAGTCCAAGTCAAATCCAACATTTTCATTTCTCACGTAACTCAATCCAATCTAAGCAACCTATTTAGAAAATTAACTTAAAAAACATATATATAAACCCCACTTAAACCAACCAAATATCTAATCAGCATTCTGAATCTGGCTTAGGTTGGACACTTCAAATCAATAACTTTAATTGCGATTACTAGAAGCAATCTCAAGTTCATCAACTTTATTTAATTTTTTTATTGTAGATATTATGTACATCAAAGTTTCAAATCTTATGTCAGCATCTTCCTCTCAATATTAGATGAAATTAAAAAAGAGTGTATAAACAACTCAAAAACAAACACTTCGGAGCCGAGAGAAAACATCTGAAGGTTATATATATAACCAAAGTATAGATAGGATACCAATGCACCAAACCCATTAAATGAGAGAGATATATATGAAATTTAGGCGAAATGAAATATAGTAGGGTTGAAGTTTCAACTTCTAAGTTAAACGAACTTTTAATTTGAATGAAAAAGTTTAACTCTAATCTACCCTAATCTAACATACTCTAACACAATTCAACTTGAATTACTTATTTGATACTCTTAATTCAGATTTTCAGTAGCATGTAATGACTCAAGTATCTAATATTTTAGAAAAGTACGAAGTTTACTTTCAAATTATACTCTTGTATATTCATTGTTGATGTAATGAGTTATTTGATTGATATATTAACTCTTAAAAATTCAACTAATTGTGATTTATCACATGAGTTTGAGAGTATAAAACGGTATTACTTAGGGGTATGTGTAGCATCTCCCAATATTTTAATATTAATCATTTATTTTAAGGTCTTAGATTATATGGTTAAGAATTTCATACATACTTGAGTTTTGATGTTTGAACTCTTTTGGAGGACCTTATTTTATATTGCATTAAAATTGGGGCAAAACCATGCAATATTTCCATTTTGAGAATATAGTCTTACTATGACGTCCCACACCCTCACAAGATAGCCACTAAGTTAGACCATGAGAATTTGAACTCGCACCATCCCACTTCCTAAGGCAAAATGTTAGCAACTAAGTTACCCTGTATGGGGTTTATATGACAAATCTTGAATGGAGATGGGAGTTTTTTTTTTTTTTTTCCTCACATCTAATAAATAAAAGTTTGAAACTTATTTTAAAATGAATTTTGATTTAGACACCGATTTTTTTTATCAACACTAGACTTTGACCCCATAATAAGAATGAATGTTTCATAATTTTTTATCCTTTGAAAATGATTATGAAAGAATAAAATTAAATAAGTATGCAAATAATCATTTACTCACTATTCAGTTTCTACATTGGTAAAAACATCAGTGTCCGAGTCAAAGCTCTTTAGCCTCTTTTAAAACATAAAATAATATCATTTTAAATGAAATGAAATTATAAAAATTTGCCTAAAATTTTCCTAGGATAAAATTAAAAAAAAAAAAAAAATCTAAAAGATTCGAATGAAGCCCACTTGTGGGAACCCTTAGATTCCATCTCAATTTTGTTATTTAGAAAATTGGAGATTCATCAAGGGAATATGGACAGAAATAAATACAAACATGATGCCCACTTACACCCGTGGTTAGTACTTAATAAATATGAATTTGGAATTAGGAATTTTGGATAGCGACTATTTTATTTTTTAACCCTTTTAAGGTTTGCTGGTTTTCTGATTTTCACCAAACACCCAATAAAGGTGGGTAGGTTTGGAGTCAACTCCTAACACTCAAAGGGGAAGAGCTACTGAATGCACCCTGCGGTATCTCTATGCTTGGCACTTAAGGCACTTTTGTTCATGTGATTGGAGAATGAGCTTTTATTTTTTATTTTTGTTTTTATATTTATTTAATGAAAAGATAAATAATAATTAAATAAGGCACATGAAGTTAGAGGTGTCAGGTTTGAGCCTCTATGGCCTCACCTAGTGTGTCTTAAGCACAGCGACTATCACCTGTGGGAGTTTTATGCTAGTTTTCACACGTAAATTAAAAAAAAATGAAGTACAAATTTCCTGATAAAATATAGAGAATTGAAAGAACATTAATTGTGTAAAATCTATGTCTCATATAATTGGCCTTATAATTTTAGACTTTAAAATTTTGTTAGTAAAAATCATTGATATATTTTCTTTATAATTCATCTCACAAAATTAAATTCTTTTTCTTTTACTTACACTATCTATAAAATCTTCTATTTATCTCATTCAATTATATAAAATTTAGGCTCGGCATTTACACACACAGAAAAACTGCCTCTACACACCTGATTCTGTATTCAGGTGGCAAATTACCATGATACCCCTGCATTTTCATTTGTTCGAACGAATGTCTAGTTCATTTTGGCATTTCATACCCCCGTAATTTTGATTTATTTGAACGAATGCCCCATATAAATTTAATTTATTCGAATGAATCGAGTAAACAGTAACGCATTCACTCGATTCATTCAAATGAATTGATTTTCTTTAAAATTTTAACGTTACTGTTCATTCGATTTATTCAAATGAATTGATTTTATTTAAAATTTTAAAGTTATTTTTTAAGCACTGTGTATTTTTAAAATTTCTCAAATTAAATATCCGGACTAATTACGATAATTTGATAAAAATACTTTAAGACGTCAAGGTCTTTTGACAGTCCCAAATGCTTAAAACACAGTATTTTATAAATAAGGATATCCCTAGGCTGTGCCGAAAATACATTTAGGAGTGTCAAAAGACCTTCAAGTCTTAAAGTATTTTTATTAAGTTATCGTAATTAGTTTAGATATTCAATTTGAGAAATTTTGGAAATATACAGTGTTTAAAAAATAATGGTCTATCTTTCATACTACAGTAATGCATAGTGTATTAAATAATAAAATCTCCTTTAAAATTTTAAAGTTATTTTTTAAGCATTGTGTATTTTCAAAATTTCTCAAATTGAATATCCGGACTAATTATGATAACTTGATAAAAATACTTTAAGACTTTAAGGTCTTTTGACACTCCTAAATTTGTTTTCGGCACAACCTAGGGATACCCTTATTTGTAAAATACTGTATTTTAAATATTTCGGAGTGTCAAAAGACTTTAAAGTCTTAAAGTATTTTTATCATATTATCATAATTAGTCTGGATATTTAATTTGAGAAATTTTAAAAATGCACAGTGTTTAAAAAATAACTTTAAAATTTTAAAGAAAATCAATTTATTCGAATGAATTGTGTGAAAAAGTAACGCACTGGTTCATTCGAATGAACGGGTGAATAGTAATGTATGTTACTGTTCACCCGTTCATTCGAATGAATTAAATTTATACGGAGCATTCGTTCGAATGAATCAAAATTGTAGGGGTATGCATGTATTCATTCGAACGAATGAAATTACAGGGGTACCGTGGTAATTTGCCACTTGAATACAGAATCAAGTTTGCAGAGGAAGTTTTTCTGAGTGTGTAAATGGCGAGCTAAAATTTATTATATGATAAATATACCATCACTTCATAAAAAATAAATATTTCACTCTTTTTTAAACTTTTCTATGAAATATTCTTATGATACATCAATAGCAGCCCTTGGCTTGACTTGGCTTGGTTTGATTTGCAGATGCAAATCCAGTAACCATATCCGAGACCGTCGGTGGGTGTGTTTTTTTTTTTTTTGGTTTTGCCCCTCTTACTTGTGATGCTGTCCCTACAATGTCCAAATTGTCCCAAGATATTTAATAAATTCAATATTCATCACCACTCTAGCTCTCACCCTCCTCTATCTAGATTCTGGGCAATTCAACTCTTGTTCAACTATATTTATTTTTATAAATTATAGTTTTTAATGATTTATATGTTGAACTATTGGACTACTACATTATTTATAATTATAACTAGTGTAAATAAGATATTTTTTAATGAAAATGTTATCATTAGCTTCTTCAATAATTAAACTTCCGTTTAATTCTGATCTTTTATAAATATAGACTCTCAATTACTCACCATTTTAAAGAGCTGATGCGATGTACCTCCAAAACTCTCAAAAGATTTGAAATTTGTTATGTTAGTGGACTATTTTATTACTTATAATTGTAATGGGTATAAAAAAGATATTTTTATAAAAATGTGATCATTAACTTCTTTATATTTTATGTATTTTGTATTTAATACTTTACATTTTAAAGTTATTTACATATTGGTTATATGGTTAATTTATTTATTCTTAATAAATTAATTAATATTATCTATGACATTATGTTGTACCACATGTTTAACTTAACCAAATTTGACCACTATTCGCTATCTTTAGACATTTAACGTCTAATCACTAAATTTATGACCTTTCTCTATAATTACTAACGTATTTAGTCTTTAACTTATAATTGACAATAAACTTTCAAAATATCATATCTCAATAATAAAAAATTAGAGACTTTAACAACTCACGTAAACTTTAGTTATATTTTAGATGTCAACGTAAAACTCATTTCATCTCATAAATATATGATTAACTTTCTTAAAAAAAGAAAATCAGAGACCTCAACGACCGATATGAACTTTGGTTATATTTTAGATGTCATTGTAAAACTCATTTGATCTTATAAATATATGATTAACATTTTAACTTTTACCTTATTCTTTCACCTTATCAATAGTAAAACCTAACTCTCCATATACGGAGTCCACCATCCACAGTAGAATCAAACTTACCTTTGGTTGTTACATTTGATGAGTGACCATGAGGAGCCTGTCATCTTCATCATCTTTACTAAACCTCATTTCATATATATCGATTATTGAATGCTCCAAGCAAAAATAATGTATCATTTGAAATGACTTTGATCACATAATCTGAGAAGAAGAAAATAAATTTAAATATAGAAACAAAGCATTATAAAAATAAATTTAAATATAGAAACAAAGCATTATAAGAAACAGATACTAAAAAGAAGAAGAGAGAAGGAGGTAGAATATGAGAATTTGTAAGGAAAGACATAAGAATTCTACCATTCATGTAATGATATAGAAATTTTAGAAGAAGGCATTAGAATTTTTCTTTTCTTCATTTTTGACTATAATTATAATAAAAATTATCTCTCTCAAGTATTTAGATAATATTAGATGCCATAAATCATTTCTTTTAAGAAGAAATTACTAAACAGGTAATTTTGTTTTAATACTTTCTTCAGATATATCATTGCTATAGTTGATTGAAAAATAAAATTTAAAAATAGATAAATGTAGAAAATTGACTTGAATGATGGTTGTAATTACCAGGAGCACCTGAAGGGCATAGGGGTATTATGATGAGAAGTGGGGGTAGTTCGGGGATTTGGCCCATGCTAGAGAACACAGGACATACGTTCCACACCTTCCATCAACTCCCCAACTTTGTGAACAACAGGAAGAAGAAGCAGCAGTATCAGAGAAGGAGAAGGAAAGGTGGTGGCCTTGGATTAGAATTTAGTTGTAGGCCGATTCCACTGCCCACATCATTTTCTCCTCCCACGTTATATTCCCTCACTGACCCTCCCTCTCCACCACTATTTCCTCAAATTCCCCTGATTTCTCCCCCTTTTTACGCTCCTGCCACGGGCTTCTGCAGCGTCTGGTATGATTCTATCAGCAGCCTCACTCCCCCTCACCTCTCTCCTTCCATGGCTTGTTTCTGAATATGTTTCTTTGCGCTTATACACGTAAGACTTTGTGTATCGTCTCTTTCTGTACGGAAGTGTCGTGGTATATGCGGCGTTGGTTGGATAAGGTGGCTGACTTTTAAACACTTTGTTCAGTTTGGCTTTCTGGGCTTTTTCCACGCTCTGTTTGGGTGCATGGAAAGGGTAGTTCTTAGACTTCCAAGTTTGCCATTTTTAACGAAAAATAGAAGTGGGTTTCACCATTTTTTTTTCTGTTAAGGAGATGTTTCTTTTTTCATTGAAAAAATGCTTCCTTTTCCATGCATCTGAACAGAGCACTTGGATTTTGAAGAATGAGAGCAGTTGGTATATTTGGGCTTCGTTTATGACGTCGTTGTTTCTTAGATGGAGCTGGTTGGTTGGTGGGTTGACCTTATATGCACAGCTTGGATGCAGGGAAAAAATAGTAATTTCTTGGAAAGTAAAAATGCTTTGACCAATAATATAGGTGGCTTTGGCTATTTCAGGTAAAAATTGCTATTTTTGCAGGGATGTACTTCCCTTTCCATGCATCTGAACAGTGTCTTTGGGGCTATGAAGAACAAGATCACTGTTTACATTTGGGCTTCCTTTGTGACATCCTTATTTCTTGGTTGGAGCTGGTTGGTTGGTGGGTTGATCTTACGTAGTTATATGATAGGAAAATACTTTGATGAAAGTTGTATCTAGCGTATAGTTAAAAAAAATATTCCACATTCCATTTATCATTGACTTTTGGTGTGTGTTTATGTACTGTTGTCTATTTGGTTGTTTTCAATTCCATAGGATCAGGTGGGTGCTTAAGTGATTATTTGGATGCATGGGAAGAAGAGTACTTTCTTAAAAAATGGGGCCTAGGGTTAAATGCTATAGTAGCTTTTGAAGGTTCTGTTGAATTTAGGATTTCATTGCTCTGTTTCTATTAATGCAAGAAACATTATGAGTGAGAGGTAATTGAAGTGTTCTTTTTTTCTTTTTTGGGTTGTCAGTGAAGTGTACATGCCAGTTTGGCTTTGCTTCTGTCATGTGGGTTTGAACCATAGAATAGGAGACTGGATAGTGGAGATGCCATTATAAGCCATCATACCTGTGAAGCCCAAGAACGTGGTATCTATATATTCCATTTTGTGTAAATTACACAGCATTAGCTATTTACATTTCAGAGATTCTTAATTATAGTTGACCATATTGTTACTGAATCCCCTTCCTTGTTTGGCCGTGTCTGGGCACAACTAATCAGAACCTGTTGAATTGTTAAGTACCAGTTCTTTACTTGTTTTGCAACTGGGCTGTTATCATTTGCTTCTATGTTTTACTTATTGACTGGCGTGTGTATGCAATTTCTTTTTGAGATATTATATATGGTACTTGTAGTAAAATGGTTGAGTTGGGTTTTAAACCTTGTATTTTAGGGTATATGGACAGACTCTATATTTTACTATTTTTATACAAGAGTTATTTTTGGACTTTTTGTCTTATAAATTTCAACACAGAAGAGTGGCTGAACCATTCCCATATCCTTGTTATGTCATAGCCATTGTGGCTACTGAGGCATGATTTCTTTTTTCATTACTTCACATGTTGTTACTTAAAAAGAACTGTTCTATTTAACTGTTGGAAGCATAGTTTGTTTACAAATAGTTGAGTTTGCATAGTTTGACATTAATTCATGATGTTGTTACTTAAAAAGAACTTTTCGTTTTAATCATGTATCTAAGCCAACATGATTTCATTCATTTCTACTTGTAAAGACAAAGTTGGTTTTATATTTAACTTTACAAGTCTTATGTTTAGATTACTGTAGAATGGGCTGCGCTTTGTGATAGAGTATCATAAGTAATTAACTGATTCAATTTATATTGCTTATTAGGAACTGTGAAATCAGCAATGGTAAGCATACGGAGGCGCAAACTTTTGGGACTATGCTCTGGTATGCTCAAACTTTAATCAGTACTATAGTACAGTTAAATGCATCTTTCCTTTTTCAGCTTTATAATTGTATTATCTTCAGAGTCTTTGTTTTTATATCCTTACCATGAATTATAATGGCTCCATATTTGAGATTTAAACTGAGCGCCTCTTATTTTCCTCTAGTATGGTGATGTTGTTTCCATATAATTGAATAGTTGCTTGAAATGGAATGCTTTTTTTTTTTTTTTATAGCTTGTTTTGGGACTTCTTCCAACCACAACCCTCCCCTCTTATGACATTTTCTCTACAACTGAATAGTTAGTTGAAGCGGAAGTGGTGTTCTTTTTCCTCTTAATTTCTTTTTCTTTTAAATGGAAGTTTGTTTTCGGAGTTCTTGCAACCCATCCCGCCTCTCTTATGACATTTTCTTCTTGTTCCTGCCTTGGCTTTTTGTGGATAAACTGTGATCGGGAATGCAAGATGTAGGAGTATTGAGTATTATCCTCCATTATTTCAACTAGAGTAGTTTAAGTTGACTAATTTCAACGTCTTCATGTAGTATTTATTTCAACATCTTCATTGTTAAAGAGACTAGAGTAGTTTATGTATTTACGAATATTGAGTATTATCCTTCATTATTTCGAATGAAGAAGTAAATAATTGTTGAAAAAGATTCTGACTAATTTGACCTCTGATAGCTCTTGTTGTGTCAATGAGATGCAGATACTCTTGCTAAGATGGGTTTTCAGATTGTAGCCTCATCATTGGCCGTGTTGTTATTTAGCTTTTCCTTTGCTTAATGAATCCATCCTATTGCTTATAAGCAATAAAATAGTAAAACAAAAATTCATCATCTTGGAGTAATTGGACCTCTGTCGTGGTAACTCAATAAATTTCTTCTATGTCAATATCTACCACATGACAATATTAGTTGGTTCGCACCTATGATATTGGGTTCACCACATTATTTAGAACTTCTTACTGGCATTTGCAGGGAGAAGTTCTTTCTTGGTTCAGCTTCCTGTATCTGGTGAGAACGGAAGTATTTCTGAAAGTTCTATTCAGATTGCTAAATGGTCCAAATCAAAAAGTGTGCATCCGATCCCTTCTAATGATTTCGGCCAGCGAAAGCAGGTATTTGTAAATCTCATTTCCATAATTGATTCTTTTTAGTTGTTGATGTGTGATATTATACCATTTCCTTCTTACAGAGTAGCTTATTATCATTTTTAAATGTTCATCCAATACTGGTCCAAAGCTTCATTAGTTCATGCCTTAATGATTTATTTACAATTTTAGCAAACCATCTTGTGTCATAAACAATGTTTAAATATTGTGGCCTTGGAGCAGCTTGGCATATTTCTGATCAGTGTGTGGATTTGTGATGCTTTTGTGCCTCATCAGCTTCTCCAAGAATAAGAAGTTGAAAGATCTGACCTTACAAACTGAAGACGACGTAGAATATTAACTTCAGATTTTATTGTGTCAATTTCTTACCACATTTATTTTTATTTTATTTTTTATTATTTTTTTGGAGAAGTAACATAAACAATCCCTCGCTGGTTCTATGAATGTATTTTGGCAAACTGTAATGGGCTTAGTTGGCCTGTAAATGATTGTTGGGGAGTATGCTTATCAATGGCCGTTTTGCTAAATCAATTTATCATGTAATTGGTTGTATTTTTATTGAATGATATTCATCATGTTGTTTTTTTTTATCTTGCAAGTAGCTTAGTGCTTTCCAATGTGGTCTCGCAGATGACAATCTCTGATGAATGTCCCAAGCGTACAAATATATTCAGTTCTAGCTCATTAAAAGGGGAGCAGAATCAGCAGTGTTCAGGTATGTCCACCTTTAAAGAGCCAAATCTCTGATCTATCAGGTGTACACAGATTTTGCCACATAATTTATTTATTTGTGAAATGACAACGAGATTCAAACCTACAACCTTTAAGGTTGCACAACAAGCACTTAACATTTTGCAATGAACTCTCATCAAAATTGTTTTGTGAAGGAGCTAGTTATACAAGTACTTGCATCTTTTAAAACTATTATGTTTGGACACCCTTGTTCGTGTTAGATCCCAATACCTCCAATATGTGTGACAAGGAGGAGGATATATATATATATTCATGAATCCTTTTAATAAATCACAAATATGAGATTTTTCTTTTTTCTTTTTTTCTTTTGAGAATGACATGACCTTTATATCGACAAAAAAATATACTAGATTAGGCTATGGCTAGTGTTCAAAAATTTGAAAACTTCACTTGATTTTTCATTAGGTTGAGACAACTCGAAGACTCAAGGATTTTTTACCAAGTCAAAAAAGTCAAGACTTGGTCAAACTAATTAAACTACTATTATACATTTATATAACAGTCCAAAATACCCTTTCTTGTGGACACCACATAGATTGAAATCTTGATTACAGGCCATTGATGGATGGCCTAGCAAAAACACCAAGGGGTTATGGAGTTCCCACAAAAAAGGATGAAGATCCATAGTTTTGGACAAGGATGGTACTGGGTCGGATTGAGTCAAGTTGACTCTAGGTAATAATAGATTTTCTATTTGACTTGCCTCGATAGACCCAAATTTTTACTTACTGACCCAACCTGATGTTATTTTATATTTTTATTCTTTTTTTTTAAGACCAAGATATCCAGGCCTCTTAGAGTATCTGACTAATTCTTAGAGCATGTGCAAACCTTTCTATCTACACACTCCGGATAACACTATGGGGAGTGACCCTTTTGTGTTGAGAGTGGCTTGAACCCAAGACCTCCCGCATCTCAATTGGGTTCTTGACCGTCAAGCCAACCCGCACGGGTTAACTTCAACTTGACATGACCCAAATTTCTGTTAAAAATTATAAAAATGAGAGGAAATTTTTATTTTTTACAGAATATGAAAGACAAGAGGACTTTCCTTTTATGTGGGGGCATTGGATTTTAGAAAATTGAGGTAATAGGTAAGATTTTTTTAACTTGGGTGGAAAACATGGCTAAAATCAATAGGTAAAAAATAAGAAATTGCGTAAATATTGTTTTGTAATTGTGGTTTGGTTTGGGACCCCTTATACAACCTGACCCGGATTATGCAAAACCCAAACCTAATTTTTTTTGGAGGGCTTGGGTTGGGCCAGGTTCACGGGTTAAGTAAAAAATTGCCGCCCTTATTTGGACATGAAACTGAAAACTTTTTTAGGAATTTCTAGAATATGAAGAGAAATGAAACTGACTTTTCATTGACCTGATGTTGCAGAAACAAATCAGCAAAAAATACCACAATAATATTCCAAAGAAGATGTGTTTTTTTAGAAGTAATTGAAGATGATAAGTGGGCCCCATAGCTATGAGCATTGTAGTGATTACAACAAATTGAGTTACTGTAGTACCTCAGAAAAGAATAAATCTGTCCTATGCTGTGCCATACCATGTTGAATAGAAGAGGAGAATAAACATATATAGATGAGTCAGATGGAGTTGAATTAGATGAATACTGTATTTTGTTTATGTTGTCTTCACAATACACGCGGACTTTTTTTTATAAGAGAATGCTATACATGGTATACACTCCTAGTATTTCATACATGGAAAGTCAAACATCCCAATACTTGTAGTCCTAAGTACTTCAAAAATATTGTACACCTCAAAAGTTTTCATGCTCTCAAGGGCCATCACGTATATACTCCTACACTTCCAGCTGAGGATGTTTTATCTTCAAAGATGTGCCTATTTTGTTTAGTACGAACAAATGATGCCATTTTTAAGCATACAAATTTCCACAAAATTTGACCTTTCTTTGAAAGGGCCCGACCCCCAAACATCGAGGAGCGAGAGAAATAGAAATGATGAAACCCATGAAGAGGAAAGTTAAGATAGAATAATAAAATAGGGTAGACAAATGGATACTTTAAGAGAATACGACCAACTGAGTCCTCAATGTTTCGACAAAGGAAACAATACCAGGAAACTTAAGTTCCTAATTTTGAGGCTATCAAGGGTTAGAATGTTATTGAAAATGCCCATTCAACAAAAGCCTCTCATTGTAGAAGGTCTAACTAAAGACCAAATGGCTTTCAAAAAGAAAAGAAGAAGAGGGAATTAAAGGTTTTACTGGAAAAAGTTCCTACTTGACGCACCAACCCAACTTCTTTTGCCTTCCTCAACGAAGGTCAGATGAAATCATTTATTTAGAGCTAGGAGTTCTTCAAATTATGGAATTTCATGATCCAAAAGTTTCTTCTAAATGTTAAAGCCTAGGTCACCTTCCTCCTAGCTCCTTTACACAATCTTTGATGAGTGAATTTTTTTGGTTTGCAATGGAGAAAAGTCTTGGGAAAAGAGATTGTATGTGATCGGGAGAGAGAGAGATAAAAAACCATGAGATTGTAGGTGATTGGGTGAAGTGAGAGGGGAGAGAAATGATGGAAGAGGTAGAGGTCGGTGTGGATGTGATGTGCTTCAAATATTTTATGTTTTGACATTTGCGCTGGAGAACTTCACAAACTCAACTAGGTAACATCAAGTAGAATGCATACATTTCTCATAAACCTGTAAGACCACAAAAAGATTTAGACAAAAGGTACAAAATTCGAAATAAAAATAGTAAGGGAAAATAAATAAATAAAATAATTAGAGGCAAAGTTGTTATCTCATTGTCTTCTTGCAAGAGTGAATTTTGAAAATTCAAGGCTAAAACCAAACCAAGGATTTTTTATTTTTTATTTTTTTAAGGGTTCAAGGCTAAAACCAAGTTGAGAGGATGGAGATGTTTATGGACAATTTGGAGAAGATAAAGCTTGAGTGTGCTAGAGGGAGTATATATTGTAACAATCAAAGCATGTGGATTATCAAAATGATTTGGGATGTGAAAAAATCTGGTGGAACAAAAAGTTTGGTTTTTTTTTTTTTAATTTTAAGACAATTTTGAGAGAATATTCTCCATTGTATGTTAGGGAAGATCTCCAAATTCATCTTCTTATAGATCTTTTATCTATTTGGAAATCATATCCCTCATCTTTGCTAGAGAGAATTTGCAAGAGGGCATTTTATGTGTTCGTCATTGGAGTGAAATATTAGTAAAAGAGGTGGGTTTGCTCATGGGAGAGAGTGTAGGTCTGGAAGTTTCTTAAATTCACTGGAGAATAGCATGGAGAATCATTGGAGAACATCTTGAAGTATCTAAATTTGTTGGAGAACAAATATTAATTTGGTTCTCATCTTAACAATTTAGTTAACCAAAGGCTATTATTAATTTGGTGGAACCTAAAAGTCTCCCTTTCACTTATAAGAAAGGTAAACACATACACTCGCATAAGTAAGTAGACACTTAAAACTATCCATTGCTCCAGGTAGATCTAGTCAATGAAATTCGTGACATCATAGGGATTTCTGATGTATCATCTTCTTTTAGTTCATCTCTTAGATTGAAGTAGCTTGCTTGGGAGTTCTTTTCCAGTCTATGTAGTCCTAGTTTTGCTTCTTTTCCCTCCTCAACTAACAAATCACTACTAGTTTATAGTTCGAGGAAACACAAAATGAATCCATGTGTGGCTAGACTAGATGTAGTTTAGTTGGTTGGGATATTCATATCTCACCTAAGAAAGGGGTTTGAGTCCCAGCAATGGAATCAAATTCTTAAAAAAAACAGAAAAGAACAACCTCATTCTTGGGTCAGACAACTGGATGCAATGTTGATTATGAATTGTTTCTAGAGCAGAAAATGCTCAAGTAACAAAATTATGTTAGTGAAGTAACATAAACTATATTTTTCCATTAAAAATATTAAGTGGGCCAGTGGGCCCTATTATGTTGAAGGTCTAGTCCTTGAGTATTTCATAATTAAAACTTAAGATCAAGGGACACTTTTAGCCATTAGATTTAGGTTTATCAAAATTAACAATGAAATGAAATTAATTTCGATGATTTGGATCAAATGGCTAAAAATTACTTTTGATCTCAATTTTTTAATCTTTAGTACTCAGTTATTTTTCAGTATGATGGGATCCGTTGACCCATTACATGCCAGCTGCCAAGTTACAGCTCTCATCACCATAAGGTGTTACCTTAGCATGTTTCTTTAAGAGCTCCTTTAGTTAGCATTTTCTTTTTCAGGATATCTTTATCTTCAGAAAGAATATCTAAAGTCTGAACCAAACTTTACAAACTCACAACCAAATATTTTGCTAGGACTCTCTAATGTGTGTGTGACATACTTGTGTTGGGCACTTGTAGACATTCGTACCCATTCTTTATGGCTATTTTAGTGTTTTTTAACTTTGTTTTCTAAGATAACTAAAATACTACAACTGTTCCACTCTTAAAACTTTATCACCAAAATTTTTAGAGTAAAACTAGTATATTGTTTTCTATTGGTGTTATTTTAACACCTTATTTTCATTTAAATAAACTTAGATTTAATTTTATTTAAACATGTTGACCTGTCCTCTTGTCCTATTTTTTTGGGTCGCTGCCCGACACCTCGTACCCGTACCCATGCAACTTAGGAACCAATGCTCTTCCTAGAAAGAAATTATTCTGGCTTGTGAATGAACTATTGAGGAATAAAATTTTAAACTATCAACTAATTACTTGTGAAATCTCTCCTAAACAAACTAATGACATGGGAAAAAACTATTAAGAAACAAAACTACGAATTCATGGCTAATGAAGGAATTTATGAGTAATAAAACTAGGAACTAGAAGTGGTACAGTGTACTGGATTTCTTTTTAAAACTGGAAGTGCTTGATATTGATTTACTTCCCATGCATGTGAGCATGCACATGAATGAAATTATGAGTTGTACTATTTGTGCACTTTGTTGCACACATACTAGAAGTTCTGCCTCCTTTGAAGCGTTGTGGTATTACCTATTTAATCAATCATCTTTGTTGTCATAATAAACAAAGCCTTATCTATCTTGGATCAGCTAATCAACACTCCCCAAATAGAAATGCATAAACTTGTATATTGTATTTCACTAAAGATTCAACATTTATGAGGTACACTAGATGTATCGTAGTAGATAATAATCCACAAGAGACAAACATGCTAATTATGGAGATAAAACACAATCTCCAGCAGATCATATTGTATTTTATCCTAACACTTACTACTACCATCACAACTCACAAGTTATATTGTATACTTGGCTACTTCTCTTTGCAGGACAAATAATGAAGCACAGAAGGCAACGCAGGAGAAGGCAATTTGATGATCAAGAACCATGTACAATGAGAGGTGTCTATTTCAAAAATATGAAATGGCAGGCAGCAATAAAAGTTGACAAGAAACAAATCCACTTGGGGACTGTAGGATCACAAGAAGAAGCGGCCCACTTATACGACAGGTAAGACACCTCTTTATTTAGTGTAAATAATGCTTCAATTTTAGTAGTGCATTATAGATTTCAGCATGTAATTTCTACTGTTTCTCGTGCATACTTTTTAAAGCTGATTGGACTGAGCATGCTTTGTTTGGAAAAATCTCGACAACCAGAAAGATTTTTGACCAACAAAAACTGTTGGTGACAGTGTAAAGTTTCTATTCCATGTTTAACTTTCTTGTATTGGATATAACTAAAAGTCCAATGGCACAACTGGGGAACTGTAGATTACTTCAGTGCGGTAGAAATCTGGACAAATAATTGTTTGCAGAACTTAGAAGTGTCATGTGATCTACGAGTGTATGAAAGAAGCATTTCTATAAGATGGAGAATAGACCTATGAATGTTGGATGATGAAGTATATTTGGTCTAGATGTGTATGTTGAGATGGGATGTTTGGAGTAGCATGAAAAGATGAAATCAGACAATGCGCGCAGTAGAAGAAATTTAAAGGTTTCCTCAACAGGAGCAATCAAGGTATTTTGTTTAAGATCATTTAGGTGCATATGAAGATCGAAAACAACCTAAAGAACTAGAAGGGGAAGACCAATGAAGACATTATTAATTTGGTAAGGAAATCCATGCTAGATTTTGGAGTGATGGAGAGCATCATTTTCGATGAAGTTGAGTGGAAAAGTAGAATCCAAAAGTGAACCTGTTTAGATGTGTCAATAGCTTTGATAATGATGAATGACAATGTTTTGTTGGTTAAAAGAAAGAAGATAAGGTGATGTTACATCATCAAATCGTCATCATTGTGGTTGGTGTTGATGTCATCATCAAAGCGATGTATCCCATCTATTTGGAGTTTATACTATTGGTTTAGGAAATAATGCATTTTAACTACACTAGCAAGTCAGCAACATAAGCAAGAATATTCCAATTCCAAAGAAAAAATAATAGGACAGTCATGTAGTAGTATTTTGCAAGGCAAAACACTATTCAGAGAATTTGTAGGCTTCATCAGGTGACATGATGCCAAGACCTAAAAATTTTGATTGGTAAATAGAACTTGATTTTCTCATGTTGTTCATCATGTACAGCTGTCGTAGAGTTCTATGAACTTGACCCTATATATAGATGCTTTCCATTTGATAACGGTAAAATATTGCCTTAGAAGTGTCTTATTTTCTTTCAAGATTCGTTATACCTGCCTTAACAATTTCTTCATGGGGTCCGTATGTGGTGCCCAGTTTATGATGAATCTAAGCCATTATTTTTTTTTTCCTTTTTAAACTTAGATCTGACCTTCTGTAATGTTCATTTGATGCATTTTCATCGTTGGATTGACCAAGATAGGTAAAAAAAATCCAATGATTTATTTTCAATTTAAAAAAATTAAGGGCTGGGGTGATTCAAGGGGTCCCATTTTTATAGTGAGATAGCTCTCACAACAATTACCCTGGTCATATATTTTTTTTTATCATAGGCAGAGTGATAGACCACACCCTCTAACATGTAGGGTCACACAACCCGAGCATTTCAGCCCAGGCATCTGCTAGACCTGCCCTTCTTTGTGTAATAAGTATTTTTCCTACTCTTCACTCGTTGATCTATGAAGCTTTTTCATGGGGATGGATTTGGTCTAATACCATCCTTCATGAGTGCGTGCATGTGCATACACGTGTGGTGGGTTGGTGGGTATGTGTTTGTGTGTGGGTGCATGTGTGTGAGCTAATGGTTCCTTGAATTCCAAGATGTGGTTTTTTTTTCATGAGCTATATGATGTGGGGCCCATCTAGGACCAAGCAAATGGTGGGTTGGAAATGTCTATGCATGAATGAGGCCCACCAAAACGAAGCTTGGTTGGACCACTCAAATGCTTCATAGAGGAGCTCAGCATTGTATGCCTCACCCTTGAGTGTGGGGGATATGAAGATCTACATGTATGTTTGTCTCCTTTAATATGCTAACAATCATTACATTCATTTGGCATTTTGACGTTTTATGTTTAAAGGTGGCCGATAAAAATAAGATCCTCCTAGTGTCAGCAATTGCTTTATACACTACTGAGAGGGCTGATGCCCCCCCCCCTTTTGCCAGTATCAGTTTACATCTTTCTGTAGGGAAACTTCAAGTTTATTGCTATTTCAATTTTGGCAAGACTTGGTATCTTAGAACACATTTTAGTGGAGGGCAACACTTAATGCATGCAAAAGTAGGCTTCTCTAGAGACAAGTGTCATTCTCATTGAGGAAATTTTTCCATTAAGATCCCATAAATGAAATTATGTTGAGATTATTTTTGGTGTACAAATTTATGCTTCATTTCCTTTCTCACTTGGTATATTTGATTTATACTCACTGTTGGGTTAAATTTTCCCCATGGTAAAGGCTCATGATTAAATTTGAGAACCTTGTAGCACAAATGGTAAAGGCTCATGGTTGCAGCCTAGATGTTGTGAGTTCAAGTCCCCTGGGTGTCGGGTAGGCAGTCGGCCTATAGAAATAATTTATCAAATCTAAATATAAAGGTCAGCCTCGATTGATGGGAAAAATTGCTTAGATGATGATGATAGTGATGGATTAAATTTGAGCACTGCGGATTGTTATATTTTAGCTTTCAGAATTATACTTCAAATTAATTTTTGGTAGACCCTCTATGCAAGTATGGTCCTTTCCTACTAATGCATCTTTTTGTCTAAAGTGAGCCCCTCAAATAGATTTTAACAAGACCCAATTTCAAGGATCTCAGTGGACCATTGAAGAATGGGTGCCACTGCTACATTGTCTTCCGTGTACTGGAGCCAAGCTCAAGTGCAACATCATCTATCATGTTATACTTTTTTACAATACACGTGGTTTGCTATGAGGCTCAATGTTCAATAATATACAAGAGCTAGTTGTGGTGTTATGGATTCTCCAATGAGAAATCAGCTCCATCTAACAAGTCTGGTTGCTTTATCTGAGAGTGAACAATTATAAGTCATTCACATGTTCGATTTTGTGAACCATTTCATTGCTTTAGATCAGAAAACTGAAAATGACCAATAGGCTTGAATTTTTTTTCCTTTTGGAGCATTATGTTCTCTTCTTGTAGCTGGTGAATCATTGAGCCCATGACATGTTTATCTGGTGTATTTTGAAATGATATTATAGCACGACATAGCGTCTAATTGTCAGTGTATCTTCTTGATAATGACCATTGCAAACACAAAAAAATTAGCTCATTTGTACACACACCTAGAGGAGCTATGGAGAAGAAGATGAATTAGCAAAAGTGGTGTTTCCAGGACTGACATTGTGACTGACGATTTGTCTACCTGCTGTTCTTGATCCATGGGTCATGTTTTGGGATTTGGAGTAGCTGTTAGGAGTTTTTCTTCTTGGTGTGTCCGAGGCTTTTATGTGCCTCCTTTACTTTTCCAGTGTGGGCTGGGCTTTTCCTGTCCCAGCTTTGTTGCTTGTTCTGTTTTGGTCTGTTTCTTGGCATTTTTGTTCTATCCTGGGTTTTTCTCAATAAATCATCACTACTATTCAATATGTGATGAAAGCCAAGGGTCAAATTTGAAGAAAATGAACCTAAGGTCCTCTAGGGGTTTTAAATCTTGTTTTTTACAAACTTGACCAAGGCAAAATTTGAAGTAGAACCAAAGAGTTCTTGCTCTAATAGGGATAAAAAATTCCAATTGCTCGCTTAAAATTTGATTTTCACTTTGAAGAAAGAATTAAAAGGCTCAAAACTCACTAGGTATTGAATCAACACCATGCATCTCTCACTCTATAACAACAATTTATGAATCCTAGTAATAAAAATTTCATAAAATAGGAAGGCCACTTCCCCTAGTTTATGAATCCCACTCTCAACATATAAGGGCCACTCCCCTTAGTTTTACCTGGTGTGTGTGGATAGGGAGGCTTGCACTTGCCCCAAGGAGTTAGTCAGGTGCTCTAAGAGGCCTAGATACCTTGGACTTCAAAAAAGAAAAAAAAGAAAACATAAACTAGAAGGAAATAAAAGTCACCACACAAGGGAGATAGTTGCTCAAACTTCAGCTGAGGATGGTCTATGGTTGACCAAGCACTCTCTATTTGTACTAATTGAAGTTCAAAAATTACAAACATGCCATTGCTTAGATATGCGCCGCATGGCATAACCAAAAATAAGAAAAAAAATCCTAACCATACAAGTATCTAGGAACCAAAAGGCAAAACACCAAAAAATAAAAAAGTAGGGCAAGAGGAGTTGGCCATGTTAGGTCGCGAGATTCCTTGGGAAGTCAGCCATGCTTTGGATGCTATTCTGTCTCACTTTTCCACCTCCTTTCTTGTAGAGGGTGACTTAGTCAAATTATTCCCGTAATTCCAATTTATTCCTTGCACATGGACCTAGAAAAGGGTATTTGGAGGCTCAAACACCAAAAATGAGACCCCACGCCCATATACTAGGTCTTGAACTCTTTATTTTGAAGCTTTGGAACCCAATCTTCTTTAAAGGCTTTATTTTCTCTCTCCAAATCTTCATAAACTGTTACTGCCATGGTGACAATTTCGTCTTGTAGGTCTTCAATTTGGATGTCTTAGTCAATATGTGTGTGTAGCTCACTTCATAAAGAAACCTTGTTATTTTAAATAAGACATTTAGTATGCTTATACGGCACATTGACTCCATTTAATAAAATATTAATTTAATTAGTCATGCCTTGAGCACAAACAATGAGCCAATTCATATAAAACTTTTACCATCGAATCCATGGTTGTAAAATGAAAATCTTTATCTACTAACCATTGATTTCATGACCATAAAACAAATGGGTAGAAAATTTAATTTGGCTATTTACTTTGTATGTTACTAAACTAGAAGACCAATTTTTCTTTTGATAAATCGTTGTTCCCCACAACATACCACAACTAAAAAATTGATAGAAGCCTTTTATTTACATGGTTTGGATTGCAACCACTTAATTAGCTATAAACCATACATTATATGGTCTCACATTAGATGGGATTAATAATGGTATTTGTCTGATTATAACTTATGCTAGATACCCATTTCCCAGTCAGCATGTCCAGACATATGCTAGAATTCCATTCCCAAGTCAAGTTCAAGGAGATCTGGTAGGGATATGCTAGGACACTAGAGAGAGAATAACAAATATATGTACTGCACATGTACAGAAGGTTGAGTTTGATATATATATATATATATATAAAACATCGCCCATGCGTGATAGTGCCTAGGTGGCCTGGTGGGCGCACATGGGTGAGGGCCAAGGGGTGGGATGGAGTTCATTTGAAAGGTATTTTCCAGATGATGCTTCTCATAAAAAAAAGAAACAGTTCCATTGGATTTCAAAAGCCATGATTTTTAAGGATTTCAAAATCAAGGGTAAACAATGGAGCAGTTTTGAATGGATTTAAATTCAACGGTAAGATCAACTTAGAATGTGTTCAAATTAGGTAGGTATCTAATTCATTGGATAAGGTAGGGTGTGAAGTGGGTATGGAGTGTATGTGGGGCCCTGGTGGGCTCATCTGAGCTTTGTCGCCCTTGAGAACACACAAACACACGCATGCATATATATACTCGAACCTGTAACCTTTGGGTGTAGCAGTGAGTACCCTCCAACTGTGAAGTGTAATATCTGTCCCCAATCCCCACCAATCCCCACCCCCATCCATGCCCATCCTCTGTGTGTGTGTGTGTGTGTGAGAGAGAGAGGTACATAACAATTGTGTGTAATATCAAACATATCATTGTGTAGTGAAGTAACGATTTTTGTGTGTACTATCAACCATATCGTTGTGAGTGCTTTTCAAAAGTTTTGCAGAAAAGTTATGCAAGGGTATTAGGAACCTCGGAAAATCTTTATTCATTCATGTGGGTTGAGTGGCTAATTCATTGTCTAGCTCCTCAAGGACATTGGTTGATTCCTCTGCCTTTTGGACTAGCAATGTGTGTCTACTATGCTTCTTTCCTTTTCTTTAATAGCATTCACGTCGCTAGGAAAGTCTATTTCATTAAGAGAATCCACTGTGTTGTTGCACCTTATTGGAGCAATGCAGTGGAAATAAGATTTATTGGTGTCATTCACAATCCTGATCATCAGACCCTTCGGTGCCTCATTCCCTGAGAATTCACCTGTGCCTTGATTGACAAAATATGAGCACAGTAGCAGTATACTGTTGCAGTACCTAAATATATGCTTACCATTGATTTCCCTGCAATGAATATTTAAACTGAAGTTCCTCTGTAGCATTTTGCTTTTCAACTGAACTTAGAAATCAAATGTTGGTGCAGGGCAGCTTTTATGTGTGGAAGAGAGCCCAATTTTGAGCTTCCAGAGGAGGAGAAACAAGAACTCAGGCAATTCAACTGGGAAGAGTTCCTGACAATGACACGCAGTGCAATAACTAATAAGAGTGAGCTTCATCTCTTCACAGTAGAGATATGATGCATGCCTATGTTGTTCATACTGCCTAAATTGCAGAAACTTGATACTGAATCTAAATTTGTCTGGTATGGAGATTCTAGACTATGAAATTGTTATTTCTTTTCTTGGGGAGGTTTGTTAATATCTTGTGTCAATCTTTCTAATTTTCTGTGTGGATAAAAGTGGCCATAGCCTTATATTATCACCTAGACAAGGTGGTGGCTGTAGCATTCATGCACAGAAAGCCTTGAGTCACCGGACGACCATGTGTAGATCACCTGCCCCTTGTATAAAGGCCAGTTCACCCATCAGGTGAGTCCTGAAGCTGAGTTGTAGATGTGCATTCAGCATTGACCATTGACCTTATTCTTTTCAATCATCCCCTTGTTCCACGCATTGGGTTCGCCTAGTACATCTGACATTCACAAAGTGGAGCTCACCTTGTGGTTGGCTTGATTTTGTTTTCCACATGTCTATTTCCTTTTCTAGGGTGGTCACTTTCAATAACCTTGTCAATGGACTGGGTGGAGTGTCAAAAACAAAATGAAGGTCTGAAAAACAGTTCTCTCTTGCCCATTTGAACATTACTAGTTGGTCTCTACATCCATGGAAGATAGGCAAACCTCTGCATTTGTGTTGTTTGTCTGGAACTACTAGCATTCTTAATTGAGCCTATTGGATGGACTGTTTCCATTTTCAGAACACCAGAGAAGGCTGGGGGCTGGTGCCCGGAAGAAGCAAGGGACCATCTTGCAGAGCAGTGACTCTGGAGGTGATCGAGCAGTCTCTGATAACTCAGCTTCTGAAGAAGTTGATGCAGACACATCAAACTATTGATCCCACTGCAGTTGTAGGAAGGCCTGGCTAGCCCATATTTAGTAATTGGGGCTTAATTTATACGGCCATCTCATTATTTTAATTGTGTATAAAGGCCCCTATTAGGGCAAAAACGAGTGACTATCTTGACATCTGTAAGCAGATGCTGTTGCATTAGTCTAATGAAAAGCTTAAGTTCGCCATTTAATTCTCCACGCAATGCACACCTGATTCATGTACATGTGCACATGGGTGAGTGTATATTCATGTTGCATATACAGTAATTTCTTTTTTGCTTTATGTCGGCTTTTTTTTGTTAGATTTGCTGTGACATTGCATTGGCCTCATGGCTTAGAAACTTGTCTTAAATCCAATTGAGTCAAATAATTTGGGTGATTTACTTGATTGGGAAAAACTCAGTATAATAACTTGCTTGAGTCAAGAACCTGATTAAGTTGAATTGACTTAGACAGGCCACCTAAATTTTCTTTCTGAGATATAAAACTCTGAAGCACGCTGCTGCGACACCTTTTTCCTAAGTTTTTAGAAATGACTGTTTTACAAGACAAACTCTCCAAATTATGGTGGGAGGTTTCGACTTTCATAAAATTTTCCTTTTAACTTTATAAAGGCCAGGCCTCCACCCTGTCAGATTTGGATTTTGGCGTATGCCCGTGTATTGATTGGTGTGTTACAACTTACAAGAGTGCAGCTTCCGGCTCTTTTAGTGCCCTCATAGAAAGATGGGGGATTGTGGCCTTTTCCTTGAAAGGTAAAAATATTGTGAAAATTGATTCTCTTTGCAGTGAGGACGGAATGTTTGGAAGGAATTCAACAGGCTCTTTAAAGACAGTTCCAAGTAGAATTGTGCTAATTGAACTATTTACTTTAGATAGTTTAAGGTGGCCACTAAATGGAATCTAATTGCGTTGAGAAGAAAACCAAAAAAAGAAAAAAGGTAAAGGAATTGTTTGAAAAGATCTAACTAAAGAATCTGCACGATTTCATTTTGGTGAATTTGAAAGACAAACTATTGTCCTTACTATTTCATTTTGGTGTTCAATGGGCAACCTCAAAGAAGGATGGATGTCTTTGTTATGATTTACTGAGACTGAGTCAATTCCCATTGTTTGATGTCCATTAGGGTCGAGGCTATGAATTTGTATGGGTTTTGAGGACTCCTTCCCCATTCAAGGCCCTGACATTGTCTTGCCGTGCTAAGTGCTACTGAAATGAAATACTTACCTCTAATTTTTCATTCTGATCTCTGAGTCATTTTGTTGCATTTTGACTGAAACAAATAAAATTCTATAGATTTTTTTTTTTGTCTTCAGAAAGTCCCCTTCTCTTCATTCCCTTAAGCCTACTGAAGTATAGGTATTTTTTACTTTTTATACTTTTTCGAATTTTATAATAAATAAAAGGAGAGAGAGAGAGAGAGTGAGTTTAGGGCAAACAGTTGAGAATTAAGAGAATTGGGATTTGGGAGACTGAGAATGACAGGGAGAGACTGAGAGCGAGGAGACAGGAGAGAGGGGAGCAAGGACCTCATGTTCTTTACCTCATTATTATTTTACCTTTTTTTTTCTTCTAATTTTATGATTTTGATATAGATTCCTATTTTAATTATAGTTTTCTCCTTTTATTTTCTTTATTTATTGGTAACGTGAATCCAATTAGGTGTCTTTCATGGATGATTTTTTTTATGAACAAGGTGTCTAGACCTCTTAGAGTACCTGATTAGTTCTCTAGACGTGTACAAGCCTCTATATCTACACATTAGGTAAAATTACAGGGAGTAACATTTTAGATAAAATGAGATTCGAACTAAAAACCCACCTTACGGACCCTTTGGAGTTGGTTGTCTATGGTGTGTGACTATGAAATATGAATAACTCTAGAAGGAGCTAACTGAAAAATGAAACAAAAGTGAAATCACGTACACTAAGCCTCTGAAGGGGAATTGGAGACGAGGTGATCCAAATAGCCTCTTGATGTTTGAATTAATTTGAATTTGTAAATTGAGATATAACTGATGTTGGACATTTATAAGTGATTTTTTTTTTTTGAGCGGTACACCAAAATTATTTAAAGTGAATTATTATCATTAAAGGATCAGTCCATTATCATGGAATTCAATTTTGATAATAATTGTGTACCTATATGTTGTGTAGATTGATGTTGGCCAAAACTTCTATTCTAAAGGTAAACCAAAATGGTCTCAAAAATGGAATTGAAAAAAATGGTATTATATCCTCTAAAGTTCCTCAAAAGTAAATGCATCTCGATGAATATGTAGAGATCATTCAGAACATGTATGATCGAAGTCTTTCTACGAGGAGAGGTAGACCACTAAAAAAGTGGAGGAAATTGGTAAAAAAGAAAAAAACAATAACAGGATAATAAAGTGATTGAATGTATGATATATGACAGGGCTAATTGAAGAAGCAGAACTCAAAAATCCGACTTAAGATAGATAATTTTTTTACCTGAGATGGTGATAATGATGGTGAAGATAAAAAAGGAAACACTTCCGACTTCATTTCATATAGAAGCACCATTTTTCCAATTTTCCTCTAAATTTTATAGAAATTTTGGACTTGGTTAGATTAAAATCTTCCCCCATGGCCTCACCTGCTGTACCTTAAGGACAGTAGATATCACCCTGGGAGTTTTTGATACTAGGTTTCCCACGGTTTTCTACACGTAAATTAAAAATAAAATAAAAAATCCTCCGTAGTTGAATAGGATAGATAAAAAACTTTTAGAAAAGAAAAATAAAGAGAAACTCTTCCACTCAATTAACATATCTTTGTAAAATAGACTGAAAAATCAACAAATTATATCAATTAAACTTTCAATGTTTAAAATCTCAAGACTAAAATAATAAAATGAAAGCCAAATTTCTCATTTTCTAAGCAAGTGAAAAAAAGAAGATGTGTGGCCTTCCCCTTAAGGTCTTAAGAAAGTTTGTGTTTAGTCAGGCAAAACTCCTCAGCTCACTCGGCTCAAAATCGACTTGAACCATGCCAACAAGCCTAGCTCCTTTTTTAAGTCTTAAGCAAGTCTATTTGATAGGTTTCCGGTATCTCGTGATTTCCTACACCTAAATTAAAAAAAAAAATAACAAATTATGATTAACAATTATAGAGGTAACATTATGAATTTTTTTTGTGGTATATTCGGTCCATAGGAGAGCCATCGAATCAAGGTCCTGGACAAGTCAAACCATGTCTATCAATTTGTCCACTCAACAATTTATACTTTGGTGCTTTGTGTTTCATATATACACATGAATTGCCAATTAAGACAAATTTTGCCTCTAAATGGGGGAGCCATCTAGACACTTGGAAATCTTTCCAAAAGTTGATGAGAATTATCCTTTTGCCCTTCCACTTAAAAACGCCGCATCCACCGAACCAAAAAATCGTTCGGAGGATGTGATCCACCGAATGAAAAAATTCATTTGTGAAGTGGGATTTTCAAAGGAGGCCGTTTCTCGATCGATTTTTACAAAGAAGGTATCAAAATTCATCTTATGAATTGCAGAACTAATTTTAAGTGAAAAGGGTATAATTTTAATTATTTGGGTACGATTTTTGAATTCCAAAACTATATCCTTTTCACTTAAAATCAGTCCCAGAATTCATAAAATTTAGAGTAGATGAATTTTGATACATTCTTTGTAGAAATCGGTAGAGAAACAACTTCCTTTGAAAATCTCACTCCACAGCCCACATCCTTCGAACGAAGGAATTTACCATTTCATTCAAATTTTTCATTCGGTGGGTTGATGCAACTTTTGGAAAACGGATGTGTAGGGAAAGATTTTCCGGGTGTCTGTATGGGCTCCCTCTAAATATTTATATTTTCTAGCAATAGGTGATAAATACAGCCGATACGTATCATCGATGTGTATTGGTCAGTATCGATTGATATTGGCTTTTTATTTTTTTTTTTAAAAAAATCAACTTAATTGATTTTCAAGTTATTTTCTAATTTTTCTGAATTTAAAAAGTTTTAAAAGCAAATTATTCAATTTTCGAGTTATTTTGAGCTATTTTCATCAAGTTTGACCATTTTAAGTTATTTTCATTAATTTTTTGAATTTGGCTCTAAAATAATCTCACAATAATTTTACGAAATAATATTCAGTGCTTATAGAATTCAGTAGAGATGTGTTAATATTATTCACATAGTTTGTAGAGTATATGATTTTTCAAGATTTTTCTAAAATTCTGATAAAGTCAAGATTTCCAAGATACTTTTCATTTTTGAATTTCTTGTCAAAAAAATAAATGAAATGATATACAAATATTTCTACAATTAAATGAATAGCCCTTAGTGTGATTGGTAGAGTTCTTAGGGTCTTTGTGTAATTTTTTTAATATTCTGACATTTTAATAAAACTCAAAAAAATAAAAATAAAAAATGTATAAATTGTAATAGAAGATACATGCCATTAGGGAATACTTGAGAACATGAAATTCATATTAAGTGTTTCCTCAAGTTGGTTTCATTCTTTATAAAAAGCTGACATTTTTCGAAGTATTAAGACATTTTTAAATTTTTTTAGTATGTATACAAATTTTGACTTTCAAAGGTCTAAAACTACATAAAATGACTATTAATTTTTTTTTAAATGCTCACTATAGATTTTTCATTCTTTTCCTATTTTTCTCTTATTTTTGTGTAATATTTTTCCAAAACAAAAAAATAAAAAAGGAGAGAGAATGTGCATCACATGCGATACATATCGGAGTACCAATAATTAAGCCCCTATTTCTAGCTAGTATGTTTTAGAATGTAATAGATATCAATTCCCCTTTCTCACCTCTTTTTTTTTTCTTTTCTTTTTGTACTAGTCTTTTTGGGAGAATATGTGAAAATCCAACCAGTTGGATTGAAAACACACTAAATTTCCTACATGTTGAATAAATTCCATTAAAAATTTCAAAATGGAATGCACTTTATCTTAGAGATAATGCTTAGTGATTTTGACGACTAAAATTATGTGGATTCAATTTGAATTTTGAAA